>JAVANC010000006.1:22296716-23653382 GCA_033319125.1 Parnassius glacialis | reverse complement strand
TATCAAATTCTGCCGTGACGGTCACGTCAAGTGCCTCAAGCGAATTGTTGTTGATATTTGAAATTTTAAATTGACAAAAGAAATAGAATTTGTAAGTTTGACATTATACTAGTTTGACATTATGCATTATGACATGACCATGCCTGTATATTTTTTATTTTTTCTCTTTTTTACATCATACTGTTTTATTAAATTTTGATATGAAACATTAGATATTGTAATTTTGTAATTTTAATTATTCGATTGCATGTCGACGTAATATTTGCATACAGATAAATCTGTAAAACATACATGTTTACACTATATTATAAGACCTAAAAATGTGCCATGTTTTATGCAAATATTTTTTTTTTATTATTATAACCAACCACTTCGTAGGCTATCGGAAATGTACCACTCGCAGTTGAGAGAATTTTCTACTACATTAGCCGTGTATTTTAGGTCTGTGGTTAGTTATTGAGTTTTTCTGTCTTGAAATTCTTATCAGCAGCCCGGAGTCAGGAAGTTGGCGGTGTTTCACCACGTTCCTCGGAAAGCACGTGAAGCTGTTGGTTCTGTGCCTGATGTCTTTCTGGTCGTGTCAGTTTGCCGTATCATCGGACTATAAGAGTGAAAAATTAAATATTGCACCTGTGCTTGTTCATACACTCGACACTATAGTCCTGACCTGTGCAGATGGCTAGTCTCCGATGAGACTGGCCGCCGCGATAAAAATTCGCTCTGGGGAAAATTTTAGATCTGACACAAGAGATGATTATATCGTCACCTGTAAATAGACAAGATTTTCTTAGAATTTCTTTTAGTTGAGCTTCCGATAACCACAGGATAAGATAACCGCAACGCTGCTACGGATTTTCATACGCCGCCATTACACGGTGAACGCAGTCCAATATAATAAGATGGACGGGGCGCACAGAACTAACAATAAGAGACGCCTATTAAAAGAATGCCAGGTAGTTAAGATCCAGTATTCATTTGCAGATTGATGTTAGGTTCTAGTTTTATTTTTTACCATGATCTACTACACAAAAAAGTACAGAAAAAACTACAATTATTATTTTTGCCACTGACCTTACTTACTTCGAAACTGCCAGTGGTATAAGGTAAACTATCAGATATCAATATAAATAATTAGTTAATTTCCATCATCCTTATATTATTTAAAAAAATGTAATTTAAAAACTTAAATGACACCTGAGTGCATCGGATAGCAAGAAGGGTTTAAAGTTGACTTTTTTTCTTCTTTTTTATTAAAACCCTTTTTAATAACGAGCATGCAGTTCACCTGATGGTAAGTGACTACCGCCGCCCATGATCAAATGTTACACCAGAGGAATTGCAGGTGCGTTGCCAGCCTTTTAGAAAGGAGTAAGATCTTTTCTTGAAGGTTGACTCAGTTAACCAAAAACCCAAACATTGTTCAATAACAAATTTCAAAGGGATTTTAATTATATTTAAAAAGCATTTTATTTGTAACGAAAACAGCTTGTATCAAATTATTTCACAGTTTTAAAAGTTCATACATGAATCAATGCAAATGACAATGAAAGTCGTTGACAATGTAAATAAGGATATCTTAAGAGGATGTATAATTATTTTCTCTAATTTTTAAAATTAAATTAAACCTGAACATAAATACTCGTAAGGTAAGTATAGCTAAATCTAATTAATTATAAGTTATTCCTACAATATTTATTCATACAGTATGTTAATAAAACACCAAATATAAAAATACGAAATATGAAAAGACAATAGAAGAAAAAATTTAAACTTAAAATATTCTCTAAAGTCTAGTAGGTGATAGGCATCGATATCTATCACGATAGATACCACGCACTAGATTTCGCATTCCGAACATTGACTATGTTCAACTGAACTGTACTGCAATCCGTACAAACTAAATATTGCGTAAATTGAAGATTTGTGAATTCCATAAGATAATTATTATTACATTTTATTTAGATAAATGTTTGTTTAGATTTAAATAAGATATTTTATATTGAATCCTTATATTTACTTTATATTATTAATATCTTATTTTATATTAAATTAAAGTCTTCGCGCATGTGCGACTCTACTACTCCCGCGCATGCGCGAGGACATAGAGTAGGACACAATTTTTGTTTGGAATAGCTTCTCTAGTACGTAGTACATATAACTCAATGGTGGTAGGACTTTTTATCTACCTTGGTATCCGTCTATGTAGGCACCACCTGCTTACCTATTTCTGCTTGCCACGTGCAGTAGCAACAGCAGTACTTATACTATTGTGTTCTGGTGTGAAGAGCATAGAGAACCAGGATAATTACAGGTTTTGTAATGTACAGGCAACACCACCGGATTTTAATTTGTGCTTGTGACAACTACTTAACTAAACCTTAGGTAAGTAACTCGATTATACACGAATGGACTTTAATCACATCTTCACAAGAAAGTAAAATAAAAGCCCTGCCTTTGTATGGACAACCTGAATATGTTATTTTTAATAAAAACGTAACAAAGGGTATTCGTTTGTTACGAGAAGTAACACAACATCCTCGATTAAGAATAAAAATTCATAAGTTATTTCTAAACGTGGTAGAGCCATGCTGCAGCTATATTAATAGTATAGTTGTAGCACGAATGGGTCGGCTCGACAGGGGAAGGACCACGCTCTCACAGAATACCAGCGTAAAATAGCAACTTAACGCTGCTGTGTTTCGTATCGTGAGTGTAGAGAACCGGAGACCCATTTTACTGGAAAAGAGGCATTCCATCTTAGTCCTCACGGGTGACGATGCATCTGCATCTTGATTCTTTATTGAGGATAAATGTAGATGTCTATGGGCCACAGTAACCACTTACCATCAGGTGGACTGTGTGCTAGTTTGTCACCCTATCCTACAACAAAAAATTCAGGGCTATATAAAACATGGAACTAATGATGATGATGGCAATTTGTTCCGAACGTTAATTTTCACCTATACGAAAATCAGTGTAGATTATTTACATAAGTTCGCTTGTCACTTCAGTGTTATAAAAAAAATCACCAAATTCTCTGAAACGATATAATTCCTGTGTCAAAAACAGGCAAAAATAAAACGTTTTGCATATTTCATCATATTCAGTTTATAAAAATTTTATATGTATCTACATTAACATTACATG
This sequence comes from Parnassius glacialis, assembly GCA_033319125.1. Classification (NCBI taxonomy): domain Eukaryota; kingdom Metazoa; phylum Arthropoda; class Insecta; order Lepidoptera; family Papilionidae; genus Parnassius; species Parnassius glacialis. The sequence goes on along the minus strand of JAVANC010000006.1, from coordinate 23,650,235 downwards.
CTCCTAGTTCACTGCTGGATTCGGGCCTCTATCACAGTAGGATTGATTAATACAATGAGAATATAAAATTAAACAAAAGCTACGTTTCAACTCGCCTTGAATTAAATAAGTTGTTTCGTACGATTAGGCATACGTATTTGCCCTAAAGGAATTCGGATGTCTTGAGCCAGAGTCACGAGTTTTTTTTTTCAGAGGCGAAAGCGGCGGTAGGTAAGTCAGCGAACCATCGGTAGCTGACTCCTATGTACGTTAGATCAAACAAATCGTATGGTGTCACATCGTATCTCGTCAATTTTTTTATGTTACTATTCGTGTTTCCTATAAAAATAACAACTCACAGTTAACATTAGCTATTCACATTATTAGAAGAATATCTAGAAAATGTAGATTCCATTTGATTTAATGTTATATTTATGATGAATTAGATTTGATGTTAGCTTCAGTTAAATTATTGCTCCAATCAAGAATATGGTTGAACTAGGTCTTATCCACCAGCTTCACTGGGCTTAAATTAATCTTTCCAGCTACTTATATTCCCATTTACTATTTCAGTTAAGCTTAAGCTGCATGTTGTGTAATGTAACGGTTCACGGTAATTGTAGAATCCGCCATTCGATTATTAATCTATTTATATATTTATAATTATTCGATAATAATCGAATGGTGGTTTCGAACACATGACCTCTAAGTTTCATAGTCTGTAAACTTTGTCATTAGAGTATAGTACTAATTTTAATTATTAACAGTATCCTTTGCCTGATTCTACAACGTAATATATTTCTAGATGTCAAATGTCAATGGAATCCGTTTAGCCGATCAATCGTGTGAAAAAAGGTCATAATATATTGCATGCCGAGCGCAAAGCGCATAGGTATGTTCTACTAGCGCCCAAAAATCAAGATTCCAACGTTTTGTCGCATGAAATCGTATCCAGCATTCATATTATACATATAAATGATATAAAAAGCATATTGTCAGAAAGATAAAATGATTGTTGAACTTATTAATATTTTTTTTAAATCGATTAATTGCTATTTTTACATAAAAATGGGGTTTTAGTGGCTTATGGTGTGGATTTATTAAGTTCTCAAAGCTTGTAAACACGATAACTTTTGAAAATATCAATTGTTTAACTCAATCTATTTTTTAATCTCTTCATCTATCACGTGGGAAGCCACTGAATGTAAATGGCAGTGTAGTTTTGTTTTGTTTAGCTATAATTAATTTTTTTCGGCTCCAAAATGTCGAAATTTTCGATGATTTCGCAGCCTTGTGTTAGAATTTATTCCAGTAAACAGAGACCGCCTGTGGCTCGCTCACTCGCTGTTACACAGAGTTACTGTATTATGTTTGCAGCGGCTCAAAAAGATCGCTGTACAAATAAATACAAAATATTCGAAAAACAAATTTCATACATACTTGATTATTATAATAATCAGAGATTTTTATTACAATATTTTAAAAGCACAGAATAAATAAACCTAGCAAGCTAACAGCATAGCAAAGTGGCGAAGTAATCAGCTTTTTTTTTTGCCGTTGAGCAATCAGTTTCAAAATAGAAGATTGCTGAAAACAAAATTTGAAAATTCGAAACCGTTCTCGAGATAATCGTGGGACAGAAGGACAGACATCGTGAAATCAATAAGCGTCTTCGCAAGCTTCGCCACTTAATAATAGTAGTACGTACTAAAAGTAAGTTGGATGTAATATTTATACTTGAATACATCTTGGACTTTTTGGAGTGACATGAATGATGATATGATAGTCATATGAGCATTATGAGTCGTGCACTTTGGATTTTCCAAACTTTTTCAAATTGAAGTTTGACATAAAATTATCTGAAAATTGGAAGTATAATATGGTTATTAGTGAAAATATGTGTGTATTTAAAAAAAAATAATGCGAAGGCATGCTCAATTGGTTTTACCAATAGTTTTTTTTAAATTCTAAATTAAAAGATAGGTAGATAACACTTTATTGTACGCCAAAAAATAACATAAATATTAACAAAAATGTGAAAAGGAAACGTGGTACAATGTTACCCCCACCCCACATAAGAATTTTCTCTTGTATCGTAAAGGCAGTTTACATACGTAAATTGCACTAGAACAAACGTCCAGACCCAAAACAATTATTTGTAGGCAATATTACAGAAAATAAATATAGAATTAGTAATATAATTATTAAAAAGTTTATCTTCATCATATAGAAAATAAATGAAGTGGAAATAAAAGTACCTATTTAAATTATCTTTGTGCTGGCTCTTTATAATGTTATATAAATATAACTTAGAACGTTTACGAGTCCTCACCACCTGCGTGCTAACAACATATCTGCATCTTTTGTATATAATATCACATTATTTAAAGGTAAATTTTCAAATGTTACATTAAGGGACGAGACTCTGGTAATTAGTCATACAGGTTTTTCATAGTACTAACATCAGACTCTCACAAATTAAAATGGTTTTACCTCAAATAGGATTATAAACTAAGGCAAAGTAAACTTTGAGAGCAAGTAAAGTAATTATTGTTATATTATTATTATTTTATTTAATAGTACACCAAATAAGTGAATTTAACAGTTTGACATTGTACTAAGCCTTAAGAAATGTCAAAAAAGTTACCACTAAGCATGAGTTGGAAACCACAACGTTGCACTGCTTTTAAGTAGTGACCAAAGACATGGAGAATACAGTTCTGAGACCAATAAAATACTTTTAAATATAAATCTTTGATAAAAAGTCACTTTTTTTAAATAAACGCTACCCCACACTAGTACTAATGGTAATGTATTAAGGGGTGCAATTTACAAACATAAATTACACAAGAACACACATCCAGACCCAGAACAATTATTTGTAGGCCATACAAATACTTGTTCCGTGCGGGATTCGAACCCGCGGCCTCCAGCGCTACTCATTGCTAAGCCACTGTGTTACGGAGCCGTCAAAATATGTAATAGTTTTATTAGAGCGTAAATTAATATAAGCTTTTTAACGTCATAGTATGTGACTAATCTGATCTTATATGATATTAATTATAATGTCGTGTTAATGGTTCGTAGTCGAATGTTACAAATACTTGCTTTAGTTCGAAAAAGAAGGACCTAAAACTTTTTATAAACGTGTGAGAGATGCAAAGAATTGCAGCCTTAGGCCCGATTTTATATTTATATTTTATAATTCTTTTATTAAAGTAGGTGATCAACTTATATTTATCGCGATAGCAATTTATCTATAAATGCAGCTACCTACTATGAAGAAAATAAGGAGTGAAAGAAACAAAGCGGCATGCAGAAAAAATACAATTGTTGTTACACAAGAAGAGCATGTACCTGTACACATGATCGCGTAAGATAGCAAATTAATAACAGTAAATTCTAAATCAAAAGCAATTTCATCTTAATCGCGCCGAATACTCGAGCGGAGCAGAGCGATATCCATCCTATCAAATTACCTAGGCTACTGGGCATCTTCGTTAGATTTACGAAAATGTTTTAACGAAATAAACGTTATATTAAAATGGTACCCTAATATGTTCGAATAAAGTTGAAAATATATTAAAGAAGCGCGTGGAGTTAAAACAAAGTTTGGCCGCATAATAATAGTCGCTTGGTTGATTTTATGGAAACATGATATCGTGTTGGCCTCTCACAAAAAGAATAAAACGGAGCCCGACCGAAATTGTTTTAATCGTCGGAAGCCACACGGCACCCGAGATTATTCTGTAATTATAAAATGATGATTACACATTTGCTTTATACGTGGAATCAAAATAAGATCTTAATAGCACAGTTTATACATGGTATCTATATGTCACGGACATCTTTACAAGTTTTTCTAGACATTTTTTTTGATTTTCTAGAAAGTCATATTGTTTTTCCAGTTTTTAACAATATTACAAACAAGATATTCTTAACTTTAACTTTTTATAATATTATCCAGTACAAAGTCCAGTAAATGTAAGGAAAAAGAAACATAACTCATTAGAGCCTTTCACAAATTCACTGCTGGGTAGGTCCCCAAGTAATGCCACAAAAACGGTCCTGAGTTACCTGTATCTATCGACTTCCTGCGTGTCTTACCAAGTCGCCACTTCATCTAGTGGGGGATGCCTTACACTTCACTTACTGGTACGAGGCTGCCACTCGAGAACCTTTATCTACCGACTTCAAAAAGGAGACGGTATTCAATTCGACTGTATATTTTTTTTCTTTATTTATGTGTGTTACCTCATAACTTTTTACTGGGTGAATCGATTTCGATGATTCTTTTTTTTATTTGAAAGCTGGTGCTTCACATGTGGTCCCATATAAATTTGATCAAGGTTTGACCAATAGTTTTTGAGTTATTCTTAGTAATTTATATTGAAGTCGGTTGTACAAAATTTTTAATTTTTAATTTTTTTACCATCAATTGTTGGTTCTTCGTGCTATACAGCAGGTTAATTACAACCTAAGCTTGCTTGTTGCTTGTCCGTTAGGTTATATCGGTTAATTTAGAATTCGAAATGAAGATATTCACAGTAGAATTGAGTGATCAAAATGCTTTCATTTAATTGGATAAAGCTTTTTGTGTGGAAAATCTATGCATATTATGTTCAATTTGTTTTACCTGCCTCAACATAATACATATGATATGATTATCTTTTTAGTAGTTATCTATCTCTCTTTCCAATGATGTAGGCCTCATTAATTCATTAATATAATGATGTTATATCATCATTATATTAATTTAGAACAGTACCAAGTAAGGTGATTATGATAAATTCTTCTTAACTTTGGGGAATTTCAAATTTTGTTCAGTGATAAACAATTTTCTCCTTACTATGGGAAGGTCCTATCTCTAGCAGAAAACTTTTACAAGCTGTTAACATCGAATAAGAAAGGTAGAGACAAAAAAAAAGAATATACAATAAAATATTATATGAGATAATTATACTAATAATTATGTCTTACATTTATGTTAACAATATTTTAAGCAAAAAAACAATATTTAAAAAAAAATACGTCTACGTATATTTGTACGGTCTTACACCGTACATTTTTGTCCGCATGGGACTACACAAAATGTACTCGTAGGTAGTGTTTCAGCTACTTCTGCTTTTACTTAAATACGTACATTAATAAATAACAGGGAGACACTATCTAGTTCTAGTCGAGAAAGAATATGTCGACCTATTTTTGTAACATACACACGAACTAGAAAGGATAAGGTAGCAGAGAGTAACTAGTAGGTACTAGAGAAGAAAATTCTGACAGTAACTTTATAATAAACCTATTACTGTCACAATTTTATTCTCGTACATCTCTTAAACCTAACCATCAACTGCACTACTTGTCGTCGTCAATGTATGATGCCAGTACTGTCAACTAAACATTCACCCTACAAATACAATATTAAGACATAGTCTAGGTATCTATTAATGTCTTGAAATCAATAGTAGTTGTATTCAATGAAACCACAATCACGCATACATCTAGCTACTGGGCTTTTTGTAGGTAAGTTATAACATTACGATATGCATGAACAACACATGCTCGTCTATGATAATATCCTGAGCGGCGATTGCTAAAAATTTATACCGAACGCGCCGCTACTCCAAACTCCCACTGAGGCATTAGGCGTTAGGTTAGGGGCAAACTTTAGTGAGTAGAATCGGGTGATGTGGAGTGGAATAGTTGTGATAAGTGTGTATGTCAATGAACCAAATGTTTTCTAGTGAGGTTTACCCTTATACAATTATATTTATCCTTTTACAATAGATACAGATGTCTTAAACTAAGGGCGCTATAATGGAAATGAGTATCTTTAATGTAACTTATATTAAATATTATTTTATTTTTTGCTGTAGTGAACTTTGAATGTCACATGATAGACTTCAAAAAAGAAGAAGTATGTTATTTTTTATATTGTAATGATATCGGTTGTGAACCGATATTGATGAAGTTTTTGATTTAAGTAACTGTATAAACGACAATCTAGAAAAAACTAAATAAGAGCATGTTAATTAACGAATAAACAGGCTCTGCATAAAAAGAAACCCTATTAACAGAATATTTTTTTAAAACAAACTAAGTTCACACTAGATAGCAGCAACGAAATGGTTAACATCTTAAAATAATGCCATAGCAACTGAAAAGGAACGGGCGAGGGTTCTCAATCCGGCTGCGAAGGAGCAATTGAAAATGAACGAGGGAAGGTTGTGTGTGGTCACGGCTCGTTCAGCAGCGGATTCCGTAACTTCCTATGACACCTACGTTGGGTTCGGGAACAACGTATGTGAACCCCGCAACGGAGTAACACACAAGGGCGCTATCAATATTTCACTATTCCATAGGAATTTTTACATGGGAATAACACAGAATTCACCTATTTTGCTCATGTTCGTAATCGGACAACTAATAAATTGAAATGTTTTTATAGACGCGTCGCCAACAGCAACAGAGTTACTGCCGAGTTGATATTCTGTCGGAGACACACAAAAGTCCGATCATGCGGGGAGATCTGTTTATGACATTGCCTTGGCATATGGTCTGACTCAACTAGTTACTTCGCCTACGCAGATGACAGATGTGGCGGATCAAGCACCTTCCCCGTTGGACCTTCTGCTGCCCTATTATCCGGACGGATATCAGATCCCCAAAGACACCCTCTCGGCTCTGCGGATCATTGTCTGATCCAGAGTGTGGTACTATTCAAGCTGCCACATCAGTTGTTTTCTGCACGCTGCCGTCGTGTTTGGCATTACAGGTCAGCGGATTGGGACGGAATGCCGTCTTTCTTTGTATCCAACCCATGGGGCGCTACCCATATGCTACAAACTAGTAACATTACTTGTTTTGCAGATAACAGCACTGGCGATGCCTTATACGCCGGCCGTGCTAATATTTCTCTGGAACACGTCATTGAGTGCCGGATTAAACTTGTGCCTGAAGTTGAATCTATGTTGAATAAAGTATCGGATTGGGGTTGACTAAATCTAGCCCAGTTTGTTTCTGTTCGTTTATCGCTGAAAAGAACCCCTCTGTCGTATTTCCTCCATTTCAAGACACTCCCCTCGTTGCCTCAGCTAGCATTGGGATCCTGGTTGACATATCGAATGACTTTCAGTTCCGTGATCACTTGGAGGGAAACGTCAAATTGGCCTCTAAAAAGCTTGGCATGTTTTGTAGAGCGGGACAGTATTTCTTTTTTCTTTCAACTTTACAAGGAGCAAGTTTGGCCTCACATGGAATACTGTTCTCATCTCTGGGCCGTGGCATTCCAGAATGGTTCCAATCGTCGAGCTATTTCTTATCGGATTGAATTACTGCCACTGCGAAGAGATGTTGCATCTCTTTGCTTATTCAATCGCATCTACCACGGGGAGTGCTCAGAGTTGTTCTGACTATTTCCAGCCGCTCAATTGCACCGTCGCACATCGCGACAAAACGCGATACCAGCCTTACTATCTGGAATCTAAACAACTCATTTTTCTTAGCATTTCAAAATTTCTGTACTGCAGCGATTACTGTTTCATCACCTTCAAATCTTTTTCCCTTCGAAAAATCCTTCAATCACGGAAATAAATGGAAATCACTAGAAGGAAAGAAGAATAGAAAGAAAAGTTATTTTGATACAGTCCATTGACGGACACAACAAAGTTATACAAATTTATTTTAAAATTACTAAATTAAAAAAAATGATTGGAGTATATGCAAAGTCTGTTGAATATGAAGGATGTCCAAGTAATTCAAACCCAGCATCTCGAATTGCAGCTATCACAACGTACTTTTGAGCCGCGGCGTTTCCTTGGTGAAACAAAACAATCATTTCGAGCTGGCCTCGCCATTTTTCGGGGATATCGTTGCGTAATTTTTTTTCTTTGTTCTGCATTCAAAGTGAATATAACAGCAGATTGCAATAGTAATCGAAATATTCATTGATTATTAAACCTTTAACGAGGGAACGCTTTTATAACAAATTTCCAAAAAAGACGTTTAAAATTTTTATCAAGCATAACTTGGATCATAAACTACGAACGCGTACATGATTTATAATAACCCCTGGGATGACAGTTACCGTGCTATTTCTAAATGTATTTATATTTAATTAAGGTACTTAAATATTGTAAATTAAAGTTAAAATGTGCAACTGCAGCTCGGAGTAAGGAAAGAGGAGCTTCGAAATATACGTTGAATAACCATTGGTCCTGCGATTGATCACTCTGTGGTCTTATTAGATTCCTGTCCCATTGATCTGAGAGTGAAGAAATAGAGAGTGCTTACGCAGATATACATAAGTCAGTTTTGAGCACACACTCTTGCACTATAATCCTGTCCTGTGCAAGGTTCAATATCGGAGTCTCCGTTGGGGCAGGCTGCCGTTACCGATTATTATTATACTATAGGCCATGGATACTAGCACTCAACAAGGCCTAGCAGCTTATAAATAGGCTCCTTACAAGTCATATCGGAACACAATATATTTTTTACGTGGTAGAGTCATGCAGCAGCTATATTAGTAGTATAGTTGTCGCACGAATAGGTCAGCTCGACTGGGGAAGGACCACACTCTCACAGAATACCAATGTAAAATAGCAGTTTAACGCTGCTGTGTTTCGTATGGTGAGTGTAGAGAACCGGACACCCTTTTTACTGGAAACGAGACATTCGATCTTAGTCCTCACGGGTGATAACGCATCTGCATTTTGATTCGTAATCGAGGATAGATGTAGATGTCTATAGGCCGCAGCAACTACTTACCATCAGGTGGACTGTGTGCTCGTTTGTCACCCTTATCCTATATAAAAAACAAAAAAAAACACTCATTGTACTGCTGCTTGGCGGCAGAAATAGGTACGAGAATGATACCTACTGAAATGGACTACTAAAGGGCGCAAGTTAGTTAATTATCATTGGCGTGAATATAAAGCATCGGTGATTTTAAGTTCTCGATGATAACTGAGATGATCGTTTCGTCACAAAACAATTGAAGATTTTACTACATTTGTATTGGTAGCGTATTGAATTATTAATGAATAAATAAATTTTATAAGTAAAAGTAAAAAAGAACTGCTCAAATACGTGTTAGCAAGCCCCATTATGTCCTCATAATAAATACGTCTCAATTTCTTAATTATGTATATATCATACAGGTCTCCTCATGATGTTTTCAATCACCACCGAACACGTGGTACACCAGCATTTCAAATTGCAATTACTTATCCGTTGTATTGGTGCCGGCGGGGATCAAATTATTTTAGCTATCTTGCTCACTATAAAATTTTAAGACGATCGACATATTACTAGAAATATTTATTCATTATGATTTTTTTAATTTGTATACAGTATGCATATAGTATGTGAGTTATTGTTTTTCCATATACACGCCTTCTCAAGTTCTAAACAACTTCTACCTATTCATTTATAACAAAAGTCACTCATAATTAATGTGAAATAGGTGTATCGAAACAAAAAAGCAACCATCTGGTAATTTGTAACGGTTTGGCGGAAAAAAGGAGAACCCTTAATTCAGTAGCTGCTACGCGTGAATGCTCTCGGTTTGTCTTACCAAACATTTCACAAGGGGTTGTTCAAATACAGTGATGGTCACAAATGCATATAAAATCATTAAGTAAAGTTGTGGAACATAAAACATAGATACACGCATTTAGCTGCCCCTCAGCCCAGTGTTTTTTTTTTTTGAAGTAAGGATGACAAATTGTCAAACATGCACACAGTCTTCCTGATAGTAAAAGTATGCTGATGCTCATAGATATTGTCACTCCTGAGGTCTTCGGAATGCTTCGCGTTAATACTTAGTAAAATGGAGTATTAGTTAGAAGCAATTTATCACACTAGTGTTCTGTGTTATCGAAAATTATTTAAAGAAAAGCATGCCTGCTGGTACGTTTTCAGAAAGTATTTATATAGTATAATATAAGTACTAATATTTACTATAGTATAATATAAGTACTATAGTACATTTTGTGAAGAATTAGTGAAAATAAAACGAACAAGTGATCTGATGGCGATATAAATATCAAAATATTTCTTCTGCTAAAGCGCCTTTAGTTACTAATCGTCATTTACTATCTGCTAACACAAGCTCCTGGCTAAATTTCTCAAAATCATCGTAGTGAGACGCAAAACTTTTTTCATTTGATTTTTTTTCGCATTTACATTGTAAAGAAATTTGTTACTATATATGTTATATAATATATTACAGCGTTTGATTTTTTTGAAGGCCTTGTAGCCAATGCTTCATATGAAAAAAAAAAATACCCAAAACTCCCAGATTAGTGATATAGTATAGTATTACTACCGCATGGTACCGGCTTTGCGCTCACTACTTCGCCAGCCTAGCCTAGTGAGAACAGACTGACCTTCAAAAATAAACAAAAGTTAAAAATGAATGCCCTCTAACCTCGCTTATGGAAGGTTCTACGTCCAGTATTGAACATTAAGGGCGAAAAGTATCATTTAGCTCATTATCTGTCTAAAGATCTATATCACGCAACCGCCTGTTTTAGTAGGTTTAGGTTTGTTATATTGTGTTCCTACAGATCTTTATTAGCTTCTTATACAAAAATATTTTTCTTACGTAATAAAAATACCACCTTACTTATAGATAATAAAAAAAGACACTACGAGCTAATGCGCAGGGTGCCTGACTAGAGAGTCGCAGGTCTTAAATTAGAATCACAGACGAAACCAACTTCAGATTTTCTGATCCCAGCTTTCCTTCGATTGTATCATATGGATATCATATAAGGATATTTGGAGCACTACATGTATTTGCAGTGCCTAAAATATCCTCATATCGCCTCCGGTTAGGTATAAGAAGGATTTGGCATCGTTCCGTCCGGTACTTTTATAAGTCATGTTATTAAGTTAGTGTTCTTAAACTCTAATTAATCGTTTATTGTTTGCTTTCAATTATTTTACTTTTTAAATATTTGAAGACCTTATTACATAATGACCATTTCCTAATTCTTCACTATAAAAAATCGAGAAAGTCCTTTACATGTCCTTTTTAAAAGTGAAAATGAGACGTCATATTGCTATCTGTCGGAGACTACGAGATATTTCTAGGCGTTCTCAAAGCCACTTTCTGAGCCACACACACGGGATGAAATGAGGTGGTGAGTTCACTTAGATACGCCACTACCACGCTGCAATGTAATACCTAGAGTAAAATTTAGTGCAACTGCCAGTATTTAATTCTAGTGATGGTGTAAATGTAGTAGTAGTAGATGGTTTAATTCTAGTGATGTGTAGTGAATAAGAGAACAAATGAACGAAACCAATTATTTCGAAGTCCATAAATAATAGACGCCGCCATTTTCGAGCCTCACAAAGAGTGAGTGAGATACAGTCAGTAAACGGATTATAGAGGCAACTAGGCAAAAGTGGGTTGTAGTTGTAGTGTATTTGGTAACTAAATAATATTAAACAATCGAGCCCGTTTATTGGAACAATAAAAAAATAGACCTGTACAAAAGCGGTCGGCTCCCACCTACCGAGTTCCCACTGCACGTCACACGCTCACGTAACTAAATACAGGATGATAATATTGTAAGACGCCTTATCGGAGCGTTTATTTTAATTCGATCTGTCAGAGGAGAGACAAAAAATCCCCGACCTGGGCATAGCTACTGGGCGCAACGGGCGCCTCGTAACGTGATCACATGAGCATATAACATTCCATCACTCAAACGGGCGAGAGAAAAATAAGTTTTACTCAGTTCTAAAAGATAAACTTATTTTTAATAAATGCTTTAGTTTTAAAAAATACGTTTAAAATATTTAAAAGGTGCCATAAAATCACTTGCTATGCTTTCTTCTCAGCGTATCGTTAATGCCGTACTTTACAAAACTCACAAGTAGGATATCCACAATGGCAGTTATGAGTTTATAAATCCATTAAAAATTTATAAGTATACATAACATTACAACTTCGTCAGAAGCTTTTAGTAACCTACCAAAACAAAATAATTACATCGAACATTTTTAATAGTACCTATGAACGATTTTTAAATTCATTGATGCCATTTATTATTATATTTTTTATTTTGCTTTCTTAGTATGTCTTTCCGTTTAAAATGTTTTTAAAGATTTTTTTAAGCACTTGCTGCATACTTACGAGTATGTAACTTTAATAACGATGTCAATAATACGCTACCACGGAGCTGCTCTAAGGACATGCCCAGATATAAGACTATAAACCTTAATAACGCCTACAAAAGCGTGTTTTAAATATATGTTTTGCATATAAAAATCAATTTCCACCGGTACATTCTGAGGCAACCAAAGAAAATAAGAGAAAATTTGGACAAATGCAACGCTTGAAAAATGTGTATAAGTGATATTTGCCTAAAATATTGAACTAGGTGAATTTGAAATGGATACTGGTCGTTATCTAGAACAATGTGCAAAGAATAATAAGTAATAACCCAAGCAGCTCACGGGTCAGGTTTCGCGGTGAAACGAGGCGCGCGCGACCGCGCAATTTCGTTGTGTCCGCGCCGCCATCCGCAATTGCCCGCGTCATGACTGGCCTTTATTATCATAAACATTAATTAAGTTAAATATAGCCATATTGTTGTCATTATTATTTATGTGATTTTCTGTAATTTATTTAATCTGATACATAGATTTATTGCTGACGTAAGTTAATTTATATGTCAACAAGTAGCATAAAAACTAAATTTGATATTTTATTTTTCTTGCAATACACAGATAAGTGCCTTAAGTCTAGCTGGTATAATTAATAAAATTCACAATCTTCTCTTATACAATAGATTTAAAAGAGAAAATTAATGATATCAGATCATATTTTTACGTTGATTTTATACGCTCTTTAAATTGAATATATTTTAGTATTAGAATAGAATAGAATAGAATAGAATAATTTTTTATTCAATATTGATTTTTACATAATTCTTATTGAAAGTCATTTTTTATTTACCACTGGTTCGGAAAATACCTCTGTCCTGGGAAGAACCAGCAAGAAACCCAGCGGGACTTTTTTTTCAAACATATTTCACTTAACAATAATTTCATTTATACAATTTTTAAATGATTTTTAATAGAACCAGCATGGTGACGATCACCTTATTCCCAGGGGTTATTTTCATTCATGTATTCCTTGATATTACAATAACCCTTTTTGTACAGTTTTTCTTTAATAAAACTTTTAAACTTGTTTATTGATAAACTTTGAATATGTTCTGGGATTTTGTTGTAAAAGCGTATACATTGCCCCATAAATGAATTACTGATTCTGTGGAGTCTAGTAACTGGTATTACAAGCTTATGTTTGTTCCTAGTGTTTAAAGAATGCACATCCTTATTCTTATTAAAGCTATTTATGTTTTTATGTACATCCATTAGATTTTCATAAATATATTGCGATGCCAAAGTTAATATGTTTATTTCTTGAAATTTTTGTCTGAGGGACTCTTTACAATTTAGGTTATAAATCGCCCGAACGGCTCTCTTTTGCAAAACAAATATAGCTTCAATATCAGTCGCATTACCCCATAGCAAAATTCCATAAGACATTACGCTATGAAAGTTACTAAAATACACTAATCTAGCTGTCTCAACATCTGTGAGACTTCTAATCTTTCTTACAGCATATGCTGCAGAACTAAGTCTGCTTGTTAATTTAGATATATGGGGGCCCCATTGAAGCTTCGCGTCAATAGTAATACCGAGAAAAACAGTGGTATCCACAAGACTCAACTCCTCCCCATTTAATAGCACATTGGTATTCGAATGTTTTACATTAGGTATTGTAAATTTAATACACTTTGTCTTATTGCCGTTCAATAGCATATTGTTGGCGTTAAACCAATGTACTAATTTCGATAGAGCATTATTTACTTCGTCATAATTAATTAACTGCCGTTTGAGTTTGAAAATTAAAGAGGTATCGTCAGCAAATAATACTATATCGTGATTGTCCCCTACAAGATAAGGTAAGTCATTAATATAGATTAAAAACAGGAATGGGCCAAGAATCGAGCCCTGAGGAACGCCCATTGATACTACCGATCCGGAGGAACCTTTACCATTTATCACGACTTTTTGAGTTCTGTTACTTAAATATGAAGTAATAAGTCTAAGCGCCAAATTTTTTACACCGTAATGTTGTAGTTTCCTGATTAATGTTTCATGATGAACACAATCGAAAGCCTTGGAAAGATCACAGAAAACACCTAAGGCATCCTGTGAATTCTCCCAGGCATTAAAAATATATTTCATAAGCTCAACGCCGGCGTCAGACGTCGAGCGACCCCTTGTAAATCCAAATTGGTTTTTATGAAGTAATTTATTTGTATTAAAAAAAATTAACAATTGATCCAAAATAATTTTTTCAAAAATTTTACTAAGAGTTGGTAGTACAGAAATAGGTCTAAAATTAGCGGGGTCCATTGTACTACCAGATTTAAATAAAGGTATTACTTTACTATACTTCATTAAATCAGGAAACACACCAGAATCGATACAAGTATTAAAAATAATAGCAAGATGAGGTGCAATTAAATCTATTATGGACGCAATAACTGTCACGGAAATCCCCCACAAATCTGCTGTTTTCTTTACATCAATGGTTTTGAAGTATTTTACAATATCTTGCGGTAATACTTTTTCAAATCTAAATTCTTTTAAACAGATATTAACATTTTGTTTGAGTAATGACTCGGCGACAGTTGGAGAAGAATTCAAAGACTCTGTTGTCAAAATAGGAATATCAGTGAAATATTTCTCAAACACCGCTGCGACTTCTTGATTTGATTTAGTCAATTCATTGTTAATTTTTAATTGATAGTTTGCGTTACGAGGTTTTTTATTACCGGTTTCGCTGTTAATTATACTCCACGTCATTTTAATTTTATTCTTAGCCATCTTAATTTTGTTGCTAATATGTAACGATTTGGCTGTGGAGCAAACTTTTTTAAACATTTTAGAATAATTTTTGACATATTCTTTAAAAGCATCAGAAGGATTATATGATCTTTAATGGTAAAGGTCATATAACCTTCGTCTGCTTTTATGAATTCCCACTGTCGCCCACTCATTAAATACCTTGCGACTGTATTGTATTATTTAGTATATGTGTATAAATTACAGTCGAAGAATTAGAGATTCGCAGTACATACTTAAATATTAAATATCTGGCCGACCTTAATAACAAACCTATATTTACCAACTGATTCTCAAATGATAAAGCATATAATTTATTAAATTATCAAAAATTATATTCCAGTAGTCACTGGCCAGTTAATTTTTTGTGAAGCACCCCCAAAAACTTTAACCGAAAAAAAGACGCCAGAAGCACGCGACACGCGATCCGTGGCGTCATTACAAGTAAAAAACGCTACATCAAAAATCAAATCACTGCGGGTTGGGTGTATATTAAATGGCTATAAATTATCCTTAAAGACGCTACCAAATGACTATCGGTCGACCCTAACAAATATTCCTGTAAATTATACTCATTATCATTTTTTGCAATACTAGAAGTTAGAAGTTGCTGTTTAACGTAATTTAAAATTAAAAATTTTGTACAACCGACTTCAATATAAATTATTAAGAATAACTCAAAAACTATTGGTCAGACCTTGATCAAATTTATATAACTACCTAAGAAGCACCAGCTTACAAATAAAAAAAGAATCATCCAAATCGGTTCACTCTGAAAAAAATTATGAGGCAAAGTATATTACAGTCGAATTGAGTAGAGTCTCCTTTTTGAAGTCGGTAGAAAAACATGACAAAGTAAATTAACATCAAAATTTTGCAATGTTCAGATTGTTTTGTTGTATTGTAATTCCGTATAGTGGCGACGAAAAAGAATCCACTTCCCCATTTCTACCAATGGGTGTTGTCAGAGGTTACAGAGGGATAGAAACACACATATGTAAAAGAAAATGGGCATCAGCATCTTACTGATAACAACACAAAATAAAAAATTAAAATGTGTTTTTAAACACTTTCGTTTTTACTGCAGTTGCCGATCCACTTGTGAAACGTGGTGATCATCAAAAACCTCTTACAATACAATCGTAAAGGGTAATATCCTGCATAGTACTTTTAACACCAAATATTTATAGCAATCTGTAAAATTCAAGTTCAACGCTAAATATGCCTCCTGCTGAGGGCCTTCTATAAAGAATTTAAAGGGGAGTCTTTACTTTTCTGCCGACTTCCAAAAAGGAGACGGTACTCAATTCGACTGTATATTTTTTTTTGTGTTACCTCATGACTTTTTACGGGGTAAAAAAAAGTTAAACTTTTTTTATTTGAAAGCTGGTACTTCTCGTGTGGTCCCATATAAATTTGATCAAGGTCAGACCAATAGTTTTTGAGTTGTTTTTAATAACTTAAATATTGAAGTTGGCTGTACAAAATTTTAAATTTTATGTTATTACACTTTGTAATAAACCATTTTAAGATATCCTAAACTACAGTCGTTTCTTTTGTTTATGTTATATGTGAGCGTGTAAGAATATTCATTACCCCATATAGTCCCGTGGGTGTCGTAAGAGGCGACAGAGGAAAACTAAAACAGAAGATGGGCAGCATCTTCCTGATAACAATTCAAAATAATAAAAAATTACGGTTGCCAACCCGCCTGCCAAGTGTGGCAACTATGGCAAAATTCTCCATATGAGGCAATGTACGAAAAAACTTATCTTCATCAGTCGACTTTTATAGACTATAATGGATGATTACATTATTACCTTAACGCGTTGAATGATACGTTTCTTTAATACGAGTACTTTCACTTTCATCATATAACTCTACTAAATTCCTAGTTGTAAATTAAAGACGTGAAAAATCAAACACATACTTCTTTATAATAACGCGGTAAACAGGCCACTGTTGGGCGTAGGCCTTTAATACGAAACAACGGAATATCTATCTAGAGCATGCAATGCCGCAGTATTTTTTCAATACCACAATATTGCGGTATCGAAACTTGTAATATCGCAAAATTTGCGATATTGCGAATTAAAAAATTCTTTAATGGCGGTTTAACTAAAACAATAACATGAGTAAAAAAATTATTAACGGGGGTTAAATTAAAACACTAACATGAGATAACTACAATTAATCACACATACAAGCCTAATCTTAATTTTTACCTCGGAAATGTTTATGTAAAAAGCAAAGCATATCCACTGTTTAATCATTTAAAGAACTTCTATTTTCTGCCGACTTCCAAAAAGGAGACGGTACTCAATTCGAGTGTATGTTTTTTTTTTTTGCTTTTTTTTTATGTGTGTTACCTCATAACTTTGTACTGGGCGAACCGATTTCGATGATTCTTTTTTTATATGAAAGCTGATAGTTCTCGTGTGGTCCCATATGAATTTGATCAAGGTCAGACCAATGGTTATTGAGTTATTCTTAAATAACCTGTCTTGAAGTCGCTTATATTGAAGTCGGCTGTACAAAATTTTTAATTTTTAATTATTATTACATATGATCCAGCAGCCAAAAATGCTCTCTCAGCTTCTACGCTCATTGGTGGAATACTTAGCAGATAGTTATACACAGTCTCCAGATATTTACCCATTGTTACTCATTTCATACCGGGTTCGTTTTTAATACTGCGAAATTCGCACTGCTGCACTTTTGCGGTACTGAAATACAGCGCGAAATTCGCGAAATTGCGATAACGATATAACAGTATTGCATGCTCTATATCTATATAAATTTCCTCCCTGGTGTTGCAGTTGTTCATGGGCGGCGGTAGTCACTTACCATCAGGTGAGTCGCATGCTCGTTTGCCCCCTCTCCTATAAAAAAAATCTATTATCTATAGAAAGCGAAGCTATAAATATTCTATGCAGTCTTATATGAATATGGCGAGTAATATCAGATAAAATATTTGCGTACACAGACGTTTCCAAACCACTAAACCGTCAAGTTAAGATTAAAATTCAATACTACTTTTTTCATAGTGCAGAGTGTAGAGGCGGCTTAAAATGTCCCCTACCCCATATCATCCCGTTTGTGTCTTAAGAGGCGACAGAGGGAACTTGAAACAGGAGATGGGTAGCAGCATCTTCCTGGTAATAAGCAAATAAACATCGGATCTCGGCCTACAGCGATCTTAGCTCTGCATGGACCAGCTTTATCTAGCTATAACTTCATAAAACTTAGTATTCACACAAAATAATAACAAGAAGCCATATTCTCGCTAAAAATCGTAATTAAAAGTGATAGGGAAAGATCGGATGGACAAAAATAATACATAAATTACATTGTTTTATAAAATGCCGCGCAGCACAGGTCCCACTTGCCGGAGTGACTGGCGCGAACTGAGGATCGGGGCAGGATGAAATGGCGTCGTGTAGCACATTGTTAGCATTTCAAAATATAGGATAATTTGCCGGGACTTTGAATACTACGGTCTTGCCCCATCACCGATCTTACCCCAACGCACCTTAACTCAAATAGTTTAGAAAAAACTGCAGCTACCAACTCGTCGCAACGTTGGCGAGCATGCTAACTAAGGCAAATAATAACCCCACTATAAGACCTACGTTCAACAGTGGACTTTAATAGATCGTAATGATGATAATCTATAATTTTCACATCACTGAAACTTAACTCTAAGGTACCTTCTTACTTTCACTTCCGTCATAGAATGCTACTATAGGCTACTACATTCATAGTTGTGCATGGAATTGATTGTTAAATTTAATTTCCATAGTACGTTGCGTGATACGTGCAGTACACAAATAGATCAAAATTACGCGGTCAACTTTCACTAATCATTACACCCACACGAAATTGACAGTTGTTGGCATCTTTTTAAAGGTAACCTTTCCGTGTTTTATTTTTCTTCTCTTTGAGAAATATAGTAGAGCTGTCTGCTTATAAAAACTATGTAATGTTTTGTTTGTCTTTTTATTGAATGTACACGACAACATATTTTAAATCAGGATGAAAAAAATCACAGTATGATGTAATAAAATAAATGCCGTTTCCTTTTTGGAACCTAATCTAAAGTCTAAGTGGGAGATTTTAGTATTGTGGCAATAATCTGGCGATTACAGTTGCCAGTACCAGACTTCTTTAAAGTTATCAGTCCAAATGTAATATGTGCTTAATCAGACCATATATTTTTTTATACTTATTATAGTTGTTAAGTTACAGACTATAATATACGTCCCACTGCTGGGCACAGGCCTCCTCTCATTTCTGATAGGGTTTCAGGGCAAGGAAATATCCGACGAGCGGCCCTAATGCATGTTGGCACACTTGCGTGTCTTCGAAATTTTTTTTTCTTATTTCTCAGATGTGCAGGTTTCCTCACGATGTTTTCCTTCATCATCGAGCACGTGCTAAATTATCACTTAAAATTGAAATTAACAATATTATAGGTGCCGGCGGGGATCGAACCCTGGTTGCTTACCTACCGTGAAATATACAGCGAGCACTTAGCCCTTGAGCTACCACGACTCCTTGTTATAGTGCTTGACTATAATCCCACATAGTGGCCTAAGTAGTGATGTAGCCCTAGATGGTAAATAAAATTGGCCTTGAAGATGCCTACAATATAGGTAATCTGACGGAAAGACTTACCATCAGGTAAAGTAGTAGTCCAGTACCAGTTTAGAATTATTGAAAAAAACAGGCATCGATCAATTATTCCACTTCTTTGCTGTACGTATAACAAAAAACGCAATAAACCATTTGGATGGATTGCGTGGAATATCAAACACAAAGTGGTGAAGAGCCACAGACCGCCTGGTTTTCGAAGGTGGATGAATGAATGAATCCATTTATTCTCTCTTTACAATAGGTAATCTTAGTACTATATACGTGGTAGAGCCATGCTGCAGCTATATTAGTAGTATAGTGTAGCACGAATGGGTCGGCTCGACCGGGGAAGGACCACAGAGGCGTAATGCTTATGGTGAGTGTAGAGAACCGGCTATTTTTTTACTGGTAACAGGATATTCCGTGTGAGTCCTCAGAGATAACAATGCATTTGATTCTTACTCGAGAATAGATGTAGGTGTATCCACTCACCATCAGGTGTTCTTTGTTCTTTTAGCACCATTATTCTATAAAACAAAATAAAAAATATGTATTTAATGTGAATTACTTCACACACGCAGCGTCACTAATTCTTCTCGTACCTGCCTTGCTCACTCTCTCAAATCAAACATTATTGGTCATAAAGTTGACTCTTGAAGAGAAATACTAAAATTAGTAGGTTATCTACAAAACAGAGAATTAAATTACAACAATAACCTCAACGCTCTTTAATTTCTGTCTGCCGTTAAAAAGCAGTGCCAAACGCTTGTGACATGATTTGAAGGTAAAAAACATTTTAGCCCCTTTTTAACATTTTTTTTTACAAATGGCTACCTGGCCATTATCACCAGGACATTACCAGATCCAGCCCAATATATCGCGTCTTAATTGTTTTGTAAAATGATTTTCAAATATTGCCGCTTTATGTTAGGGCCCTGTGGACATAAACCTAAATCAAATGCTGACGGTTTTCCCAGCGTCTGAAAAAATATAGGGTAGAAAAAAAACCGTGTTTTTTAAATAGTAAAGTTGGATACTGCCACTCACTCACCTTTCCACATCGTCCCACGGGTGCCGTAAGAGGCGCCTAAGAGAAATTAATGTCTGTAAAACTTGTGGCTCCCGGTATATAGTGTTATAGATCAATAACATCTATTAAATAAACAGCAAAAATAGGTAGAACCTTGATTTTAACATTTTTTTAAAATATTATATAGTATTTAATTAGCAATTTTTAAAGTGTATAATTTTTTAACAATAAGTCTGCTACAGAGTCATCTCTTGATACTTGTAAGTACTTTCGCAGTGATATGTACAACAATAAGCATTTTTCATAGGCTTATATGCGTAGAGCAACGTTTAACAGAAGATGGCGCCAGCAATAGTATCTTAAAGTATCTTATTTAAACGTACCGCTCTTTTGAAAAGCGCCATCTAGGACTAAAAGTCCGTACAAATTTTGTTTTAACCGACCAGCAGGTTTAGCATCTTTCTTATAGATGTCAGTCACCGCAGAAGATTACAAGATAAAGATTATTCATAGAAAATTTAAACGAGCGGTTGCGACCTTCTAGGGCTTAAGGGATAAAGATTTTTTTCAGGATATAAATGTGGTCACGGTCAAAATCAACATTTAAAGAGTTGTTTGTGACAAAGCAATAAAATATATACTTACTTAACTTTCAAATATTATAAGATGTTGCTCGTTCAGTCTCATGTTGCTTTAACTCTCAATTACATTATTAAGTATTTGGTGTATTAAAAAATTATCTATACAAATAAATAAAATTGAGGTCTCTGCTTGTAATTGCAAAATTACAGCTTTTTATTAAATGCATATGAAAGTAAATACGGTACTTATAACAAAGATACAATTTTTAAAATTTTTGTCTGCCTGTCAGTTTGTTCCGGCTCATCTCCGGAACGGCTGGACCGATTTTGACGGGACTTTCACTGGCAGATAGCTGATATTATAAGGAATAACTTAGACTACTTTTGTTTAGAAAAATAGTTAGGGTTCCGCCCAAAAAAAATTAAAACCCTAAATTACACGCAAGTGAAGTCGCGGGGAACAGCTAGTAAACAATAAATTTAATACAATAATTCTATTTGTAAAATAAATACAGAAAAGCGTGCAACTTCCGAACAAATATGTGATCGAATGTATAAATTCAAAGTTTTTGGTTCTGTATACTATTGGTTTTGTATCGTATGTTATAACAATATATTGTATGTTATAATAATGTTTGCAACCAATCCAAGGTTATAGATAGGAGGCTATTATATAGTTATCAACTGCACCCGGCACCCAGAAGACCTATGATGCACTGGCGCCCGGAAAACCTTTTATTAATTTCGAATAATCTCCTCATGATATATTTGCTGGCTAAAGGTCATAAATTAGAACAAATTAAGAGAAAAAATACCCCACCAGCGTGTCCATCATCTACATCTAGCATTCAGTTTAGTCAATCAAATTTTCACATTGATTTCTCGAAATGGAAAAACAGCTACAGTTAGGTACAGCCTATTAAGAGTCCTCGGCTGAACATAGACAAGCCGCATAAGATTGGATCATAAGGGGGTATATTTACTATTGTTGTCATGCACAGTTTTTAAAATAGTCATTATGATGACTGCTGCCCATCTCCTGGTTTGTTACATCTGTCGCCTCTTATGATATTTACTGGACGTTATAGGGCAGTGGATGTTTTTAAACCAAAATTTACTAGCTTAGCTATTGCTTAATTTAGCATCAGACACAGTCACAGATAATTAAAAATTAAATTTTTTTTACAACCGACTTTAATATAAATTATTAAGAATAACTCAAAAACTATTGGTCAGACCTTGATCAAATTGAACTTTGAAAAAAAGTACCAGCTTTCAAATAAAAAAAAGAATCATCAAAATCGGTTCATCCAGTAAAAAGTTTTTAACAGTGGTAGAGCCACGCGGCAGCTTTTGCTGTCGCACGGATGGGCCGGCTCGAACCGGGGTGGTACCACGACCTCACAGAAAACCAGCGTGAAGTAGAGGTTTACCTCTGCGTTTCGCTTGGTGTGTGCAGGTGGCCGGAGGCCCTTTTTACTGGAAATGAGACATTCCATCTTAGTCCTCCCGGGTGACAACGCATCTGCATTTTGAATCGCAAACGAGGATAGATGTAGATGTCTATGGGCCGCAGCAACCACTTACCATCAGGTGGACTGTGTGCTCGTTTGTCACCCTTATCCTATAAAAAAAAGTTATGAGGTAACACACAAAAAAAAACATACAGTCGAATTGAGTACCCTCTCCTTTTTGAAGTCGGTAGAAAAAAATACTAGCACGAACGAAGTAAAAGCCCATTTTCTTTCACATCGTAAGTTACGTACCTCATGGCTATCAACAAATTCTTAGCTAATGATGACCCACAAAATTTGACAAAGAGAAAAACGTTTGGTAGGATATTAGAGACCCAACATATTATTATTTTGATACTGGTCTTGAATCGAAAGGATTTATTGATTCTAGGATAATTAATCAGTCTGACAACGTACAATGTAAATATCGTTTTAAGCAATTTAAAAAGGAGTTGTCCTATATGAAAGAATAATAGCCTCTCAAGAGACCCCCCCCCCACACATTAGTTGCGGGAGCGTGCAAAAGCGTTTCCGAAGACACAACTGGTCACTTTTCCTTTTTTCCGCGGCCCTTCCGCGGAAAAAAGCCTTTACCTTTTTTTTAAAGAAGAGAGGGCAAACGAGCATGCGGCTCACCTGATGGTAAGTGAATACCGCCGCCCATGAACAACCGCAACACCAGGGGATTGCAGATGCGTTGCCGGCCTTTTAGAAAGGTGTATGCTCTTTTCTTGAAGGTCCCTAAGTCGCATCGGCTCGAAAAAATTGCCGGTGGTAAACAATTCCACAGACAAGTTGTACGAGGAAGAAAACTGTAAAACGCACAGTCGTGGACCCTCAATAATCCTGATGGTGTGGATGGTATCAAGAGTTCTATCGCGATGTGATTTCGTGAAATTTGGCGGCTGGGATTAATCCGAATAATTCCTCAGAGCACTCATCGTAGTAAATGCGAAAGAAAATGCAAAGGTATGCAACATGTCTTCGCAGCGTCAATAAATTGAGCCGATCGGAAAGGACTCGGTAGTCGACGATTCGAGCCGCTCTGCGCTGCAGGCGGTCAAGTGGAAGGAGTTGGCACTGGGGAGCCCCAGGTCAGAGATGGGAACAGTATTCCATGTGAGGCCGAACCTGCGCCTTGTAGAGTTGCAAGCGTTGTGTCGCCATGAAATACTTTCCCGTTCTGCTGAGCATCTCAAAGCTGTTTAGAGGCCAATTTGGCCTTCTCTTCCAAGTGACCACGAAACTGCACGTCACTCGATATGTCGACGCCGAGGATTCCGATACTGGCTGATGCAACGAGGGGAGTACCTTGAAACTGAGGAGATACGACAAAGGGGTTCTTTTTAGCGGTAAACGCGCAAACTTGTGTCTTCTGAGGATTAAGCTGGACTAGATTTAGTCGCCCCCAATCCGAGACTTTGTTCAGCAAAGACTCGACTTCAGACACAAGTTTGTTCCGGCACCTGGGGACGTTTTCCCGAGATAGAATATTGGTACGGCAGGTGTATAGAGCATCACCAGTGCTGCCATCCGCATAGCAAAGTATGGTACCGGTTTGTAACATATTATCGATATGTAGAAGAAACAGCGTTGGTGATAGCACGCAGCCTTGTGGAACACCAGCGTTAATAGGCTTGTAGTCGGAGATTGCACCGTCTACAACGACCTTGATGCTCCGATCTGCAAGAAAGCTGGTGATCCAATTGCACAATTTCTCGGGAAGCCCATAACAAGGGAGCTTCGAAAGAAGCGCATTGTGCCAGACCCGATCAAAGGCCTTCGCTACGTCCAAATTAACGGCTAATGCCTCCCACTTGGACTCTACTGCCTCCGCCCATCTATGAGTTAAGTAGACTAGAAGATCACCAGCTGATCGACCCCGACGAAAACCGTACTGGCGGTCACTAATCAGCTGGTGATCCTGAAGGTACCTCCTGAGCTGGCAGTTTATAATGGATTCCATTATTTTGGAGAACAAGGAAGTGATGGCGATAGGCCCGTTGTTGGTCGGGACAGAGCGGTCGCCTTTTAGGGATCGGGTGGACCAAAGCTGTCTTCCATGAATTCGGGACTACGCCTTGGGAGTAGAAGTACTGGAAAAGACGCGTTGAAACCGGTGCCAACTCCGGAGCATACGTCTTCAGCACAATGGGAGGGACTCCATCAGGCTCACTCGACTTGCTGACATCCAGGGAGAAGAATGCTTTACGAACCGAGCGCTTTGTAAATCGCACATCCGGCATGGAGCACTCACACCGCGGGATGGTCAGTGGTGTGTTCCCCCCGTCATCTAGAGTCGAGTTGGACGCAAAGAGAGAGAGAGAGAGCTTAAAAGAAAAAGCTTCTCCTTTGCGGCATGGGCCAGTAAGTCGACCTCTCTGTGCTTAGATGGAAGAGATGCCTGACAGAAGTTCCCTTGGACAACCTTGGCGAGACACCAGAATGCACGGCTTCTCGAAGGAAGGCGAACTAGCTTCTCGCAAATTCTGCCGATGTGCTCAGACCTTGCCTTGACAATGACACTTTTGAAGGACCTGGAGACGGAATTATACTTCTTTTTAAGAGAGCTGGTGTTTACATCCCGAGACGTTGATGCGTCAGCCCAGGCCCGGTAGCACTCCTGCTTATAGCGGGATGCTATTTTACAGTAGCGACCAAACCATGGCTGGGATCTGCCTGCGATGGGTACCACAAACCACCACATCAGCAACAGAATTGGCAACAGCGCTGGTATCTTCCGGCGAGAAGCAAACCCGTCCCCAAGGGTAGGGTGCAAAAAAAGACCGCATCCCGTCCCAATCGGCCGACCTATAGTGCCCGACACGGCGGCAAACTGCAGATCGCAACTGCGATAGGACCGTGAGTGGCACCGTACTCCGGATCAGAAAATGGTCCGAAGAGCCCAGAGAGGCATCAACGGAGACCTGATATCCGTCCAGATGAGAGGTCAGTAGAAGGTCCAACAGGGAAGGTACATGATCCTCCACATCTGAGATCCGCGTAGGCGAAGTAACCAGTTGTGTTAGACCATATGCCAAGTCAAAGTCATAGACACATCTACCCGCATGATCGGTTAAACGGGAACCAAGCCATTCAGCGTGGTGGGCGTTTTAATTACCGAGTATCACGATCTCTGCGGATGGGACCTGTTGTAGCACAGAGTCTGCAGCCATTTGGACGTGGTAGATGAGTCGATCTGCGTCGGCATTACCGCTGTGGGACCGTAGACGCGCAGATGGTCGTCGCTGTCTACGCGCAGCCATAGGATGGACAGGTCTGTACCTTCAAGACAACCGAGGCGTTGAAAACAGATGTCCCCTCTGACGTATACGCAAACTCCAGACCGGCGCACAAAGGACTGTTCTAATTTGTACCCCAGGTAGGAGAGATATGAAGTATCAGCCAGAGAGGACACCTGAGTCTCAGTTAAAAAGAGCAAGACCGGCTTCGCTGTCTCTAGACGGTAATGGACAACGTTAAGGTTGGAATGAAGTCCCCTAATGTTGCAAAAGTTCACGGATAGCTTGACAGGGGACGCCTTGGTCTTATTACTCCACTTGCCCCGAGCAGTATTAGTCACGAGCGGAATTTTGCTCCCCCCAGAATACTCGGGGCTGCCTGAGCACCCACGCTCAGGAGTGGAGTAGTTTGGTCATGGATGCTCATCGAGGGATTCTCCAGGGGTGCTAGTACCCTCCTGGAGTAGTCTTTTCTTTAATTCCGCTACCATGTTGATGGGACGGCGGGGGAGGGGGGGGCTGGGCCTCCAGCCACCTGCACTCACCAAGCGCAACGCAGAGGTAAACCTCTACTTCACGATGGTATTTTGTGAGGTTGTGGCACCACCCCGGTTCAAACCGGCCAACCACTGTTAAAAATATTGTATTGTATGTAAATTTCTTTTTCTTTCGCTCAAGCAAACCCAAACGGCTTTTTCAAAACCACCGAAGGTATGCAATTGCTGATACGTTATACAATCTATCGAGCAGTAGTATGCCTTCTATGTGCTTTATTAAACACGTCCTCGACAGCACTGAATATGAAGCTGAAGAGGGGAGACAGATCAAGTTTGGTGTATTTTTATAAAACTGTTAAAAACAAAATCATATCTTAGCTTGCCCTAGTTTGGAGCCCTAGCTTCGCCACTGCTTATATCTCCCCTAAAGGAGACACTACATTATATGCGGCTCTCACAGCTTCATTGAATTCCCGAATCCGATGTCATTAATCGATAATCTAAATATAATATAATATAAATCGATAACCTTGGTGTGGATAATATTGTGTTTTGTGATCACATAACATGACATGGGTGAGTTATCTAACCGATGTCCGAACAAGAATGGCGGGCCCTGGCTCTGACGGCTATTTAATATGCGTTTAATTTTTTTTTAATGCGCGTTACGTTATATAATTAAATAGAAAATATTTTGAATTTCACTGAATCAATTATACAAAAATTAACTAAAAAACATAATGTTTTAGTTTTAACTAATCAATCAATCCCATTTTCTACCGACTTCAAAAAGGAGGAGGTACTCAATTCGACTGTAGGTTTTTTTTATGCGTGTTTCCTCTAAACTATTTTCAGGGTGAACCGATTTCAAACATTGTTTTTTTTATTTGAAAGCTGGTGCTTTTTGTTTTTTTTTTCATGTGCTAATATCCATTATTACTTAAATGGTCTTACTTAGATTTATTGGGGAAATATAGTCATAATAATGAAGGGAAGTGTTTTATGTTTGGTAACGCACTAGATTTTAGGCAGTGTACAATTCATATTTTCCCTGTACCACTCTGTAAGTCAGAAAAATAAATAGCCGCAGTCAATGTATTAACCTAACTTTATGAATCGAAGCATGAACATCATACAGGCTGAGAATTGTATTATTAAGATATCTATTTATCAAATGTAGATGCATTATCTAAAGGATCGAAATTTTAATTACAAGTGCCTTTACAGATATTTTCGGAGTTTACTATGTTGAAATTACGTAAGTGCAAAATATTTGAAGTAATTTTGGAAGGACTAAACTTATAAAAAGTGTAAATCGAATGTAAACGAAATGGTCTTGAAATTAATATATTGTAATCGGTACCTACTTAATACGTTTGTAAAATTTCAGATTTTTCAGACGTTTGTAAGTGGGTGAAAACTGAATTACAAAATTACATTAAATTTATATATACCAGACAAAGACATATACATAGATATATACATAGGTATATATACATAGATACATAGAGGTCGAGCTAATACAAAGTGTGTCAAAAGGTTTACTCAACCTCGTTTACCCATACCGGACAGACTTAATTGAATTGACACATTCAATTGGAGTTTTATTTTACTTGTGCTTATTATAACATACGATATGTTACATACATTTGTCTTGTTTGATAGTTTGTATTCCTATTTATTTTGTAAATCGATTTTTATTTTTTGTTTTTAATTAAAATAGTACTTACTTCCATGTTGTATTTAGACATTTAATGAATATGCAACTCCTTCCTATTGCGCAACGATCTGTCAAATTTCGAAAGAATTCTGGACTTGTCGAAAGGGTGACCTCTTCCACATTCGGGAGTATATAGTTAATTATGATTGGCAACAGAATACGTAATTATATTATTCAATAATAGGTCAATGTAAGATGATTAATTAAACACATATTTTAATCATCTTACATTACGCTCCGTTAAATATACGAGCACCTGGGCGACCGAAATAATTTTCACAGGGTTCACTTAAGTCGACCCCTACTTAGAAAGTAAAACATTACCTTATTAGGAAATTTCATTCGAGTCGTTAGAGGTGTTTCCAACAAAATTACATATAATTGTACCTACGATAATCGCTCTTTTAAGGGATAAGATTTGAAGGATATATTTTAATTTAACCTAACTGAGATCATTCAAACACACGTAATGTAATATTTATGAAAGAATATTTTCATCCCTTGCCTTGTTTGAATAATTACCATAGAAGGAAAATACCTCGAAAAAAAATGTGATAAGACCTTACTAAGTCAAGAACTTTAATAGGTTTATTCATGAGTCCCATAGGTTTAGAATCACAGACTTAAAATATTCTGGCGTAAGTATGTTCTAAGTCTATGGTTTAGAATTATAGGGTATTCGAAAGTGGCTTAAAATGGTTCTTGTAAATATTGCTTGCCTCAAGCGTGAAGCGCGCAGGTATGTTCTGCTAGGGCCTAAAAATTAAGATTCCAACGTTTTGTCGTATGAAATCGTATCTAGCAATCATATTATACATAGAAATGATATAAAAAGCACATTGTCAGAAAGATAAATGACTGTTGAAAATATTAATATATTTTTTAAATCGATTAATTACTATTTTTACATAAAAAGGGGGTTTTAGTTGCTTATGGTGTGGATTTATCAAGTCCGAATGGTGGCGTAAACGCGATTACTTTTGAAAATATCCATTGTTCAACTCAATCTATTTTTAAAACTCTTCTTTTGTGGGAAGCCATGGAATGTGAATGGCAGTTTAATTTTGTTTTGTCTAGTTATAATTATTTTTTTTCAGCTGAGAAATGGCGAAAGGAGATGTATGAAATTTGGTGTTTGACATCGTTCGTAACAGTTATAAAAAAGTATGTAGGTTATAAAACGATAAACTATAAGCATAAATAAATGGTTATTGTTTCTGTAGTGCTTGGGACAATCATAAAAACATTTTTTTTTAAAACTGAAATAGAAAGCTAATGCTTTTGCTTTAGCAAAAACGAAACGTTTTTAAATATCTTTCTCTATTCTGTCTATGGTAATATATAATTTTATTATAAAAATAGCCTTCCTTACCAAAAATAAAAATTCATAATATTGAAATATTGACACGTATCGGTAGTAATTAATATTGAATAAAATAATACATTTAGAAAACGATTGAATAAGCTATGTCATTAAACCAGAAAAACATTTGAATATTATTCTATACGACTGAATAGGCTGTATGGTCACTGATCATTGTATATTCCGAAAGACACTTAACTTGGTAACCTATGTTGGCATTTGGCCAGCTAGGAGTAAAAGTATTCTATGCATTTGGCATTGTAACTGTTTTTTTTTAAATAGATTTCGTGTTTTTACATTCATGTGTTTATTTAACTTGACCCTTGGATTTTCTTTCGGATCACAGGACAGTAGTTTGTTAGAATAGAATAGAATGATTTTTTATTAATTATACATTACATGTGTAATTCTTATTGAAAGTCATTGTTTACTTTACCACTGGTTCGAAAAAAACCCTCTGTCCTGGGAAGACCCAGCAAGAAACCCAGCGCGACTTTTTTTAAAAAATAAAGTTATACAATATAAATGATTACGAACTATTTACAAAATTTATTTTAGAAACTGCTTGAAAGCGACCACCTCATTCCCAGGGGTTTATTATCAACCATGTATTCATTTATACTATAATAACCCTTTTTATATAGTTTCAGCTTAACAAAACATTTAAACTTGGTAATAGAGAGAGCCTGTACACTTTCCGGGACCTTGTTGTAATAGCGTATACATTGCCCCAAGAATGAATTACTGACTCTGTGGAGTCGAAAAACTGGCGTCACTAGCTTGTGTTTGTTCCTAGTGTTTATATCACTTTTTTTACTAAAACTACCTTTGTTTTTGTGAACATATATTCAATTTTCGTCGAGAGGCCAAAGTTAATATATTTATTTCTTTAAATTTATCTTTAAGAGACTCTCTCCGTTTTAGATTGTAAATAGCTCTAATGGTCCTCTTCTGTAAAACAAAAATAGTTTCTGAATCAGCCGCATTTCCCCATAGCAAAATCCCATAAGACATTATGCTATGGAAATAACTGAAACAAACTAATCTAGCTGTCTCGACACTAGTGAGACCTCTAATCTTTTTTACAGCATAGGCTGCAGAACTTAGTCTGCTTGCTAATTTGGATATATAGGGGCCCCACTGAAGCTTTGCGTCGAGAGTGATGCCAAGAAAAACAGTGGATACAACAGGGCTCAGTTCCTCCCCATTTAAAAACACATTGGTATTCAGATTTTTAACATTCGTTGTAATAAATTTAATACAGTTAGTTTTATCTCCGTTCTAATGTAGATTATTAACGTTAAACCAATGCACTAATTTTGATATAGCATCATTCACTTCGTCACATTTAAAAGATTGACGTTTAAGTTTAAAAATCAAGGAAGTATCATTAGCAAATAATATCCCCTACAAGGTAAGGTAAGTCGTTAATATACATTAGAAACGGGAATGAGCCCTGAGGGACACCCATTAGTACAGGTGACCCGGAAGAACTTTTACCATTGATATACCTTCTGCTTTCTATTACTTAAATATGAAATAATAAGTTTAAGCGCTGTGTTCTTGACACCATAGTACTGTAGCTTCTTGATTAATGTATCATGGTGAACACAGTCGAAGGCTTTTTACACCTTGTTACGCCAACATAATGAAAATAATGTGATACTTAAGTTTTGAGAGGAATAGAACAGACAATGTACAGTTTCCGGCTGTTTTTTTAGATGACATTTTATTGATAATTGCAGAAAATTGTTAAACAATTAAAAAAGGTTGAGTTTTACTTTACTTTATTTAATAATAACTACAAAACTGCATTCTTATATGTTTTTTTTTTTCAATTTATTCAAACAGCTTATCACAAGAACGAGTGATTTTATTACATAACCTACAAATTATAAAACTAAATAAAAACAATATCATTTTGATACAAGTAGCAAATGTTTAAATCTTCAAACAAAGACATATCTTAAGTTTATTCACGCCGGGTCCAAGTTTGTATGGAATCAAGTTCATAACTTTTTCGGTGGTTTAAGAGCCTTGTATTAATTTATTTTACTAAATATGCCGCAGCCGCACCCCGAGCCACAGCCACAGAGTAACTTGGGTTTCAAATGCCGTCGTGAGTGGTCGTTTGTTACAGCGGCTCGTGCAGAAAAATATCGATTGCCGTAGAAATACAAAATATTCCAAAAACCAAACTTGATACATACTTGACCAAGGTAAGATATTATTAGTGACAAACTAGATTATCCTATTATGGGACACTGGGTAAATATGCATGTGCATAAACCTAGTGCCTCAGGTAGGCCTGGTTTGTCCCTAAATTAAATATTCGTGTCTTCAACTAATTATTACTTACATAGCTATAACTTCCATGTACCTACTAATAATTATGTATGTTTGTCCGAAATAAAGAGTTTTATTTTAATATTATTTTTATAATCACAGATTTTTATTACAATATTTTGATTCGCTAAAAGCACGCAGGATTTATATATAACTATACTTATATGCTTATACGTCTTGGACTTTATAGACCTGAAGGTGTGTCGGTATCTGCTACTGGAACTTCTCGACGAGGAGAATTAGATGTGCCGAGTTTGGGTTGGGCTCGTTTTGTTAGTTATGATGAGACCTTACCTACAGACTTGAGAAAGTGACTTGAAACTGTACTTTCATGACTGCTAGTGGAACTCCTCGACGAGAAGAACTAGATGTGCCGAGTTTGGGCTCGTTTTGTTACTTATTATGAGACCTAACCTCCAGATTTGATAGAGTGATTTAAAAGTGTACTTTGATTATTGCTACAGGAACTCCTCGACGAGAAGAACTAGATGTGCCGAGTTAGGGCTCGTTTTGTTACTTATTATGAGACCTAACCTCCGGATTTGATAGAGTGATTTAAAAGTGTACTTTGATGATTGCTACAGGAACTCCTCGACGAGAAGAACTAGATGTGCCGAGTTCGGGCTCGTTTTGTTACTTATTATGAGACCTTACCTCCGGATTTGATAGAGTGACTTGAAAGTGTACTTTGATGACTGCTACTGGAACTCTTCGGCGAGGAGAACTATATGTGCCGAGTTTGGCCTCGTTTTGTTATTTATGATGAGACCTTACCTCCAGACTTGACAGACGTGTCTTGAAAGTTTAC
Organism: Parnassius glacialis; assembly: GCA_033319125.1. Taxonomy (NCBI): domain Eukaryota; kingdom Metazoa; phylum Arthropoda; class Insecta; order Lepidoptera; family Papilionidae; genus Parnassius; species Parnassius glacialis. Next base: position 23,617,580 of record JAVANC010000006.1, on the reverse strand, counting down.
TTTGATGACTGCTACTGGAACTCCTCGACGAGGAGAACTAGATGTGCCGAGTTTAGCCTCGTTTTGTTATTTATAGAATATAATAGATTTATAAAATAGACCTTACCTCCGGACTTGATGGACTGACTTCAAGGTGTACTTTGTTAACTGCTACTGGAACTCATTGACGAATAGAACTTTAATTTACAATTTTTTTTTAAATTTTTAACTATCATTGGGCAATGTGAGTCGTCCACTTTTGGATATTCCAAACTTTTTTTTATTGATAATTGAAATAAAGATATCAGAAAATTGGAAGCATAGATATAAGATTATTACAGAAAACTTGTGTGTATTTAAACTACTTAAAAAAATTAAGTATTATCATGTTATACGTAATTTTTTTTAATGCGTTTAAGGCATGCACAATTGGATTTACCAATAGTATTATATATTTCCTTTAATATATATTTCCTTTCCCAAACTTCGCTGACACACTACCATTTGTTTAGTTAGATCTACGCGGCTGCTTTAAGTTCTCGTCACGTAGACGATGGAGTTAATACAACTACTAATAAGATTAAAAAAACGGATTACAAAATAACAACAGCATGAATTGTAAATGAGTTAGTACTTTTTAGTTATATATAATTTCAAAAATAAAGTTAAAATATATATAACTTAGGGTATGCTTGGGGTTTCTAAGTGTGCAATCCGTGATAAAGATATTTGCAACGGAACAAGAATAACTGACATAGTCCAAAGGACCAGTGTAGGCTGAATTTGAAATGGACCGGACATATACGTAGTAGAGCCATGCTGCAGTTATATTATGGCTGCATCTCCAGTGGGTCAGCTCGACCAGGGAAGGACCACGCTCTCACAAATTACCAGAGTAAAATAGCAGCTTAATGGTACTGTATTTTATATTATGTAGAACAGGAGACTTTTTTGCTGGAAACGAGGCAATCCATCTTAGTTCTCAGGGGTGACAACGCGCCTGTATTTTGGTTCTAATTTGAGGATAGATGTAGGTATCTATGGACTACGGTAATTCACTTAACATCAGGTGAGCTGTTTGTTCATTTGTCAGTTGGTTCGTTAAATAAAAGTTTAGGAATTATATATGTATTTCGTATGGCGATTGGCGAAAGGTGAGAACTGAAGATCATTTTCACGAGGCGTTTCATATTATACGAAAAGCGAATCTGAGTTTTAAATCTACTTGCAGAATAATGTACGTGTAATGGGCCACGTTATCTACTTTCCATCAGGTGAATTAGGTGTGTGCCCTTTTTCATCATTACTTCTATGAATGAAAGAGTGGAAACCTGATGAACATGCAGGGATTCAATGGATGAAATTGGCTTAAGACTGTGCTTTGTTCTTTTTTATAGAATAAGGGTTACAAACAAGCACACATTCTACCTGATGGTAAGTGGTTCCTGTAGCCCATAGACATCTACATCTATCTTCGTTTGCGAATTAAAATGCAGATGTGTTGTCACCCGTGAGGGCACACGACTGGTTCTCCACACTCACCATACGAAATACAACAGCATTAAGCTGCTATTTTACGCTGGTAATCTGTGAGAACGTTGTCCTTCCCCGGTTGAGCCGACCCATTCGTGCTACAACTATACTATTAATATAGCTGCATCATGGCTCTACCACGTATAGAATATTGTTATACTCTGTAGGGAAGCTTATGTTCAGTAGACTTATGACGATGACGATGACGATGCCCTTTATGATCTATGCGTGCTATCCTTTAACAACATTTTTAATTCGTATTTTATAAATCTGATTCCATCTTCATTGGTTGTAAAACTGTTTTAGTACGCTAGAATTTCTCTATTTAAATAGAATCTGAACTCCAAGAAATTACGATGTTTTTATGGCCGTCGTCACGATAAGACGTTAACAATAGAAGTCACATTAATTTAGATATAGTAACATCAATTTTACTGTCGATTGTGAAGCAAAGATACGGACTTTCCGCCACCAGTCGGCAGCTAGACTCGATCTTTATTAGTGCGGAGAACAAACTTCATTTAGAACGAAATTGTTAAGAAACATTTTGGATTAGGTAAGTCTGTCTTCGATCGAGAGTTTAATCTACAGATTAACTCGGGTGGGCAGTGTTTGGGAGATTAGGACACTTCTTCTTGTCACGTATACCTCAAAACTTTAAGACAATATTGTAATATCAGTGTGTGTTACCAGTGATGACATAATATTGATCTGAGGCGTAGTCCTTCACTGCTGGCTGTATGCGGAAAATCGAGGTCACTTAGCGAGCTATGGAGAGGGCTATGCCGGGGGTTTCTCTGCGTGATAAAAATTATCGAGTGGTAGCCTCATACCGATAGGCGAAATGTGGGGCGGCCCCCCACTAGATGTGACCAGGCATGCAAATGTCTAGGGAAGGTGGCAGGTGGCTCTCCTGAGCCACCGTGCTTTCCTGCCTGGGGGCCGGAGGCCTATTTAAGGTTTTGAATTTTTTTTTATAGGATGATGGTGACAAACGAGCACACACTCCACCTGATAGTAAGTGGTTGCTGTGGCCCATAGACACTTACATCTATCTTCGATTACGAATCAAAATAGAGATGCGTTGTCACCCGTGACAGAAAGGTTCTTGAGTGGCAGCCTCGTACCGGCAGGCAAAGTGTTGGGCGTCCCCCCACTAGATGGAGTGACGACCTGGTAAGACATGCAGGAAGTCGATGAATGCAGGTGGCTCAGGACCGTGCTTTGTGGCATTACTTGGGGGAGGCCTATGTTCAGCAGTGGAGTTGTGAAGGGCTGTAATTATGATGATGATGATGATGTCACCCGTGAGGACTAAGATGGAATGCCTCGTTTCCAGTAAAAAGGGTCTCCGGTTCTGTACACTCACCATACAAAACACAGTAGCGTTAAGCTGCTATTTTACGCTGGTATTCTGTGAGAGCGTGGTCCTTCCCCGGTTGAGCCGACCCATTCGTGCTACAACCATAATATAGCTACAGCATGGCTCTACCACGTATTTATATGTTTTATAAAAATAAATAAAAACAATAATGTTTCCGTCATAAGTCAATGTCATTTTGCAAAATAAGCTTCCCGTAGTGCTAAGAACATATTGTAATAATTTCCATAAAAAGCATTTTATAAAACTAAACGGTGTTAAAAATACCAAAGTATAAATCACGGGAAAGTTACCCGGTGAAACTTGATAAATGTTCAAGATTTCAATGAATACTGTTATAAGAACTTCAAAAGTGAAGCAAAGGTCAGAAGAGCACAGACAATTAAAATAAATTAGAAGCTTAGAGCTTTTATTGCCAAGGATTTCTTGTCTGCACTAAAAGCTATATTTTTTTTTAATAAAGTTCTTAAAATATTGTTACTGGTAAAGTAGCTATTTTAGTATCAATACATTTTATTATTAGTGCTATACCCCCTAAAATATATTATATTGTATATTACTGCGCGTAATATATACGAGTAATGTTGATCTTACATTCAATCACTTTACCTAAACTGTTACATAATATTACGAAAGATCTCAAATAATTAATTCCTCTCTTCCATATCAGCCCGTAATAATCTATAGCTGGACATGGGTCACCCCCGTTATACAGGGTTATTTTTGAAAGAGCCAAATTGTAAACTTAAGTTCAAATTTATAAAAAATAATGATATACCTACCTGTACCTTTAACCGACGAGCGTGTGTGCGTAGGTATATGGATGTGGAGGAAGCGAGAGAGGTGTGTCAGGATCGTGCCAAATGGAAGTCCATAATCTCTGCCTACCCCTCTGGGTGACAGGCGTGAGTGTATATATGATATACCGTTATTGCAGTGTTTGAAAATACGAGTAAATAAGGCTTCCACTTTTATTTCAAACTAGCTGTGCTCCGCGACTTCGCCCGTGTGTTATTTAGGGTTTTAATTATCTTGCACAGAAGGCTAATTCTTTTTCTAAAAATATAAGTAGCCTAAGTTACTCATTATAACATCAGCTATCTGCCAGTGAAAGTTCCGTCCAAATCGGTTCAGCCGTTACGGAGGTTAGCAGTAATAAACAGACAGACAGACAGACAAAAGTTTTAAAAATTATGTTTTTGTTATAAATACCGTATATACTTTCATATGCATTTAGTAAAAAGCTGTTATTTTGACATTACAAATAGGTACTTCAATTTTATTTAATTGTATAGATCTATTATCCCAAATTGAATGTGATTTATGGGCAACAACGTTTTTGCCTAGTAATCGACCCTTACGAATGTCTGCGTGAGCAGTGAAATCAGTTAAAATAATGATGCATTTTGAATTTAAAAAATAAAAAGTACAGATTTTTCTTTAGTGGTAGAGCCATGTTGCAGCTATATTGTGGTTGCAGCACGATTGGATCGGCTCGACCTGGGTAGGACCACGCTCACAGAATACCAGCGCAAAATAGCAGCTTAATGGTTCTATGTTTCTTATGGTGATTGTAGAGAACCGGAGACCCCTTTTACTGGAAATGAGGTATTCCATCTCAGGCTTCAGGCGTGACAATGCATTTGCATTTTGATTCCTAATTGAGGATGAATGTCTATGGGCCACAGCAACCACTTACCATCAGGTGTGTACTCGTTTGTCACTTATTCAGTTTAATACTATCAGTAGATATTCTATAAAAAAAATATTGAGATTTTTTCATTAATTTTTCTTCACCATTTGCCTATGTTACTTATTCTGAACCTTCTCTGCAAAGGAGTCAATCGTTTTTGGGCCCACTAGAAATTTTTGCGAGCCTCAATGGTATTACATACAAAAAAAATATATCAATTTATTATTGTAAATAACATAAATATTTTATGAAAATCTAAACGGAATCAAGAAATCAGAAAAAAAAGAGTTGTTTTGATATTTATATTCATGTAATTGGTTCAGATAAAGATAATATAATATTAAAAAAAATTGTAGTAGAGATGTGCTATATCGGAAGAAACTCGACTCGAGTTAACTTGAATTGAAATTCACGTAACTCGAATAGTAATAGAGTTACGCAACTCGAATTAGCGGAACGAAGCTGTGTCAGTTTGTTACAAATTATTTTTAAATTCGTTCTTCCATCCAAGATAATTACTATTTTTACTTAAATTAATAGGTAGTTATATATTATTGGTTTGCGTATAGACAATCTTCATAAAATAATATCACTATAACTTGATGACGTAGCGTAAAGTTAATGTTATTAATAATTTAACTATCACGAATATACTTAAGCAGCTTATTGACATTACATAATATATCAATAAATTGCTTGAATTAGTAAGTCTAGTTCATCACTAAATTGTAGACAGACACTGCTAACCTAAGACTTCGCCCCCGACAACATAAACTACAAGTGAATCAGTAAAGTAACATCTATCCATTGCTCTCCGAATGTACACGGTGCGTCGAGTTGACTCGGTAACACAAGCGGGCTCTCTTCTACTCGTATATATGTATGTATTACAAGAGTTTAATTTTCCATCTAGAATTTTAGAAAATCTATAATGTGTGTTGAATTACCTAAATCAAATAACAAACACAGGTCTGAGAACCTTATTAGTATGTTAAAAGTGACAATGTATTAAAGTATTATGTTATAAGTAAAATCTAAATTAAATATTAGATAGAATAAATCCACAAAACAAGTTTTCGCGTATGTTAAAAGAAAATTAGAATCTATGGGGCGACGGATTTAAAGAAGCTTCTCTATTTGATGTAGCTTCATGGGCTTTGAAGAGCAATTCATTAAACTGAATTTAGGTACAAATACATTATGTATTCAGCAAGTGGCTCTATATTAACTTGACAATATATGGCTTATTTAGTAGTGCAGACATCACCGTACGAAACACATCAGCGTTAATTATAATCTATATATCTGCTATTTTACGCTGGTATTCTGTGAGAGCGTGGTCCTTCCCCGGTCGAGCCGACCCATTTGTGCTACAACTATACATTAAATGTAGCTGCAGCTAATGGCTCTACCACGTAAAGCTTGGCTCTACCACGTAAACAAGGTTTTTTTTTATAGAAGAGGGGCAAACGAGCATGCGGCTCACCTGATGGTAAGTGACTACCGCCGCCCATGAACAACCGCAACACCAGGGGAATTGCAGATGCGTTGCCGGCCTTTTAGAAAGGTGTAAGCTCTTTTCTTGAAGGTTCCTAAGTCGTATCCGTCCGGAAAATTCGCTGGTGGTAATTGATTCCACAAGGAAGTTGTGCGATGAAGAAAACTTCTTCTAAATCGCACAGTGGTGGACCGCCAATCATCCAGATGGTATGGATGGTAACGCGAGTTTTGTCGCGATGTGCGATGGTGAAATTGAGCGGCTGGAATTAGTCCGCACAATTCCTCAGAGCACTCCCCGTGATAGATGCGATAAAATACGCAAAGAGATGCAACATCTCTACGCAGTGCCAGTGTATCGAGCTGATCAGAAAAAACTCGGTCGTTGACGATTGGAACCGCTCTGCGCTGGATGCGGTCAAGTGGAAGAAGCTAGCACTGGGGTGCCCCAGCCCAGAGATGAGAACAGTATTCCATGTGGGGCCAAACTTGCGTTTTGTAAAGTTGCAAGAGATGTGCCGGCATGAAATAATGTCTCGCTCTGCTGAGCACGCCAAGCTTTTTAGAGGCCAATTTGGCCTTCCCTTCCAAGTGACCACGAAACTGCACACTATTCGATATGTCGACGCCAAGGATTCCGATACTAGCTGAGGCAGCAAGGGGAGTGCCTTGAAACTGAGGAGATACGACAAAAGGGTTCTTTTTTGCGGTAAACGCGCAAACTTGTGTCTTCTGGGGATAGAACTGGACTAGATTTAGTCGCCCCCAATGCGAGACTTTATTAAGCAAAGACTCGACTTCAGACACAAGTTTGTGCCGGTACTCGGCGACGTTTTCCCGAGAAATATTGGCACGGCCGGTATATAAGGCATCACCAGTGCTGTCGTCCGCATAGCAATGAATGCTAACAGTTAGCAACATATCATTGATATGCAGGAGAAACAGTGTTGGTGATAGCACGCAGCCTTGTGGAACACCAGCGTTGACAGTCTTGAAATCAGAGCATGCATCGTCTCCTATGACCTTGATACTCCCATCAGCAAGGAAACTGGTGATCCATTTGCACAATTTCTCGGGAAGCCCATAGGAAGGAAGCTTCTAAAGAAGCGCTTTGTGACAGACCCGATCAAAGGCCTTCGCTGTGTCCAAACTAACGGCCAATGCCTCCCCTTGGACTCTACTGCCTCCGCCCATTTGAGTCAGATAGACTAGAAGATCACCAGCTGATCGACCTCGACGAAAACCGTACTGCCGGTCACTAATTAGCTGGTGATCCTCAAGGTAGCTCATGAGCTGGCAATTTATAATGGATTCCATTATTTTGGAGAACAATGAGGTGATGGCGATAGGCCTGTAGTTGGACGGGTCTGAGCGGTTGCCTTTTTAGGGATCGGGTGGACCAAAGCTGTCTTCTATGAATTCGGGACTGCGCCTTGGGAGTAGGAGTACCGGAAAAGACGCGTTAAAACCGGTGCCAACTCCGGAGCACACGTCTTCAGCACAATGGGAGGGACTCTATCGGGCCCACTCGGCTTGCATACGTCCATGGAGAAGATTGTTTTGCGAACCGAGCGCTGTGTAAACCGCACATCCGACATGGAGCACTCACATCGTGGGATGGTCGGCGGTGTGTGTGTAGAGTCGAGTTGGATGCAAATAGAGAGCTCAACAGATCGGCTTTCTCCTTTGCGGCATGGGCCAGTGAGTTGTCCTCTCTGTGCAGGGATGGAAGAGATGGCTGACAGAAGTTCCCTTGTGCAGCCTTGGAGAGAGACCAAAATGCATGGGTTCCCGAAGGAAGGCGAACTAGCTTCTCGCCAATTCCGCCGATGTGCTCAGACCTTGCCTTGGCAATGACGCTTTTGGAGGACCTGAAGGCGGAATTATACTTCTTTTTAAGTGCGCTGGTGTTTACATCCCGAGACGTTGATACGTCAGCCCAGGCCCGGTAGCACACCTGCTTATAGCGTGATGCTATTTTACAGGAGCGACCAAACCATGGCTGGGATCAGCCTCCGATGGGCACCGCAGAGGGTGGAATAAAAAGTTCCATACCCTGAAGTATCACATCAGCAATAGAATCGGCAACAACGCTGGGATCTTCCGACGAGAAGCAAACCAGCCCCTAAGGGTAGGATGCAAAAAAAGGCCGCATCCCGTCCCAATCAGCTAATCTATAGTGCCAAACACAGCTACAAGCTGCAGATCGCAACTGCGATTGGAGCGTGAGTGGCACCGTACTCTGGATCAGACAATGGTCCGAAGAAACCAGAAGGGCATCGACGGAGACCCGATATCCGTCCAGATGAGAGGTCAGCAGAAGGTCCAACAGGGAAGGTACATGGTCTTCACATCTGGGATCGCGAACATAGGCGAAGTAACCAGTTGTGTTTGACCATATGCCAAAGCAAAGTCACAGACAGATCTACCCGCATGATCGGTTAAACGAGAACCAAGCCATTCAGCGTGGTGGGCGTTTTAATCACCCAGTATCATGATCTCTGCGATGGGACCTGTTGTATGCAAGGAGTCTGCAGCCATTTGGACGTGGTCGATGAGTCGATCTGTGTCGGCATTACCACTATGGGACCTATAGAGGTACCCGTAGACGCGGGGATGGTCGTCGCTGTCTACGCGCAGCCATAGGATGGACAGGTCCGTACCTTCAAGACTGCGTCGAAAACAGATATCCTCTCTGACGTATACGCAAACTCCAGCCCGGGGTACAAAGGAGTGTTCTCATTTGTACCCCGGGTAGGATAGATATGAAGTATCAGCCGGAGAGGACACCTGAGTTTCGTTTAAAAAGTGCAAGGCCGGCTTCGCCGTCTCTAGATTGTAATGGACAGCGTTAAAATTGGATTGAAGTCCCCTGATGTTGCAAAATTCACGGATAGCGTGACAGGGGTCGCCTTGATTGTATTGCTCCGCTTGCTCCGAGCAGCATTAGTCGCGTGTGGAATTTGCCCCCCCCCCCCCCCATAATACGCGGGGCAGCCTGAGCATTTACGCTCAGGAGTGAAGTAGTTTGGTCGTGGATGCTCAGCGAGGGATTCTCCATGGGTGTTGGTACCCTCCTGGAGTAGTCTTTTATTTAATTCCATTACCATGTTGATGGAGGTTGAGGGAGGGGAATTGGGTTCCGGCCACCTGCACTCACCAAGCGCAACACAGAGGTAAACCTCTACTTCACGCTGGTATTTTGTGAGGTCGTGGTACCACCCCGGTTTCAGCTGGCCCATCCGTGCAACAAAAGCGAAACAGCAAAAGCTACCGCTTGGATCTACCACTGTTAAAAAGGTAACAAAAGTCTTGCACATTTGGCGCTGCTGCCCGTCGCCTGTCGGTATATTTTGCGCCTGGCGTAAACGAGATTGCCATTCTGCCATCTATCACAATCAAAGGACGAGGTGGGGTGATGAATTCTCTTAAGCCGCCATCACACGGCAAAATATTTTTATATAGCGATCAAGTTGATTGCGATCCAATTATATCTATACCTTCTTATATACTTATTTTCATCTGATAGCTATGCCTCAATACTGACTGTATTTTCATAGAGCATTGGACCAGTTATAATGTGGTTAATTATTATTTTTTAATGTCTCTTATTATATTTAATTTTTCTCGGCTCCAAAATTACACCGCCACCACACGGTTATACTACCAAATATGGTTGTCGTATAAGATGACAGAGGGAAGCTGAACTAGGAGATTTGTAGCATCATCTTCCTGATAAAAGCCGAATAAAAATAAAAAACGGTGGTTGCCAACCCCCTTGCCAGTTTTCTTCCTCGCACAACTTCTTTGTGGAATCGATTACCACCAGCGATTTTTCCGGACCGATACGACTAAGGGACCTTCAAGAAAGAGTCTACTCCTTTTTAAAATGCTGGCAACGCATCTGCAATTCCGTTGGTTATCCTGTCTTCCGCAAATATGCATGATGCATATTGCAGGTCTCGGGCCTCGGGGCTGACCCCATTACCCGGAATCTCCTCGCGGTGCATTACTATGCACCGGTCGTGGGAGCCGTTATGGCATTGTCGGGTTAATGCAGCGACGCGGGTTTGGTTCCCCGGTCGCTGTAGGTTGGTATTCTAATTGTCAGAAGTCAGTGTGGCTGGCGGCTAATGCGGCCAGGTGTCTGGGTTGGCCTATCTGCGGCATTGTGGGTTGTTACTCGACTCTCTAATCTCTATAGAGAGGAGTTCTCTTGGTAGAGGTCGCCCGTCCGGTGGCCGAGCGTGTAGAGGAGCGAAGTTTTGAAGATGTTCGTGTGGCCCGTTATCAGCGCGGTCAAACATACCGCGCGCTAATCGGGCCACAAATTCCTGGATGGTCTCCACCTTTAAGTTGGCCGCGATGACGTCATTCCTGACGTAGCGACCTGCACCGACGATGGTCCGTAGGGATAGGTTTTGCTGAACCTGCAGCCGCTGCCTCTGCCGTTCGCTCAGGAGTGCGTACCAGGCCGGCGCGGCGTAGGTGATCTTGGTCCTTATGTACAGTTTGTAGATTTTCAGCTTCGTCTTCAGCGGCAGCTTGGATGCCAGGACTGGACGGAGCATCGCCCGCGCACAACTGGCATTGCGGACGACGATGTCGACGTGCGCGGTCATGCGCAACATCCTGTCGATCCGGCATCCAAGGTAGGTCACGGCCTTCTCGTACGCAATCTCCTGGCCTTTGAGCGTCAACGGGGGCGGGAGGTTCCGGTAGCGGCGGGTGAGGAGGGCGGCCGTTTTCCCAACATTCACAGCCATCCTCCACTCATCCAGTCACGGTGGCAGCAGGTCCAGCAGTCGCTGCATCTTGGCGACGGCGAGATGGGGGCTTCTGGACGAGGTGAAGTAGGCGCTATCGTCCGCATATAGCGCCAGCTCTACGTCGTCCTCCCATTCTCGTAGGTGTCCTTCCAATGTAGGGATATCATTAGTATAAGCCGCGTACAGGATCGGCGAAAGACAGCTGCCCTGTGGTACGCCAGCTCTTATGGGTTTTACTGCGGATTCAGCGTCTTCGACACAGACGTAGAAGCTCCGGTCGGCTAGAAACGACGCCACTAGCCGCAGCATAGCCGGAGGGACAATCGTTTGTTGTTTCATCTTATAGAGTAAACCAGAGTGCCACACCCTGTCGAACGCCTTCTCGATATCGAGGAAGACGCCCAACGATGTGCGTTCTCGGTTGTACTCCGCCGCCAAGTAGTGCAGCACTCTGGTCAGCTGTGTTGCTGCGGAGTGTCCCCTCCTAAATCCATGTTGATCCGCCCTCAGTTGGATACACGGGCGGACTCTTCTCAGGGTGATCCTTTCAAATAATTTGGCTATGTGCGGTAGCAGCGTTATAGGTCTGTATCTAGCTGCTCTACGCCTGTCCTTCCCGGGTTTAGGCAGAACTATGACTTTGCCTTTCTTCCAGTCCTCCGGGAAGTGTGAAGTCCGCAGTATGCCATTGTAGAGTCGTCCTAGCTCTACAATGGCTCTATGGGGCAACTGTCGGAGTGCAGCGTTCGTAATCCGGTCGTGCCCCGGTGCCTTCCTCGGTTGCAGGCGGGCGATCGTCCTCCGCATTTCAGCGGGGGAGACAAACCAGTCTCCTGCAAGCGGTGGCTCGGGCGACGACAGGAACTCCCGTACACGGCTCTCCTTTTGGGCATGAAGCTCCATGTACTCCGCACTTGCTGGGTTCGGCATAAATTGCTCCTCGAAGTGCTCGACTAGGATATCCGCTCTACCTTTGGCCTCGTAACAACGCCCACTCGCGCTGTTGGTCAGCGGGCAGACGGGGGGTCTGGTCTTAGTTAGCTGTCGGTTCAATTGATAGAGCGACGCTTCCTGGTCTTCAGCCATCCATATGCGCCGCTCCCAGGCCCTTCCTCTGTAGGCCTGTATTGCAACCGACAGCTCATCCGTCAGTGCATTCAACTTGCTTTTTATACGTGGGCAGCGAGTACGCGCCCAGAGTTTTCTCAACGCTCGCTTATGATTGAGCTGCACACGTAGTTCTTGTGGCAGCTCTTCTCTCCGATGTGTAAGTGGGACGATCGTAGAGGCCGCGTTGAGGGCTTCCTGGATGTTCAGTGTTATATTAGCAGCAGCGGTCTCTACGTCGTCCGCCGAGGTAATCAGGTTGCAAACTGGAGGCCTCTCTTGCAGGTATTGCTGGTAGAGCCTCCAGTTGATCTTGGTAGTAAACACTCTGGGCAACGTAGTCACTGCCTTGAGGCCAAGGGTTATCAGAATCGGGAGGTGCTGAGACATCAGGTCATACAGCACCTCTACCACTACCGGGTAGTTGACGTTCCTAGCGAGCACGATGTCCAACACATCCGGACTCTTCCTGTGGTCGGTAGGAACGTGCGTTGGTTCTTCGGGACCTAAAACGTCATAGTTATTATCTTCTGCATCCTGGTAGAGCTCACGACCCGGCGGGTTGATCATTCTGGATCCCCACGCCGGGTGTTTTGCGTTGATGGTTGGTGCTGAGCCTTCCATGATCGTCTGGATGTCTGAGGAGTGAAATGGAGTCCCTGGCGGGCGGTATGCAGCGAAGATCCTCTGTTCCTCGCCCGCCGCCTCCATTTTTATGCCGATGGAGCGCGTCGTATGGTATGACGGTAATCCGAGCTCTAGGTGGACGATGTCCTTTCTCACTAGAACCGCCGTGCCTCTGTAGGCGGTTCCTAGAGCGTTGACTTCGTCCCTCCTGTAAATGTGGTAGTTGGGCATCTTGAAGTGCATAGATGGCCTCAACTTAGTCTCCCCCAGCAAGATGACGTGTATGTCCTGTTGTTGGGCTGTAGTGCGGAGTTCATGGAGCTTATGCTGGATACCGTCCGGGTTCCAGTAAAGCAAGCTCAGGTTGGTGTCACTCGCCTCTGTAGTGCCGAGCCAGTAGTACGGTCAGTGCTCTCATCACTGCTGTAATAGGGTCGGTGCCGGCACTGATGTCTGCCAGTACCTGGCTGCCGACCTCTATGGCGATGCCTACCAGCCTCATGATTGCGTCCGTGGTGGTGGTAGAGTCGGCGGTTGGTTGTCTTGTAGTTGTTATTGGCACTGGTCTCGGCTGGGCATAGGTGTCTCTCCTCAAGAGCTAGAGCGCGCTCTATGTGTAGAGCGGGCTCTATTTTCTGATAGAGCCCTTTCTGGCGCTCTACCTTCTGTGGTGGTCCTCCTGATTGCCTGCGCTTGCGAGGCTATCGTTACTGCTGGTGTCGGGGTAGAGGTAGCTGCCTGAGGAGGTGGCTGCACCTTCTTCTTCTTCTTCCTCCCCCGCTTCTTCTTTTTAGGAGGCTGTCGCTCTATGGCGTCGTTAGCGGGGGGCTGTAGAGTCGCCCCGGTGGTTGCTCTTGCAGCTGTTTCCACCGTTCCTATAGGTGCTTGTGATGCGGGTGGTGCAGTTGCGGGTGGGGGGGGGGGGGGTTTGCCTCCCTCTCCCCCTGATAGTTGCCCATCCGTCTTCGTTGATCTCTACCCTGGGGCGACTCGCTGGGATCCTCTGCGGTGCTTCCGGCAGTAGTCCCGGCAGAGTGATCTCTTGTTTTCTCGCAATCCTCCTCAGGACTGGGCAGCGTCGATCATTTGCGGTGTGGCTTGTAGCGCAGTTTGCGCACGTAGGTGGTTCGTCTCTACCCCGTGGGCAATTGCTCGCAATGTGTTCCCCAGCACAGCGGACACATTTAACGGGCCTATGGCAGTTGGCAGAAGCGTGGCCAAAGGCCTGGCAGCGGTGGCACTTAGCCGGTCCCACTCTTCCTTGCCAGGCCTCTATGACTACTCCTTTCATGAAAAGGAGCTCGTCGACTGCGTAGAGTTCATTTAGTTTCTCTAGATTTAGGTGCTCCAGCTGTGCGTAATAGAGGCACCCAGGTCTGCCTCTACAGGGCGGGATTGCTCTCACGTAGGTTACGGGGAATCCCTTTGCCCTGATAGCCTCAGTTATCTGGACGGTATCCGTGCCCACTGGCAACCCCGAATGCCCACTTTAGTGGGCTTCTCCTCCGTCGGGGTGTAGAAGTACCAGGACAGCGATGGTACTTTCTCCGTGAGCTCTGTTAGGTACCTCTGTACCGCCCGGAATTCTTCCGGGCTTTGTGGGGTGAATCTAACACCCTTCCCGACCGGACGGGCGTTAGGAGGGTGTCCCAGTTTCTTATTCAGTATCTCGAAGTGCCTCGTCCAGTCCGGGAGGCACTCGGCCACAATCGGTGGGTATCGCGCCTTCTCTTCCTCCTTCTGTGGTTGAGGGGTGTTGGCTGCCTGTGGTACTGCTGGCATCGCTGCCAGTTGGGCGTAGCTGGTCGTGGGCCTTTGACCATCATCATGTGGCAGGCCCGATGGGTTGGTGGAAGTTGACGGCTGTCCGGCGGTCGCTATGGTAGCGTATGATGTTGAGTCCCAACCGTGGGACTCCTCTCCTCCCTGCTCGAACTCGGTCGCGTCCATGCTCCTGCGGCCGGGTGAGGTGGGGGGGGGGGGGTTGGCTTCAGTGGTGATGGCGACTTGGGCGGCGACTTGTGCGCCCTGATTGCTTCCTTCACGGTTGGGACTCTTTCATAATCTTCCGACTCCGCCGAGGACGATGACGATGATGATGTTCCGTAATATGTTGGTGATTCGACGCACTGCCTTTTTTCAAAGAGCGATGCGTCGGTCTCCGGAGGGGTATGCCTGCGTGCCGATTTCCTTGCCCGCTGCGGTAGGGGCGTCGGTTCCAGCCCACTCGTGCTCTCAGACACGGTGGGCGTGAGCGCGGCGCTCGTCGCGGGATCCTCCTTGTTCGGCGAGGCTGGCTTTCGCATGGGGATCTGGCTGAAGGAGCTGACGATCCTTGATCTTTCCGGGTTCGACAGGTCCCTCACGAATAGTGGTCGATCTAAAACCCTAGGGCGGTCCGGGGGTTTCCTAACGCGCGGGGGTGGGGGGGGGCTCCCCTCTCCCCTTGCCTGACATAGTTACGTTGTTACGACTGTTTTGTAGGTGTAATTGCTAGTGTCTATCTAATAAGACCGTTCCTAACGTGGCAGGTGACGCAAGCGACGCGCGACGTTCGAAACGGACGGAAGCGAAGATGGGTGGCCGCAACGCTTAGGCGCACTGCCTAAGCGTTGTTCCGTTGGTGTTGCAGTTATTCATGGGCGGCGGTAGTCCCTTACCATCAGGTGAGCCGCATGCTCGATTGCTCCCTCTCCAATAAAAAAAAATCTAAGGGGGATACCTATATAGGGAGAAGAACTATATTCAGCGGTGGACTTTTGATTGGTTGTAATGGTAATACCTAATTATATTCTAGAACACTTAGTTATTTTAGGTTCTAAAAGTCATTCATTTTATTTTTATACTATCGATTATGTGTTTTTCTACCATTGTTAAACTTTTAACCCAACATGCATTAGGTACAGGAATTGTGTTTGTATTAAATGATTTTTGGGTTCTGACATTTTATATAAAATAAGTATAGGTTTATATAATTTAAAATTAAAAATATTTTACAAACGACTTCAGTACAAATTATTAAGAATAACTTAAAAACTATTGGCCAGACCTTATATAGGACCACATGAGAAGCACCGGCTTTCAAATAAAAAAAGAATCTTCGCAATCGGTTCACCCCGAAAAAAGTTGTGTATGAGGTAACACACAAAAAAAACATACAGTCGAATTGAGTGCCTCCTCCTTTTTGAAGTCGGTAGAAAAGTAACAAGTGACGGACTGAGCACCACTCGACATTCTCTTTTAGTCAATCCGTTGCGCGATTCGAAAGAGTAGCATATTGCTTAAAATATCTAAATACATTATGGAAGTAAATATTATATTTATTATATACTAAAATTAAAAATGAATTTATATAATTTAAAATTAAAAATTTTGTACAGCCGACTTCAATATAAGCGACTTCAAGACAGGTTATTTAAGAATAACTCAATAACCATTGGTCTGACCTTGATCAAATTCATATGGGACCACACGAGAACTATCAGCTTTCATATAAAAAAAGAATCATCGAAATCGGTTCGCCCAGTACAAAGTTATGAGGTAACACACATAAAAAAAAAAGCAAAAAAAAAAAAATAACATACACTCGAATTGAGTACCGTCTCCTTTTTGGAAGTCGGCAGAAAATGAATAGGAATACAAACAATCAAACAAAATAAATATATGTAACATATTAAATGTTATAATGAGCATGAGTAAAATGAAACTCTAATTGAATGTCTCAATTCAATTATCACTGTCGGCTACGGGAAAACCAGGTTGAGTTAATCCTTTTGACACAATTTGTACTCGTATTAGATCAACCTGTGTGTATCCATGTATATACCTATTTATGTATCTATGTATATGTCTTTGTGTGGTACATATAAATTTAATGTAATTTTGCAACTCAGTTTTCACCCACTTACAAACGTCTGAAAAATCTGAAATTTTACAAACGTATTAAGAACCAATTACAGTATATTAATTTCAAGACCACATCACCTTGTACTCTCTCTCTCTCTCTCTCTGATTATGACAACTCATGATCTGTTCAGGTATTTTCTATACTCTTATATTATTACATTCTGATATAACAAATAGTAAGTCCTGCCAGAGGCAGATGGCACATACAAAAAAAATCACATCTACGGATATATTTTTTTACTATGGGTAAGAACTGTTTTTCTGCCAAGTAGTCCATCTCACCTATTTCTGTTGCCAAGCACAGTTCATTTAGCTCCAGTGTCCTAGTTTGAAGAGTATGGGAGCTTGTATGATTAGATACAGTTTGTGAGGCTTTCCATCTTGGTCCTCAGACTTTGTTTGCAAGTACCGTGGATTGCATAAGCCACATACTTTCAACTTGACCGTTCGCATTTTTGTTTCTTAAATATAATAAAAGCACCGGCGAATTGTGTATCGGGTCATGCACAATAGGGTTCTGTTGCGTTCCGTCTGATACTATGAGCATATTGAGTTTGCGTTTTGACTGCTGTAACAACTAAAAATGTGCCCAATAGGACGATAGTAACTGAAGGACTTATTTTTCAAGCATACTTGTATTATAGAGAGTAATATTCAAAGAACGTTAAGAAACTATTCTGTTTAAAAAATAATAAAATCTACATTAAATCATTCACAAGCCAAGTCTGTACAAAAACGGTTATGGTTCCATATCCATCTATAAGTTCCCGACAGTGCAACCCTAAGGCCGACCACATACATTTGGAATTCCGTTTCGGGATTCCGTATCGAAATTCCGATTCGGGATTCTGTAAATACATCACATATTGTTGGCGACGCGTCTATAAAAGCATTCCAATTTATTAGTTAACCGATTACGAATAGCTTCTAAAACAGCTTATCGAACAATAATAATCTTATAAGAAAACGCTTAGTTGAATCTTAAAGAAATGTCGAATTAATAATTTGAAAGTCTTGGGTTCGATTTCCAGGTCGGACTAGTTGGTCGTTTTCTTAGTAATATTTTCTTAATAAATTCATAAAGGGAATTTTTAAGATATAAATTATGTTTCCGGGTTCAGTTCCCGGGTTGAAATCACCCTTCCAATAATATTGATAATTTAAGGAAATATTAAAATAAAGTTAGAGACCAGGATTTGTTCCCCGGTCGAAATGATCACTTTGTGTATAAGTGAAATTAATATAAATTAATTACATAAGGATTATCTTATATAAGTTTGATACGTTTTCTATGAAAGTAAAATGTTTATTTTCAAAGTTTAGCTTATAAAATGTTTCCTTTGTTTTGGTCTGATAACACGGTGACTGATAACAGCTTTGATATCTGATAAGAGATTCT
This sequence comes from Parnassius glacialis, assembly GCA_033319125.1. Taxonomy (NCBI): domain Eukaryota; kingdom Metazoa; phylum Arthropoda; class Insecta; order Lepidoptera; family Papilionidae; genus Parnassius; species Parnassius glacialis. Next base: position 23,599,689 of record JAVANC010000006.1, on the reverse strand, counting down.
TGTTGGAAGCCACCTTACCGAAAATAGGGGTCGTATAGGAATCAGTTACTTATCTTGTGGTAATGGACCACCGAGAAATAGACTAAAATTTCCACCTATTTTACCGACAACAGAGTGTAGGCTAAAAGTCAGTTGTTCATTTAGTTGCAGATAACAACAGCACGCTAATTTGTAAAATCAAAGTTTGAATATGTGGAAATTTAAATTTTTGTAAATTTCAGCAATTTGTGTAAAATTGACTTGTAAAATGTTTCAGTTATTGACTTTAGGAGCGAAATAGGTGAATTCTGTGTTATTCTCATGTAAAACTCATAATAATAGTGAAATATTGATAGTTTTGTATAAGAAATTTAAAAGTGTTTTAAATGATAAAATATATAGGAAAAATGTAAATTAAACTATTATATTAGTTAAGATATTTGTATTTTCAAATAAAGAACATTGTTTCAACCTTATATGTTAGATATTTAAGAATTCTAACTTGGTGTATATGTTGTAAAATAGGCATATTTTGTTGAATAAATAAAAGGTTTTTTGTGATATAAAAATGTAATGTATATCGTAGTATAGATATTTTTTTGTGTTATCTTTATAAATAAAATGTATAAATGTATGTCAAACCGTGAAGGAGTGATAGTACAAATTTGATGTAATTGAGTTGCGAAATCGCACAGAGGGCGCGGCTCTCTTTCGAGTATAGCTTTTTTGATACCCCGTTAGACTGAATTTCATGCAAATCGTTCTGACCTCACCAACCCCCCCTTCCCCTCACCACCAGTAGTGTTTGTGAATTTTGTACGCATTCGCCGGCTGACGAACTCCGCCAATCGTTGAGGATTTACTCCGAGAGGCCGAGACGTCGCTGGCCACTCCTGGAAAAGAAGAGGATAGCTGAGGACAGTGAAGGCTGACACCACTGCCAAGCCCTGCTTCGCAGTACTCAGCATCAGCGCTGAGTAATTCTTCTTGTGTAAGAAGAATACTTCAGTGTGCCGTACTTGTGTGAGGAAAAGCCCAATCCACCAGAGCCTCACACACCCCTCCCTGCTCGCGGGCACCTCGCTGGGCCTTCCCCAGGGGTCTCACCCGGTGTGGTTGCACGCGCTGAGGGGAGTAAGGTGTGTGACAGCTCAAGGGCTGTGCACAACTACACCCAAGCCAAGATGTCAGATAAGGAAGAACCCCCCCCCACCACCACCAAGAAGACCACCGAACAGGCGACCGGGAGTATTGGACAGGCCTGTAATGGAGCGGAACCTCTTCGCTCCAGAGAAATCCCGAATCATACCCCCGCTAAGCCAAATACCGAGGCGTATTGGCAGTCCACCGCTCACCAGCTCAGCGCCCGCCGCTAGCGGGACAGAGCGTGCAACCAACCCAGAAATGGCAATAACAGCTCGCCAGACTGCAAAAAGAAGGACACCCCCAGAAATGGGAATAGATGACACCCAGGATGAGAAGAGACATAAACAAGGCTCCCGCACTCCATCATCCGACTCATCATCAACCGAGTCTACCCCACCCTCACCAACACCAGAGAGGGAAATAGTCAACACCAGATTCAGCCAACCACCAGAATCTCCACCCCCAGTACGATCCCCGTCTGGCACAACAGACAAGGAACAAAAAAGGACACAGGACAGCGATGACCCCACTCAAGAAATGGATACTGAACCCATATCAGGACCGTCTACAGCGCCGGATTCGTACGCGCGCATAGCGGCCACACCGAGGTCAACGCAACCGACACCACCTACAATAAGACCAACACCACCTACAGAAGAGCCAACAATGGCGAAATATCCACCAATAATAGTGGAGTGCTTCCCAAACTGGACGAAGCACTTCAAAATCCTACAAGAAATTCTTGGACACGCCCCAAATGCTCGTCCGTTTGGAAAAGGAGTTCGCTTCCGACCCCAGTCAGAGCAAGAGTATAGGAGTATTCAAAAATACTTAATAGAAAAAAGCAAGGAGGACTCCACCTTAGTGTGGTTCTGCTACGCACCGCGGGAAGAGCAACCCACAAAGGTAGGGTTGAGAGGACTCCCGGCAGACACCGACCCCACTGAAATACAAGAAGCACTCATACAATTAGGCTTCCCTGTCACATACGTGAGGGCCATCCCACCCAAAAGGGAAAGGCCGGGATGCCTATTCCATATAAAGATGGACCACCTTTCTCCAGAGGAGCTCAACCGACTGTACGGAATAAATGAACTTCTGTACATGCCGGGAATCACCATTGAGGGCTGGCAGGGCAGAACCGGCCCTGCACAATGCCATAGATGCCAAGGTTTTGGACACGCGTCAGCAAATTGCCACCGCCCATTTAAATGTGTTCGCTGCGCGGGAAATCACCCCACATCGGAGTGCCAAACACCGCGCGATGCACAGCCTAAGTGCGCAAACTGCACTAAGGCTCACACGGCTAGCGACCGACGGTGCCCGGTTATGCAAAGAATAGCCAGAAAAAGGGACATTAACCTGCAACCACCCATGCCTCCACAACAAACAAGAGCACCCCAACCGGCAAGATCATCACAACAACAACTACCGCAGCAAGAGCGACAACAATCGCAACAACACAACAACAATACCAAGTGACGCCGCAACCACAGCAAGAGTACACCAGCACACCTGCACCGGCTCCGGCGCCAACAACGTCCGTCGACACAGGAGCAACACTAGTCCCTCCTGCAAACGGCCCGACGGAAAGAAACACACCCCTCAAAAAGAAAAAGAAAAAGAAGAAGAAGAAGAAGAAGACGGCAACTCAGGCACAAACAACAAGAGAGCAGACCTCGCTTCCGCCTCTCACTTCCACCACTCAGCAGCAATCAAGGCAAATACTGCACCAAGAACATCAATCCCGAGACCAACGTCAGAAAAGGACAGAAACAGCCACCACTACCACAACGCAAAATAACCACATACCAACCACAATTGAAGAAGCTCTCACAGAAGTGGTGGGAGTGGTTATAAGGATATTAGGAGATGTCCTCAAAGCGATGACCACAGGCTCAAACCCACTAACGGCGATCTTAGGCGCCCTAGCCCAACTATAAGCCATTAACAGAGGGCCAACAAGTTAGGATGATATATTGGAACCCCGGCGGCATCACTGGAAAGATCGCCGAACTCCGAACGCTGGTCCAGCGGTACAACATCCAGATTGTACTGCTGGGAGAAACAAAGCTGCGCCCCTCCGCCCAACTGAAACTTCCTAACTTCTTCGTGTATCGACATGACGAGGTGTCCCCCGAAGGTGTCGCGTACAGAGGTACTGCGGCACTAGTCAGAAGAGACATCATACACGAAGAAGTGGAAACAGAAGCAAACTTCACATCCACGAGGACCAAAGGGATCAGGATGAAGGTGGGAACTAAAGAAATCAGGATTTTCGCTGCCTACAGACCTCCCGGCACCTCGTTCACCCCCCAGGATATAAGGAACATTTTCAATGCAAAAACACCTGCTATTATCGCTGGAGACCTCAATGCAAAACATCCTGCTTGGGGCTCCGCGATAATCACCCATCCTGGGAGGAAGCTATACGAAGACGCTGAAGATTGGGGGTACGAGGTCCTAGGCCCAGAGGAACCCACTCACATCCCCGCCAATCCCGAACACCAGCCCGATGTCCTCGACATAGTGCTGTGCCATCAAATGCCGTACCCAATACGGCTAGAGGTGCTGTATGATCTGGACACACAGCACCTCCCCGTATTGTTCACCATCGACACAAGTGCAGACGCCGTAGTGCCCAGAGCCTTAAGGATGAAGACAAATTGGATCCAATTCCAAAAAGCACTGGAGGAACTCAAACTCGACGCCAACATCAACTCAATAGAAGACGTAGAGACAGCGGCTCTACATCTAAACAAGACCATCCAAGACAAACAGTGGTAGAACCACGCGGCAGCTTTTGCTGTCGCACGGATGGGCCGGCTCGAATCGGGGTGGTACCACGACCTCACAGAAAACCAGCGTGAAGTAGAGGTTCACCTCTGCGTTTCGCTTGGTGAGTGCAGGTGGCCGGAGGCCCTTTTTACTGGAAATGAGGCATTCCATCTTAGTCCTCACGGGTGACAACGCATCTGCAATTTTGAATTGTAATAGAGGATAGATGTAGATGTCTATGGGCCGCAGCAACCACTTACCATCAGGTGGACTGTGTGCCCGTTTGTCACCCTTATCCTATAAAAATAAAAAAATTAAAAAAAATAAAACTACAACTTTCTTCACAACCTGTCTCTACGGGGCGCCGAAGAGAGGAACTCCCACACAAAATACAAGTCCAATTATCTGAGAAGAGGAAACTGCGCAAGCTCTGGGCACGAACACGATGCCCACTCATCAAGAAGAAGCTGAATGCACTTACGGAAGAGCTGTCGGAAGCGGTGAGAGCGTTCAGGGGGGAAGCATGGGAGAGAAGAGTTGATGAAGCATCAGAATCACCCGCCTCCCTACACCTCCTGAACCGACAGCTCTCGAAAACACCAGCACCTGTCTGCCCACTAGTGTACAACACGGGTAAACGCATCTACGATGCCCACAGGAGGGCAGAGATGATGGCACAGCACTTAGAAACGCAATTTACACCAAATAGCGTAGCGGAGGGGTACACTGAATATGCAGAAGGCATATTAGACCGTGTACAGAAATACCTATCGAACCCGGCACCGCCCTTACGGGGCGACTACTTCATCTCGCCTGCGGAAGTGGGGCGCGCTATTACGCGTCTCCCCTCCCGTAAAGCGCCGGGATCCGACGGAATCACCACCATGGCAATTAAGCAGCTGCCCAGAAGAGGGATTGTGGAGCTCTCCAGACTTTTCAACGGCATTTTAAGAACTGGCCACTTCCCGAGTATCTGGAAAAGAGGAAAAATCATCGTGCTACCAAAGCCGGGGAAGGGCAGGAGGCACCCGGCTAGCTACCGCCCTATAACGCTATTACCGCACATAGCAAAATTATTTGAAAAACTCATCCTGAAAAGACTCCTGCCACACATTGCTCTACGAGAAGAACAATTCGGCTTCCGTAGAGCACACTCTACGACCTCACAACTGGCCCGCGTGCTGAACTACCTCGCGGTCGAATACAATCGCGACCGCATCACTGTGGGGGTCCTCCTAGACATGGAGAAGGCCTTCGACAGAGTGTGGCACGCAAGGCTAGTCTTCAAGCTAATAGAGCAAACTACCCTACCGCCGATGCTTGTGCGGTTAATAGCGTCGTACTTGGAGGAGCGGAGCTTCTTCGTTAGCCTAGAAGAGGCAACTTCGGTAGCACGACCGATAGCAGCAGGAGTACCACAAGGCAGCTGCTTATCACCACATCTGTACGCGGTCTACACCAACGATATCCCCACTCTCCAAGACCAGCTGGAAGAGGGGGAAGAGGACGTCGTCCTTGCATTATACGCAGACGACAGCGCATACTTCACGTCATCTCGTCGGGTAGAATTAGCTGCAAAGAAGTTGCAGCGTCTACTGGACCTGCTACCTGAGTGGCTGGACAAATGGAGGATGGCGGTCAACGTCGGGAAGATCACCGCCTTCATGACCAGGCTGACAAGAACTCCACCAACCTTGCAACTCCGTGGGCAGGACGTAGGTTGGAAGAGAACCATCACCTACCTCGGATGCCATATAGATCGTTCGCTGCGCATGACCCCGCAAGTCAACTACGTCGTAAGACAGGCTAGAGCCGCGCGAGCGAAACTATACCCAGTTATGGCATCCAAATTACCACTGAACACCAAGATAGGTATCTACAAAACCTACGTCCGCTCGCGGCTGACCTACGCAGCACCAGCCTGGTACGCGTTGACCTCAGCCACTCAGCGCAAGAAGATGCAGGCCCAGCAGAATCTTGCATTACGGGCGATCATGGGAGCAGGCCGATACGTCAGAAACGACGTCATAGCACGAGACCTTAAAATTGAAACCATTCAAGAATTTGTGGCCCGTACTGCGAGACGGTTATTCGACCGCGCAGACAACGGGCCACACGAACACCTACGCAATCTAGCGCCACTGCACGCACGCCCTCCTGACGGGCGGCCACTCCCACGAGAACTTCTGCGCTCACCGCCCGGCAACGGGGACGCCGGGGACGAGTGAGAGCCCCGACACCGGATTAGATGACGTGAAGTACATACAACATCAACCAACAAGCTGCTTCTAAAGCAGCACCCAAGACCGGGGGAGCCGTCGCCCCCCGCGATGACTCCCAGGTAATGAGGGCCACCTCGAAACCTGATAACCTCCTGTCCCAAGAAGGGACGAACAGGAGAAGAACACCACATGCAAATCGTTCCAAATGCAAATCCAACACCACCACTACCACCTGCACAAAGATCTCAAACAGCAGAAAATCAAACTGCTAAATACCCCCCTATCATAGTCGAATGCTTCCCAAACTGGGCGAAGCATTTTAAAATTATACATCAACTTCTGGGCCACGCCCAGAACGCTCGCCCTTTTGGGAAAGGGGTTCGTTTCCGCCCACAATCCGACGATGAATACAGGAAAGTACAACGATACCTTATCGACCGGAGCAAGGAGGACGCCACCTTCGTGTGGTATTGCTACGCCCCACAGGAGGAGCAACCCACGAAGGTGGGGTTAAGGGGGCTCCCTGCTGACACAGACCCAAAGGATATACAGGAGGTCCTCATTGAGAGGGGTTTTCCGGTTACCTTTGTCTGACCCATCCCACCGAAAAGAGATAGGCCCGGCTGTCTCTTCCATGTAAAAATGGACCACCTGAGCCCAGAAGAGCTAAAGAGACTGTACCAGATAGACGAGCTGCTGTATATGCCAGGAGTCACTATCGAAGCCTGGACAGGTAGAATTGGCCCCGCACAGTGTCACAGATGCCAAGGGTTCGGGCACGCATCATTTAACTGCTACCGGCCCTCTAAATGTGTACGCTGTGCGGGTGATCACCTTGCTTCAGCATGCCCACAACCTCGGGATGCAAAACCAAAGTGTGCAAACTGCGGCAAAGACCACTCGGCAAACGACAGGCGGTGCCCAGTATTGCAGCGATTCGCAAGGAAAAGGGGCATTAACATGCAACCTCCCATGCCCACGCAAGCGACACGAGCACCGCAACGACTACCACCTCCACCACAGTGGCAACCACCGCCTCAACAACGACCACCACCACCTCAATTGCCTACGCAGCAACAACCCCAACAGCCCTACCAGCAACAACCACAACATCAGGCACCACAACCGCAGCAGCGGCAGGTAACTATAACACCAGCACCAACATTCGCGACGACCGGGGCAACCTTAGCCCCACCGGCGAATGCTGCCACGGAGCGCATAGAGCGCCCTAAAAAGAAACGCGGGAGGAAAAATAAGAAGAAGAGGAAGACGGCCACCCAACCAGCTCAAGTGGGTGGTACATCGACTCCGCTTCCTCCACCCATATCCACCACACAACAGCGACAGCCACTGCCACAACCGCGATACTCAACTTTCCCCCCTATCTCAAGCCAAATAGAGCTTACAGTACCCCAACCCCGAGACCCACGCCCACCAAAAAGGACTATAACTGTCACACCCCAACCACTGCCCCAGGCACCAACCACCATCGAGGAGGCCCTCGCTCAACTGGTGGGCATGGTGATCAGGATCTTAGGAGAGGTTCTGACTGCCATGACCACCGGCACCAACCCCCTTTCGGCCATTCTAAGTGCCCTAGCCCAACTTACCACAGTCAGCAGGCCATCAACTTAAGTTGTGCTACTGGAACCCCGGCGGCATCGTAGGGAAGGTCGCCGACCTGAGAACCCTGGTCCAGCAGCACAATATCCAAATTGTGCTGTTGGGGGAAACCAAGCTGCGCCCCTCTGCCCAACTAAAGCTCCCCAACTTCTTCGTGTATCGCCACGACGAGATCTCCCCAGAAGGTGTCGCGTACAGAGGTACCGCGCCCCTTGTGAGGAGGGACGTCATGCATGAAGAAGTTGGCACCAACACTCTTTTTATGTCAACGAGGACTAAGGGAATCAGGTTGAAGGTGGGGACTAAAGACACCAGGATTTTCGCCGCCTACAGGCCTCCCGGCGCCTCGTTTGCCCCCCAAGATATAAGAACCATTTTTGATTCCTCAACACCTGCTATTATCACCGGAGACCTCAATGCGAAACATCCTGCATGGGGCTCCGCGCTGATAACACCACCTGGCAGGAAGTTATATGACGACGCCGAGGAGTGGGGGTACGAGGTGCTGGGCCCAGATGAGCCCACCCATATCCCCACCAAACCCGAACACCAGCCCGATGTCCTGGATATAGTGCTGTGCCATCTCTTGCCGTACCCAGTACAGTTGGAAGTGCTGTATGATTTAAATACACAGCACCTCCCCGTGCTGATTACCATCGACACCAGTGCGGATGCCGTAGTGCCCAGAAGTCTCCGAATGAAGACCAACTGGACACGATTCCGCAGTGCGCTGGAGGACTTCCAACTCTGCGCCTCAATTACCACCAGTGAAGACGTGGCGACAGCGGCCCTACATCTTCATAACAGCATAAAAGACAAACTCCAACTTCACTCTCACCCTGTCTCCACGAGGCGCGGGAAGGAGGAACTCCCACGCGTGCTGCAAAGCAAACTGTCTGAAAAACGGAAGTTGAGGAGGCTCTGGGCACGGACACGATGCCCACGGCTTAAAACCAAACTTAACGCCATGACTGAAGAGCTGTCGGAAGCAATGAGAGCATACAGGGGAGAGGCATGGGAGAGGCGAGTCGACGAAGCCTCGGAGACACCCGCCTCCCTGCATCTTCTCAACCGGCAGCTCACAAAGAAGCCACCACCTGTTTGCCCACTGGTGGATAGCACGGGGAGCAGAATTTATGACGCCCAAAAAAGGGCGGAGTTGATGGCACTGCACCTCGAACAGCAGTTCATACCAAACTCCTTAGCAGAGGGGTACGCAGACCATGCAAAAAATATAGTGGACCGCGTACAGGAATACCTTTCAAACCCGGCGCAGCTATTGCGGGGCGACGACTACATCTCACCAACGGAGGTAAGGCGCACCATCATGCGCCTACCTACCCGTAAAGCGCCGGGATATGACGGCATCACCACCACAGCCATTAAGCAGCTGCCCAGAAGGGTAATAGTGGCACTCACCAGGTTATACAACGGCATCCTGAGGACTGGCCACTTCCCGACCATCTGGAAGCAGGGCAGGATCATCGTGCTGCCGAAACCGGGAAAAGACAGGAGATTCCCGGCCAGCTACCGCCCCATAACGCTATTGCCGCAGATAGCAAAACTCTTTGAAAAACTCACACTTGCCAGAATTCTTCCACATGTCACCCTGCGGGAAGAGCAATTCGGCTTCCGCAGGGGACATTCCACCACTTCTCAGCTGGCCCGCGTGCTACACTATCTTGCGGCCAAATATAACTTCGGCCGCATCTGTGTGGGGGTCCTTCTCGACATGGAGAAGGCCTTCGACAGGGTGTGGCACGCAGGGCTAGTTTACAAACTCATTCAGCATACCACCTTACCGCCCATGCTTGTGCGGTTAATAGCATCGTACCTGGAGGGGCGGAGCTTCCATGTCACCCTGGAAGGGGCTGTCTCGGCGGCACGACCGATCTTGGCCGGAGTGCCACAGGGCAGCTGCCTATCACCACACCTGTACGCGGTTTACACCAACGACATCTCCACCCTTCAAGGCCATCTGAAGGAATGGGAAGATGATGTAGTCCTTGCATTGTACGCCGACGACAGTGCGTACTTCGCGTCATCACGTCGGGTGGATATAGCTGCTAAGAAGTTGCAGCGGGTACTCGACCTCTTGCCTGAGTGGCTGGACAAATGGAGGCTGGCGGTCAATGTCGGGAAGACCGTCGCCTTCATGACCAGGCTGGCCAGAACACCTCCAACTCAGCAACTCCGCGGGCAGGATGTGGGTTGGAGTAGTACCATCACATACCTAGGATGCCAGATAGATCGCTCGCTGCGCATGACCCCGATGGTCAATAACGTCGTAAGATAGGCCAGAGCTGCGCGAGCAAAACTCTATCCTATACTGGCATCCAAACTCCCAACAAGAACGAAAATAGGTATCTACAAAACCTACATCCGCTCGCGGCTGACCTACGCAGCACCAGCCTGGTACGCCTTGACCTCGGCCACTCAGCGCAGGAGGTTGGAAGCCCAGCAAAATCTTGCGCTTCGGGTGATCGTGGGAGCCGGTCGCTACGTCAGGAATGATATCATTGCACGCGACTTTAAGGTCGAATCCGTCTCCAAATTCGTGGCCCGTACTGCGAGACGGTTGTTCGACCGCGCAGATAACGGGCCACACCCACACCTTCAAAATCTAGCTCCTCTCCACGCCCGCCCACCTGACGGTCGACCACTCCCACGTGAATTTCTACGCTCACCACCCGGCGACGGGGACGCCGGGGATGAGTGAGCATCCCGACACCTGATTTGATGGCGCTAAGTGCGCACCACACCAACCCACAAGCTGCCAATGCAGCACCCAGTACCGGGGGGTCGTGTCCTTCTGAGATGCCGCCCATGTAAAGAGGGTCTCCTCGAAACATGTATAACCTCCACAAGGAGAAAGACCACCACATGCAAATCGTTAAGGATCTCCTAAGTGTGTGTTGTTTGTGGATTAGCAGTGGTCCCAAGCAACCGCCGGTACGACATACTCCACCGATCGTCGAGTCCGCATACTCCGTGAGGTGTCGAGGTCACCGGCCCTTAGGTAGATTCTTGGCACTTAAGAGCGTTCTCGGCTTTTAAGTGTCTAGTCGCGTTTTTAAGTGCCACTTATTGCACTTCCCCCAACCCTTTCGTAACGAAAGGGGTAGGCAGTGCCCCAAGTGTTGCAGCCAACTCTACTCTCCATCGTCTCCCGTACCTCCCGGCGCGCGCGTCAGTCACCTGTCTGTCAGCCTGTTAGGTAGCGAATTAGATAGGACACGCAAGAGATTACTAGGATCTGTAAGTAATGACCGGCAGGGGAAAGGGGGAGCCCCCCCACCCCCTCGCGTTAGGAAGCCTCCGGATTGCCCGGGGATATTGGATCGTCCGCTCATGGTTAGGGACCTCGCGAACCCGGAGCGCTTCAGAATTGTGAGCTCGTTTAGCCAAATCCCGAAGACTACCAGGAAGCCTACCTCGCCGCCTAAGGAGCCCGCACCGAGCGCCGCGCTCGTGTTCTCCACGCTTGAGTGCACAAGTGAACGCGAACCGTCGCCCCTACCGCAGCGGGCGAAGAAGTCGGCCAGGAGGCATACACCACCCGAAACAGAGGCGTCCCTGTTCGAGAAGAGGCAGTGCGTTGTGTCTCCGACCTCGTCTGCATCCCAATCATCTGATGACGAAGAGTACGTACTACCAGCGGTGGACGTTAGGAAGCACAACTCACCGCTAAAATCTCCATCTCCACGAAAACCAACCCCACCTACCCCCTGACCGACGTAGCAACGCGGCCGGGTACGATCAGGGGGGGGGGGGGGGGGGGGAGGAACTGTACGGCTGGTATAGCACCACGTATGCTACCCTAGCCCCCATCGGATGGACAAGTAACAAAGCCGTCTGGATTACCAACGGACGATGGACAACGTCCATCAACCAGCTACGCGCAACTGGCAGCAGCCCCAGCAGTACCAAGGCAGGAGGCTGAAGCCTCAAAACCAGAGGAGGAATCCGGAAAGGGAAGATATCCTCCGATTGTCGCAGAATGCCTCCCGAATTGGACGATGCATTTTGAGGTACTCAACAAGAAGTTGGGTCACCCTCCGAACGCGCGCCCATTCGGGAAGGGGGTGCGTTTCTCCCCCCAGAGCCCGGAAGAATTCCGGGCCATCCAGAAATATTTAATCGACTTACCTAAGGAAGTACCAGCCATGTCCTGGTACTGCTACACCCCCGAAGAGGAGAAGCTCACAAAAGTGGGCATTAGGGGGCTGCCAGCGGATACAGACACAAAAGCAATAGGGGAGGCTATCCAAGCGTTAGGATTTCCTATACACTATGTGAAGGCAATCCCTCCGCGCAGAGGCAGGCCGGGATGCCTGTACTTCGCGCAACTGGACCACCTAAGCCAAGAAAGGCTGAGCGACCTATACAAAGTAAACCAGCTATTATATATGAGAGGAGGAGTAATTGAAGCCTGGCAGGGACGAGTGGGCCCAGCACAGTGCCACCGCTGCCAGGCGTTCGGACACGCCTCTTACAACTGTTTCCGACCCATCAAATGCGTCCGTTGCGCGGGGGAACACGCTGCAAGGGATTGCCCGAGGGGTAGAGACGAACCACCTACATGCGCAAATTGCGCAAAAGCCCATACAGCGAATGATCGTCGATGTCCGGTTTTGAGGATGATAGCACGGAAGCAAGGGATAACACTTCCCGGCTTGCTTCCGGAAGCGCCGAAACAGATTCCGGAGAGTCGCCCGAGGACCGTACAAATTAACGAAGAGGGGTGGACAACCATAAGAGGGAAGGGGGGGGGGAAGCAAACAGCTCCCCCACCACCCCCCAGCAACCACAACAACAGATGGAAATTGTAGAGCCACCACAACAAAGAGCAACCACCGGAGCGACTCTCCAGTCCCCCGCTAACGACGCTGCAGAGAGTCTTGCACCGAAAAAGAAAAAGCGGGGGAGAAGGAAGAAAAGCCAAACACAGCCTCCTCAAGCCGTCACCTCTACCCCCACCCCAGCGGTCACGATAGCCTCCCAGGCGCAGGTTACCACCAAGGACACAAGGATTACCGTAGGTAGAGCACCAGAGAGGGCTCTACCAGAATATAGAGCCCGCTCTACAACTAGAGCACGCTCTACCTTACGAAGAGAGACCCAAAACCAGCCGAGACAAGAGCCAACCTCACATAGAACACCAACTGCCGGCCCCGGCTATATAGATGCCATCCACAGATTGGTAGGCATAGCCATAGAGTTCGGCACGCAAGTCCTAGCCGATATAGCAGCCGGGACAGATCCAATTACAGCGATCATGAGAGCGTTGGCGCAACTACTTGCCCGGCATTACAGAGGCGAGTAACCTGCGCCTACTGTATTGGAATCCAGACGGGATACAACATAAGATCCATGAACTCCGCACTGTCACCCAGCAGCAGGACATACAGGTGATATTGCTGGGAGAGACAAAGTTGAACCCATCGACGCATCTGAAGCTGCCAAATTACCACATATACAGAAGGGACGAGGTCAATCCTCAAGGGACCGCCTACAGAGGCACAGCGGTTCTAGTGAGGAGAGACATCGTCCATCAAGAACTAGATCTGCCAACATACGAAACGATGCGCTCTATCGGCATAAAAATAGACGCGGCGGGCGAGGAACTAAGGATCTACGCAGCATACCGCCCGCCAGGGACTCCATTCTGCTCCTCAGACATCCGGACAGTAATGGAAGGCGAAACACCAACCATCGTCGCAGGGGACCTAAACGCGAAACACCCGGCGTGGGGGTCCAGAGTGATCACCCCGCCGGGTCGTGAGCTTTACGATGACGCCGAGAGAAACGGCTATGACGTTTTAGGTCCCGAAGAACCAACACACGTCCCTACGGATCACCGAAAATGTCCGGATGTATTGGAAATCATGCTCTCTAGGAACGTCAACTACCCGGTAGTGGTAGAGGTGCTGTACGACCTGATGTCTCAGCACCTCCCGATTCTTATCACCATTGGCCTCAAGGCAGTGACTACGCTGCCCGGAGCTCTAAGAAGGAAGATCAATTGGAGGCTCTACCAAAAACACCTAACGGAGAGACCCCCAACCTACATCCCAATAAACACTGCGGACGACGTAGAAGCCACTGCAACCAGAATTACAAGGACGATCAAAGAAGCTCTACATGCGGCTTCTACGATCGTCCCAACCACAGGAAGACGGGAAGAGCTGCCGCGAGAGATATGCGTGCAGCTCAAACGCAAAAGAGCTCTAAGAAAACTCTGGGCGCGTACTCGCTGCCCTAGATTGAAAACGCAGTTGAATACTTTAACGGATGAACTGTCGGTTGCAGTCCGGGCCCACCGACGAGAGGCCTGGGAGCGGCGCATATCGGAAGCAGAGCAGGAAGATGCGTCGCTCTACAAACTGAACCGGCAGTTAACAAAAACCAGACCCCCGTTTGCCCGCTGACCAACAACGCGGCAAACGTTGTTACGAGGCCAAAGATAGAGCGGATATCCTAGCAGAGCACTTCGAGGAGCAATTTATGCCGAACCCAGCAAGTGCGGAGTTCATGGAACTTCATACCCGGAAGGAGAGCCGCGTACAGGAGTTCCTGTCGAAGCCCGCGCCACCGCTTGCAGGAGAGTGGTTTATATCCCCCGCCCTATTGCGGAGGACAGTAGCCCGCCTGCAACCTAGGAAGGCGCCGGGGCACGACGGGATAACCAACGCAGCACTTCGACAGCTGCTCAATAGAATACTTGTAGAGCTAGGTCGACTCTACAACGGTATACTGCGGACATCCCACTTCCCGGAGGACTGGAAAATCGGCAAAGTGATCGTTCTGCCGATACCCGGGAAGGACAGGCGTAGAGCAGCCAGTTATGGGCCGATCACGCTGCTACCGCACGTAGCTAAACTGTGTGAAAGACTGCTGCTGAGAAGCTTCCGCCCGTGCGTACAACTTCGGGCGGAACAGCACGGATTCAGGAGGGGCCACTCTACAGCAACACAGCTGACCAGGGTGCTGCACTATCTTGCGGCCGAGTACAACCGCGGCCGCACATCGTTGGGCGTCTTTCTCGATATAGAGAAGGCGTTCGACAGAGTGTGGCACTCTGGACTACTCTACAAGTTAGAAGCACAAACAAGTACCCCTCCTGCTATGTTGCGGCTAGTGGCGTCATTCCTGAGAGATAGGAAGTTCTACGTCTGTGTAGAGGACGCCGAGTCCGCAGCAAGACCAATTAGAGCCGGCGTACCACAGGGCAGCTGTCTATCGCCGATCCTGTACGCGGCTTACACCAATGACATCCCCGCCCTGGCAGACCACCTGCGCGAATGGGAAGACGATGTTGAATTGGCACTTTATGCGGACGATAGTGCCTACTTCACATCGTCTAGAAGAGTCCACATAGCCACTGCCAGGATGCAGCACCTGCTGGACCTGCTGCCACCATGGCTAGACGAGTGGAGGATGGCCGTCAATGTTGGCAAGACGACCGCTCTGCTCACTCGCCGCTACAGGAACTTTCCACCACCACTGACGCTCAGGGGCCAGGAGATCACCTACGAGAAGACAGTGACGTACCTGGAATGTAGGATTGACCGAATGTTGCGCATGACCGCGCACGTCGATAACGCCGTCCGCAATGTGATGTGATGTGCGCGGGCGGCGCTCCGTCCGGTCCTAACCGCAAACCTACCACTGAGACCTAAATTAAAAATCTACAAGACCTATATTAGATCAAGATTTACTCACGCTGCGCCGGCCTGGTACGCGCTCCTGAGCGATCATCAGAAGCGGCGATTGCAGGTCCAGCAAAATCTGACACTACGGACCATCGTCGGTGCAGGTCGCTACGTCCGGAAAGACGTCATCGCGGCCAACCTAAAGATGGAGATAGTCGAGCAATTTGTGGCCCGATTAGCGCGCGGTATGTTTGACCGCGCTGATAACGGGCCACACGAACACCTACAAAATTTCGCGCCTCTACATGCTCGACCACCGGACGGGCGACCTCTGCCAAGAGAACTCCTCTCTATAGCGATTAGAGAGTCGAGTAACAACCCTCAATGCCGCAGATAGGCCAACCTAGATGCCTGGCCGTATTAACAGCCGGCCACATTAGACTACCTCACATGCCACGTTTTTCAGACGGTGGCTATATTACCCGTCTTCATGAAGAAATTCTTCATGAAGACTCACGCCATAACGGCTCCCACGACCGGTGCATAGTGATGCACCGCGAGGAGATTCCGGGCAAAGGAAGGCATGCCCCGAGGCCCGAGACCTGCTGTGTGCATAAGCATACACGCAGACGATTACGTAGTATGCAAATCGTTCGGGACCAGCTACCAGTATATAATATAATCAAGAAAGAAAAGCATATAGGGAAGTGATAGGGAAAGTAATTACTCTCTCACGGAAAGGTTTGAAGATAATTACTGTTTTATTCCCAAGGGATCCTTCACCTTTAAAATTAAGTAAAGTGCTTCTGGTGTCGCCGGAGTGGCACATATTGAACAATTAAGGCGTTGGGACCGGGATGACCTCGGAAGACCCGTAATCCCCGCCTGAACCTATTTGAAGAAAAGGAAGAGGTCGACGCCCTTGTGTGTTACTCCGTTGCGGGGTTCACATACGTTGTTCCCGAACCCAACGTAGGTGTCTTAGGAGGTCGCGAAGTTCGCTGCTGAACGAGCCGTGACCACACAAAGCATTTCCTCCTGTCCTTTTCAATGGGTACTTCGAGGAGCCGGATTGAGAAACCTCGTTCCTTTTCAATTGGTCCTTCGAATGTTGGATTGGATCAAGAAGACGACCTCGTTCCTTTTCACATATATACGTTTATTTCCCTTCGGAATAACAAGACTCAGTTGAGAGACGCTAGTCCATTAATCTAGATATTCTGCCAGCGAATAATGACGACGATTTTCTGATTGCGATTCCATTGTTGCTGTATCATTGTTACTGGGTGCATCCCCTTAATACCCTAAGATCGAAATATAGTCAATATTATGTAAAAAGATCTATCTATCCAGATATTTTTTTAAAATATGGATGACGATAAACTGTTTCAAAGAATTATTAAACAAAATAAGATGAAAGGTTATGAAAAGAGATACACATATAAGATTACATGTAAAACATACATAAACACACCGAATCGAATTTACAAATGTGTGATGTGACTCATACAAAATCTATGGAAGATTGCATTCGGAACGGTTTTTTTCCGTGTGGGAATCCGAACGCACAGGCAGTCATGCGGAATTTCAAATGGAAGAAAATATTAAACGGAAAACTACTGAACGTGTTTGATAATTCCTTGATTTTATATGGATTTGCTGCGTTCGGAATCCCGAATCGGAATTCCGAAACAGAATCCCGGGACGGAATTCCGAATATATGTAGCCGGCCTAAACCACCATTGCCTTTTGCCATTGCCATTGCATAAACTGTCCTAAGGATTGCCGGCGTAAACCATAAGTACCACGAATGAAACTGCGGGCCTTCAATAACTACTAACTAAAAAAATAAGCGAAAATGTTTTGTCAGGGCTTGTCTCTTGGCGATCGATCCTCTCTGCTTCCTCTGCAATAGAAAACGTTAAGCTATTATAGTAATTCATAAGTTGTGTCTTCCAAATTGTTTATTTTATTACAGTTTACAATAACATTACAAAGTTTTAATGCAGCTAGTCTTAGGTCATTTTCTATGGAATTTCAACGAAATTTTTACATTTAATACGTTTAGGTCCACTATTATATATTAACACTCTTTAAATTGTAATCCTACTTAGTTTTCCTTTCAACTTCATTATACGAGTAGGTATATACATACTACTATTGTGAATTCTTTTTGCATTTCCATAAACAGCGGTTTAGTTGGTAGGGGGTGGGGGACCGCTGATCTGAAAAATGTTGTTCCATACCCACAAAAAATTTGAAATACCAATCCAAACGTCACCCCATACGAAGGAATGGACGGGTAAAAAAACCGGTATGGGAGGTACCCAAAATAAAAAAAAGTTTTTCAAGATTTTGTTTCATAACTTTATAAGCGTGACTAATATTTAGGTATACCAAATTAAACTACACCAAATTACAGCTTTGTAACACCTGACATCTCTGGGTAAAACCGCTGGAGGACGGACGGACGGATATGGCGAAACTATAAGGATTCCTTATTGTTTAACTACGGAACCCTAGAAACAATAATAGAAGCTGACAGATAATTAACAAACACGTATTCGCAAAATTTGTAGAACTATCTATGGAAATAGAATAGTGGAAGTAATTTTACAGCAATACGAAGAGGAATCAGGTCATGTGAGCGGGCAGTAGAAGCAGCAGTGTCTGTACTGGTTTGTTCAGTAAAGAGAAGAGAAGCCGGTATTTTTACAGGTATTCCATCTAGGTCCTCGGAAGGGTAAACGCATCTGCATCAAGTAGCCTTCTTTGTTTAAAGGAAAATGCAGGTGCCACTTAGTATAGTCCATAGTATCCACTTACCATCAGATAGAATGAAAGTTCATTTGTCACTTCGGTTTTATAAAAAAAGAATACGCCGTAAGTATATGCTGGTAAATATGTTAAGCCCGAAAAGTAGTCACGGCATCATGTCTGGTGCTCACTTGGATAGCGATATATAAGGCTTCGGTTCGCATACGCTTGTGGTGCGACGGAAGTGCCGCCACTCTTCTCACTGATTAGTGTGTTCCTCGAATATTTTGTTATATATTGAGAGTAATTTCTAACAAAAAGAAACGAAATGGTAAAATTAGTAGGTAGAAATCTTCTTCCACCTTGCAAGTTAATTACTTTGGACTGCAATTTTTAGACGATTAATGAATTCGATTCAATAATTCTTATAATATTCATTATCTTCATCATCGACACGTAAAATTCTACTGCTGAATAACGCTTCTTCCGTTGCAAGGAGAATTCTCGGTAGACGAAAATTATATTACTAACACACCCAATTACATTACAACACTTTTAAAGCTGTTAAGGCTCCTAAATATATATATATATATATATATATATATATATATATATATATTGTTACAAGATGATGACTAAAAGAGGGCGTGGCTTACGGTTGCGTCACCAAGATGGTGGGGTAAAAGCCGGTCGCGGTTGCAGCGGCACTTTGGCTCGAACGGTCGGAGAGAGCGGGCGTGCTAGGAACTAGATATTTGCCTAAGTTGCTAATTAATAGTTGAGATTGTAAATGTAATAAGAAGTTTATATTACAAGTTTTGTTTTGAGTGCATTTATTTTTATATTTGAATTTTACTTCTGGTCGATAATATCAGAAGTGGGATAGTGCTTCGTCGCCTACCCGCTTTTGGAACACCTGACTAACATTAAAATTAAAGATTAGTGTCGTGATTACATTTTAACATTTTAGTAGTTTTCTTTTTACTTAGTGTTCAGTTTATAAATCTTAAAATGTCTGAACAACAATCTCGCTCTCGTAAACGCAAGCATGAGTCGAACAAGGATGTGCTGAATGCTATCCTTGCTAGATTGAATACGCTTGAGGAACGTTTTACTTCGCCGCCACCGCCGTCCGAGCCACTTTTACAGGCCGCGTCAACATCTTCGGGGCAGGCACCGCACCCTGTACTGCCCGTGCTAATGATTGGTGCAGCCACCGACGAAGTACGCGATGACGACTCGACGGCAGTTCACGCACCCGTCTCGGTATCACGGGAAAGCATTGCCACAGGCGGAGACACAACTGGCAGAATCGTGGAGGCCATCACTTCGTTAGTTAAAGTAAGGTCTAATAATTATTATATTTCTAACTTTGACCCTCATTTTCACAATATCGACGTTTGGTGCGAGGAAGTAGATAGGGCTAAAGAAACTAACGGATGGGACGATAACGAGTGTTTGTCGCGGATCGGTAATTGTTTGAAGAGAGAAGCACGTGTGTGGCTTAGCGAGTGGTCCAGCACCGATCGTTCGTGGACGAATTTCAAACGAGAATTTAAAATGCTGTGTCCTCGAACCCTCGATATTGCGTCTATTCTTTACGAAGTGATGACCAAAGATTCTAAAAGTTATGCTACTTACGCCGAATACGCTAGACGCTCGTTGTTAAGGTTGGATTTGATTAGGGGACTATCTGATGAACTCATTGTCGCTATAGTATTAAGGGGCATCACAGATCCTCATATTAAAGCTGCAGCTACTAATGCAAAGTTACATCCCAACGATTTAGTGCAATTTTTGTCGATGTACATAAAACCACAAAATGATTTTCCGTCTACCCGTGATATCACTCGTGAATCGCATCCTAGTTCTGAATCAAACATTACCCGACGGAATGAAAATAAAAAGGAGGTTGGCGACTTAAGATGTCACTTTTGTAAAAGGTTTGGGCATAAGCGTATAGACTGTAAGAGTGCTAAAAGAATGCGACTAGCTAATAATTCGGGGTCGTCGTCGTCTAACACACAGTCGCCGCATTCTGTAATATGCTCATTTTGCAAAAAGAGTGGTCATGAAATTAACGACTGTTTTGCCAAACTACGTTCAGAGTAAGAGAAAACTTAACCTGCACAATGTAAATTTTTGTTGTAAATTAGACAGTAATGTTTCGAAATCGACATCGATATTACAAGCGCAGTAATTGAAGGCGTACCGATTGATTTATTAGTAGACAGCGGTTCTTGCACATCACTCGTATCGAGTTCTTTGTTGAAACATTTTAAGGTTAACCAAAGATCGACACACCGCATTTTACGAGGTATAGGACGTCAGTTTATCGAATGTACTTCGTTTGTGACATTAATTGTGGAGCTACCTCACATATCTATGGAAGCCGATTTTATGTGGTACCCCACGATTGTATCAGTACTCTGGTCGTTATAGGCACCAATATTCTGAATCGTGAAGGCATCACATATATCCGACAGAATGTTTTTTCGATATTAATAATGTAAACACACCTCTTAAGGGTAAAGAGAAAGAACAGCTTTTGTTGATTATCAGTAATGGTCAGGTTAGGCCGAGCATGCGTAAGGTCCAGGCATTGGTTGATTATCCAAAGCCTCGAAGTGTTAAACAAATTCGACAGTTCCTTGGCCTTGCGGGCTATTTCAGAAAATATATTCCCAATTATGCCCAGCGAACAGCTTGTATCGCACATTTAACAAAAAAAAACATGCCGTTTGAGTGGGGAGTCGAACAAGATAAAGCTCGTCAGTATATTATTGACCGTTTGACAAAAGAACTCGTCGTTGCCATTTACGACCCTCGGTTACCTACGGAGGTGCACACAGATGCAAACGCTACCGGTTACGGTGCAGTCTTAATACAGATTCATGAAGGTGGGCTTAGGCATGCAGTAGCGTATTTCAGCAAATCCACCCAAGGCGCGGAACCCAAACCGCGAAGAGCTTATGGCGCTGCAAAGACATCGTGTGTCGTCACTACTGTCTACTAACCAGCAAAAATAAGACGATCGTGGTGAATAAAGGCTTTAGATCACCTTACGAGTTTGAGTTAAACGACAAGGTATTTTGTGATTAAGGCTTCGCAGTTAGCGGGGAAGTTAGATTCCTGTATGCACGGACCTTACAAGGTATTGAAAAGACTTCCATATCATCGGTATAATATGGAGCTGTTGACTGTCTCGTACGGGAAGCGTACAGAAGCTGCAGCTGAAAACACTGTGCTGTGGGCAGGAAAGTGGACTCCCGAGACCCGTGCTGCGTTTTTTGATTATAAGTCACAGATGTTATTATGTTTGACTGTCATGCAAACGTTTTGCTTATGTTTCGTTGTATGTATGGGTTAGTGTACTTATACATATCCACGTTGACATTGAGATGTTTTCTCTGTCACGGCAGATGGACCACTCACTTAGAGTTTTCCATGTTCACGTTGGTATCGAGTGTGATTCTCTACCACGGCAGATGGAAGGTTCCGAAGGAATCTCTTCCATATTTACGTTGACATTGAGATGTTTTCTCTGTCACGGCAGATGAACCACTCACTTAGAGTTGTTCATGTTCACGTTGGTATCGAGTGTGATTCTCTACCACGGCAGATGGAAGGTTCCGAAGGAATCTCTTCCATACTTACGTTGACATTGAGATGTTTTCTCTGTCACGGCAGATGGACTCCTCATTCGGAGTTGTTCATGTTCACGTTGGTATCGAGTGTGATTCTCTACCACGGCAGGACAGTTGACCAAAGGAGGTACTGTCACGGTATACTAGTTACTACCGTAATATAACCAACTGATGTATGGTGTATGAGGGCCCGCTAGAGAACGATGTGAATGAACGTGGTTTGAACGTTTTGTATGAGAAATGAGTGTAATGTCATGAAGTATGAACGTTTTCTTTGTAAGGAGTATGCTGGTACGAGATGTGATGATAAATTCTAATGTGTTCAACTTTTAGCGGAGTCGGATGACTCGTTACATGACATTTCGGAGGAGGCTGCGGCGAGGTCAAATCTCAAACACATAAAGGTTGCGGGCGAGGACGACCGCCTGTCAGGAGAGGCCGTGTTACAAGATGATGACTAAAAGAGGGCGTGGCTTACGGTTGCGTCACCAAGATGGTGGGGTAAAAGCCGGTCGCGGTTGCAGCGGCACTTTGGCTCGAACGGTCGGAGAGAGCGGGCGTGCTAGGAACTAGATATTTGCCTAAGTTGCTAATTAATAATTGAGATTGTAAATGTTATAAGAAGTTTATATTACAAGTTTTGTTTTGAGTGCATTTATTTTTATATTTGAATTTTACTTCTGGTCGATAATAGTAGGTAATCTGACGGAAAGATTTCATCATCATCATCATTACAGCCCTTCACAAGTCCACTGCTGAACATAGGCCTCCCCCAAGGAATGCCACAAAGCACGGTCCTGAGCGACCTGCATCCATCTAATTCCTGGACATCTCACCAGGTCGTCAATCCATCTAGTGGGGGGACGCCCAACATTTTGCCTGCCGGTACGAGGTTGCCACTTTTATTCCCCATCGGTTGTCGGTTCTTCGAGCTATATGGCCGGATAAGACTTACCATCAGGTAAAGTAGTAGTCTAGTACCAGTTTAGAATTATTGAAAAAAACAGGCATCGATCAATTATTCCACTTCTTTGCTGTACGTATAACAAAAAACGCAGTAAACCATTTGGATGGATTGCGTGGAATATCGACCACAAAGTGGTGAAGAGCCACAGACCGCCTGGTTTTCGAAGGTGGATGAATGAATAAATCCATTTATTCTCTCTTTACAATAGGTAATCTTAGTACTATATACGTGGTAGAGCCATGCTGCAGCTATATTAGTAGTATAGTGTAGCACGAATGGGTCGGCTCGACCGGGGAAGGACCACAGAGGCGTAATGCTTATGGTGAGTGTAGAGAACCGGCTATTTTTTTACTGGTAACAGGATATTCCGTGTGAGTCCTCAGAGATAACAATGCATTTGATTCTTACTCGAGAATAGATGTAGGTGTATCCACTCACCATCAGGTGTTTTTTTTGTTCTTTTAGCACCATTATTCTATAAAACAAAATAAAAAATATGTATTTAATGTGAATTACTTCACACACGCAGCGTCACTAATTCTTCTCGTACCTGCCTTGCTCACTCTCTCAAATCAAACATTATTGGTCATAAAGTTGACCCTTGAAGAGAAATACTAAAATTAGTAGGTTATCTACAAAACAGAGAATTAAATTACAACAATAACCTCAACGCTCTTTAATTTCTGTCTGCCGTTAAAAAGCAGTGCCAAACGCTTGTGACATGATTTGAAGGTAAAAAACATTTTAGCCCCTTTTTAACATTTTTTTTTACAAATGGCTACCTGGCCATTATCACCAGGACATTACCAGATCCAGCCCAATATATCGCGTCTTAATTGTTTTGTAAAATGATTTTCAAATATTGCCGCTTTATGTTAGGGCCCTGTGGACATAAACCTAAATCAAATGCTGACGGTTTTCCCAGCGTCTGAAAAAATATAGGGTAGAAAAAAAACCGTGTTTTTAAATAGTAAAACTGCCACTCACTCACCTTTCCACATCGTCCCACGGGTGCCGTAAGAGGCGCCTAAGAGAAATGTCTGTAAAACTTGTGGCTCCCGGTATATAGTGTTATAGATCAATAACATCTATTAAATAAACAGCAAAAATAGGTAGAACCTTGATTTTAACATTTTTTTTAAATATTATATAGTATTTAATTAGCAATTTTTAAAGTGTATAATTTTTTAACAATAAGTCTGCTACAGAGTCATCTCTTGATACTTGTAAGTACTTTCGCAGTGATATGTACAACAATAAGCATTTTTCATAGGCTTATATGCGTAGAGCAACGTTTAACAGAAGATGGCGCCAGCAATAGTATCTTAAAGTTTCTTATTTAACCGTACCGCTCTTTTGAAAAGCGCCATCTAGGACTAAAAGTCCGTACAAATTTTGTTTTAACCGACCAGCAGGTTTAGCATCTTTCTTATAGATGTCAGTCACCGCAGAAGATTACAAGATAAAGATTATTCCTAGAAAATTTAAACGAGCGGTTGCGACCTTCTAGGGCTTAAGGGATAAAGATTTTTTTCAGGATATAAATGTGGTCACGGTCAAGATCAACATTTATAGAGTTGTTTGTGACAAAGCAATAAAATATATAAGTACTTACTTAACTTTCAAATATTATAAGATGTTGCTCGTTCAGTCTTCCTGTATAGGACAATTACTATACTCTTTGGTTCAGTCTCATGTTGCTTTAACTCTCAATTACATTATTAAGTATTTGGTGTATTAAAAAATTATCTATACAAATAAATAAAATTGAGGTCTCTGCTTGTAATGTCAAAATTACAGCTTATTATTAAATGCATATGAAAGTAAATACGGTACTGTATGTGTATGTCTGCCTGTCTGTTTGTTCCGGCTAATCTCCGGAACGGCTGGACCGATTTTGACGGAACTTTCACTGGCAGATAGCTGATACTATAAGGAATAATTTAAAATTAAAAATTTTGTACAGCCGACTTCAATATAAGCGACTTCAATATAGGTTATTTAAGAATAACTCAATAACCATTGGTCTGACCTTGATCAAATTCATATGGGACCACACGAGAACTATCAGCTTTCATATAAAAAAAGAATCATCGAAATCGGTTGGCCCAGTACAAAGTTATGAGGTAACACACATAAAAAAAAACAAAAAAACAAAAAAAAACATACACTCGAATTGAGTACCGTCTCCTTTTTGGAAGTCGGCAGATAACTTAGACTACTTTTGTTTAGAAAAATAGTTAGGGTTCCGCCCAAAAAAAAATTAAAACCCTAAATTACACGCAAGCGAAGTCGCGGGGAACAGCTAGTAAACAATAAATTTAATACAATAATTCTATTTGTAAAATAAATACAGAAAAGCGTGCAACTTCCGAACAAATATGTGATCGAATGTATAAATTCAAAGTTTTTGGTTCTGTATACTATTGGTTTTGTATTGTATGTTATAGTATGTTTCTAAAGCAGGCGGAAAAACGTACATTGACCTTTGACGATATCATCGCGGTAGCCAACCTTTTTCTTAGGTTTTATCTTTTTATCCTTGTATCATTACATACATCATCAGAGTGAAAGATCTGAGTGCCGAGTGCGAAGTTCTTCGCAGGTCCTGTGTCTATTATTTTATTATGAAGAAAGAAGATTATCCTGTACTTATACGAATTAAAAAGCAAATTAACATTAATTTAAATTTATTATTTATAAACCATAAGAGTAAATACAAAATTAATTATTACATTAACAGTAGGTAAGTAGTGTTATAAGTAGGTAGGTAGGTAGTTGTACAAAACATAACCACTTCTTGGCAGTTGTGTAAAATGGCGAACTTTTAATGCATTCTTTAGCAGTCAACCTTGAAGCATGCATAAAACTTCTCATAATAGATTGTCAGAGACACTTGACAGACTATGCTTTTGTAACTATATCAGAATCATTTTCTGATGATAAAGACGTGCAAAAGTTCGCCACATTGATTATAAAACTATTTACAGTTTTATCAATGGCATTATCCAGTTTATTTAATTTGTTTTCTTTTTTTATGACGTGGTTAATGCAGTTTTTCTACTTTATACGCTCAATATTGTGTAGCCCTTCTTCATATAGTGTTTTGACGTCTGCCATTTTAAAAGTGGTATTATTTCGGTTTAGCTTTGTTATCTCTGAATGACCACTTCCTTGACCCTACCCCGTACCATTAAACACGCTTAGCGCATAACGATACGTAATCGATAATGAAATGTATGGAAGCAATACCTGTCGTTTTGTTTCGGTGCTAACATAATACTTTAGGTCAATATACGTTTTTCCACCTGCCCTGGAAACATACTATAGTTAACAATATAGGTATGTTTGCAACGAATCCAAGGTTATAGATAGGAGGCTATTATATAGTTATCAACTGCACCCGGCACCCAGAAGACCTATGATGCACTGGCGCCCGGAAAACCTTTTATTAATTTCGAATAATCTCCTCATGATATATTTGAGGGCTAAATCTATTCCAAGGTCATAAATTAGAACAAATTAGGAGAAAAATACCCCACCAGCGTGTCCATCATCTACATCTAGCATTCAGTTTAGTCAATCAAATTTTCACATTGATTTCTCGAAATGGAAAAACAGCTCAGTTAGGTACAGCCTATTAAGAGTCCTCGGCTGAACATAGACAAGCCGCATAAGATTGGATCATAAGGGGGTATATTTACTATTGTTGTCACGCACAGTTTTTAAAGTTGTCATTATGATGACTGCTGCCCATCTCCTGGTTTGTTATATCTGTCACCTCTTATAATACTTACTGGACGTAATAGGGCAGTGGATGTTTTTACACCGTCACTACACGGAACAAAAATAGAATATTTAAAAAGTATATCAAAAACTAGCTTAGCTATTGCTTAATTTAGCATCAGACACAAAGTCACAAATAATTAAAAATTTTGTACAACCGACTTTAATATAAATTATTAAGAATAACTCAAAAACTATTGGTTAGACCTCGATCAAATTGAACTTTGAAAAAAAGTACCAGCTTTCAAATAAAAAAAAAGAATCATCAAAATCGGTTCATCCAGTAAAAAGTTATGAGGTAACACAAAAAAAACATACAGTCGAATTGAGTACCGTCTCCTTTTTGAAGTCGGTAGAAAAAATACTAGCACGAACGAACGAAGTAAAAGCCCATTTTCTTTCACATCGTAAGTTACGTACCTAATGGCTATCAAAAAATTCTTAGCTAATGATGACCCACAAAATTTGACAAAGAGAAAAACGTTTGGTAGGATATTAGAGACCCATCATATTATTATATTGATACTGATCTTGAATCGAAAGGATTTATTGATTCTAGGATAATTAATCAGTCTGACAACGTACAATGTAAATATCGTTTTAAGCAATTTAAAAAGGAGTTGTCCTATATGAAAGAATAATAGCCTCTCAAGAGACCCCCGCCCCACATTAGTTGCGGGAGCGTGCAAAAGCGTTTCCGAAGACACAACTGGTCTTTTTTCCTTTTTTCCGCGGAAGGGTATACCTTTTTTTTAAAGAAGAGAGGGCAAACGAGCATGCGGCTCACCTGATGGTAAGTGAATACCGCCGTCCATGAACAACCGCAACACCAGGCGAATTGCAGATGCGTTGCCGGCCTTTTAGAAAGGTGTATGCTCTTTTCTTGAAGGTCCCTAAGTCGCATCGGCTCGAAAAAATTGCCGGTGGTAAACAATTCCACAGACAAGTTGTACGAGGAAGAAAACTGTAAAACGCACAGTCGTGGACCCCCAATAATCCTGATGGTGTGGATGGTATCAAGAGTTCTATCGCGATGTGATTTCGTGAAATTTGGCGGCTGGGATTAATCCGAACTATTCCTCAGAGCACTCATAGTAGTAAATGCGAAAGAAAATGCAAAGGTATGCAACATGTCTTCGCAGCGTCAATAAATCGAGCCGATCGGAAAGGACTCGGTAGTCGACGATTCGAACCGCTCTGCGCTGCAGGCGGTCAAGTGGAAGGAGTTGGCACTGGGGAGCCCCAGGTCAGAGATGGGAACAGTATTCCATGTGAGGCCGAACCTGCGCCTTGTAGAGTTGCAAGCGTTGTGTCGCCATGAAATACTTTCCCGTTCTACTGAGCATGTCAAAGCTGTTTAGAGGCCAATTTGGCCTTCTCTTCCAAGTGACCACGAAACTGCACACTATTCGATATGTCGACGCCAAGGATTCCGATACTAGCTGAGGCAGCAAGGGGAGTGAATGGAAACTGAGGAGATACGACAAAAGGGTTCTTTTCAGCGGTAAACGCGCAAACTTGTGTCTTCTGGGGATTGAACTGGACTAGATTTAGTCGCCCCCAATCCGAGACTTTGTTCAGCAAAGACTCGACTTCAGACACAAGTTTGTTCCGGCACCTGGGGACGTTTTCCCGAGATAGAATATTGGTACGGCAGGTGTATAGAGCATCACCAGTGCTGCCATCCGCATAGCAAATTATGGTACCGGTTTGTAACATATTATCGATATGTAGAAGAAACAGCGTTGGTGATAGCACGCAGCCTTGTGGAACACCAGCGTTAATAGGCTTGTAGTCGGAGCATGCACCGTCTACAACGACCTTGATGCTCCGATCTGCAAGGAAGCTGGTGATCAGATTGCACAATTTCTTGGGAAGCCCATAACAAGGGAGCTTTGAAAGAAGCGCATTGTGCCAGACCCGATCAAAGGCCTTCGCTACGTCCAAATTAACGGCTAATGCCTCCCACTTGGACTCTACTACCTCCGCCCATCTATGAGTTAAGTAGACTAGAAGATCACCAGCTGATCGACCCCGACGAAAACCGTACTGGCGGTCACTAATCAGCTGGTGATCCTGAAGGTACCTCATGAGCTGGCAGTTTATAATGGATTCCATTATTTTGGAGAACAAGGAAGTGATGGCGATAGGCCCGTAGTTGGTCGGGACAGAGCGGTCGTCTTTTAGGGATCGGGTGGACCAAAGCTGTCTTCCAAGAATTCGGGACTAGCCTTGGGAATAGAAGTACTGGAAAAGACGCGTTGAAACCGGTGCCAACTCCGGAGCATACGTCTTCAGCACAATGGGAGGGACTCCATCAGGCTCACTCGACTTGCTGACATCCAGGGATAAGAATGCTTTACGAACCGAGCGCTTTGTAAATCGCACATCCGGCATGGAGCACTCACACCGCGGGATGATCGGTGGTGTGTTCCCCCCGTCATCTAGAGTCGAGTTGGACGCAAAGAGAGAGAGAGAGAGAGCTTAAAAGATTGGCTTTCTCCTTTGCAGCATGGGCCAGTAAGTCAACCTCTCTGTGCTTAGATGGAAGAGATGCCTGACAGAAGTTCCCTTGGACAGCCTTGGCGAGACACCAGAATGCACGGCTTCTCGAAGGAAGGCGAACTAGCTTCTCGCAAATTCTGCCGATGTGCTCAGACCTTGCCTTGACAATGACACTTTTGAAGGACCTGGAGACGGAATTATACTTCTTTTTAAGAGAGCTGGTGTTTACATCCCGAGACATTGATGCGTCAGCCCAGGCCCGGTAGCACTCCTGCTTATAGCGGTATGCCATTTCACAGTAGCGACCAAACCATGGCGGGGATCTGCCTGCGATGGGTACCACAAACCACCACATCAGCAACAGAATTGGCAACAGCGCTGGTATCTTCCGGCGAGAAGCAAACCTGTTCCCAAGGGTAGGGTGCAAAAAAAGACCGCATCCCGTCCCAATCGGCCGACCTATAGTGCCCGACACGGCGGCAAACTGCAGATCGCAACTGCGATAGGACCGTGAGTGGCACCGTACTCCGGATCAGAAAATGGTCCGAAGAGTCCAGAGAGGCATCAACGGAGACCTGATATCCGTCCAGATGAGAGGTCAGCAGAAGGTCCAACAGGGAAGGTACATGATCCTCCACATCTGAGATCCGCGTAGGCGAAGTAACCAGTTGTGTTAGACCATATGCCAAGTCAAAGTCATAGACACATCTACCCGCATGATCGGTTAAACGGGAACCAAGCCATTCAGCGTGGTGGGCGTTTTAATTACCGAGTATCACGATCTCTGCGGATGGGACCTGTTGTAGCATGGAGTCTGCAGCCATTTGGACGTGGTAGATGAGTCGATCTGCGTCGGCAATACCGCTGTGGGACCGTAGACGCGCAGATGGTCGTCGCTGTCTACGCGCAGCCATAGGATGGACAGGTCTGTACCTTCAAGACAACCGAGGCGTCGAAAACAGATGTCCCCTCTGACGTATACGCAAATTCCAGACCGGCGCACAAAGGACTGTTCTAATTTGTACCCCAGGTAGGAGAGATATGAAGTATCAGCCAGAGAGGACACCTGAGTCTCAGTTAAAAGAGCAAGGCCGGCTTCGCTGTCTCTAGACGGTAATGGACAACGTTAAGGTTGGAATGAAGTCCCCTAATGTTGCAAAAGTTCACGGATAGCTTGACAGGGGACGCCTTGGTCTTATTGCTCCGCTTGCCCCGAGCAGTATTAGTCACGAGCGGAATTTTGCTCCCCCCAGAATACGCGGGGCTGCCTGAGCACCCACGCTCAGGAGTGGAGTAGTTTGGTCATGGATGCTCATCGAGGGATTCTCCAGGGGTGCTGGTACCCTCCTGGAGTAGTCTTTTCTTTAATTCCGCTACCATGTTGATGGGACGGCGGGGGGGGGGGGGGGGATTGGGCCTCCGGCCACCTGCACTCACCAAGCGCAACGCAGAGGTAAACCTCTACTTCACGATGGTATTCTGTGAGGTAGTGGCACCACCCCGGTTCAAACCGGCCAACCACTGTTAAAAATATATTGTATTGTATGTAAATATCTTTTTCTTTCGCTCAAGCAAACCCAAACGGCTTTTTCAAAGTCACCGAAGGTATGCAATTGCTGATATGTTATACAATCTATCGAGCACTAGTATGCCTTCTATGTGCTTTGTTAAACACGTCCTCGACAGCACTGAATATGAAGCTGAAGAGGGGAGACAGATCAAGTTTGGTGTATTTTTATAAAACTGTTAAAAAAATAATATCTTAGCTTGCCCTAATTTGGAGCCCTAGCTTCGCCACTGCTTATATCTCCCCTAAAGGAGACACTACATTCTATGCGGCTCTCACAGCTTCATTGAATTCCCGAATCCGATGTCATTAATCGATAATCTAAATATAATATAATATAAATCGATAACCTTGGTGTGGATAATATTGTGTTTTGTGATCACATAACATGACTTGGGTGAGTTATCTAACCGATGTCCGAACAAGGATGGCGGGCCCTGGCTCTGACGGCTATTTAATATGCGTTTAAATTTTTTTAATGCGCGTTATGTTATATAATTAAATAGAAAATATTTTGAATTTCACTGAATCAATTATACAAAAATTAACTAAAAACATAATGTTTTAGTTTTAACTAATCAATCAATCCCATTTTCTTCCTACTTCACAAAGGAGGAGGTACTCAATTCGACTGTATGTTTTTTATGCGTGTTTACTCATAACTATTTTCGGGGTGAACCGATTTCAATGATTGTTTTTTTTATTTGAAAGCAGGTGCTTTTTGTTATTTTTAATGTAGTCCTGTACTAATTTCATCAAGGTCTGACCAATAGTTTTTGAGATATCCGTAATAATTTATATTGAGATCTGTTGTGCAATATAATTAATTTTAAATTATGTTTTATACTTTTACCTGATACAAAATAATAAATATAGATGCTATCGATATTTTTCCTTTTATTACAGACCCATCATTATCTTATCTTATCTGTTTGTCTTATCTCTTATGTTGCTAGTTCTGTTGGTGCTATATCAGGTAAAATTGGCTGTGATTTTTAAAGCCTTGTATTTTCTAAAATACTTCTTATTAAATGCTAATGCTAAGGCACACTTTAATAGTTTTACTCCTAAACTAATATCCATTAATCCTTAAATGGCCTTACTTAGGTTTATTGGGGAAATATAGTCATAATAATGAAGGGAAGTGTTTTATGTTTGGTAACGCACTAGATTTTAGGCAGTGTACAATTCATATTTTCCCTGTACCACTCTGTAAGTCAGAAAAATAAATAGCCGCAGTCAATGTATTAACCTAACTTTATGAATCGAAGCATGAACATCATACAGGCTAAGAATTGTATTATTAAGATATCTATTTATCAAATGTAGATGCATTATCTAAAGGATCGAAAATTTAATTACAAGTGCCTTTACTGATATTTTCGGAGTTTACTATGTTGAAATTACGTAAGTGCAAAATATTTGAAGTAATTTTGGAAGGACTAAACTTATAAAAAGTGTAAATCAGGTCATACGAAATGGTCTTGAAATTAATATATTGTAATTGGTACTTAATACGTTTGTAAAATTTCAGATTTTTCAGACCTTTGTAAGTGGGTGAATACTGAATGACAAAATTACATTAAATTTATATATACCAGACAAAGACATATACATAGATATCTACATAGATATATATACATAGATACATAGAGGTCGAGCTAATACAAAGTGTGTCAAAAGGTTTACTCAACCTCGTTTACCCATACTGGACAGACTTAATTGAATTGAGACATTCAATTGGAGTTTTATTTTACTTGTGCTCATTATAACATACGGTATGTTACATACATTTGTCTTGTTTGATAGTTTGTATTCCTATTTATTTTGTAAATCGATTTTTAATTTTTGTTTTTAATTAATATAGTATTTACTTCCATGTTGTATTTAGACATTTAATGAATATGCAACTCCTTCGTATTGCGCAACGATCTGTCCAATTTCGAAAGAATTCTGGACTTGTCGAAAGGGTAACCTCTTCCACATTCGGGAGTATATAGTTAATTATGATTGGCAACAGAATACGTATATTATTCAATAATAGGTCAATGTAAGATGATTAATTAAACACAGATTTTAATCATCTTACATTACGCTCCGTTAAATATACGAGCACCTGGGCGACCGAAATAATTTTCACAGGGTGAAACCTAAGTCGACCCCTACTTAGAAAGTAAAACATTACCTTAATACGAAATTTCATTCGAGTCGTTAGAGGTGTTTCCAACAAAATTAAATATAATTGTACCTACGATAATCACTCTTTTGAGGGATAAGATTTGAAGGATATATTTTAATTTAACCTAACTGAGATCATTCAAACACACTTAATGTAATATTAATGAAAGAATATTTTCATCCCTTGCCTTGTCTGAATCATTACCATAGAAGGAAAATACTTCGAAAAAAAATGTGAAAAGACCTTACTAAGTGAAGAACTTTAATAGGTTTATTCATGAGTCCCACAGGTTTAGAATCATAGACTTAGAATATACTGGCGTAAGAATGTTCTAAGTCTATGGTTTAGAATTATAGGGTATTCGAAAGTGGCTTAAAATGGTTCTTGTAAATATTGCTTGCCTCAAGCGCGAAGCGCGCAAGTATGTTCTGCTTGAGCCTAAAAATTAAGATTCCAACGTTTTGTCGCATGAAATCGTATCTAGCAATCATATTATACATAGAAATGATATAAAAAGCACATTGTCAGAAAGATAAATGACTATTGAAGTTATTTATATATTTTTTAAATTGATTAATTACTATTTTTACATAAAAAGGGGGTTTTAGTTGCTTATGGTGTGGATTTATCAAGTCCAAATGGTGGCGTAAACGCGATTACTTTTGAAAATATCAATTGTACAACTCAATCTATTTTTAAAACTTTTCTTTTGTGGGAAGCCATGGAATGTGAATGGCAATTTAATTTTGTTTTGTTTCGTTATAATTATTTTTTTTTTCGGGTATGAAATGGCGAAAGGAGATGTATGAAATTTGGTGCTTGACATCGTTCGTAACAGTTATAAAAAAATATATAGGTTATAAAACGATAAACTATAAGCATAAACAAATAGTTATTGTTTCTGTAGTGCTTGGGATAATCATAAAAACATTTTTTTTTAAACTGAAATAGAAAGCTAATGCTTTTGCTTTAGCAAAAACGAAACGTTTTGAAATATCTTTCTCTATTATGTCTATGGCAATATATAATTTTATTATAAAAATAGCCTTCCTTACCAAAAAAAAAATATTCATAATATTGAAACATTGACACGAATCGGTAGTAATTAATATTGAATAAAATAATACATTTAGAAAACGATTGAATAAGCTATGTCATTAAACCAGAAAAACATTTGAATATTATTCTATACAACTGAATAGGCTGTATGGTCACTGATCATTGTATGTTCCGAAGAACACTTAACTTGGTAACCTATGTTGGCATTTGGCCAGCTAGGAGTAAAAGTGTTCTGTGCATTTGGCATTGTAACTGTTTTTTTTAAATAGATTTCGTGTTTTTACTTTCGTGTGTTTATTTAACTTGACCCTTGGATTTTCTCTCGGATCACAGGACAGTAGTTTGTTAGAATAGAATAGAATGATTTTTTATTCATTATACATTACATGTGTAATTCTTATTGGAAGTCATTGTTTACTTTACCACTGGTTCGAAAAAAACCTTCTGTCCTGGGAAGACCCAGCAAGAAACCCAGCGCGACTTTTTTTTAAAAATAAATCTTACAATATAAATGATTACGAACTATTTACAAAATTTATTTTAGAAACTACTTGAAAGCGACCACCTCATTCCCAGGGGTTTATTATCAACCATGTATTCATTTATACTATAATAACCCTTTTTATATAGTTTCAGCTTAACAAAACGTTTAAACTTGGTAATAGAGAGAGCCTGTACACTTTCCGGGACCTTGTTGTAATAGCGTATACATTGCCCCAAGAATGAATTACTGACTCTGTGGAGTCGAGAAACTGGCATCACTAGCTTGTGTTTGTTCCTAGTGTTTACAGAATGTATATCACTTTTTTTACTAAAACTACCTTTGTTTTTGTGAACATATATTAAATTTTCGTAAATATACTGAGAGGCCAAAGTTAATATATTTATTTCTTTAAATTTATCTCTAAGAGACTCTCTCGGTTTTAGATTGTAAATAGCTCTAATGGTCCTCTTCTGTAAAACAAAAATAGTTTCTGAATCAGCCGCATTTCCCCATAGCAAAATCCCATAAGACATTATGCTATGGAAATAACTGAAATGAACTAATCTAGCTGTCTCGACACTAGTGAGACCTCTAATCTTTTTTACAGCATAGGCTGCAGAACTTAGTCTGCTTGCTAATTTGGATATATAGGGGCCCCACTGAAGCTTTGCGTCGAGAGTGATGCCAAGAAAAACAGTGGATACAATAGGGCTCAGTTTCTCCCCATTTAGAAACATATTGGTATTCAGATTTTTAACATTCGTTGTAATAAATTTAATACAGTTAGTTTTATCTCCGCTCTAATGTAGATTATTAACGTTAAACCAATGCACTAATTTTGATATAGCATTATTCACTTCGTCACATTTAAATGATTGACGTTTAAGTTTACAAATCAAGGAAGTATCATCAGCAAATAATATCCCCTACAAGCTAAGGTAAGTCGTTAATATACACTAGAAACAGGAATGAGTCCTGAGGGACACCCATTAGTACAGGTGACCCGGAAGAACTTTTACCATTGATAATAACCTTCTGCTTTCTATTACTTAAATATGAAATAATAAGTTTAAGCGCTGTGTTCTTGACACCATAGTACTGTAGCTTCTTGATTATGTCTCATGGTGAACATAGTCGAAGGCTTTTTATGCCTTGTTACGCCAACATAATGTAAATAATGTGATACTTAAGTTTTGAGAGGAATAGAACAGACAATGTACAGCTTCCGGCTGTTTTTTTAGATGACATTTTATTGATAATTGCAGAAAATAGTTAAACAATTCAAAAATGTTGAGTTTTACTTTACTTTATTTAATAATAACTACAAAACTGCATTCTTTTATGTTTTTTTTTCAATTTTTTCAAACAACTTATCACAAGAACGAGTGATTTTATTACATAACCTACAAATTATAAAACTAAATAAAAACAATATCCCAGGCCTTGCAAAAATATGATTTTTGATACAAGTAGCAAATGCTTAAATCTTCAAACAAAGACATATTTTAAGTTTATTCACGCCGGGTCCAAGTTTCTATGAAATCAAGTTCATCACTTTTTCGGTGATTTAAGAGCCTTGTATTAATTTATTTTACTAAATAGGCCGCAGCCGCATCCCGAGCCACAGCCACAGAGTAACTTGGGTTTGAAATGCCGTCGTGAGTGGTCGTTTGTTACAGCGGCTCGTACAGAAAAATATCGATTGCCGTAGAAATACAAAATATTCCAAAAACCAAACTTGATACATACTTGACCAAGGTAAGATATTATTAGTGACAAACTAGATTATCCCATTATGGGACACTGGGTAAATATGCATGTGCATAAACCTAGTGCCTCAGGTAGGCCTGGTTTGTCCCTAAATTAAATATTCGTGTCTTCAACTAATTATTACTTACATAGCTATAACTTCCATGTACCTACTAACAATTATGGATGTTTGTCCGAAATAAAGAGTTTTTATTTTATTATTATTTTTATAATCACAGATTTTTATTACAATATTTTGTTTCGCTAAAAGCACGCAGGATTTATATATAACTATACTTATATGCTTATACGTCTTGGACTTTATAGACCTGAAGGTGTGTCGGTATCTACTACTGGAACTCCTCGACGAGGAGAATTAGATGTGCCGAGTTTGGGTTGGGCTCGTTTTGTTAGTTATGATGAGACCTTACCTATAGACTTGAGAGAGTGACTTGAAACTGTACTTTGATGACTGCTAATGGAACTCCTCAACGAGAAGAACTAGATGTGCCGAGTTTGGGCTCGTTTTGTTACTTATTATGAGACCTAACATCCGGATTTGATAGAGTGTCTTGAAAGTTTACTTTGATGACTGCTACTGGAACTCCTCGACGAGGAGAACTAGATGTGCCGAGTTTAGCCTCGTTTTGTTATTTATAGAATATAATAGATTTATAAAATAGACCTTACCTCCGGACTTGATGGACTGACTTCAAGGTGTACTTTGTTAACTGCTACTGGAACTCATTGACGAATAGAACTTTAATTTACAATTTTTTTAAATATTTAACTATCATTGGGCAATGTGAGTCGTCCACTTTTGGATATTCCAAACTTTCTTTTTATTGATATTTGAAATAAAGATATAAGATTATTAAAGAAAAATTGTGTGTATTTAAACTACTTTGAAAATTAAGTATAATCATGTTATACGTAATTTTTTTAATGCGTTTAAGGCATGCACAATTGGATTTACCAATAGTAT
Source organism: Parnassius glacialis (assembly GCA_033319125.1). Lineage (NCBI taxonomy): Eukaryota > Metazoa > Arthropoda > Insecta > Lepidoptera > Papilionidae > Parnassius > Parnassius glacialis. The sequence continues at coordinate 23,562,601 of JAVANC010000006.1, read as the reverse complement.
TATATATTTCCTTTCCCAAACTTCGCTGACACACTACCATTTGTTTAGTTAGATCTACGCGGCTGCTTTAAGTTCTCGTCACGTAGACGATGGAGTTAATAAAACTACTAACAAGATTAAAAAAACGGATTACAAAATAACAACAGCATGAATTGTAAATGAGTTAGTACTTTTTAGTTATATATAATTTCAAAAATAAAGTTAAAATATATATAACTTAGGGTATGCTTGGGGTTTCTCAGTGTGCAATCCGTGACAAAGATATTTGCAACGGAACAAGAATAACAGACATAGTCCAAAGGACCAGTGTAGGCTGAATTGGAAATGGACCGGACATATACGTAGTAGAGCCATGCTGCAGTTATATTATGGCTGCATCTCGAGTGGGTCAGCTCGACCAGGGAAGGACCACGCTCTCATAAATTACCAGAGTAAAATAGCAGCTTAATGGTACTGTATTTTATATTATGATTGTAGAACCGGAGACTTTTTTTGCTGGAAACGAGGCAATCCATCTTAGTTCTCAGGGGTGACAACGCGCCTGTATTTTGGTTCTAATTTGAGGATAGATGTAGGTATCTATGGACTACGGTAATTCACTTAACATCAGGTGACCTGTTTGTTCATTTGTCAGTTGGTTCGTTAAATAAAAGTTTAGGAATTACATATGTATTTCGTATAGCGATTGGCGAAAGATGAGAACTGAAGATCATTTTCACGAGGCGTTTCATATTATACGAAAATTATCTGAGTTTTAAATCTACTTGCTTAATAATGTACGTGTAATGGGCCACGTTATCTACTTTCCATCAGGTGAATTAGGTGTGTGCCCTTTTTTCATCATTACTTCTATGAATGAAAGAGTGGAAACCTGATGAACATGCAGGGATTCAATGGATGAAATTGGCTTAAGACTGTGCTTTGTTCTTTTTTATAGAATAAGGGTTACAAACAAGCACACATTCTACCTGATGGTAAGTGGTTCCTGTAGCCCATAGACATCTACATCTATCTTCGTTTGCGAATTAAAATGCAGATATGTTGTCACCCGTGAGGGCACACAACTGGTTCTCCACACTCACCATACGAAACACAACAGCATTAAGCTGATATTTTACGCTGGTATTCTGTGAGAACGTTGTCCTTCCCCGGTTGAGCCGACCCATTCGTGCTACAACTATACTATTAATATAGCTGCATCATGGCTCTACCACGTATAGAATATTGTTATACTCTGTGGGGAAGCTTATGTTCAGTAGACTTGTGACGATGACGATGACGATGCACTTTATGATCTATGCGTGCTATCCTTTCACAACATTTTTAATTCGTATTTTATAAATCTGATTCCATCTTCATTGGTTGTAAAACTGTTTTAGTACGCTAGAATTTCTCTATTTAAATAGAATCTGAACTCCAAGAAATTACGATGTTTTTATGGCCGTCGTCACGATAAGACGTTAACAATAGAAGTCACATTAATTTAGATATAGTAACATCAATTTTACTGTCGATTGTGAAGCAAAGATACGGACTTTCCGCCACCAGTCGGCAGCTAGACTCGATCTTTATTAGTGCGGAGAACAAACTTCATTTAGAACGAAATTGTTAAGAAACATTTTGGATTAGGTAAGTCTGTCTTCGATCGAGAGTTTAATCTACAGATTCAACTCGGGTGGGCAGTGTTTGAGAGATTAGGACACTTCTTCTTGTCACGTATACCTCAAAACTTTAAAACAATATTGTAATATCAGTGTGTGTTACCAGTGATGACATAATATTGATCTGAGGCGTAGTCCTTCACTGCTGGCTGTATGCGGAAAATCGAGGTCACTTAGCGAGCTATGGAGAGGGCTATGCCTGGGGTTTCTCTGCGTGATAAAAATTCTCGAGTGGTAGCCTCATACTGATAGGCCAAATGTGGGGCGGCCCCCCACTAGATGTGACCAGGCATGCAAAAAGTCGATGGAAAGTGGCAGGTGGCTCTCCTGAGCCACCGTGCTTTTCTGCCTGGGGGCCGGAGGCCTATTTAAGGTTTTGAATTTTTTTTAATAGGATGATGGTGACAAACGAGCACACACTCCACCTGATAGTAAGTGGTTGCTGTGGCCCATAGACACTAACATCTATCTTCGATTACGAATCAAAATAGAGATGCATTGTCACCCGTGACAGAAAGGTTCTTGAGTGGCAGCCTCGTACCGGCAGGCGAAGTGTTGGGCGTCCCCCCACTAGATGGAGTGACGACCTGGTAAGACATGCAGGAAGTCGATGGATGCAGGTGGCTCAGGACCGTACTTTGTCGCATTCCTTGGGGGAGGCAATGGCAAAGCAAAGGCAAAGGCAATGTTCAGCAGTGGAATTGTGAAGGGCTGTAATGATGATGATGATGATGATGTCACCCGTGAGGACTAAGATGGAATGCCTCGTTTCCAGTAAAAAGGGTCTCCGGTTCTGTACACTCACCATACAAAACACAGTAGCGTTAAGCTGCTATTTTACGCTGGTATTCTGTGAGAGCATGGTCCTTCCCCGGTTGAGCCGACCCATTCGTGCTACAACCATAATATAGCTACAGCATGGCTCTACCACGTTTTATAAAATATTATAATATAAAATATATTTATATGTTTTATAAAAATATAATTAAAACAATAATGTTTCGGTCATGAGTCAATGTCATTTTGCAAAATAAGCTTCCCGTAGTGCTAAGAACATATTGTAATAATTTCCATAAAAAGCATTTTATAAAACTAAACGGTGTTAAAAATACCAAAGTATAAATCACGGGAAAGTTACCCGGTGAAACTTGATAAATGTTCAAGATTTCAATGAATACTGTTAACTTCAAAAGTGAAGCAAAGGTCAGAAGAACACAGACAATTAAAATAAATTAGAAGCTTAGAGCTTTTATTGCCAAGGATTTCTTCTCTGCACTAAAAGCTATATTTTTTTCAATAAAGTTCTTAAAATATTGTTACTGATAAAGTAGCTATTTTAGTATCAATACATTTTATTATTAGTACTATACCCCCTAAAAGATATTATATTGTATATTACCGCGAGTAATATATACGAGTAATGTTGATCTTACATTCAATCACTTTACCTAAACTGTTACATAATATTACGAAAGATGTTAAATAATTAATTCCTCTCTTCCATATCAGCCCGTAATAATCTATAGCTGGACATGGGTCACCCCCGTTATACAGGGTTATTTTTCAAAGAGCCAGATTGTAAACTTAAGTTCAAATTTATAAAAAATAATGATATACCTGCCTGTACCTTTAACCGACGAGCGTGTATGCGTAGGTATATGGATGTGGAGGAAGCGAAAGAGGTGTGTCAGGATCGTGCCAAATGGAAGTCCATAATCTCTGCCTACCCCTCTGGGTGACAGGCGTGAGTGTATATATGATATACCGTTATTGCAGTGTTTGAAAATACGAGTAAATAAGGCTTCCACTTTTATTTCAAACTAGCTGTGCTCCGCGACTTCGCCCGTGTGTTATTTAGGGTTTTAATTATGTTGCACAGAAGGCTAATTCTTTTTCTAAAAATATAAGTAGCCTAAGTTACTCATTATGACATCAGCTATCTGCCAGTGAAAGTTTCGTCCAAATCGGTTCAGCCGTTACGGAGGTTAGCAGGAATAAACAGACAGACAGACAGACAAAAGTTTTAAAAATTATGTTTTTGTTATAAATACCGTATATACTTTCATATGCATTTAGTAAAAAGCTGTTATTTTGACATTACAAATAGGCACTTCAATTTTATTTAATTGTATAGATTTATTATCCCAAATTGAATGTGATTTATGGGCAACAACGTTTTTGCCTAGTAATCGACCCTTACGAATGTCTGCGTGAGCAGTGAAATCAGTTAAAATAATGATGCATTTTGAATTTAAAAAATAAAAAGTACAGATTTTTCTTTAGTGGTAGAGCCATGTTGCAGCTATATTGTGGTTGCAGCACGATTGGATCGGCTCGACCTGGGTAGGACCACGCTCACAGAATACCAGCGCAAAATAGCAGCTTAATGGTTCTATGTTTCTTATGGTGATTGTAGAGAACCGGAGACCCCTTTTACTGGAAATGAGGTATTCCATCTCAGGCTTCAGGCGTGACAATGCATTTGCATTTTGATTCCTAATTGAGGATGAATGTCTATGGGCCACAGCAACCACTTACCATCAGGTGTGCACTCGTTTGTCACTTATTCAGTTTAATACTGCCAGTAGATATTCTATAAAAAAAATATTGAGATTTTTTCATTAATTTTTCTACACCATTTGCCTATGTTACTTATTCTGAACCTTCTTTGCAAAGGAGTCAATCGTTTTTGGGCCCACTAGAAATTTTCGCGAGCCTCAATGGTATTACATATAAAAAAAAGATATCAAGTTATTATTGTAAATAACAAATATTTTATGAAAATCTAAACGGAATCAAGAAATCAGAAAAAAAAAGAGTTGTTTTGATATTTATATTCATGTCATTGGTTCAGATAAAGATAATATAATATTAAAAAAAATTGTAGTAGAGATGTGCTATATCGGAAGAAACTCGACTCGAGTTAAGTTGAATTGAAATTATGTAACTCGAATAGTAATAGAGTTACGCAACTCGAATTAGCGGAACGAAGCTGTGTCAGTTTGTTACAAATTATTTTTATATTCGTTCTCCCATCCAAGATAATTACTATTATTACTTAAATTAATAGGTAGTTATATATTATTGGTTTGCGTATAGACAATCTTCATAAAATAATATCACTCTAACTTGATGACGTAGCGTAAAGTTAATGTTATTAATAATTTAACTATCACGAATATACTTAATCAGCTTATTGACATTACATAATATATCAATAAATTGCTTGAATTAGTAAGTCAAGTTCATCACTAAATTGTAGACAGACACTGCTAACCTAAGACTTCGCCCCCGACAACATAAACTACAAGTGAATCAGTGAAGTAACATCTATCTATTGCTCTCCGAATGTACAAGGTGCGTCGAGTTGACTCGGTAACACAAGCGGGCTCTCTTCTATATATGTATGTATTACAAGAGTTTAATTTTCCATCTAGAATTTTAGAAAATCTATAATTTGTGTTGAATTACCTAAAACAAATAACAAACACAGGTCTGAGAACCTTATTAGTATGTTAAAAGTAACAATGTATTAAAGTATTATGTTATAAGTAAAATCTAAATTAAATATTAGATAGAATAAATACACAAAACAAGTTTTCGTGTATGTTAAAAGAAAATTAGAATCTATGGGGCGACGAATTTTAAGAAGCTTCTCTATTTGATGCAGCTTCATGGGCTTTGAAGAGCGATTCGTTAAACTGAATTTAGGTACAAATACATTATGTATTCAGCAAGTTGCTCTGTATAACTTGACAATATTTAATGGATTATATGGTAGCCCAGACATCACCATACGAAACACATCAGCGTTAAGCTGCTGTTTTACGCTGGTATTCTGTGAGAGCGCGGTCCTTCCCCGGTCGAGCCGACCCATTCGTGCTACAACTATACATTAAATGTAGCTGCAGCTAATAGCTCTACCACGTAAACAAGGTTTTTTTTATAGAAGAGGGGGCAAACGAGCATGCGGCTCACCTGATGGTAAGTGACTACCGCCGCCCATGAACAACCGCAACACCAGGGGAATTGCAGATGCGTTGCCGGCCTTTTAGAAAGGTGTAAGCTCTTTTCTTAAAGGTTCCTATGTCGTATCGGTCCGGAAAATTCGCTGGTGGTGAATGATTCCACAAGGAAATTGTGCGAGGGAGAAAACTTTTTCTAAATCGCACAGTGGTGGACCGTCAATCATCCAGATGGTATGGATGGTAACGCGAGTTTTGTCGCGATGTGCGATGGTGAAATTGAGCGGCTGGAATTAGTCCGCACAATTCCTCAGAGCACTCCCCGTGATAGATGCGATAAAATACGCAAAGAGATGCAACATCTCTACGCAGTGCCAGTGTATCGAGCTGATCAGAAAGAACTTGGTCGTTGACGATTGGAACCGCTCTGCGCTGGATGCGGTCAAGTGGAAGAAGCTGGCACTGGGGTGCCCCAGCCCAGAGATGAGAACAGTATTCCATGTGGGGCCAAACTTGCGTTTTGTAAAGTTGCAAGAGATGTGCCGGCATGAAATACTGTCTCGCTCTGCTGAGCACGCCAAGCTTTTTAGAGGCCAATTTGGCCTTCCCTTCCAAGTGACCACGAAACTGCACACTATTCGATATGTCGATGCCAAGGATTCCGATACTAGCTGAGGCAGCAAGGGGAGTGCCTTGAAACTGAGGAGATACGACAAAAGGGTTCTTTTTAGCGGTTAACGCGCAAACTTGTGTCTTCTGGGGATTGAACTGGACTAGATTTAATCGCCCCCAATGCGACTTTGTTAAGCAAAGACTCGACTTCAGACACAAGTTTGTCCCGGTACTCGGCGACGTTTTCCCGAGAAATATTGACACGGCCGATATATAAGGCATCACCAGTGCTGTCGTCCGCATAGCAATGAATACTAACAGTTAGCAACATATAATTGATATTCAGGAGAAACAGCGTTGGTGATAGCACGCAGCCATGTGGATCACCAGCGTTGACAGTCTTGAAATCAGAGCATGCATCGTCTACTATGACCTTGATACTCCCATCAGCAAGGAAACTGGTGATCCATTTACACAATTTCTCGGGAAGCCCATAGGAAGGAAGCTTCTAAAGAAGCGCTTTGTGACAAACCCGATCGAAGGCCTTCGCTATGTCCAAACTAACAGCCAATGCCTCCCCTTGGACTCTACTGCGTCCGCCCATTTGAGTCAGATAGACTAGAAGATCACCAGCTGATCGACCTCGACGAAAACCGTACTGCCTGTCACTAATTAGCTGGTGATCCTCAAGGTAGCTCATGAGCTGGCAATTTATAATGGATTCCATTATTTTGGAGAACAATGAGGTGATGGCGATAGGCCTGTAGTTGGACGGGTCTGAGCGGTTGCCTTTTTTAGGGATCGGGTGGACCAAACCTGTCTTCTATGAATTTGGGACTACGCCTTGGGAGTAGGAGTACCGGAAAAGACGCGTTAAAACCGGTGCCAACTCCGGAGCACACGTCTTCAGCAAAATGGGAGGGACTCTATCGGGCCCACTCAGCTTGCTAACGTCCATGGAGAAGAGTGCTTTGCGAACCGAGCGCTGTGTAAACCGCACATCCGACATGGAGCACTCACATCGCGGGATGGTCGGCGGTGTGTTCCCCCCGTCATATAGAGTCGAGTTGGACGCAAATAGAGAGCTCAACAGATCGGTTTTCTCCTTTGCGGCATGGGCCAGTGAGTCGTCCTCTCTGTGCAGGGATGGAAGAGATGGCTGACAGAAGTTCCCTTGTGCAGCCTTGGCGAGAGATCAAAATGCATGGGTTCCCGAAGGAAGGCGAACTAGCTTCTCGCCGATTCCGCCGATGTGCTCAGACCTTGCCTTGGCAATGACGCTTTTGGAGGACCTGAAGGCTGAATTATACTTCTTTTTAAGTGCGCTGGTGTTTACATCCCGAGACGTTGATACGTCAGCCCAGGCCCGGTAGCACTCCTGCTTATAGCGTGATGCTATTTTACAGGAGCGACCAAACCATGGCTGGGATCAGCTTCCGATGGGCACCGCAGAGGGTGGAGTAAAAAGTTCCATACCCTGAAGTACCACATCAGCAATAGAATCGGCAACAACGCTGGGATCTTCCGACGAGAAGCAAACTAGCCCCTAAGGGTAGGATGCAAAAAAAGGCCGCATCCCGTCCCAATCAGCTAACCTATAGTGCCAAACACAGCTACAAGCTGCAGATCGCAACTGCGATTGGAGCGTGAAAGGCACCGTACTCCGGATCAGACAATGGTCCGAAGAAACCAGAAGGGCATCGACGGAGACCTGATATCCGTCCGGATGAGAGGTCAGCAGAAGGTCCAACAGGGAAGGTACATGGTCTTCACATCTGGGATCGCGAACATAGGCGAAGTAACCAGTTGTGTTTGACCATATGCCAAAGCAAAGTCATAGACAGATCTACCCGCATGATCGGTTAAACGAGAACCAAGCCATTCAGCGTGGTGGGCGTTTTAATCACCGAGTATCACGATCTCTGCGATGGGACCTGTTGTATGCAAGGAGTCTGCAGCCATTTGGACGTGGTGGATGAGTCGGTCTGTGTCGGCATTACCACTATGGGACCTATAGAGGTACCCGTAGACGCAGGGATGGTCGTCGCTGTCTACGCGCAGCCATAGGATGGACAGGTCCGTACCTTCAAGACTGCGTCGAAAACAGATATCCTCCCTGACGTATACGCAAACTCCAGCCCGGGGTACAAAGGAGTGTTCTCATTTGTACCCCGGGTAGGATAGGTATGAAGTATCAGCCGGAGAGGACACCTGAGTCTCGTTTAAAAAGAGCAAGGCCGGCTTCGCCGTCTCTAGATTGTAATGGACAGCGTTAAAATTGGATTGAAGTCCCCTGATGTTGCAAAAATTCACGGATAACGTGACAGGGGTCGCCTTGATTGTATTGCTCCGCTTGCCCCGAGTAGCATTAGTCGCGAGCGGAATTTTGCCCCCCCCCCCCCCCCCAGAATACACGGGGCAGCCTGAGCATTTACGCTCAGGAGTGAAGTAGTTTGGTCGTGGATGCTCAGTGAGGGATTCTCCATGGGTGCTGGTACCCTCCTGGGGTAGTCTTTTATTTAATTCCATTATTAAGTTGATGGAGGTGGGGGGAGGGGAATTGGGCCTCCGGCCACCCTACACTCACCAAGCGCAACACAGAGGTAAACCTCTACTTCACGCTGGTATTTTGTGAGGTCGTGGTACCACCCCGGTTTCAGCTGGCCCATCCGTGCAAAAAAGCAAAACAGCAAAAGCTACCGCTTGGATCTACCACTGTTAAAAAGGTAACAAAAGTCTTGCACATTTGGCGCTACTGCCCGTCGCCTGTCGGTATATTTTGCGCCTGGCGTAAACGAGATTGCCATTCTGCCATCTATCACAATCACAGGACGAGGTGGGGTGCTGAATTCTCTTAAGCCGCTAACACACGGCAAAATATTTTTATATAGCGATCAAGTTGATTGCGATCCAATTATATCTATACCTTTTTATTTTCTTATTTACAGCTGATAGCTATGCCTCAATACTGACTGTATTTTCATAGAGCATTGGACAAGTTAAAATGTGGTTAATTGTTATTTTTTAATGTCTCTTATTATATTTAATTTTTCTCGGCTACAAAATTATTCCGCCACCACACGGTTATACTACCAAATATGGTTGTCGTATAAGATGACAGAGGGAAGCTGAACTAGGAGATTTGTAGCATCATCTTTCTGATAAAAGCCGAATAAAAAAAAAACGGTGGTTGCCAACCCCCTTGCCAGTTTTCTTCCTCGCACAACTTCTTTGTGGAATCGATTACCACCAGCTATTTTTCCGGACCGATATGACTTTTTTTCTACCATTGTTAAACTTTTAACCCAACCTGCATTAGGTACAGGAATTGTGTTTGTATTAAATGATTTTTGGGTTCTGATATTTCATATAAAATAAGTATAGGTTTATATATTTTAAAATTAAAAATGTAATGTAAAAATGTAAAAAAAAAAAATGTACGTGTGTGTGCGTGTGTGTGCGTGTGTGTGCGTGTGTGTGCGTGTGTGAGCGTGTGTGTGCGTATGTGTGCGTGTGTGTGCGTGTGTGTGCGTGTGTGTGCGTGTGTGTGCGTGTGTGTGCGTGTGTGTGCGTGTGTGTGCGTGTGTGTGCGTGTGTGTGCGTGTGTGTGCGTGTGCGCTTGTGTGCGTGCGCGCATGCGCGCGTGCGCGTGCGTGCGCGTGCGTGCGCGTGCGTGCACGTGCGTGCGCGTGCGTGTGCGCGCGTGCGCGCGTGTGTGCGTGTGTGTGCGTGTGTGTGTGTACAACAGCAGCATAGTGCTGAGTCAGATGCCCATTGGCTGCATTAATCATGTTTTATAAGAATGTAGAGAGAGCGGCGTATCCTAATACCGTCACTTCTCTCTTTCCGCGGCCGACCACCACCGCATCAGCGGTTAGGTTCCACCATAGTCGAGGAGGATAGGGCAACGGCATACCAAACCCTTCTCCTCTGCTATTCCCTTAACCTTGAACTTAACTGCGGCGAATGTAGGGCGATACTCCTCTCGCCACCACCAACACACATCCAAAGTGGTCGCCTCGGGCCGGCCATTCACCTTGCCAGTAGCCAGTCATTGGGTTTGTCTTAGTTCAGCATAGATGACCACCAACCTACGAATACTAACCCCCCCCCCCCTTCCGCCACAAAAGGCGAGAACCCATTCGGAGTGACGTGTTGTCTCAATTAACCTAATCCTTGTTGGCGTCGTGAAAATGCATTCACACATTTATTGGAACAAATCTATTTTCCTCAGTTCAAGTACACTACTGAAAATAGAGATTGTAAAAGACTGACACCGTCGACGATAAAAGGTAGGAAATAATAAAACAGCAAGTTATAAAAATTCAGCTCGCGGTGCAAAACCATTGATTTCAGTCACTGAAAGCATTTTTCGCATCGTACTCATATTATATTCAAATTACGTGCCTTGTGAACATACAATTATAAATGATTATGTGCAAAATAATTACAAAAATCTAGTTATGTAACTAAATTTTCCTTTAAAAAAATAATTATGCATAAACTACCACGCCTTTGTCACCCAAAGTGGTAAGCAAAGATTAAGGAATTACATTTGCCACTATTCTGTAACACCTCCTCCCTGTATGTAAAAACATACATCTACATATACTAGTTGTTGGTTGCTTACATTTAAGCTACTTTTAAAATTTTTCTTTTATAGAATTAGTGTGACAAACGAGCACACAGTCCACTTGATGGTATGGAGTTGCTGTGGCCCATAGACATCTACATCTATCTTCGTTTGCGAATCAAAATGCAGATGCGTTGTCAGCCATGAGGACTAAGATAGAATGTCCCTTTCCAGTAATATGGGTCTCCGGTTCTCTACACGCTGGTATTCTGTGAGAGCGTGGTCCTGCCCCGGTTAAGCCGACCCATTCGTACTACAACTTTACTATTAATATGGTTGCAGCATGGCTTTACCACGTAAAAGACGGCTCCGTGGCGCAGTGGCTTAGCAATGAGTTAATGCGCTGGGGGCCGCGGGTTCGAATCCCGCACGGAACAAGTATTTGTATGAACTACAAATAATTGTTCCGGGTCTGGATGTTTGTCCTTGTGCAATTTGTGTTTGTAAACTGCCTCTGCGATACAGGAGAAAATCCTAGTGTATGGGTAACGGTTTTTTTTAATGCAAAAAAAAAAGATGGTCAATCTTTAACTAATCGCCGATGTGTTCGATAAAATTCCGTCTTGGGTGTCCCCTGCATGTTGCAAAAGTGAGAAATAGAGTCGCTATTTCTCACTTTTGCAACATAAACTTGTATTGATACTTTTTTCTCATCTTTTTTATTATTTGTACTTTTTTATATTACTTTTAAATACAGAAGGTTATAAATGCGTTATCACATTTAAAGACTAAGATGGAATTCTTTACAACCTGTTATTATACTGGCTCTCTACCTCCATATATTTCAGTATGAAGGATATAGTGAGACAGTATGGCAGCACAGCAGTTCCAGCATTACTATACGGGGTTATTTCTCAAACAGTAGCCAAATTTTAAAATTAAATTCAAATATATAAATAACGATATACCGTTATTGCATTGCATTTTTGAAAATACGCGTAAATAAGGCTCTACTTTTATTTGAAACTAGCTGATACCCGCGACTTCGTCCGCGTTGCTTGATGTATTAACAAAGTTTTCCAATGTACGAAGGAAAAAACACCAAAAATATCGCAAGCAAAAATATACTTTCCTAAAAAAATTTTTTTTTAGCAATGTTATTCGTTGCTCCGTTTGAAGCTAAAATATATATAAATTATCTAGTTTAGTAACGCGAGAGTACAGTATAGTACAGTTGACCGTGCGAGAAACCCCGTATAAAAATAGTTGTTTCTTAAAACTTTAATAACTTTATATTAAATTAAGATATCCAAATAATTTTATTTAGATAAGGGCCAAGTGTCTAAGTCAATAAAACTTAGAAAACGTAATTGAAATCTATCCAGTAGTTTATACGTGATGCGCGCGCAACTGCAAACCTCTCTCATTTTATTTATATAGATTATCCCAAACTGAATGCGATTTATGGGCAACAACTACACGTACGCGCACTCCTCAGTATGCGATTCAATTCACAAAACTTTTTGCCGACCGAGCGACCCTAATGAATATGTGCATGCGTATTAAATTAATGGCCGTTAGCTATTTATGAATGACAATCAGTAAAAATAATGCATTACCACGCATTTTGAATTTAAAAAATAAAAAAGACAGAATCTTTGAGATTTTCTTTAGCTATCTTTTCTTCACCATTTGTCTATATTACTTATTTTGAACCTATTATTATTGCGAAATAACACTGTATGTCGGCAAAAAAAGATATTATATCCTCTCGACCAATTTTGACAACACTTATATTGCTTCCAGAAAATAGGATTGCTCTACAAAAATCAGAATTTATCAACTGCGTAGGTTATAAGATATAGTGTTATAAATGTAAACTCAAATTTATAATAGTAAAACCACACTGCAGCTCACGAATGGATCGGCTCGACTATGGAAGGAATATGCTCGCAATGAATACCAGCGTGAAATAGCAGTACCACGCTGGTGTATTTTGTATATTGATGACAAGAAATACAAAACCTTTTCGTTCCTAATAAGGTATCTCAGCTGTCTAAGCTGACATCGCATTTGCACTGAAATTCATAGTCGGGGATAAAGTGGATGTCTATGTGTCGTAGCATTAATTAAGCGTTGTATGGACCGTTGTATGTATGGTGCTCGTTTTTCACCCTCCCTTCTTTTATAAAAAAAAACCCTTTGGCGATTATTACTTTAATAAACCTTCCTTAACAGGTATTTTCAATCTAATACTAGCATATTTTATAAAACACATCAAAATTATAAAAATAAATTTGTATTATTTGCATACTTATAGTATTATTCTTTAAAATAATACAAAGAAAAATTTATAAATTCATACTTATATGTAAATAAAGACAAAGGGATAAACAAAACGTGAACATTATTTGCAGTAATCAAACAATAACTCTGCTGTACAACTGTAGCTATTTCGGGCGGTCAATTGCGTTAATACGCTTTAAGTCCACATAAAGCTGTAACACGCAGTGAATATACAAGTTTAATACAGATGTTTTATTGTAATACATGATATAAATTTATGGCAGGCTCCAAAATATACTAGATGAACAATTGAGTAATCAATCCACTTCAACACCTTTTCCTCACTAAGAAAATTTATCGCAATCACCTAAATACTAATATAATTTACCAATAAAATGATCAATTTTTTTCGCGAAAGATAAATCATACCAAATTTTTCTTGATATATCAATATCACCTGCATATTGTGCACCCTGCGAGGTCGAATAATAAAAAAATCCGATTCAAAATCCAACAGATTGGTGAAGGATATCCGTATCACCAATGCGAGGGTATTTGGCTCTGCTTTTACCAAACTAGAGTCCGCTGTGTTTGAAAGTCGACTTCGATTTTTCGACTAAATTGAGCGGAAACAATACTAATGCGTTTACATAACTTTTTGTAAAAATTTTCCATGCCATTGCATGCAAAGAAAGCTTATAGCTCTAAAGCCTTTTAACGTGATCAAAATGCTTTCATTTAATTTAGAATGAGTTATGAAAAAGTTATATGTGTAAGTTCGCTTTATTTTAATTTTATTTATTTATTATTGTTACGGCCGGCAGCTGCCCATCCCAGGAGTAGAATCCTTCGCGGCCCATAGACGAAGAAGCTACAGGCAGATGCTGGTCGGGCGTCCTCACGCCACGGGTTAAAAGTCTAATTACACTAAATAATCCGGGGGGAGCGTTACAATTATTGAACAGAGCTTACTTACCTCTATTCAAGGCGACTGGTCCCTCAGGATTCGGTCAGGTCTCGTGTGGGTGTATTGTGCTAGGAAGTAAAGGTCAGTGATGTGTATTTGGGTGTGGCTGGTAGTGTTATTGACCTTATTTGACCGTTCCCCCTGCAGCAGTTCGGCCCTCAGCTCATCTCCAAGCTAAGGTCGCCTTCCGCAGTCACTTTCTTCCTTTGTTACGATTGACTCGCGAAAATGAACACAGAACGTACGGGTCAAAGGTCACCGTTATTTCTAGAATATTAACTACCGCACTAGTAACTAATACAGTCGAATCCACTTATACAGATTCTGCGTTAAACCTAAAGTCCCGGGTAAACTCTCAACACGCGCTATCATTCCCAGTGGTATATTTAATATACGCGCCTAACATAAATTAGATCTAAGAGCTCCCAAACAAACGGACTGCCTTCTCTTTCGACGCGAAGAAGACTTCTAATCTTTCGCTCTCGACTCCCACCGTTCAGTAAGCTCGGACGTTCAACACGCGCGAACGTCATCCCGTATCAGCCGAGCCGAGAGCCATCTAACGTCGATGCCTGACACCAACGCTTTTGCGTAAACAAACCCCCGTCCCGGACATAAGGATTTAGGTCCGCGAGCAAACCGGTCAGCGGGACAGGGTCGCGACGGCAAGTTGCAAGATCGAATCTACAACCAAACTAGGCCACCCTACGCACCCAATCAGATCTTGCAACCCTGACCAACGCCTCAAAATTACAGCCCCAACGTGGGCTAGCCGGAAAGTTGAACTGGATGCCCTTCCTGGTCATCGCAGCACATAAATAAGTCCTATTTCTAGACAGAAGTCAGACGACCTCCTTCAAACACCTATCTGCGCTCCTATGATTAGTTCCGCAACTCGACCGGATCAGGTCTGCAAACAGCGACGCGACACGAAGCGGCCCAGAGGGACCTTCAAGCTTCAGTGCAGAGAGCACCCCCAAATTCCCCATGAACGTCGTCTGTGGAGAGCTGAACGAAACGCACAGATGGTCCCTAGCAGGTGATCCTATGCTCATATTTCAACTAATTTTTCAAAAGCATCAATGTTCAATTACAGAATTAATTAAAACAAGTAATCACCGATGCACATAGGTCAACTTGGCAAAGTAAACAAAACAATAAACGTAAGGGACAGCCCTATTTCTTATTTCAAATAAATATCTTAGACAGTGCCAACAAAATCTAAACCAAAAGAGAATTGACTCCTATTTCCTTCGGCAACCACAGGGTTATCTAATTTCAACCTTCCTTATCACAAAGCAAAATGATTAAACACTATCACAAACATATACATAACTTTCAAAATAGAGCGCCATTCAAATTTCAAATGAATTCAAACTTCCCTTCAGCACAGGCGCGACAATCAAATACAATTACAAGCATACGCACAAGCACTCAAAAAGGGCACACAATTTAATCTCAATTTTCCGTGCAACAACAAACGCAGTGATCAAAAGTATTTACAAAACATAATATGCAGCAGCATTTAAAGGAGTATTTTAAATTCAATTCTTTTAATCATAACCGCTACAATATGAATTTCGCGGAAAACCCAAAAGCATTTTAATTTAAATTTAAAGAATTTTTAATTAAGTGCTCGACCAAACCAAATCCAATACCCATTGAGAGCGTGATTCAACTCTCCAGGGGGCCCTAATCTTCCCACCACCAAGGGGAGGCCACACCGCGTGAACCCGACACCAACAGAGCGCAACCGCTAACAGTCGCCACTCGGGTTGTACGCCCTCACTGAGGCCGTCGGCAACAGAACAGCTTGACAAGTGGACTGTTGACGGCTTAAGGCTCAGTAGAGGCAGCCATGGTGGGAGCTAAGGCGGCAGCTAGCTAGGGCCGCCTCCATCAAATGGGGTACAGTGGTCCACCAGTCGCGGCCACTCAGCTAAAGGGAGTGAGAAGGGTCCAGCGGACTGATGAGTGGCCGTGAAGTTCCTCTCCGCACGCTGAGGGGGTGTGTTGACACCCCCGCCCCTGGGGGAATTACCCCCCGACTGGTCGGGGGAGGGACCCCTTTCAAACCTAGGGGCCTGGTGGCTAGCCGGCGGGCGCCGAGCGTCGCCCGTCAACGGGCATGGCGGAGCGCCCCCGCCCGTGGGGGTCGAGGGCCTGGCAGCGCCCCGAGAGGAGACGCCGTTTGCACCCAGGCACAGTACGACATTGCGATTGCCCTGGCAATGCAGACAGGGTCGCTGGTGCGGACAGTCTCGCTGGAGGTGCCCTTCCAAACAGGAGTAGCACCAGCGGCGCTCCTTGGCGATAGTTCGCCTCGCCGGAACCGGCTTACTTAATAATTTTGGGCAAGACGTTACCCGGTGATCAGATGCTCGACAATAGGAGCAGGGGGGGGGGGGGGGTTGACGACGACTTGCCCGGCGGATTTCGCCTCTCACTGGGCACGGCTCGTAAGTCGTCGACGGTGCCCGCCGCGTGCTCAATCTGTCGGCACTGCTCCTCCAAAAACCGCAGCAGGTCATAGAAGGGCGGAATATAGGAGGCCTCGTCCCCGCCGTACCTCTCCTCAAAATGCATTTGAAGGTCGAGAGGTAGACGGGTCAGCACGATGCGGAGCAACAAGAAGGCCCATTCGCCTACTGGTAAATCCAGCCGCCTCAACGTATTACAGGCCACCAAGACTGGATCCAACAGGTCCGGACGTAATCGGGCCCGGTCACTAAGCAGCGGGAGGCTCAGAAGCTGCTTAACATGTTCGTCCGCAATTTGCCGGACGTTGGCGTATCTTCTGGCTAGGAGGTCCCGAGCAGTCTGGTAGGCGTCATCCGACAAGCTCAAATGGCTGACAACGCCCAGGGCCTCCCCTTCCAGTGAGGCCAGGAGGTACGCCATCTTCTGGCTCGGGGTCAAATCACTCCGGGCGTCCACTAGGCCGTCGAAAAGACCAACGAAGGTCAGCCAATCGGAAAGGACCCCGGAGAACTTTGGCAAGTCCAGAGTTGGGAGTCGTCCCAACAGCTCCGGCTGAAGCTGCTTCCGAAAGGACTCGGGCAGGCCACTCGTCCGAGCTTCACGCGCCTCCTCGGCATACCTGCCTTCAGCCTCGATCAACTCGTCCGTGAGCCACAAGAACTGCTCGTAGTCTGCGAAGCAGGAGTCCAGGACTCCCTTTTCCACATCCGAATCCTCGAGCTCAGCGTAAGCCTCCTCCACTGCAGCCCTTCGAGCATCGACCTGCTCGAACCGCTTCATCAAATTATGGACCCTATCCGGTCGACCTATCAAAGCATGGGCGCTGGTGGCCCAGCGTAACTCAGTCCGCAGGAAACGGATTAGCATCTTGGGCGAGGACATCACTACTAAATACAAATTACGACGCCGCTCGAGCACAATTACAAAAATAACAAATAAAAAATACAAAAAAAATTAACAGCTAACTAATGCAGTTCCTATCAAATCGAGTTGAATAGAATGTACACAAATAAGAACCGCTATTTATCAAATCAAACACAAGTTAGTACAAAAGAAAAGGTAAATCAAATTAACAATAACAAATACTAGTGCGATCAAATCAAGTTAAATTCAAATTACGTAAATACAAATTACCACTCTTTAGTTCAAATACAAATTACAATAAGAAAGATACATAACGAAGATACACATCAACAAAAAATACCTTGCTCGGAAATCGACCCTTCGATAAGTGATACAACTATCCGTAACGATAATTAACCGATTACGCAAAAATAACCATCTACCTACATGACGCAAAGTCCCGCTTGCGCCCGAGCCGGGCGTGGCTTTTCAAATTTACCCACTAACAACAAAGCAAGCTAACAAAGAAAGGAATTTTATTATTACGTATATAATAAAAAAAAATATTTTTACGTATTACGGACGGGCGTGATTGTAGACACAAAATTAAACCAATCAACCCAACGCTCCCTGCCACCAAATTATTTAATTTTTATCAAACACTATGGTCGGTGGATCGACCGGGAATCGATCCCAGAATCGCGCTCTACTACCAAATGTTACGGCCGGCAGCTGCCTATCCCAGGAGTAGAATCCTTCGCGGCCCATAGACGAAGAAGCTACAGGCAGATGCTGGTCGGGCGTCCTCACGCCACGGTTTAAAGTTTAATTACACTAAATAATCCGGGGGGAGCGTTACAATTATTGAACAGAGCTTACTTACCTCTATTCAAGGCGACTGGTCCCTCAGGATTCGGTCAGGTCTCGTGTGGGTGTATTGTGCTAGGAAGTAAAGGTCAGTGATGTGTATTTGGGTGTGGCTGGTAGTGTTATTGACCTTATTTGACCGTTCCCCCTGCAGCAGTTCGGCCCTCAGCTCCTCTCCAAGCTAAGGTCGCCTTCCGCAGTCACTTTCTTCCTTTGTTACGATTGACTCGCGAAAATGAACACAGAACGTACGGGTCAAAGGTCACCGTTATTTCTAGAATATTAACTACCGCACTAGTAACTAATACAGTCGAATCCACTTATACAGATTCTGCGTTAAACCTAAAGTCCCGGGTAAACTCTCAACACGCGCTATCATTCCCAGTGGTATATTTAATATACGCGCCTAACATAAATTAGATCTAAGAGCTCCCAAACAAACGGACTGCCTTCTCTTTCGACGCGAAGAAGACTTCTAATCTTTCGCTCTCGACTCCCACCGTTCAGTAAGCTCGGACGTTCAACACGCGCGAACGTCATCCAGTATCAGCAGAGCCGAGAGCCATCTAACGTCGATGCCTGACACCAACGCTTTTGCGTAAACAATTATTTATTTCATAACTTATCTGATAAACATTACAAAGGGGTGACTCAATATCTATATATATTTATGCTTTGTGCTATGTTATGGTATATGTTATGGTAGGTGCAATTAAATACGTTATGTACAATTTTATAAAATGACATTATTAAGTTAAAATAACATTATTTAAGGACTTGCTTTGATATACTTTTAATAACAAAAATAAATTATTTTACATAATAATCTATAGTAATAGTATAAAATTTAAGTGACAAAATTACTTACAGTGCACCTTTTGGTGAGTATCTATTGCAGGCAATGAAGAGCTGCAGCGAACTTGAAGTAAAGATCTATACGTGGTAGAGCCATGCTGCAGCTATATTTGTAGTATAGTTGTAGCACGAATGGGTCGGCTCGACTGGGGAAGGACCACGCTCTCACAGAATACCAGCGTAAAATGGCAGCGTGACACTGCTGTGTTTCGTATGGTGAGTGTAGAGAACCGGAGACCCATTTTACTGAAAAAGAGGCATTCCATCTTAGTCCTCACGGGTGACAACGCATCTGCATTTTGATTCGCAAACGAGGATAGATGTAGATGTCTATGGATCACAGCAACCACTTACCATCAGGTGGACTGTGTGCTCGTCTGCCACCCTATCCTATAAAATAAAGAATGCTATACAAGCGTTGCCATCTCTATGGACCAAGATGTAATTGCCTTACAGCCTGTTTTATACTGGCACTCTACTCATCAGAGTGGAACATAGCAAATTGAATAAAACTATTATCACGGATTTTATCGCGTTTAATTTCATTTATTTTTAATTCCCGGCATTTCGGATGCTTTGCAGCACCCATGGTTAAGGGGCACTGAGGTGATTGAGGTCCAAAAAGTTTAACCCAGAGTACCTGAAGGTATAATGGCGATTCTCTGCGCAGATAAAGAAAGATACTACTACTACTACTATTTTAGTATTCAGGGTGACATCGCATCTAGTGCCTGAAGATTTTAATCAACCCTAAATTGTAAATAAAATATTTTTTACTTTCTTACTAACATTTACTATATACAACATAAACGATCTTTAATTTTGGAGTTTATGGAGTTTTTGGTTCAGTGTTAGGAATTATTTATTTTTCGGTTTATAGTAACCTTAGGTGAGGTGATTAGGTGAATAGGGCCGACCCCCCGAACGGGTTCCCGCCTTGTCGTGGCGGGGGGGCTTAGTAGCCGTGGCTTGGTCACCCACGGTGAACAAAGAGGAACCCCTTGGCTGGCCCGTGGTGTAGGGCCGGCCCGAGGTGGCCGCTCCGAGTGGGCTTGACGAGCCCACTTCGGATGTGTGTCGGTGGGCTGCTGCGAGAGGGGTGTCCTCCCCACCCCTACCTCTGCAGCCGGGGTGGAGTCGCGGAGGAAGAGGAGTGTTGGTATGGCGAAGCGCCACTCGCCCTATTCTCCGCGACTCAAACGGGGCCGCACCGTTGATGCGGTGGTGGTGGGGCTGCGGGGGGAGAGGAGTGCCGGTATTGCGAGGCGCCGCTCTCCCTACCCTCCGCAGCCGAATTTTGGTTGGCGGCGTAGCCATAGACCAGATCCGCCGCTGGGGTCAGGAAGGCTGGTGCTCCTGAGTGCTAGTTTATCCTGGCCCCATGGCCTTCGCGCATCGGACACGGGGGCGTCCGTTGCGCATGTGAAATTGGAGGCCGAGGAGGAGGGCGCGCCATGTGTTCTGGTGCGCCTTACCGGAGAAGGAGATGGGGGAGGAGTGTTCCTCTCCCGAGGAGGGGCCGCCATGGGGCGGCCAGCGCAGGTGGGGCTGCGGAAGTGTGCGAAAGCGTTCCCGTGGCCCTGCCAATATGCGACTAGGGTGGAACACCATGGGGTTTTAGTCGGTGCGAGTACGACATAACCCGCCCTTGCCCCCGCGAGGCGGGTATGCGTAGGCATTTCCCCATGTAAAAAAAAGGTGATTGGTTTAAAAAAAAAATCACATTATTTCCTTGCTTAATGTCGATATAAAAGAGACCTGATTATATGTTAGACTATTTATGGGTAATCAAAGTAAATACAATGACTTTTGTAAGTCCACCGTTGAACGTAGGAATTTCTGGGAATGAGCCAGATTACATGTTATACTACTTGGTAGAATATAATATGTAAACTCGCACATTCCAGTAAGTTTTTAAAAATAAATTGACAAAATGAATTACTCACACTCACCACGTTGTGCAAACGATCTAGAACTGAATCAACACTGTCACTGTCCGGTTTTAAAACACAATAGTAAGAGAATAGCAGTGACCTATATGTAGTGCACGGGACAGCGAAAGGGTTAATACGCACGTACTGGTAATACTGGTGACTTTTAACAGTCTGTGAAATTTAAGTTTGTGTGTAAGATGGATTTTTTTTAACAGACTCGTATTGTTATAGTTTGTTTAAAAACTTCTTCACAATATGTTTATTCATCACATTACGAAGTTTTAGGGAGATTTTGACGGCAGTTTGAGCTATCATATATTATATGACGATAGTATCCTTAAGGCGCCTAAGTAGACACATTATCTTGAGGTTTACATCACCATTAGAACACTTGTATACAAAATGGCACCACTTTTACGTATTAAAATCCACTTCAAACCATTATTTCACAATTTATTATTTACACAGCAATCGGCCGGCCGTCAAATTCCCGCCAAATTCTAAATGAATTTTCTTCTCATCAGTCTGCCGCCAAAACTTATTTCGTTAGCGTTTGGCTTTTGGAGAAAAAGAAAGGTATCTCACATTCTCACCTATAGAACCTACCAAATTAAAATCGCGATACATATTTGTGTAAAGAGCATCCATTTAATACTTCATTCGCAAGCGAAACAAAATTATTCTCTTGTCTCGCTACTCGCAAATATACTTATAATTGTTCGTGCTCGGTTCAATTTGTAATTTGTATCTGTTTCGAGAAACCAATTTGTTATTTGAATCACTATATGTATTTCTGTAAGACTGTAACCTTTTTTGCGCTATAATTTGTTTCGAAAAGCTCTACTATTAATATCGATTTTCTGATTTTATACGATACATTTACAGCGACTCATTTTAAGTAGGTAGGTATATTTATTTCATGTGTAGGTAGTTTATCACATGGTTGAACTGCAGCTGTATTTTGGCCGCAGCATAAATGGGGTTGCTTTCATAAATTATCAGAGTGAAATATTATGCTCACCGTGCTGACAACTTCCGTTGTCAATCCGTTGTTAATTCTACTCAATTCATGTTTATGGAAACATGGTGAATTATAATATTTAGAGATGTATTTCTTTATGTACAGTAATTAAATTTAGAGAAATAAATGTAATAATTCCAAAAATTAAAACAGTAACATTTCGTGTCAATTCAGTGACCTAATTTCCTGGATACTGAACCTCAAAGAGCTTAGTCTCTTAAGGAAACAGAATAGATAAAGGAAGGGTATTGCAGAGACGTCTTCATTAAAACACAGATAAGAGGGCTTATTATGTCTATCATTCTTACCAGGAAAGAAATTACTACTAATAAGCGTTCTAATTTTTCTGTTTACGTTGGTCGTTTGAGTTTTTTTTTATGTTCATACATTTAAACTACTTTTATATTGTACAAAGAAGACTTATTCATTTCTGCGAAACTTGGTATTAAATTAATGGAAGAAAGAAAATAAATGCTTATTTAATATATCATTATTATCAATACGCGGCAATTTATTTATTCTGGTAATTGACTTCACACATCCAGTGTTTAAATTGTATAAAATAATTTACAGACCAATATGTAAAAGGCTGCACAATTTAAAGTTACAGGTATTTATAAAAGGATTAAATGATTAATCTACGAGCAAAATTGATGAAATAAAATATGATATTTATTTTAGTTTATTTATAAAATCCAGTGCCACTCGTAAATTAACCTTATTGAAGCCAGGCAGCTACCTACAACCCACAAAAACACAGAACTGCCAACTCCAGCAACAACCCATGTTTAGGGTTTAGGCGCAATGTGTGTGAAAAATTTTTGTGGAAAATTTTGTACTACGCACGTTTTATGCTATGCAATATGCAATACTATTTATAAAAAAATACCCTCACATATTAAGCAATTACCATATAACAAGTTTAAAATTTCATAACGACAATGGCTGGCAGAAAGAACATTTTACACAATAAATGAGTTTTTAAACTGTATTGATTAAGTATCTGTTGTCAATGCATGAATTAATTTATTTATATTAATAACTTTAATGACAAAATTTGTAAAAGGATGTTTTTATTTATGTCTATAGATTAAGTTTAGAAACTGATTATATTAAAAAATCTTTTGGACATTTGCATGCTGTTGAAAACAGCTAAATAGTTTTTCTCAACACATTGTTATAACACCAAGAACAAAATATTTTTGTGCCTATTTTCTAGCAAATAAAGAATTTAAATTTGAATTTTCGATTATGACACACACACGTTTGATTACAGCCGTTACAAACCAAATGAAATTGTCACTGTGACTGCTTTATGGAATTTCAAAGTAGATGCATTGCTAATCTTGAGGTTTCAGATGGAATTGACCTTGAAAATAAAGATCCTAGGTTTTTTTTAATAAAGAATAAGGTTGTCAAAATAGTACACAGTCCACTTGATGGTAAGTGAATGCTGTGGCCCATAGACAGCTACATTTATCTTTGTTTAAGAATCAAAATGCAGATGCGTTGTTACCCGTGAGGACTAAGATGGAATGCCTCGTTTCCAGTAAAAAGGGTCTCCGGATCTCTACACTCACCATACGAAACACAGCACAATTAAGATGCTATTTTACGCTAGTATTTTATGAGAGCGTGGTCCTATTCGGGTCGAGCCGACACATTCGTGCTACAACTATAACATATCTGCAGCGTAGCTATACCATGCAAACATTTCATGTTTCTGTTAAAAAAAAGAACTAGATTTCTTTCGACACTATTTGCCTATAAAACTATTTGTTATAAAACAGCCTCGTTTTGCTGCCTGTTTAAAATTTTTTAGCCCCTTTAAGTCCAATGCACATAATGTATAATGTTAAATTTATATTTGGTAAATTTGGGTAGGTTTACCACCACCACGCAATCATCAGAAACTCGTTCCTTTGTCAATAGCAGCCTCTAGATTAGATTGAGATTAGTAAAAAAGAAAAATTACATCTTTGTCGTTACTCGTATATCACTAGTTTTAATTTTTTCGTCTGTAACTATCCTCGAGTACTATAGTCTAGATACCAACTAGCACATCTTGATATTTTACATCTTAAGACTAACTAAAATCCTCAAATAAAAAGCAAGAAATGGTAAAATAAAACTGAAACTTGCAAGGATACAGTTCGAGGTGTATTTTTGTCACACTACATATTAAAAATAGATATTACAAGTTAAGGAAACAATTACGTCTATCCATAAGCTCTGTGATGTAGTTCATGCACCTAGGGATCAGTTTACCGTTTCTACTAATTTTCTCTTTTTCACTTTTTCACTTTCTTTTCTTGTTGTTTTTAGTTTGTAATAATATAGTATAGGCTTATTAAGTTACAATAATTATTACTAACAAAGCTATGGATCTGGCCTGAAATAAATTTATTTATTCATTTAAATATTTACAAATTACGTATACACGTGATATTATTAATTAAAAAGACGTGTTATCTAATATATAATCTAATAAAGAAAAATTAATATTTGCTTGTTCGTATTTTATGCGTGGTCATACCGTTTGTCAGATTGCGATAAAACCACAGACTAATTATGGGTAAAACTTTGTCAAATTATTGCTTGCATTTGCCTAGGCATCTTGCTAGGCATAGTACAATTAATTTACAGTAGGTGGCGCGAGTATCGCACCAACTATATATCATTCTTAATTAAACAATATAACTCTTCGAAATTTGAAACGATATTTCCACAATTCTTCTTCTGCGGCTTCAACGCGCCGGGTACCAGCTAGTTATTTATATAAATCATGTAGCGTAATCTAAGATGTTTTTCAATTAACTTGAACTGGTTACCAAAAGGCAAAAATATGTCGTTATTTTCTAATATAGAGTTGTAATATTTAGAACAAAGAATGTAACTGAATAAGTTTTTGTAAATTTATGATTTTATTTTTTATTTTGAATGAAATATTATTTTAGTACGACGTACGTGCTACGACATAATAACACTTTATTAAGTTTCGCTTTACTCTAGTTCCCTTGTAAAAATATACTGTATGCAAGCATGACAAGGATACATTAAGATTGGTACACACCTCAAAAACAGTGAATCAGTTGAAATAAAATATTAGTTTTATTGTACGAGTTTCAGGAATTCTAGTATTAAGCACACGGAATAATTTCCGGGTATAAGATTATATTTGTTCATTAAAATATTGCCGTGCCGAGCCGTGGCAGCTCAGATGGTTAGCCCTCGCTGTAAGTTTCACAGTACGCGAGAAACCCGGGTTCGATCCCCGCCGGCACCAATGAAATTGTTAATTGCAATTTTAAGTGCTGATTTACCACGTGCTCGGCGGTGAAGGAAAACATCGTGAGGAAACCTGCATGTCTGACAAATAAGAAAAATTATTTCGAAGACATGTGTAGTTCGCCAACACGCAATTGGGGCAGCGCGGCGGACCTTTCCTTGCCCTAAAACCCACTCAGAAATGAGAGGAGGCCTGTGCCCAGCAGTGGGACGTATATAGAATGTAACTTTACTTTACTTTCATTAAAATATTGTATGCAAGATTCTAAGTAAAAGTTTATCTGATTAGGTACCACTCCCTTTTACGTGCTTCTACCTACAAGCAAAAGTTCGTGCACAGCTTGGTGGCCAATAGGTATTAAGTGAGTTATGACGAATCTTCCATTAGTCCCGTAGTGATGACAACGAATCTGTAGTTTTTTATTTGTAGTTGGTTGAAGATTTTTATGAATCATTATAACCATATCTTCTTCTTCTTTTTTCTTAATTGAGAAAAACGTTACCCCCACACTAGGATTTTTTCTGTATCGTGGAGGCAGGTTACAAACATAGATTGCACGAGAACAAACATCCAGTCCTGAAACAATTACCTATTTGTAGGCCATACAAATACTTGTTCCGTGGGGGATTCGAACCCGCAGCCCCTAACGCAACAACTCATTCCTAAGCCACTGCGCCACGGAGCCGTCAAATTATAGCAATTTAATTTTACATTTCATTTTTTTTAAACTAGCGAATCGCCCGGGCTTCGCATGGGTGATTTCTGGATCTCAACAATAGCGCCACCTACCGGATCCAATTGTAAATCTAAGCTATAAAAAAATTCATCAGAATTGGTTGAACCAATTTCGAGTTTTAGCGAGACGGACAGCAATTAATTTTTATATATAAAGATTAATTACACCTTATTACAGGACTACAAGAATCAGCCAGCTAATATACATTTTAAAACTAGTTACCCATATTTAAAACGCAGGATATATACCCTCTCACTAGTATTACTACTTGACTTTTTATAGGATTTTCTATACACATTTATAGGACTTTGGTTTTTGTAAGGGTTTTATGCCATCTGTTGCGGGCCCACGCCCAGAAGTCAACAGGAAGTATATTTACAAAATATTCACTTTTAGTTATGCCCTTCCTGCAATGAAAGAGAACCATGTGCAACAGAGGACTGCTACAAGGTTATAAGAAGTAGATACAAAATAAATTTTTCTTTATAATATAGGTAAAAATAGGAAGTAGCAACTCGATTTTAGTAATTTTTTTTATTTTAACTGCTCATTAACCAGCTGTTTGATAATAAAGTAACATATCTTGAAGAAACTTGTAAAATCAACACTTTCACTGATAGTCATTGAGCAATTAATCCACGGCGCTGTTCTCCAGTAAATGTATTAGCGGCATGGAGGTTTTTTTCTTTCTTCGCCGCTGACCACTGAATTGCAATTAAAGATTCCAAAAAACAAAATTGTAATTTACAATTTCATTAGTGCCAGAAATTAAACCTGGGCTGCTCGTATACTGTGAAATTTTGGATCATCGCATAGCCAGAGACCTAAATAAATATGTATATATGAGAAATGAAAATATTTTACAAGGATAATTAAAATCTGACATGACTCTTTGAACTTTTGTGAACTCTAAGGTTTGGAATGAGAGTAACGATTTCTAAAATCAAATTCGCATATTTACCAATAATAAGACATTTCAAGGCTTATAAAATCCATCTACCCGCACTTTATCAACATTGTGGACTATTTTCCAACTATATACTTCTTGCTGATGTCATGTGATGGTTGATAGGTGGACTAACAATTGCTGTATTACACTTCTCGCAACTTTCTAGTCAGTTCAGTCGAGATAGCCTACATCTGACTTAAACCAGTTTTTTTACGACACCCATATGACAAAATGGGTTCATGGATGTTTTACCTCATAACGACCTATTTAACAATACTATACCATCAAATAGTCGTGTAGTGGCCGCGTTAGAAACATTACTATCCCGTTAGTGTCGCAATAGTTGACTGAGAAAAATAAATCAGGACATGGGCAGCAGCATCTTCCTGGTAATAATTAAAAAAAAACTAAAAAAACTTGAACGCGATAAAATCCGTGAAAAATATCAAAATCATTAAACATCAGTTTAATTCAATGTGTAGTGTTGAATTGAAATCATTATTACGCCGTGTAGTGCTCGGCGGTGTAAGAGAATCCATTACGGTATAATTGACGCTGTCGTAAGAGGAAATAAAACCTCGGTTGCCAACCCGCTTGCCAAGCGTCGATATCTCTTCTATAGCAAATACCCCTCCTAAGAGGCAATCTATGGGGAAAACCTATGTTAAACAGTAGACTTTTGATAGAATGTAGTGAATGAATTAAATAATGAATATCAATACACCATAATATGACATGTATTATTTTTTACGTGGTAGAGCCATGCTGCAGAAATATTACTATACTAATAGTATAGTTGTAGCACGAATGGGTCGGCTCGACTGGGGAAGGACCACGCCCTCACAGAATACCAGCGTAAAATGGCATAAATGGCTGCTGTGTATCGTATAGTGTGTGCAGAAAACCGGAGACCCATTTTACTGAAAAAGATGATCTTAGTCCTCATGGGTGACGACGCATCTGCATTTTGATTATTTATTGATGATAAATGTAGATGTCTATGGGTCACAGGAACCACTTACCATGAGTGGACTGTGTGCTCGTTTGGCACCCTATCCTATAAACAAATGTACTCATATTAAGAATGTAACACTGAAATGGTTTTTGAAAGGTTTGTAATAAACTTATATTCATTCTTCAGCCTGTTACCTCTTCTTCTCAGACCAATAACAAACCTCTTTTTAACGTATTTAAGTTCATTGCTTACTTACTCACAAACGGCTTAACGGATTTGGTTACTGGAAAATAAGTTAAATGAAAAATTTAGTGCGTAGAAAGTCAAAGAAATTCTTCCATTTCATATTGTGTTCAATAACAAACAGAGTGCTACGTAGTTACATATATTACATGTTAACATAGCCAAATTATACGTGCTCCAAAACTAAACGTTAAGGAGGCACCAGGGAGTGCACAAATTGATGACAACCCAGAAAAATCTAAAATAAAATCTGGCTCTTCTTTTTAAAGTTATAATAACTTTTTTAAATTTAACATGCTATAAAATATTTTAAGGTACTATGACTATTTGTTAATTCTACCTTTATTTTTTTTTTGTATTAGCAACCTAAGTAGCATAGCTGTTCATCCCAGTTCCAAATAAATTTTATATATTATATAATATTTCTGCACAGGGTTCCTTATTACCCATAGGCAGTTTTGTGGACAGGAAAGAGCCCACCGCAATGCTTCGATGCGTATCATTCTTTATTACTTCACCGTACACGTGGTAAATCTGCACATAAAATTTCCCATACCACTTTCATTGCTCCTTGCGGGTTTTGCTTACGTGCCATGAAATCTTATGGCGCTACAGTAGCTACACAGTACTCGTATGAGTGTTTGTTTAAATCAAATTCATAAAACTGAAAAGAAGATTTAGTAGATTATGTATACCTAGTAATTAGTGATTCAATGATCATCATCATCAGCATTACATTTCTTTACAAGTCCACTGCTGAACCCTATTGATCCTTATTAACCCTCGAGTGAGGCCTATTCCTCACCAAGGAATGCCACAAAGCACGGTCCATTCACCTGTACCCATCGGCTTCCTGTATATCTTACCACAAATGATTTCATCAAATAGAGGTAAACATCTAACAGTGCACTTAGTTTCCGATTGATTACATCGGATAACTTGATAACAAATAACATTAGTGAAATTATTGCTATGCCGATAGACACCCAGTATATTGATTTGTGTCAAGGGATGAAATGACATGATCAACAAATAGTGTTAAATTTTATGAAATGCCATCATTTCACAAAATGATCATTTAATTTATGATATAAGATGATATAAGAAGACTAATTCTACGACACACAAAAAAATCTTTGATTAAACTCTGTAAAAATAGTTTTGCATTAACCGCAAGCAGACCAGTTTTAGTCAGTTTATTTAAAAATTAGTTATTAAACTAAAAACAATCACAGACATATTTTTTTGATAGATGAAGACTATTAAAATAAAATAACAAAAAAATCTAAAAAAACTTTATAATTCTAATTATTTAAACTTATACATGCTTAAATAATTAGATTTTGTAGTGTTATGCTACTTACATTTCTTTGTACACTATTTCTTCATTCTGTTTTGATATTCTGCATTCATGTTTTGCATCACTTTATACTATTTTTCCATTCTGTTTTTGATTTTCTGCATTTATATTTAGCATCACCTTTATTTCCATAGGACCCTGTAACGTTTTTACACAATAACATATCATTTTACTGCGTATTTTCACACTATTTAGTACTTTTAAAATAGCTGTCAATGGAGTCTTACCTTTTTTGGTCTTTTATTGAATTCTCTGTAACTCTACAATTTCAGGCTTCGGCGCGCTGTCGCGCATCAGTTTTTCCTATATAAATAATATCTCGTTTCTTACATAAATGTAATAGTTTCTTAATAACAGTCCAAAAACCAAAAATTGGTAAATATGACAACTACTATTTATACCGTTGTTATGGTAACTTTTATTCAAATTCGTCTCTGGTATGATGTTCTTCCTACATAAATACTCTTTGGCTGTAGGTCATTTACAATAAATTTCGTTTTAATTTAAATAATTTCTCGTTCTCTCTAAAAAGGTATAAAAGCAGAACAATTGGGGAATACAGGACAGTCTCGCTTCAGTTCTCTAACGAGAAACATCTACTAAAGGCCGGGGCAAAGCGGCCCCGGGATCCTGCAAGCCTCCATCTACACGTGAAGTCGTCCGCAGTCTGCTTCAAGAGCGGGGCCACACTACCTTCGGGCGCGCTACGACTGCTTGCCCCAGGCGCCGAGTGCACCTACTGCCCGCGCTACCTTCGGGCACGCTACGACTGCTTGCTCCAGGCGCCGAGTGCACCTACTGCCCGCGCTACCTCTGGGCGCGGCGACTACTTCTCCAAGTACTGAGCGCACCTACCCCAGGCGCTACGTGCGCCGGCTCCGGACGCTGCGTGTGCCCAGTCCAGGCGCTGCGTGCCGTCGCCGCTGAGAAACCTCAAGCTCTGCGTGTGCTTATTTCTACAAAAGCAGCGAGGCTCCAGGCTCCACTATAAAACTATATTGTCCTATTCTCCTACCTTTATTTTTTTTAAAACCTAATTGTAATCTCATTTCATCCATCATCTTCATATTTCATTTTTTTTTATAAAATTGTAAATACTTTTCTGAAACTTTAAATATATTATTTTCTTGGTCTACTTTTGTTGTTTTGCTGTTCTTAGGTTAGGTTCTTTCTCTTTTAATTGTCGCTTCACGACAGTTTGGCGCCCAACGTAAAAGTCCTCTTTCTCTCTTAATTCTTCACCTTTACTGCGCCTTGTCTATTCTCTTTTGATTTAATTGCTTTCCCTTTCGTTCTTAACTCATTACTCATCATTCATTTATTCGTCCTTTTCATACCTTCAAAATTCTAAAACAAAACTTCTTCTAGTTTTTCAACTTATCTGGATTATATTTAGACCTACATATAACACTTCACTTACATTCATCACTCTAAGTTACATTCATCACTCTAATATTTTTATTCTAGATAACTTAAAGAGGTACAATTTTAATAATATTTTTATTTTCTTAAACTTAACTTTACACGTAATTATAACAATGAAAAGGGTTATTAAGTACGAATTCCTTAACAAGGCCGAACTTGAATACGAAGTGAAGATTAGATGTGAGGAACCAGCTAATACTGTTTTGCTTCTAAAAAAACAAGTTTTACGTTTAGTTGCGAATTCTCACCCTGAAGATATTCTGACTTCTCCAATTCCGATCGAGGATGACTTGGCTCAAATTGATTCTAGATTGACCTATCTGGACTGTAAAATGATAAATTTTTTACAAGGTGAAACCAAATATTTACGACTAATAGAAACTTTTATTAACCATGTATTTTACAGATTAGAGCGAATAGATACTGACTTATATCCAGACTTTAAAGCTAATTTCGATACTTTGAAGATGAAATTTGACGCTATTGCTAAACAATTCGAATCCTTGACTCCACCTTCAACTGAAAATGACTCTTCATCACTTGACCCTCCTGTTGACCCGACTGTCATGGAACCTCCTCTTGTTTCTCAAACTTCTGTTATGATCCATACCCCGTATCCTTCACCACCACCTCAATCTTTTTCTCCAATTAACGTTTTCAAAGATCTGAAAAGACACACCTTCAATGGTAAAAGCTGTCCAAGATCCTTTCTTCAAAAACTTGAAGAATACTGCTTAGCTCGTGGCTTGTCCAAAGACTTGTTGATTTCTCAAGCGTTCGAAATTTTCACCGACAATGCTCTTCATTGGTTCAGATTTAAATATAATCAGAATCCAAACTACTTTGGTACCAAGACTTTGGTGGTTTTGACTATGATCATAAACTTCTAGAAGCGATTAGGAATCGAACTCAAGGCCGTGATGAACCTATCATCATCTATATTTCCATTATGTCTGGAATGTTCTCTCGTCTTTCGAAGAAACTTTCTGAAACAGAACAATTGGAGATTATTTTGAGGAATATTCGCCCATGCTATTCAATTTTTGTAGCCCTAAAAGACATTGACTCTATCGACTCTCTTCTGGCTACTTGCCAAAATTATGAAAAGTTCCTAGACAGAGACAAACAATTTAAAGAACCAAATGTTCAACAAAATCCTCTTATTTCTGAATTCAGCTACAAGCATTCCACTTCAAATTTAGTTGACTCTCCAAATTCTTCCAATAACTCACGACCTTCTCCTCCATTAATGAATAAATTCACTTCATCATACAAATACCCTTCTAGACAAATTAATAGTCTCTCTCAAACTAAAGCCCCTCAAGAAAGCTCCTTTTGTGTTCGATGTCGCAAACAAGGTCATACTTTGAACACTTGTACTCAACCACGATTCGCGATTTGTTTTAAATGTGGTCTTAAAGGTTTTAAAACTGCAGATTGCCCTACTTGTTCTCCCAAACCACATACTAGTTCAAAAAAACTAACTGCTGACTTGAAAAGTAACTTAAACTTTGATAAAGACGATTGGACTAGTTGGATTAAAACAATTCAAAACTTCTTTTCTTGTTACAAAATCTCTTCTACACTCTACTCCAAAGAACAAGATCTTAATCGTCCATTCGTTAAGGTCAAAATTTACGACTTAACTTTATCTGGTTTACTAGATTCTGGCAGCTCAGTAACTATTCTGGGTAATATTTCTCATTTAGAAATTCTTAAACTGGGCTGTAAGCTTTTCAAGTCAGATCTTATTACTGTCTCTACTGCTAATAATCAAAAAGTTAATTCCTTGGGTTATTTTGACTTACCTGTTCATTTTAATAATCAAACTCATTTAATTAAAGCTTATGTTTTCCCTGAAATATTTCCTTCACTAATACTAGGTATTGACTTTTGGAGAAAATTTAATCTTTTACCTAGTGTTTTATCTTCTCTTATCTTTACAGAATCTAAATGCTATGCTATCGAAACTAAAGATATTAAAGTTTTACCTTATGAGCATTTAACTCCTAACCAAAAGAACATCGCTAACGACATCATCCAACGCTTCAAGACAATTTCTTTTGAGGAAAAAGGTATCCTGGGAAGCACACATTTAATCACCCACAAGATTGATACTGGTGATTCTCTTCCAATCAAACAAAGATGTTATAGACTGTCTCCTGAAAAACAAAAGGCGTTAATTAATGAAGTTGACAAGATGCTGGGATGGAAGGTCATTGAACAATGCGAAAGTCCTTGGTTATCTCCAGTTCTCATCACTCCGAAGAAGAATGGTGAATGGCGTTTCTGTGTAGACAGCAGGAAGCTTAACTCAATTACACGTCGTGATGCTTATAAGTTGCCACTAATAAGCGAAATTTTGGATAACCTGAAGATTGCCAAATACTTATCAAGCATTGACATTGCGAAAGCATTTTGGGAAATTCCCTTGAATCCTGCGGATAAAGATAAAACTGCATTTTATGTACATGGAAGAGGTATGTTTAGATTCAAAGTAATGCCTTTTGGCCTCACCAACTCACCTGCAACTCTACAAAGATTAATGGATAAGCTGTTTACTCCTGAATTTGAGAACAAGGTATTTTGCTATCTGGATGACATTGTTATTATTAGTGAGACTTTTGATGAACACATATCGCTTCTCATGAAAGTTCATGAAAAACTTTCATATGCTAATCTAACTATCAACTTTGAGAAGAGTCAATTCTTCAAGAAAGAACTGAAATACCTTGGTTTTTTAGTGGACGAGTATGGTCTACGTGCGGATCCAGATAAAATAAAAGCTATTTTAGAATATCCTGTACCTACTTGCAGAAAAGAAGTACGAAGATTCATAGGCACCTGCAGCTGGTTCAGAAGATTAATTCCAAACTTTAGCACTATTGCCTCTCCACTCAACCAACTAACTTGTTCCGGGAAGAACGCTCCTAAATTTTTATGGAATTCACAAGCTGCAGCTGCTTTCCGGAAACTTAAAGAAGCTTTGGTAACTGCTCCTGTCCTTGCTTGCCCTAACTTCGAACTACCCTTCTCTGTGCATTGTGATGCATCAAATTATGGCATAGGAGCAATGCTTACTCAACATCAAGATGACAAAGAAGTCGTGATCGCTTACATGAGTAAAGCACTAAATAAAAATCAACAGAACTACTCAACTACTGAAAGAGAAACATTGGCTGTAATAACTGCATTAGAACATTGGCGATGTTACCTAGACAATGGTAAAGAATTTACAATATATACTGATCATGCTGCACTTAAATAGTTTCAGAATTTATCAAATCCATCAGGAAGACTTGCTCGCTGGACTTTACGCTTATCATGCTTTAACTTTGTCATAAAACATAAAAAAGGAAAGGATAACGTTGTTCCAGATTTATTATCAAGACATAAGAATCAAGAACGTCCTGATACACGAGAAGCTTCACCTCAAGGCGTACATCCCATTACGATTGAAGAACCACCTGATCGTAGACTTGAACACTACAACAAAATTTTTCTCGGATGCTCCAACAACCCAGACGCATATCCCAACTACACTATCAGGGATAACAAACTTTACCGCTGTATCCATTCTCCCGATCGTCTAAACGATGACTTTATTTGGAAAGAAGTTCCACTACCTCAAGATAGACATGCACTTATTGAAGCTAACCATGGTTCTCCTTCAGAACTCCATCTTGGTATCTTCAAGACATTCAAGAAAATATCTTTAAAATACTATTGGCCTGGTATGTTTAAGGACATTGCCGAATTAATCTCGACTTGTGAAACCTGCTTAACCTACAAACACCCTAATCATTCTCCCTATGGTCTTATGGGTAAACCCAAACTTTGCTCCAGACCTTTTCAAACTATATCCTTAGATCTTATGGGTCCATTGCCTATGACTCGAAGACGAAATCAGCATATTCTAGTAATTAACTGCAATTTTACTAAATATACTATGATTTTTCCCCTTAAACGTGCTACTTCAGCTAATATTATTAATGTTTTGGAAAATTCAGTTTTTCTAGTTCATGGCATTCCTCAAACTATTATAATGGACAACGCTGTTCAATTTCAGTCGCGAGAATTCCACTCATTTTTAAATTTTTATAATGTTCCTTGTATTTTTCACACAGCTTTATATTGTCCTCAGGTTAATCCTACGGAGAAGTTTAATAGTACAATTATTACAGCTCTAGCATCTCTAGTAGGAGACGATCATAGATCCTGGGACAACCACCTTGCTAAGATTCAGTACGCAATGAACAGCGCTACAAATGTAGCTACTGGTTTTACTCCAAATTTTTTAGTCTTTGGTAGGGAAACAATACCTTGTGGTTCCTTCTATACTCCAACTCAGAACCTCGAGGAGTTGGTATTTATGCCTCGTGATATTTACGCGTCTAATGCTGGTCTCCTCTCATTTATATTTCACAAAGTTCAAACTAAACTTCACATAGCTCACGCTAAAAATAGCGCTCGCTATGATCTTCGCCGGTCTTTTAAAGAATTTAATGTGGGAGACACTGTTTGGCGTAAAAACCATGTTTTAAGCGATGCCGGCGCATACTTTAATGCTAAACTTGCCCCTAAGTTCATCAAGTGCAAAGTGATAGCTAAACTGTCACCACTAGTCTACGTGCTTGAAGACCCTAATGGAGTTAGAGGCAAGTGGCACATCAAAGATGTAAAATCATAAATTTTCTTAACTTTTATTTACTGTTAATTTGTATATATGTATAAACCTTCACTTGGGAGCAACTGACTACTCCCTTAATTTTCTTTATCTTTATCTTCACTTGGGAGCAGCTGACTACTTCCTTAATGTTCTTTATCTTTATCTTCACTTAGGAGCGGTTGACAACTCCTTAAATAAGCCTGAATGTCCTTTCGAAAACACACTTCTAAGAGTGGTGTTTCTTCGACTAAATTTTTTCCACGCAGGAGCGGATGACTACTCCTTAAATAAGCCTTAATGTCGTTTCGAAAACACACTTTTAGAGTGTTAGTCATTGAATGTGAACTTCACCCTTACCTGAATGTAGATGATGAATGTAAGAGATAGTATATCTGATTTTGCCTGTTGATGTCTGTTTCTGCAAAGCTGTGTTTTTATGGTTTATTTTAGAATGTACATGTCAAAATTTTTGCTAAGTCAAAAATTTTCCAGGATCGGGGGGAAAATGTAGTGTTATGCTACTTACATTTCTTTGTACACTATTTCTTCATTCTGTTTTGATATTCTGCATTCATGTTTTGCATCACTTTATACTATTTTTCCATTCTGTTTTTGATTTTCTGCATTTATATTTTGCATCACCTTTATTTCCATAGGATCCTGTAACGTTTTTACACAATAACATATCATTTTACTGCGTATTTTCACACTATTTAGTACTTTTAAAATAGTTGTCAATGGAGTCTTACCTTTTTTGGTCTTTTATTGAATTCTCTGTAACTCTACAATTTCAGGCTTCGGCGCGCTGTCGCGCATCAGTTTTTCCTATATAAATAATATCTCGTTTCTTACTTAAATGTAATAGTTTCTTAATAACAGTCCAAAAACCAAAAATTGGTAAATATGACAACTACTATTTATACCGTTGTTATGGTAACTTTTATTCAAATTCGTCTCTGGTATGATGTTCTTCCTACATAAATACTCTTTGGCTGTAGGTCATTTACAATAAATTTCGTTTTAATTTAAATAATTTCTCGTTCTCTCTAAAAAGGTATAAAAGCCGAACAATTGGGGAATACAGGACAGTCTCGCTTCAGTTCTCTAACGAGAAACATCTACTAAAGGCCTTATCCCGGGGCCGCTTTGCCCCGGGATCCTGCAAGCCTCCATCTACACGTGAAGTCGTCCGCAGTCTGCTTCAAGAGCGGGGCCACACTACCTTCGGGCGCGCTACGACTGCTTGCTCCAGGCGCCGAGTGCACCTACTGCCCGCGCTACCTTCGGGCACGCTACGACTGCTTGCTCCAGGCGCCGAGTGCACCTATTGCCCGCGCTACCTCTGGGCGCGGCGACTACTTCTCCAAGTACTGAGCGCACCTACCCCAGGCGCTACGTGCGCCGGCTCCGGACGCTGCGTGTGCCCAGTCCAGGCGCTGCGTGCCGTCGCCGCTGAGAAACCTCAAGCTCTGCGTGTGCCTATTTCTACAAAAGCAGCTAGGCTCCAGGCTCCACTATAAAACTATATTGTCCTATTCTCCTACCTTTATTTTTTTTAAAACCTAATTGTAATCTCATTTCATCCATCATCTTCCTTTTTCATTTTTTTTTATAAAATTGTAAATACTTTTCTGAAACTTTAAATATATTATTTTCTTGGTCTACTTTTGTTGTTTTGCTGTTCTTAGGTTAGGTTCTTTCTCTTTTAATTGTCGCTTCACGACAATTTACAGAGAATGAATTATCTTATTTATTTTTTACTAGTAACTGGAGGCAAAATGTACTACTTTTTCTATCCGACAATCAGTGGGAGAGAAAGGTTCTCGAGTGGCAGCCTAGTACTGGCAGTGTTTGGCAACCTCCTTTAAGTGGCGTGACCACCTGATGAAACGCGCAGGTCGATGTCGCGCAGTCGATGGATACAGTTGGCTCAGGGCCGTACTTAGTGGCAATCTACTGGAAGGCCTATGTTCAGTAGTGGACTTGTGATGGGCTGTTGTGATAGTGATAGTGATATGCTGATAAAGAAAGAGACAAAAAAATAAAGAGGAAAGATAATAGTAAAGGCAATAATTAATCACGAACAAACAGTGGTAGAGCCACGCGGCAGCTTTTGCTGTCGCACGGATGGACCGGCTCGAACCGGGGTGGTACCACGACATCACAGAAAACCAGCGTGAAGTAGAGGTTTACCTCTGCGTTTCGCTTGGTGAGTTCCAGTAAAAAGGGCCTCCGGCCGCAGGTGGCCGGCGGCCCTTTTTAGCGTAGAGAACCGGAGACCCTTTTTACTGGAAATGAGGCATTCTATCTTAGTCCTCACGGGTGACAACGCATCTACATTTTGATTTGCAATAGAGAATAGATGTAGATGTCTATGGGCCGCAGCAACCACTTACCATCAGGTGGACTGTGTGCTCGTTTGTCACCCTTATCCTATAAAAAAATCAAAGAAAACAAAGATGGAGTAGAAAGGAGTTAAAAAAAGTTTTATCTAATTTAGAATCTGACCCAGAAGAGAGGAATATTCTAGTTCGTAGTGAAGCCTATAGTGACACGAAAGGCAAATGGGTGGAATGTATTATATAAAAAATCATCTTTATGAATAATCATGAATATATTCATAAATATACATACATACTCACAGGCTTATTCAATATCCTGTTTAATATGATATGTTAGACTAAGTTTTAGCCGCTGCTTCGTAGAACTTTAATAAGAAACACGTGCAGATTTATAATACTTTTGGTAAGCTGGGACAATGTTTGGTCAAAGGATTATTCAGTAAGTGCCATTAAATTGAAGCTTATGTTTGCTAACACTCCATTTTAGATAAGAACCGTGTTCCAGCAAAACGATACGCTAGTAATGAAACAGTAAAATGCGCATTTTACTAATACTCGTTGTTTATAATTACATTTATGACAAGTGATAAATTGTTAGAAACTTTTGCTTACTCAGCTAACTAAGGTTGCAGACAATGTACATACATATTACTGATTTTTACGAATGCATTTCGTTTATAATAATTTATTTTTTGAATGAATATTAATTTAAAATATAATACCTATTAATTTTACGTAAAAAAATCTTATCACTTCCTTTTTACACTCATTATTTTGTACTTAAACGGTGTTGTATTAAAAAAAAATTAAAGTCGATTTTGTATCAAAACTTTAAGATATAGAGGATAAAGAATATGGAACTATTTTTAGGTAAAATTGCAAATTAAAATATTTTGTTAAATTTTTTCTATTCCATCTTATATCTACATCAAAACGATATTTTTTCGAATAAAATACAGCATAGACATGCCATTGTCCTCTGTCTCTTCGTGAATGACAGGCTGACAAACAGATAGATAAAATAAACCCAAGCGTATGGTACGTATCAAATAAGAAATTAAAACTAATAATTTTAATGTTTTTCTTATTACATTTTATGCAGAACAAGTTAAAGTATCTATATAAATTTATAAATGATCCCTTAGTAGTAATTCAGTCGATACATGCTAAGATATATCTGTTTTTCTAAAAATTGTTACAATAAACCCCTCGCTCCCCAGATATGAAAAGGTAAATCTTCATTTAATGGAAAAGCTTTCAAATATATCTTTTGTTTGAGCTAATGGATGTACGCGAATCCATTATACTAAACGCAAATGTTTTATTTGCATTCACTGGATGGAGTTTACATAATAGCACCAAAATAGATTAAGTATACGAATCTATAGCAACACTGCTTAACATGATGTAACACTTGTCGGCTTCACGCTGCTTAATACGCTGCAGGTATATTATGGTTGTAGCACGGATAGGTCGGCTCGACCGGGGAAGGACAAATACCATTTGATTATAATATCTCTTACAAAATACTAGCGTAAAATTGCAACTTAATGATGCTGTGTTTCGTTACATGAGTTTAGAGACCCAGAATCTTTTTACTGGAAAGAACGCGTTCCACAAACATGTCTTCTGGGGTGCCAATGCAACTGCATTTTGATTCCTAACTGAGGATAAATGTAAATGTCTATGGGCCACAGAATCCACTTCCCATCAGGCGGACTGTGTGCTTGTTAACCACCCTTATTCTAAAAAAAGTACTCTCCTTTGCTTCGTCCAGGGGAATCACAACTTACAATGAACAAGATAATTCAGATGGAAGTACTAAGCAGGGTGTACCTCAGGCTGGTATATATATATATATATATATATATATATATATATATATATATATATATATATATATATATATATATATAAACTACATATTATCTTTATTTATATATGTATAATTAATAGACATAGGAAACGAAATTATACTCATATTTTATACAATTATATGTTAATAGCCAATTTCTGTAACTAGTGTTTTGTTAATTACTAAGTACGCACGCTACTACCTATCTACTTGATTTATACATAAAACTATTTCGTTCTCCCAAAAGGTTTGTTGGGAGAGAATTATTATTAGGGTTAAGCTCATTATTTGAATATTTAATAATTGTTACAATTTACAGTGTGTACAATAAAGAATAAAGAAAGAATAAGCACGTCACCTCGCCTGCGTGAAACCTTGTTCTACTAGAACGGGTGGAGTTTTGAGATCTACCCTTCCTAGTATTTATCTCCTTTTATTTTCTACGACATACATTTATTGTTGAAGTGAAAATTCTTTATCGACGTAGTAGAGAAATTTAGTATGGTATTAAAATCATGTCATGTTTTCTTATAACGTTTCACTGTCGAGGCTGCGTGAGTAATAAAATAAAAGAATAGTGATATTATGTCGTAAAGAAGTTTCACTCCGTACATGTGTACACAATCACAACGAAGTCCCAGAACATATATAAGGTCTCTATTACCAAGTTTAGATATTTTATTAAACAGAAACTGTATAAAAAGGGTTCTTATGATATAAATGAATACCTGGTTGTTAATAACTCCTGCACGGTTAGCATGGGCTGGGGACAAAAATTTTATCCACCGATTATATCCACTGACAAGAGATAAAATTATCTTGTCCCTATGCCAAAGCATGGCAACGGAAAGAAGTATATCCCCGTTTGACATAACGAGTAGACATATATCTCCCGACCGTAGCATGGAGCCAAATTAAAGACAAAAAAATTATGATTTTTTGACTTTTGAAAGGGACAATTCTATCTTAGTTCATTTTTATTTCACATTTAGTTTAAGTTTATATTCATAAAAAAAATATGTCTAAGTCTATATCCCATTTTATCTACTGTGGGTATTATATCCACCAGTGTGCCCATGCTTGAAAGGTGGATAAAACTAAGCGAGGTGATAAATATTTTCTCCTTTCCCCGGGGATAAAATTGTCTCCGGCCCATGCTAGCCCTGCTGGGAATGAAGTGGCCGCTCCCAAGCTATTTCTAAAATAAATTTTGTAATTAGTTTGTACAACCTTTCATATTGTATAATTTAATTTAATAAAAGTCCCGCTTGGTTTCATGCTGGTTCTTCCCAGGACTAAGGTTTTTTCCGAACCAGTGGTAAAGTCAAAATATCTTTTGATTTCAATAAGAATTACATGTAACCTAAAATAAAATAGAATCTATGAAACTTTAAACATACTACCAAAAATATACTAACAGAAAACCGGCACTTACGATTTTTTTGGAAACTCTTTTAACAAAACGCGGTGAGGCCAGGCGATGACGTCAATAGCAGCGCCGAGTGTCCCGCTACCAAGGGAGCTTTATTTTTTGCGCAGCCACCGCGAAGCAATATAATGTACTCTGTGCCGCGAAGTCACGTTGCGTTGCCTCGTGAAGTCCCGTTGAACGTATACGTGAGAATATAATACGCGTAGCAGTAATGTAGCGGTGCGTATTGTATGAATAGTCAGCTATCAAAATAAAAAGTTAAACTATTTCGCGTTTAATACAATAAAATGTGTTTTATATAAAAAACAGTCACAGAAAGCCTTAAAGTATTTAGTATGTTAAAATTGTAGTGCGAGTATAAGTTCTCTGTCCCAACGTAGAACTACGAGTACCTACATCTGTGAAGAGCGATAAAGTAGTTATCATCAGATGAGCCGCATGCTCGTTTGCCCCTTGGATATGAATGATATTTTTTTTGTTTAAACAGCTCAAATATTATTAAAAAGTCAATTAGACTTATATTATTACTTAATATTCCATCTTACTTGTCAGGGGTGAGAACATATCTGCATTTTGATTCTTAATCGAGTGTAAATGAAGATGTCTATGGGCCACATCATCGAATTACTTAAAATATAAATATTACAGATGTACTTAAACAACCAATATTATGCCACGTCTAAGATGAAATTATATAGCGAGGAAAAAAGAATGAACTGTCAAATATTAGGTAATAACATAATAATATTGTAATAATAGTACCGGATCGATCGAGTTTTACTGCGAGTATTAGAAAAAAGTTTTTAAGGGAAATCTAAAGGGAGTCTGAAAAAACTTGTAAAGTACAACATCCTAACGAATTTGGTACAAACAAAGGAGAAGCCATGGAATCGTATCTACCAATAGGGTATTTTACACCATGTAAAAAAAAGTCAAAGAATAAATATTTATGATAGATTTTGTAAAAAGTAAACGAGAAATATCGATTTCTATTTATAAAAATGCATTATAAATTTTATATTTCAATTTAAAGAATATTTTTTTTACCTGTGCCTCAAATCTGCAAAACAATGTCCGCCATATTAGTTAGCGTCGTGACGTCACTAGGTCAAAGAACTAAGTTATGTGCTGTGTACTAACTAGCTAATTTCGAATTTTTTCAAGTTATTATTACGATTGTTGACTTTTATTCTGAATTTTTTTCAAAAGGCATCATGGAAGACGGATTCGTAAAAGCGAGTTTATTACTTCGCTTTTAGCACTAATGTTATAGATATTATAATATAAGCTTAGGTAAGAAAAACATTTTGTTAAATTTTTTTGTACAAACTCTCAGACGAAATAAAAAGTCACTTTTTTATTTGGTCTGAGTACAAACCATGTCTTTATTCCCATATAATAGAAGAAAACAGGAATTAAGCAAAACACTGCACTGCACTTGCAAGGGCCATCAAAATGGCCCACAAAGGGCGGGACAGACGAGCGATAAACCTAATCTATTACAAAATTTGACTTGCAATAGGTACCTATCATGTCATGATGTTTTGTTTTGTTTAATTGATAGTTAAATATAAGTCATAATTAAATCAAAGTGATCTTCACAGAAGTATAGTTTAGATTTTGTAGACAATGCATTCGGGTCTCTTCTTGCCAGTTTTAACCAAGTATTTCTCATATTTAAATCAGTTGGCACTTTAATCCATAACTTCCCCGGCGTTCTTGTGCTCGTATTTTTGCAATTAGGCATAACACAACAATGACATAAATGATAACTCATTATTAAACATTCAAAAGTATATTATTCCTTTGCAAAATTGTCAAAATTCTACGACAGTGACGTCACGAGTTGAACAGTATGACGGCTAGCGTTTTCACGCGAAAATTGAAAATGATAGATTAAAAATAATTTTTATGTCACTATTCGGTTTTAAAAAAATTAAATAAAAATTATAGTGGTTCATTATCACTCTAGGATTCATTTAAAACACTTTTTAAAAATGGGTGTAATACCCTATTGCGTCACAACCAAATATAGGTCATAAAACTACTTTCTTTTTAAATATGTCTGATATTTTTTTTATTTCTATAGACCACCGGAATTCCATCATCAGAAAGAAAAGAATTTTTCTTCTTTGAAATGATTTCATTTCATGATCTATTTTAAAATGTTGTCATTTAAAAAAAATATTTAAATTTGTGAAGAGATCGAGAGATATATCGGTTTTTTTTCTAAATTAAATATCATTAACAACAACAGTCATTACCACCTAATGTTAAGATGGATTACAAAGAATTTGTATCTTTTCAGAATATATATTTTCATTATAAAATTAAACTTACTTCGTTCATTCTTATCTGTTCTGCATTTTATTTTACGTATTTTTAAGAATTACGTATTACAAAATTATGCTAAACATTATGATCTATCTTTCTTACAGTTAGTTAACATTATTTATTTGACTGGGGAGATCTTTTTTTAATAGGATAGGGTGACAAACGAGCACGCAGTCCACCTGATGGTAAGTGGTTGCTATGGTCCATAGACATCTACATCAATCTTCGAGTATGAATCAAGATGCAGATGCGTTGTCACCCCTGAGGACTAAGATGGAATGCCTCGTTTCCAGTAAAAAGGGTCTCCAGTTCTTTACACTCACCATACGAAACATAGCAGCATTAAGCTGCTATTTTACGCTGGTATTCTGTGATAGCGTGGTTCTTGCCCGGTCGAACTGACCCATTTGTGCTACAACTATGGAACTAAGATAGCTGCAGCATGGCTCTACCACGTAAGTTTTCACGGACTTAAAAATAATCACTTATCAATCGTAATATAAAAGTTATATATCAAATAAATTATAAACTGGCTGAACACTTAATAACAAGGATTAAACATGCTGATGAACCAAAAAATCCTCTATTAACATTAAAAACATAACTGGCCAAGTGATTGTCGGGCCACGCGCAATGTAAAGGTAGAGTTCCGTAGTTCCCAGTCACAATATGTGGGTTTTCTTGATAATGAGCATAATAAGAGAAAAATGGACCCAAATCCGAAGATGATAAATGAAGGACTTATTTGCAAATCAGACTTATAGGGTAGTGGTATTCAAAAAAGTTCAAAAAACTTTTCAATTTTGAAAATAATACAATTTTCATGAAATCATTTACATGCAAAGTCCATACAAAGATGTTCTACGTTGACTATCTATCTATATACTCCCGGCAGTGCAATCCTAAGATATATGACCGTATCGAACTTTCACATAAACCACCACTGCACCGCTCTAAATTATCCTGAGGGTTGCCCGCATAAACCAAGAGTATGACGAGTGAAACTGTATGAGGTTACATGAATGTGTGAATACTTTGAATGAAGCCTATAATAACTACCAATTAAATAATAAGCGAAAATAGTAAGTAAGAAAGTACCTATCCCGCAGATGAAATATAGAGCTAAAGTAGTAATGCACAAAAGACGTTTTCTTCGTAAAAATATTTCTTACAGTTTACAATAACATTACGAAGTTATAATGCAGCTGGTTTTAGGTCGTTTTCTATGGAGTTGTAACGAAATTTTTACTAATCCAAGTGCATTTTATGAGTTGGTAGACTATTACTCGTTACCTTGTTGATTCTACTTAGCTGAGATAGTCTTCCTTTTAACTTCATTATATA
This sequence comes from Parnassius glacialis, assembly GCA_033319125.1. Taxonomy (NCBI): domain Eukaryota; kingdom Metazoa; phylum Arthropoda; class Insecta; order Lepidoptera; family Papilionidae; genus Parnassius; species Parnassius glacialis. Next base: position 23,517,603 of record JAVANC010000006.1, on the reverse strand, counting down.
TACTACTATCGTGTACACTTTCCACATTTCCAAAAACAGCGGTTAAGTTGGTAGAGGAAGGGGGATGGGGACATGACTCTAATGAAAAATACCACTTTAAGGATAAATATTTCGCAAATGGACCCCTAAATCGAAAAGATGCTGTCCCATACCCTCAATGTTTTTGAAAGACTTATTCAACGATACCTCACACAATGGAATAGAAGGGTAAAAAAAATCATCCGCCATTTACCTGTACGGAAGGTACCAAAATTAAAAAGTTTTTTTTAAATATTTTAGTCCACAGTTTTGTAGGCGTAATTAATTGCAAGTAAATATACGGTCTACCAACATGCATACAGGCAACGCAGCGGACTCTGTCAGAATTGGAAGGAGACTAGTACGAGAGATGCTTTTTATTTATTTAGTTGTAGTTATTGTATTTCTTTTCAAAAATAATTGTAGTGAGAACAAAAGCTTGCCGAAAACGATATTGCTGTTGAATAAATATGCACAACCTGATATTAAGAAAACGGTTACTACAAGAGTGATATTACCCTGGTTTTATAAACTGAGAGTCAAGAGTATTAAATAGTTTATTAGCTTATACCAATTCCACCTTTTTTTTTTTTTTTTTTTGCGGATGGAAAATCATCAAATGACGCCTTTCGCTCTGGGTGGAGCGGAAGGGAGTGTCAGACTTTTACTGACTAAAAACCATCCGTGTTCCTTCAGTGCCCTTACGTTCCGGAGCCGCGGTATCTCTTTCGAACAGCCCGCAGCCCCGGCAGGCGTCGGCCCTTGCGGGCCCCTTCACGATGCTGACAGCTCTTTGAGGCGCGCGTGGAACAAAACGCGCCGTCGACACGGTCTGTCGTCGTTAGACGGACGGACAGCGAGCTACCCATTGCTCGCCATCCACAGGCCCGCGCCTACGGTGGCCGGGGGCCGCGACGTAGCCCCCGACGCCCGGGGCGTCTCCCGCGGCGGCCGGGAAGGAAAGCTGCTGCTCTCTCCTTCTCCCGCTCCGCCACCTCCTTCGCTAGCATCACTGCTTCGCAGAAGGTGGTGACGGCATCCCATTCCGTCTCGCTCCGGACCATGGCTTCGACCAGGGCCGGACGCGAGAGGTCGCCGCCGCCTATCGCCGCTACGAGGACACGGCGGTGCTCCGCCCAAGCAGGGCACACCTCCACGGTGTGCTCCACCGTGTCCTCCGGTCGCTCCTCGCAGTGGGAGCACCCGGGCGTTTCCTCCCGCCCGATTCGGTGCAGGAACCTCCCAAACACACCGTGTCCGGTGAGGACCTGCGTCAGGCGGAAGGTGAGGACGCCGTGGCGTCTCTCAAGCCACTCCTCAAAGAGGGGTCTTATCGCCGCTATAGTGGCGTGCCCAGCACGGGGTTGCGACAGTCGCTCTCTCCATGTCGCCATGAGATCATGCCGGAAGTCTGTCCGCTGCGCGACAACTTGCCGCGGCAGCGGGGTTTCCCCCCGGCATAGTGCCTCCGCGCGCCATTCGTGCAGGCGCGCGAGGACTATCGCCTCCAGATCCCATGGCGGCAATCCGGCAAGGAGGCTCGCCGCCTCGCGGGAGATCGTGCGGTAGCCGCGAACCATCTTTACGGCAACCACCCTTTGGGGCGCGTTTAGGTGGTGGACGGCAAGCCGCGCCAAACCACGCGCCCACACCGGGGCCCCGTAAAGGGCCATGGACCTCACGATCCCCGCGTAGAGCCTCCGGCAGGAGGCGTTTGGCCCCCCCAGGTTCGGCAGGAGCCGCCTGAAGGCAGCCCCGGTCCGTTCCAGTTTGGGAGCCAAACGTCGGAAGTGCTCAACGAAGTTCCATCGGCCGTCGAGGACGAGTCCTAGGTACTTCAACGTCGACTCGACGCCGATGGATACCCCTCCTACCATACCAATTCCACCTGGAGCCGACATTCACACAAAATACTAAAAGTTTACTTTGTGTTATGAAGCATATTATCATGAATCTGACAACCTAACTTGTTTGATCTTATTGCATAAGCGATACTTACAATCAGAGTCTTAGTATGTTTGTTACAGTACTTATCTTCACGCACAATCCCTGACGGGGTAGCCAGAGAGAACAGATCGCCAAGTGTCACGATCCTTACATACCTCTTTCGCTTCTTTCAGATTCATTATCTTCTTGATACATGCACGTCTAGGTATCCGAGTACTCTTGATCCTCCCCTCTACGAGCAGTTTGCCCACATGGTCTTCGAAAGTTAGTCTCGGTCTACCTCTTGGTGCACTCTTCACTACGCCTTGCCTTTTGACTAACGCAGTCAGGGCACCATTGACTTTGTTCCCAGCAGCGACACGCCTGTCCACATCTAAATCAAATCTTCCATCCCGGCTAAAAGCACTCCCCAAGTATACAATTTCATTTACCTATTCTAGACATTCCTGATTTACCCATATTTCACACTTCGTTCTCTCTTCGTCCCTTTCAAATACCAGAACCTTAGTTTTATTAGCATTCAAACGGAGACTTTTAATTTCACATTCCTCTTTCATACACGTGACTAATGCCTGCTGTTCTGCCTCTGATGGTGCAATAAGCACTGCATCATCAGCATACAGCAGACAATTTACTTTTATGTCACCCAATTTCACACCCAAACAGCTATCTTTCAGCTTCTCTAAACAGCTGTCGAGATATAGTATGAACAGCCAGGAAGACATGACACAACCCTTTTTTATGCCCGTTTGGACGCTAAACATGGATGACAGGTCATGCCCTACCCGCACACAGGCATCGACCATCCACCCCGTACCCCGGCAACAGTTCCCAAATTTTCTTCCTTACAACCTTATCAAATGCTTTCTCAAGATCCACAAAAGCACAGAAAATCTTCTGGTTAGCAGCCAGAAGCTTTTCCGTGATCATGCGTAGAGAAAACATTTGATCCGTGCATCCTCTTCTAGGTCTAAATCCGCATTGTGCCTCCCATAGAAATCTTTCCGATTTCTCTTGCATCCTACGTGTCAAAACCTTCGAGTAGACTTTACTTGCTAAACTGGTCAAGCTGATCGCCCGATAGCACCCGCAGTCAAAATGTGAACCTTTACCTTTATATAAAGGCACAATGACTGCAGATCGCCAATCATCCGGGACATCCCCCGTCCGCCAGCACAAATTGCACAGCAGATAAAAGCTGTCCCAGACGCGAGGCCCACCATACTTGACCATTTCAGCAAAAACTCTGTCTAGTCCCGCAGCCTTACCACACTTCAAACTTCGAATCGCACGTTCAATCTCTTTCATAGTGATGACCTCAGTGTCATCGAGGTCCGGGTCTGGCGTACCAGTCACGGTGTCATCCCCGGATCCCTCACTAAGATCATCACACTCATACATTTCTCTATAAAATTCGCTCCATCGCTGCATGACGTCCGATTTTTCTGTGAGGACGTCATTAGTTCTCAAAAGCACTTTATTCATTCTTAAGGCCGTCGCACCACTTCCAACCTCTTTCCAGAAGAGTTTGGAGTTCTCCTTAAAGTTGTGCGACAACCTTTCGTCCGCTTCCATTCTACACCTTTCACGCATTTCCTCAATCAATGCTTTCGTGTGAACTTTCTGCAGCTTATATCTTTCTTTCATCTTCTCTCTCATATCCTTATCATTACTAGAAGCCAAGTAGTCTAACCATGCTTTCTTCTTCTTCTTTACAGCTTCTTTCAGTTCATCATTCCACCATGCATCTCTTCTTTTACTACTGCCTCTTTTTATTGTTCCACACACTTCTTCCGCTGCACTTACCATTCCATCCCTAAGGTTCTGCCATGTTCTTTCCACATATTCTATTTTGCCATTGATGGTGTCAAGCTTTTCGGCTACCCTTGCATGATATTTGTCCCTAGTATCCGCTTCCTGAGGCTTCCAGCTTCGGATGCGACAGATCGACTGTGTTTCTGTTACTGCTGTCCGGTAACGTCAACCCGCGAACAGACCCCTAAATCTAGTAATCACTAGATAGTGATCCGTTCCCAGGTCAGCACCCCTGAACACTCGCGTATCCATCACCTGTTTTCGCAGTCGGTCATCCACCAGAAACAAATCGATCATACTTTTCTCATTCTTTCTTTCTCTAGTATACATATGGATTTTCTTGTGATTTAACATAGTGTTTGTCACAAGAAGACCATTTTCCTTGCATACCGCCAGTATAAACTTGCCAGGATCATTAACCCTTTTATCGCCAAACTTTCCAAGCACCAACTCGTACCCTGGTCGAGCGGTACCAACCCATCCATTCAAATCACCACATACAACAATTCTTTCGTTTCCCTTAGCCAAATCTAGAACTTCTCTTACATTCTCCCAAAACTCCTCCAGCTCAGCCCTGGACGAAGAAGCTTTTGGTGGCCAAAAGGAATAACTTCGTCAGTCCCAATTTAAAGCGAACCCAGAGAAGTCTTGAGTTCACAACCTTATATTCAGTCATAACATCGACCAACCGAGACGACAGCAGCACCCCCACTCCCTGGCAGGCGTTCTCGCTCTCTGGGACTCCGGACCATAGAGCTAACGCCCCGCCAGGGCGTTACCTCTATGGTCTCTTCAGTACCACTGCCCTTCCGTTTGGTCTCCGACATACACACGACATCTAATTCTCTTTCTTTCATTATTTCAATCAACTCATTCGTCTTATCTTTCATGCCTCCTCTAACATTCCACGTGCCAACTCTGCACTCTGTCCTCCACCTTTGTTACAGTAGATATTATAATATACCCTGCGCATTTAACTGTATCTATGTTGTTATGCGACCCCACCAAAAACGTGTGAAGATGGGGCCAAGTTGGTTAAAAACGATGTTCGGAGTTGTGCAGCGTGTTTTCACGCAACTCCGAACACGCTGGTATTCTGTGAGGTCGTGGTACCACCCCGGTTCGAGCCGGCCCAGCCGTGCGACAGCAAATGCCGCCACTTGGCTCTACCACTGTTAATGACACTGACATGGAATTCGAACCCCATGATATGATCAACAGTCACGCTTATTACTATTTGACATCATAGCATCCAGGCTAGAAGCATTAATTTTTAAGATACATACCATACAAACACTCCCTCAATGCGAGGTTCGATTTTGTAATCTTGAACTGTACAAGAGATATAATGCTACAAACATATTCGCTACTTGTTTGAAGTTTTGGACTTTATCTGAGAATCTATTGCACACTGCAGTATTCGGTCATGCGATTTGAATTGGAAGACTAGATCTAAGCAGAGGCTAAAGTTGGGCATTCCGAAGTAAACAGTGAGAATTTCATTTTTTTACTCCTACTCCTCGAACTGTGTTACGTTCAAATCGACTTAGTTTTTTAGTGTCATTAAATCGTGTTTTCTTCACACGTTGCGCCTGTATTTATGTCTTTTCTTTTTTTATAGGATAAGGGGGACCAACGAGGATACAGTTCACCTGGTTATAAGTGGTTGCTGTGGCCCATAGAAATCTACATCTATTCTCCATTACGTATTAAAATGTAGATGCATTGTCACCCGTGAGGACTAAGGTGGAATACCTCGTTTACAGTAAATGGTGTGGTCCTTTCCCGGTCGACCCGACCCATTTTTCCTACAACTAATACCTAATAGCTGCAGAATGGCTCTACCACGTAAGGAAATATATTCTGATAACGCAAGTCATAGTATTTACACGTAAGTAGGTACTTAGTTGTTCTATGTAGGCTATCAAAATAAGCGAGGTGTCTAATGTTGAATTGCCAGTGCCATCGCAATCTCCTACTAAGATAAAATGAAAGAACGAGCTAAAGAAATGAAGAAGTTACTTAAAAGGACGTTTTACTCAATTTTAAAAATTTCTGCACCCTGTAATGCATAAAGTAGGGTTAACATTGCAGCCAATCTAAAATACGCTGCTGAACTTAGCCTCTCCAATATATTGCCTCATTACGGGATGTTTGCCATAACTGCCATGCTTGTCGGGCGGACTCTGTTTCATATTTCAACATTTATAGCCAAATTTAATATATGATTTACATCTCTTATCTCGACTCATGGAATTGTGTTAGGCCAGTTCTTAAAAAAATTCGATGCACCAGCTGTTTCGACGTATTATGTACGAGCTAGTTTCGACTCCCTCATAACTTAAAAACTTTTAGATCTATACATTCGTAATTGTGCATGTCTAATGAGGTCCCCTTAAAATATATAATTCTAAATTTAAACATATTATAGTTCTTGAGTTATTAATGTCTGATCACTATTCAGACCTCAACTATTTTTATCACTTACTTACTCGCTTGTTAAAAACCTAAACTACTTCTAGGTAACATAACATTTGGCACCAAGGTTGATCGTTAGGCAAAAAAACATGAACACTACAAATTAGGGATATTCGGTATCAAAAATTGTCAACAAAGTTATTTGTGCGGCTAGTTGTAAGCAATATGGTACTTGAAAATGATGGAAAGGTCCACGAATAACTTTATCGAAATCAAAATTGAAAACAGTGCAATGTGAACAACGCAAAAATCCCATAAAACATATAATTTAGCTATGTTCGCCAAACAAACTATGTCAAAAAGGTAGAAAACTAGCGGCAAGCTTCATAGCAGCTGCTTATATTATCATAAAATATAGAAAAATATAAGAGGTGAGAATAGAGGTTATTTCAGTTATAGAGGTACGATTATTAAATATTGGTAAATCCAATTGAGCATGCCTTCGCATTAAAAATAACGTATAGCATGATTATACGGAATTTTTTTAAAGTAGTTTAAATACATTTCGACAGCACTATCGGCTTCAACACCCTCGAAAACCATGAAAATGACACCTATGATGAAAAAATTTGAGGTCAATCGACGGATTCAACTCGGCTGGGCAGCGTTCGGGAAACTACGACACATCTTCTCGTCAGACATACCTCAAAACCTTAAAACGAAATTGTACAACCAGTGCGTGTTGCCAGTGATGACTTACAGAACTGAGACGTGGTCCTTCACTGCTGGCCGTATGAGGAAGCTCAAGGTCGCTCAGCGAGCTATGGAGAGGGCTATGCTCGGAGTTTCTCTGCGTGATAAACTTAGGAATGAGGATATCCGCAGTAGAACCAGAGTAACCGACGTAGCCCAACGGATTAGTAAGCTGAAGTGGCAGTGGGCCGGCCATATAGCTCGAAGAACCGACAACCGATGGGGAAGAAAGGTTCTTGAGTGGCAGCCTCGTACCGGTAGGCGAAGTGTAGGGCGTCCCCCCACGAGATGGAGTGACGACCTGGTAAGACATGCAGGAAGTCGATGGATGCAGGTGGCTCAGGACCGTGCTTTATGGCATTCTTTGGGGGAGGCCTATGTTCAGCAGTGGACTTGTGAAGGGCTGTAATGATGAATGATGATGATGATGAAAAAATTGGTACCTACTTCAGCCGCCATCTTGGATTTACATTTCGACGCTTGCGCTCACACTTCTCCATTATAATTAAAACCTACCCAGAACCTCTGTTGAGATTTGCCGCTTGACTTGAATTCGGTCTGGAATACTATTACTATTACGTGCAAATTATGTTTATGAAACGTCTGTACTCTGTACAACACCGGAGAAACTTCGAGTGTAGGCCTCATACTTGACATTTCTCCGATAACGAGACCTTTCAAAGGGATAAAAAAGAAAAAACTGCTCAATTATAATAATAAAGAAATTTTAACTCCAGGGGCTACTGAAATTGTGGCTTTGCCAAAATTGTTATTGGATAAAATGGTGCGCTTATTAAGCTGAAAATCGACTTGCAGAAGCTCATCAGCCACATTGTTTTATTATACCAAGAGTAGGCTTAAATCAATGCACAAAATGCGTCACCGAACAAATTTTTATGATTTTTTATGTTACTAGAAATTATGAAAGTATAAATCGTTTCATGCTGAAAAGTAAGTACCCACTTTTACTATTAAATTAGGTTACAGTTTGTACAAACTGCTAAGGACATCCAAGAATATTGTAAAATAATTCGGCTCAACCGTGGAATAATATTGAAACCAATTTGAAAGGTTCTTAATATCTACAAATGTGCCAAATTACATATGTGTAGCACCTAGGGTCTCTGAGTTAAACCGCGGACGGACGGACATAGTGAAACTATAAGGGTTCCTTGTTGTGTAACTAACTACAGAACTCTAAAACAGTCCTTACATTCAGATGTGTACAAATGAATGTAGTATTTAGATTCAGTACGATTGAAAATTATGTGCAATTTTATAAGATATTTGATTTAGGAATAATTGATAGATCTATCGATTTCTTCACAATTTTCTTCAAAATTTTTATTCTGATAATATACTGACCTCTATTATACAAGTACGCTGGACTGACGATACACCGTGATATAATGAGCCTATTTGATTTTCGCCATTTTGGCGCTGATATCAGAAGTGAGCGTCCTCGGAACTAACTAATAATAGAGACAGGGTAGTGTGACAAAATATATCGATAAAAATTCTATATCCAGGCCTACCGAACTATTTATGTATCATTTTAATATAATGCCATAAAATAAATAATTGTATCAATTAATATTTATATCATAGACGCAAGCTTTATACCTCATATAAAACGAAAATCAACGCTGAATTAGTCTATCAACGTTTTTCTTCGTAACGGGTTTTGTTCCGTGCCCACCATTGGGTATACATATATGGTTCATTCAAGAGGTTTAAAAAGGTCCAATAAATAGGAAAAACTAAAGTAGGTAAAGTAGGTAAATAACAATATGAAAAATAATGAACTTTGTAAAAGAATTATTGTTAAACATTCATTTAGTGCTCCGATAATTAAGCTGCCAAAGTATTAAGCCAATTTCCACAATATATCTAGGTACAATAAGAATTTTACACACTTTAAATTACATTGAATCATAACAAATTTCCTTTGGACGCCAATTCACAAGTTTTTTATAGTATTAGTATAGAGTCAGTTGTAAACCTAAACATTAATAAATATTTGATAATTGTCTGTTGTTAGCGACTTTAACTGTTGTAAACAGATATAAGTAAAAAAAATATCGATAAGTATTATCTATTTATTCGTAGGACACCAGCAGTGCACACATTATTACATTTTATTGAACGTGGGCTTAATCTAGGGACTGATGTGTGCACCCCTTATAGGTGACACGGCATTACAAAATACTATAAAAATTATGACAGGGCAGAGCTACAATAGCTTATAAAGAAATATGTCACAAAAATAATACTTAAAGATAATGTATAACCAAGACAATAAAAAAAAAATATCTACATATTATCGACATGGAACTCTTCAACCTTATTAAATTTTATTGTTTATTAAAAATGTGTACATAATTTCAAGCCAAACATGTTAGTAGATACATTTAATAAGTGACAGATTTTAAGAGCCTATATAATCAAATAGTTTTAATTTTCTGCCGACTTCCAAAAAGGAGACGGTACTCAATTCGATTGTATGTTTTTAAGGTGTTACCTCATAACCTTTTACTGGGTGAACCGATTTCGATGATTTCTTTTTTATTTGAAAGATGGTTTTTCCCATGTGGTCCCATATAAATTTAATCAAGTTCAGATCAATAGTTTTTGAGTTATTCTTAATAACTTATATTAAAGTCTGCTGCACAATTTTTTTAATTTCAAATTATTTAATATAAACTGTGATCCCTTACTAGTGAAATGTTACCACACTTCCCTTCTGGTAACAAATTTCACTTTTTCATGGTTACCAAAAATACTTTTTACTATATAATTAACATGAAACATAACTGAACTTACACAATACACACTCTTTTCTTGTTTAAAACGTGAAAATACTCTTAGACGTTTTGAGCAAAACAACGGCCATTTGCAAATTATGTCAAATTCAGTTCGCGGTACACTCAAAGGCGGCGTTTCAAATTGGTACAAATGTATGTATGTTGTACCATGTATGGTATAGCCAGGCAAGCGTACTAGTATATATTATGAGAGTCAGTGTGGTGATAGAATTTTGATGATCTTTAAAAATAGGAAAGGTATCGGAAGTTTTAAAAATGACTTTTAATTGGTTGTTACGCAATTATTACGACTCCTTGGCATTCTCCTTTGAAGATATTGTTAGTCCTGAATTGGACAATTATTGTCCAATAGCGCTTGTTCAGCGGCAGCTCAGTTTTTTTTATTTTGTCTCTTATTTTTTAATAAAAAGAGAAAGAAAGAAATAATTCTTAAGCCGGTTTCAAGATCACGTTACCTACGTAAGCTTTGCGATGTTTATTTATTATTATAACATTATAAAAAAATCGTTTAAATCCACTGACCTAAAGAAAAAGACCAAAGACCTAGAAAAACACTATTCCGGATAAAAACATTCATTCAGTCAGTCAACATGATAAACTAACGAACAAACTAACAGACGGGCCTACAAACAAACCAACAGAGGGACCCAAAAACGAACCAAGAAACGAATTGGGTAAACTATAAGCATGTCTCTCATACTGCAGATAAGCATCAAAATTACCGCTGCATTATCTGCTGTAAGACGTATAACTCATTTCATAACTTCTTTACACCCCACTGGTTTCTTTCGCCCTCACGATCATCAGACTCGAACGACATTAGAAAAGCTCCCAACAAGGTTGTTTTTAAAAATCAAGTCTACAAGCATGTGAAAAAATCGTTGCAAGCTTAAACTAACACAGCTCTTATTTTCATATATATGCAGTAATTACAACAGGATAAGGCCAATTCTGTAGGAAATACAACAGGAGATCCTAATTTTGATGACGGAAATACAATTGTTAAAAATAGTAAAAGTGTGAAAGCGAATGTTCAACTTGCTCTCTTGATTATGCAATTAATCATTATCAGCATTTACAGTTCGACCACACCTAGTTCGATAACACTAGAGTATGCAAACCAACAGCAACATCACTCATCTCTACGTAACACAAGGCAGACTCTCAGCAACACCATCCTTCTTGCCTATACCAGAAGACCCACCACAACGGACAGAACCACGACACTATCTTAGCACTCGTAGAATGACTCCACTCGAAGAATGACTTAAGTCTCGTCCTGCGCTCGGCACCTATACTGAACTTTATACTGCACAAACGACTAGGGATTTTCTGATGTACCCTCAACTTTACCCCGCCATCATGGATATGATACCACGCTAGAATGACGCAACCTCTTGCTCACTCTCGATCCAAACGGTATTTTATACACATTGTATAAACATTTGACGCTGGTATTCTGTGAGAGCGTAGCCCTTCCCCGGTCGAGCCGACCCGTTCGTGCTACAACTATACTACTAATATAGCTAAAGCATGGCTCTACCACGTGTAAAAGTAGTAAAAGTAGTGTACCCTACATTTCGCCTGCCGGTACGAGGCTGTCATTCAAAAACCTTTCTTCCCCATCGGTTGTCGATTCTTCGAGCGATATGGCCGGCTCATTGCCACTTCAGCATACTAATTCTTTGGGCTATATCGGTTACTCTAGTTCTACTGTGAATATCCTCGTTTTTAAGTCCATCACGCAGAGAAACGCCCAGCATTGCCCTTTCCATAGCTCGCTGAGCGACTTTGAGCTTCCTCATATGGCCAGCAATGTAGGACCACGTCTCAGATCCGTAGGTTATTACTGGCAACAATCTAGTTTGAGGTTCTGAGGTATGTCTTACGAGAAGATATGTCGTAATCTACTGAACGCTGCCCAGCCGAGTTGAATCCGTCGATCGACCTCTCGGTCAAAGTTGGACTTACCTAGTCGGACTATTTGTCCCAGGTAAACATACTCATCAACAACTTCGAGTTTAGTGCTCCCAACAACTACCGGCATAGGTGTGACATAGACGTTTAACATGAATTTTGTTTTGTCCATGTTCATCTTAAGACCTATCCGTCGGGAGACACTATTGAGGTCATTAAGCATAGTGCTTAGGTCCTCCAGCGATTCTGCCATAAGGACTATATCGTCGGCAAATCGAAGGGGAGTGATGTAGTGCCATTAATGTTGATACCGTATACTTTCCAGTTCAGTAGCTTAAAAACGTCTTCCAATGCAGCGGTGAAGAGTTTCGGCGATGTTATGTCACCCTGTCTTAAACCTCTCTGCAGTTGGATAGGTTTCGTACCCTGGTTCTGTACTCGGATAGCCATCGTGGCTCTACTGTACAAACACTTCAGCACTTCGATATACAGACAGTCCATTTGACACCGCGGGAGAGACTGCAGCACTGCCCAAATTTCGACCGAATCAAAGGATTTCTCATTGTGTGGCCTATGAGAAATGGATTCAACAAGAGTACAATCTGATACTTTGTCTTGCGTATGTGGATACGCAAGACAAAGTGGCAGATTGTTCTCGTCGGTCTTCTGTACAATTTGCCGAAAGGTATGTATGTGGTCTACGGTGCTAAAGCCTTTTCGGAAACCGGCTTGTTCGGGAGGCTGGAAGTCGTCAAGTCTGCGTGCGAGACGATTCGTAATGACTCTCGAAAACAGCACGTAGACGCGGCTCAGAAGGGAAATCGGTCTGTATTTCTTCAAGAGAGCGTTGTTGCCTTTCTTAAAGAACAAAACCACCGCAATTCTGCTCCACGCCTTTGGTGTAGTGCCACCATGGAGGACGGAATTAAAAAGCTTCTGAAGGACTTCAAGTACCGGTTTTCCACCCGCTTTCAGAAGCTCCGCTGTAATTCCATCCTCGCCTGGGGCCTAGCCGTTTTTAAGGTGCTGGAGAGCCATTCTAATCTCGCTCAGACTGACTTCCAGGATATCATCGAAATGGTGTCGGATAAGACTTGCTCTTGGATCATTACTTACTCTTGCGTGTGGCTCCAACGATGACGAGTATAGCTTCCAATAGAACCTCTCAATTTCACTCAAAATCTCAGGTGTCTGCTGCGATGCTGCCACATTCGGTCTTCAGCTTCGACAGTTGGCACTTTCTGGCAGACAGATTTCTGGCAAAGAGTTTAGAGCCCTGGTTCCGCTCGATTGCTTCTTCAATACGAGCAGTATTAAAGTTGCGTAATTCCCGCCGCATGCGTTTGGAGATATGTCTGTTCCATTGCCTGTATGCTATCAGATGTACTGAAGACTGGAACTTCATTTCTCATCTAATAGCCATGAGATTAATAGTGTGATCGGAGAGTTTTTGTGTTCATCTCCGGCGGATTTTGCAAAACTTAGCTCCGACCGCATAGACAGTTTCCACGAGCTTGTCATTCATATCTTCCACTGAATTGCAATTTTCTAGGTACTGAAAACGGTTTTGTAGCTCGAGCTGCAAAGTTTCGGGACTTTGGATTAGAGCACGAGGGCGACAGAGCGTAAACTTCATTATACGTGACCTCTCCAACTTAATGTTTAGGTTCAGTGTACCTCTAACCATTCGGTGATCGCTACCAGTTTTCACCCTCACGATCGCGGAGATATCACTGAACAGGTCTGGTCTGGTCTGGCCTTGGTTTCCGTTGCTCTATTCCGAACTTTCCTAGTTTCAGCTCATCGTTCTCTCTTGTGCCTAGTTTTGCATTAAAGTTTTCCATTAACACCGTATAATTGGGTTTGGAGGAATACATGGCTCATGAAATATCCTCATACATTTCCTCCATCTCCTTATCGGGTTGTGCTGAGGTTGGTGATTCTGAGTATAAGGCACGCAACCCTCGTCGACACCCTCCCAGTCTCTACATCATTGTTAACGAGATTCTTGTAGACGATAAGTCCGACACCTGCACTTCCTTATAACTTCTAAACTACAGCCTTGTTTACAAAGATGGGTTTGTGATACGTTAGCTCTTGATCAGTCAATTAAATAATAAAGAATCAAAAGGGCGCTGCTTTATCGATGCCATTTTGACAGCTGATATTATTGTAAATATTTTAGTCGATTTTAGTATTGTGTAGTGTAGTTAGTTTTTAAAAGTTGATTTTACGAAGTGTTCCTAATTATTGCCACGGTGCTTTCACTACATCATTAACTTAATATGTTTTACAAAGTTTACAATTGCTAGTGTTTTTTGGCTATACATTATCACATGCACAGTAACACCTACAAAATCACACACCACAATATTTAGTTATAAACGCCGGCAAGTAATTGTGGATACGAGCCTCTCGGTAAGTAAATTTGATTCCTCTTATCTAAGATACATATATTTTCGTGGGTAATGAAGTATTAACGGCTACAAGGTGATATCTCGTGCCCGGCTTGATTATATTCTGGTACCTGCTGTAAAGACTTCGATTTCTTGACGAAAATTAAATTTTCTTACATAGCGTCGGTTAATTTCTTCGCTTACCGCTGATATTGTATTTTATGTATTTTGGATGAGGTTGATCATTTTATAGAGTATGTGACTTTTTAAAATATCTCATTTATTATTATTTGAACCGTTATTTATGCATGCACTCATATAAGTACTTTGTATTTTTTTTTGTAATTTTACATAATTTGCACCCCGTTTGCATGTTGTTCTAAAATAAGGCAGCCACTTGCAAAACTCTGACTAAGGAATTACGTATTAAGCAAACATGTCGTGATGGTTATTTTGCTTGCATGCAATGTCTTTTCCATCTTTAAGAAACAATAAATGATGCCGCTACTCAGGATATATTTTTATAACTGCAAAATTATCAATGATATCAGAAGTTAACATGAAAAGTGCATTAATGACATTAGTTCTATAGAGCCTTAAACGCCTGGTGTATATTAGAAGACCTGTACTGCCATTTTAGACGTATTAAGAACGAAATATGCAAACCGCAAACGAATTAAAATCGCGTTTCTTAAGTTGCCTCCCATAAAAATTCCGTAGTTCCACGGAGATCATTCCGAATGGCGCCTCTTTTATGAAACATTTAATTCAACGATTTATTATAATACTGAATTAATGAACGCTGAAAAATATGTGTTATCTGGTTAGCAAACTCTAAGAGAAAATAGCAACACATTTTTTCGGGTATTAACCTCACCGCTGATAATTACGATTCTATGTGATACTTGAATTAAAAACTATCAGGACAAGCCTTACCTCGCGAGTACTTTCCTCGACTCGATATTAGAGATGAAAGCATTACCTAATCCCGCGAGTTCAAATAAGTTGGAGGCACTCATTGATAAATACGCCGCCGCCGATTATGTGATTATACATTTTGCACTCAAACGCTTAGATCGCAATACTTCAAAGGCATTTTAAATGTATGTCCAAAACGTGGACTTATTTACTTATATTTGCTTTGTTAATTTTGTAAAAGATCAAGTGAAAATCATACAAAGCATATATTCCGCTCCCGCATACAAAGTGTCAACAAACGAAAGTGATAAGCCCAAGTTGCCAGCCATTTTAAAGATCTCCCATTCTTATAATAAATCGAATTTAGCTTTTCCGACAGTATATTAGTTACCGTATTTTATTGTTACAGTTATTTTTTTAGATATCCAAAATGCCCAGAAATAAGACGTTAGTGGATTAATGTTATCACACGTGCTAACTGGGAGGCCAATAAATGTTAAAAAGCTAAAAACTAAGAAGAAGAAAACGAAATATCTAAGAGTTTTTTCAAGACGTTTCGATAAATAATCAAAAAGAATTTCACCGACTTCAAAAAAGAAGAAGGATCTCAATTTGTGTGTATGATCTTTTATGTATGCGACAGATTAGATAATATTTTTTAATAAGTAGATTATACTTCATCATCATCATCATTACAGCCCTTCACTGGGTAGGTCCACTGCTGAACATAGGCCTATCAATGGAATAATGTCAGATGAGACGCTCTGGATCGTTACTCACACTTGTTTCTGGCTCAGACGATGACTTGTACAGCTGCCCGAAGAACCTGTCTATCTCATTCAAAATCTTAGGTGTCCCGGAAACAATGCTACATTCGTTCAAGGGCAAGGGCTTTGAAGTCCTAGTTCCGCTCGATCTCTTCTTCAATACGAGCTGTATTGAAGTTGCATAATATGTCCCGCCGCATGCATTTGGAGATCTGTCTGTTCAGTAGAAAATCCCGTCTAACAACCATGAAATTATGAGTGTGATCGGTGTTTTTGTGTTCTTCTGTGACAGGTCTCGTAGAACCAAGCTCCGACCGCATGGACAGTTTCCACAAGCTTGTCATTCATATCGTCCACTGCATTGTAGTCTTCTAGGCACTGAAAACGATTTTGTAACTTGAGCTGAAAGTTGTCGGGCTTTTTAATTAGAGCACAAGGGAGTCATGGCGTTGACTTCATTAGACGTGACCTCGCCAACCTAACGTGTGTCGCTCACCATTCGATGATCGCTGCCAATTTTTACCCGTGCGATCACTATTAGTATAGAGATATTACTGAACAGTTGCCGTCTAGTCGTTATAATGAAGTCAATCTCATTTTTTGTCGATCCATCGGGGCTTAACCAGGTCCACTTTCTGTGGGTCTGATTCTGAAAGAAAGAGTTCATAACAAAGAATCCCCCTTTCTACATGAAGTCGGCCAGCTACTGGCCCCTTCGGTTCCATTGCCCTATTCCGAATTTCCCTACCTTCAGCTCACCGTTCTTTCTTGCGCTTAGTTTTGCGTTGAAGTCTCCCATTAACACCGTACATTGGGTGTTGGAGGAATGCATGGCTCTAGAGATATCCTCATACATTTTCTCCACCTCCTCATTGGGATGTGCTGAGGTTGTTGCGTAAACCTGTATGACCTTTAACGAATACTGTTTGGTGATTCTGAGTATAAGGTACGCGACCCTCGTCTACACTCTCACAATCTTTACGTTGTTAACGAGAGACTTATGAACGATAAATCCGACACTTCCTTGGGACAGATGGTCGCCTGCCTGGTGATACGAGTAGAATAAGTTGCGGGATTCGAGAAATACCATATCCTTTCTTTCTCTTTGGGCGTTCTCTTCGGAATATCCACTACCCCATATCTTTCCGTGGATGTCGTAAAAGGCGACAGAGGGAAACTGTGGCAGAAGATGGGCAGCAGCATCTTCCTGATAACAGCATAATAACAATAAAGAAACTGCGGTTACTAGCCCGCTCGCCAAGCGTGGCATCTATGATAATATACCCTCCATGGCGAAAGTTACAAAAAGACAGCTCCTAGTCCCCGGGGACCTCGCTATTCCTGACCACAGTGGTGACTATGGCAACAGCGGGGTAGGGGGTGCTAAGAATCTCCGGTGGTGGTTTGGTTGTCACCTAAGACGACTTGACCTACCTGGCAACATGTAACCCGCGCACCCTGAGGACTGATGAATAGATCCTGGGGCTGGAAGAAGGGATAGAAAAGTTGTGCTGGGATATTAAGGATAGTTCCATGAAATTAAAAAAAAATGATTTACCATGTCGTGAAGCGACATTTAAAAAGCAAAAAAAAACTTAACCTAAGAACAACAAAACAACAAAAGAACAAGAAAATAATATATTTAAATTTTTAAAAAGGTATTTACAATTTTATAAAAAAATTAAATATGATGATGATGATGGATGACGTGTAATTACAATTAGATAAAAAAAGTAAAGATAGGAGAATATTGTATTATAGTGGAGCCTAAAGGTCGAAGTGACGCATGCTGCGCTTGGAGTAGAAGTAGGCACACGCTGAGCTTGTAGTTTCTTGGCGGTGATGTCACGCAGCGCCTGGTCTGGGCACACGCAGCGTCCGGAGCCGGCGCACGTAGCGCCTGAAGTAGGTGCGCTCAGCGCTTGGAGCAAGCAGTCGCAGCGCCCAAAGGTAGCGCGGGTAGTAGGTGCACTCAGCGCCTGGAGCAAGCAGTCGTAGCGCCCGGAGTAGTGTGGTCCCGCGCCTGAAGCAGATTACGCCGACGACTTCAAATGTAGATGGAGGCTTGCAGGATCCCGGGGCAATGCGGCCCCGGGATAAGGTCTTTAGTAGATGCTTCACGTTTGAAAACTGAAGCGAGACTCCATGTATTCTCCGATTGTTCGGCTTTTATACCTTTTTAGAGAGAACGAGAAATTATTTAAATTAAAAGGAAATTTTTTGTAAATGACCTAGAGCAAAAGAGTATTTATGTGGAAATATCGAAATAAGAACATCAGACCAGTGACGAATTTGAATAAAAATTGCCATAACAACCAAATAAATAATGGTTGTCAAAAATATAAATTTTTGGTTTTAGGTATATAATTGAAAAACAGCTACATTTAAGTAAGAAATGAGATATTATTCATATAGGAAAAACTATAGCGCGGCAGCGCGCACGAAACCTGAAATTGCAGAGTTACGGAGAACTCAATAAAAGATCGAAAAAGGTAAGACTCCATTGACAACGATTTAAAAGGTGCTGATAGCGTGAAAATACGAAGTGAAAATGATTTGTTATTGTGTAAAAACGTTACAGGATCCTATGGAAATAAAGGTGATGCAAATTATAAATGCAGAAAATCAAAAACAGAATGGGAAAATAGTGTAAAATGATATGTAAGTAGCATAACTGATAGCGTGAAAAGTGATGCACAATATGAATGCAGAAAATCAAAAACAGAATGGAAAAATAGTGTAAAATGATATGTAAGTAGCATAACACTACAACCACTAAGAGTGGAAAAACATGAGCCGAAGTTTTTAATAAGCTATTTAACGATATTCGAGCTTTTTAAATTTAGCTTAATCAAAAGGGTAAAAAAATTGACTTTTAATAAAAAGTACAAACCGATTTCAAACAACCAAAAGAAATAAAATAATTTCCGCTCATTAGTTTAAGAAGTAAAAGCTTTTATGCTTATATTACGTAGTACTATTATTTATTCTGTGCTTCTATACTCTATGTCACAGACTTCTGAAGCTATTATACTAAAATTATTTTAATCCTTTTAGTTCTTTGAACTGTTTACTTTTTATTAAGAGCTTATCTTTAAAATATTATTTATTAAATATTTATATTCTTTAAGAAAGAAATATTAAAATATTATAAATGTCAAAAGTCGGGTCAAATTGACCCACTTCAACCTCCGTGTATTAATTAGATATTTTCTACCCCAAAAGGCCCGCGAAAGCCTAAAACCAATACAATGTAAACCTGACGTGGTTTAAGATTGGTAAGTAAGGGTACACATCGTTTCATTAAAAATTGCAGACGCCTTCAGTGTACGTACCACGTTTTTATTAAGTTACTTTCTTGTTTGTGTGTCCGTCTATCTGTCGTTCCAGGTGGAATCTTCGAGCACTTCCCGATGAGCTAAAGGCTTGAAATTTAGAACATAGCTCAAAATCAGATGACAAAATAGGAATATGAAAAAAACATGGTATATTAATATTTTTTGTACAAAATAAAAAATTCACTTGTTTAATACATTTTGTCTCATTTACCGTATAATCTGTCATAAATTCTAAATCAGCGCGCCTCTTCTATTGTGTTTTAGTAAATCTTATTATTTTTATTATATTTGACATGATAAAAGTGATAAAATCTACAAAAATACAATGGACAAGCGTCCAGTTTTATGTGTTTTGATTGTATTGTGTTTGCATAAATTATATTAAATATAATATTTAGAATTAAAACGGATTTTATTCAATTCACAATAATTTTATCGGTAATACCGATCAAATATTGCTTTGATTACAAATTCATTAAAATAGATAATATAGTCACTTCTCTAGTCGTACACACTAATGCATACCTACAAATGACAACTATCCAAAAACGGACACGTTAAAAAAACATAAGGCTCCGTCCAGTGCGATAATTTGTTTTTTTTTTATATAGAATAAAGGTGACAAGCGAGCACACATACCACCTGATGGTAAGTGGTCGCTGTGGCCCATAGACATCTACATCTATCCTCGATTACAAATCAAGATGCAGATGCGTTGTTACCCGTGAGGACTAAGATGGAATGCCTTGTTTCCATTTAAATGGGTCTCCGGTTCTCTACACTTATCATACGAAACACAGCAGCGTTAAGCTGCCATTTTACGCTGGTATTCTGTGAGAGCGTGGTCCTTCTTCGGTCGAGCCGACCCATTCGTGTAACAGTTATATTACTAATATAGCTGCAGCATGGCTCCAAGGAATCAACGCTAAAATAAAAAGTGTGTAACTATGTTTAGTTCAACTCTATCTCTAGACATAAGGACTTGAGAGTAAGATAAATGATCATACTATGTTTTTATATTCTTTGGCAAGTCGTAAGATGAACCGACGTCATCATTAGTAAAAGTTTAAAAAATAACTTATGCTGAGATAACAAAAATAATTAAAATTACCTTAAAAAAGTTTACGTACCGAATTACCGAGTGGAAAACACTAAAGATCGGGGGAGAATGTTAGAACAAACGACGTGGGTCTCATTTTGAAGTCTCGGCACAGGCTCCTTGTTATAGGACAGTTAATATAATCTTTGACACTGGAAGTGGTTGGGTTGGGCGCGAGCGATCTTTATCTCATAAAAATAAACTATACATAAAAAATATTCTCAACATGACCTAAAAATTTGCAAGGTAATAAACCTTGAAATTGCAATTAATTGTGACACTTAAGACTAGCGACCTACCCCGGCTTCACCTTTTATTATATAAATTTTCCATTTCATAAAAAATCACCAAGCTTTTCAGATAAAATATAACCTAGATCACTCCTTGTATTGATTTGTATCTATTCTTGAAGTATCATCACAATCTGTTCGGCCATTCCGGTTAGTTCGGACAGACATACAGACAACACACACAATTTTGAAAACGTTTATTCATAACTTAATAGCTCGCAAATAACCTCCTGAGATCAATACAAGACAATTAATTTGCAGAGGAACTTCAACTTTATTTATATTATGTATTATGTATAGATTTTTTCCCCAAACAATTATTATGACTTGCGTGTTTGTCTTCACACAGCACTTGTCCGTGTGTAAAATTTTATAAAACGATTTTGTTTTTACGCAATAATTTCATTTCAGTTCATAGAAAGAGAGAGAGACAGAGAGAGGGATATATATATATATATATAGAGAGAGAGAGAGAGAGAGAGAGAGAAAGACTTTTAGATTTACAGACGTTCAAAAATGTTTAAATACATGAGATTGAAATGACGTCGTCTTAAATTATAACAACGTTTTTAAACGGAACTGTGTTTTTGATACTTTCCACCATTGTTAATATTATAACTTTACGAGTATGAGTACATTTTACGAATAAAAGTGGGTTAGTTACAGATTAGTTAGTTAAAGATTACCCGGACCGAAAACCGCGTTCGTCGTTAGCGACTTTAATAGATTCAGAGCATAGTTAAATCATTTTGGCTTTTCTATAGATTTAGTTTAATTTAATCTTTCGACGACTTTTCATTAACATAGCCTTTCAATATGTTAATTCAGTCCTTTTAGAAGAGAAAATTAACTTTATAATTATTAGATTAGGTTAGTTATTGTAAGCACCGTTTCAAATTGAAACATATAGATAGATAACTTAGTCTCTCAAATCATACTGAGTATGCGTTGAGAGTCACAAGTCGTGTAGGTTTTTGTTGTGTAACAAAAGTACATATACATACATACATATACACTAGCCTTTTTCAGGCGGTCATTCATGCATTTATTGATTCATTCAAACACTCACTGTCTCATAAGGGAGATATTTGCATCGATTGCCAAGCTTGGCGGGCGGGTCGACAACCGCGGTGTTTCTCATTATTTTGAGTGTTCATCAGGAAGATGTTGCTACCCATCTTTTGTTTCCCTTATCTCTGTAATTTTTACGACAATCTCGGGATGATATTGGGTATTCCCTTACGCTTCCACTACTTACACGACGAGAAATAATTGGATCATGATAATCCTCGTGGCCAGTATTTTTGCTCATACGGGTGCTCCGTGTAGATCTACGGACCGAATTGCCGTCATATAGAGGCATAGACTCTCGTCTGGTCATTAGAACTGCCAGGTAACTTCATCTTTTAACGCTTCAGTAATAACTTTGCCTGTTTTATTTCTTCAAAGTCCAGTATTAGCTCCTCGCATCTTAATTCCGTAGTGGGATATTATGTCATTAATAAAGCAATTTTTTGAGAGTCTTAATAGGTCAATTGATTACCATATTTTTTTTTAAATATTTACCTGCTTATAATATATATTTCGATCGGAACACACAAGCCTGCTGAGTACTGGGATGCAGAATTATAAATTATCAGCAATGTTCAATATTTGTTATGCAATAATTTCTAAGGACGATAAAAGATATTAATTGCCAAACAAAAATTTCTTTTAAAACTTCTGAATGTAATTTGAGTTATGAATGAATGAGTACCATTACCGTTGCCGTTACAGCCTATTACAGCCCACTGCTGAACGAAGACCTCCCCCACAGATTGCCTCATTGAAAGAATATTTGCCATAGTTGCCACGCTTCGCAAACGGGTTCGCAACTACAGTTTCCTGTCTCATGATTTGTTTCGCTCTGTCGCCTCTTACGACACCCACGGGGTGATATGGGGTAGTGGATATTCTTACATCGTCACTATTTGGTAATGTTTGTAGGTCTGTGAATAAATGTTATTATTCCTAAACTTAGTAAACCAAAGCTTACACTACCACATAGACCAACGCTTGCTACTTTTCAAAATGCAATTTCGGGCTCCCATGGAATACTATTCTCATTTTCGGACCAGTACACCCTAGTGTCAGCTCCTTCCACTTGACTGCATCTAGGGAAGAGCGTAATTTTCTAAATGATGATATAAATAACATTAAGAGATACTATCCAGGTGAACCACCCCGATGAGGAGGTGGAGATCCATTCAAAATTAAGCACAAGAAAGTTCAGTGAACTAAAAGTAGGGAAATTTAGAATAGCAACGGAACCGAACAGCAGGCCAAATTTATGAAGAAGAAAATACTCTTTTTATGATGAATTCTTTCTTCCAGAAGCAACCACACATAAAGTTGACTTGACCTAGCCCCAACAGTCTGACAAAAAATTTGATTGACTTCATTATGACGACCAGACTTCAACTGTTTGGTGATGTCATGAGGGCAAAATTGGCAGCGATCACCGAATAGTGTGAGGTCCAATGATTCTTTAGTTGAAGAGGTCATGTCTAATTAAGTAAATACATAAAATAACTGTGCTCTGATCCAAAACTCGAAAACTTTCAGCTCGGATTACAAAATATTTTTCAGTGCTCGTGGAAATTATCCATGTGGACGGAGCTAAATTCTATATGACCAGTCGTACAAGAGACACAAATTCTCTGATCACAATTTTAATCTCACCTTAGACAAGAAACGAAGTTGCAGTCTTGAGCAGATATTATAACACAGAGGCAACAGAACAGATAGACCTCCCAATGCACGCGGCAAGACTTAAACAATTTCAATACAGCCCGTTTTGAAGATGCGATTGAGCGAAACCAAGACTCAAAAGTATTTTCTAGAGATCTGTTTGCCAGATAGAAACAACAGTTGAAGTTTAAAGACCGGTTGTGACAGCGTCATTTTGGGACACCAAAAATTTCAAATGAAATTAATAGGTTCTACTGGACACATTATCGTTGGAGCCACACCTAAGTGTGAGTAACGATCCAAACCAAGTCTCATCCATTACTAATTCGACGATATCTCAGACGTCAATCTAAGCGAGGTGTCATTCTATGGGGAGGTCTATGTTCAACAGTGGTCTTGTGTTGAATTCTGTAGGTAGTTATGGTTACACCAGCACCACCCATAATAAAGATAAAGCGTCCATCAGCATAAATACATAAACGCTGAGTATGTAGTAATTTAAGTAGACTGTAAGCATAGGATTAAGAATTGTAAAAGACAATGGTCAGAATAAATTCACATCCCTCTCTGTGAACACGTAGTTTGTATTTAGTTTATATTTAGTTTTAAAAAAGCTCTCGGCAGCTCCCGCAACTTGACTGGCGCAGCCGGTAGAATCACCGGAAAAGCTGTGCCACCGTTCGTGAATATCGCGTATACAATTTTATTCATTTTCGCGTATCGGCGGACGATCCATACAGCGTGGTGATCCAGCGAACCAAAACAAATTCGTCGAGAATAAGGAGCCGTGAAGCTGATGATGGGCACTGCGGGCTGGTGAGTACGACTCTTCACCTCCTTCATATCCCTTAGTAAACTTGGAATTAGACATTTTCCATTTTGACTGTTATTTGGGTTTCAAATACTAATCTTACCTAAATTTTATAAAGTATTAAGTGTAATAAATATTACTTAAATAAAAATTAAAATAATATTAATTTAATTGTAATACGTACATAATAATAAGTCCCATATCACTCAATAAATTTATAGAGTATATTATATTAAGTATTATACATTATATTAAGTTCTTATGGTGTCTACATGTGTTTGTTAATTTAAAGATTACACGACACGTTAATACCTAGTAGATTATTACTTATAATCGAATTTTCCTTACAACATTTGTGGAACTGGTAGAGTTATAACAAATATTTTATATTATTTTTTTTTATTTTTGTGTAGAACCAGTGAATAAGCTATTAAAAATGTCGGAAACCAAACTTATCCCTAACGAATTAACTAAAATAATACCAACATTTAGCGGCGATAAGCGCCATTTAAATTTATTTTTGCGTAAATGTGAATATATAATAAGTAACTTTAAATCATCCGATGTGCAAAATGAATATATAATGCAAATAATTACTAGTCGTCTTACGGGCGAGGCTGCGTCGCTTATCAGTGAACGGGAAGATATAGAGACGTGAGCCGAATTCAAGGAATTGTTTTTAACTCACTTCGGCGACCCACGTAGCGAGGATTGTTTAGCCATAGAATTAGAAACTTTAAAGAAACACCAAAATGAAAATTGTACAGATTTTTGTGGTCGTATACAATCCGTTAAATAAGTGCTATTATCGAAGGTTAATCAAATTGGTGATAAAAGCTTAAAAATAAGAAAAACTATTATTTACAATAACACCGCTCTGCAGGTTCTCTTATACAATTTATCCGAAAATATGGTGCGCATTGTTAGGTTGAAAACACCTAGTACACTAGAAGAAGCACTAAGTATAGTTCTAGAATAAGTAAACTTCTATGACCAATATCAGATGCGTAGTAAAATGTTACAGTCTAGCCATACGTCTGAGCCACAGTCTAGTAGTACACTAGTGCAACAACCATCGTTTAAGTTCGCAATGCCAACACAGCCTACAGGTTTTAGACCAATGTTAGCACAAAACCAACCCCCTAGGCAGAATTTCGGAACACCACATCAATTTAAGTTTGGCATTCCCAATAGTAGACAAATGAGGATTCCGTTACCACAAAATAAGCCTTAACAGCAAACGAGTTTCCCTAAGCAATATCACCCACCTCAGTTTGGATACCGACCTAATTTTGGATACCGACCAAACTTTGAATTTAGACCCCCGGGTTATAGCCCCATGCAACCAATGTTACCACAACAGTTTGGTAACTCTCAGCGTTTTATTTATCCTAATAATAATAATGTGCACAATAAGCCGGTTTCTAATGATACGGATGTTCCTATGAGAATTGCCCCTCCAAAGCCTTTTTAACCAGGTTTCTGCCTAAACGAATTAGAAATTTATCCATCATACTATCCCTACGAACTTCCTCAAAATTACATGTATGAGGAACCATACGAAAATAATTATGAAGATGAATCCATACAAGAAAATTCTCTAATAGAGGCCGAAGAAAACAATGATTCAGAGGATAATGACATGTCGGCACAGACTGAAAATTTTCAAGTAAAAGCCTCCGAAAATCACCCGAAATAATAGAATTGAATTGCGACATAAATCTAAAACTACCATACATATATATACCGGAAATAGATGCTAATTTTATGATAGACACAGGAAGCACCCGTTCTTTTATAGGCCCCGATAAAGCACATCAATACTACCGTAATTATATAACAAATTAACCCTTTAAGGTTATAAGCACTCGTGCATCTAGCGAACACAATCAGGTAATTAAAATTCCACTATTTTCTATTTTGCAAAGTAATGACGAACATAAATTTTATCTTTATAATGTCGATTCACGTTATGATAGGTTAATTGGGAATGATTTATTAAAGCAGTTGGAAGCTGAAATAGATTTAAAGAAACAAGTACTTACTACAAATTCTTCTAGAATACCGATAATACACAATAGCCACGTCGTTCTGAAGTTAGAGCAAAATTACCTGCTAACATGTTTTATGGCAAAGGAAAATTAAATTATACCCGATTCTGTGATGGAGTCCGCACGCCTTCTGCATTGGTAAAATGTGAGAATGGCTATGCCACCACAATTATACAAAATACGTTAGATCAACAAATGGAACTATCTATTAAGAAACCTTTTGAAATTTGTGAATGTGTGGATGATAAATCGTATGTAAATTCTATAGATCACTGTGATCTAGAAACGGACCAGTTATTGCTTGAAAATTTAAATAAGTTACGACTAAACCATATGAATGAAGAGGAAAGACATAGCATTCGTAAACTATGTGAGGAATACAAGGATATATTTTATTGTGAACAGATACCTTTGAGTTTTAGTAATCAGGTTAAACACTTCATTCGGACTAAAAACGAGGACCCTATATTCACAAAGCCTTACAGACTAGCCCCCGTACAAGTAACAGAGATAAACAAGCAGGTCGATAAACTTCTATTAGATAATGTAATTCAGGAATCTTTCTTCTCGTGGAATTCTCCCGTACATCTTGTTCCAAAAAAGGCTGATGCTTCGGGCGAAGTTAAATACAGAATGGTCATCGATTACAGAAGGCTAAATGAAATTACAATTGATGATAAGTACCCCCTTCCAAATATCGCAGACCTTTTCCATAAGCTAGGTAAGAGCACTTACTTGTCGACACTCGACCTGGCCAGCGGCTATCACCAAATTAAACTTAATGAAGATGACCGACAGAAAACTGCCTTCAGCACCCAAAATGGACAATATGAGTTCATGAGGATGCCATTTGGATTAAAGACAGCTCCCGCCACCTTTCAAAGGGCTATGAATAACGTCTTAAGAGGGTTGCAAGGAATCCATTGCCTTGTATACCTTGACGACGTTTTTATCTTTTCCGCTAGTCTACAAGAACACATGGAGAAACTCCGTACAGTTTTTGACCGACTTAGAAAGACTAACATGAAAATACAATTAGACAAATCTGAATTTTTCCGAAAAGAAGTTTTATATCTCGGACACAACATAACTAAAGACGGACTGCGACTAAACGATGACAAAATTAAAGTAATACAGAATTATCCTCTTCCTAAGACAACCACCGAAATCAAAAGTTTCCTTGGGCTGGTTGGATATTATAGAAAATTTATAAAGGACTTGGCGAAAATCACGCAGCACCTAACGTCGTGTTTAAAGAAAAGGAATAAGATAATTGTAGGCCAAAATTATATAGATGCTTTTCATAAATGTAAAAAAATATTGACCAGTGTCCCACTACTACAATATCCGGATTCGACTAAACCGTATATATTAACTACCGACGCTTCGAATGTAGCTCTTGGTGCAGTATTATCACAAGGACCAATAGGGTCAGATAAGCCTATTGCATATGCCAGCCGCACACTTAGCGACACTGAGTCGCGATACAGCACAATGCAGCGGGAACTTTTAGCCATCATTTGGGCTGTAAAACATTTTAAGCCCTACTTGTATGGACAGAAATTTCAAATGTATACAGACCATAGACCCCTTGCTTGGCTCTATTCCCTTAAGGAGCCTAACAGCAAACTAACACGCTGGCGTTTGCGTCTTCAAGACTATGATTTTACAATCGTCTATAAAAACGGCAAACAAAATACCAATGCTGATGCCTTGTCTCGCATAAAACTTAATGCTTTAGACGACGCATCAATGGATGTTAATGTGGATGACGATGACATACAAAAAGTAATACGCCAACTGAAAGACCTTGAAAAATACAGACCTAAACCTCAACCAGAGACAGTGATAATTTCAGACTCAGACTCGAGTTTAACGGATCATATAGAATTGTTCCAAGAAAACTACCCTGTACCATCTGTAACTAACAGTAGTAGCACAGACACGATACACTTAAATGTTGAACCTGAGTCAACTGCAATCCCAATCTTGAGCGAGGCAATAGATACCAAACCAAATTAGATCCTAGTATTTTCTTGGTTCCAAAATAAACTACAAGTCAGAAATTTATCTACAGAAAAACAAAAAGTACTAGAGGCATTTCTCCCACTAGAAAACGAAGAATTAATAAAACAATTTTTAAAGGAATATATAAAATTTAAGAGTCGATACTTTATTTATTTCGAGAAAGCTGAGCATAGGAAATTATTTGCGAAAGTTATTATAGAACTCTTTAAGAAGGATGCAGTGCAATTCTTTGAATGTACACAACGCGTAGTGTATGTGGAGAATGAAAAAGAACAAAAAGCTGTCATTCTCAAACACCATGAAGGAAAAACATGTCATCGCGGTGTGAAAGAAACTATGATAAGATTACGCAGAAACTATTATTGGGAAAATATGCAAGACACTGTATCTGCCGTTATAAATGCTTGTGAACCTTGCAGATTAATGAAGTACGATAGGAAATCAATAAAACCTATACTACAACTCACATCAACTCAGGATGCCCCTTTTCAGAAACTATTTATAGATTTATTTACTATTGAGAAGAAGTATTATTTAACCGTTGTGGATGATTTTAGCAAATTAGGGCAGGCCTTAGAGATTGCAAGTCGACAAACCGCTGAAGTAGTGCGAGCATTTATTAAATATTTTTCTATGTACGGAATTCCTAAGAAAATATCATCTGATCTAGGCACTGAATTCAATAACGAATTTATGCGCCAGCTACTATCTATGTATAAAATAAAAACTCATAACACAACTCCCAATAACCCCAATTCGACAGGCATTGTCGAAAGATTTCATTCCACTATAATTGAAATATACAGACTTGTAAAATATGAACATAAATGCACAGACGCTGCATCTGTCATTACATATTCAGTCATGGAATATAATCATACTATTCATTCAACGACAGGATTAACACCCTTTGAAGTAGCATTTGATCATACCGATTCTGGTAAAATATTCGACGTAGATTTTGAAAAGGCATATACACAGCAACTCATTAAAAACCACGCGAGACGAACCAAATACTTATATAGACATATTTCCGAAAAAGTACATACAGATAAAGAAAAGATTAGGAAAAAGAAAAGCGGGGAATCTGGAATTGATCTTAAAGAAGGTGATACGGTTTTTATTAATGATATTAACATAAGAAAAAGTAAGGATAAGCCTAGGTATCAAAAGGCAAAAGTGCAAGGTGATATTGAAAGAAACATAATACCTGTAACGATAGGGAAAAGAGGTATAGGTTGTTGGCGATCTTCGTGAACCTAAATCTGATGATCCGGACCCAAGGCCTTCAACTTCTATAGATTGAGCATAACCCAGGCATGTTACCCGTAAAGCAAGGACAAGCATACAAGGAAGTAGATAAGTGGGTTATAGTTAAGCAGTTAGACTTTAGTAGCATAAAAAAAGTTTTTGTAGCATAAATTGCAGGTGGCCATAGGCCCTTTTTACTGGAAATGATCTTAGTCCTCACGGGTGACAACGCATCTACATTTTCATTTGTAATAGAGGATTGATGTAGATGTCTATGGGCCGCAGCAACCACTTACCATCAAGTGGACTGTGTGCTCGTTTGTCACCCTTATCCTATAAAAAAAATGATTTAAATTTTAATATCAATAAATATAAAGAATTTAGCAGTTTAGGAGACATCCACAAGCCATACGTAAATGAATTCCAAAATATGAAAACACAAGTAAATTATTTAAGTAACTTAGCTGTAGAAAAGTTTAAACAACTCATACCTTCGATACGTTTTAAGCGAGGTCTTATT
Organism: Parnassius glacialis; assembly: GCA_033319125.1. Taxonomy (NCBI): domain Eukaryota; kingdom Metazoa; phylum Arthropoda; class Insecta; order Lepidoptera; family Papilionidae; genus Parnassius; species Parnassius glacialis. Next base: position 23,487,711 of record JAVANC010000006.1, on the reverse strand, counting down.
AATCCATTAGGTTCTGTTATCAAAACGCTTACAGGAAACTTAGACCACAATGATGCAATAAAATACGACAATCTCATATCTCAATTAAAGACCCAGCAAACGCACACTAATAAGAAAATAACAATAATATCGGAGATGCTTGACTCTCTTATAAATAGTACTGGACCTCTACAGGAAAATATGAAAATTATAGATGAACGAATGAAACGTATAGAAAGAATTGTAAAATATATAATTACTAAAGACGATAATAGCATATACTCCACATATGTTTTAAGTGTGTTTAACATGTTTGTCAATAATTTTAGAACTATATACTTAATTTTAAGCGAAATAGAAATGGCATTAGCATTTACTAAACTTCACGTTCTACACCAAGCCATTGTTGATTCCACTGAATTATTAGTATATTAGAATCCATATCTCAAACAAATAGTTTATTGTATCCTATTACTGAAAACAATTTAGTTAATTTAAAAAGATCTATGTCTGTTAAGGCCTATGTAAAAGAAAACCAAATAACGTTCATCATGGAAATCCCTCTGACTGATAATATTACATACACTTATTTTAAAATGTATGCCTTAGCTATGTGTGATCCCACCTATAATAGAACAACTGTTATTTTTCCCAAATATCCTTACCTCATGGTGAAAGATCACACGTACTTACCCTTAAATGGCCCATGTCAGGAGATAGCAGCAAACCAGTTCCTGTGTGAAGAAATTGATATCGTGCAGTATTCTGAAAACACATGTATGGAAGAACTTATGAACTTCGCATCAAATCTAAGCCTTTGTAAATTATCAATAGTAGAGCTGGAAAGTGTTAAGATACAGTCTATAGGTCCTATTAACTGGATCCTATTTACACACAATTAAATATTGGTTAAAAAAACGTGTGGCGGTGACACTCAAAGAAATGCTGTAAAGGGCACTTACCTCTTGGAAATCGATGAAAACTGTGAGATAAAATTAGGCAATATGAAATTACACCAAAAACGATACTACTCAGGAAAACTGCAATATAAGGTGATACCAATTTTAACTCTACCCAAATTTATAGAGCAGCCTACAAATGCGAAGACAGAACAGTGAATTTAAATCGCGTTAATTTGGACGAACTAAAATATCTCTCGTACAAACTGAAAAGTGAAATAGTGTAAAGTGAAAGTGAAAGCTTAATGAAATAGAAAAGTGTTAGTTTAGCTACTGTACTACTCTATGTTATATTAGTTTTAATTATTCTTATTGTTGTAATTTGGAAACATAAGTCTAAGCTCCTACATTGTATGCAAAATCATCGGAATCCAAATGTTGCCGATAACTTTGCAGTCGAGGAGGGAGGAGTTATGGTTACACCAGCACCACCCATAATGCAGATAAAGCGTCCATCAGCATTAATACATAAACGCTGAGTATGTAGTAATTTAATCATCTCAAATCAATAATCTCTAAAAATGCATGTAACAAGTATTTGAATTTTTTATCACATCGTAATTATAACGTAATTGATATCTACTTGAAACTCACATTCTGTTTTAAAGAAATAGAAATAAATAACTTGTTGTAATGTTATTACATTTGAGCTTTAGTAAACCTGACCTGAATAAAATATTTTAACTTGGTAACAAAAAACGAAAATACTTATTAGAATTTTTCCTAAATAGTAGCTAAATAACCTTTTATGACCTTTTTATCTAAAAACTTAGGTAAAAGTTTATATTAGGGTAATAACATTATTTTAAAACTTTCCCGTATAGAGTATTCTTTTACAATAGAACTTAAATAGACATAGCTTTAATATAATCTTATTTCAGGACCCTGTGAGAATGAATGGCGCGCGGAGGCACTATGCCGGGGGGAAACCCCGCTGCCGCGGCAAGTTGTCGCGCAGCGGACAGACTTCCGGCATGATCTCATGGCGACATGGAGAGAGCGAATGTCGCAACCCCGTGCTGGGCACGCCACTATAGCGGCGATAAGACCCCTCTTTGAGGAGTGGCTTGAGAGACGCCACGGCGTCCTCACCTTCCGCCTGACGCAGTTCCTCACTGGACACGGTGTGTTCGGGAGGTTCCTGCACCGAATCGGGCGGGAGGAAACGCCCGGGTGCTCCCACTGCGAGGATCGACCGGAGGACACGGTGGAGCACACCATGGAGGTGTGCCCTGCTTGGGCGGAGCACCGCCGTGTCCTCGTAGCGGCGATAGGCGGCGGCGACCTCTCGCGTCCGGCCCTGGTCGAAGCCATGGTCCGGAGCGAGACGGAATGGGATGCCGTCACCACCTTCTGCGAAGCAGTGATGCTAGCGAAGGAGGTGGCGGAGCGGGAGAAGGAAAGAGCAGCAGCTTTCCTTCCCGGCCGCCGCGGGAGACGCCCCGGGCGTCGGGGGCTACGTCGTGGCCCCCGGCCACCGTAGGCGCGGGCCTGTGGACGGCGAGCAATGGGTAGCTCGCCTTCCGTCCGTCTAACGACGACAGGCCGTGTCAACGGCGCGTTTTGTTCCACGCGCGCCTCAAAGAGCTGTCAGCAGCGTGAAGAGGCCCGCAAGAGCCGACGCCTGCCGGGGCTGCGGGCTGTTCGAAAGATATACCGCGGCTCCGGAACGTAAGGGCACTGAAGGAACACGGATGCTTTTTAGTCAGTAAAAGTCTGACACTCCCTTCCGCTCCACCCATAGCGAAAGGCGTCATTAGATGATTTTCCATCCGCAAAAAAAAAGGACCCTGTGAGAATTCCAAGTAGCGTGAAATTAGGACAATAAAATTAATTCCTACAACGCCAATACGGCGTTATAGTCTAACTTACATTGCGTGTTTGTGTCTAATAAAAATGGAACGGCATTATATTTTAAGTAGAAAACCGGCCAAGTGCGAGTCGGACTTAGCATGAAGGGTTCCGTACCATCATAAAACACGTTTCTAATAAGGAAGTCCCTTAAATTTTAAATTTATTTTTATTTTTATAGATTTTTGTTATAGCGGCAACAGATATACATATTCTGTGAAAATTTCAACTGTCTACCTAAAACGGATCATAAGATACAACCCGCTGACAGACAGACGGACGGACGGACAGCGAAGGCTCAGTAATGGGGTCTCTTGGGTTACCCTTTGAGTACGGAAGCCTAGAAATACAAAAAAAACAGTTTAAGGCCTTAAATAATAAATAAATAAATAAATAGTCTTTTAGCTCGAAGGGTGCGTACAGATTAAGTGACATTTTTTATAGGAGAGGAGGCATACGAGCATGCGGCTCACCTGATGGTAAGTGACTAACGCCGCCCATGAACAACTGCAACACCACGGGAATTGCAAATGTGTTGCCGGCCTTTTAAAAATGAGTAGGCTCTTTCCTTGAAGGTCCCTAAGTCGTATCGGTCCGGAAAAATCGCTGGTGGTAATCGATTCCACAAGGAAGTTGTGCGAGGAAAAAAACTTCTAAATTGCACGGTGTTGGACCGCCAATCATCCAAATGGTATGGACATGTTGTGTACTTTGTGTTTTATAGCACATTGTTTTTCAACATTGTAACATTACAATACTGTATACATTAGAATAACAATACAATATAACAATGTTATACGACATTGTCGTTTGTCGTTCTGCAGTGTTATTCACAATGTAAAAGCTTATTATAATAAAAATATCATAAAAACAAATACCTCTGAAATACCCGCCTCTTTTTTATAGCGAACCTTACTTTTATCTTTAAAAAAGTACACGTGTACGCATAAGTTATATAACATTTGTGTCACGTTAAATAACACGTGTTATTCTGTCTCCATATTACTGAAACATGTTATATAAAAACTTTTATAACATATAATATTTACGCACCTTAATATTACTAAAATACTGCCTCGTTGGTCTAGTGGTTGTAGTAGTGCGACTGCTGATCATGAGCTCCCGGGTTCGAATCCCGGTTCGGGTCAAAAAATCAGTTATTGAGTTTTTCCATCAAGAAATTCTCAGTATCTGCCCGGAGTCAGGAAGTTGGCGGTGTTTCATCCCCGTGCCTCGGAAAGCACGTAAAGCCGTTGGTCCTGCGCCTGATCTCTCTCCGGTCGTGTCGGTTTACCGTCCCATCGGGCTATGAGAGTAAGGGAACAGAGAGTGCTTGCGCGTACACTTGGGCACTATAATCCTGTCCTGCGCAGATGGCGAGTCTCCATTGAGACTGGCCGCCATGGCCGAAATTCGGTCTGGAGGACATTATTATTATTATTACTAAAATCTAGAGTTAATAATAATATAGCAATCACTAAAGCCGGCTGTAAAAAAACGTTGACATGAAACCGGAAAATAGACTTATTTGCTGGCAATGGAATACGGAATTAATTGCTATTTAACCGTTTGACTGTTGACCTCGAAGTTAAAACTAAGGATTGTGATTATTATCAACTTAATTTACTACTAACGTTGATTGGATTTTCCTGTACAAGTGAAATGAAGACAGATAAAACTTTACTTTATTACTCGTATCACACATTGAGATTGTTTAAGCAATTATTAATGTTTTATTGACATGTCTTTGGCTATGTAATGAGAAGGGGAGATCTACCGCCGCGCAAGCTGATCAGCTCAGCGGCCAACGGTCCGTGTGTTAGTTTTTTTTTTGCAACCAGAAGCAATTAAAAAGGGCAACCCTCCGGAAAGGGAGGTGGTAAATGCTATAAGCATACAACGACAGCCGGCTGGCGTAGTTATATGGGACTCACTACTACGCGACTAACCTAACCTAACCTAAGTGCCTACCCACTAAACACCACCTATGAGACTGGCATTGGCTTTTGAGGCCTTTCTGCCGAATCGGAAGCGACCATCTTTAGGGATAAGGGGGCGCAGAACGTGTGCTAGTATAGAGCTGTTCTATATATAACGCAGTACTTCGGAACTTTGATAGCGCGATTTAGCCTTCAGTGCGTTTCGCTTGTGGCGCAACGTCAGCGCTGTCACATCACCTCCCTGTTCGAACGGGAGGTCGATCGATAGTGCAATCCGATTACAGGTGCGTCCTTAATGCCAGTGGGTAATGCATGCTGTGTACGTAAGGGCAAGTGACGCCAGTACAAACGGTTTGCCGGTGTCAGTGGCGTAGCTATGTAACCAAGGGCCCCGGGGCAAAAATGAAATTGGGGCCCTATTTAAACTAAACTAAATACGTTAAAGGTGCAAAACTACTTCATCATCAGCTCCTTGTTTCCCACTGAAGGGCATAATAAAGCAAAGCTACTTACTACTAAGTATTATGGGTAACGCATAAACAATGACGAAGTAGATTACAGTTAATAATAAAGGCAGACAACATAATGGGTGACCGGCTCGAACCAAGGAGGTACCACGACCTTACAGATAACCAGCGTGAAGTAGGAGTTTACTTCACCTGGCAAGTGCAGGTGGTCGGAGACCTAACCCCTCTCCCCATAAACATGGTAGTATAACTAAATAAATAACCATCCCAAGAGGGGAAGCCCTGGCTGAGCATTCACGCCCAAGCTACCCTACTCTTCCTTAACGCAGGTGCTCAGACTGCCTCTCGTATGCTAGAGAGGGGGGGGGGCGAAATTCTGCGCTTCACTATTACTGATCGTGGCAAGTAGAGCAATAAGATAAAGAAAGCCCCTGCCAAACTATCCGTGAATTTCTGCAACATCAAGGGATTTCATTTGAACGTTAACAAAGTTAACTAGATACCATCTGAAGGCGAAGGCGACCTTGCTCTTTCTAACCAAGACGCAGGTGCCCTCTCCGGCCGATACTTCTCTCCTATCCGGGATACAAATTAGAACACCTTTGTGCATTACCTTCGGGCTGGAGTTTGCGTATACGAGAGAGTCGGAGAGGACATCTGTTCTCAAGGTCTCGGCAGACTTGAAGGTCAGCAACGACCATCCTCGTGTTTACGGGTGCCTCTATAGGTAATGGTGGCACAGATCAACTCGTCGACCACGTCTCAATCGCTACATACTCCGTGCTACAACAGGCCCCATCTATATATAATTTTAACAGCCACAACGTTGAATGGCTTGGTTCTCGTTTAACCGATCATGCGGGAAGATCTGTTTATGACTTTGCCTTGGCATATGGTCCACACAAATGGCTACTTCGCCTACGCGGATTCTAGATATTGCATATGGAAGATATTGCACCTTCCCTGTTGGACCTTCTGCTAAACTCTCATCCGGACGGACTTTTTTTTTAAAGAAAAAAATATCATCATATCAGGCCTCCGTCGATTATCTTTAACGATGATGATAATTGTCGCAAAAGTGGGTTTTTAAATCCTGTATTTTTAACGTTTATAATTTTTTAATCTTAAAATAGTAATTTGTCAACTAATTAAAAAAGGCTTATATTTCAGAGTATGGATAAATTATTGATAATATATTTTATCTATGTTTACTGCTGAAAAATAATAAGTATTCAATTGACAATGACACTGTTTACCGAAATGTTAAAGGCATTCTTAACTACACGTAATTTTCTTCAATAATGCAAAGAATCAATAGAATTAAGATACAATGAATAGAAAATGGCTCTTGAAACTACAGGACTTACCATTTCTGAGTGGGTAATGGAGCTACGAGTATGTAGAGTTAACCACGCTACCACAGAATAAATAATATGGTAATACGTAACGCTACTTCAAGGCGCAGTGGTGGTGTACTTTGCAGGTCCGCCGCTTTTTCATTCAGACATTAGTTTTCCCTATGTGGATTTCTTTTGCTAGTGTTAAATTACATAATTTACTTCGGTTATAGCTTTACCGAATCCGGACAAATGGATAAATTAAATCCTGCTTGCTTGTGTTTTCTAAATTAAAGCGACAGGGTTACAAAGGGACAGCCCTGCCTGAGCATCAGGCTTATAACTAAATTCAATTCGTCAAGTATTTTGATATAAAAATATGTATCCGAAATCAAATATTAAAAGCTTTAACTAATATTTAGGAAGACAATCGGAGCAAGATAAATGAAATACGCACTACCGTTGCCTATTTTACATATGGACATAGAGAAACGACTCTGTGGAGTCAAGAAATTGATATCACTAGCTTGTATTTGTTCCTAGTATATACAGAGTTTATATTACTTTTTTACTAAAACTACCTTTGTTTTTGTGAACATACATTAAGTTTTCGTAAATATACTGAGAGGCCAAAGTTAATATATTTATTTCTTTTAATTTATCTCTAAGAGAATCTCTCGGTTTAAGATCGTAAATAGCTCTAATTTGACTACTAATACTCTAATTTGAAACTGCTCTTTTGTAAAACAAAAATAGTTTTTAAATCAGCCACATTTCTCCATACCAAAGTCCCATAAGGAAATAACTGAAATAAACTCATCTAGCTGTCTCGACACTAGTGAGACCTCTAATCTTTTTACGACATAGGCTGCAGAACTTTGCTTGCTAGTTTGGATATACTTATGGGGGCCCTATTGAAGCTTTGCGTCGAGAGTGATGCCTGATGATGAAAAATAGTAAACTCAACAGAGCTCAGTTCTTCCCCATTTAAAAACACATTGGTATTCAGATTTTTAACATTCAATGTTGTAAATTTCATACATTTAGTTTTATTTCCGTTTAAATGTAGATTATTAATGTTAAACCAATGCATTAATTTTGATATAGCATTATTCACTTCGTCACATTTAAATAATTGATAATAACTTTCTGCATTTTAATACCTAAATATGAAATAATAAGTTTAAGCGCTGTGTTCTTGACACCATAATACTGTAGCTTCCTGATTAATGGCTCATAGTGAACACAGTTGAATGCTTTGGAAAGGTCACAAAAAATACCCAAAGCATCCTCTGAATTCTCCCATGCACAAAAAATATGTTTAATAAGCTCATCTCCAGCGTCAGATGTCAAGCGACCCCTTGTAAAACCGAATTGATTTCTATGAGGGAATTTATTAATATTAAAGATACTTAAAATCTGATCAAAAATTAATTTTTGAATTTTTTTACTAAATGTTGGTATTACAGAAATTAGTCTAAAATTGGCGGGGTATAATGTACTACCAGATTTAAATAAAGATATGACTTTACTCTGTTTCACTAAATTAGGAAACACGATAGATTCGTCGCTTGTATTAAATATAGTGGCTAGATAATAATATAGGTGCTATTGTGTCTATTATAGATAAAATAACTTTAACGGATATCCCCATTAGTCTGTCGTAATCTTAACATCAATCGTTTTAAAATATTTAACTATATATTTTGGCAATACTCTGTGAAATATGATATATGAAATAACTCATGCTGAGATAACAAAAATAGTTATAATTGGTGTTTCTAAAAACCATAACTATAAAGCAAAAATATAAAACTGGTACCTTAAAAAAGTTTACGTACCGAATTACCGAGTGGAAAACACTTAAGCGGGGAGAATGTTAGAACAAACGACGTGGGTCTCATCAAATCTCGGCACAGGCTCCTTGTTAAAGGGCAGTTAATATAATCTTTGACACTGGAAGTGGCTGAGTTAGGCGCGAGCGATCTTTATCTCATAAAAATAAACTATTTATAAAAAGTATTCTCAACAAGGTTTGCAAGGTAATAAACCTTGAAATTGCAATTAATCGTGACACTTAAGACTAGGGACCTACCCCGGGTTCGCCTTTTATTTGATAAATTTTTTGATTTCATAAAAAATCTCCAAGCTTTTCAGATAAAATATACCCTAGAGCACTCTTTGTGTTGCTCTCTATCTATTCTTGAAGTATCATCACAATCGATTCAGCCATTCCGGTTAGTTTGGACAGACATACAGACAGACCACAATTTTGAAAACGTTTATTCAAAACTTAATAGCTTGCAAATAACCTCCTGAACTCAATACAAGGCAGTTATTTTGCACAGAGGCACTTCAATTTTATTTATATTATGTATAGATTTTCCCAAACAATTATTATGATTTGCGTGTTTGTCTTCATACAGCACTTGCCAGTTCATAGAAAGAGAGAGAGAGAGAGAGAGAGACAGAGAGAGGGATAAAGAGAGAGAGAGAGAGATAGAGAGAGAGTGAAAGAGTTTTAGATTTATAAACATTCAAATATATTTAAAACATGTGACTGAAATGACCTCGTCTTAAATTACAACAACGTTTTTAAACGGAACTGTGTTTTTGATACTTTCCACTATTTATAATATTATAACTATACGAGTATGAGTACATTTTACGAATAGGAGTGGGTTAGTTACAGATTAGTAAGTTAAAGATTACGCGGACCGAAAACCGCGTCCGTCGCTAGTGGCTTTAATAGATTAAGAGCTTAGTTGAATAATTTTTGCTTTTCAGTAGATTTAGTTTAATTTAATCTTTCGACGACTTTTCATTAACATAGCCTATCAATATTTTAATTCAGTCCTTTTAGAAGATGAAATTAACTTTATTATTATTAAATATTATGTGCACCATTCTAAATTGAAACATATAGATAGATAACTTGTCTCTCAAAGCATACTAAGTATGCGTTGAGAGTCACAAGTCTTGTAGGTTTTTGCTGTGTGACAAAAGTACATATACAATAAGTATATAAGTACATATCGAGTGACGTGCAGTTTCGTGGTTACTTGGAAGCCCGTTTTGAAGAAGCAATTGAGCGAATCCAAGACACAAAAGTCTTTTCTAGAGATCTGTTTGCCGGACAGAAACAACAGTTGAAGTTTGAAGATCAGTTGTGACAGCGTCATTTTGGGACACCAAAAATTTCAAGTGAAATTAAGAGGTTCTACTGGACACATCTATTGGAGCCACACCTAAGTGTGAGGAACGATCCAAAACCAAGTCTCATCCATTACTACTTCGACGATATCTCAGACGTCAATCTAAGCGAATTGTTATTCTATGGGGAGGTCTGTGTTCAACAGTGGTCTTGTTGAATTCTGTAGGTAATACAATAAATCTCTAAAATGCATGTAACAAGTATTTGAATTTTTTATCACATCGTAGATATTGATTTCTTTTTGAAACTCACATTCTGTTTTAATGAAATAGATATAAATAACTTGTTGTATGTATTAAGAGCTTTTAGTAAACCTGACCTGAATAAAATATTTTAACTTGGTAACAAAAAACGAAAATACTTATTACAATTTTTCCTAATTAGTACCTAAATAACTTTTTATGACCTTTTTATCTAAAAACGTTGGTAAAAAATTATATTAGGGTAATAACATTATTTTAAAACTGTCCCGTATTTTTACAGAGATTTTACCCGTATTTTAGAGTATTCTTTTACAATAGAACTTAAATAGACATAGCTTTAATATAATCTTATTTCAGGATTCTGTAAGAATTCCAAGTATCGTGAAATTAGGACAATAAAATTAATTCCTACAACGCCAATACGGCGTTATAGTCTAACTTACATTGCCGGTTTTCACGTTTCTAATAAGGAAGTCCCTTAAATTTTAAATTTATTTTATTTTTATAGATTTTTGTTATAGCGGCAACAGAAATACACATTCTGTGAAAATTTCAACTGTCTACCTAAAACGGATCATAAGATACAACCCGTTGACAGACGGACGGACGGACGGACGAACGGACGGACGGACGGACAGCGGAGGCTCAGTAATGGGGTCCCTTGGGTTACCCTTTGAGTACGGAGGCCTAGAAATGAAAAAAAAAACAGTTTAAGGCCTTAAATAATAAATAAATAAATAGTCCTTTAGCTCGAAGGTCCTAAACCGGCCAAGTGCGAGTCGGACTCGCGCATGAAGGGTTCCGTACCATCATAAAACACGTTTCTAATAAGGAAGTCCCTTAAATTTAAAATTTATTTTTATTTTTATAGATTATTGTTATAGCGGCAACAGAAATACACATTCTGTGAAAATTTCATAATAAATAAATAAATAGTCCTTTAGCTCGAAGGGCGCGTACAGATTAAGTGACATTTTTTTGTAGGAGAGGAGGCATACGAGCATGCGGCTCACCTGATGGTAAGTGACTAACGCCGCCCATGAACAACTGCAACACCAGGGGAATTGCAAATGTGTTGCCGGCCTTTTAAAAATGAGTAGGCTCTTTTCTTGAAGGTCCCTAAGTCGTATCGGTCCGGAAAAATCGCTGGTGGTAATCGATTCCACAAGGAAGTTGTGCGAGGAAGAAAACTTCTAAATCGCACAGTGTTGGACCGCCAATCATCCAAATGGTATGGACATGTTGTGTACTTTGTGTTTTATAGCACATCCACATTATGATTGAACATTGTAACATTACAATACTGTACACATTAGAATAACAATACAATATAAAAATGGTATACGACATTGTCGTTTGTCGTTCTGCAGTGTTATTCACAATGTAAAAGCTTGTTATAATAAAAATATCATAAAAACAAATGCTTAAATAAAAGGCTTTAATATAGTATCTAATTGACTTTTTAATAATCTCCTACGTTTAAACGCTGATAAAACACACCTAAATATTTGCGCTCATCATTGTACGAGGGTGGATTGAAAAGTACTCGGCCTAACACAGATCCATTCAATTCTAAAAATCAAATCTACCCACATTATTTAGTTCAGTTCAGACTTGTTCATTGTGTGAAGTTCGAAACGTGTGCGATAATTAGTTGTGATTTTATAAATTTATTAACAAAGTAATCGGACATAATTTCCGCGAATGGAGCAAATCGAGCAGCGTGCCGTCATTAAGTACCTCCATAAGAAGGGGCTATCATCAAAAGCCATCCATGATGACATGGTCAGTACATTAGGCGATTGTGCTCTGTCATATTCATCCGTCAAAAAATGGATAGCAGAATTTAAGCGTGGTAGAGAGAGTGTGAAAGATGAACCCCGCTCTGGAAGGCCTTCGACGTCAACTACTGACGAAAATATTAAAAAAGTACTTGATTTAATAATGGGAGACCGCAGATTAATAATTCTAGAGATAGCCGAGATTATAGGCATCTCTTATGAATGAACTCAAAACATCATTGTCAACGAGTTGGGTTTCCACAAGGTGTCTGCGAGGTGGGTTCCGCGACTGCTTTCAGTTGAACAAAAAAGGACGCGATTGACTATTTCACGCGACTGTTTGGAGTTATTTGAAGCCGATGCAGATGATTTTTTTAATCGTTTTGTTACTATAGACGAAACATGGGTTCATTACTGTACACCGAAAACAAAACAACAATCAAAACAGTGGAGAAGACCTGGTTCACCACCCCCTAAAAAGGCTAAGTCGATTTTGTCGGCAAATAAGGTGATGGCTTCAGTATTCTGGGACTCGAAAGGTGTGATTATGATTGATTATCTTGAAAGGGGTCAGACTATAAACTCTGATTACTACTGCACCTTACTACGTCGTTTACGAGAGGAAATAAAAGAAAAACGTCGAGGAATGCTCAGAAGAAAAGTCCTGTTTCATCAAGATAACGCCCGTGTTCACACGTCAGTACAGTCAATGGCTGAAATTCACAACTGTGGCTTTGAACTGTTACCGCATCCGCCGTATTCACCTGATCTGGCACCATCAGACTTCTTTCTGTTCCCTAACCTAAAAAAGCACTTGGGAGGTCAAAGATTTTCGACAAACGACGAGGTCAAAGCAGCTGTAGACGCATATTTTGACTCTAAGGAAGAATCATTTTTTTTCAACGGTCTAAATGCTTGGAAGGGGAGGTGGCAAAAGTGTATTGAACTTGATGGTGATTATGTAGAAAAATAAAAATATAACTGATTTAGTATGTGTTTATTTTCTTGGTTAGGCCGAGTACTTTTCAATCCACTCGTATGATGACACTGCATGTGCATGTCCCGCATTAACAAAAAGAGACAATATAAAATATCTAGGTATCACGCTTGACACAAATTTAAATTTCCGCTAGCACATTGATTTACTTTGTGCTAGAGTTCGTAAATTAATATATATTTTTTAAATATCTTCGTAACATCGCTGATTTTATATTGATAAGGCAGGTCTATTTGGCTTTGTGTCAATCCATACTCACTTATGGCATTACTTCCTGGGGTGGGGCTTCTAAAACAATATTGCTCCCACTAGAACGTGCTCAGAGAGCAGTTCTGAAGGTAGCCACTTTCCGCCCATTCATATTTCCTACACATCAACTGTTCTTGGCATGTTGTGTACTAACTGTCCGTCAGTTGTATCCTCAACATCATATTAAAACAGCATACCGAACTTCCATTTAAATCCATAGACAGGAGAAGAATGGACTTAGTTTGTGTAAACCCTCAAACCAAACACGCATTTGTAAACAAATTTTACGTATTTTTAGGACCCTTTCTATATAACAAGCTCAACAAGTCACTAAAGGTATATAGTCTAAGTTATAAGAACTGTAATATAAGTGTGTGGAATTTCTAAATAAATTAAATTACGAAGACACAGAGAAGTTGTTAGAAATTCTAAAATAGTTTGCATTAATTGTAAGTAACAATAATTGTTATTTAGTTATTTTATTTATTATATAATATAGTTTAATTATTTAAATATCTAGTGTCCTACATTATTAAACCGATTGTATAAGTGATGTCTGAAACACAGGTACTCAACCTAGTTCAGGCAGGTAGCTAATATTATAAACTTGACTTTTCTATTTTTCTTTTGTAGATTCTATATTATTAAGCTACACACAGTTTTTATTTTATCATAGCTTGTTATTTTTGTTAAACTTAATGTGACTTTATTTAATTTTATTCATATTTGTTCCTGTATCTAAACATGTGTAATTGGAAATGAATTAAATATTTATTATTATTATTATTAAATACCTCTGAAATACCCGCCTTTTTTATATAGCGAACCTTACTTTTATCCTTTAAAATGTACACGTGTACGCGTAAGTTACATAACATTTGTAACACGTTAAATAACACGTGTTATTCAGTCTCCATATTACTGAAACATGTTATATAAAACCTTTTCTAATATATAATATTTACGCACCTTAATATTACTAAAATCTAGAGTTAATAATAATATAGCAATCACTAAATCCGGCTGTAAAAAACGTTGACATGAAACCGGAAAATAGACTTATTTGCTGGAAATGGAATACGGAATTAATTGTTATTTAACCGTTTGACTGTTGACCTCGAGGTAAAAACTAAGGATTGTGATTATTATCAACTTAATTTACTACTAATATTGATTGGATTTTTCTGTACAAGTGAAATGAAGACAGATAAAACTTTACTTTATTACTCGTATCACACATTGAGATTTTTTAAGCAATTATTAATGTTTTATTGACATGTCTTTGGCTATGTAATGAGAAGGGGAGATCTACCGCCGCGCAAACTGATCAGCTCAGCGCCCAACGGTCCGTGTATTAGTTTTATTTGCACCCAGAAGCAATTAAAAAGGGAAACCCTCCGGAAAGCGACAAGGGAGGTGGTAAATGCTATAAGCATACAACGACAGCCGGCTGTCGTAGTTATGTGGGACTCACTACTACGCGACTAACCTAACCTAACCTAAATGCCTACCCACTAAACACCACCTATGAGACTGGCATTAGCTTTTGAGGCCTTTCTGCCGAATCGGAAGCGACCATCTTTAGGGATAAGGGGGCGCAGACCGTGTGCTAGTATAGAGCTGTTCTATATAAAACGCAGTACTTCGGAACTTTGATAGCGCGATGTAGCCTTCATTGCGTTTCGCTTGTGGTCATCGCCGTCACATCACGTCCCTGTTCGGACGGGAAATCGATAGTGCAGTCCGATTACTGGTGCGTACTTAACGCCAGTAGGTAATGCATGCTGTGTACGTAAGGGCAAGTGACGCCGGTGCAAACGGTTTGCCGGTGTCAGTGGCGTAGCTATGTAACCAAGGGTCCCGGGGCAAAAATTAAATTGGGGCCCTATTTAAACTAAACTAAATACGTTAAAGGTGCAAAACTATTAATTATTAAGATTATTAATTAAGATTATTATTATTATTAAGATGATTTATTTGTTAGAATATGGTACATTGAAGTTGTTACAGAATAATTAAGATCCTAAATATTCTGCAGTTTCCTGCGTACAAATATTTTCAGACAGATTATGTTAGAATTTAAGAGAATACCAAGACATTAATTATTATAGAATATAAATATACTTACAGCTATACTTAAGGAAACTAAGTAGCATCTATATAAAAACAAAAATGTCAATCAATTAATTCATAATATTTTTTACTTAAAACATGTCAATAAATTAAGTCGCGATTAATCTCAATAATTACAATTCAAGTCAAATTTATCATTTAAGAAGTCATTTATAGAATAATAACATTTATTTAAAAGAAATTGATATAATTTACGTTTAAAGATTCCTATGTTCAGTTTTTTGAAACAAACAGGCAATTTGTTGTAAACATGTATTGCCATGCAATATACATTTTTTGAGTAAAGTTGTATTCTTTGCTTTGGTACAAACAACTTATGTATGTTTCTATTAGTCCTAATTATAACGTTGTTTTGTTTTTCAAATAAATTACTATTTTTGTGAACAAAGACACAAATTTCGTAAATATATAATGCAGGAAGTGGCAATATTTTATATTTGCGAAAAAGAGGAATGCAACTATCTAATTGATGTGCTCCACACATTGACCTTATACATTTTTTCTGCCCGCGAAAAGCTCTAATTAAATCGACAGAATTACCCCAAATTATTAAGCCGTAACGTAGGATCGAAGAAACATATCCATGATAGGCAGAAAGTGATGCCTCTATGTTAGCCACTCGACTTAAACGATATAGAACAAAGACAAATTTATCTAATTTTCTACATAGGTTATCAATATGTGTCTTCCAATTACAGAACTTGTCTATTGTTATACCTAAAAAGTTTGTATGGTCAACTTCTTCGATGACGTTTTTCCCATATTCGATTTTAAATGGTGCTTGTTTGCTATTATATGTCTGAAATCTTATCATTTTAGTTTTTTCGATGTTAACTTGTAAATTATTATGCCTTAACCAATCTATTATTTTTTCTAGAGTACTATTTATTTCGTATTCGTAGTCAAAAGGTTTATTATTATTTTCAATATTAATGGTAATGTCATCAGCATACAGCACACATTTGTGTGTAGTTATATTGGAAAGATCGTTTATGTATATTATGAATAATAATGGTCCTAGTATACTTCCTTGCGGCACTCCGAAATTATTTTCGCGATATGGTGATCTATAAATTTTTTTACGATGTCCCGAGTAACTTGATATCTCAACGCACTGTTTCCGTTGACTTAAATAGTCTTGTATTAATGTTAGTGCATTACCTCTTATACCATATCTGTTGAGTTTGTGTAACAATAATTCGTGGTTAACAAAGTCAAATGCCTTTGACATATCGATGAAAATGGATGTTATAGGTATTTTGTTGTTTAGGCTGGTTGTTATAAGTTTTACTAAGTTAAAACATGCTAAAGTCGTTGACTTGTGTTTTGTAAACCCATATTGCTCAGGTTTTAATATTTCATGTTTGGTAAAGAAGTTATAGATTCTGGTATGTATGGCCTTTTCAAATACTTTAGACAAAACAGGTATAAGTGTTATAGGACGATAATTGTTAATATCACTTTTATCGCCTTTCTTGTATAGTGGTTTAACGATAGAAAATTTTAGTCTGGTTGGGAATATGCCTTGAACAAAAGCTAAATTAATAATATGGGTCAGTGGCAAAGATAAATATTTAGAGCAATGTTTTAAGACTTTAGTACTAATATCATCGTAACCTGTAGAATTTGTATTATTTAAGGAATTAATTATTTTTATAATGTCAGTGTTATTTATAGGAATTAGATAAATAGAATTGGGATAAAATGTCAATTTAGATGCATAGTCATTATTGGTTGTTATTGTATTTGATATTTTAATGTCATTAGTTAAATTTATAAAGTAATTGTTAAACACATCCGCTATTTTATGTGGCTGATAATATGTATTGTCACTAGTAGTTATTGTAGTTATGTCATTACTAACTGCCACATCATTATTAATGTTTTTTATTATTCGCCAAGCTGCCTTACTTTTGTTGTTAGAATTAAGTAGGTAGCGTGTATTGTCAAGTTTCTGAGCTTGCTGTATGCATTTCCTTAAAATGTTTGCATATTTGTAATATATTTTCTTATTTCTTTTTTTGTTTGCTGTTGAAAGACGGTATTTCAAATATAAACGTCTTTTATTAATGCTACATTTTTTAATACCCCTTGTAATCCATTTGTTTTTAATAGGTTTGTTTGTTATTTTTACAATTATTTTAGGAAAACACAAATTATAAAATAAGGTCAGAGTATCATGAAAGTAGTTGAAAGCCAAGTTAGTATCCTCGGCTTCATATACATCAGCAAATGACAGGGCTGAAATATAGGACACAAATTTTTTCACGTTTTCATTACTAAGGTCTCTTTTTTCCTCAAACCAAATCGATTTCCTAATATGACTTACATTTATATTTGCGGGAAAAGTTATTGTTTGGCAAGTTTCATGATCAGATAGCGCTAAATAGTGAATATTTGGTTGTAAATTAGGAAGATTACTGGCAATCAAATCAATACAAGACATTTTTCTGGTTGGCTTACAAATGTGATTTTTTAAATTATGATTGTATAATATGGAATTAAGTTTTTTAGAATTACTATGATTTTTCAAAATATCTGTATTCCAATCTCCACAAACTATAATTTTTTTATTTTTTTTTCTTAGCAAGTTTATTTAAAAGTTGATTAAAATTTTCAAAAAACAATTTTGTATTAGAATTTGGAATCCGATATATACATACAACGCAAATGCCAAGTGTAACTATCTCAATAGCACAAAATTCAAATGTATAGATTAGCGGGTTGGGTAGGTTTTTTATGGGTTGATATT
Organism: Parnassius glacialis; assembly: GCA_033319125.1. Classification (NCBI taxonomy): domain Eukaryota; kingdom Metazoa; phylum Arthropoda; class Insecta; order Lepidoptera; family Papilionidae; genus Parnassius; species Parnassius glacialis. Next base: position 23,469,849 of record JAVANC010000006.1, on the reverse strand, counting down.
CTAATTCTTTCCTAACCAATATGCACGTGCCACCTCTACGCTGATTTGGTCTTGAAAAAGCCGTTGCTAATTTGTAATTTTTAAGCGTTAAATTAGACTCTGTACCCTGTTTCATAAAAGTTTCACTAATGCATATTATATCGATACTAATATTTTTATTTTCAAACTCAAGAATTGCAAGTTCAAGTAAATCTTTTTTATGTAAAATTCCAGCAATGTTTTGATGTAGTAGGGTGTAATTTCTTACATTATCGAAAAAAGATTGAATCATTACCGTTATTCATTGGATTTTGCTTAGACTCTACTTTACTTTTATCTATCTGTCTATAAAAATAATATGGGATAGTTCCTTTTATTTCGCTTAGTTCTTTCATGTTCAGTTTATTTACTCCAGTACTACCAGTTGCTATGCCAGCACACTTTGATCTTAGTAACGATCGAACAAGTTTTTCGTAATTAAAATTATCAATTTCTATATTTAATTTAGAACACAAGAAATGTTTCGGTATCGAACGCGAGTTCCTATTTAAATTATTACTTATGTCAATAAAATAGCAGTTTGAAAAATTCTGAACAAATAGCTTAATTTCTCTATTCAACAACTTGACATTTAGAAAGTCATTATTAAATACGTTTAATACAAAAACTTTGTTCTTCTTCAATTTGCCGAGTGTAGAACAAAGTTCAGTCAGAAATACATATGGATTTTTGTCATTGCTTCCTACACCTAAAATTACAATGTCATCTGTATTCAAAGTCTCTAATATATTATCAATACTGTCAAATATTTGCGCACTGGATGCATTTGGTTTACATATTCCGGAAACTGAGTAAACATTGTTCCATTTGTTTTTAGATCTCTGCTTACACATTTCTTGAGCAAGTCCTCGTACTTGCTGATCTCCTAAGATTATGATTTTTGGTGTTGACGATGTATTTTTAATTTTATTAAAAATTTTTCTTTCTTTTTCTTCATGTACATAGTTTGGAGGTTCTTTATCTCTGGTTACAGTCTCAGTCCTATGATTCGTATCACTAGGATTTATGTATGAAAGTTTTTTGCAAACAATTTCGGAAGCATGCAGGGGTGATATCCTAGGCGTCTTTGTTTGCAAATAAATTATTTTTTTGCTTAATGGGATAGGCGTTCGTTTTGCAATGGGTGTGCAAGTAATCTTGTCATCACTAGTGAGTCTTTTTAAACAGTTTATAGTTCTGTCTTTCTCTTGTAATTTTAATTCCATTAATTGAATCTGCGAATTTAATTCTGCAATTTCATTGTGCGCTGATTCTAATTCTGTTCTTACTGAGGATAATTGCAGACTCAATTCATCGATAGACGATTTATTTATGGCGTGTATTAAATGTTCACTTTGACTTGTTACATCTAACAGAGTGGAATTTGTTAACGATTGACTTATTTGGAAGTTCTCAGGGTCGTCAGAGAAAGTTCTCTTTCGTCTTCTCATTGTAACGTTTTCCATAATTTTAGTCGAATTTATTGTATGTCAAATACTTTTAGATTTTGTTTTTATTCACAGCTTTAGAAAATGTTAATAAAGTTATTAATGTTCGGTAAGTTTGTAATTTTATTTTTCTTTAAACACTTGTTAGTTGTTTATACCCGCGTAAAATTTGAAAATGATAATTGAGATATCACTTATTTATAATGTAAAATAACACTCTCACTTCTTTTCTGTTTCGTTTACGTCGCACTGAATGAGTTAATTTTTAAATTAATGATCTAGAAATATTTTTAAATCTTAAAAATATATGGAGCCGATACTGCAACCGCGAGCGTATTCGGTTCGGTCACTATTTCATCATCAGCTCCTTGTTGCCCACTGAAGGGAATAATAAAGCAAAGCTACTTACTACTAAGTATTATGGGCAGACGACAGCACTGGTGATGCTTTATACACCGGCCGTGCCAATATTTCTCGGGAAAATGTCAGCGAGTACCGGAACAAACTTGTGTCTGAAGTCGAGACTTTGTTGAACAAAGTCTCAGACTGGGGGCGACTAAATCTAGTCCAGTTCAATCCCCAGAAGACACAAGTTTGCGTGTTTACCGCTGAAAGATTCCCTTTATCGTATCTCTTCAGTTTCAAGGCACTCCCCTTGTTGCCTCAGCCAGTGTCGGTATCCTCGGTGTTGACATATCGAGTGACGTGCAGTTTCGTGGTCACTTGGAAGAGAAGGCCAAATTAGCCTCTTAACATCTTTGCGTGCTCAGCAGAGCGGGACAGTATTTCATGTGGGCACACCGCTTGCAAATTTACAAGGCGCAGGTTCGTCCTCACATGGAATACTGTTCTCATCTCTGGGCAGGGGCTCTCCAGTGCCAGCTCCTTCCACTTTACCGCATCCAACGCAGAGCGGTTCGAATCGTCGACGACCGAGTTCTTCCCGATCGGCTTGACTCACTGGCACTGCGTAGAGAGCTTGCATCTCTTTGCATATTTTATCGCATCTACCACGGGGAGTGCTCTGAGGAATTGTTCGGACTAATTCCAGCCGCTCAATTTCACCATCGTACATCGCGACAAAACTCGCGATACCATCCATATCATCTGAATGAATGGCGGTCCACCACTGTGCGATTCAGAAGAAGGTTTCTCCCTCGCACAACTTCCTTGTTCAATGGATTACCGCCAGCGAATTTTCCGGACCGATACGACTTAGGGACCTCCAAGAAAAGAGCCTTCTCCTTTTTAAAAGGCCGGCTACGCATCTGCGATTCCCCTGGTGTTGCAGTTGTTCATGGGCGGCGGTAGTCACTTACCATCAGGTGAGCCGCATGCTTGTTTGCCCCCTCTCCTATAAAAAAAATCCGAAATCAAATATTAAAAGCTTTAACTAACATTTAAAAGGACAATCGGAGCAAGATAAATAAAATACGCACTATTTTTGCGTTGCTTATATATGGACATAGAGAAACGACTCTGTCGAGTCGAGAAACTGGTATCACTAGCTTGTATTTGTTCGTAGTGTTTACAGAGTTTATATTACTTTTTACTAAAACTACCTTTGTTTTTGTGAATATACATTAAGTGTTCGTAAATATACTGAGAGGCCAAAGTTAATATACTTATTTCTTTTAATTTATCTCTAAGAGACTCTCTCGGTTTAAGGTCGTAAATATGCGTCGAGAGTGATGCCTGATGTTGAAAAATAGTAAACTCAAAAGGGCTCAATTCTTCCCCATTTAAAAACACATTGGTATTCAGATTTTTAATATCCAATGTTGTAAATTTCATACATTTAGTTTTATTTCCGTTTATATGTAGATTATTAATATTAAACCAATGCATTAATTTTGATATAGCATTATTCACTTCGTCTCATTTAAATAATGGACGTTTAAATTTAAAAATCAAGTAAGTATCATCAGCAAATAATACTATATCGTGATTAACCCTGACAAGAGAAGGTAAGTCATTAATATACACTAGAAAAATGAATGGGCTGAAAATCGAGCCCTGAGGGAGACCCATTAGTACAGATAATCCGGAAGAACTTTTACTATTGATAATAACTTTCTGGATTTTATTACTTAAATATGAAATAATAAGTTTAAGCGCTGTGTTCTTGACACCAAAATACTGTAGCTTCCTGATTAATGTCTCATAATGAACACAGTCGAATGCATTTATTCATAACTTAATAGCTTGCAAATAACCTCCTGAACTCAATACAAGACAGTTATTTTGCACAGAGGCACTTCAATTTTATTTATATTATGTATAGATTTTCCCAAACAATTATTATGATTTGCGTGTTTGTCTTCATACAGCACTTGCCAGTTCATAGAAAGAGAGAGAGAGGGAGAGACAGAGAGAGAGTGTTAGAGTTTTAGATTTATAAACATTCAAATATATTTAAAAACATGTGACTGAAATGACCTCGTCTTAAATTACAACAATCTTTTTAAACGGAACTGTGTTTTTGATACTTTCCACTATTTTTAATATTATAACTATACGATTATGAGTACATTTTACGAATAGAAGTGGGTTAGTTACAGATTAGTAAGTTAAAGATTACGCGGACCGAAAACCGCGTCCGTCGCTAGTGGCTTTAATAGATTAAGAACTTAGTTGAATAATTTTTGCTTTTCTGTAGATTTAGTTTAATTTAATCTTTCGACGACTTTTCATTAACATAGCCTTTCAATATTTTAATTCAGTCCTTTTAGAAGATGAAATTAACTTTATTATTATTAAATATTATGTGCACCATTCTAAATTGAAACATATAGATAGATAACTTGTCTCTCAAAGCATACTAAGTATGCGTTGAGAGTCACAAGTCTTGTAGGTTTTTGCTGTGCGACAAAAGTACATATACAATAAGTATATAAGTACATATCGAGTGCCGTGCAGTTTTGTGGTCACTTGGAAGCCCGTTTTGAAGAAGCAATTGAGCGAATCCAAGACACAAAAGTCTTTTCTAGAGATCTGTTTGCCGGACAGAAACAACAGTTGAAGTTTAAAGATCGGTTGTGACAGCGTCATTTTGGGACACCAAAAATTTCAAGTGAAATTAAGAGGTTCTACTGGACTTATCATCGTTTGAGCCACACCTAAGTGTGAGGAACGATCCAAAACCAAGTCTCATCCATTACTACTTCGACAAAATCTCGGACGTCAATCTAAGCGAATTGTTATTCTATGGGGAGGTCTATGTTTAACATTGGTCTTGTTGAATTCTGTAGGTAATACAATAAATCTCTAAAATGAATGTAACAAATATTTGAATTTTTTATCACATCGTAGATATTGATTTCTTTTTGAAACTCACATTCTGTTTTAAAGATATAGAAATAAATAACTTGTTGTATGTAATAAGAGCTTTTAGTAAACCTGACCTGAATAAAATATTTTAACTTGGTAACAAAAAACGAAAATACTTATTAGAATTTTTCCTAATTAGTACCTAAATAACTTTTTATGAACTTTTTATCTAAAAACGTTGGTAAAAAATTATATTAGGGTAATAACATTATTTTAAAACTGTCCCGTATAGAATATTTTTTTACAATAGAACTTAAATAGACATAGCTTTAATATAATCTTATTTCAGGACCCTGTAAGAATTCCAAGTATCGTGAAATTAGGACAATAAAATTAATTCCTACAACGCCAATACGGCGTTATAGTCTAACTTACATTGCGTGTTTGTGTCTAATAAAAATGGAATGGCATGATATTTTAAGTAGAAAACCGGCCAAGTGCGAGTCGGACTCGCGCATGAAGGGTTCCGTACCATCATAAAACACGTTTCTAATAAGGAAGTCCCTTAAATTTTAAATTTATTTTTATTTTTATAGATTATTGTTATAGCGGCAACAGAAATACACATTCTGTGAAAATTTCATAATAAATAAATAAATAGTCCCTTAGCTCGAAGGGTGCGTACAGATTAAGTGACATTTTTTTGTAGGAGAGGAGGCATACGAGCATGCGGCTCACCTGATGGTAAGTGACTAACGCCGCCCATGAACAACTGCAACACCAGGGGAATTGCAAATGTGTTGCCGGCCTTTTAAAAATGAGTAGGCTCTTTTCTTGAAGGTCCCTAAGTCGTATCGGTCCGGAAAAATCGCTGGTGGTAATCGATTCCACAAGAAAGTTGTGCGAGGAAGAAAACTTCTAAATCGCACAGTGTTGGACCGCCAATCGTTCAAATGGTATGGACATGTTGTGTACTTTGTGTTTTATAGCACATCCACATTATGATTGAACATTGTAACATTACAATACTGTACACATTAGAATAACAATACAATATAAAAATGGTATACGACATTGTCGTTTGTCGTTCTGCAGTGTTATTCACAATGTAAAAGCTTGTTATAATAAAAATATCATAAAAACAAATACCTCTGAAATACCCGCCTCTTTTATATAGCGAACCTTACTTTTATCCTTTAAAAAGTACACGTGTACGCGTAAGTTACATAACATTTGTGTCACGTTAAATAACACGTTATTCAGTCTCCATATTACTGAAACATTTTATATAAAAACTTTTATAATATATAATATTTACGCACCTTAATATTACTAAAATCTAGAGTTAATAATAATATAGCAATCACTAAAGCCGGCTGTAAAAAACGTCGACATGAAACGGGAAAATAGACTTATTTGCTGGCAATGGAATACGGAATTAATTACTATTTAACCGTTTGACTGTTGACCTCGAAGTTAAAACTAAGGATTGTGATTATTATCAACTTAATTTACTACTAACTTTGATTGGATTTTCCTGTACAAGTGAAATGAAGACAGATAAAACTTTACTTTATTACTCGAATCACACATTGAGATTTTTTAAGCAATTATTAATGTTTTATTGACATGTCTTTGGCTATGTAATGAGAAGGGGAGATCTACCGCCGCGCAAACTGATGAGCTCAGCGGCCAACGGTCCATGTGTTAGGTTTTTTTGCACCCAGAAGCAATTAAAAAGGGCAACCCTCCGGAAAGCGAGAAGGGAGATGGTAAATGCTATAAGCATACAACGTCAGCCGGCTGTCGTAGTTATGTGGGACTCACTACTACGCGACTAACCTAACCTAACCTAAGTGCCTGCCTACTAAACACCACCTATGAGACTGGCATTAGCTTTTGAGGCTTTTCTGCCGAATCGGAAGCGACCATCTTTAGGAATAAGGGGGCGCAGACCGTGTGCTAGTATAGAGCTGTTGTATATATAACGCAGTACTTCGGAACTTTGATAGCGCGATTTAGCCTTCATTGCATTTCGCTTGTGGTCATCGCCGTCACATCACCTTCCTGTTCGGACGGGAAGTCGATAGTGCATTCCGATTACTGGTGTGTACTTAATGCCAGTGGGTAATGCATGCTGTGTACGTAAGGGCAAGTGACGCCGGTGCAAACGGTCTAACCAAGGGTCCCGGGGCAAAAATGAAACTGGGGCCCTATTTAAACTAAACTAAATACGTTAAAGGTGCAAAACTACTTCATTATCAGCTCCTTGTTGCCCACTGAAGGGCATAATAAAGCAAAGCTACTTACTACTAAGTATTATGGGTAACACATAAACAATGACGAAGTAAATTACAGTTAATAATATAGGTAGAAAACATAACAGTGGAAGAACCACACGGCAGCTTTTGCTGTCGCACGGGTGGGCCAGACTAGATGGAGTGACTACCTGGAAAGACATGAAATGAAGAGCTGTAGTGAATAAATGAAAGAATGGATGGACCGGCTCGAACCAAGGAGGTACCATGACCTTACAGATAACCAACGTGAAGTAGAAGTTTACTTCACCTGATAAGTGCAGGTGGTCGGAGGCCTAACACCTCTCCCCATAAACATGGTAGTATAATTAAATAAATAACCATCCCAGGAGAGGTACCTCCGGTGTTGGAGAAGCACTGGCTGAGTATTCACGCCCAAGCTACCCTACTCTTCCTTAGCGCAGGTGCTCAGACTGCCTCGCGTATGCTGGAGAGGGGGGAGGGGCGAAATTCTGCGCATCACTATTACTGATCGTCGCAAGTAGAGCAATAAGATAAAGGTAACCCCTGCAAAACTATCCGTGAAATTCTGCAACATCAGGGGATTTCATTCGGACGTTAACAAAGTTAACTAGATACCATCTGAAGGCGAAGCCGACCTTGCTCTTTCTAACCGAGACGCAGGTCTATCTGTTCGATACTTCTCTCCTATCCGGAATACAAATTAGAACACCTTTGTGCAATACCTTCGGGCTGGAGTGTGCGTATACGAGAGACTCGGAGAGGACATCTGTTCTCAACGTCTCGGCAGTCTTGAAGGTCAGCGACGACCATCCTCGTGTTTACGGGTGCCTCTATAGGTAATGGTGGCACAGATCAACTCATCGACCACGTCTCAATCGCTGCAGACTCCGTGCTACAACAGGCCCCATCTGCAGAAATCGTGATCCTTGGTAATTTTAACGGCCACCACGCTGAATGACTTGGTCCTCGTTTAACCGATCATGCGAGAATATCTGTTTATGACTTTGACTTGGCATATGGTCCGATACAAATGGTTACTTCGCTTACGCGGATTCTAGATATTGCATATGGAAGATATTGCACCTTCCCTGTTGGACCTTCTGCTAAACTCTCATCCGGACGGACTTTTTTTTAAAGAAAAAAATATCATCATATCAGGCCTCCGTCGATTATCTTTAACGATGATGATAATTGTCGCAAAAGTGGGTTTTTAAATCCTGTATTTTTAACGTTTATAATTTTTTAATCTTAAAATAGTAATTTGTCAACTAATTAAAAAAGGCTTATATTTCAGAGTATGGATAAATTATTGATAATGTATTTTATCTATGTTTACTGCTGAAAAATAATAAGTATTCAATTGACAATGACACTGTTTACCGAAATGTTAAAGGCATTCTTAACTACACGTAATTTTCTTCAATAATGCAAAGAATCAATAGAATTAAGATACAATGAATAGAAAATGGCTCTTGAAACTACAGGACTTACCATTTCTGAGTGGGTAATGGAGCTACGAGTATGTAGAGTTAACCACGCTACCACTGAATAAATAATATGGTAATACGTAACGCTACTTCAAGGCGCAGTGGTGATGTTCTTTGCAGGTCCGCCGCTTTTTCATTCAGACATTAGTTTTCCCTATGTGGATTTCTTTTGCTAGTGTTAAATTACATAATTTACTTCGGTTATAGCTTTACCGAATCCGGACAAATGGATAAATTAAATCCTGCTTGCTTGTGTTTTCTAAATTAAAGCGACAGGGTTACAGAGGGACAGCCCTGCCTGAGCATCAGGCTTATAACTAAATTCAATTCGTCAAGTATTTTGATATAAAAATATGTATCCGAAATCAAATATTAAAAGCTTTAACTAATATTTAGGAAGGCAATCGGAGCAAGATAAATAAAATACGCACTACCGTTGCCTATTTTACATATGGATATAGAGAAACGACTCTGTGGAGTCAAGAAACTGATATCACTAGCTTGTATTTGTTCCTAGTATATATAGAGTTTATATTACTTTTGTACTAAAACTACCTTTGTTTTTGTGAACATACATTAAGTTTTCGTAAATATACTGAGAGGCCAAAGTTAATATATTTATTTCTTTTAATTTATCTCTAAGAGAATATCTCGGTTTAAGGTCGTAAATAGCTCTAATTTGACTACTAATACTCTAATTTAAAACTGCTCTTTTGTAAAACAAAAATAGTTTTTAAATCAGCCACATTTCTCCATACCAAAGTCCCATAAAGAAATAACTGAAATAAACTAATCTAGCTGTCTCGACACTAATGAGACCTCTAATCTTTTTACGGCATAGCCTGCAGAACTTTGCTTGCTAGTTTGGATATACTTATGGGGGCCCTATTGAAGCTTTGCGTCGAGAGTGATGCATGATGATGAAAAATAGTAAACTCAACAGAACTCAGTTCTTCCCCATTTAAAAACACATTGTTATTCAGATTTTTAACATTCAATGTTGTAAATTTCATACATTTAGTTTTATTTCCGTTTAAATGTAGATTATTAATGTTAAACCAATGCATTAATTTTGATATAGCATTATTCACTTCGTCACATTTAAATAATTGATAATAACATTCTGCATTTTATTACTTAAATATGAAATAATAAGTTTAGACGCTGTGTTCTTGACACCATAATACTGTAGCTTCCTGATTAATGGCTCATAGTGAACACAGTTGAATGTTTTGAAAAGTTCACAAAATATACCCAAAGCATCCTCTGAATTCTCCCATGCACAAAAAATATGTTTAATAAGCTCATCTCCAGCGTCAGTTGTCAAGCGACCCCTTGTAAAACCGAATTGATTTCTATGAAGCCATTTATTAATATTAAAGATACTTAAAATCTGATCAAATATTATTTTTTTAAATTGTTGCTAAATGTTGGTATTACAGAAATGGGTTTAAAATTGGCGGGGTCTAATGAACTACCAGATTTAAATAAAGATATGACTTTACTATGTTTCACTAAATCAGGAAACACGATAGATTCGTCGCTTGTATTAAATATAGTGGCTAGATAAGGTGCTATTGTGTCTATTATACATAAAATAACTTTAACGGATATCCCCCATTAGTCTGTCGTAATCTAAACATCAATCGTTTTAATATATTTAACTATATATTTTGGCAATACTCTGTGGAATATGATATATAAAATAACTTATGCTGAGATAACAAAAATAATTAAAATTGGTGTTTCTAAAAACCATAACTATAAAGCAAAATATAAAAATGGTACCTTAGAAAAGTTTACGTACCGAATTACCGAGTGGAAAACACTTAAGCGGGGAGAATGTTAGAACAAACGACGTGGGTCTCATCAAATTTCGGCACAGGCTCCTTGTTACAGGGCAGTTAATATAATCTTTGACACTGAAAGTGGCTGAGTTGGGAGCGAGCGATCTTTATCTCATAAAAATAAACTATTTATAAAAAGTATTCTCAACATGACCTAAAAATTTGCAAGGTAATAAACCTTGAAATTGCAATTAATTGTCACACTTAAGACTAGCGACCTACCCCGGCTTCACATTTTATTAGATAAATTTTCCATTTCATAAAAAATCTCCAAGCTTTTCAGATAAAAAATATACCCTAGATCACTCCTTGTGTTGCTGATCTTCACAATCGGTTCAGCCATTCCGGTTAGTTCGGACAGACATACAGACAACTTAATAGCTCGCAAATAACTTCCCAAACTCAATACAAGACAGTTATTTTGCACAGAGGCTCTTCAATTTTATTTATATTATGTATAAACTTTTTCCCAAAACAATAATTATGATTTGCATGTTTGTCTTCACACAACACTTACCCGTATTGTCGATTTTTTAAAACGATTTTGTTTTTGCGCAATAATTTTAGTTCACTTCATAGAAAGAGAGAGAGAGACAGAAAGAGGGATAAAGAGAGAGGGAGTGAAAGACTTTTAGATTTATAAACGTTCAAATATGTTTAAAAACATGTGACTGAAATGACCTCGTCTTAATTTACAACAACGTTTTGAAACTGAACTGTGTTTTTGATACTTTCCACTATTTTTAATATTATAACTATACGAGTATTAGTACATTTTACGAATAAAAGTGGGTTAGTTACATATTAGTTACTTAAACATTACCCGGACCGAAAACCGCGTTCGTCGCTAGCGACTTTAATAGATTCAGAGCTTAGTTAAATAATTTTGGCTGTTCTATAGATTTAGTTTAATTTAGTCTTTCGACGTTTTTTCATTAACATAGCCTTTCAATTTTTTAATTCAGTCCTTTTAGAAGATGAAATTAACTTTATTATTATTAGTTATTTTATGCACCATTTTAAATTGAAACATACAGATAGATAACTTAGTCTTTCAAAGCATACTAAGTATGCGTTGAGAGTCACAAGTCTTGTAGGTTTTTGCTGTGTGACAAAAGGACATTTACATACATACATATACACTAGCTTTTATCAGGCGGTCATTCATGTATTTATTGATTCATTCAAACACCTACTGTCTCATAGAGGAGATATTAGCATCGATTGCCAAACTTGGCAGGCGGGTTGATAACCGCAGTGTTTTTTTATTATTTGGAGGGTTCATCAGGAAGATGCTGCTACCTATACCTATACCTGCTATTTGCCATAGCTGCTATGCTTGGCAAGCGGGTGCGCAACCGCAGTTTCCCGTCTCCTGATTTGTTTCGCTCTGTCACCTCTTACGACACCCACGGGGTGATATGGGGTAGTGGATATTCTTATATCGCCACTATACGGTAATGTTTGTAGGTCTGTTAATAAATGTTATTATTCCTAAACTTAGTAAACCAAAGCTTAGACTACCACACAGATCAACGCTTGCTACTTTTCCAAGTGCAATTTCGGGCTCCCATGGAATACTATTCTCATTTTCGGACCAGTACACCCTAGTGTCAGCTCCTTCCACTTGACTGCATCTAGCGAAGAGCGTAATTTTCTAAATGATGGTATAAATAACATTAAGAGATACTATCCAGGTAAGCCACCCCGATGAGGAGGTGGAGATTCATTCAAAATTAAGCACAACAAAGTACAGTGAACTAAAAGTAGGGAAATTTAGAATAGCAACGGAACCGAACAGCAGGCCAAATTTATGAAGAAGAAAATACTCTTTTTATGATGAATTCTTTCTTCCAGAAGCAACCACACATAAAGTTGACTTGACCTAGCCCCAACAGTCTGACAAAAAATTTGATTGACTTCATTATGACGACCAGACTTCAACTGTTAGGTGATGTCATGACGGTAAAATTGGCAGCGATTACAGAATAGTGTGAGCTGCAATGAACCTTTAGTTGAGAAGGTCACGTCTAATTAAGTCAATACATAAAATAACTGTGCTCTGATCCAAAAACTCGAAAACATTCAGATCGGATTACAAAATATTTTGTAAACTATCCATGCGGACGGAGCAAAATTCTACAAAACCAGTTGTATAAGAGATAGAAATTCTCTGATCATAATTTTAATCTCGCCTAAGAAAAGAAATAAAGTTGCAGTCTTGAGCAGATATGATAGCATAGAGGCAACAGAACAGACAGATCTCCAAATGCACGCGGCAAGACAACTCGTTTTGAATAAATGATTGAGCAAACCAAGGTTTAAAAGTCTATTCTAGAGATGTATATGCCGGAAAGAAACAACAGTTGAATTTCGAAGACCGGTTGTGACAGCGTCATTTTGGTACACCTAAAATTTCAGGTGAAATGAAGAGGTTTTGCTTGAGGAACGATCCAAATCTAAGTCTCATCCAATACTATTTCGATGATATCCCGGAAGTCAATCTAAGTGAGGTGTCATTTTAGGGGGAAAGCTTATGTTCAACAGTGGTCTTGTGTTTTTTTTATAGAATAGGGGGGAAACGAGCATACGGCTCACCTGATGGTAAGTTACTACCGCCGCCCATGAACAACCGCAACACCAGGGGAATTACAGATGCGTTGCCGGCCTTTTAGAAAGGTGTAAGCTCTTTTCTTGAAGGTTCCTAAGTCGTATCGGTCCGGAAAATTCGCTGGTGGTAATTGATTCCACAAGGAAGTTGTGCGAGGGAGAAAACTTCTTCTAAATCGCACAGTGGTGGACCGCCAATCATCCAGATGGTGTGGATGGTAACGCGAGTTTTGTCGTGATGTGCGATGGTCAAATTGAGCGGCTGGAATTAGTCCCCTGATGTTGCAAAAATTTTTGGATAGCGTGACAGGGGACGCCTTGATTGTATTGCTCCGCTTGCCCCAAGCAGCATTAGTTGCGAGCGGAATTTTGCCCCCCCCCCCCCAGAATACGCGGGGCAGCCTGAGCACCCACGCTCAGAAGTGAAGTAGTTTGGTCGTGGATACACAGCGAGGGATTCTCCAGGGGTGCTGGTACCCTCCTGGGGTAGTCTTGTCTTTAATTCCACTACCATGTTGATGGGGGGGGGGGGGGGGGATAGGGCCTCCGTATACTTCACGCTGGTATTCTGTGAGGTCGTGGTACCACCCCGGTTCGGGCTGGCCCATCCGTGCGACAGCAAAAGCTACCGCTTGGCTCTATCACTGTTAAAAACTGTGTTGAATTCGGTATTAAAATAAATCTCTAAAATTATTGTAACAAGAAATTGCATATTTATCACGTCATAGCTATTGATTTCTACTTGAAACTCACATCCTGTTTTAAACAAATAGAAAAAATTACTTTTTGTATGTAATAAGAGCTTTTAGTAAACCTGACCTAAATAAAATATTTTAACTTGGTAGCATAGAACGAAAATACTTATTAGAATTTTTCCTAATTAGTATCAAAATAACTTTTTATGACCTTTTTATCTAAAAACGTTGGTAAAAGTTTATATTAGGGTAATAACATTATTTTAAAATTGTCCCGTATAGAGTATCCTTTTAAAATGGAACTTAAATAGACAAAGCTTTAATATAACCTTATTTCAGGACCCTGTGAGAATTTCAAGTAGCGTGAAATTAGGACAATAAAATTAATTCCAACAACGTCAAAACGGCGTATAGTCTAACTTACATTGCGCGTTTGTGTCTAATAAAAATGGAATGGCATGATATTTTAAGTAGAAAAGCGGCCAAGTGCGAGTAGGACTCGCGCATGAAGGGTTCCGTACCATCGTAAAACACGTTTCTAGTAATCCCCTTTAATTTTTAATTCATTTTCATTTGTATAGATTTTTGTAATAGCGGCTACAGAAATACACATTCTGGGAAAATTTCAACTGTCTACCTATTACGGATCATGATATACAGCCCGCTGACAGACAGACGGACGGACGGACAGCGGAGGCTCAGTAATAGGGTCTCGCGGGTTACCCTTTGGGTATGGAACCCTAAAAATAAAAATAAACAGTTTAAGGCCTTAAATAATAATTAAATAAATAGTTCTTTGGCTCTAGGGTGCGTACAGATTAAGTAACATGTTGTGTAACTAGTGTCTTATAACACGTCCACATTATGTTACATTGTTTTTCAACATTGTAACATATATAATATATAACTAATTTATATGACATTGTCGTTTGTCGCTCTGCGGTGTTATTCACAAGGTAAAAGCTTGTAATAATAAAAATATCATAAAAACAAATTATTTTACCTCTGGAATACCCGCGTCTTTTGTAGAGCGAACGTTATTTTTATCCTTTAAAAAGTACACGCGTACGCATAAGCTATATAACATTTGTGTCACGTTAAATAACACGTGTTATAACATTCAGTCTCCATATTACTGAAACATGTTATCTAAAAACGTTTTATAATATATAATATTTACACACATTAATATTACTAAAATCTAGAATTAATAATAATATAGCAATCACTAAAGCCGGCTGTAAAAAAGCATTGACATGAAACCGGAAAATAGACTTCTTTGCTGGTAATGGAATACGGAATTAATTGCTATTTAAACGTTTGACTGTTGACCTCGAGGTTAAAAAACTAATGATTGTTATTATTATCAACATAATATACTAACGTTGATTGGATTTTCCTGTAGAAGTGAAATGAAGACAGATAAAATTTTATTATCACACATTGAGATTTTTTTAAGCAATCATTAATGTTTTATTAACATTTCTTTGGCTGTGGAATGAAAAGGGGAGATCTCCCGCTGGGCAAGGTCAGAAAGCGGCCAACGCTCCGTGAGTTAGTACAGAGCTGTTTTATACATAACACAGAAGTCCGAGGAGTACAATTTGCCACTATGTCTGGTGTATGTGGACTATGAGAAAGCCTTTGATTCCGTCGAAATTTGGACGGTGCTGCAGTCCCTTCAGCGATGCCAAGTTGACTGTCGGTATATCGAAGTGCTGGAGTGCTTGTACAGTAGAGCTACGATGGCTATCCGAGTAGAGAACCAGAGTACGAAACCTATCCAATTGCAGAGAGGTGTAAGACAGGGTGACGTGATATCCCCGAAACTCTTCACCGCTGCATTGGAAGACGTTTTCAAGCTTCTGGACTGGAAAGGATACGGTATTAACATCAATGGCGAGTACATCACTAACCTTCGATTTGCCGACGATATAGTCCTTATGGCAGAATCGCTGGAGGACCTAAGCACTATGCTCAATGACCTCAATAGTGTCTCCCAACGGATAGGTCTTAAGATGAACATGGACAAAACAAAGATCATGTTTAATGTCACACCTATGCCGATAGATGTTGGGGACACTGAGCTCGAAGTTGTTGACGAGTATGTTTACCTGGGACAAATAGTCCGACTAGGTAAGTCCAACTTCGACCGAGAGGTCAATCGGCGGATTCAACTCTGTTGGGCAGCGTTCGGGAAATTACGGCACATCTTCTCGTCAGGTATACCTCAAAACTTGAAAACAAGACTGTACAACCAGTGTGTGTTGCCAGTGATGACCTATGGTACTGAGACGTGGTCCTTCACTGCTGGCCGGATGAAGAAGCTCAAGGTCGCTCAACGAGCTATCGAGAGGGCTATGCTCGGAGTTTCTCTGCGTGATAAACTTAGAAATGAGGATATCCGCAGTAGAACCAGAGTGACCGACATAGCCCAACGGATTAGTAAGCTGAAGTGGCAATGGGCCGGCCATATAGCTCGAAGAACCGACAACCGATGGGAAAAAAAGGTTCAGAAGTGGCAGACTCGTACCGGCAGATGAAGTGTAGGACATCCCCCCACTAGATGGAGTGACGACCTGGTAAGATATGCAGGAAGTCGATGGATGCAGGTGGCTCAGGACCGTGCTTTGTGGCATTCCTTGGGGGAGGCCTATGTTCTGCAGTGGACTTGTGAAGGGCTGTAATGATGATTATTATTTTCGACCGATTTGTGTATGTGTGTGTGTGTGTGTGTGTGTGTGTGTGTGTGTGTGTGTGTGTGTGTGTGTGTGTGTGTGCGTGTATGCGTGCGTGCGTGCGTGCGTTCGTGCGTGCGTGCGAGCGTGCGTGCGAGCATGCGTGCGTGCGTGCTTGCGTTTGTGTAGAATAAACGTTGAGTACTACTTCGCTTACTGGTACGAGGTTGCCACGAGAACCTTTCTTCCTATTTTTATCTGTTTTCCAAGATATATAACCAGCCCATTACCATTTCTCTTTAATATTCCGTTGGGCTAGTTAGTCTGGTTCTACTGCGAATATCTTCATTTCTAACTTTGACACGTAGAGAAAACCCTCTCCAATTTAAAATTTTTACATTTTTTAGATGATAGTTTGTCTAACATCAAAAAAAAACATAAACCCAAGAATGTCTTTATATAGTTACTTATACTTAGGGAAGCACCATTTTTTTATTTATTTAAATTGTTTGATTTAATTTGATAACAGTGTACCTAAATGTAAGTATCTGTATCAATATTTCCCTCCCCAATAATATTTTATTAAAATCATACTGATAAAACAGCGTGTTATTGTAATACATAATTATAAAATTCAATATCAACTAATTAATAAAAATATGCAACAATAAAATTACATAGGTATTAAAAACTATCGAAATCTAAGTAACGAAAGCATGTTGGTCGTTCCACATCTAAATTATATAAAAATGCATTTTTCAATTTCACTAATTAAAGTCGCCGCAAAAATTTCTTCTTCTTTGGGCACTTTAAAAATTAATTTATTTAGAAAACAATATTTACAGTAACCAGTATACAGATATTAACTAAATTAAGTAAAAAAAAATTATACTCAATTGTAAATATTTTTATGACTAGAAATAGTCATAAAAATATTTACAATTGAGTATAAAATTTTAAAAAACTAAAATATATTTGAACGAAGTCGCTCCAACACCGACGCGCGCTCCACCCTCCACGATGTTCGAAAACGGACTGCGACAGGGCTCGTGGGTGATTACAGGGCGACGGAGTATGCACGCTCGCGCAAATATATTAAATTTCAGGGAAAAACGATATTTTATCTTACAAAACGGGGAATAAAAGTAAAACTCTCAATTAAAAATATTAATATTTTGAAGATCTTTTTTTTTAGTGTAAGAACTATTCAAAAACCTTGTGCCGTTTTGGAGAAATTTTGCAAAATATGATAAAAATAGGTAGTCTTTGGGAATTTTTTTTGTAATAAGCGGTTGAAAAAAATACAATTTTGTTCAATTAAAAACATTTACTAAATCAATAATAAAAACATAAAAAAAAATTTTTTCTTTGTGGATTAAATGAACAGTTATTGTGATTTTTTTACTTAAATATCCAAGAATTCAGGCATTTCAACCGCGCGTTAAGACCTTACCATATTGACCATATCTTTTGGCAATACTCTGTGGAATTAAAGTGTTTGAACAAGCCTTTACATTTTGTTTAATCGATGATTCGGCGACAGTAGAAGAAAAATTTAATGAATTTGTTGTCAAAGAAAGAACATCAGTAAAATGTTTCTCAAAAGCCGTAACAATTTCTTGATCAGATTGAGTTATTCAATTGAAAATCCGAATTCCGCGGTTTGAACCTGCCCGTTTCACTATTTATTATTTTCCAGGTCATTTTAATTATGTTGAATGCAGTTTTAATTTTGTTGCTTAAAAGAAAAGCCTTAGCTGTGGAGCACACTTTTTTTAAATATTTATACAAATAAATAAAATTGAAGTGTCTGTTTGTAATGTCAAAATAACAGCTTTTTACTATATGCATATGAAAGTATATACGGTACTTATAACAAAAACAAATTTTTACACTTTTGTCTGTCTGTCCTTCTGTCTGTCTGTCCGTTTGTTCCGGCTAATCTCCGAAACGGCTGGACTGATTCTGACGGTATTTTCACTGGCTAATAGCTGATATTATAAGGAGTAACTTAGGCTACTTTTATTTTAGGAAAACAATTAGGGTTCCGCGTAAAAAAAATTTAAACCCATGAAAATAAATCGTAATAAATTACACCCGGGCAAAGTCGCGGGTAATAGCTTGTTTTAGAATATGTTTTTACATAATCTCTAAATATAACACTACTATTATATGATCTTTCATTATAAAGCTCGTATAACCTACGCCTACTTTTCAAATTCCAACTGTCGCCCGTTCATAAATTCATAAAAAAGGGTTATTATAATATTAAGGAATTTATGGATGATAATAACCCCTGGAAATGAGGTGATCGCTACTAAGCTATTATTAATTTTTTGTGTTGTTAATTGTGTAACTTACATGACTGTAAGCTGTTATTTAAAAAAAAAGTCTCGCTGGGTTTCTTGCTGGTTCTTCCCAGGACAGAGGTTTTTTTTCGAACCAGTGGTAATTAAACAAAAGAGTGACTTTCAATAAGTATTATTTATAATTTATATTGAATAAAAAAGTTTCTGTTTCATTAAACGATTTACGACGGTTAAAAGAGAAAGTTTTAGAAGTAATTATTCTACTAAATTCACAACTTATAATTTTAAATAACGCACCATACAAATAATAAGCACTATTTTGAAATGAAAGTGATGAAAATATTTTTATTATGTTACTTCTAAACCTCACCCTGCAATGTTCATTTATTGAAACAAACACACCTTTCTTATTTTTCTGTTTTTTTTGTAAATGAGACAACTGTCCACAGTGATACGAACAAAAATTTTGAATAATTGATTTATGCAAGGGCTTTACATCTGTAAAAATGTTATCTATACAGGTCGCACTAGGCCTGGCAATACGTGTTGGTATTAAGAATAAATTAAGAAGATTATACGATTTAAACAATGACCTAAACTTAATACTAATGGAAGAAGTTTCAAGGAGATTGATGTTAAAGTCTCTAAATACTAAAATAGACTTGTTCTGTTTACTAAATTTGAGCAGAAATTCTTCCATAATCTTTTCAAAATAGTCATAAGTAGCACATGGGGTCTGTAAACACTTACAACAATGGGGTGCTCGAGGTCGACACAAGTCATTTCTACAGTTCGCTCAACAGAGAGCCTCACAATATCCTTACTTTAATAATAATAATAATAATAATAATGTTTATTTCTCCTCACAAAAGTAGACAATACATAATAAAACTTATATCTATTTAAATACAGGAATGTTCATACTCATAGTCTAGAATATGTGAGAAGCTGGTGTCTGAGTTAGGCTATAAAATGCCTGTATTACAAATCACCAGGTCCCCACCCCACGGGACAAAACAAGAGCATTATTCGCGATTGAGTGTTATGGATATCAAAGAACTTATAGTATAAACGTATAATGATACACTAAAATGCAATTATTATGACATATGAGGCTATTTAAATTACAAATATAAAAGAATAAAAATGTACTAAGAAAAGTTACAGTGGTTCCATTACCTCATGTGTGTGTGTGTGTGTGTGTGTGTGTGTGTGTGTGTGTGTGTGTGTGTGTGTGTGTGTGTGTGTGTGTGTGTGTGTGTGTGTGTGTGTGTGTGTGTGTGTGTGTGTGTGTGTGTGTGTGTGTGTGTGTGTGTGTGTGTGTGTGTGTGTGTGTGTGTGTGTGTGTGTGTGTGTGTGTGTGTGTGTGTGTGTGTGTGTGTGTGTGTGTGTGTGTGTGTGTGTGTGTGTGTGTGTGTGTGTGTGTGTGTGTGTGTGTGTGTGTGTGTGTGTGTGTGTGTGTGTGTGTGTGTGTGTGTGTGTGTGTGTGTGTGTGTGTGTGTGTGTGTGTGTGTGTGTGTGTGTGTGTGTGTGTGTGTGTGTGTGTGTGTGTGTGTGTGTGTGTGTGTGTGTGTGTGTGTGTGTGTGTGTGTGTGTGTGTGTGTGTGTGTGTGTGTGTGTGTGTGTGTGTGTGTGTGTGTGTGTGTGTGTGTGTGTGTGTGTGTGTGTGTGTGTGTGTGTGTGTGTGTGTGTGTGTGTGTGTGTGTGTGTGTGTGTGTGTGTGTGTGTGTGTGTGTGTGTGTGTGTGTGTGTGTGTGTGTGTGTGTGTGTGTGTGTGTGTGTGTGTGTGTGTGTGTGTGTGTGTGTGTGTGTGTGTGTGTGTGTGTGTGTGTGTGTGTGTGTGTGTGTGTGTGTGTGTGTGTGTGTGTGTGTGTGTGTGTGTGTGTGTGTGTGTGTGTGTGTGTGTGTGTGTGTGTGTGTGTGTGTGTGTGTGTGTGTGTGTGTGTGTGTGTGTGTGTGTGTGTGTGTGTGTGTGTGTGTGTGTGTGTGTGTGTGTGTGTGTGTGTGTGTGTGTGTGTGTGTGTGTGTGTGTGTGTGTGTGTGTGTGTGTGTGTGTGTGTGTGTGTGTGTGTGTGTGTGTGTGTGTGTGTGTGTGTGTGTGTGTGTGTGTGTGTGTGTGTGTGTGTGTGTGTGTGTGTGTGTGTGTGTGTGTGTGTGTGTGTGTGTGTGTGTGTGTGTGTGTGTGTGTGTGTGTGTGTGTGTGTGTGTGTGTGTGTGTGTGTGTGTGTGTGTGTGTGTGTGTGTGTGTGTGTGTGTGTGTGTGTGTGTGTGTGTGTGTGTGTGTGTGTGTGTGTGTGTGTGTGTGTGTGTGTGTGTGTGTGTGTGTGTGTGTGTGTGTGTGTGTGTGTGTGTGTGTGTGTGTGTGTGTGTGTGTGTGTGTGTGTGTGTGTGTGTGTGTGTGTGTGTGTGTGTGTGTGTGTGTGTGTGTGTGTGTGTGTGTGTGTGTGTGTGTGTGTGTGTGTGTGTGTGTGTGTGTGTGTGTGTGTGTGTGTGTGTGTGTGTGTGTGTGTGTGTGTGTGTGTGTGTGTGTGTGTGTGTGTGTGTGTGTGTGTGTGTGTGTGTGTGTGTGTGTGTGTGTGTGTGTGTGTGTGTGTGTGTGTGTGTGTGTGTGTGTGTGTGTGTGTATGTGTGAAGAAAAAGAAATTATTTATAAAGTAAATTTTCTGTACAGTCACAATCCAATTTTTTTAACCACTCCGCGACAGTAAATTTACATTTAAATTTTGGAAGGGAATATATTGACAGTTCCCTATTTAATTTATTATAAAGGTTACTGCTTTGGTAACAGTAAAATCGGTGTGTAAGGCTAGTTCTGTATTTAGTTATAGTGTAGACTTTATCCTTGCGGCGCTGATTCCTAAAGATATCTGGTTCATACTTTAACTTTGAATGTTGTTGAAGTACAGTATATAGAATGTAAAGCTGTCTGACAGTCAGAACTTTCCATTTTTGATAGAGATCAAACGTTGGATGATAGAATGGTAGGAATGAGCTCACTTTTAAGAGTGATCTTTGCGCTCGTTCAATTTTTAGAAAATGTGTTTTACAGGCACCACCCCAAGAAGTAATGCAGTGCATAAGTTGCGACTGGCAAAGAGCGAAGTAAACTGATTTTAATACTTTCTCCTGGGCCACATGTCTCAAGGCCTTAAATATCACCATTAATTTGCGTATTCTTGCCGTTAGATGGTCAATGTGATAGTGAAAACTTAATTTGCTGTCAATCATTACGCCTAGGTATTTAGTTGATTCAGTGTTTACAAGCTTCGAGCATAAACAGGTTGTGTCATTGGGATTATCACATAAGTGAGAAGCAATGCGATATGCAGGGTCTGGTTTATCAGTGGACTTAATGGAAAAGGAGATGTAATTAGTCTTTGCAACATTGAGAGTTAGAATGTTCTTGTATAACCAACTAGTAACAGTATTCATTCCTCTCTGAGCATTTGAGAAAACCTCATACCATGAGTTACCACTGAAAAGGGTGGCCATGTCGTCTGCAAAAGCAATTATTTTTGCATTAGGAATTTCTATTTGACAAAGATCATTGACATAAACAAGGAAGAGAGTTGGGCCCAGAATACTTCCCTGAGGAACTCCAAAAGTTACTGGGACTTCTTCGCTAATGATGTTATCAATTTGTACACATTGCACATATTGCGTATTTACATACACTTTCTTTAATAATAATGATTTATCTGGTAATATTATGGAGCCACCACGTAAACTTTTTTCTTTATTGAAGAAACTGACTACCTGGTGATTTCTTAAATTAAACATAAAATTTAATATTTCAGCCAATATCCAGTTACATAAAGGATATGTATGTTGTTACTATTTAAAGCAATTCAACTTCTAATACTTTGTTCATCATGCCTTGTATATTTTGATGCACCAGGTGTAAGTAATGTTTATTACTTACTAGCTCTTCCCCGCAACAGCGCCCGCATTTTATTTATGGTTTTAATTATGTTGCGCGGAACCCTATCCTATCTCTTTTTCTAAAATATAAATAGCTTTAGTTACTTCTTGTAACATCAGCTATCTGCCAGTGAAAGTCCCGTCAAAATCGGTCCAGCCGTTTAGGAGATTAGCCGGAACAAACAGAAGGACAGACAGACAAAAAATTTAAAAATAGTGTTTTTGTTATAAGTACTGTATATACTTTCATATACATTTAGTAAAAAGCTGTTATTTTGACTTTGCAAACAGACTCTTCGATTTTATTTATTTGTATAGATTTGTATGTTGCGTTCTAAATTAATTAAACTCTTATTATTGCTAGAGATTGCGATCTATTGTCGCATTCACTAATTTAAATTAGTTGGAACTGATTCCAAATTAAATGTCAAATAATTATGATGCTCAATAAAAGCAGTTTTGATAGCCTAAAACTTGGCTGAGTTAAAAAGTAAATAATAAGATAGCACATTTGCTACCAGTCTTAAATTATATTTGTATAAGTAATATCTATCTTCTGTCCAAAACTTTTCTTTTAAATTATTTATGTCAATTAAATAAAATTTATCATTATTATCATTACAATTATATGTCAAATTTTAATTATTATTACATATAAAATTGTTCATTTGTAAATTTAAATTATGTCTTAGATTATTTTCCTGTGACAATCTCTGTATATAAGGCAGTGTGATTGTGAATAAGACAATTATTAAGTTGTTCAATATATCTTGATAACTGTTTTTTGTTCACACTGCCTCTTCTACCAACAAAAATTATTATTGTACTATTTGGACAAAATTTTGTAACTATAAAATATTATTTAGGATGTCACTAAAAGATGCTCCAGGCATGCAGCAATTTGTAATTTTTTGTCCTTTTAAAGAGTTATTTAAAGTTATGCCTAAATTTTGCCCCTTCAACTGTAATACTGAAAAAAACAGTGGATGCAGGAAGACTCAGCTGCTTCTCATTTAAAAGCGCACTTGTATTTATGTATATTTTTTTACTTATTATAAGCCAGTACTTGACCACAATCCCACCTGGTGGTAAGTGGTGATGCAGCCCTAGATGGTAAATCACACTGTCTTATCGTAACAAAAGCCTATTCGCTCTTGCTTTGAAGACCCCAGATTGTATTCGGACGGAAAGATAGACGCCGGCAAATTATTCCACTCCTTTGCTGTACGCATTACAAAAGACGAAGCAAACCTTTTGATTCTAATGCGTGGAATATCGACAATAAAAATGGTGAAATAAAATAAATAATATTTTTTGGCTGTTGAAATATATTATATTTATTAGGCGTTGTTAATTTAATATGTTGATTTTATAAATAGAATATACTTAAGTAGAGGTATCATTTTTATTTCATCAATATGCAATAATAATAATGATTGAACATAGTTTTTTCTTTTCCTTTAATTTTCACTAAATGTAAGACGTAATTTGAACATATATTAAGTTTTCAATATTTCGAGGTTATTGCAGCATCAGTAGTTATGGGATGACGTGTTTGTGTAATAGTAAATACAAACCACCTTAATATGTCTATATATTTATCTCTGCATTATTATTTACAATATTTTATTACTCAGATTTTACAAACCTTAAAGTATCTTGAAGTCTCGCAGTAATGTACCCTGTTTTAGATGTAATGTCATTAATCACAGGATTCTAAAGTCATCTTATCTATTGAAGTTAGAATGATTTCCCATTTTTATAGCAATAGTCTCTGGAGTCACCATTGATGGAAATTGATATTAATTTGTAAGGATTTGTGATATATAACTTTTATTGACATATCGAGCAAACTTATCCACAAAAACGTAAAAATAACAATGCACAAAATAATAGTACTTGTCTACTAAAAAATAAAACAAATAATAATTTAATTATTTCATTACAGCCTATCAAAAGTCCACTGCTGAACATAAACACGAAATAAATCACCCTGATAATGTTAGTTTACTGACCAGAAGTGTCATGTAAAAGCGACAACGGTGCGGCAGGTACGCAGTGCTCACGCGGTATATTTACCT
Source organism: Parnassius glacialis (assembly GCA_033319125.1). Lineage (NCBI taxonomy): Eukaryota > Metazoa > Arthropoda > Insecta > Lepidoptera > Papilionidae > Parnassius > Parnassius glacialis. The sequence continues at coordinate 23,445,203 of JAVANC010000006.1, read as the reverse complement.
ACACTTTCCCGTTCATAAGTAATTAGGCAAAAAACTAAAAAAGGGTTATTGCGACTAGAATGTTAATTGTTATATATTTTTTTAGTTGTGTATGTTCAAAGAACGTTATATATGATAAGTCTTTCCATTTAATGTGACAACTTTATCGTCAGCCCGTATATAATATGTGTGTGTATATAAAATTAAAAGTAACTAATATCATATTAAGAAAGGAATTTCACGTTATCTAACACACTGGATAAAGTCACTCATTTTACACACGAGTTATTTAACAAGTAAAAGAAAATTACATTAGTTGGAAAGGTCAGATATTAAACGGATAAAAGGATCCTGGCTCACAGAATTGACCCAACTAATAGAATACATTATTGTACTTCGGTTACCTATCAATGAGCTTTGTGAAAAGAAATTGCTTTACGACTTGTCCATTACATTACCTTGTACTTCCTCGCAATTCGGGTGAAAATTGAGTTATATAATAATTATTAAGCAATATAATCAAGCTACACACTAAGCCAATTTTAAGAGGCAAGGCAAAAGTTTTATCGTTTACGTTGTTTTAACTCTAAATTAAATAAAAGTCATATAATATACCACTTAGTGTGATAGAAAAAAAATACATTTTCTTCCATATGGCAACACTTATTTGAAACTAATAGTATTTTAGGATAGTTATCTTACATGGAGGCTAACCTCCATGGTTCTCTTAACTATAATTAAGCTGGCAACATTACACTTGTCACTTTCACCTGTCAGTGAAAGTCAATGTCTATAAAAAAATTGCGCCAATTTCGGTTTGCCATTGAGTTATATGCACTACGTACTAGAGAAGCTATTCCAAACAAAAATTGTGCGCTACTCTATGTCATCGCGCATGCGCGGGTGATAGTAGATTCGCGCATGCGTGAAGATTTAATTTAATATAAAATAAGATCATCATCATCATCATTACAGCCCACTGCTGAACATAGGCCTCCCCCAATGAATACCACAAAGCATGGTCCTGAGCCACCTGCATCCATCGACTCCCTGCATATCTTACCAAGTTGTCACTCCATCTAGTGGGGAGAAGCCCTACACTTCTCGTCCGCCGGTACGACACCACCACTCGAGAACTTTTTGTCCCCATCGGTTATCGGTTCTTCGAGCTATATGGCCGGCCCATCGCCACTTCAGCTTACTAATCCGTTGGGCTATGTCGGTCACTCTGGTTCTACTGCGGATATCCTCAATTCTAAGTTTATCACGCAGAGAAACTCCGAGCATAGCCCTCTCCATAGCTCGCTGAGCGACCTTGAACTTCCTCATCCGGCCAGCAGTGAAGTTCCACGTCTCAGTTCCATATGTCATCACTGGCAACATGCACTGGTTGTACAGTCTTGTTTTCAAGTTTTGAGGTATACCTGACGAGAAGATATGCCTTAATTTCCCGAACGCTGCCCAACCGAGTTGAATCCGCCGATTGACATCTCGGTCGAAGTTGGAATTACCTAGTCGGACTATTTCTCCCAGGTAAACATACTCGTCAACAACTTCGAGCTCAGTGTCCCCAACATCTATCGGCATAGGAGACTCTATTGAGGTCATTGAGTATAGAGCGTAGGTCCTCCAGCGATTCTGCTATAAGGACTATATCGTTGGCAAATCATAGGTGAGTGATGTACTCGCCATTGTTGTTGATACCGTATCCTTTCCAATCCAGTAGCTTAAAAACGTCTTCCAATGCAGTGGTGAAGGGTTTTGAGGACAGAACATCACCCTGTCTTACACTTCTCTGCAACTGGATAGGTTTTTTTCTCTGGTTCTGCACTCAGATAGCCATCGTCACTCTACTGTACAAACACTTAAGCGCTTCAATGTACCGACAATCAACTTAGAAACGTTGAAGGGACTGTAGCACCGCCCAAATTTCGACGGAATCAAAGACTTTCTTAAAGTCTACATACGCAAGGCAAAGTGGCAAATCGTACTCCTCAATCTTCCGTAAAATTTGCCGAGAAGTATATATGTGGTCTATGGTACTAAAGCTTCGTAGTTCGGGCGTGAAGTCGTCGAGTTTGCGTGCGGGACGATTCGTAATGACTCTCAATAACTTAAAATTTAAAATGTTGTACACCCGACTTCAACATAAATTATTAATAATAACTCAAAAACTATTGGTCAGATCTTGATCAAATTTATATGGACCTATATGAAACCTACCAGCTTTCAAATAAAGAATCACCGAAATTGGTTCAACGAGAAAAAAATTACGAGGTAACACACTCCTTCTTTTTGAAGTCTGTAGAAAACAGCACGTACGTACTGTTATACGGGGCTTCACGAAATGTCTTTTAAAAAAAACTATTTAGAAATTACAACTGGATTTATTATAGAATGACACAATTTTGGAATTGAAATTGAGAGGCGAGTATTTCGGATGAGAGTGAATGACGGACTGAGCGGTATTCCTAGTGTTGAAATAAGAAAGTACCGAAGCTACTAAGAGAGTGCTGACTGTGTGCTTTGTGTCAGCGGAGCCCTATTAAAAGGAAATCTATAACAGTACGTAGTACGCCGTGTAGTGGCGGTTAAGAATATCCACTACACTATATCTTCCCGTGGGTGTCGTAAGAGGCAACGGAGGGAAATTGAGGCAGAAGATGGACAGCAGCATATGGGTACCAACCCGTTTGCCAAACGTAGCAACTATGGTAAACATAAGCTAGGACACAAATAAACGGCCCCCAGTCCGCAGCGGCACTGTTATTCCTGGCTACGTTGGCTACCATGGTTACGGCGGGACAGGGGGTGCTAAAAGTCTCCGGTGGAGATTTATTTTCCAGTTAAGATGACTCGACCTGCCAACATATAACGCACGCACCCTGAGTACTGACGAGAAGATCCTGGATCTGGAAGAAGAGAGAGACAAGTTATGCTTGGATATTAAAGGTTTATCTGCGGTCCGAAGAGAGGGACAGGACACGGTTATCCTCGATTCCGGCAACTTGTTCTATCACCGGGAGTGCGACCATCTCTCCTAAGGAGGTTTCAAAAGTCTCTCCTTAACAACGCTGTAAATATTGTGAGTGTGTTCACGAGGGTTGCGTATCTTATTTTAAGAATTACCAATCGGTATTAACGGTATTCGTTCTGAAGAGGAGGTGGAGAAAATGTATGAGGATAGCCCTAAAGCCATGCGTTCCTCCAAAACTCACTATACGGTGTTAATGGGAGAATTCAACGCAAAACTAGGCACAACTAAAAACGATGAGCTGAAGGTAGGGAAATTCGAAATAGAGCAACGGAACCCAAGGGGTCAGCAGCTGGTAAACTTCATGGAGAAAGAGAGACTTTTATGATGAACATTTTCTTCTAGAAGTGGCCCGACAGGCAACGGACATGGTCGAGCCCCGACGGTTTGACAAAAAATGAGATTGACTTCATTATAACGACTATATGGCAACTGTTGAGAGATGTATCAGTGATCACGAGGCTAAAAACGGCAGCGATCATGGAATGGTTAAAGGCACACTGAACCTAAACTTTAAGTTGGAGAGTTCCTTCGTCCCCCTCGTGCTCTACTAATCCAAAGTTCCGAAAACTTTCAGCTTGATTTACAAAACCGTTTCCAGTGCCTAGAAGACTGCAATACAGTGGACGATATAAATGACAGGCTCGTGGAAACTGTACGTGCGGTCGCAGCTATGTTATGTAAGACCCGTCGCAGAAGAACGTATAAACTCTCCGATCACGTTCTTAATTTCATGGCTGCTAGACGAGAAATGAAGCCGCAGTCCTCAGCAGATGTGACAGCATACAGGCAACTGAACAGACTGAATTTCCAAATACATGCAGTGGGACTTACGCAACTTCAATATATATTTTATTGAAGAAGCGTTCGACCGGAACCAGGGCTCCAAAGTATTTTGTTTGTTGTTGTGGTCTGCAAGAAAGAGCAACTGTCGAAGCTGAAGACCAAGTGTGGCAGCATCGTTTCTGAGACACCTGGAGCCGTCAATTCGTCGTATTTTTATTCTTAATCGAAGATAAATATAGATGTCTATGAGCCACAGCTTCCAATGTGTGCTCATTTGTCGTCACCCTAATTCGATAAAAAACAGCAGCCAGTCTCACCTGAGACTATCCATCTGCACAGGACAGGATTAAAGTAACCAAGTGTATGCTTAAGGACAGGTTCACTCTATTCCCTCACTCTTATAATCCGATGGGACAGTAAGTCCCGACAGTAAGACCCGACCCGAGAGAGATCAGGCGCAGGACCTACTGTTATACGTGCTTTCCGAGGCATGAGGTTAAACACCCCCAACTTCCTGACTCCGGGCTGCTATTTAGAATTTTTCACAGAAAAACCCAATAATTGATTTTGGTCCGACCCGGGATTCGAACCTAGGACCTCATAATCAGCATTCACGTTAATATTTACTAGACCCACGAGGCAGTCAGTATATGTAGTATTGTATAGAATGCTACAATACCGTTATGATAGTATAATATATACAAGGGTAAATTTAATTAATAATATTTTCAATTAAAACCATTTATTATTTGTTTCACGATTGTGATTTTCATTTTACTAACGAGGAGATGACTTGCTAATGTTTTCAATATTACGGACGTTAGGCCAGAGGAGATGCTTAATGAAAAGCGTCAGCTGTAGCTTAACCTAACTCATTTAAATATTTCCGGCCTCTTTTATATTAAAGTAATATTTTTGTGAAGCATAAAAGTATGAAATAAGACAAGGATTGTTGGTAATTTGTTTTTTTCTGTTAAATAACCATATATATATATATATATATATATATATATATATATATATATATATATATATACACCGTGAAGTGACAGTGTAAGAACCTGCCAAGCATGGTCCATTTTTTATCAACAAATGAAGACATTAACTTACGAAAATTTACAGCTAACTGATGCCAAAGTGTTAATTATTTAATAAACAAAGTGAGTGACAAAGTATTATCTAATCGTAGTTTGCGCCAGGTTAGCACCTACCCCAATAAATATTTTATTATTTGGAATGCCCTTATACGTAGATATAACGATGAATGCACACTCGCATCTACGTATATTAATCAGCTCTTAAATTTAAAACAGGTGAACGCAAATACAACAAGTTGTTATCTTGATTTTATGGCGAAATTTTGAGGATAAATATTTCACTTAGAAAATTAGATCCTAAGACTGTTAAATCGCTTGATAATTTTTAAATTTTTATTGAATCAAAATGAGGCTGTGTGTCATACATTTAACATATTTGCTGTCCCGTATATTACATATAGTTCATTGCTATTGTCCTACAATAATTTTGTCTGCAAATCAGACAGTGAAAGTGTTAATAATTCAAATATAATAATAAATAATCTACAAACATTATTAATCGAAATTCATATATCCTTTATAATTTTTTGTATTGTGTCTTTTATTTTTGTCTTTAAACTAAACACGTTTCTTAAAACTTAAGAATGTCACAATTTTGTAAAACAAAACCATTGTTGAAGTGTTTGAGTTTGATAAACATGCGTCTTCCAATGGGAAATCGCAGTACGAGTAAACTAACCATTATGGGCCGTCACCATTCATTAATTCATTTTAATTCATACTGCATTAGTATTTAAAGCCTGCCATTTTTAGTATCAATACATATAAATAGATGATCAATCATAGGTTGAACATAAAAAGGTCTACCTCTTCATGTAAAGTTTGTGCGATTATTGTACTCTAATAAGACAACGAACATTTTATAAGGTGTTTAGTAGATCCTGAATCCCAAAGTGATTATATTACAAAAGATTGTTGTTAACGCCTATTTCTTATTATTTCAAATAATCGGTGGTGTGTCCCAAAATATTTTATATGTCACTTCTTTGCAGTTCGTGTAGCGTTTTAATGATAACAAAAATTATTTTATTGAACCATTAGTGGTTCCGACCATTACGGGTCAGTTTCCAGATTTGTTAGTAGATGTCTCAATAATTTGCCATTTAGATAAATTACGCTTAGCAGATGATCAGTTTTATCAATCTGGGGTTATTGATGTTTTATTGGGTGTTAATAGATACTTACTATTTTTAGTGTCTTTACGACACATATTTAAATCAAAATTGTCTTACTGACATAATAGATTTTTGTAAAATAAAATAACTTCGGGAAAAATATGTTTAAGTCCTGATGAGCAGGAATGTGAAGATATTCATACTTCCATTATTTGTCGCCAAAACGACGGACGGTTTGTGGTCGTCATGTCATTTAAGAATAGGTCCGATATATTTAGTAAGTCTAATAAACACTAAAAGCTTACATTTAGGAAAGGGGTTTAATAAATAACCCGATCTTAGCGATCAATACGTAGGTCACTCAATATGTTTTGAGGTTTTGAGATACTCGAAATTTAAAAATGGAACGCACTCGTGTTATATGTTTCTAAAAAGCAAATTTATTTAAAGATAGAACTCCATAAGCCAATTGCTCAATATTAAAAAAAAAACAAATTTCTATCAATTTTCCTGCAACTCTTCCCGCGCTTTTCGTTTAAAACGATGGATCTTAACCGTGAACATTTGCGCGCTATGATATATTCTGATTTTAAATTTGGTTTAACCGAACAATTAAGTTTACAACGGTTACAATCAGCATTAGGGGACTCAGCTCCATCACGCGCAACAATTTTTAGGTGGTGTGCTGAATTCCAAAGGAGTAAAATTAATTAAGATGACAAAAGAACTGGGGCTTGCGGGGCCCGGTTAATGATATTTATTTAAACATTAAGTATATAATGTTTAAATAAATATCATCTATGTGAATGAATGTCCGAGCCGTGGTAGCTCAGATGATTAGCGCTCGCTCTAAGCTTCACAGTACTCGAGCAACCCGGGTTCGATCCCCGCCGGCACCAATGAAATTGTTAATTGAAATTTTAAGTGCTGATTTACCACGAGCTCAGCGGTGAAGGAAAATATCGTGAGGAAACCTCCATGTCTGAGAAATAAGAAAAAAATATTTTTCGAAGACATGTGAAGTTCACGAACACGCGTTGGGGCAGCGCGGCGGACATTTCCTTGCCCTAAAACCCTCTTAGAAATGAGAGGAGGCCTGGGACGTAAATAGGCTGCAATTTTACTTTATTTTACTAATGTCCTTACTTCTTACTAAATTCGTTCTCAGATTTTTACGAGGTGCTTCTTTAGACCACAGAACAATAATATTTTGTAGTGATAGGTTAACACAGACAGAACTGTTGTTTTGATATCTATATCAATAGTATATACTTACTCCTCAATAAAATTAAAAAAAATCCATACATCCAAATCCAATTGTCAATGTACGAAAAGAAAAATTCTCTTCCAGTTTTTTTATTAGTATTATATCAGTAGATATGTAAGATGTGTTGTAGAGTGCTCTGATGATTTTGATAATTGTATGCTTTTAATAGTTAAAAATGTGCAAAAAATTAAATAGAAAAACACTGAGGCATTGTCTTGTGTATTAAATATATTACTCCAGAACCTGATAAACATTTTTAAAACTAATTTCTCAATGAAATGGCAATGTGTGACAAAAAACTTTAACTCAGTCCCAAATAGCGACATCTGGTCAGCGGAAGATTAATACGTAGGTGACAACACGTTTGCGTTTTAATTCTTAATCGAGGATAGATGTAGATGCTTATGGACCACATCATTTACTTATCATCATTTGGACTGTGAGCTCGCTTGTCATCAGTATTCTGTAAAAACACCTAATCTATTCTTACAAATAAAAAATAATTTTCGAAGCTTGTACCTCTGAGGACTAAGATGTAATGCCTTAGACTATAAATATACCCTTTAAACCGGAACACAGTAGCACGCAACCCAGAGATGAGAACAGTATTCCACGTGAGGCCGTACCTGCGCCTTATAAAGTTGCAGATGGTGTGCCGGCATGAAATACTGTCCCGTTCTGCTGAGCACGCTAAGCTTTTTAGAGGCCAATTTAGCCTTCCCCAAAAAGTGTCCAATTTGAAACTGCATATCACTCGTTATGTCTACGCCGAGGATTCCGATGCCCTTAAACTGAGTAGATACGACAAAGGTGTTATTTTTAGCGGTAAACACGCAAACTTGTGATATGTTAATGTGGCGTTATTTCGTTTTAAAATAATCAAATACCGTTTATTTAATCAATTTTTCGTTTTAAAAGATATCTGCAATTTTTCGATAAAAATATACTAAATTGATCTTTACTGGTATTGGTATTTGTTTGTAAAGTTTCATCAACATCGGTTCAGTCATTCCGAAGATTAGCTCGGCCATACAGATTGACAGACCGACAGACATGCATATAACCCCCTGAGCTCAATAGAAGTCAATTATGTCAATATTACAGACATGCACTTTAATTTTATTCATAAGAATTGACTAGCTTTTCACCCCGTGGTTTTACCTGCGTCCACATTAGAGCATCCAGAGAGTCATGACCCACACTTATTATGATATCCCATGATACGCAGAGCTCAAGCTATCGCATGGAAACTTACTCATATTTCGGAATGATAGTGATCGCAGATTTTAATTTCGACTAAGGATTTTCGAACAGTGAAAACCACTCTTGTTATTTCTTCATTTAATAATAATAAAGTATATTTTCATTCATTTACTCATTCATTCATTCATGTTCTTTCTTCAAATAATTATTTCTGATACAGCTGTACGCTTGTGGGACTCCTTTCCCTTACATATTCGCCGTGCTTAATACAATTTTCCTTCAAAAATCTACTCAAAGCTTATTACTTGGAACTCTTATTTCCCATCATACTTTGTGTCAACATGATGTGTTTTTATTACTTTTTTTTAACTTAAGTGTATAATTTATGTAGATATCCCTCCTAGACATTCGTTGTAAACAATTCTTTGCGTAATAAGATTGTCTCGAAGAAATCGCTCCAAAGGGATACGATCGCATAATGTACCTTTTTAATTTATTTAATTTTGTTTTTGTTTCAATGTGTGTTGGTGTACATTAAATATTGATAAATTGAAAACGGGATCAAAATTGTTTACAATTTTATAATTATTGCTTTCCATTTCATAATATTACAATTTTATGTACATTATATTATACAGTTTCATAATATTTTACCGTTTGGGGTGGAATATCCAAAAATTCTTAAATAAGTTTTACTAAGTATCTAATCGAAAGCTTTTAATAGTGTTGTCAAAAATTTATTTAAAACATGGTAGAATTTCAAACAATATTTCCGTTACCGTAACAGCCTATTAAAGTCCACTGCTGAACATAGGCCTGCCCCTTAGATTGACTTATAGGAGGGATATTTGCCATAGCAGCTACGTTTAGCAAGCGGGTTGGCAACCGCAGTTTATTATTTTTAGTCGTTACTAGGAAGACGCTGCTACCCATCTCCTGATTCGTTTCCCTCTGTCGCCTCTTACGACACCCACGGGATAGTATGGGGTCACAACATTATTTCATCTTTAATTTAACCTCATCAGGGTAGAATTGTCAAAAATAATGAAACACGAGTTCCTTTGTTTTTAGTTTCAAGTCATTTTTATTGAACCACATATTTAGATTTATAGTTTAATAGTAAATAAATATGGGGCAGATTTAGTAAATTTCGAAAATATGTATTATCCATAATTACCATAATTTATTTTGTTTTAAGTATATCCTCACCACCATGCAAATTAGAAAACTTCCCATGCAAACATTATACCCTCATAATAACACTTTATAGATGGATTTTCGAAAAATAAAAAAGAAATTGTACCAACTTTCAAGGTACAAAAATAATTTAATAATTTTTCACCATACAAATATGAAACCACCGCTTAAAATAGTTTGTTTTACCGTCTGAAGGTAAAAATTTTTCAATATCCTATCTTAGTTAATGCCCACATAATAATTGGAAGTAATGTTGTCAGAATTTCATGCTTCTACATCCAGCGGTTTGAGCTGTGCGTCATATATTGAAGAAAAAATAATTATATTCCATCAATATTATTTTTTATTTACAACTTGCACCCTCTTTTAATAACCGGGAAGATTTGGAAGATAATTTTATTATTTTTATTCAAGAGTATACATGCATCAATTTTCAAATGGAAAAAATACATATATAATTCTTCTTTTCCCTGTAAGGGGTTGTTTTGAAAAATCGTTACATTCGAATTCATTTATTTAAATTACAGAGCACGTTTAATACGTTTCAAATCAAATGCCCAGTAAAATAAAATGTTTCATACAAACTTTAACACTCTATTTAACCTCCCTAGGGGTTCAATTTTCCAAAATCCTTTCTTAGTAGATACCTACGAGTACATTGTAAAAGCAAGTACTGTCAAAAATTTCAGATTTCTACGTTCAGCGCTTTGGGCTTGTTATTGATAGACGAGTCACTCAGGACATTCTATATATATATATATATATATATATATATATATATATATATATATACTTAGTCACGTCATAAGTTCTGTCAAAAACTTTTTATGAAATTAATGATACACTTTTTGATAATTATATAAAAATTATATATGAAATGAAAGGTAATTTAATTTAGAATACAATTTTATTTACATTATTCAAAATGCCCTCCCCTATTTTGAATACATGCCCTTAATCGACGCGGCCAATCATCAATCGCAGCACGCACCAAATTCATATCTATTTCTGCCGCTGCTTTAGCCAAAGATGCCTGGATAGATTCCAAATTCTGATGAGGTTTAGCACAGACTTTCTCCTCCAAATGTTGCCATATCTTGTAATCCAGTGGGTTTAAATCTGGACTAGAAAAGGCCAGTCTTCATGTCCGATAAAGTCAATTCCACGGGCGGTCAACTAGTTTTGCGTGCTTCGTACCTTATGAGCTGGTGCAGAGTCCTGTTGGAATATCCAATGTCTGTTTTTGAACATTGTTTGAGAAAGAGGTTCCACTATATTTGTTAGGACGGTATTTTGGTGCACCTCAGTACTGGTTTTTACACCTTTTTCACAGAAAAACACCTCAGTTAAGCCTAAATATTAGACTCCAAGCTAAACCATGAGTATCGAAGGATAATGTCCTCGTTGAACCCTCGGAATACGCGTGCTGGCTTCTTCACTTCTGTGGGCATACAGCTTATGATTTTATTTATTATAACTTTCTTCAATGTTAAAAATTTTTTCATCCGAAAACAAAATTTCGCGGATTTTTTTTCCCGCGTACCGCCGTAACAAAGCGCGGGATGTATCCGGCCTAATTTATTTCAAAGGCTCGTTCAAAAAATGTCAGGTCTTCTTACGATAAGCTGGTAGTCCTAGGTCTTCATTGATCACTCTTTTAACCGTGGTTCTGCTTAGACCCATCTGAAGAGCCAAGATTTTTTGTTTACGAACAGGATTTCGTTGGATGCGCGCCTTCACTGCTTTGATGATCGCGGGTGTCCTAACTGTACGAGGTCGGCTGATCCTCTTACGATCTTCGAAGCTTGAATCTTCAGTTAATCGTTTGATAGTGCGATAAACAAATCGTAGGGTTATTTTCAATTTTGTTGAATATTGAAAATCTCTTTTGGCGCGTAACCACGGCAGTGCAACGCGATAACCGCTACTCATTTTCTTTCTTCGACCACTCCATATTTAAAAATGACTGAAAATGAATGTCCTTTTTTATTTTCGGCAAACGCAAACGTTATATTTTTAAAATTGGTGAAGTTCATCTAGCCAGTATTCAAAAATTTTAAATAACAAGGTTTTGACAGAACTTATGACCCGACTAAGTATATATATATATAATTATTTTACTAACTATTTTCTATTTATTGAAATAAAAATGCTTTTTTAAGTATCACATTTAATGGACAGCTATAATAGCACAATTTAATAATTTATAAAGTTTTTCTTTTCATAAAATGTACCGTACAAAGCAAGTAATTAAAACTTCATGCCTAACATCCAGGGATTGAATACCGGTACCAATTTCGGTTCTGGTTCTTCATTTAGGTTCTTATAAAGGTTCCTCTTTTCGGTACGGTTCCAGTTCCGGTATCGGTTCCGGTTCGGGTTCCGATGTACCGGTTCTAAATACCGGTTCCGAGAACCTAAAATCAAATTTCTCCAAATCCGTAGATTGGTGAAAAATTCTGTACAATTCCGTAGATGCTATTTCAAAATATCCGTTCCGTTGAGGATCGACAATATTTGTTTTTGAACTTAGTTGATAAATTCATTCTATCATGGAAAATTCTTGTTGTAAGTTTAAATGTAGTATAACATCGAATCAAGCTACACATGTAAGAAAAATAAACCATAAAAAATTGATTATAATTAAATGTTTTTTTTTTAAATTAAATAATCTTTAGTAAACAACAAATAAAGTAACTATACACACTTTAATATTTGTGGATAATTATACTAAAAAAATACGTTTCAAACTTGATTATAACGGCTTATTAACATAAATTTAATTTTCTGGATTTTGTTAGTTTATTATTTGATATATTACGGTGTTTCAGACTCGGGTGAGTTATGTCATTATGAAAAACTATAGCTGTGTGGCTGTGAAGAATATCTGTGGGTGTGAGGCGACAGTGGGATACAGTCAGGAGATGGGCATCAGCATCTTCCTGATAACAGCAATATCACAATAAAAACCTGCGGTTGCCAACCCGCCTGCCAAGCGTGGCAACTATGGCAATATACCCCCCAAAATAAATAAAGTTACTAAGAGACGGCCCCCAGTCCCCGTCGGCCCCGCTATTCCTGGCTACGGTGGCGACCATGGTAACGGCGGGGCAGGGGGTGCTAAGAATCTCCGGTGGAGGTTCGGTTGCCACCTAAGACGACTCGACCTGGCAACTTATAACGCACGCACCCTGAGGACTGACGAGAAGATCCTGGAGCTGGAAGAAGAGATAGACAAGTTGCACTGGAATATTATAGGACTATCCGAGGTCCGAAGACAGGGGGAGGACACGGTAATCCTCGAATCCGGCAACTAGTTCTATCACCAGGAGGGCGAACACCTGTCCCAAGGAGGTGTCGAATTTATCGTCCACAAGTTTCTCGTTAACAACGTTGTAAAGATTGGCAGTGTGTCAACGAGGGTCGCGTACCTTATACTCAGAATCACCAAACGGTATTCGCTGAAGGTCATACAGGTTTACACACCAACCTCGACACACCCCAATGAGGAGGTGGAGGAAATGTATGAGGATATCTCTAGAGCTATGCATTCCTCCAAAACCCACTATACGGTGTTAATGGGAGACTTCAACGCAAAACTAGGCACAAGAGAGAACGGTGAGCTGAAAGTAGGGAAATTTGGAATAGAGCAACGAAACCCAAGGGGCCAGCAGCTGGCAGAGTTCATGGAGAAAGAGGGACTCTTTATGATGAACTCTTTCTTCCAGAAGCGGCCCCACAGAAAGTGGACCTGGTCGAGCCCCGACGGTTCGACAAAAAATGAGATTGACTTCATTATGACAACCAGACGACAACTGTTCAGTGATGTCTCAGTGATCGCGAGGGTGAAAACCGGCAGCAATCACCGAATGGTGACAAGCACACTGAATCTAAACGTTAAGTTGGAGAGGACACGTCTAATGAAGTCAACGCTCCGTCCCCCTCGTACTCTAATCCAAAGTCCCGAAACCTTTGAGCTCCAGTTACAAAACCGTTTTCAGTGCCTAGAAGATTGCAATGCAGTGGACGATATGAATGACAAGCCCGTGAAAACTGTCCATGCGGTCGAAGCTAAGGTTAGCAAGATCCGCCACAGAAGAACACAATAACTCTCCGATCACACACTTAGTCTTATGGCTGTTAGACGGGATATGAAGCTGCAGTCTTCAGCAGATTTGACAGCATACAGGCATCTGAACGGACAGATCTCCAAATGCAAGCGGCGGGACTTACTCAACTTTAATACTGCTCTTATTGAAGAAGCGATCGAGCGGAACCATGGCTCCCAAGTCTTTGCTAGAGATCTGTCTGTCGGAAAGAGCCAACTCTCGAAGCTGAAGACCAAGTGTGGCAGGACACCTGAGATTTTGACTGAAATTGAGAGTTACTATGGGCAGAGGTACACACCATGGTTGGAGCCACACGAGTGAGTAACGATCCAAGAGCGAGTCTTATCCGACACTATTCCGATGATATCCCGGACGTCAGTCTGAGCGAGATTAGAATGGCTCTCCAGCACCTTAAAAACGGCAAGGCCCCAGGCGAGGATAGAATTACAGCGGAGCTTCTGAAAGCGGGTGGAAAACCGGTACTTGAAGTCCTTCAGAAGCTCTAATTCCGTCTTCCATGGTGGTATTACACCGTAGACGTGGAGCAGAAGTGCGGTGGCCTTGTTCTTCAAAAAAGGTGACAACGCTCTCTTGCAGAAGTACAGGCCGATTTTCCTTCTGAGTCTCGTCTACGTGCTGTTTTCGAGAGTCATTACGAATCGTCTCGCGCGCAGACTTGACGACTTCCAGCCTCCCGAACAAGCCGGTTTCCAAAAGGGCCTTAGCACCATAGACCACATACATACCCTTCGGCGAATTGTACAGAATCCCGTGGAGTACAATTTGCCTTTGATTCCGTCGAAGTTTGGGCGGTGCTGCAGTCCCTTCAACGGTGCCAAGTTCACTGTCGGTATATCGAAGTGCTGAAGTGCTTGTACAGTATGGCTACGATGGGTATCCGAGTACAGAACCAGTGTATGAAACCTATCCAATTGCAGAGATAGGGTGACGTTATATCCCCGAAACTCTTCACCGCTGCATTGGAAGACGTTTTCAAGCTTCTTGACTGGAAAGGATACGGTATTAACATCAATGGCGAGTACATCACTCACCTTCGATTTGCCGATGACATAGTCCTTATGGCAGAATCGCTGGAAGACTTTAGCACTATGCTCAATGACCTCAATAGTGTCTCCCAACGAATAGGTCTTAAGATGAACGTGGGCAAAACAAAGATCATGTTTAACATCCATGTCACACCTATGCCGGTAGTTGTTGGGAGCACTAAGCTCGAAGTTGTTGACGAGTATGTTTAGCTGGGACAAATAGTCCGACTAGGTAAGTCCAGCTTAGACTGAGAGGTCAATCGACGGATTCAACTCGGTTGGGCAGCGTTGGGGAAATTACGGCACATCTTCTCGTCAGGTATACCTCAAAACTTAAAAACGAGACCGTACAAACAGTGCGTGTTGCCAGTGATTACTTATGGAACTGAGACGTGGTCGTTCACTGCTGGCCAGATGAGGAAGCTCAAGGTCACTCAGCGAGCTATGGAGAGGGCTATGCTTGGAGTTTCTCTGCGTGATAAACTTAGAAATGAGGATATCCGCAGTAGAACCAGAGTAACCGACATAGCCCAACTGATTAGTAAGCTGAGTGGCAATGGGCCGGCCATAAAGCTCGAAGAACCGACAACCGATGGGAAAAAAATATTTTTGAGTGGCGGCCTCGTACCGGCGGACGAAGTGTGAGGCGTCCCCCCACTAGATGGAGTGACGACCTGGTAAAATATGCAGGAAGTCGATGGATGCAGGTGGCTCAAACCATGCTTTGTGGCATTCCTTGGGGGAGGCCTATGTTCAGCAGTGGACTTGTGAAGGGCTGTTATGATGATGATGATGAAAAACTATACAAATAAGAACTTAGAGAAATTCGAAAAAAAAGATCGAGGAAAAGCGAAGAATATTTCGGCAGAAGTTTTTTAATAATTGCAAAAACAAATGTGATAGTATGGATTAGAAAAGTTTGAGACATACGTGACAATTCAATCATCTATAAAAAGGTTATAAGCGGTTATATTAACTGCCTATTTTTCAAGAAGAAAGAAGAAACAAAAGTACCTAATTTAATTAAAAATATCTAAGCTATTAACATTTGAAATCGATTATCATCACAAAAAGTTGATATTTATAAATAAGAATGGTTTTTTTTTTAATACAGATAGCATAGAATTAATTATTAAATATAATTTAATACAGACATTAGAAGAAGAGAGAGAGAATGACATTGTCGGCAAGTTCACACTCATGATAAAAAAAATCTTGTTAAGTTTATAAAAATTCCGTAGATTGCAACGTCAAATTCCGTAGTTCCGTAGATGATGCCAAATTTCCGTTTATCCATAGAAAATCCGTTGAGTTGGCAACACTGCATTGATATGCAACATAAGATCCACCAATACAAATGTGATATTTTACAAACTCCCCTCTTCTCATACTCCGCCACGCGCCGCATCGCGCTGTCTACCCGACCGCACCTCAAACAAGTTTGGACTCGCTTTCGCTTTACTTAGGAACCGGTAAAATAAAGGTTCTTAAAGGTTCTAATTTAGGTTCTGGTTCCTGTTCCGGTATAGGTACCGAAACCCTTAAATACCGGTACTATACCGGTATTTTGGGACCGTTTTCAATCCCTGCTAACATCGCATTAACTTTGTTGTAATTATGAAATCATTTAAGTCTTTTCTACGAGAAAATATTTAAAATATAATTTTTATTAATATAGAAATATCTAAGAGTATCTAATTACGTTAATGGTTTTTCACAATGGTTTTAATAGTTGATATATTTTTACTAATAATTGTTTAAGTTGTAATAAGAGAAAGGTAAATTGGAATGATTAATAAATTGATGAAATAGATATGTATCATTTAACATTAATGTACTACTTTCAGTTATATGACTAGATATGATAAAATACAAGATTGAGATTTATTATATCAATAAAAATGTTTAGAATCTTTAGATAATATATTTATAAGATATTAAAGTCGTATATAATTTTTAATATGTGAAAAATTTTCGCCGCCATTAAAAGTAGTGTAGGATTCTACAAGTCCTAATAACTTCAATACAATAAAAATTTAATTGAGCAGAATTTTGCCCCCACCAAAATACGCGGGGCAGCCTGAGCACCCACGCTCAGGAGTGGAATAGCATGGTCGTGGATGCTCAGCGAGGGATTCTCCAGGGGTACTGGTACTCTCCTGGGGTAGTTTATGATGTAATTCCGCTACCATGTTGATGGGGGGGTGGAGAATTGGGCCTCCGGTCACCTGCACTCACCAGACGAAACGCGGAAGCAGAGCTTCCACTTCACGCCGGTATTCTGTAAGGTCGTGGTACTAACCCAGCTCGAGCCGGCCCATACGTGCAACAGCAAAGCTGCTGCGTGGTTCTACCACCGTTAAATTGGCATTGTGTGACAAAAAAACTTTAACTCAGTCCCAATTAGCGACTTCTGGTGAGGGGAAGATTATTAAACCGCATTGGTAATGAGGCATTCGATCTTGGTCCTCAGGGTTGCAACACGTTCGCATTTTGATTCTTAATCAAGGATAGATGTAGATGTTTATGGATCACATCATTTGGACTGTGAGCTCACTTGTCACCCGTATTCTGTAAAAACACCTAATCTATTCTTACAAAAAAAAAATAGTTTTCGAACCATGTACCTATGAGGACTAAAATGGAATGCCTCAGACTATAAATATACCCTTCAAACCGGAACACAGTAGTACACAACTCAGAGATGAAAACAGTATTCCACGTGAGGCCGAAGCTGCGCCTTGTAGTTGCAAGGGGTGTGCCGGCGTGAAATTCTGTCTCGCTCTGCTGAGCACGCTAAGCTTTTTAGAGGCCAATTTAGCCTTCCCCAAAAAGTGACCAATTTGAAACTGCATATCACTCGATATGTCGACACCGAAGATTCCGATGCCCTGAAACTGTGTAGATACGACAAAGCTGTTATTTTTAGCGGTAAACACGCAAATTTGTGATCTGTTAATGTGGCGTTATTTCGTTTTAAGATAATCAGATACCGTTTATTTAATCAATTTTTCGTTTTAAAAGATATCTGAAATTTTTCTATAAAAATATACTAAATTGATCTTTACTGGTATTGGTATTTGTTTGTAAAGTTTCATCAACATCGGTTCAGTCATTCCGGAGATTAGCTCGGCCATACAGATAGACAGACCGACAGACATGCTTATAATCCCTAAGTTTAATAGAAGTCAATTATGTCAATAATACAGACGAGCACTTTAATTTTATTCATAAGAATTGACTAGCTTATCACCCCGTAGTTTTACCTGCGTTTATATTAGAGAATCCAGAGAGTCATAACCCACACTTATTATGATATCCCATGATACGAAGAGCTCAAGCTATCGCATGGAAACTTACTCATATTTCGGAATGATAGTGATCGCAGATTTTAATTTCGACTAAGGATTTTCGAATAGTGAAAACCACTCTTGTAATTTCTTCATTTAATAATAATAAAGTATATTTTTATTCATTTATTCATTCATTCATTCATGTTCTTTCTTCAAATAATTATTTCTGATACAGCTGTACGCTTGTGGGACTCCTTTCCCTTACATATTCGCCGTGCTTAATACAATTTTCCTTCAAAAATCTACTCAAAGCTTATTACTTGGAACTCTTATTTCCCATCATACTTTGTGTCAACATGATGTGTTTTTATTACTTTTTTTTTATCTTAAGTGTATAATTTATGTAGATATCCCTCCTAGGCATTCGTTGTAAACAATTATTTGCGTAATAAGATTGTCTCGAAGGAATCGCTCCAAAGGGATACGATCGCATAATGTACCTATTTAATTTATTTAATTTTGTTTTTGTTTCAATGTGTGTTGGTGTACATTAAATATTGATAAATTGAAAACGGGATCAAAATTGTTTACAATTTTATAATTATTGCTTTCCATTTCATAATATTACAATTTTATGTACATTATATTATACAGTTTCATAATATTTTACCGTTTGGGGTGGAATATCCAAAAATTCCTAAATAAGTTTTACTAAGTATCTAATCGAAAGCTTTTAATAGTGTTGTCAAAAATTTATTTAAAACATGGTAGAATTTCAAACAATATTTCCGTTACCGTAACAGCCTATTAAAGTCCACTGCTGAACATAGGCCTGCCCCTTAGATTGACTTATAGGAGGGATATTTGCCATAGCAGCTACGTTTAGCAAGCGGGTTGGCAACCGCAGTTTATTATTTTTAGTCGTTACTAGGAAGACGCTGCTACCCATCTCCTGATTCGTTTCCCTCTGTCGCCTCTTACGACACCCACGGGATAGTATGGGGTCACAACATTATTTCATCTTTAATTTAACCTCATCAGGGTAGAATTGTCAAAAATAATGAAACACGAGTTTCTTTGTTTTTAGTTTCAAGTCATTTTTATTGAACCACATATTTAGATTTATAGTTTAATAGTAAATAAATATGGGGCAGATTTAGTAAATTTCGAAAATATGTATTATCCATAATTACCATAATTTATTTTGTTTTAAGTATATCCTCACCACCATGCAAATTAGGAAACTTCCCATGCAAACATTATAGCCTCATAATAACACTTTATAGATGGATTTTGGAACAAAAAAAAAGAAATTGTACCAACTATCAAGGTACAAAAATAATTTAATAATTTTTCACCATACAAATATGAAACCACCGCTTAAAATAGTTTGTTTCACCGTCTGAAGGTTGAAATTTTTCAATATCCTATCTTAGTTAATGCCCACATAATAATTGGAAGTAATGTTGTCAGAATTTCATGCTTCTACATCCAGCGGTTTGAGCTGTGCGTCATATATTGAATAAAAAATAATTATATTCCATCAATATTATTTTTCATTTACAACTTGCACCCTCTTTTTATAACCGGGAAGATTTGGAAGATAATTTTATTATTTTTATTCAAGAGTATATTATGTATACTCTTGAATAAAAATAACAAAATGCATCAATTTTCAAATGTAAAAAATACATATATAATTCTTCTTTTCCCTGTAAGGGGTTGTTTTGAAAAATCGTTACATTCGAATTCATTTATTTAAATTACAGAGCACGTTTAATACGTTTCAAATCAAATGCCCAGTAAAATAAAATGTTTCATACAAACTTTAACACTCTATTTAACCTCCCTAGGGGTTCAATTTTCCAAAATCCTTTCTTAGTAGATACCTACGAGTACATTGTAAAAGCAAGTACTGTCAAAAATTTCAGATTTCTACGTTCAGCGCTTTGGGCTTGTTATTGATAGATGAGTCACTCAGGACATTCTATATATATATATATATATATATATATATATACTTAGTCAGGTCATAAGTTCTGTCCAAAACTTTTTATGAAATTAATGATACACTTTTTGATAATTATATAAAAATTATATATGAAATGAAAGGTAATTTAATTTAGAATACAATTTTATTTACATTATTCAAAATGCCCTCCCCTATTTTGAATACATGCCCTTAATCGACGCGGCCAATCATCAATCGCAGCACGCACCACATTCATATCTATTTCTGCCGCTGCTTTAGCCAAAGATGCCTGGATAGATTCCAAATTCTGATGAGGTTTAGCACAGACTTTCTCCTCCAAATGTTGCCATATCTTGTAATCCAGTGGGTTTAAATCTGGACTAGAAAAGGCCAGTCTTCATGTCCGATAAAGTCAATTCCACGGGCGGTCAACTAGTTTTGCGTGCTTCGTACCTTATGAGCTGGTGCAGAGTCCTGTTGGAATATCCAATGTCTGTTTTTGAACATTGTTTGAGAAAGAGGTTCCACTATATTTGTTAGGACGGTATTTTGGTGCACCTCAGTACTGGTTTTTACACCTTTTTCACAGAAAAACACCTCAGTTAAGCCTAAATATTAGACTCCAAGCTAAACCATGAGTATCGAAGGATAATGTCCTCGTTGAACCCTCGGAATACGCGTGCTGGCTTCTTCACTTCTGTGGGCATACAGCTTATGATTTTATTTATTATAACTTTCTTCAATGTTAAAAATTTTTTCATCCGAAAACAAAATTTCGCGGATTTTTTTTCCCGCGTACCGCCGTAACAAAGCGCGGGATGTATCCGGCCTAATTTATTTCAAAGGCTCGTTCAAAAAATGTCAGGTCTTCTTACGATAAGCTGGTAGTCCTAGGTCTTCATTGATCACTCTTTTAACCGTGGTTCTGCTTAGACCCATCTGAAGAGCCAAGATTTTTTGTTTACGAACAGGATTTCGTTGGATGCGCGCCTTCACTGCTTTGATGATCGCGGGTGTCCTAACTGTACGAGGTCGGCTGATCCTCTTACGATCTTCGAAGCTTGAATCTTCAGTTAATCGTTTGATAGTGCGATAAACAAATCGTAGGGTTATTTTCAATTTTGTTGAATATTGAAAATCTCTTTTGGCGCGTAACCACGGCAGTGCAACGCGATAACCGCTACTCATTTTCTTTCTTCGACCACTCCATATTTAAAAATGACTGAAAATGAATGTCCTTTTTTATTTTCGGCAAACGCAAACGTTATATTTTTAAAATTGGTGAAGTTCATCTAGCCAGTATTCAAAAATTTTAAATAACAAGGTTTTGACAGAACTTATGACCCGACTAAGTATATATATATATAATTATTTTACTAACTATTTTCTATTTATTGAAATAAAAATGCTTTTTTAAGTATCACATTTAATGGACAGCTATAATAGCACAATTTAATAATTTATAAAGTTTTTCTTTTCATAAAATGTACCGTACAAAGCAAGTAATTAAAACTTCATGCCTAACATCGCATTAACTTTGTTGTAATTATGAAATCATTTAAGTCTTTTCTACGAGAAAATATTTAAAATATAATTTTTATTAATATAGAAATATCTAAGAGTATCTAATTACGTTAATGGTTTTTCACAATGGTTTTAATAGTTGATATATTTTTACTAATAATTGTTTAAGTTGTAATAAGAGAAAGGTAAATTGGAATGATTAATAAATTGATGAAATAGATATGTATCATTTAACATTAATGTACTACTTTCAGTTATATGACTAGATATGATAAAATACAAGATTGAGATTTATTATATCAATAAAAATGTTTAGAATCTTTAGATAATATATTTATAAGATATTAAAGTCGTATATAATTTTTAATATGTGAAAAATTTTCGCCGCCATTAAAAGTAGTGTAGGATTCTACAAGTCCTAATAACTTCAATACAATAAAAATTTAATTGTTTAGGATATTTTTTTTATTTTAGATAATATCGGCATACGTGCAGTGTCTTAAATTATATAATTGTTCCCCATTGAATAATCATAGTCAAAAAACATTTTTGCATGCATGGCGTCATAACTATCTTGTATACATTTTCGCAGGCATAGTTTTCTTCAAATTTAGATTAAAATTGGCACCAATTTTATAAATATAGTAGAGCTAAATATTTGATTAAAGTGCGTTAATTTTATTTAAGCAAGTCAAGAATTACTTATCTTAAATTTAATATATCTCTAAAAATTCAGTAATTAACTGACTTTATAATATATAATATAACCTATATAACTAAAAATCATTATTGACATGAATCCATATTTGGCAGGTTAAATGAATATAAACAAAAAGTGATTCGTCGATATTAAGCGTCTTTATAAAGTTATCTTGATAAATACTTTAAAGAAAATTAAGAGAATTTTAAATTTCTTAATTAACTAGAGTTAAAATGCAACAAAAAACCAACAACAAATAAATCTTACGTTGAATAGACCCAGTTTTCAAGTAGGTTTTAATAAAAATGACAACAGTAAAAAGATAATTAGAAGTATTAGACTTTGATCTTATGTCCGGTAGTGAACATTCATATATCACTCTCTAAAAGTCCTGGACGTGATGGTATTTCTTCGCTGTCTATTAATTGTATTTCATCGATATCTCTTGAATATCTTGTAACATATTCACCCAGTGAGTGAGATGGGCCGCTGTTATTCCTAATACGGGTTCCGTTGATTTCTTCATCCTCCATTTTCAATAGCTCAATCTCAACATTAGTTTCATCTTTATCGACCGCCGTCCTGTTTGGAAGGCGGTCAAGTTCCTGTCAAGTTGCTTGTAGTTCAGCAAGTTCATTCTCCTCTTCGTGAAGACTTTTCTCTGCGAGCCGGAAACTTTCAAGAAATTCATTCAGATCAACTAAGCCATCCTTGTTAATGTCCATCAATCGACAAATATCTACCAGCTGTTCCTGAGTCATAGAATTTGGCATATATTTCCCTAGTAACTGACAAGCTTCTGAAAATTCTTCTAGTGTTATATATCCTGTAATAACATCAAATGTTTACTCCACACACTCTTGTAAAGATAGAATACGTGGTATGAACTAAGATATAAGAAATAATAAGAAAATCTAAACTATAAGGAGACAGAAAAAAATTCTTCACAAGACTCTTGTCGTATATTTTGTGAAAAAAGTGCTAATAAAGATTTTAGAAATATGTCTGACCTTGGCTAGAAATCCAATCCATCTTTGAATAAATAAAAATATAAAAAATCATTATCAAAACTAACTATAAAATAGACTGGACATACACATGCTGTTTGGAAGAAAGGTACAAAACCTGAAGGCGAAGATACTTTAAACCATTTAGAACATAATAAGTTATGTCTATTTTTAATATTTTAACAATAAAATCCATTTTTTTTCAATGAATTGTTAATAGTGTCCAGTAACAGCTATTTCTTATTATTTTTTATTTATGTAATGACTGATTACTCAAACAAAATAATTTTCAAGCGTCTTCATCATCAGAAAAACACTCTACGCATATTTAAATTTAAGAAACCAAAAAAAATTAAGGAAACGTTTACATGGTGTAAACTATAGATTTATTATTTTAAGGTCAGTGTATAATGTCTATGATATACACTTTCGCAATTCTATGTCACCTAAAATTGTGCTATTTTTTAATAAATCATTAATTTCGGTCTTCTTCCTATGCATATATATTTATATCAATTGTAATTTAAAGTCTCAAAATTACAAAGAATCCAAGCTACTACAAATAAAAGACAAGAATAAAAATACCTGAGTTATCTTTATCGAGAATTTTAAAAATAGCTTCCAAACTCCTCTTATTTTTGTATAGCGTTTCCACGACAGTTTGTGTTTCAGCCTTGCGCCCAATCCTCTTTAAAAAAAATCACAATTTAATGCAAAAGATACTAGCATGGGATTCGTTAGGATAACAAAATGGAGGCTTACATTAGGATTTAAGTCAAAGGTATCCATGTAACGGACACGTCGCGTCTCCGGATCGGTGCGTACTAATTTGTCCTTGAGCATCCTCCACGGGAGTCCGAGATGCGTGGTTTCTTCCATTGCGTTACACCAATCACTTACAGATATAAACCCTGTAATGTTTTACATAGATGAGCCCAAAAAGTATTTTATTACAATTAGGGGATAATTATATACTATAGATATAGTTAAAGTTACAGCCTATATACGTCCTACTGCTTTGTACAGGTCTCTCCTCATTTCTGAGAGGGTTTTAGGGCAAGGAAATGTCCGCCGCGCTGCCCCAATGCGTTGCCCCAACGGTTGGTGAACTTCACATGTCTTTGAAAAGTTTTTTTTCTTATTTCTCAGACATGCAGGTTTCTTCATGATGTTTTCCTTCACCGCCGAGCACTTAAAATTACAATCAACAGTTTGTCCATCATCTGAGCTACCACGGCTCACTATATATATATATATATATATATATATATATATATATATATATATATATATATATATATATATATATATATATATATATACAATTTGCCATTTAGTTTTATCATAAAAGGTATTTTCATTTCAAACCTAAAATAATATTTGAAATTTGAATATACCGTGGGAACAACTGATTTCTAAATTTTCGAACAACATTTTTTTTTAAATCTGAAACTACCTACCACTTTGATCCAAATCCATGCTCCGGAAGGTTGCTTCTAAAGAACGTCTCGCCAACATAATATGATTGTGCAGTTCCCTCATAGCCGATGATTCAACGAGTCCGACCCTTTGACGAAACGTGAGGCGGCGCGTCCGTGATACGGCAGCAGTGTATTGAACAAACTGTCGCTCAAGCGAATTACCGCATAGTTTCAAATATGCACCTTTATTGGATCCTAACTCGTAATAGTTTGATGCCGAGAATATTGTTATTACCTGTTCCAATAAAATAAACTCTGTTTAAGTTAAAGTCAAAAACGCCAAAATCTTAAACATGTATACGTACATTAGACCTACGGACGGATATTTGTATAGTAAATAATATTAGTATTAGTTATCTAAATAAATTGGTACAAACATAATTTATTTTTGATCGAACATGTGGAAGACTGATACCTATCCTTTACCTTAAAAGATACTAGATGTATTACTATAAAAATTAAGACAAGTATTTGACATTTTCCTGAAATGAACAATGGAATACTACTAGGGTAACAATCGCAAGTATAACCTAAGATACGAATATTGTCATCTGCATATATCTATTTCCAGTAGGCACGTGTGAGAGACATGTGCGGTTTACCGTAATCGTCACGTTTTGCCAATAGATTAACGGTTCAAGTAGGATTCTGTACACCTATAACAGTCGATGATTTGGCATTTTGTACAAACTTTTGAAAATTGTTGAGTTATTTATTTGTCTTCTGTCTGCGACTACAAGATTTTTAAAACACCATACGAATCTCAAGAATCTGGCAGACGAATGGCGCAAAATAGTGTGATATTAAATCACAAAGGATTACCATTGATGCTACTTTATATCGTTGGTCGCGTAATTTAAGTATTAGTAATGTTTTTTTTTATTAATTTTATTTTTATTTTTATTTAATAGGGTTATAAACGAGCAGACAGTTCACCTGATGGTAAGTGGTTGCTGTGGCCCACAGACATCTACATTTGGACGTAGTTATGCAAAAAGGATCCAACCCGCAATAAGTTAATTTGAGTTTATGATATTTGAAGTATCCATACTTCAAATATCATTAACTCAAATTATCGGTATGGTTTCTGTCTGTTTGTAATTTTTCTTCGTATTTGTGTTACGTTTGCTGAAATTGTTTTTTTTTTCAAACATTATTTTTCAAGTCAACATTTTTAACACAAACTCGGGTTGGATCCTTTTTGCATAACTACGTCCATTTATCCTCGTTTGCGAATCAAATTGTAGATGCGTTGTCACCCGTGAGGACTAAGATGGAATGCCCCTTTTCCAGTAAAAAGAGTCTCCGGTTCTCTACATTCACCATACAAAACACAACAGTGTTAAGCTGCTATTTTACGCTGGTATTCTGTGAGAGCGTGGTCCTTCCCCGGTCGAGCCGATCCATTCGTGCTACTACTATACTACTAATATAGCTGCAGCATGACTCTACCACGTAGTGTAGTAATAAATTAAGAAAAAATATTATACACCACGATTTATTAAAATCAATTCAAATTGGTTTTTTGTATATAATTTAGACCTTTGAGAATACAATAAAGTAATACTTATACTCGTGACAATCTAAGAAGCCCGATTTGACAGCTATAAAAATACTTTGCGTAATGATGGGAAAAATAATTGGTTGCTTTAAGAACCGATAATCGAGACATATCGATTATTTAGAGTTTGTAATGGACAATGTAAATTGCAATGGACATCGCTTAAAATTAATTCTCAAGGCATATCGTTTTAATACATGTACAAGTTTGTAATATTTAACAGTTATTACATAAATCCAAACTAAGACGTAAACTAAAATCCGATATAAATTGTATATTATAGTGGCATGCCTACTGATATTCACCCGTACGAAGCCGAGACCGTCCGCTGGTCAAAAATAAAATTAACAATAAATAAGTGTGGTTGGTTCAGGTAAATAAATAAATTCACTGATGTCGTAACATTTTTATTCTCAATTCTTATCTTAATGCCAACAAACAGTTTTTTTATAAAACCTTCCCCGGCAGATCCAGCATTACAAATAATGAGGCGTCCACCCTTTCCCATTGGAACTTTGAGCTGGATGCTTATGGGATCTATCAGCATCAAAATAATCGATACCACCGAACGATCGAACCCGTTAATTTTCTTTCGGTTTATAATTTGCAATTGGGTCCCGCCTGCTACGAAGCTTAATTTGGGTATTTAAATTACGCTTACAGCTCATAGTCTGTTAAACCGAAGTAGAGTTTACTTTGTTAATACTTTATGTGAATTTTGTTTTCTTTTCTCAATCTTGTTTCGGTCGTTTTAGTGCATTACTTTTAAATTGTCTTTTTGGCAGTCGGGTTTTTTATTTTTTTAATTATTTATTTTATTTTAGACTTTTTAGTGTCCCGACACACTCTTATGAACTAAATTTCATATGATAGAATAGAATAGAATAATTTTTATTCAATATACATTACATGTGTAATTGTTATTGAAAGTCATTTTTTACTTTACCGCTGGTTCGAAAAAAAACCCTCTGTCCTGGAAAGAACCAGCAAGAAACCCAGCGGGACAATTTTTTTAAAATAAATTTTACAATATAAATGATTACGAACTATTTACAAAATTTATTTTAGAAACTGCTTGGAAGCGACCACCTCATTCCCAGGGGTTATTATCAACCATGTATTCATTTATACTATAATAACCCTTTTTATACAGTTTCAGCTTAATAAAACATTTAAACTTGGTAATAGAGAGAACCTGTACACTTTCCGGGACCCTGTTGTAATAGCGTATACATTGCCCCAAGAATGAATTACTGACTCTGTGGAGTCGAGAAACTGGCATCACTAGCTTGTGTTTGTTCCTAGTGTTTACAGAATGTATATCACTTTTTTTACTAAAACTATCTTTGTTTTTGTGAACATACATTAAATTTTCGTAAATATACTGAGAGGCCAAAGTTAATATATTAATTTCTTTAAATTTATCTCTAAGAGACTCTCTCGGTTTTAGATTGTAAATAGCTCTAATGGCCCTCTTCTGTAAAACAAAAATAGTTTCTGAATCAGCCGCATTTCCCCATAGCAAAATCCCATAAGACATTATGCTATGGAAATAACTAAAATAAACTAATCTAGCTGTCTCGACACTAGTGAGACCTCTAACCTTTTTTACAGCATAGGCTGCAGAACTTAGTCTGCTTGCTAATTTGGATATATGGGGGCCCCACTGAAGCTTTGCGTCAAGAGTGATGCCAAGAAAAACAGTAGATACAACAGGGCTCAATTCTTCCCCATTTAAAAACACATTGGTATTCAGATTTTTAACATTCGTTGTTGTAAATTTAACACAATTAGTTTTATTTCCGTTCAAATGCAGATTATTAACGTTAAACCAATGCACTAATTTTGATATAGCATTATTCACTTCGTCACATTTAAATGATTGACGTTTAAGTTTAAAAATCAAGGAAGTATCATCAGCAAATAATACTATATCATGACTATCCCCTACAAGGTGAGGTAAGTCATTAATATACACCAGAAACAGGAATGGGCCGAGAATCGAGCCCTGAGGAACACCCATTAGTACAGGTGACCCGGAAGAACTTTTACCATTGATAATAACCTTCTGCTTTCTATTACTTAAATATGAAATAATAAGTTTAAGCGCTGTATTCTTGACACCATAGTACTGTAGCTTCCTGATTAATGTCTCATGGTGAACACAGTCGAAGGCCTTGGAAAGGTCACAAAATATACCCAAAGCATCCTCTGAATTCTCCCATGCACAAAAAATATGTTTAATAAGCTCAACTCCAGCGTCAGTTGTCGAGTGACCCCTTGTAAAACCGAATTGATTTTTATGTAGCAATTTATTAATATTAAAAAAACTTAACATCTGATCTAAAATAATTTTTTCAAAAATTTTACTTAATGTTGGTAGTACAGAAATTGGTCTAAAATTGGCGGGGTCTATTGTACTACCAGATTTAAATATAGGTATGACTTTACTATGTTTCATTAAATCAGGAAACACACCAGATTCGACGCTTATATTAAATATAGTGGTTAGATAAGGTGCTAATATATCTAGATAGCACGATATCCGACACAAACATGGTCCATTTTACGTTTTTACCATTTTTCAAAAACTTTAAACCAACTGATTATTCCTGATTAAATTAAAACTTATAACTTATACATGTTTTTGCAATTGCCTTTTAATTTCCTTTATTTTGGTACCATACTCGATAGGTTTGGTTAATTTTTTTTAATTAACGTATTACTATTTTGCGCCAAAAAACCGACATTTTGTTTATTTTTTTAAAGCTGTCTAAAAACACTTGGTTTGCTTAGACGAATAAGACGATAGCTTAGTTATTGAAATCCATACAGCCGTTTGTAAGATACGAGGTAATAAAGAAATTTACAAACATACAAGATACGCACGAAAAACATAACCCTTCCTTGGCAGTCGGGTAAAAAAGGGAGGTTAAAATACATCTTTTCAAAAACAAACTATTTCCAATATTAACATATTAAATATTAAAATAAAGCTAGAAATATATGTGGTCAGATTTTGTTTTTATATGTTTAAACATTAAATAATATGTTTCTCTCTTTTCTAAATGTAAAAGTGTCGATTTTTCAGAACATCGATTTTATTTGGTCAAAAAATGGTTTATAACGGTCACAACACTACAGCAACGAACCCAAACATATAACAGACATGTCATTGTAATAAGGCCCTGTGGAAATATTAATCAACGATTAATTCGTGTTTTTGAGAGCATTTTTCAAATAGAAAGTGAATCTTGGTGCTTACGAATAATAATCATTGTCATAGTGTATGAATAACATAGTAATTATTTAGGATTGTGAATTTGATTTTTCGATTTCTTACGTGGACGTTCATATAAAGTTATCGCGGCATGTATAATGAGAAACATCAAATCGGGCGTTTTAGATTGTCGCAAGTATAATGGATTATTCGCTAAACCTATACTTACGTTTCCACTATGTTGTATCTCATATCCACCAGGTTTGCATTCGTGACTTCTTACAATAAAACTCAATTTGTTTTTCCCAAGAAAGGAAGTAGTCACATCGGGACCAAAGTAAGTGCCAGCTCCACGAAGTGCATTCGCGATGCATCCTCCAGAACTTTGCGGATCCGACCAAAGAATATCGAAAACCTAGAAATCAGTAACTAAATAATAACATTTGTCTTTTCCCAACTTCGAAAGGAGTAAATATCAAATTAGTTTTAACCCTTTCCTGTCCCATGAATCGTACATGAACATTTCAATTGTTTAACTATTGTCTATCTGTTTCGCGGACAGGGAAACTGTTAATACCTTCAAATAAAGAAAAGTACTATCCTAATTTATAGCGCGTAAACATTAAAGGATCTAACACAACTCATGTGGTTTGCATTAATAATACCTTAAATTTAAAAAAAAATGTCATTATCGTTACATTGACGGCTCCGTGGCGAAGTGGCTTAGCAATGAGTTGTTGCGCTGGGGGCCGCGGGTTTGAATCCCGCACGGAACAAGTATTTGTATGGCCTACAAATAATTGTTCCGGGTCTGGATGCTTGTCCTCGTGCAATCTATGTTTGTAAAGTGCCTCCAGGATAGCCAGGTCACAAATCCACTACTAAACTTAGGAATGTTACAAAATACGATCCTGAGCCACATGCATCCATCGACAAAAGCCTGTTTTACCAGGTCGTCACTCCATCAGTATTTTGAATTTTATACGGCAAATTGATGTATTTCATACTGCATTACCAAATTTACAATACCTACAATTTTTATTCAATATTAAAACTACCAAACTTATTTCATTCCTTTTGAATTCCAAATATTTCATGATTTAGAAAATGATAAAGCATTATCAAGCAATATATAATAAACGTTCCCTTATAATAATGAATTATTTAATTTTCAACCGTAGCGCTACCACAATCAAAGAGCGAGCAAACTTCGGAACCATCAATTTGCGTAGCAAATTCCATTAACCCGTCGCTAGATGAAGTCTATACGATGAAGTTATATGAAAATGCAAACCTAAGCACGACGAATGACAAACATGATGATACGGAAAAGCCAGATAAAGTCAACGCATATACGAGAAATGAATGTTTGTGCGTTCGTTTTAATCACGAAGCACTCAGTTGTTGTATGTTTGCATTTTAAAAATAATATCGAGTGAATATATATCATCGTCATCATAATCACAGCACATTACAAGTCCAATGTTGAACTTAGGCCTGCCCCAAAAAATACCTCAAAACATGGTCCTAAGTCCCTGAGCCATCTGCATCCATCGACTTCCTGCATTCCTTACCAGGTCATAACTCCATCTAATGGGGATGGCTTCCCTACACTTTGCTTATCGATACGAGGCTGCCACTTGTAAATCTAAAAGGAGAAGCTATGTCGGTTACTCTAGTTCTGTTGCGGATATCTTTATTGCGAATTCTATCTCAAAGAGAAACTCCGAGCATAGCCCTCTCTTTAGCTCCCTGAGCGTAATCTCAAGCTTGATCATACAGCCAGCAGTAAAGGACCATCATCATTATCACTATTTCAGCCACAAGTCCACTGTTGAACGAAGGTCTCCCTCAAAGACTCTTTGAAGGTAGAGGGTATTTAGAACCGTTTACAAATTTGGCAGGCAGACTGGCAACCGCAATGTTCTTATTGTTAAGTTTGGTACCCATCTCCTGGTTGTTTTCCTCTGTTTGTTTATGTGTATTGTGCGTAAAGGACTCTATTTTTATATAATAAATAAAATACTAAACAAGAAAGTATGTATTTTCGAATAAGAAGCACCAACCACCAACCAACCTGTTTCCATTCTGTCTTATCGATTTGTTCTGTGCCTGGAGCTCCTCCTTCTGGAACTGGGGGACGCAGAAGCGAAACATACTGAAAATAATTGCTTTGCTATAAAATTTAAAAAATAAAAAGTATGTAAATTAGAAAGCTAACTACTTATCTAAAATGTTAAATCCCGTTGGGGTATATATGTATGCATATTTTAGATGCGTGTTCATTAGTACGAATAAATTTTAGACCGTACGTAATACGAGTATGCTCGGAAACTAATTCATTCTTATCTGTGAAACTTATTTAATCTTACGGTACAATAGTCGTGTCTTATCTCGCATAGAACTATTTAGATGGGTGTTAAAACAAGGCTAAATATAATCAACGCCATTTTTAGAAAACATTTGAGCTTAATAAATAGAGGATTAATGAACACAGTACCTCTATGAGACGTGCTTGCAACTTTCAATTTGGAAACTTAATTTAAATAAACAAGCATAATAATTACACAGTATTTTTTAAAATCCGACTGCGTAAACAGTTTTCTAAAAAGTGAATAATTAGTTTTCCCATTATATAAGAATTTATATATAATTATACATTATATATAAATTAGAATAAATTTATTATATAAGAACTTTATCACAGCTATAGTATAAGTTTCGAAAATTTTGGTGAGAATGGTTGCTAACCCAATTTAAATCGTAATAGATACCGAATGGTCATTGAAAATGAAAAATTA
This sequence comes from Parnassius glacialis, assembly GCA_033319125.1. Taxonomy (NCBI): domain Eukaryota; kingdom Metazoa; phylum Arthropoda; class Insecta; order Lepidoptera; family Papilionidae; genus Parnassius; species Parnassius glacialis. Next base: position 23,412,811 of record JAVANC010000006.1, on the reverse strand, counting down.
TGAGATAAATTTAAGGTGATTCTCAAAGATATATTCAATGATACACCACTTAACATAGTTCGTCTACTTTCATTTTTTTCTTTTTCACAGTATGGCGTCTGGTTGTCGTCCTATAAAATATTGATTACTGTCATGTCTTTATAGTCTACTCAACAAGTTCAAAATCGTGTTGATACTTGTTCCCGCTCTTAAAAATATAGATAGCTCATTCCAATCGGAATACGTCTAGACTGGAGATACTTTTCTAGAAAAGTATCTCCAGGATTTATTAGCGCATAAAAGATTGCGATTATTATTAACAAAATAAAATGAAAAAAAAAGATATTTAGATTTCTTTATTAACTCAAAAACTATTTATATTTAAGATTTTTTGAAAAAAGATATCCTTAAAAAGGAGGAAATTTCCAATAAAAAAGTCTTCATTTCCGGAATTCTATCTTCATTATTTATTATTTTTATTTAACGTCGAAAATAGGACTCCGCGCGACCGTTACGGCTAGAGCAGGCTAGAGCACATCGCCGCTGAAGACGGTATATCACATAAAATATTATTTAATGGTATTAAATATTAATTAAAAATTTAAAAAAAATTATAGTATCATTAGAACACTTGAATAAATAAAGCCCCGTTAGAAAAAAAAATGTCGATTTTTCAAAAATTTATACGATTGTTAAGTAACTAGCTTTTTTCCAATCTCTATTTGACATAAAAGTTTGACCTTTATTTTTTTTTAATTTTGCATACCTTAAGCGGAAGCGCAAGGTATGTTCTACTATCGCCTAAAAATTAAGATTCCAACATTTTATCGAATAAAATCGTATCTAGCAATCATATTATACATATAAATGATATAAAAAGCACATTGTTAGAAAGATAAATGATTGTTGAACTTATTAATATTTTTTTTAAATCGATTAATTGCTATTTTTAAATAAAAAAAAGGGTTTTAGTGGCTTATGGTGTGGATTTATCATGTCCCTGTGGCTTGTAAACACAATAACTTTTGAAAATATTAATTGTTTAACTCAATCTATTTTTAAATCTCTTCATCTATCATGTGGGAAGCCACTGAATGTAAATGGTAGTGTAGTTTTGTTTTGTTTAGCTATAATTAATTTTTTTCGGCTCCAAAATGGCGAAATTTTCGTTGATTTGTTAGCCTCGTATACAAAAATATTTCTCTAAATGGTTGTTGTTGTTGTTTTTATTATTCGCTCGAGAGAGCAGGCAAAGGAACTATGCCATACAGCCTTGTCTTCATGTATAATTTTCCTTCATATTTCACTGCTTCACAATATGTTGATGCGTCACATTGTGCAGCCTTGGGAGATTTTGACGGTAACTTGAGCCAGCAGGCAGCTGACAGTTGGCGATGGTATCTAAAGGCGCCTATGCAAACAAACAGCTTATCTTGAGATTCCATCACCATCAGAGCACTTGTTTCACAGTTTCCATTAATAGTTCACATGCGCAGACACTTAATACACAAAATCGCACTACTTTTACATATCAAAGTCCACTTCAAACCATTATTTAAACAATAATACAGGAGCAGCAAGTCGCTGCCGGTCGAGTTCCCGCCAAAACTCTTTCTCTAAATGGGAAGCTACAGCCACAGAGTAGTAATGAGTAGTTTAGTTTGGCTCACAGAGTACATTATATATAGGGAATAATGTAAAATAAATAAATTATACTAAAAATTTAATTACAAATTTGTTTTGTAACAAAATAGTAAGTTAGCAAGGTTCGATTGTATTTTAAACTATTCATTAATTTGTTTGATTCTTAATTGGCCAAGCATGGCTAAATTTAAAAAAGCGACATCTACTGCAACATGGACAAACTGTCATGACATAATAATAACTCTAAGAAAAATTATAGTATGGACTGTATGCCACTGGTTTGGTAGTGTTTCTATATAGTTTGTGCTGGTTTTTTGTTTTTTTTTCTGTGGTTTGGCTTCAGCTTCAGTCGCCTTCGTGAGTGGACATTGTTTCGGTTGTTTGCAGCGGCTCAAAAAGATCGCTGTACAAATACACAATATTCGAATAACCAAATTTCTTAAATACTTAATTATAATAATAATAAGACATTTTTTTATTACAATATTTAAAAGCACAGAATAAATAATAGTAGTACGTACTAAAAGCAAGTAGTATAATTTTTTTTGTCATGGGTGACATTTTCATGGTTTTCGAGTGTTGAAGCCGATAGTGCTGTCGAAATGTAAATCCAAGATGGCGGCCGAAGTAGGTACCAATTTTTTCATCATGGGTGTCATTTTCATGGTTTTCGAGGGTGTTGAAGCTGATAGTGCTGTCGAAATGTAAATACAAGATGGCGGCTGAATTAGGTACCAATTTTTTCATCATGGGTGTCATTTTCATGGTTTCCGAGGGTGTTGAAGCCGATAGTGTTGTCGAAATGTAAATCCAAGATGGCGGCTGCAAAATATATCAATTTTTTCATCTTGGGTGTCATTTTCATGGTTTTCGAGGGTGTTGAAGCCGATAGTGCTGTCGAAATGTAAATCCAAGATGGCGGCTGCAACAGGTATCAATTTTTTCATCATGGGTGTCATTTTCATGGTTTTCGAGGGTGTTGAAGCCGATAGTGCTGTCGAAATGTAAATCCAAGATGGTGGCTGCAATAGATATACATTTTTTCATCTTGGGTGTCATTTTCATGGTTTTCGATAGACTTGAAGCCGATAGTGCTGTCTAAATGTAAATCCAAGATGGCGGCTGCAATAGGTATCAATTTTTTCATCATGGGTGTCATTTTCATGGTTTTCGAGAGAATTGAAGCCGATAGGGTTGTCGAAATGTAAATGTAAGGTGGCGGCTGCAATGGGTATTAATTTTTTCATTATGGGTGTCATTTTCATGAGTTTCGAGGATGTTGAAGCCGATAGTGCTGTCGAAATGTAAATCCAAGATGGCAGCTGAAGTAGGTACCAATTTTTTCATCTTGGGTGTCATTTTCATGGTTTTCGATAGTGTTGAAGCCGATAGTGCTGTCGAAATGTAAATCCAAGATGGCGGCTGAAGTAGGTACCAATTTTTTCATCTTGGGTGTCATTTTCATGGTTTTCGAGAGAGTTGAAGCCGATAGTGCTGTCGAAATGTAAATCCAAGATGGCGGCTGCAATAGGTATCAATTTTTTCATCATGGGTATCAATTTCATAGTTTTCGAGAGAGTTGAAGCCGATAGGGTTGTCGAAATGTAAATCCAAGATGGCGGCTGAAGTGGGTGCCAATTTTTTCATCTTGGGTGTCATTTTCATTGTTTTCGAGAGAGTTGAAGCCGATAGTGCTGTCGAAATGTAAATCCAAGATGGCGGCTGCAATAGGTATCAATTTTTTCATCACGGGTGTCATTTTCATGGTTTTCGAGGATGTTGAAGCCGATAGTGCTGTCGAAATGTATTTAAACTACTTTAAAAATTCCGTATAATCATGTTATACGTAATTTTTTTAATGCGCTTAAGGTATGCCCAATTGGATTTACCAATATATTTGAAGTTCTTCTTATATACATAGTTAACAAGATCACGTAAAATAAAATTTTACTAAAGTTTTATATTTTGTTTGTCATATTTTTTTAAAATGAACAAAGTGAAATATTATAAAAATGTTGTTAATTTTATTATTTGACAAATGTAATTATATTGCTATTTTTGCATCTAACAATGACATTAATAAACGCAGGGAAAACAATATTTACGTAATTTTTTAAGTAATTATTTATATATAAATAGACAAGATAAATATTTAAAAAAAAACATTTTATTGTCATATAAAAATGATAATTAAAAAAATCGTGAAATATATTTTTTTAATTTTTTGTAATCGTTTTTTTATATTTCGATTGTTTAAATAATTAAGTAAGATGTTTTATCCTTAAAACTTATTAAAAATTAAAATGCAGATGCGTTGTAACTCCTGAGGACTAAGACGGAATATCTCATATCCAGTAAAAAGGTTCTCGACACTCATCATACGAAACACAGCAATGAGCTGCTATTTTACGCTGGTATTACGTGAGAGCGTGGTCATTCGCCGGTAGGGGCGAACAATTCGTGCTACAACTATAATACAGCTGTAGTGTATAGTGTGTAGGTGTAGTGTATAGGTGCTCTATCAGAGTCCCTTGTGTGTGCGTGTTGTGTATGTGTAGTATACGCGCTCGCACACACAAGGGAGCTTTTAACTCCATTACTCTTAGTTGCTTCTCTGTGCTTGTGCCTTTCTATTGGACTATAACATATTACATGAAGCGTTCACGCCTTGGCTAAATACTTTGTATTTCCTTTTAATATTTATTTATTTATTTATTTTACTCCATCCTTTTTATTGGTTTCATTAATTATAAATTCCACCACTAAATATGATGTTTAACTTTATTTTTATAGGTTTGACTACATAAGATTTAGCTATTATTTTACCTGTAATGTTTCAATTTCAACACCATTATTTTACTTTCATAGTTTCATCTCATTATCATCATCATTACAGCTATTCACAAATCCAGTGCTGAACAGGTTTAGGTATCACAAATTATTGGAATAAGTAATTATGAAAATAGTTCAGTTTAAGTGCAGTTAATAATCAAATTTTAGAGAATTAATATAAAATTAGTGACTATTGTTCGACACATATTATACGTTATTTATAATAGCAATTAGCAATAAATTATAATTTGAAAACTTACTTTATCACGGTCGAGGCTGCGTACCATATCGAGGTCAGTCGTATCGGATATCCCGCCATGAACCACGAATACGCGGTTGTTAATTATTGTGGCTAAAGGCAGCCAACGATATACGCCCTTTATAAGCTTCAAAAGTCGCTCTGCGTTATGCTGTTAACAAATAAAAAATTACTTCGAAAATCAATTTGGTTATAAAAGACATACTTGATTTAATACACTTACTCGATACTTTTGATGTACTTCCCTGATAAATCCATATCTGTAAATTAATGAAATTAAATCAGTCACAAAATCTACACCTTTTGAACATAAAGTAAGAAAAGCGTTAATACTATTGTCTCGTGGCTTGTCACCTTGAATTCATAATAAGGTCTTCGTGATTGCCTCTGTTTAAATAAACTCCCCCAGGAAAAGCCAACATACATGCCAGCAACAGAAGTAATACTTCCAAACTCTTCTTGCCCCGATCCACAAAATCTCCATTAAATATGTATGGGTTTTCTGGTGAAGGCAGCCCATTCTGTTTAATATTTAAATTTGTTTTAATATATTACGAATATTCAGGCTTTATTAATGCAAAAAAGTTCGTAGAATTACGTCTACCTAATACATAATGTTTGTGGCTATAGAAAGAAACTTTAGTAACAAGAAACATTTTGATTCTTGTCACGTACGGCAGATATATTTGAATTTAGGTCACGAGACGTATTTACGCATTACGATAAAATAAACTTTGAATAGCTGCATGATACTCATCTAAATTGTAGGTGCCGAGTCCCTATACTAGCAGATCGCGCTACTTACATAATTCATTGGATCCTAATCGATTTACTTCATGCTGTGTAACCATTATCTTTAGGGTGAAATTGCTTTTCTTTTAAGTTGATATATACATCTATCCTACATCTATTCTAGATTAAGAATCGAAATGCAAGGGCGTTCTCACCCCTGAGAAATAAGATGGAAAGCCTCGTTACTAGTAAAAAGGGATTCTGTTTCCTTACACTCAACATACGAAAGATAGCAGCATCAAACTGCAATTTTTCAGTGAGAGCGTAGTCTTTTCCCAGTCTTGCCGATATATTCGTGCTGTAACCATAATTTAGCTGCAGAGTTACTCTGCCATATCAAATTTATTATTTACGTCGTTATGTTAATATTAATAATAGTTTACAAATAATTGCTTAATTAGGTTCATATATAAATATCAACTAAGTTTTGTGTTTACGCAAACCCCACATCTTACGACGTTGTAAACTTTTATCACACATGACGTCAACCATACAAATGGGGCGAAACTCAACGCGTGCGTATATATACTATACAATAATTGCCAGTCCGTTAATTACTTCCTAACCCTCGATGATTTACGACCTATATTTTTTCCCATGAAGGCAGTAATAAAATGAAACTATATGTTTTGGATAAAACAGCTAAAACATTTATTTAAATATCTAGAATTATATGATTTCATACTTATAAAATGTTAAAAATAAAATTTTCGAGTTTATTTATTTTTGACAATACTCGTGAAGTTATAATACTTATACTGGGTGGAGAATAGGTTATCACGTTAAATAGCACAGCAGTTAATACAAGTTGATATATGGCTGTTAAAATAATAAAATAAACAATAATAAAAGAAAATAAAAAATGCATTTTTCAAACAAAATAAATAGCGTAAAAAATCGACAAGAAGTAAATCAGCCTTGATAATATATAGGTTACTGACTTGAAGTGACTTACAAAACGTAGCACGCGCCAGAAAAATAATAATTTCGGCACCCGGTCCCATTTCTTGTCACTTCGCGCATAGAGAATTATGCCTTAACTTCATAATTTAAGTAAATTTTTCGCTTGAATTTGTTTTCACGCACCCGCAGCGCGCGGTCCCTTTGTTTTTAATTTCGCGCATAAAATTATGCCTTAAATTGTTAGCCGTAAGTACAGTTTTTGTTTGATTTTTTCTTTATTTGAGTAGTTCGGAATGACAACGTTTAAACTACCTATATTCGCCTTCAAATGGCATGGGTCTTTGACCTTCTAGAATTCATCAGATGATATCTGTATGCATTTACATGGTGTTATTTAATATTAAAACAAAAAAATGCTACCGCGACTAATGTATTAATTGTTATATATTTTTTTAGTTGTGTATGTTTAAAGAAATTTATGTAGCATACGTCTTTTCATTTTATGTGATAACGTTTTAGTCACTCGGTATACGCCATTCTAAATTCTATGTATATATGCATAAATGCGTAACAAAAATGTATTGTTTTAATTAAACATATTATATTGTATACTGTTTACCTTGTGAAATATTACCAACAAGTCATCGAGCTTTCCGTGCAGATCTCCACAAATAGTAATTTGACTTGATATAGACGTTGTCGCCACATTAATATTGGGTAGCCTTTTCAACATTTGCGTGGCCTCCTTCAGTATCTGAGCTACATGCTTAGGATTCAAACGATGCTGAAAATTTAGATCACATATTAGCATTTTTATCATCATATATATATTTTTTCAAATAAATCTGTGATCATGACCTGATGATGGGAAGTGGTTATTAAATAGCGATTATAAATAAAAGATTTTACTAGAATAATGGGTAAATTATCGGACAAAGGAAAATAAAATAGTGCCTGCGTGTTTGCACTCTGTGAACATTGTAATAAGTAGTCGACATCTCCTCGCAGTAATGGGAACATGACAATTATTTTTTTTATTTTTGATTTGTACGGTTACCTAAAATAAATTAGTTATTTATTCAACAATTAATACAAACTACCACTAAACTTTCAAGAGGTATTTAGAGGAACGCAAATGAGGGTGTAATAATAATTATTTATTGTTATTATAACGCATCAGACGTTGTGTAATTCGTTTTTATTTTATTTTTTAAGAATAAGTTGGCAACACTAATTACTGCTATCAAATATACAACAGACTTAGAAAAATACAAATATACAATAGAATTATACTTAGAAATATACAATAGAATTAGAAATTCTATCAAATATAAACACGCTTGTAGACATGTCTCATTCATTCATTCAAGTTACCCGATCATTCAAGTATTAATTCGTCTTACGAACCGGGTCATTCAGATCGATCATACAAATATATCATTTCGAGTTTCAGTACTATGTGGTCTGTGAGACCTGCTCGTTAATGTTGGACGTCGGACATTACTATTCTCTTTGGTAGGCGACCATCAATCGTTTGATCCGGCACATTAAAAATGTAATTGCAATCATCGATACTTTGATGCAACCCGGGTCAAAGTAACAAATCATACATGATTGACATAATTATATTATCTACACGCTTGTAGTGCAATAATAAACAAGTTTTTAAAGTTACTTGTTATAACTTTAATATTTTTTACCCAAGAGAAATATAACAATTGAAACGTTCAATTTAAATAGTATGACACAAAATAAAAGCTCAATCGATTGATTCATTACTTAATTTAAAAAACAGGCTGTAAATTGTGGTTTTACCTGTTGCAAAGCAAATTTAATACAAAATATGGTTAAAGCATGTTACTTATAAACAGAATAATGTTAGAGATTTGTGATAAACAAATAAAAATTATACTACTAAGAGAACCAGATATGTCACTAAAAACATTCAAGAATTCTGTAAAATGACAGAAATGACAAAACAACTTGTTAAGCTACTAACGTCACTTGAAGAAGAACAAGCAGTATATGCCATCAAATACGTAAATAATTGTTGACGGTGTGATAAGCAGTATCAACCCAGGCAATACCTCTCTTGATAAAGAGTAATTGTGTTCTGTGACCTAGCCTATAATAAAACTTGTGCAATTTGTCAGCGGAAAGGATGTCATATTTTTTCAAAATTGAACAACATGGTTCTTCTAAAACATTCAAACTACGGAATATCTTCAAGATGAAAAGCAAAGATGGAGGATTTGAGTGCAAAAAATATAAGTCAAAATTAAAATGAACAAACTGTGAATGCTGAAAATAATGTCCATAAATATTTACAAAACTAAAATTTTCACCACAATTTCATAATTTGTTAAGTCGATATGAATATCTCTCTATCAATTACACTTACATTTAAATTGAATACTGGAGCAGAGTCTACTATTTTACTATTCAAATATTTAAAAAAATTAAGTAATAATAAATGAACTATATCTCCTAAAATAACATTAATAACATACCATATGCAAACTTCTGATGAAGCTTTTGGGATATATTACGGCAAGTTTGAAAATCGATGTTTTATTATTAAGTTTATAACAGTTGATTTTGACTTTTAACCTTGAATTAATAGGATTAATTGATTGCATTCAGTTTAATATGATATTCCAAATAAAAAGTGTCCAAAATGAATATTTAAAATTGAATAGCACTATATTCAATTTTAAATCTTCACTTAAAATTAAAATCACCTTAAAATAAAGATGAATTGTTTAATAAGCTTAGAGATATTTATGAAGATTTAGGTTGTATTCCAGGTAAAGTGGATATCAAATTAAAACATTATGTTATACTGGTTATTCAGGCACAAAAAGAGTATTTTTTTTATAGGATAAGGGTGACAAACGAGCACACAGTCCACCTGATGGTAAGTGGTTGCTGCGGCCCATAGACATCTACATCTATCCTCGCTTGCGAATTAAAATGCAGATGCGTTGTCACCCGTGAGGACTAAGATGGAATGCCTCATTTCCAGTAAAAAGGGCCTCCGGCCACCTGCACTCACCAAGCGAAACGCAGAGGTAAACCTCTACGTCGCGCTGGTATTCTGTGAGGTCGTGGTACCACCCCGGTTCGAGCCGGCCCTTCCGTGCGACAGCAAAAGCTGCCGCGTGGCTCTATCACAGTTAATCATCATCACTATCATTAGCACTTTACAATAAACTAAAAACACATTATGTGACTTATAAATAATATTGTTTCAAATGTTGATTATATTACAGAGTAGTTCATTAATTATTGTTAAAAACCTAATGATTCCCTACATCTGTGTCTACACTTCACAATTATTTTGTTATGGGTAATATACAAATTTTGTTTCTTGGCTACTTAACAATATAAATTTTTGTGCTTATGGAGACTACACGAATAATTTTGTCCGGACCTGGATATTTTGAGACTTCTCTTCCATATATCCACCGATAAGATTGTAGATGGTATTCTGTAACGATGACAACATCGCCTAAGTTAGGTTCGGGAGAAACGTCATTCGGTTTACAAAAAATGTTGTAAATGTTCAGACTAACACCTTTGCCAATAGTTTTGTACCATTTTTTGTGTTTACTGTCATTTACACAATGATTTTTGATTTGATGATTCAAAATTCAAGTCCGGTACTAAACGGAAGTTCACCTATCAAAAAGTGTCCCGGTGTTTGTATGTTCCCTCATTCACTGTCATCACACAGTCTAGACAGTGGCTTTTAATTCAGACACGCCTCGATTTGCGCCAATACTGTCGCCATATATTCAAGGTCATCATCGTCGTAATTCCAATAACGTCTATGGTGATACTTAACCGATTTTACACTGGCTTGCCAGCTTGAAGGAAGGAGACGGAATGAAATGCCACGTGGTAAATTCCTTGGCTGCGTCCACAAAGTTTGTCCCGTTAGCGCTACAAATCTCTTGACAATGAGCTATGCGACCTACAACCGTTTGAAAGCCTGTAAGAAACTTTCACTTGTAAGTTTGTATACTACATTCCAGTGTATTGCTCTTGTTGCCATGCACACTAACAGGCTTACATACCCTTTATAAGAGCAATGTCCCCTTCTTTTGCAGACTCTTAGCTGTATAGGTCCAGCATATTCTACTACGCTGCTCTTGAATTGTCGTGTTGGAGCTACACAAACAGCTGGCAACTGACCCAATAGTTTATTACTACTATTTTCGTCTTGGGCACTTTTGCATTAGAAAAAAGCCGTGGAAAAAAGGACTTCTTTTTATTCTTTCCCTTAATACTAGGGTGTAGACCTCTGCTCCTAACAGAAGGTCTTTTTATTGGGTATATTATATCGTGGCTCTGCTAATTCTATTTTATCTCGTTTCAGCCATTCCAAATCGAAATGAAAAAAATTAAATCTCCTTACTAGGTAAGAGTGCCCTAAAAGGTTTTTAATGTTAGCTTTCACCGAAATCATAATATCAGGATCTAGTCCTAAATGAATCTCCAACGTGACCGTTGCCTTGGAACTGCCTTGTGGTTTCCACCTATTGCCATAATATCACCTTTTATGGGAAACTTCTTGAGATTCAGATACTGGAAGAAAGGCGCTTGCGAACCTTGATTCAACAGGGCGCGTGTGATTCCTGCCAATTTGTGCCGTGTCATGTACTAGGGCAGTAGCCAACAAAACTTAATCTTGTGTTCTACCTGTTGAGAAACACGCAATAAGTCAGAACCTTGCGCACTGGTCACACGGGACTGTCCGGTTTCTGAGGTACTTGGTTCCTGATTGTTGCTATCAATGGTCGTGGTCTTACTACTCACTAGATTATAGTTTTTTTACTGAACCTTGCCCTATGGGTGCTGCTTAAACAATTAAAACATAATTGACTGTCTCGGATAAAATCACGTCGTGATTCTTACTTATACATTTCTTAAATGAACTTAGCCGATAGTTTTCAGAGTTTAACTGCTGTTTTGACACATTTGAAACATTTGATTTATTTGCCTCCAAAGCTTCTAAAACTCGAGGGAACTTCTAGGGCTGGACGCCCTACCCGTTACGAAAAAATTTAATTCTTAAAAGGTTGGCTATTATTGCTACTAAAGAACTTCTATTATCATCTTCACTTTCATCAAGTATTAATGATTCACATACCAATATATACATTTACACCTAAGTTGGTTAATCCATTTAAACAATTACAAGTTGTGTCTATCAAACATTTAAAAATACACACATTAAGAGCTCAATGGCTGGTTTACAAGTAGCATTAAGTAAACATTTTTTTAAATACATTTTTGATATAGTTTAACAATTACAAAAATTCAAAAGTCCAACAAAAGTGTCCCAATAAGTATTTTGTATCACTATACTTTAGGTGGAATTAATCACTTTTGAACCTAAAATTTTACAAAATTATTATGTTCTAAGCACTTCTCGCAAACTTTAAAGTTAATACAATATTTAAAATAAATACAAATATTTAATAGTTCAAATTGGCAAATCACTAATAATATTTCACTATTTGTTTATAAAATTTAAATTGGAACGGACTCGGACAATTTCACAACACGATGTCCGTCTTATTCCGCCATGCGTCACTGACGTCACTCATCCTCCTCCCACGCTCCTTGGCTCGCCTATACGCCGCACTGCCCGTCACTTACTGGCGCCTCTTGTATGGCACCCGGGTAAAAGAGGTTGGTTTGACATGATACAGCAATCCACTGCCAGGGGTACGAAGTGCAAGTGGGTTCCCACCCTGCTGGTGATGCATCAACTGTTGCCGCACACCCGGTTGGATGAACCAATATACTCCTCACCGCGGTGAACATTTAGATTGCGCTGATCCGCGGCAAGCTTCCTTGGCTCCGAAATTGAGGATGGTTGAATGGACTGCTACTGGTATACACTGTCACTATGGTAACTAAAGTAAACAACTTTTGCATCCATTGGTATATTATATACATTTATTTAACAGCCTCAATAATATATCATTTCTAGTAGAACAACTCGATAGTGCCCACTTTATTAGGTTAGCAACATCTATTCCAGAGAGGCAAAACCTGAGATTGTGACTGTGAGATTGTGATACAAACCGATCATAAATAATTGACACACATTTTAAAAAAAAACTTATTGATATAAATGCAAGGTTACAAAGAATGCTATTAAATATATTTTTTTTTAAATCTTTATTGATTATAGAGGGTTTCATACACTAGATCATGTCACCCTCTTAAAGTTACTAAAAATAAAAATAAAAGTGAATATTTGCCAGGATTCCAATCAATTCATTGAATCATTTAATTTTCAATCAATTTTCATTTCAATCAATTCATGCAATCACCTCAGTCCCCCGTGGCTATGGGTGATGCAAAGCACCCGAAGCTTCGGAAATTAAACGCGATAAAATTCGCGTGTTCGCGTAAATAATTACGAATTTAAATCAATTTTATCCAATTTCCCAAAATTAAATTTAGAGTTATAATAAAATTATTGCATTAGCATTTAGTTTCTAATTATGTAATTTTTCGCGATGTTAATCAATACCGACAGAGTGGAGAGTATTCGAGATACAAAGGGCAAGGTCACAAAAGAGGAGATAGGAGAAAATTCACATTCTTAGGTCGGACCTTTAATTCTTCTTTAAACTTTATCTTAGCGCCGACTTTAGAATGCAAATTCTTTTCATTCTTTTTATTTCTTTGAAGTCTTTTATTTTTGTTAAAAGTTATTTTTGAGTTATAAATTTTAAAATTGATTTTGTAAAAGCGCATACAATATTAATTTTGTTAATTAAACTTCCTACTTTATACCTCCGCTCCATAACTATTGGTAGGTCAGGAACTGGGAGCTCGGCCTATATTTCATAATTAGTGAGCAACCCGAATTTAGTCCTTACTGGTATTACTGAAATTGTTAGATGTAATCTTATGTTCTAATTTACATGTGGTAAACAGCTCAGCAGTGAAACCTAAGGTGATCAGTGATAGCTTAGGGGTTAAGTCTTTCAACCCGTGTTCGTTCTCCGCCATCACCAATGAAATAGTTAATTGCAACTTTGATTGCTGGTTTACTACGTGCTCAGCGGTGAAGGAAAACATCGTGAGAAAACCGGCATCACTGTGGAATTAAAATATTTCAAAGAGTTGTTAAGTTACATTTTTACTTTTATTATATAAGGACAATATCAGACACAAATGTTTACCTTCTTCTTCCTAAATGCTTCAATTAATAGGTCGATATCCTTTCTCTGCAATGGAAAGTCAATATCGGGGCCGCTAGATGCTTTAGGAGGCGCCGTTTCGTCTACACCCCCACCCTCATCAGACTCCTCGGAAAATACTTGCTCCACTAAAATAAAATACATTCGTCAATACCACATCATATACGTACGTCTGAATATATTTTGACATATTTTAAATCGTGTATATAGTCATGTAAGTTCTTCACAAATACGCACGCATTATATACAATATGTACAATCTACACAAATAATTAAAATTGAAGTGTCTGTTTGTAATGTCAAAATAACAGCCTTTTACTAAATGCTTGTGAAATTATATACGGTGGTACTTATAACAAACAATTTTTTTTTTATTTTTGTTCGTCTGTTTGTTCCGGCTGATCTTCGAAATGGCTGCACCGATTTTAACGGGACTTTTACTGGCAGATATCTGATGTTATAAGGAGTAATTTAGACTACTATTATTTTAAAAAAGAATTATGGTACACACAAAAAAATTAAAACCCATGAAATTAAATCGTAATAAATTAAACTCGGAGTAAGTCGCGGGGAACAGGTAGTAAACAAATAAATTAGATAAATGTGCCCTCGTCACCGACGTGTAAATATTCAACTTGCAGCCATGATCTACCAGGAATACATAAATTTTATTGTAATTTTCACGTTTAATTTATCATGTTTACTGGCGATCACAACTTTATCACAACTCATGTAGTGCCACACTTTATTATCGCTGCGCAATCATATCATTTTAAGAGGTAATACCACCATATTTCAAAAGTCATGGTATTTACTCAAAATTTCCCTCATTTTCCAAAATTTCGAAAAAAATCCCAAAATTTCACTTTAAGGTACATGATTTAGGAAATCCATTCGAATAAATGTGATAAATATTACTCCGCTGCTACAGTACCATTTTATTACAGTTCTAATTAGTTTTTTAGTTACTAATACATACAAGAATTATGTAAACATCCTTGGAGTGTTTTGTTCTTGTAATGATAATGATGATGAGCATGATACTATTATGAATCACACATCATCAACGGCATCTAAAATTTAATACGAGTACTATATTATAAGCCTTTATTTATTTCCCACCTTCAGTTGGTCAGAGGAAGGTATGTACGCACGTGAGATTGGAATTTCGATAAAAAGCATATTACACACACGAAAGGTATAAATACTTTTATTTTTTAAGGAAAAACTTCTTTATAATCGTTCTTTATTTGAAACTCGATAAAACGAAAAAGCGACACTAAAAAGAGACAAACATAATATATATCTATAGGATTTAGCCTGCGAGAGAATGAGATAGAATACAGTATAGTGTTTATTATGAATGTATTTTTATTTTTATTACATAAAACTCACTCGATTATCCTACTCCTGATACTGCGCATTAGTCTCATTCTGTCGAAGTTTAATTTAAACGTTTTGAAGGTGTCAGTTCTACCGCGTGTGAACTGCACACGTTTTTATTTATTTATGAGGGCTCTTATAAAGTGCTGAGACCTACTTTAATCTGTAACTAACATCAGAGGCCACTGCATTGCTAATAGTGCAATATAATTATACAATCGCTACAATACCGCATAAGGGAGAAATTTTATTAAAACGACTTATGTTTACATAAATGAAAATGCTTGTTGTCGAGCACTAAATAAAGATAAGGAAAAAGTTTGATGACGATGGTTTAAACTTTTATTGTGTATATGCAAAATTAGGCAAGTAGGAATTTCTAACGTTATGGAATTATTATTAGTCTATACGTTTAAGGATCAGTCGTCTTTTTTATATTGTTAAAGCTAAAATTAGAAAATACAAAATTGATACTAATGGATAACACATATTATAATTTGTAAATGTGTCAAAAATAGTATCTGTACATTTTAATGTTCACATAATTTGAATCACGCAGATTTGAGCAATACTGTTACGAGCTTGGGGTTCGAGACAATTACAAACTGCCGATTGAATTACCAAAATTAACTATTTAATTACACAACACTAATTACAACTTAAAATCGCACTAATAATAAATCACAGTTCGCGGATATTTCGCTTCGAAGTATTCTCTTGTATCGCCAATTCAATACTCCCCGGTCGTGGTCTATACCGGCTTTATATAGGGCCTCAGATAGTTTCCAGTACCTTCTACTGTAGCGACATCTAGAATGTTCGAGTACACATCGGTCCTGAAATTTCTGGAAGGATCTTGAATCTCCTAGTTCTGCTACTCGACACTAGAGGGCGCTAGTGTAACTAGAGTTGCCATGTACAAGACATTAATAGTGGCGCGTAACAATACTATTGCTAAACGTTTATTATTTATAAATTCGATTTCTATAAAGTATACGCATTCTATTTTCAGATTTATTGTTTCAAAACAAACTTCTACCATCAATTTAAATTTAATTTCTGTTAAACATTTTGTAGTCGATCGGCGATGAAGAGCAACAACAGGAGGTTCGTCACTGTTATCGCTAATTCGCCTGCTAAGCGTAGACATATCATGACCCATGTTCACAGTGAGCTATTTATTTTCATAAAATTTAGTAATAAATTTATGAAACTTCTAACATTGGTAATAGAAAGTACATGAAACACTTTTAGTTTAAAATATCTTATGCAGTTAGTCGTCAGGTAAAACGTCTAATTAATAAGTATTTTATTTTTAAAACATTAACCAACAAATAAGAAGACTTAGTTAACGTTTCATTTAATTTTCTTTTGTATAATAATATACCTGTATTAACTTTTACTTCAAAAATAATACGAGTGTCTGTAAAGGTACTATGTAATAAAAAGTTACTTACAAACTGAGGGGGTTCTGGAAGTTTTCTCCGATGATGGGCGACCACTCGTATCACGCATGTGACTGAGAAGCGCATTGAAGAAGTAGTACAGCTGGAAAAAAAGGTTAATAAGATATTCGAAAAATTATTCCTCCCTACAGGAAGATTCTTAAAACTATAATAACTATTTTGTAGAATATTATACATATTTGATTTCGATATGGAGCAAAATTTAAAATTATTTTTCTCTATCAATTCAGCAGCTTCTTACAACAAACAAACAAAAATATTTTTATATTACATTATATGTTACATAATCTACTATATCTGTGCAATTCAAATTGCGATCTAATATGACGTAGTATACAAATTATATAATTTATTACATCAATTACAATATTTAATTCAGCAACGATCATAACATAACATGTGAATTAATATTTATTAAAAAAAATAATATTACTCACTCCTAGTGCCGAAAAATATACAATACTTTTGTAACAATAACAAAAAATCTATATTATAAAGCCGCGTCTCCACCAAAGTTTTGTTGTCAACACAACATTTGCCAACAATTGCCTTTTTTACTGGAAATGAGGCATTCCATCTTAGTCCTCACGGGTGACAACGCATCTACATTTTGATTTGTAATAGAGGATAGATGTAGATGTCTATGGGCCGCAGTAACCACTTACCATCAGGTGGACTGTGTGCTCGTTTGTCACCCAATCCTATAAAAAAAAATAAAAAAAAAACAAAACTTGTTTCCATTTTCGGCGTCAACATCAAAGGAATACGCTTGCTCCCTCGGTGGAGACGCTTGTTGACAAAAATATTTGATGGCAACACGTGTCGGCAACTTTTTTTTTATAGGATAGGATGACAAACGAGCACACAGTCCACCTGATGGTAAGTGGTTGCTGTGGCCCATAGACATCTACATCTATTCTCGTTTGCGAATTAAAATCCAGATGCGTTGTCAGCCTTGAGGACTAAGATGGAATGCCTTCTTTCCAGTAAAAAGGGTCTCCGGTTCTCTACACTCACCATACGAAACACAGCAGTGTTAAGCTGCTATTTTACGCTGGTATTCTGTGAGAACGTGGTCCTTCCCCGGTCGAGCGGACCCATTCGTGCTACAACTATACTACTAATATAGCTGCAGCATGGCTCTACCACGTAAGAAAACTGTTGTGTTGGCAACAAAACTTTGGTGGAGACGCGGCTTAAGAGGAAAGAATAACAGATTATCCATGTATTATCTGTACGTGTATATTTTCTGTGATGTTAGTACTGTTAACCAGTCAAATTTTACAGCTTTATCGGAAAATAATTTACAGTAATTTTCAGTTTTATATATAGGGTAATTAAACTCTTTAAACGAATTTCTTAATTATTGTACTTCCTACAATAAATTGTTATTACAAAATGTTTATTTTAAATAAGTTTACGCTTTTATAAGTAGTGGCACGACAGTCTAGCGGTGACCGTTATTTCGCATAAGTCGCGCTAATTGCCTCATGCGTATCGTTCGCACGCGCTGATTGGCTCTCCAGTGGCATTCGTGCAATTCAATTCGTGCGCGTCCTTTCCACGTTTCGTTCAGCGCTAAACTTACGTGCCGCGACTTGTATTATGAAATAGTTGCGCAGTTATACCAGAAGTGCCCCAGATTTGTCACTGCTTTCCATCTCCCGTTGAGAGATTTTATATTTATAACCACAGTTAAAGGGATGACTGAAATTTAATTTAAGTTACAATTGTTTATTTCTTAAAAATCTAAATGGATTGAACAGTTTAGTCACAAAATAACCTATTCTATTAATACTCATCGAGTATTTATATATTTTGTATACACCTACAAACAGTCCGTTACATTTGCGTTAATAAGTAGAAAAAAACAATTTGTTAATATTATCTTACAGTCCGCCGTCAGACTAGTCTGACGGCGGACTGTAAACCTAGGTTTAACGTCAGAATATGGAAAAAGTCGAAATATCTGGGGGCACGGCAGTGCCCCCGCCAAGTCGAGCACAAAAGCGGCACGGCCGTACCATCCTTTTCTCGAAGCAGTTCAGGCCATTTTCGAAACTCTATTACTTCGTTGTGGATAAAACTAGACGCCTGAATTTTCAGTAACCAAGTAGGTATTGTATAAACTTGGTATATTTCAAATTTCATTAAATTTGAACCAGTAGTTTAAGAATTATAACTAGTCAAAGTTTCTTAATTGTGTCACTCACTGACTGACCGATCATCAAAACTCTATGGCACTTCTAGCAGACATAGAAGCTTCATTTTTAGAATACAATTATTGTTTAGTATATAAATCAAGGAAAAAATAAAATATTTTGCAATTTCGGTCCAGTTTTTGAGATACACCAACTGCATAAATAACTTTGTAATCCCATATAAATATATAGGATTACAAAGTTACATTTGCAGCGAATGAATCAGTGTACCTATATATGTATAATATAATGGAATAATAAGTGTAGATAGGTACCTAGATATAACTATCTACAAAAAGAAATGAGATGCCATCAAAAACATAACTTGTAAAAAAAGCCAACTCTCGCAACTCAGTTCTTCTACCGTAAAAAGTTGTGAGATCCATGTAATACCAAGTCGGTTAATTTATTCAGTCCATAGATTGATACATAGATTGACTTGGCAATCACATGAAAACATAATATATCGCACAAGTAATACATATTATATTAAATTAGATTGTTTAGTGACAATAAACAATTTAATTTAATATAATATGTATTACTTGAGGAATATATTGTGTTTTCATTCGATGGCCAAGTCAATTTATTTATTTAAAATATAAAAGATTTTTAGTGTTGTTATGTTCACTATAAGATGTTGTTAGGTTAGCTAATTACGTAATAACTTAAGACAGAACGACCCTTAAGTAGGGACTGAATAAATTAACCGACTTGGTATTACATGGATCTCACAACTTTTTACGGTAGAAGAACTGAGGTGCGGGACTTGGCTTTTTTTACAAGTTATGTTTTTGATGGCATTAATGTTTTGCTTTTGCTCAACACAGCTAAATAGGACACAGATAATGGTTAATTAATCTAAAGACGTTTTTTTATTCTGCTTAGCACGTCTGCTCCAATTATCCAACATTATCGTTGTTATCGAAGTAAATATCGATTTACTACGCGGAGGCCCTTTTATATATGTTGGTCTAACTTATTAACACTCAGTTGCTTAGCAACATGTGTAACCAATTTCCTTGCCGGAACTAATCGAACCTTAACATAATTTATATTTTTTTATTTTTTGTTTATTAGAGGACAATAAGGTAAATTATTTCATTCATACATTCATTCAACCTTTTATAAAGAATTAAAATTCTCATTTTAAACCAAAAAAAAAACTATCTCTGGATGAAACTTAAACTAAAATAATTTTAATGGGAGTTTGATATTATTTAATTTTTATGAGATTAAATTCTAGAAACTTAATCTTAAACAGTTTTAATTATAGATAGTACGTTCGTTCAGTTTTAGTTATATATAGTAGACTTAATTTGGTCATCATCATCATTACAACACATCACAAGTCGACTGCTGAGCATCTTCTCCCAAGAACGCCACAAAACACGGGCCTGAGACACCTGATAATTTAGTTCTACACATTAAATGTTATCTAGGTCATATCTGAAAATTTCTAGGTTATAATATGAGTACGATGTAGTCGTATCGTACAATAGCAGATTCCGCAAAGCAATAGTGCAACTCAGAAAACTCTAGTAAAATAGCGCTAGATGAGAAAATGCAAAGAAACGGCCCTTCACAAGGTCACTGAATCACAAAGAAGTTAGTTGTCGACGAAGTAAGTCGCCGATATGACTGTTGGACATGAGATAGTCTAGTGTATCATAAATTTCCTGCAACGACCAACGACTCTGCCATTCAATCAAGTATTATATTGGCAAACCAACCTTAGCCTTAGATGTAATCAGCGTTAAATAATATAACATATACGGAGACGTCTCTATCATCTAAAAAAAATTCTTCTTGATAGGACCAAATATTCCTCAAATTTTGGCTTGCACAAGTATTAGTAAAATAAGTAAAATTTAGTACTAGTCTCAACAAAACAAGTAGTCCTGTCTTTTTGGTCGTCCAAGCAAAAGCGATTTATTACTATACAACCCTTTGTCAGATCTAGTTTATCCCAAGTTCAACATAGAGGTCAATCGATGGATCTCAGCTCAGTTGGGCAGCGTTTGGGGATTAAGATACATTTTCTCGTCACGTATACCTCAAAACTTGAAAACGAGAGTGTATAACTAGTGTGTATTTTTAGTGATGACGTATACATCTTAAACTTGATCATTCATTGTCAGTTGTATGAGGAAGCTCAAGGTGGCTCGTCGAACTATGGAGATGGCTATGCTCGGAGCTTCTGTGTGTGATAGTCTTCGTAATAAGGAAGTAAAGTAATCTACAAAAAGACAAGCGTAACGCATTCGTAAGCTGTACTTGCTATTAGCCGGCCATATAGCTCGCAGAAGCGACAACCTATGAGGATAAAAAGATTCTCTTATTGGCAGCCTTGTGTCGGTGAGCAAAGTGTAGGGCGGCCACCCCACTAGATGGAGTGACGACCTGGGACTTTAGGACTGTAATATTCTTTGAGGGACGCCTAAGTTCAGCAGTAGACTTGTGATGGGCTGTAATGATGATGAAAATAAAATCTTCGTCAAGTGTAATCCTAATCCGTACTGCAAAACTGTAATTTAAAACTCTATCGTCATCCGCCATCTAGCGTCAAAAATGACACTATATTTATTTTA
This sequence comes from Parnassius glacialis, assembly GCA_033319125.1. Classification (NCBI taxonomy): domain Eukaryota; kingdom Metazoa; phylum Arthropoda; class Insecta; order Lepidoptera; family Papilionidae; genus Parnassius; species Parnassius glacialis. Next base: position 23,391,532 of record JAVANC010000006.1, on the reverse strand, counting down.
ATATGTTTTATGTTTGTTCTTATCTCATATTCCTGCTGCAGCCACGATTTATAAAAAAAGTTAAATTATTGACATAGCTTTAGGTATACTTATGTTTGTAAGGGAAGCGTTCGAAGATAGGTCTAATTTTAATTAATGTTCTTTAGGACATCAAATTTGTACAATATATTTAAGCTAATAAGTCTATTAAAGAAAACGAGACTCATAAAGTATTTTTTTTAATTTTGCTGTTTTATGTTTCAGAATTCAAGAATATAAACATTACGAAAAATCTATTAATTATTCAACAACTAAAAGTTTTAGCCTCAAAAACACTAACAGGCCTTAACTTCAGGAAAAGTGACTAAAATATTGGACAAATTTCTTGGCAATATGTACTTAGCCGGCTTATTTTATAATATAATGTATCCTTTTTTATAAAGCAGAGAAGCATAAAATAATAAAATTATCAACTAAGGGAAGCTTTGACCCACGTCTCGATTTTAATTGGACACATTTAGGACATGAGATTATTCATTATAATTATTACAACTTCAAATGTCTATTATATTGCTTGAATGTCAATATGGGTAGAAGTTTCACTATCCCAAAAGTTTATATTAATATTACAGATATATTAAAAGAGAACTTATCTTTTCATAATAGACTTAAAATATTGGCGAAATTAATAAAATAACCATTTCAATTATATGTAAGAAAAGAAATGTGGACTACATAAATGTAAAAGCTAATTGGTACGAAGAACAAAAATAAAACAATACCTAGTAAATCTTTTATATCGCGGTTTAAAAGGATGGTGCTCGTAGTTTTAAGAGTATAATGGCTATATCCATTAGGTCACTGTTTTAGAAAAATTGAGGCTTTATTTTGTATATATTGTTTTCTCAGAAGAATATTGAACAGTGGGCTGAAGATCTATAAGGCAAAAATTATATCAATAAGTTATATCAATTTTATGTAAAAAAATAAAGTAAATAAATGATAAATAAATTTGCGTTCAAATACAAAGTAATAAACAAATATTTTCACATTACACAATATATAATTTAAAATTAAAAAATTTATACAGCCGACTTCAATATAAGTTATTTAAGAATAACTCAATAACCATTGGTATGACCTTGATCAAATTCATATGGGACCACACGAGAACTATCTGCTTTCATATAAAAAAAGAATCATCGAAATCGGTTCCCTCAGTACAAAGCTATGAGGTAACACACATAAAAAATAATTATTCACTAGCACACAAAATACTCATGCCTACATTATCCCAATTGAAAGAGTGGTCGAAATTCGGGCGTAATTAATTAAATTTCTAGGTTTGTATATTAAGCAAACTGTATCACACTTTCAAACTTATAATACAGGTATCTAATATTCAAAATAAAAAATAAACGCTTTTTCGCCTGGACTGTATCATCATATAAATGTTTCAAAAAATTTTCAATAATGTGTGAAACATTATTGAAAATGAACTTTTGAAATCACACAAAATTCAAATATCATTCAGTCAATCTGTAAGTAATTATTTTTTGGCAAAATTTTATAATTCTTTGGCCACAATCTCTACTCTGTGCGGCTGTTTGACTACAGATCATTAAATGTTTAACATCGGCCTTAGTGTAATAACCTCGGATAGTTACGAGAATAGGGGGAATCTTAAAATAAAAACAAAATTCTTGTAAACGACCTCTTTATGCATATGACGTTTTACGTGGTAATAAATGAGATAGCTGTGTGGTGGCGCTGTTGCCGCACCGCAAGCGAAACGTACCAAAGTCTAAATCGCGCTATGAAAGTTCTGAAGTTAACGCGCTATATATAGAACAATTCGGATATACCACATGGAGTGTTGGCTGCATAGATAATAGGTTGGCTGCACCTCGGGCAGAACACCTTGCCCGACGAGAGATATCCCCTTTTCCTTCCACGGCCAAAGTGGTGTCCAACTCCAACCGACATGATGTGAACATGCAACCAACAACCTTCGGAAAACACCACCAGTCAATCTTTCGATTCGACGCGGAACGCATGTTGCTCACTCTCGCTAATCCTGTGTTGTCGTCTTAAGACTTTTATTCATGGAATTATATTTAATTGTGCTTTTCTAAACTATATTCTTATTTCTATTTCGCATACTACTGTAACCGTATTTAATTTTGAACTCTTTTATCTTTGCTTGTTTTTCTTCTGCTTGCTTGTGTCATATTAAACGTTTTAACTGTTAGTGTTGTGGATTTATTTTTCAAAACCATATATCTTGCTAAAGCTGTATCACACTCACCGTCTTTCTATTACAAGGTTGTTACCTTTTATCCATTCCATAGAAACCTCTATAGATGTGCCATTAACGAAACAAAAAACGTTGTCGATAAATTAATATCGTCAATGACTTAGTAATATTAGGGGCTTTGATTAATCCGATTCGTTGTACTTATTGATATCAATGAACGTTAATAGAAACTTCATTTAGCATGCTACAACAAAAACCCAGTCGAATAATGCGGAATGTATGCATTTCTCTTTCCATCACAACTATCAATAAATCGATTACAAACGTATTACGCGTTATCAGAGGAAAGAGAGGGGAGAGTAGAGAGCTTCTCCTTCAAGATATTATCTATCACTTTATTAATTAATTACAGCCTATCAACAGTTCACAGCTGAACATAGATCTTTTGCCATAGTTCCCTCTCTTAGCAAGCGGGTTGGCAACCGCCATTTTTCCCGCGATCTCCATGCTAGGTACCATCGATGCTGTGACTCTGTTTGCGTCCCTCGGTTATATGTGTGACGCCTCGTCCAACTGCCATTCTCTCAACCTATTCACTCCCACCATTAATGAAAAAAAGGAAAAAGCAGAGTAAGTTTGTACAGCAGTTGCACTCACTCTCCGTCAAAGTGCACCTCACAAACATCTGAGGCCTACACTGTACTCTCAATGCAGTCCATTACCGTCTTGAGACTGACAAGCCGCACTTGCTCTTCTTGACTGAGACGCAGATCAAATGTCCTCTAGATGCGGCGTACTTTGGCTACCCTGGATACACATTGGAGCATAATTTCCATCAGCGCGCCGGTTTCTGTGTTTACGTCCGCAACGACATCTGCTTTAAACGTCTCAGTCACCTTGAAGACCCCACTTTCTCTACGATCTGGGTACAGACACAGAAATGAATAAAATTATTTATTCTTGTGTCTACCGATCGCACAGCGGTGACCAGGAGATAACTAGGTTGATTGAACACCTCAGTGAAGCCTCTGATTTGGCATTAGTCGGTATCCTAATGTACAGTTGGTTTTTCTGGGGGAATTTAATGCCTCTCAACAGGACGGGTTGTTCCCATACCAGAAAACCGACCACACTGGGAGAGAGGCGTGAAATTTTTCCTTGTCATTGGGCTCTCCCAGCTTGTACAACAAGCGACTGAAGTGCATGGAAACACAGCCAACTGCCTCGACCTTCTGCTGACGACCGAACCAGACAGGTACGATGTTCAGGTTACCTCACCCTTGGAAACTTCTGATCACTGTCTAGTGAAATCTGTGTCGTTACATTCCTCACCTAACTACGATTTCAACGGAATGCGACGGAATTTCCATAGAAAATATAATTCGTCCCCTAGACTCAAATAAAACTTGGTACTAATTGGTGTTATAAATATTGATATTAAAGCTAATAACAACGATCGAAGAAGTGAAGCGTACTTAAACCTAACAGCGGAGCTAGGCTTGCTTCCAGGTCACACTAAGTCCACTAGGTTACAAAACTGTCTAGATCATGTCATGCTGAAAACTAGTTCGGCGGCATCAGTATTTGTGATTAATAGTACTATAACAGATCATGCTTCAATCCTACTCAGCATTTGCCTCGACCAGCAAAGGCCTAAAGAAGCAAAGTTTATTACTAGAATAAATTATGATGCTTGTTTAAAATATTTGGAGACAGTGGACTTTTCTTTTATAAATACCTCATCTGATGCAAATGAAGCCACATCAACTTTAGTAGAAAAGCTGGCTAGTGCAATTTCACTTCATTCTTATTCCCGTAGTATCCCTAACAAACAAAGAACGCTAAAACCATGGTTAACTTTTGGTCTTTTGCGTTGTATTCGCCACAGAGATAAACTCCATCGAAAACTTAAAAATAATCCTGATAATACAATTCTTGAAATAACATATAAGCGTTACCGAAATTATTGTAACTCTTTGTTGAGAAAACTTAAAAGAAATTATGAAAAGTCACTGTTACGAAACGCGAAAACTAATAAAGATACTTGGAATGCAATTAAATCTATAATAAATTACACAAAACAAAAGACGAGTGCTGATAATCTTTTGAGTTCTGCTGAAAATGCTGTTCGTGATGTAGAAGCCATAAACAAATATTTTTCTAATACTGGTAAACAACTAGCTGAAGCCGCGAACATACCAAATCAAAATAGCTCTCCATACAATTTCACAATTCCACCAGCCCCTAACTCTTTTGTGCTACTACCACCAGATGAGGGCGAGGTTGAATCTATTATTAGAAACCTAAAAAATAACTCTGCTACTGGATGGGACTCCTTACCTGTGCAACTTCTCAAATTATCCGTACATCTTGTAGTTCCACCGTTGACTAAACTTTTTGAGCTGTGTTTTGCGCAAGGAATCTTTCCAAAAGTTTTTAAAAAATTGCTGATCACTCCTGTTCATAAGGGTGGATCTCGAGACGAAATGTTCAATTACAGGCCTATTTCAGTACTTTCTTCTATCTCAAAAATCTTGGAAAAATCATTAAATTGTAGACTTATTAAATTCTTAGAACATAATAAAGTTTTATCTTCTTCACAATTTGGCTTTAGGTCGGGGAAGTCCACTGAAGACGCAGTAATTCAATTAACAGAGTTTGTGACATTAAAGGTTGATGCGAAGCAAAAATGTTTAGGGATTTTCCTCGACCTAGCCAAGGCGTTTGACACTGTCTCGATACCTATCCTTGTGAGCAAGTTAGAACGCGTTGGTATTCGTGGCAATGCACTGATGTTATTTAGGGACTTCTTGTGTGACCGCACACAACAGGTTAAAGTGGGTGAATACGTCAGTCCCGAGGAACCGGTTGTATGTGGCGTTCCACAGGGTAGTATTCTAGGACCTAGTCTCTTTCTTATCTATATAAATGATTTATGTCAGCAACCTCTAGTAAATGGTAAAATGTTTACCTATGCTGATGATACAGCTTTGGTCTTCCACGGTAAGACTTGGGATGAGGCTCGACATAATGCTCAGTTGGGACTTCACAGGGTTGGCCATTGGCTCGGTGCAAATCTCCTGACTTTAAATATTTTTAAAACTACATACATGCAGTTTTCCTTGGGAAACACTGGATCCGTAAACCTCGATCTTAAGGTCCACTCGTGTACGGAATCTTTCAATACTACCTCACCATGTTCATGTCTTGGAATTACTAAATCCAGTAGTGTCAAATATCTAGGCGTAATATTAGACAACAAACTTAACTGGCGTTCACATATAGATCTTACAACTGAACGTACTAGAAAACTTATTTGGGTTTTTAAAAGTTAAGATACGCCGCTGATTTACCTCTTCTACGTTCAATATATTATGCTTTGGTTCAGTCTATTATAGAATACTGTATAAACGTCTGGGGAGGAGCCTGTAAGACCTTTTTAATACGCCTGGAAAGGGCACAAAGATCCCTCTTAAAAGTCATGACCTTTAGGCCATACAGATTTCCCACTAAAGAATTGTACGAGAAATGTCGAGTATTAACTGTTAGACAACTGTACATTTTAAAATTAATTACTAAACAGCATATAGTTACCGTTTATAATGCCGCTGATTATTACAAAAATAGGGTTACAAAAAATGTATGCTTACCTATTACATGTCGAACTGCTTCAGCTAGGCGGCAACATGCTTATAAGACTATATATTTATATAACAAAATTAATAAGCTAACAAATATACATCCCATATCTAATAGAAAAGTCAAAATTAAAATTAGGAATTGGCTATTAGGACTAGATTATGAACAAACTGAATCGATCTTAGTATGAACTTAATCAATTAACATCCAAAAAATTTGTTAAATCTTAAATTTCAACCACACACACACGAACGTACGCACATGCACGACCACTCACTCGCACTCACACACATACACACGCGGAGATATGCATGCACGCAAATAGAATTAAATTGCTTTATTTACATAAAATAGTTTAGCTGTCATTTATATTAGGGAGATCGCACTGACTCCCGTAACACAGGTTTTCTGACCTAGCTCGGGAGTCAGGGACTTCAAATTGTAACATTTTTTTTATGTCAATAAAGATTATTATTATTATTATTATAATTTGGCGATACAAGTCAGCAGATTGGAATGAGATGCGGCATTTCTTTGCGCCTTATCCTTGGCGACAGGTCTGCTTCTCCTCTGAACAACCGTCGAGCTGCGCGGATGCCATAACCAATGTAATACGTCAAGCGATGGAGTATTTCATCCTCTTTGCTGACGTGGCCATTGGTGGTAAAGCTCGCCCATGGTTTAACGCCGAATATGCTCGTGCTGGAAAGCACAAGCATATGGCGTACTTATCCTGGGTCGATGCTCGAGATCATAAAGCTCCGGATATTAGACTTAAGAAGAGAGCCTTTAGCCAAGCCGCCAAGTCTTGCAAAAAGGCATTACGCCAAGCCAGTTTCGACCGCATTAAACGCATCAGCACAAAGCTCTCTGTAAAACCATCTGGTAGTAGAGCTTTTTGGTCTCTCGCCTAAGCAGTCGAGACAAACTTCTGGCGTACTACACTGCCTCCGCTGGTAAAACCAGATGGATCACTGGCGCATGCACCTAAGTGGAAAGCGGACTTATTTGCTTCTCTTTTTGCTTGCATTTCGTGGGATTGTGGTCAAGCACTGGCTTATAAAAGTTACAGTTACAGCCTATATATACACGTCCCACTGCTGGGCACTGGCCTCCTCTCATTTCTGAGAGGGTTTTAGGGCAAGCACTGGCTTATAATAAGTAATATATAGATATATATAAGAGAGTGAAATAAGGTGTTATTACAATTTGTATGAAACTTTTTGGACGTGGTAGAGCCATGCTGCAGCTATATTAGTGGTATAGTTGCAGCACGAATGGGTCGGCTCGACCGGGGAAGGACCACGCTCTCACAGAATACCAACGTAAAATAGCAGCTTAACGCTGCTGTGTTTCGTATGGTGAGTGTAGAGAATCGGAGACTCTTTTCACTGGAAACAAGGCATTCCTTCTGTGTGCAGTGCTAAGCTACTATTTTACGCTGGTATTCTGTGAGAGCGTGGTCCTCCAGTCGAACCGACCCATTCGTGCTACAACTATACCAGTAATATAGCTACAGCATGGTTCTGCCACATACGTTATTACGTAGGCATTCACTAAGAAAGTAAAATTCTATCCCCAACTAAGTGAAATAGGGAGTAGAGTGTAGAGTTTGTTTGGATGCTTTTACGGGGCTATTGACTCGAAACTTGCTGAAAGTACTCAGTACATGAAATAAACAAATACGTATTTTGAGATTTTTCAAAACAACCCCTAATAGAAAAAATTTATGATGACACCTGTTTCAGTATTATTGACAATTCTGACATAAGTCATATAAAGTAATAATTAAGGATGAAAGTTTGCTTTTGTTCTGCCATGTTCCAAATTTTTTATTTTAAATTTCAAGCTTTCGATTAGAAGCTAAGTAACTCGTGTTTAGATAAGTTTCGATACTCCACCCCTAAGTCGAAAAATAAAGAATGAAGGCTATTATTAAATTGTAAACTTTTCTGCCGACTTCAAAAAGCAGACGGTACTCAATTCGACTGTATGTTTTTTATGTGTGTTACCTCATAACTTTTTACTGGGTGAATCGATTTCGATGATTCTTTTTTTATTTGAAAACTGGTACTTCAGACGTGGTACACATTGATACAAGAGTCAAATGATTTAAGCAATTATAAAAGAAATTGCTTATATATCTTGCCTGTATATCTTTTGGTTTTTTTCACAAAGAACTGTTCACAACGAATGATTAGGAGGAAGGTGTACATAAGTTATGCAATTAAGTTAAAAAAATAAAAAAGCACAAGATAAGATGGACAATATTAAAATTCCAAGTAATTAGCTTTGAATAGATTTTCGAAGAAAAAGGGATTGAGCACGACGTGTACAAATGTAAAGGAAAGAAGTTCCACAATCGTACAGCTGTAACAGATTTTGATTTACGAGTATTGATGAAGGAGGATAAATTTACCGGAGCATTAAGAGAACGTTTGTTATACCGGTATTCTGTATTCAAATTGCCTTAATCTAACTGGAAATCTGCGACCAAGGTCATTCCGAAATACAAGAAAGTTTCCACGTGATAGCTCGAGCTCTCCGTATTATGCAATCTCAATCAGTGCGCTTCACGACTGCCTGGACGTTACAAGTTGGCCGCGGTTAATAGCGCACGATAAAGACCTAGTACAATATAAAATTATCCACTTTTCTACGCAGTTAAACCTCATTTCTGTCTAGAAAGGAAGAAGGCATCCTCTCTCCTATTTGCGACATCAAACATAAAGTGCATTGTTCTTGTGAAGCTATGAGCTAACTATTTCTTTTTATCAATTGAGGGATTCGCGGCGCCTGTAATTTTGTTTGAAGTTACTAATAGTACAACGGGCACTTACCTTCAGGTAGAATATTATCGCGTTTGTCAATTTTATGTTTTTTTTTTATATGATATGGTGACAAACGAGCACACAGTTAACTAGATGGTAAGTGGTTGCTGTGACCCATAGACATCCACATCTATCCTCAGTAAAGAATCAAAATGAAGATGCGTTGTCACCCATGTGGACTAAGATGCAATGCCTCTTTTCCAGTAAAAAGGGTCTCCGGTTCTCTACACTCACCATACGAAACACAGCAGTGTTAAGCTGCTATTTTTCGCTGGTATTCTGTGACAGCGTGGTCCTTCCCCGGTCGAGCCGACCCATTCGTGCCACAACTATACTACTAATATAGCTGCAGCATGGCTTTACCACGTAAAATATGAATAAAATAAATATATATGTATATAAACGTATAAAATAATTCCGTCAAAAATAATATGAAGTTCTTGGTAATAATAGATAGCCCACATGATACTCGTACAACCTTGCTAGTGTAACGAAGCCTCACACCGACGCGACCATTACCTACTAAGTAATTTAGACACGCTTCGCTAGCATGCAACATACCTATATACAATGCATAGTTTGAGTGAGTGATTATTTGAATCAATAGTGAGCTCAACATAAAATTGGAACTAACTAGATAGAAATAGTAGTAGGTAAAAATAAAAAAGTCATTATATACGGTCTAGTATTCGTGGAATAGAAACTCAATGGAACATAATTTGACAGCAAAATAATTATTAGTGTAGTATAAAAATTAACCAAAATTAATAAAACAAAGAAAATACAATCGGTTCAACGGTGTGTTTTATGTAGTACGTAACAAATAACTATCGTAAACATATGTCATAAACGGGTTGTGTGTAACTCAATTCTCAAATAATAATTTCGTTGTTTTACAGGACACTGCATTCTTGGACCTCAGCTGTTTATTATATATACTTAAACAACAGTCATGTAATAATAAATCTTCAGTGCATTTTGTATGCTAATGATATTTTCGTAATGGTTAGTAACAAAATAAAATTGGTCAGTATGAGACACTAGTTAATGTAACATTTTATTATAAGAAATAGATAAAAAATTTAATCCGAGCTTGTTGCAAAACTCAATTCACGTCTTTTTATAATATCAAAGATACTAGAATAATTTTGAAAATCTTAAATCGTGGTATTAAAACCTAAGAAATAGAATCGAATAACTTTTAAGCGTGTTCAATGTTCAATAACTGGAAATTACAAATAAATAAAATCCGTGTCAAATCTGGGGGCACGGAAGTGCCCCCGCCAAGTCGAGCAAAAACGCGGCCCGGCCGTACCATCCTTTTCTCGAAGCAGTTCAGTTCATTTTCGAAACCCTATAACTTCGTTGTAGATTAAACTAGTAGCCTAAATTTTCAGTAACTAAGTAGGCATTGTATGAACTCGATATGTTTGAAATTTAATTAAATTTGAACCGGTAGTTTAAGAATTATAACTAGTCAAAGTTTCTTAATTTTGTCACTCACCGACTGACCGATCATCAAAACTCTGAGGCACTTCTAGCAGACATTGAAGCTTCAAATTTGGAATACAACTATTGTTTAGTATATAAATCAAGGAAAAAATAAAAAAATTTGCAATTTCGGTCCAGTTTTGGAGATACACCAACTGCATAAATAACTTTGTAATCCCATGTAAGTATATAGGATTACAATGTTACATTTGCAGTGGCACCGATTCAGGTGTACCTATATAATATGTATAATATAATGGAATAATAGGTGAAGATAGGTACCTAGATATAACTATCTACAAAAAGAAATGAGATGCCATCAAAAACATAACTTGTAAAAAAAACCAAGTCTCGCAACCCAGTTCTTCTACCGTAAAAAGTTGTGAGATCCATGTAATACCAAGTCGGTTAATTTATTCAGTCCCTACTCAAGGGTCCTTCCGTTTTAAGTTATTACGTAATTAGCTAACCTAACAAGATCTTATAGTGACCATATTAATATTAAAAATCTTTTATGTTTTAAATAAATAAATTGACTTGGCAATCGCACTAAACAATCTAATTTAATATAATATGTATTACTTGAGAGATACATTGCGTTTTCATGCGATGGCCAAGTCAATCTATTTATTTAAAATATAAAATATTTTTAGTATTGATGTGGTCATTATAACATGTTGTTAGGTTAGCTAATTACGTAATAACTTAAAACGTAAGGGCCCTTAAGTAGGGACTGAATAAATTAACCGACTTGGTATTACATGGATCTCACAACTTTTTACGGTACAAGAACTGGGTTGCGAGTCTTGGTTTTTTTTACAAGTTATGTTTTTGATGGCATTAAATAGTTTCTACCACAAAACTGCTACATACTATTGGTAGTCTCGGGTTTAAAGAAGAATCTTTGTCACGAAAGATGTCCCACCATGTTAGGCTAACCCTACTGTTTGCAAAAGTGAATTTCTAGTTCAAACAATATATAAGGTAAAATTGTGGATGTAATCCCTTCTAATTTTGTAGACTCTTATTTAGGAAACTAAAATTTTAACAATCCTTATATATTAATCAAATACGCATGTTTGTAATAAAAAACAATTTATTTGAAAAATACAGCAGTGACATTAAAGCCTAAAGAAAAAATATTGTGAAGAGATAAAATAATATTAAAACATCCCAAATGTAACATCGTAAAAATTTTCATCTTATTTATGTGAAAATATACATTAATATTCCTAGAGGTTTGAGAGAAATGACATCAAAACCTTGTTAAACGTTATTTTAAAAGGCTTTTACAAAAATGTTTCTATAGCTTTTTCATTTTCAAGAATAGTGATTTACTGAATATATTATTTTATCTCGTAGTCCTATCGTTGAATTAACACTACATGAAGTATACGACGATTTCACGAAATGATGGCCTTCATAAACTTAGGTTTCATCCCAAAGAATTGCAGCGATATTCTTAGTACAAAGGGGATTAAAGTTTAATACAATGCACTTGCTCGCAGCCGGCTGGTAACATTGAGCTATTATGTACTACGTACTAGAGGCGACACTGCATTATGTTACGCTGTTCCATTCAACTGCGGTGATATTGCCGCACTTTACTCAGTCGCTCGCTAGGTGCTAGTGAGTTGACACATGTTGTGTTGATTATATTAAAAAAAATCTTGATAAAATACGCCAAGGCGTGTTTTAGATTTTGCACAAATAATTCAAGAAATGTTAGCAAATACCAAGGAATAACTTTTCATCGGTGAGTAAAATACTTAATAAAAAGTATTATAGATCAATAATTAATCAAACAAATTATTCAAAAGACGCCATCTCGGGTCATGAAATATAGATTATGAAATGAATTTGTTCAGACGCGACGTTTCTGTAGGTAATTAAGTCTGAGAATAATTATGCATAATATTTTTTTTGTAGAAACAAGTGGAAGTTTTCATAATTGGGCAAAATTTCTGATATTTAAATTTGCCGATTATTCTTTTGTTTTATTTTTAGGTTTTCACGTCCAAGCCATGAAAACAGGGAAAAATGGACCAAATTCATCAATTTTTTAACTCTCGCGTGCCCAGCATTTATGAACGACTCTTATTCTAATCTAAATAAATATATTTGTAAATTATATGTTATATCAATAAGTTTTGTTATAAATACATTTTTATATTTTACATAGTTACCTTTTAAAATATTCAAATAAAAATATAATTTAAATGTAATTCAGAAATCAGCAGTACCATGCGATAACGTAATTATATTATTATATAACATAGCTGGGATTTTAGTTTTTTTTCTGATTAGACGACGAACGATTTTTTTGTAATGTTCAGTATATTTACGGGACTTAAGAGAGGTGGAACCCTCGGCATGCGAGTCACACTAGTATATGGCGGATTTTTAATACTTACAGAAGTTTTACAGGCTTCCCAAATAATTAGTATATTTTTTTCACCTGACAAAATGTGGTATGATAACCGTTGTCTGAATCAATAAGTTGTTCAAATTCTATTTTTGATAGTCTGAGCAAAATTGTACTTACAAATAAATTACGCAAGTGATGTCTCCTAAGACTAATTTGAGTGATGTATACGAAGCCTAAGTTTTTCAATATAGTTCTACCTTAGTAACGGAATCAATAATTCTAGGTCATTATAAAAATATTAAAATATGAGCACGTTATAATATTGTGTTTGTATTTAATAGCAAGGAATCTGCAGCTAGAAAGAAATTTACTGAGAAATTTAAGAAAATACAAAGCCAAAATATTTATCTAAAAAAAATGCGCTTCTTACAAATCAATTGGACAAAATTTTAAACATAAATTCGGTCTCAAACTAAGTGCAGAGATTGATTTAATGGCTAAAGCAGAAGTTGTGGAGTTACATGAATCTTTAATGAAAAAGAATATACAGATCACGCATTATTTATTAATACACTGCATGCACCTTAACGTAAATTCGCATTGATTTTACACTATTATCCACCAGCTGCGTATAAATACGTTAGAGAATTCTAGAAAAGTAATAATAATGATCTTTGAAAATAAATTCATATTTTTATATTTTACATATTTACTTTTAAAGCATTAAATAAAATATCATTAAAATGTGATTCTGTCATAATATTATGTTATATTATATTAAATTAACACATAAATGCAAAATAAATAACAAAAAAATGTACTCGATATAATATACAATACAATCTAAATAAACAATTACTTATTACATACTGATCATTCTACCTACGTATAATCTATGATGACAAAAACCGCGCATGCGCGACTCTACTATCTCCCGCGCATGCGCGAAGACATAGAGTAGCGCACATTTTTTGTTTGCAATAGCTTCTCTAGTACGTAGTACATATAACTCAATGGCTGGTAACGAGTTCAATTATTTTAAATCTCCATAAAGTTAAATATATCAACATGGTAGAATAACTAGAAAATAAATTCACGCGGTTTTATTATTTAAAGGAGTACGGCGTCTTTCGTTTCCACCTGCTGATGTACCCGAGCTTTTTCGTGATCAGCATGGTTACAAGGATTGGGTGTGTGGCGTGACGTCGCGCTGTGCAAGTACGTGTAGCGCATGCTACGTAGCCAGCTGCATCACCCTGAGGTACTGGAGGCGTTGCAGCAGTTTGTGCCTGTTATGGCGGTGGTTAAGCGTCGCCCATATCCCACATTTAAAGTGCGGTCTATGTCTACTCAGGTTTACACCTATGTCACGTGCGTTCATATAATTGAATATTAATTATTTCCGGAGAAACGGACATCTTCCACTGCAGCCTGGCAAAGGTCACAGAAGCGCCTCACAGCGTATGTGAGTTTTTTTTATAATTATGTGACTTAATTATAATAATATATTTTTGTATGTCAGTTATTATATATAGTTTTTTGTTTTGTTTTTGTAAAGCATTGTCTGGGTCTTGAACTGTTATGATGCTGTAACTGTTTTTGTATAGCCGTTGAATCACATGAGACTGGCATCACCCCATTCAGAGAGTGCCTGCAGTGAGAGATTCGCATGTTCAACCATAGCAGGTCTTTCCGACTGGATTTCATCCCAACTAGTCTCAACTAGCACTCAGCTGATATCTCTTCATATATGTTCTATCATCTGTGTACCCATTAACAGCGGGCATAAGCAGGTCATTGATATGCAGCAGCAGCGACTTAGTTACGGAGATCGTTCTACAAAGACTCAGAGAGGCCGTTCACTCGAAACAGTTCTTCATCCAGTTGATCGGACCAGGGGTATACTAGGGATAAGCCGTATGTTGAAAACTTGCTTAAAAGGCTACCGTGCCAGACCCTGTCAAAGGCTTTCGAGACATCAAGGGAAACAGCAATGTTTTTCCCATTCTACTTTTAAGATTTTGGCGGAACCTTTACAGTCTGTCGCTGGAGAGGTCGTTCTGCTCTAAGTATTTTATAACTAACTAATGCTAATACAATTTGCAAATTGATAACATCTAAGTTCCGTAACAATATACACATGAATTCTTAAATCTAATTAACATCAACGTGCAACTTATATTATTTATATAATATATTGTATGTATTTACTTAAACCGATTACTCATTTGTGAAAACTTTTAATAGGATTACTTTGTGACTTACATGTGTACCATATCATGTTAATTAATAGCTTTTAGTTTTCCTGTTATAAATAAATAAAATAAAAGAAGGTGGGCACTCTATAAACAATGCGATTCAAATAATAATAGGAGCGTCAATGACCTCGAATGACCGCGATCTGTCAACTGCCACTTGAAAAGTATGGCTTGCAAAGAAAATTAATTTGCGTTTTAATTTTTTTTTTGCTTTATTTAACTGAGTCTTAGTATTACCAAATCTATTGAACTGATGATTATTTTTGTAAATTAATTTGAAATATTGATACTAGTTCGTGGAATATTTTAAATAACCACATAAATCCATGTTCTATTTTTATTATATGTGTTAAGGCTAAACGTCTAAGTGCCAACAGTAGGTTAAGGTGCGTCTAAAAGATGCTGCAACTAAATAAATAAAAAGCCTTTATCTAATTTATAAATTATATAGGATACACCTAAGTTTAACCTGAACTTGGTTGGTTGATCAGTTGTAGTCGGCTAGACCTAGGTTTTTAGTCGTCCATATTTAATATCTAATTTTAAAAAATAATTGTAGATTACGAAACTATTTCATAAGTTAAATCTGATTCTGAAGGTCACAATATGAAATCTAATCAATTTTTACTTCAACATTTTTAGATAACAAGTTTAATTTTCAAATATTTGTTTCCAAATAATTTTATCGCATAGTTTTTTTAAGTCCATCCTATTATTTTAATTAGTAAAACATTATTTAATAATCGATAATATTTTCTGATAATTTTATATTTATTTTTAAGGCGTCATTTTGGTATTGTTACGAGTAGATTTAATTTAATTCGGTGACAAATCTACAGTATTGCGTAAAAATCATATTAATTAGGGAATTCATATCTCCTTGTTATGTGATCGTTACATTCGTACCTAATTTTTCAAATATGGAATACTATGATTATAATAATATAATGAACTTTTTGTCATTTTAATTTTACGGTAATAATTAGTTTAATATTTTAATGTATTGTTTGCCAGTTTCGCGCCTCGAAAAGTAACCAAATTTTCATTTAACTCAAATAAGTTTATTATATATTTTATGCAAATAAATCATTATCATTATCACAATATTTAAGCCCAGCCTACTGAATGAGCTATTTTAAATTAAAGTAGACTATACTTCCATATCAAATAAATATCACACTAACCGGATGACATTGGATTTTTTTTAAATAATATTATTGTTGATAATATAAAAAATGTTAAATATTTAATTTTATAAATTAAAGAAATTATTTCAATAATTTATATAATTATTATTTTATTAAATAAAGGAAATTATTTCATTATCTTATTTTATAAAAAAAAATCAATGAAATAATGTTGTAATATGCTATCTTAATCAATAACTATTGCCTTGGTTAATTATATTTTATAGGTACAGATGTGTGACTTACCTTCACTTGATCTTGTTCACCGGCGTATTCTATACTTTGAAAAATGGTCCACGTATAGCGTCGCCGAACTTCCATTCGAGCAAGGTAACGCCGATACCATTGTTGAATCAATATGGCGGCCTTCATAGCTATAAGATAAAATTGTTAAAATTAATATGTCAGTAAAACAAAAAGTTCTTTTTTATAAAAGTAAGGGAGAAGAAAAAAGCATACAGACCAACTGATGCTTCGTACATTTTGTGGCCCACAGATGCCTACATCTATCCCCAAATAAAAATGTAAAATTCATACATATTATCACCCATAAAGCAAAGATAACTGCTACTGCCTACAATAGCTGGTTTACAAGCTAATATAAGATAATATTGGAAGAATTTAAGATAATATTACGCTAAGACAATCCATAGGCACCTGCAACCGGCGTCAAACAAAAAAATTAAACCAGCGCTTTGTCACCTCTAAGAACTGAGATAAAACACCTCACAGCCTAAAACTATATTGTTTTCTTAACCCTCAATTTGGGTCACTGGAGTATATGCACTGTTTAAAAAATAGGCAAGAGAGTGATGGTACAAAGAGACGGATCCATACCACGTAGTAAAATGTAATTTTTTTTTGTTTTCTGTATATATTTAAAATACCATTTTTACATGAATGAGTATTCACTTTTATCGTTTTATGGTAGCGTCAAAGTAACAAATATTAAATTATTACGAATCTAAAGTGTATTTCACAATTAGTTTACCGTCGAACCTAGACGTTTTAATTACACGTAAGTGGATTCTAATGGATGTTAATTAAATACATATTCATACATAATATTGCAAAGTGATGTTTCCCTTTTTTGCAATTAGTTAATTCACTAATAGAATTTAATAGAAAATATTTAATTTGCATATCGTTATAGTCATATTTATAAATACTACCAGTTTAATAACCTATATATATAAAATACCTGTAATAAAATGGATTAAATTTTAAAATGTCAAAGTTCAATGTCTCAGTAAAATTCCACTTTCCCTTCACTCAATTTTCATTACACAAGGGAACTCGAATTTTACTATACGTGGCAAAATAGGTGAGGTTGCTACACTTTTTGTATTTTGAACACTGACACTAACTTTATCCATTTAGCACGCCGGCACTCGTTTACTAGTTTTCTTAGAGCTCACTTTCGGGAAACATTTTCACGTTTTCAAATTGAACTGGACATTTATATAGTAGCTATTATGTGTATATACTAAACGTATCTTAGTGTACATAGTGTTGTACATAGGCTTGCTCAAATCCTTTCTGTCTGTCTCTGATACACACAATGTACGTACCCTGCATATCTAATGGAATAAAGAGTCAGGTGTAATCACTATATAAATTGATTGACCGACAACTTTTTAATTTTGAAATAGTTCTGGTGCCTAATAACGATTCATTAATCATTTAATCATTTTATGTCACATAGCGATTGTATAACTTTTAAATAGACCAGTTTATTTAAGGAGCATAGTAGCTTGTTTTCATTAGTTATATGTAGTAGTTATGTGCATACAAGACTGTAAATCGAACCATATGGTTGTCATATAATTACTTAATTTTAAGACTGTATATGAAAATGCTGGCTTTAATTCCTAGACTTACTTGTCTCTTTTTCGTTCTCATAAAATTAATTTCTCGCTAAAAATATTCAGGTCTCTATGATAAAGTAAACATGGTGATTTCGGATTAAAACATATAATATTAAAAAGGTAAAGTAAGATCCGCAAGTCGCTGATTCATATTCGCCCTGAAGGACCAATAAATGTGGGGTTTATTTCCCACACTTGATGATAGATGAAAGGAGATAATAAAAAGTCGCTATGATATGACTGTGACGGATTTTTCTACCACGAAGGCGACGCCACTTAGGAATGAGGTGAAATATTTGGCAGATGTCATAGGGGAGGAAATAAACTTATTCAAAAAGTGTAGAAATTAATATTTCTATAAAAAATTGTTATATTTTATATTAATTAGATTAGAAATGGATAAATTAAACTACGGAATATTCTTGAATAAGGAAAAATATTTTTAAAAGGGGTAAAAAAATTACGATTACAGATTTACAGCACTAAGGCATTGTTTTGGGTATTATTTAAAACGCAAATTTTCTATTATGATGACGCTGTGTCCATGGTATGACGATCTACGTAACAAATAAGTTCACCTTAGTTCTAATTAGCGACGGCTGGTGAGTGTAAGATTATTATTAGCCCTCGTTGATATGATATTATAATTTAAAAAAAGAAACGACCTCTTGATACGAATGCCTGTAATACACTGTCGGAAGTCGGATGAGTGTTGCGCATGAAAGTAAAAGTGCTACGTTTCCAAAATTAAGTAGGTACATACATATAGCTAACAGTGAAATATGTACGTTTTGTCGGTAAAATACGACTCGCGTGATCAAGGTACGTCAAGATGATCAAATGTGGACCGGACCTAGCGTTCGGTAAAATTATTTTTCCATTTATTTTGGCAACAAGCTTATTTATGTTATGGTCTATTTTCGCAGTTTTCGCATTTAAAAAGGCAGCGACTGATATTTCGTTAGTATAATATGTTCTATA
Source organism: Parnassius glacialis (assembly GCA_033319125.1). Taxonomy (NCBI): domain Eukaryota; kingdom Metazoa; phylum Arthropoda; class Insecta; order Lepidoptera; family Papilionidae; genus Parnassius; species Parnassius glacialis. Next base: position 23,372,673 of record JAVANC010000006.1, on the reverse strand, counting down.
TGCACATATATTATACAATTGCACGGATTATATAATATACTTTAATTATTTCTATTCTATTTTTATGTAATATGTAATTCAATACTTACTATTTTTTACAAGATAAGGGCACAGATAAGGGTTACAAACGAGCGCACGGTCCTCATAATGGTAAATTTATACTGTGGCCCATAGACATCTACATCTATCCTCGATTATGAATCAAAATTTGTTGTCACCCGTGAGGACTAAGATGGAATGCTTCGTTTCGACTAAAATGAGTATCCGGTTCTCTACAATCACCATACGAAATACAGCAGCGTTAAGCTGTTATTTTACGCTGGTATTCTGTGAGAACGTTGTCCTTCCCCGGTCGAGCCGACCTATTCATGCTTCAACTATACTACTAATATAACTGCAGCATGGCTCCTCTACAACGTGCAGTTATTATTATTATTGTATTACTAATAATTTATTAATGAGTAAACCTAATTTTAGTAGATATTAATAATTTTGTTCCTATGTACTTATGGCCCGTAATAAATGGCGACATCTCATTTACTCTATAATCTATAAACACTCACGCCTGTCACCCAGAGGGGTAGGCAGAGACTATGGACTTCCATTTGGCACGATCCTGACAGACCTCTCTCGCTTCCTCCACATCCATATACCTACGCATACACGCTCGTCGGTTAAAGGTACACTTGATTTGGCCCATTTTCAACATATCGCCAATTTGGTCGATAAACTTTCGCCTATGGCGACCCTTTCCGACTCTGCCGTTCACCTCTGCAACATAAATTTGCTTTGTCACTCTTTCCTCATTCATTCTTTCCACATGACCAAACCACCGAAGCATTCCTTTCTTAATCCTGGTCACAACATCATCTTGCAAACCACACTCTTCTCTTATTAAACAATTTCTCACTCTGTCCTTCAGATTCATCCCTAACATACTCCTTAAGGATCGCATTTCTACAGCATTTATTCTACTCTCGTGCTTCTTCTGCCACACCCAACTTTCACTACCATACATTAAAGTAGGCACTAACACAGCATTGTGAATTGCCATACGTGCCTTTTTGGACACATTCTGACTTTTCACAATAGAGTGTAAAGCCCCATTCACTCTATTTCCTGCATTCACTCGTCGTTCTATATCCTTATCATATCTACCATCCCTGCTAAACACACATCCCAAATACACAAACTCATCTACTTGCTCTACCAACTCCCCTTCTATTCTTATTTCACATATCGTTTTACTTTCTTCTCTTTCAAAAACCATAACTTTCGTCTTACTTGCGTTCACTTTCATTCCCTTTTCTTTTAATGTCCTGTTCATTAATGTAACCATCATTTGTAATTCGGCTGCCGAAGATGCAAGTATGACTTGATCATCGGCGTACAAAAGGCATTTGACGGTTAACTCACCCATTCTTAACCCGCATTCTTCTACTTTCAAATTTTCCAAACAACTGTCCATAAATAGGTTAAATAGCCACGGGGAAGCCACACAGCCCTGTCTGACACCTTTATGGATGCCAAACCAGTCCGAGTAGGCCCCGTTGATCCTGACACAAGCACTAGAGTCCCTATATAGAGACTTCAATGCCTGTATCAGACCAGCGCTCAACCCAAATGAGGTCAGTGTTTGCCATAACACGTTCCTGTCCACTCTGTCATAAGCCTTTTCCAAGTCCATGAACGCACAAAAAACTTTCTGGTTTTTGGCCAAAAATTTCTCAGCAATCATGCGCATGGAAAAGACTTGATCCGTACACCCCATCCCCTTTCTAAATCCAGCTTGCACATCCCAAATTTTTTCATTAGTTTCTTCCATAACTCTTTCAATTAACACCTTAGCATACAGTTTATCCACAATGCTAAGCAAGCTGATACCACGGTAGTTTTTACAGTCCTGCTGCGACCCCTTTCCCTTATATATTGGGACTATAACAGCTTTGCACCAGTCTTCCGGTACCCGCTTCAGTTCCCAACATAAATTAAACAAGGTGTACAGCAGGCCTGCAACCACACCCTCTCCAGCCCTTAGCATTTCGAGTGATACTCTATCATATCCGGCTGCCTTACCTGCTTTCATGCTTTTCATTGCTTTCACTATTTCATCTACACTTATTTCTCTACCTCTCTCCACTTCTTCCGGAATTTCCATTTCACTTACTTCAGACGACTCTTCACTCTTAAACACGCTTTCAAAGTATTCCTTCCATCTCATTAAATTCGAAACTTCATCATTCAGCATGCAGCCATTCTCGTCTCGTATAGCATTCATTCTAGGCTGTTTTGAATTTCCCCTGGCATTTCTTACGAGCTTCCAGAACATTTTAATATTTGCCTGGAAGTTATCAGATATTCTTCTATCATTCTTATCTATTCTTTCTTGCTTTTTCCTTTCAACAACTTCTTTTACTCTCTTATTTATACGTCTAAAGTCTGCCTTTTTTCTTTCAATCTCATCATTCATACCGCCAGAATTACCAGCTTTGGTTGCTAGTAAATCTAGCCATGCCCTCTTCTTTGCTTCAACTTCCATCCGTACCTCATCATCCCACCACAAAGTATTACTTTTCCTTTCATTCGTTCTCTTACTTACACCACATACTTCGGTGGCTGTATCCACCAAAACTTTCTTAACATTATTCCATACATTCTTCAATTCTAAATCATTCATATATAATTCATTCAAACCACTTATGTTTTCCCTCAGTCTGCATTTATACTTCTCTTTCACACCTTCATCTTGTAACCTCTCTATTCTTATACGCTGTAACGCAGTGGTAGACACAGATGTCCAATGCCGCCAACGCTTGAATAGACCATTAATTCGGCATAAGACCAAGTAATGATCCGTCCCTACGTTGGACCCCCGGTAAACCCTTGTATCTACCACTGCGCTCCTCATTCTTCCATCCACAATTATGAAATCTATCATGCTTCTATCATCCCCTCTTTCCCATGTATACATGTGAATCCTCTTATGGCGAAAGAAAGTGTTCGCCACAAAAAGATTCTTTTCCACACATATGGTGAGGAGGTCTTCACCATTCTCATTTATTCTTTCATCGCCAAACGCTTCTAATATCCTTTCATAACCAGACCTCTTCACTCCCACCCTTCCATTAAAATCTCCTAACATAATAATATTTTCATTTTCCTTGCACTTCGTCAACACCAGCCTTACCATGTCCCAAAACTGCTCTCGGATATAAGTGGGCTTAGACATATCTGGGGCGTAAACCCCAAGCACAAACAACTTCTTTAAGCCCACTTTCATTCGTATCCACAGCAGCCTTGGGCTTACACATTCATACTCTTTCACATATTGACCCATTCTTTCTGAAAGGATGACACCGACTCCCTGGCATGCCCGCTCGGTCTCGTCTACACCAGACCAGTAAGCGGTATACATGCCATGTGCAGTGACATCTCTTCCCTTTCGTTTCGTCTCATTCACACATAATACATCTATTCCTCTATCATTCATCATTTCGCATATTTCATCCATCTTATCATTCATTGCTCCACATACATTCAGCGTAGCCAGACGGGCCTCCGCAATCCACTTTTCGCCCCTCCAGGAGACAGGACGTGACGGGTGGCGAACCTCGTCGCCGGTTTTCCTCCCGGAGATTCTTCGCACCCCTGCCCCATTAAAGGGGCGCCGGGAACTCGGGGCCATTTCTTTGAGTTGTTGGCTCATGGTGCGACATAAGGAGTGGTAAATTTTACGCCGCTACCACACGGCGAGGAGCCGAGTCTGTCGTTTCGGCTTTGTCGCTCGTTTAGCACCACCCGGGGGACACGATCTCATTTACTGTATAGTATGTGCCATATCGATTGAGAAAAACGGACAATGACCTCAGATATGAGCCGAGTGTCAAAAGGCGTAACTTACAAAATCTCAATTTAGATGTGATAACAATATTTAAATATTGATATTATTCCCACTTCTAGGTCAGCACATATGTTTTGTTTTTTTGTTTCTTAAATAATATTGTCTGTGGTTCCTATAAACATAGTAAAATCTTACGGTACATCGCGAAAAATGTGTTATATTTTATATTTCAATTTATGGTAAGTAACGCAGCAATTCACTTAATAACAGTTTCATATTAAAAAAATATTTGAAGCAATATAATCACCATATTGAGCTTTTGCAAATTCATCCCTTTAAAATAAACAAAACGCGCGTTACGTCAGTTCGTTCTAAAAGAAACGTGACAATGGCAGCCAGAGATGCGTCACCTTTTTTGGGCCGGTCCGCCATTTTGTTTTCATTCGTGTTCGGATAGCGCTTGCGTGTGTACGTCTCGGGTAATTCATAGCATTCATTGCATTGTTTTAGTTGAGTTTTTACTGTTAAATTTGTTATATCGTTAAGTTTTTGTTTTTTGAATCTGTTATATTAGTTTTACTGTGACGGTCGTTACTAAATCGACATGAGTTCAGGAGAATTTGGTGAAGGACCCGGTCCTTCAACATCAAGTGGAAAGAGACGTCGCCGACCCATAATAAACGTAGCAGGTACGTACAAATAGGTACAAATGCGACGACGTAGCCTTTCTATTTCTTAAAGCGCTCTTTTTATGTGACCATGTGGTATTTATTTTCTAAAACAATATGTATTTATGTGATGTAGTACTATGGTAGTATATTTTTGTCATTTATTTACAGGCCCATCTTCTGGAGCACCTTTAACGTCACCAGTAAAAAAGAGAAAACCTACCACTTTGTCGGTCGGGGAACAAGAGATTATCATTAATGTATACAAATATGTCAAAAACACCTGGCCCGAAGACGTGTATCCTTCAAACGTTAATATGGTAGAAAAGGTTTCGGAGATCTCAGGAGTCAGCAAGAGCACTATATATCGCGTATTAAGCGTGTATAGAGATTCCCATAAAATACCAGAAAAGGGAATAATTAATAAAAGAAAAAAGTCTGTAATTGACAAGTTGGACGATTTTGATAAATCGGCTATAAGAGCGAAAGTGCATCAGTTCTTTCTTGCAGGAGAATTACCGACTTTAGACAAAATTTTGCTCAGTATAAATCAAGATGACCAGTTGCCAAACTTGAGCAAAACTTCCCTGCGACGTGTGTTGCGCCATTTAAAATTCAAATATATAAAGAGAAACAGAAAAAGTGGTCTAATAGATCGCCCAGAGATAGTTCTGTGGCGTACCAGATATTTGAGAGAAATACAAATATTAAGAAACGAGGGACGTAACATTTTTTACCTTGACGAAACATGGATTAACGCAGGTCATACTATGGGAAAGGTATGGGAAGACACCACAATTGAATCTTCTCGTCAATCACGGTTAGAAGGCTACTCTACTGGCGCGAAAGCCCCTTCGGGTAAAGGAAAGCGATTAATAGTTGTACACGTTGGCAATGAAAATGGCTTTTTGGAGGGATGTGATTGGGTATTTGAATCATCATCTACTGGTGACTACCATGAGAGTATGGACGCTCTCCATTTCGAGGACTGGTTTAGAAAAGTAATAGAAAAACTGCAAAGCGGCGATGTCATAGTTATGGATAACGCTAGTTACCACTCCAGACGTTTAGAAAAAACCCCAACAATGTCTTGGCGGAAACAAAATATGCAGGAATGGCTAGAATCTAAACAGATCGCATACGTGCCCTCGGACACAAAGACCCACTTAATGGAAAAAATAAAGGCAGTTAAAGATAACTATCGAAGTTACGTCACCGACGAGATGGCAAAAGAAAAAAGCATCACAGTGGTAAGGTTACCTCCTTATCACTGTGAGCTTAACCCCATTGAACTTGTGTGGGCAGATGTGAAAGGGTACGTTGCACGAAAAAATACAACTTTCAAGTTAAAAGATGTTAAAAATTTACTTAAAGATGGTTTAACTCAAATCACGCCAGATAAATGGAAAAACTGTGTTCAGCATGTCCTTAAGGTTGAACAAAAAATGCGTGGCATGGATGATAGAATTGACCAAACTGCAGATCGCTTTATAATTAATGTTACAGATAGTTCATCAAGTGAAGATACGAGTGATGATTGCACCGAATAAAAATAAAGTTCTTATATAATATTAAAAATAAAGTTTTATCTTTTGCATAAGTACGTACTTATTCGGTGTCGTTATCACTCGAATCTTTATATGTGTTATAAATTAATGTTTTTTGTTGTTAAATGAATAAAGTACTTTATAACAATAGATGATTTTTCTTCTACAGCGATCTTTCACATAACTTTTTAATAATAGTTAATAAATATATATTATATCAATCATTATAAAAAAATCATTATAAATAAAGAAAGTACTACATATAAAATGTGCCTATATATTGAAGGTTTGTAACCCCTGGTTAAACGACCGAAAGGTCATTGTCCGTTTTTCTCAATCGATTTGGCACATACTATAGACGTAAATACTCAGATGTGTACTGTAGATGTCAAGGCGCGAGATCTTTGGTACTGCGACCGTTAATACACCTGCCAATAATAATAATCAAGGCAAATCCTCCTTGCAACAGAGGATGCTAATTTTCAGAGGTGGACTTTTGAGAACCGATGAACAAGATTAAGGAGTAAACAATAAAAACCATAACAATAAAAATAAATACTTAGGCGTAATACTGAGGCATAGGGGAGTAACGATTCCATCTCCTGCTGACATAACAGTTAAGTGACAAAACTCCTGCTCCTTGCCATTTCTCGGCAAAATTGAGGGTGCAAAGGGATGAAAAGGGATGAAAGACATACAGGATGTGTCTATGGCCGCACCATATAAAACGTTGCCGGCCATGGGCGTCTCCCTTAAATGACGTACATCATATGAATGATGGAAAGAAGAGTGACACGCATAGGCCGCTGCCTGGAGGCCATCGGACGTGACTAGTGCTGGCGCTGGACGCGACAGCATGCGAGCCACTAGCTAAGTGTGAGGTGCTGCACGGCCACCCAACATCACCTCGCATCCATCAACCCCGACCGAGTAGACCAAGTTAGGTACATCGTGAAAATATTTGGTGACGCCGAACTCGAACGGCTAACGACGTGAGGCTGTTCCCACATCGGATAAAAATATTACGACTAGAAATGAGGCTTTACGAGTTTGGTGGAAAGTGTTGTATTTAGTAGTAGTGGGTTGGTCCCCGATTATAACAATACCACTCGCATTAAAAGGTAATGCACTATTTTCGACAAAATAAAAAAGCATCGTATTGAATTTGAAATGAAGAATTTTGGGATGAGTCGTTCGCGTCCGTAGGCTTCGACCACCTAACCCTAGGCCCACCCTACACGTATCCCCCGGGTGGTGCTAAACGAGCGACAAAGCCGATAGGATAGACTCGGTTCCTCGCCGGATGGTAGCGGCGTAAAATCTACCACCCCTTAGTTCGCACCATGAGCCAAGTAGAAAAAGAAATGGCCCCGAGTTCCCGGCGCCCCTTTAATGGGGCAGGGGTGCGAAGAATCTCCGGGAGAAAAACCGGCGACGAGGTTCGCCACCCGTCACGTCCTGTCTCCCGGAGGGGCGAGAAGTGGATTGCGGAGGCCCGTCTGGCTACGCTGAATGTATGTGGAGCAATGAATGATATGATGGTTGAAGTATGTGAAATGATGAATGATAGAGGAATAGATGTGTTATGTGTAAACGAGACGAAACGAAAGGGAAGAGATGTCACTGCACATAGCATGTATACCGCGTACTGGTCTGGAGTAGACGAGACCGAGCGGGCATGCCAGGGAGGTAGTCGGTGTCAGCCTTTCAGAAAGAATGGGTCAATGTGTGAAAGAGTATGAATGTGTAAGCCCAAGGCTGCTGTGGATACGAATGAAAGTGGGCTTAAAGAAGTTGTTTGTACTAGGGGTGTACGCCTCTGATATGTCTAAGCCCACTTATATCCGAGAGCAGTTTTGGGACATGGTAAGGCTGGTGCTGATGAAATGTAAGGAAAATGAAAATATTATTATGTTAGGAGATTTTAATGGAAGGGTTGGGGTCAAGAGTTCTGGTTATGAAAGGATATTAGGAACGTTTGGCGATGAAAGAATAAATGAGAATGGTGACGACCTCCTCACCGTATGTGTGGAAAAGAATCTTTTTGTGGCGAACACTTTCTTTCGCCATAAGAGGATTCACATGTATACATGGGAAAGAGGGGATGATAGAAGCATGATAGATTTCATAATTGTGGATGAAAGAACGTGTAGGGTAGGGGGTCCAACGTAGGGACGGATCATTACTTGGTCTTATGCCGAATTAATGGTCTATTCAAACGTTGGCGGCATCGGACATCTGTGTCTACCACTGCGTTACAGCGTATAAGAATAGAGAGGTTACAAGATGAAGGTGTGAAAGAGAAGTATAAATGCAGACTGAGGGAAAACATAAGTGGTTTGAATGAATTATATATGAATGATTTAGAATTGAAGAATGTATGGAATAATGTTAAGAAAGTTTTGGTGGATGCAGCCACCGAAGCATGTGGTGTAAGTAAGAGAAGGAATGAAAGGAAAAGTAATACGTTGTGGTGGGATGATGAGGTACGGGTGGAAGTTGAAGCAAAGAAGAAAGCATGGCTAGATTTACTAGCAACTAAAGCTGGTAATTCTGGCGGTATGAATGATGAAATTGAAAGAAAAAAGGCAGACTTTAGAGAAGTATAAATAAAAAGAAGTTGTTGAAAGGAAAAAGCAAGAAAGGATAGATATGAATGATAGAAGGATATCTGATAACTTCCAGGCAAATATTAAAATGTTCTGGAAGCTAGTAAGGACTGCCAGGGGAAATTCAAAACAGCCTAGAATGAATGCTATACGAGACGAGAATGGCTGCATGCTAAATGATGAAGTTTCAAATTTAAAGAGATGGAAGGAATACTTTGAAAGCGTGTTTAAGAGTGAAGAGTTGTCTGACGTAAGTGAAATAGAAATTCCGGAAGAAGTGGAGAGAGGTAGGGAGATAAGTGCAGATGAAATAATGAAAGCAATGAAAAGCATGAAAGCAGGTAAGGCAGCCGGATATGATAGAATATCACTCGAAATGCTAAGGGCTGGAGAGGGTGTGGTTACAGGCCTGCTGTACACCTTGTTTAATTTGTGTTGGGAACTGAAGCGGGTACCGGAAGACTGGTGCAAAGCCGTTATAGTCCCAATATATAAGGGAAAAGGCTCGCAGTAGGACTGTAAAAACTACCGTGGTATCAGCTTGCTTAGCATTGTGGGTAAACTGTATGCTAAGGTGTTAATTGAAAGAGTTATGGAAGAAATTGATGGAAAAATTTGGGATGTGCAAGCTGGATTTAGAAAGGGGATGGGGTGTACGGATCAAGTCTTTTCCATGCGCATGATAGCGGAGAAGTTTTTGGCCAAAAACCAGAAAGTTTTTTGTGCGTTCATGGACTTGGAAAAGGCTTATGATAGAGTGGACAGGAATGTGTTATGGCAAACACTGAACTCATTTGGGTTGAGCGCTGGCTTGATACAGGCATTGAGGTCTCTTTACAGGAACTCTAGTGCTTGTGTCAGGATCAACGGGGTCTACTCGGATTGGTTTGGCATTCACAAAGGTGTCAAACAGGGATGTGTGGCCATCCCCATGGCTGTTTAACCTATTTATTGACAGTTGTTTGCAAACTTTGAAAGTTGAAGAATGTGGGTTGAGAATGGGTGAGTCAACCGACAAATGTCTTTTGTACGCCGATGATCAAGTCATATTTGCATCGTCGGCGGCCGAGTTGCAAATGATGGTTACTTTATTGAATTGGTCATTGAAAGAAAGGGGTATGCAAGTGAACGCAAGTAAGACGAAAGTTATGGTTTTTGAAAGAGAAGAAAGTAAAACTTTATGTGAAATAAGAATAGAAGGTGAGTTGATTGAGCAAGTGGATGAGTTTGTATATTTGGGATGTTTATTTAGCAGGGATGGTAGATATGATAAGGATATAGAACGACGAGTGAACGCAGGAAATAGAGTGAATGGGGCTCTACACGCTATTATGAGGAGTCAAAATGTGTCAAATAAGGCACGTATGGCGATTCATAATGCTGTGTTAGTCCCTACTTTAATGTATGGTAGTGAAAGTTGGGTCTGGCAGAAGAAGCATGAGAGAAGAATAAATGCTGTAGAAATGCGGTCCTTAAGGAGTATGCTAGGGCTGAATCTGAATGACAGGGTGAGAAATAGTGTGATAAGAGAAAAGTGTGGTTTGCAAGATGCCGTTGTGACAAGGATTAAGAAAGGAATGCTTCGGTGGTTTGGTCATGTAGAAAGAATGAACGAGGAAAGAGTGACAAAGCAAATTTATGTTGCAGAAGTGAACGGCAGGGTCGGGAAGGGGCGCCCTAGGCGAAGTTTTCTCGACCAAATCGGCGATACATTAAAAATGGGCCAGTTTTGGAGTACCTTTAACCGACGAGCGCGTATGCGTAGATATATGGATGTAAAGGAAGCGAGAGAGGTGTGTCAGGATCGCGCCAAATGGAAGTCTGTAGTCTCTGCCTACCCCTCTGGGTAACAGGCGTGAGTGTTTATGTTATGTTATGTTATGGATTTGAAAGTCAGTGAAACGAAAAAGCGACACTAAAAAGAGAAAAATATATAAACCTGCAGGATGGGCCTACGAGAGAATGAGACAGAATCTATACTTAATATAATATATAACCTCACCAAAAACATTCTGTAAAAAACTAGCCAAGTCTCGATGGAGCTGCTTGTTTATCTCTAAAAAGTAATGAAATCTAGACAAAGTCGTGCCAAGTCTAAGGTTCCTTACTGCGATTTCTTTATTATTATAGTTAATGTTGTGTGACTTGGCCGTTGAAGAGTACACAAGGGTACAAAACCAGGTGCTACATGACACCATTGCACCAATCTGTCGCCAGAACCGCTACCCATTGAAGATGGAAAATTGCTACTTGGAAAAACGTTTTGAATTGAATAACCAGTCAATTGTAGGCTTGATAAAGCTGCGTATTTTGATAATACTTTTGTATAGGTGAGCCTGAAACAAACAGCATAAAAAATTATTTCCAGTACATGCGGACTTCTAATCATTGATAGGAGTCCGTCTGTACGTCTATTTTATGTTAGATCGGTGGTCGATTTGACGCTCCAAAAAGAAGAGAGCAGAAGTCAGCATTGTCAATGCTGAATGCATGTGTTGCACAATCAACAACCACCTAAAATGAGATACTAGCGTCCAATTACCAATACCAGTATGGACTATTATCTCGCTTAACAAACATAGGTAGTTACAACGGATATGACATTACGTGTAAACACCATTACGTGCAAAATTACATGTAAACGCAACTTTATCAAGCCTACAATTGACTGGTTATTCAATCAACGTTTTCCAAGTGGCAATTTTCCATCGTCAATGGGTAGCGCTTCTGGCGACAGATTGGTGCAATGGTGTGTATGCAATGTAGCACCTGGTTTTGTACCCTTGTGTACCCTTCAACGGTCAAGTCACACAACATTTACTATAATAATAAAGAAATCGCAGTAAGGAACCTTAGACTTGGCACGACTTTGTCTAGATTTCATTACTTTTTAGAGATAAACAAGCAGCTCCATCGAGACTTGGCTAGTTTTTTACAGAATGTTTTTGGTGGGATTTTACTGCTTTTTGTAGAAACGTGGGCATATTGATTTATTTTATTAGATTTTCTTATTTGACACATTTTTTTTCTTTTTAGGAGTAGTTTTTTTATTATTACAAATCTTTCTTTTGTTTTTTTCCGGTTCTGATACTTGTACAGTAGCAACAGTTTTTCGTATTGCCCATTCGCGTTCATTATTTATTATTTTAGACGGTTTAATATCTGAAAGATCGGCGCGGTATTTATGCCTAAGCCGGTTGTATTCGGTGATCGCTGAAGCTTGAGCTTTTATACTCTTGAAGTCAACATTTAGGAGGTGCACCCCATGAAGATTGGTTACTCGTGAAAGCGCCACGTAGGCTTGGCCACAAGAGAATATGGAGGTGCCAATGTCCATGAGGGCATTTTTTAGACTTAGACCTTGGCTCTTGTAAATTGTTAGGGCATACGCCACACAGATTGGGAATTGTTCTCTGTACACGTATTTTTTTATGTACCAATAGCAGAAGGGGGCATTACCATATCTCTAATACATCTGAGACCAGCTGAGGATTCTTCATCAGATACTTCAGACCTTCGATTTTTGATATCAAATGAAGCGGCCCACCAAGTTGAATATTTTTTGTAAAGGCGGTATGTCGATCTCTTCTAATAGTTTGGTGGGACTCTTGTGTTTTCTAATCAGGGTCACCAGGTACTCCAGATCTCCGATTATCCTAGTTTTTAGTTTTCTCTTTATGCGGCCATTAAACCCTAACTCTGTACCAAATTTCAGCTCTCTGAGTTTATGGGAAGTACTAGTTCTATTCTGATGATCATGAGTGAGTGAGTGAGTGTCATAAATGCGAAACTTTGCTTTCGCTTAACTTCGGAACTAAATGACCTACAGACTTGAAATTTTGGATTTTAAGTATGTGATTATAGCTTACTGGATGACGAAAATTTCTGCGTTCTGGTCTTATCCGGAGCTTCTCAAATATGGGCTTGAAAATGCGGCGAAATGGTTCCAGTAAAGGATGGTACGACAGTGTCTGCTTCGCGCTCGACTTGGCGGGGGCACTACCGTGCCCCCCGATAAAGCGGATAATAAAGCGGAAGAGTTATTTTGTTTTTTTGTTTGTTTAAACGCGCTAATCTCTGGAACTACCAGTCCGATTTGAAAAATTATTTCTTTATATAATAGCCAGATTCATGAGAAATAGTATAGGCTATCTGCTATCTGAGAGGTGTAGCTTAATGCAAATAGCCTTAAACATTGATTTTTGTTAAGCAAGTCGAAAAACCACTCCCGAACTGCTTTATCCGCGTGCGCTAGCGCAATGGTTAGTGATACGTAACTACTATGTTCTACAAAAATATAGATATTTCCTCCATCAAAAAAAAGCCCGGGATACCATAGGTCTATTTCTTATACATAAGCCACAATAAGGTAATTTATGACAAAAAAAGTATTGAAAATTAAAAAGTCATTATAAGCACTATCATTAGGCATGGCCTATTAATCCTTACGAACGAAAGCTACTTCATCATCCAGACAATTTTATGAAGATAAACTTTGCTATTTATAGCATGTTATTTGGACGCATAGTTTAAGAGATGATGAAAAATTAGAATAATTAAACACGGCTCGGCGCGCGAACGACGCCTAGCAAGTTCAGTAAATTAATTTTTGTTCTTTATAATGATTTTACCTATGTAGTGACGTAGACGTCGCTACCACAAAACAATTTTGTGTAGTCGAAAGAAAATATTCTTTTGATTTAATACACTAAAGTTGAATGCTCTACATGTATAAAAATAAGGATTGTAAGATTTATTTGCTATAAAATTAAAGTTTTAACTTATATTATATGCAGTACTTATAAATGTTATCATTTTGAAGTTAGGTCTATGGGATTTTCTTTTTCATTTTTCTCAATAACGGTTTATTATCTTTTCACGGGAATGGTGTCGGGGTGTTAGGGACACTTCCCTCTCCAGCCCCCCACTTCCCCCCTCCTGCCAAACGATTCAAAATTTTTACCCCATGCTTCCCCCGGCTGGACTTGCTTACAAGACAAAGTAACAACATCCCAGCCTGGAGAACAAGAATTGGGGATCGTACCGCAAAGGCTAGGGCCCTCAGAATATAATGCTGCAATAACATGCTCCGTCAGGATAGCATTTACTGGGACAAATGACAGTTTGTCCTAGCCGGATATAATACAAAAACTGACGGAGCGCATAGACGACCTGAAGCAGAGAATCACTGCTTGGGGAAAGTGGATTCGGCGACAAAGCAAGAGGTCGACACGATTCAAACAGTATTTTCTCTTCCATAGTGATCATATATGTTCTATTTCTTAAAGCTGTTTAAATCATTGGAGTGACCAATGGTACGTGAAACGGGCTCAGGGCCGAATCAGACCGACACTGCCGCATTCTGGCGAGGCCTGTTGTCAGAGCTCGTAAACCACAGCGAGGGTCTTTGGATGGAAGTTGTGGGCAGTCAGTGTGCGAGTATTACGCTTATGGACCCAGTCATCATAACGCCGGACGGCGTAACTGAGGTGGTTCGGCGGGCCCTTAACTGAAAAAGTTCGAGAATGGATGGGCTACATCACTACTGGCGGAAGGGGTTCGTTATGTGTCACGCTATGCTCGCCCGACAGTTTCAAGAGGCTGTTGACCAAAAGTTACTCCCGAGCCTCTTCACTAATGGGATCACTCATTTGATTCCTAAAGATCAGGATACCACAGACCCGAGCAAATACCGCCCGATCTCGTTTCTACCCACCATATATAAGATACTATCATCCATTTTAAACGCGCGAATCGTCGTCTGGAATTAAATCAATGTGTGTAAAGCTCAGAATGAATATCGGAGCGGTGGTCGTGGAACTAAAGGAACATTCCTCATTGACGTGGTTATTAGCAAGGTGGTTAAACGCAACCGTCGGAACTTCTCAGCCACCTGGATAGACTATAGAAAGGCATTCGACTCGGTACCTCATACATGGCTAAAGAGGTTCCTCTAGCTATATAGTTGAGACTTTCTCGAATAGTGTATGGCAGTAGAGTACGATTCTTTGTCATTTAGGCGAGTGGATGACAGCTGCGAAATACTACGGCTACAGATAAGAAGGGGTATCTTCCAGGGCGATTGTTTGAGCCCAATCTGGTTCAGCCTCCCTCTGGACCCTGTCAGTACCTTATTGAATTTCAGGATTTCAGCTTCGGAAAGGAGAGACTAAAGTTATCCACCTTTTCTATATGGATGATCTCAAGTTATACGCGGGTCAGATGCTGAAACGCACCCAAACCTGGGTATGTCACAGAACATCAGTGAGATACAAGACGGGTAGGTAATTTACAAAGATAAAAGATGGGTAGGTAATTTAAAAACTAGTTTATAATATAATTTTGATAAACTTAATAAAAAAATAACATTTAAATATTTTATTTCACTACCTACCCACAAAACAAGACTGTTAGTTCTTACGATATATCATGTATCATGTTATCTACTTCTGGTTCTAATTACTTAAATAGTTACTGACATTTATTGGATTTATAAGATAATTTAATAAAAATAAATAAATGACAATTAAATAATAATAACAACTGACGTCGTCCGCTTGTCAGCTTCCGGCGAACCTAACATTAATGTTATAAAATGTGCACAAACAATTATTATCAGTTATTACTCGCTGAAATATTGATTAACGATTAATGATTAATCCTTGGTTTAACGTTATAAATAATTAGAATTGTATGTAAGGTTACTGTGATGAATAGATCAGTTAGTTGTTTTGTAACCGCCGCCAAATTAACAAAGGGGTAACTCTGCTAGTTTGTAAAGTCAGAACTGTAAGACCGAAAGGCTCTTCAGCTAAGTAACCTATTTTATTGGACCGAAATACTTAAGCTAAGTAATCTATTTATTTTGTTACTATATTATACTATTTCTTTTAATTGTTAATTCCATATTGTGGTATGTGTATTAATAATAATGTATTGTTGGTTTGCATACTTTGATGTTATCATGTAATTATGGCCTTCACGTTACACCAGTGTGTGATTGTGACGGACATATTACGGTTGGTCGAACTGTATTTGATTATACTGAATCTACAGGATAGGCTATCTGTTGGTACTTTTTTCAATCGATGATTTTAGTAATTCACGTTATCTGTTCTAAAAAATTATTAGACACATAAAAAGTAAAAAATATGCCATTTATAATCATGGAGTCACTAACATCATAACAGCGCTTTTTATATAATTTAATATATAAGTGTTAGGACTCTTTTTATGCCTAGGGGTCCGTTTGAGTAGGTAACATCCTCTTGCCTATTTTTGCCGCTAAATACCAGTGCTAGCACTATATATTTACAGGCAGTGAGACATTTCATCTAAGTCCTCAGAGGTGACAACACACATGTAACCTTCTTTATAAAGTTGACTGCAGGTGTTCATGTAATGCAGTAGCCACTTAACATAAGGTGGACTGTAGGTTCGTTTGTAAACTTCAGTTTTATAAAAGGAATGTGAATCGATTTTTTCAGTATTTTTTTTGTGTTTGAAACAATATAATTATGGTACATCATTTATTAAAAATATTAATCAGTATTTTGAATGTTTTCTGTTCTTCCTTTTACTTACTTCTTTCGGCTTTACTCATGCTGACGTCGTTTTTCTTCCAAAACTTCAGGAATGGTGCGAGAGCCTTCATTGTGCATTCGCTGTTCAACACCCTCTTCCCTATTTTTTTTGGAACTTCTTGCTCAATTTCCGAACTACGGCACGAAGAAGAGTCGTCTCCAAATGACCGTGTTCGATTCCCACCGCGAAAACTGACACATCCACAGCCTTCAGCGAGGGAAAACATATTGGGACTTTTGTCCTTTCTATACTTCTTATCTCTTCGACCGCGCGTACATCTTGGTGTCTTCTGGCGCGTCTTAGGAATGTTGATTTATAACTATGATAACTTCTAAAGGATGTAAGCGAATTCCCCAATCGATTAGAATCGTACCTAAAACAAAACAGGAAATACTATTACAATAACAATTTAATGTTATAAAATAATATGCAATAAAATACTGACTTAGTTTTAATAGGCTAGGCTAGGTTAGCTGTTACCCCACCGTTTCGGTTGGCTTAAATTAGAATTCAGTAATAACCGTTATAAAAATATTAATAACTCCTCAAATAATAGTCATATAAATATTGAAGTATAATTTTAACTCATTTTTACAAAAACTTGCATGTTTACCAGTAAACCCACGATACTCTATTCCACGATTTCATTAGAATCCGACCAGCAACCGTTTAATCGTAACGGAAAATACAACATTCAAATCACACTTTTAAATTAAATAATTAAAGTAAAATAAGATAAGGAACTAACAAACAATATCACATAAAACTTTTACGTCGTCTATAATATTTGAAATTTTCTGTGAAGAATGCTATTTCAGGTTACAAAATGATTTTTTTTTTATAGGATAAGGGTGACAAACGAGCACACAGTCCACCTGATGGTAAGTGGTTGCTGCGGCCCATAGACATCTACATCTATCCTTTATTACAAATCAAAATGTAGATGCGTTGTCACCCGTGAGGACTAAGATGGAATGCCTCATTTCCAGTAAAAAGGGCCTCCGGCCACCTGCACTCACCAAGCGAAACGCAGAGGTAAACCTCTACTTCACGCTGGTTTTCTGTGAGGTCGTGGTATCACCCCGGTTCGAGCCGGCCCATCCGTGCGACAGCAAAAGCTGCCGCGTGGCTCTACCACTGTTATCACTGTTATCACCATGGTAAGATCTATATGTGGTATTATTTAGATTTAAGGCAATCTTTAATTTAATAAATTTTTAGAGGCGTGCAAAGTATTGTGAACATTAGCAACGTTGTAACTAGGTTTAAACTCGCAATTTCTTCTGTTCTTGTACTATTATTATTTATTCTGTGATTGCAGTGTCATAAGCGAACGTGATAACAAGGAGACACTCATTGTCCTTAATCAAACCGTGATGTGCGTGATCAGTGAAGCAGAATACAGTCCCGTATTAAGACTGACAGATAATCAGTGTACAAACACGCCCGAAAACCAACAATTTATGTTTACACAAACGTAGATTGCAATTAGTATTCCAACCCAGAGCCCGTTAAATATGACCCAGTTACTGGCAACTAGACTACGCTATCGTATCGTTTAAAATAACTGGTATATCAGAAATCATAATCAAGACAAATAACTTCTGCATATGCTTCATATGTTTTTAAACAACCCAATGTTTTCCGAGCTTTTTTTTCTTTATATTGAATAAGGTAAATACTTAATAAATTGGATGGATACATAAGGCATAATTATCTACATTATAGATTAAGAATCAAAATGCAGATATGATGTCACCCGTAAGGGCTAAGTTTAAACAGTGGTAGAGCCACGCAGCAGTTTTTGCTGTCGCACGGATGGGCCGGCTCGAACCGGGGTGGTACCACGAACTCACAGAATACCAGCGTGAAGTAGAGGTTTACCTCTGCGTTTCGCTCGGTGAGTGCAGGTGGCCGGAGGCCCTTTTTACTGGAAATGAGGCATTTCATCTTAGTCCTCACGGGTGACAACGCATCTGCATTTTGATTCGCAAACGAGGATAGATGTAGATGTCTATGGGCCGCAGCAACCACTTACCATCAGGTGGACTGTGTGCTCGTTTGTCACCCTTATCCTATAAAAAAATACTAAGATGGAATGCCTCTTTTCCATTAAAAAAGAGTCTCCGGTTATCTATACTCACCATACGAAACACAGCAGCATTGACCTGTTATTTTACGCTGGTATTCCCGGTCGAGCCGACTCATTCATGCTACAATCATAATATAGCTGCAGTGTGGCTCTACCACATAAAAACTGATGAGAAAGCTCTGAAGTTAACAATACTCGTTCTGTTACAGACACTGTAAATTATATATATATATATATATATATATATATATATATATATATATATATATATATATATATATATATGTGCATAGAGCTTTAATGATTATAAATTATTTCAGATCATATAGGTCGATAAAACTAATATTTATTTCGAAATTATCGGGAACGATTATTAGTCAAAAAATTTATTGGAATAAAACTAAAAAAAAAATATGTAATCTGAACAACGCCTTTTAAATTATGCTCATATTTTATTCATAGAGCAACACGGGCCACCGGCGCGGCAGACTAAAGGGGAGTAGCCATAGCGTTTTTCCCCGATACAGAACTTTTATATCGATACAGAATTTTTTGTAGACTTGACTTGGCAGATCTGTTTTGCAGCAAAATACTGAACAAATTGGCATTGTTGTAGGATGTCGCTTCAAACGTCTTGTGGGCAGTGCAGCTGCAACTAGTTTTATTGTATGCATAGGACAGTGTGGACATATATTTTGACATAGGGGAACGCTACTCCCTTGGGATCCGCTGGTGGCGCGTGTTGCTCTATGTATTTGATTATAACAAAATTTTTTTTCACCACGAATTAGTGCTAACAGAAACGATTGCCCAAATTTCACTTCGATAGGAATCACTAATTACTGAAAAACATAATAATACATAAAACACAATATGACAAATCTCGTTATCAGGGTTTTTTTTTAATACGGAAACCTACAAAATATAGCTACACAACATGGTGTTGTAATGGCTTGTTCATACTTCTACCACAGGCTTGGTTTTTTTTTATATAGGATTGGGTGACAAACGAGCACACAGTCCACCTGATGGTAAGTGGTTGCTGTGACCCATAGACATCTACATCTATCCTCAATAAAGAATCAAAATGCAGATGCGTTGTCACCCGTGAGGACTAAGATGGAATGCCTCTTTTCCAGTAAAAAGGGTCTCCGGTTCTCTACACTCACCATACGAAACACAGCAGCATTAAGCTACTATTTTATACTGGTATTCTGTGAGGGTGTGGTCCTTCACCGGTCCAGCCGACCCATTCGTGCTACAACTATATTACTAATATAGCTGCAGCATGGTTTTACCACGTATAGTTGTATTGTCACTACAACTCCTGAATTAGTTTTAACCTCAAACTTAGCTAAGTTGAATCCTTATATGTTAAAGCAACCGCCCAATTGATGTTTATTTCAAAATAAGAAGAGCCTTCCTTTTTGATTTTTTTTGTGGCAACTCCGGTGATAAGTTTTAAATAATTTGCTCCCAAATAGTTTTTAAATAATTTTTTTTTATATTTATATTTTTTATCCTTTTTAATAAACGTTACTTCCACACTTGTGTTTTTTCCAGTATCGTGGAGGCAGTTTACATACTTAAATTTCATAAGGACGAACATCCAGATCAATTATTTGTAGTCCATAAAAATACTTGTTACGTGCGGGATTTGAACCCGCGGCGCTTAGAGCAGCAACTCATTGCTAAGCCACTGCGCCACGGAGCCGTCTATATGTATAGTTTGATAATATCCTTAATTAAATCAGGTAACACACCAGATTCGATACTAGTAATAAAAATAATAGCTAAATGAGGTACGAATGTATCTATTATAGACGCAATAACTTTAACGGAAATCCCGCACAGTTCAGGAGTTTTCTAAATATCAATAGCTTTAAAATATTTGAATAAGAGCTATAGTAAAAGTAAACATTACATTCTAATTCGAAAAATCATCAAATTGCCTTGACATCAATCATGCTCTTCTGTCGTCATACAAATAGTTTTATTCATAGTGACGGGAGATTTCATTTCAAAATAGCTCATGCACATAAACACTTTTATGATGCTCGTTCTTGCGTAGACACCAGATGTGGTAGATAATTTTGTCTCAGACTCATATCACATTAGCCACAGTGTTTTAAATACAGAAAATGTGGAATATTACATTAAAGAAAATTTCGTATTGTTTATTTTTTTAATATATCCCTGTGGTGATTTAAAATATATTTTGAGTCCGTCACTATAATAGATAATATACTCTTTCATTGTAACTATATAATTAATGGGTAATGAATAGTTCATCATCATTATCATTACAGCCCTTCACAAGTCCACTGCTGAACATAGGCCTCCCCCAAGGAATGCCACAAAGCACGGTCCCGAGCCACCTGCATCCATCGACTTCCTGAATGTCTTACCAGGTCGTCACTCCATCTTGTGGGGGGACGCCCTACACTTCGCCTACCGGTACGAGGCTGCCACTCGAGAACCTTTCTTCCCCATCGGTTGTCGGTTCTTCGAGCTATATGGCCGGCCCACTGCCACTTCAGCTTACTAATCCGTTGGGCTATGTCGGTTACTCTGGTTCTACTGCGGATATCCTTATTCCTAAGTTTATCACGCAGAGAAACTCCGAGCATAGCCCTCTCCATAGCTCGCTGAGCGACCTTGAGCTTCCTCATACGGCCAGCAGTGAATGAATAGTTAAATTCAATTTAATAATTTTTATATCTTTTAAGTTAATATAGCGATCCACTACGGAAGATAATACTGCTTGTATTATCTAGCTATTTAATTCAATATTGTCCAGTTAACTTCCTCTTTTTACCTCTTCATTATTATTCCGTAATAGTCTATTGCTGGATATGGGACTCTCTCATTGAAGGGAGGATTGGCTTAAAATATTTTCTTTATAGCATAAGATGACAAACAAGCACACAGTCCACCCAATGGTAAATGTTTGCAGTAATCCAAAGACATCTACATGTATCCTCAGTAAAGAATCAAAATGCCGAAGACAAATGTCTCTCGAAACAGCAGTGACCACGTAAAATTTTTAAATTACTATTTCCAGGCGGATTGACAATCACAGTAGCAGTTGTTTCGCATCTTTGACTGTTCTTTCCATCATCGGTTTAGATATGTACCTCCTGGTGATGCTGGTTCACTGGATGATTTTACCTCTTTTCAGCCATGCTGCTTTATTATGGTTGTAGCACGAAAGGGTCGGTTCTTTTTTGAAGATAGATAGCAATATTATAAATATGAAAGAAGCAAGAGAGATGTGTCAGGATCGTGCCAAATGGAAATCCGCAGTGTCTATCTACGCCTCTGGGTAACAAGCGTGAGTTTATTTATGTATATATCTAAAATTGTCTATTAGTAAATAAAGGACCTTTAATTGGCTTACTGTAACTATTAAGTATTATCTATCTTAGGTATAGCTGTTGGTCTTCCAAACAAAATAAAATAAAATAAAAAACCCAATAACTAATTTTCGACTGAAGTTGCGCTTGCAAAATTTATCTTATCCTGCATGTCTTACCAGGTCGTCACTCCATCTAGCCGCCCCACTCTTTGCCTACCGGTACGAGGCTGCCACTCGAGAACCTTTCTTCCCCATCGGTTGTCGATTCTACGAGCTATACTTATTTATACATTTATTTATTTTAGGAAGGCTAATATCTTTTTAAAGTTAAGCTTCCTGCGGAACAACGATGTAGACGTAATGTTAGTGCAAGAGACTTTTTTGAAACCTAGATCATAAGATCGCAAACTAAATCTTAGTGAGAAATGATAGGTTGACCAGTCCTAAAAGTTTCTTATAAGAAACTTCTATGTTGGTTGAGGGAGGGGGGAGGGGCGTCAATTGGTACGCAGTGCAAGGACCTTTTGTAGTAGATCAAGGTGAGGGTGATATCATTTTTTTCTAAACTGAATAGTTTGCGCGAAAGACACTTCAAAAGTGGTAAAATGTGTCCCCCCCCCCCCCATAACTTCTAAAATAAGATAATGATAAAACTAAAAAAAATATATGATGTTCATTACCATGTAAACTTCCACCGAAAATTGGTTTCAACGAGATCTAGTAAGTAGTTTTTTTTAAATACGTCATAAATCGTAAACCGCAATTTACCTTTCATTCAATCAACTAAAATATAAAAATAAAATAGATACACTATTATTAAAACATCGATCAAAGTTACAACGAACTACAAGAACTTTTATATTATGTTACTAGCTGCTACGGAACCCTTCATGGGCGAGTCCGACTTGCACTTGGCCGCTTTTTTATTAATGTTTTTGCGAGTAGCTTAAGCAATCCCTGGAGTATTTTAAATTTGCGTAAAGTCGAATGAAAGTAATATGTGGAGGTTTGTAATTAGCAATTCTTATCACCATGTTCTAATTTTAAGAAGATATTAGTCTGTAAGCCTTTAAGAAGGCTTACAGACTAATATCTTCTTAGTAATATGTGGAGGTTTGTACTCGTAATTAGCAATTCTTATCACCATGTTCTAACTTTAAAAAGATATTAGCCTTCCTAAAATGAATAAATGTATAAATAAATATAGCTCGTAGAATCGACAACCGATGGGGAAGAAAGGTTCTCGAGTGGCAGCCTCGTACCGGTAGGCGAAGAGTGGGGTGGCTGAATGGAGTGACGACCTGGTAAAACATGTAGGATAAGATAAATTTTGCAAGCGCAACTTGGGTCGAAAATTAGTTATTGGGTTTTTATTTTATTTTATTTTGTTTGGAAGATCAACAGCTATACCTAAGATAGATAATACTTAATAGCTACAGTAAGCCAATTAAAGGTCCTCTAGTTACTAGTAGAACATTTTAGACATACATATAAACTCACGCTTGTTACGAACTAGTTTACAAGCAATCACAATGGTAATGCATTGTTCGATCTCACGGAGCGACTAAACATCGATGTTACCACGCTTGAGACTCCACTTCCCATTCGCTACCAATCACCAACCGGACGTCCTTGACGTAGCGATACTCAAAGATGTCCGTTTGTCGATATTATCAATTAAAAAACTCTACCTCTAACTTCTAACTCCACTCGGACTATTGACCAGTCTTATTGCAGCTGGGCCAGCCCGCAGGTGAGATCTTTCAGACCAAAACCATCGTGAAGTGGTGTTAGTTCGAGGTCAAACTCGAGTCTACGACTTCCCACCACTTAGACAAAATACCGGACGAGAAAGACTCGCCTGAGAAGGCCAATGCGGCGATTAGCGCCCTATCAGCCCACCTCACATCCACAGTTGAAGAACGCTCTCGTAAGGTCCGTGTGTCGAGCAATCCGCACATGAAGATTTCGAGGGATATTCGACAACTAATTAGAGCAAAACACCTAAGACAATACGATCACTATCGTACTATAGACAACTAATTGCGATTGCACAACCTTCAAAACGAGGTGAAATAGTGCGTTAAAGAGTTTAGATAGGATAAGTGGGATAATCTGCTGACGGACATCGCGCCATCACAGTTAACGCGAGCTTTGAAAGCAGAACAATCATCACCTATGCCACCTCTCATCAGGCCAGAAAACCCCGATCTCGCCTTTGACGACTCCAAAAAGGTCGAATGCCTCGCTTTCAGTTTACAGAGCTAATGTACTCCCTCTAGCGAACCTACAGATCCCGCTCACCTTGCAGAGGTCGAAGCGGAGATCGAGCGTAAGTCTGCACTACTACCTGCAGGCAACCCCCTAGAACCTGTGACTGGCTACGAAGTCACAGAAATTATTAAAAACCTTAAAAAGAAATCAGCACCCGGACCTGATGATATTAGCAACAGGGTACTGAAATCTCTCTCCGCGCCGCTAGTATGACTCCTAGTAGGCATATTCAACGCTCTTATTTACAGCTGCTCCTTCCCGGATGCATGGAAAGAGGCAGACGTAATAGGAATCCCGAAAGTGGGTAAACCGCGCAACTTAGTCTCTAGTTACAAACCAATTAGTCACCTCAGTACACTGGGGAAAGTTTACTGAACCACCTTCTTAAATATGTCTTTACCAACAAACTTCTTTCAGACGATCAGTTCGGCTTTAGACCTGAACACTCGTGCATCGATTAGTTACATCGCCACACAGAATACATTTTGAAAGGATTTAGACACCCAAAAAATTAACGTAAAAGCACGATAACCGGTGCCCTATTCTTCGATGTCGCAAAAGCGTTTGACAAATTCTGGCACAATGGCTTGCTTTACACGCTGTATAAACTCAACGCGCCTGGTATCCACGTCATCAAAGCCTTTCTTGACAATTGCCAATTTCGCTGTCAAATAAAGGGTTCTCGCTCTACAAAGCGTCACCTCAAGTCTGGAGTCCCACAAGGCGCCGTCCTCTCCCCACTACTTTTCAGACTCTTTACAAGTGATATCCCTAAGCACCCAGTAGCGAATACTGCGCTTTTCACAGATAACACTGCACTTTTTGTCGCTTATCCCAATAAAAGATACCTCACCGAGATGCTCCAAACAGCCGTCAACGATTGGTTCCGCTTATGGAGAATCGAAGTGAATCCTGTGAAAACTGTAGCAATACACTTTCAAAAGATCTCCACTTCCAACCGTCAAGTCAGAAACCTCAAGAAATTGTTAGGTACGATCAGCCTATATGGCCGCCAGATGCCCTGGCAACCAACGGCCAAATATCTAGAAGTCACATTCGATGAAGGTATGACATTCGCCAAACACATTCGAAATGTTCGCAATCGAACAAAAATCGTCACTAGTCGCCTTCACCCGCTAGTTAACAGAAAGAGCAAACTGTCCTTAAGACACAAGCTGCACCTCTATGTATAAAGCGTGCGTTAGACCCATCATTTCTTATGCAAGCGTAGTTTTCGCGCACGCAAGTCATATTGATCTGTACGACCTCCAAGTCGTCCAAAATAGATTCATTCGCATAAAGACCGGAGTTCGGTGCTACCAGCAAAACTACGACCTACACAGAGACTGACAACTTCTGACGATCATTGAATACTTCAAGGATATGTTTAGGCGCTACTTCGAGAAAGGCCAAGACACATCCCAACCCGCTAGTGCTAAACGCAGCCACCTACGCTCCGACTCCGAACGTTACGCGAAAAGGAGTTCTAATCCAACTCCCGGTTCCGCTAGATTCCGACAACCGTAATGTCACCGAGCAGTCACAATCCAAAACACCTAGTGCCACAAACGCTGTTAGGACAACAACAGATGGGACGCAACAAGTACACAGAAGAGCGCGCCGCACATCCCTCCACACCGCGTACACACCGTACAGCCGCGTCCCTGGACGGTTCTCACCGCGCAGAATATCGAACGATACGAGTTAGCTGTCAGAGACAGGGTCCGCTCCATTGTACCGCTGGCGGTTAGATAACTCACCAATGTCATGTTGCGGTTTTCAGCGACATCAAGGAATATTTGATGTTGAAGTGATGATGATGTGATCCCTGTAGACAATATTATCCCACTCTTTCGAGATTATCGATTTTAGTGCGACGATCCGTCCACAACGTTGCACTAAAATAAATAATTTCCTCCCCCCCCCCCCCTCCCTTTTTTCAGAAAGGCCGCGAGCTCTTAAGTTTGATGAAGCTCTAAGAGCCGCATAGGCTAACAGCATTAACATCTAATTCATTTAAAAAAACATGAAATATATTTCCCGTTAAATTATAAGTCCCGCTGGGTTTCTTGCTGGTTCTTCCCAGGACAGAGGATTTTTTTCCAACCAGTGGTAAAATAAAAAATGACTTCCAATAAAAATTACTTGTAATCAATATTGAATAAAAATTATTCTATTCTATTCATCACAGAAATTAAATCTCATTAAATCGGTCCGAATCATAATGTAAGTAGCTCAGAAGAATTAATATTGACTTTACGCCTATATTACAACGCCAAAAATGATATCTCTTACATCTTTCAAGATAATTGTCTGAATTTTTTGCTTTAAAGGCAATCTCAGAAATTTTCTGTGTATACTTTCAATACGAGATATATAAACTTTAAATTGTGGGTTCCATACTTGGGACGCATGTTCTAACTGGCTACGCACATATGAGCAACATTAAATTAATAGTAATAATTAATAGTTTTCAGAGCGGAGGTTGGTTGAAGTTCTTAAAATGAAACCAAGGGCCTTGGATGCTTTGTTGACAATATAATCAAGGTGTTTGTTGAATACAAATTTACTATTATATATTACGTCGAGATCATGAATATGATTTATCTTGCTAATAGTCTGATTGTGAAAAGTATAACAGAACCCAAAATTAGATCATTGTCGTAGTCGTAGTAATCAGCAAACCTGTTTAGATCTTCTTGGAGTTGTTCAATATCGGATGGATTAATAGTTTTAAGAATTATTTTCATGTAAATTAGTATGAAAGAATTATTAAAACATGACTTAAAGTCGGCTATAAATATTGCGAATAAGAGGGGGCCTAGTAATGAACCCTGAGGAAAACCAGACGGGATTAAGCACCAAGCAGACATGTTACCACGTAAAAAACCACAGCCTGTGTCCTATTCTCTATATTCGAACAAAACCACCTATACAAGACCTCGTGTATTCCAGCAGCTAACAGCTTTTGTAAAAGAACACGATGATTAATACGATTAAAACACTTGCTATTATCTATGTAAATAACGTCTACCTGTGCACACAGCTTTAGTGCCTTGCCTTTGATGTGAAAGTAATGAACTCATTAGCCGAAATGAGATTGGAAGTAGTTGAACACTTTCGAAGGAATCCATGTTGTTCATCTTCCAGACAGTTTTGTACTGCATAATAGACTTCATTATAAACGATTCTTTCAAGAACTTTAGTAAACCAACATAGTTTCGAGACTGGACGATAACTTGTGACATTTGACTTTTTGAATACTGGTATTATGAAGGCAAGCCTTCAAACTTGTGGAACTATTCTTTCTGTTAACGACCTCCTAAAAAGTATACTAATGGGTTTAATTAAGCTTTTAGCACAATTTATGATAAATATTGGTGGTATATGGTCGGGGACACAGATTTGAATGTGTCGAGGCTTTGTAATAGCTTCAAGATACCTCCATCCGTGTATTGAGCTAATACCGTTTGTACTATAAATCAGTTATAGGAAATGATTTAGAATCAAAAGTTTCCAATTCTGGTTCAACGAAAGTAGTACCGTAGTATGTAGTAAAGTAACTAATTTCTTCACCAGTCATTTCAAAGGATTCAATATATATAAATAAATAAAATAAAGAGGGTCGTATATGTGTGCGCGCGCGCGCGTTTGTGTGTGTGCGTGCGTGTGTGTGTGTATGTGTGTGGGGGGGGGTGTCTCTCTCTCTCTCTCTCTCTCTCTCTCTCTGTGTGTGTGTGTGTGTGTGTGTGTGTGTGTGTGTGTGTGTGAGTACGTGTGTGTGCGTGTGCGTGTGTGCGTAAGTGTGCGTGTGCGTGTGTGGGCATGTGCGTGTCTGCATGTGTGCGCATGTGCGTGTGTACGCCCGGGCGTGCGTGCGTGTGTGCGTGAATGCGTGCGGGTTCCGGGCAGACGGGCGTGCGTGCGTACTTGTGTGTGTGCGTACGAGCGTGTGAGCGTGCGTGCGTGAGTGCATGCGTGCGTGCGTGCGTGCGTGCATGCGTGCGTGCGTGCGTGCGTGCGTGCGTGCGTGTGTGTGTGTAATATATGATATTAGAAGTAGTACACGCATTATTCCTAATTTTTATAAAAGACCAGAAAGTTTTCGGGTGACTAGTTATAGAAGATTATATTATCAAAGCAGTCTCGCTCTAACTGGTTAGCCCTTTTACGTGATAATGAAAAAGATTGGTATTCGGATAAATTACCATATAACTTAAACTTGCGATGATACCTGTGTTTTTCTTTTACGATCTTTAGAAGCGCAGAACTATACCATGAAGAGTATCACGAGCTTCTCGTGGATTTTATGAAAATAAACTGTTCCCTAAGTTCATAAATTTTATTACAAAAGAGAGTAACGTAGGCGAGAATACGGCCTGCCCATTGTCACTTCTGCTTACTAATTCGTTGTGCTATGTCGGTTACTCTGGTTCTACTGCGGATATCCTCATTTCTAAATTTATCACGCAAAGAAACCCCGAGCACAGCCCTTCCCATAGTTTGCTGAGCTAACTTTAGCTTTCTCTTATGACCAGCAGAGAAGGACCACGTCTCAGATCCTTAAGCCATCGCTGACAACACGTACTGGTTGAACAATCTTGTTTTCAAGTTTAGAGGTATACCTGTAAAGAACATGTGCCATAATCTCCCGAACGCTGCCAAGCCGAGTAGAGTCCGTCAATTAACATCTCGGTCGATGTTGGACTTACCAAGTCGGATTAATTGTCCCAGATAAACATACTCGTCAAAAACGTCGAGCTTAGTGCTCCAAACAACTACTGCCATAAGTATGATATGGACGTTACACATGATTTTTATTTTATCCATGTTCACCTTAAGACCTATTTGTTGGGAGTCACTAAGCATAGGAGGTCATTAAACATAGTGCTTATATCCTCTAGCGATTCTGCCATAAGGATTATATCGTCGGCAAATGAGCGAGTGATATATTCGGCATTGATGTTAATACCATATCATTTACAGTCCAGTAGCTTAAAACCGTCTTCCAATGCAGCGGTGAAGAGTTTCGGGAATATTACGTCACCCAGTCTTACACCTCTCTGCAGTTGGATAGGTTTCGTACTTTGGTTCTGTACTCAGAATAGCCATCATAGCCCTACTGTACAAACACTTCAGCACTTCAATATACCGACAGTCACCTTGACACCACTGAAAGGACTGCAGCACCGCCCAAATTTCGACAAAACCAAAGGATTCCTCATAGTCTACCTACGCTAGAAAAAGTGGCAGGTTGTACTCTCCGGTCTTCTGTACAATTTTCCGAATTTGTTTCATGTATATGGTCTTATGGTGCCAAAGTATTTTCGGAAACCGGCTACTTCGGGAGGCTGAAATTCGTCGAGTCTGCGTGCGAGACTCTCGACTCTGCGACTCAAAACCGCATGGGTTCAAAAGGGAAAACGGTCTGTAATTCTTCAAGAGAGCTTTGTCGCCTTTCTAGAAGAACAAGCCACACTTTTGCTCCTCGCCCCAGAAGTAATGCTACCGTAGTAAGTAGTAGTAAATATATGGAGGACCCGTGTCACCATGGTTAATAATACTGAAACAAATTGTTAGTGCATTTTGAGTAATTTATATTTTCTCTTATTGCTTGCATTAAAAGCCGTGGTAGCTCAGATGGTTAGAACTCGCTGTAAATTTCACAGTCCGCAAGCAACCCTGGTTCGATCCCCGCTGGAACCAACCTAATTGTTAATTGCAATTTTAAGTGCTGATTCACCACGTGCTCGGCGGTGAAGGAAACATCGTGAGGAAACCTGCATGTCTCAGAAATAAGAAAAAAAATATTTCGGAGACGTGTGAAGTTCGCCAACATTTCCTTGCCCAAAAGCCCTCTCAGAAATGAGAGGAGGCCTTTGCCCAGCAGTTAGACGTATATATAGGCTGTAACTTTAACTTAAACTTTTACATTTAAAATTATTTAACTCAACGCTAACATCAATATCTGATAACAAACAAAATAACTTTAATTTGATAATATCAGTTACTTTAAGGCGAGGTGAATAGACGACTTTAAGCCAACGCGTTCCTGAGTTATACCACAATCTTAGTAAATAATTGTTGCTGTAAAATTTAAGTTTTACGATTACCGACTTTTTACTCGGGGGCGTAAATATTAAATTATTTTTATTAGGTATTTTAAAAGGCGTTAGGAATCATATTGATTTTTTTAAACTATTATGTATGCGTATACTAAAAATATGTATAATATAATATAAAGTATTTCATAAATGGGTTTTATTGGCTTGAACGGATTAATTACTACATCTCTTCGGACAAAAAAATATTGGCCAGTAATTAATCCATTGTTGCTAAGCATTCACAATATTGGGATTAAAAATAAATTAACCACAATCGCGATAAAATCCGTAAAATTATGTTTATTCAAAGAATTCCTTTTCCTAAATATATAATGATTTGCCGAAAATATATAATAACAATATGAATATGCGTTGTCAGTCCTGAGGATTAAGACAGAATGTCACGTTTTCCAGTAAAAAGGGTCAACGGTTCTCTACACTGACCATTGTTTCATCTATTATCTTTCGTCCTTTGTCGTACGCATTATAAAAGACAACGCAAACCATTTAAGTAGTTCGAATACGTGAAATATCGACAACATGAAGATGATGGCTCGCCGTAATACCTGTCCATACTCTCCATAATACATCCTATAGTATACTGAGAGACTGGCTTTTCTGCGCCTGTGC
The DNA here is from genome assembly GCA_033319125.1 of Parnassius glacialis. Classification (NCBI taxonomy): domain Eukaryota; kingdom Metazoa; phylum Arthropoda; class Insecta; order Lepidoptera; family Papilionidae; genus Parnassius; species Parnassius glacialis. The sequence goes on along the minus strand of JAVANC010000006.1, from coordinate 23,341,966 downwards.
TCGAGGCTAACAAGATTAGCTTTAACCAAATCAAGGTCAACATACCGCACAAAGCCTCTTAACATGCCTCACAACTGAGTACAACGCTGATACGTGGCATTTTTCAGTGGCTTAGGAAACGTATGAAGTATCGCTGCACCCTTGCAAGGACACTTAGTTCACTTGCGGCTTGCTTTGGCTCAGGATTCAACGAACTATCCGACTTTTGAGGTTCGATAAAACCTCAATCCCTAACAACGAGGTCGATGTCCAAAGACACTTATGCGTGGTAGAGGCATGCTGCAGCTATATATTAGTAGTACAGTTCTGGCACAAATGGGTCGGCTCGACCCGGAAAGCACCAAGCTCCCAGATAATACCAGCGTAAAATAGCAGCTTAATACTGCTGTGTTTCGTATGGTGAGCATAGAGAACCGGATACCCTTTTTAGTAGAAAAGAGGCATTCCATCTTACTCCTCTCGGGGTGACAATGCATCGTCATTTTGATTCGCAAACGAAGATATATGTAGATGTCTATGGGCCACAGAAACCACTTACCATCAGGGTGTAAATGGCTATGTGCTCTTTTGTCATCATTGTCATATGTTATCATATAAAAACACACTTTTTAATGTAAGCAGGGGGATTGAATAGAATACGGTATAAAAGAGAAAAACTGTAAGTATTCCTGCGAAGACGGATTAGATGCCACTTGAGTTATTTTTGCAAAATTCGGAAACATGGTCATATTTTTGACCGTACTTTTTGAACCGTATTCAAAAGTCCTGAATGCGCTTGAGTTTATTAAATAACTTCTTATTTAAATTGAGATAATACGTTTCAGCATAATCAAGAATAGGTAAAAAGAGTGGTTGTGCAAACGCAATTTTAGTTGGTAGGTATGGGTAGGAATTGCTTAATCTTCTTCTTATCTACACAAATACTCTCCTACTCATCTCGCTTACCTGTGGAGCCCAAAATAAAAGATTTTAAAAGGTCCCGTCAAATACAATACAAGGTAGAGTAGGAAAATCTATAAGTTTTGACTGCCTATTATTATTGCTTTTGTTTTTAATGGATTTACTTTAAGATCACAGTTTAGGGTAAATCCACCAATTTGCAATGCTCACATACATGGAGATTATCTGCATACAGGTAGCGAGAAGATAATAATCGAACTCATAAAAATTGAAAAGAGAAAAGGAAACAATACCCCACCTTGTGGTATACCGGTATTGATCTGTCTCGGCTATATGCTGAATGACGAAGTTTCGAGTTTAAAGAGATGAAAGGAATACTTTGAAAGCGTGTTTATGAGTGAAGAGTTGTCTGAAGTAAATGAACTCGAAATTCCGAAAGAAGTGGAAAGAGGTAGAAGATACGTATAGATGAAGTAATGAAAGCAATGAAAAGCATGGACGCAGGTAAGGTAGCGTGATATGATAAAGTATCATTCGAAATGCTAAGGGCTGGATTGGGAGTGGTAGCAGGTCTGCTGTACACCTTATTTAATTTATGTTGGAAACTGAAGCAGGTACCAGAAGACTGGTGCAAAGCCGTTATAGTCACAATATATAAGGAGAAAGTGTCATAGCAGGACTGTAAAAACTATCGTCGTATCAGCCTGCTTAGCATTGTGGGTAAACTGTATGCTAAGGTGTTAATTGAAAGAGTTATAAAAGAAACTGATGGAAAAATTTGGGATGTGCAAGCTGGATTTAGAAAGAGAGTGTACAGATCAAGTCTTTTCCATGCGCATGATTGCGGAGAAATATCTGGCCAAAAACCAGAAAGTTTTTGTGCGTTCCTGGACTAGGGTAAAAGAATTATGACACATTGGACAGAAAAATATTATGGCAAACACTAAACTAATTTGTGTTGAGCGCTGTTTTGATACAGACATTGAGGTCTCTTTATAGGGACTCTACTTCTTGTCAGGATCAACGGGGTATACTCGAACTGGTTTGGCATCCAAAAAGGTGTCAAACAGGGCCATGTAGCTTCCCCGTAGGTGTGTAACCTACTTATGGACAGTTGTTTGGAAACTTTGAAAGTTGAAGAATGTGGGTTAAGAATGAGGGAGTTAGCCGTCTAATGCCTTTTGTACGCCGATGATCACGTCATATTTGCGTCGTCGACGGCCGAGTTGCAACTGATGATTTCATTAATCAAGTAAGACGAAAGTGATGGTTTTTAAAAGAGAAAAAAGTAAAACGATATGCCAATTAAGAATAGAAGGGGAGTTGACTGAGCAAGTGAATAAATTTGTGTATTTGGAATGTGTATTTGGCAGGGATGATAGATATTATAAGGATATAGAACGACTAGTGACCGCAAAAAATAGAGTGAATAGGGCTCCACACTTGTGGAAAGTAAGAGTTTGTCAAAAAAGGCACGTAGTAGCATTATTAATAGTCCCTAGTTTAATGTATGGTAAAGGGGAAAAAAGGTTCTCTTTTGGCGGCCTCGTACCGGTGGACAAAGTGTAGGGCATCCCCCCACTATATGGAGTGACGACTTGGTAAGAAGACATGCAGGAAGTCGATGAATGCGCGTGGCTCAGGACCATGCTTTGTGGCATTCCTTGGGGGAAGCCTATGTTCAGCAGTGGACTTGTGAAGGGCTGTAATGATGATGACGATGATGATAATGTATGGTAGTGAAAGCTGGGTGTAGCAGAAGAAGCATGGAAGTAAAATAAATGTTGTGTAAATGCGGTCATTAAGGAGTATGCTACGGATAAATCTAAATGACAAGGTGACAAATTGTGTGATAAGAAAAGTGTAGTTTGCAAGATGATATTGTGATCGGGATTAAAAAAGGAATGCTTCGGTGGTTTGGTCATGTAGAAAGAATGAACGACGAAAAAGTGACAAAACAAATCTATATAGCATATGCGAACAGCATATTCGGGAAGGAACGCTCTAGACGAAGGTTTATCAACTAAATTGGCTATATATTGAAATTGGGACAGATCAGGAGTACCCTTAGCAAACGAGCATGTATGCATAGATACATGGATGTAAAGGAGGCGTAGAGGTGTGTCAGGATCGTGCTAAATGGAAGTCCGTAGTCTCCGCTACCCCTCTGGATACAGAAGTGTGTATTTACGTTATATTATGTTGTGGAATTAACTATTGGTATCAGCTTCTTCAAATTTATATCTAGCTTTAGCAGTATTTTTCCTACGCTGCCAATTTTTGATCTCCTGAGGGAGCACGCAAATGCTTATGCCGGACCGACTGAATAGGAGCATTAACGTTACCTGTTAATTAAAGTGACAACGTCCAATTCATTTACGTTCGACTTGACCATTTCTCATATCTGAGAGGATTTACCGCCGCGTTGTCCCAATGCGTGTTGATGAACTTCACGACTTCGAATTTTCTACTAATTTCTTAGACAAATGGGATTCCACATTATTAATTCTTTCCTTCACCGTCGAGCACGAAGTTAATCTGCTCTTTAAATTTCAATTAATAATTTTAATGTTACCTCTGAATTAACGTGATACGGCACTGTTGTTAATTGTATAGTACTGTGTAGTTCTTAAATTATTCTTCTTACAGAAGTTGCAATTTTATGAATCTTTCTAAAAAAAATATATAATTATAAAAAAAAATATTTCTTAATATTGGTTGCCACTTGCTATACAAGTTTAAAAAAAATTAATACGATAGTTTAGTTGTTGAAAAACAAAAAAGAACCTTGAACTTAATATATTCCTTAGATCCCGCAAAAATCTATAAATATAACTTGTAATAAAAAGTAAAAAGCGACTTCAAAAGCTACTAAGAATAAAATTATTTTCACGTAATAGCTTTTGAAGTCGGTGCTACAACATAATGTATCGAAGAATTCAAGGCCCGACTGCAGAAGCCATTATTATGTGTAAATTCTTTTGCTCCTTTCTCTGCCACTTTTCCAATGCCAATCTGCCACTATGTTATGCGTATGTGGACTATGAGAAAGTCTTTGATTCCGTCGAAATTTGGGCGGTGTTCTAGTCCCTTTAGCGGTTCCAAGTTGACTGTCGGTATATCGAAGCGCTGAAAGGCTTGTACTGTAGAGCTACGATGGCTATCCGAATACAGAAGCAGAGTACGAATCCTATCCAACTGCAGAGAGGTGTAAGATAGGGTGACGTTATATACTCTTGCTGCATTGGAAGACGTTTCGTTCAAGCTACGGGACTGAAAAGGATGACGGTATTAACATCAGTGGCGAATATATTACCTACCTTCGATTTGCCGACGATACAGTCCTTATATCAGAATCGCTGAAGAATATAAGCACTATACTCAATGACCTAAATAGTGCCTTCCTACAGATAGGTCTTAAGATGAACATAGATAAAACAAAGATTATGTGTAATGTCCATGTCACACCTATAACAGTAGTTGTTGGAAGTACTATGCTCGAAGTTGTTGACGGGTATGTTCACTTGGGACAAATAGCCCAACTAGGTAAGACCAACTTCGACCGAAAGGTCAGTCGACGGATTTAATTTTATCGGAGATGAATAAATTAAGATGGCAGTTGTATTTATTTTCGACAGTTACTATATTTAGGCAAACACGAAATAAATTTACATACTTATCTAAAATAAACTTCAAATTACGTTGACAAAGTGAGCACATAAATAATGACAGCGTTTTCTTAGTCATATCAAACAAAATCAGTACTAGATTGTGGAAAACAGCGTTCGCGGTTTACAAAACAACGAACTAGCCTTCTCGCCCACTCACAATCGACTAGAGAAGTTATAAAGAATTGACCATAACTTAGTGGGCAATGTATCAAAGCTGCAGAGCCCTTTTAGCATACATAGCAGTCCTCCTGAGTGATTGACTCATCTATCAACACACAGCCCATACCACTAAACATAGGAATCTGAAATTCGTAGCTGCCTTTTATGGCTTAGGCATCTACTAAGAAGGGATTTTTAAACATTCAAACTACAGTTTGTTTGATACAGTTTGTATGAAACTTTATTTACAGGGCGATTGTGTAAATAAAATAAATGAATAATTGTATTGCGATTTTGCAAAAGATCCTCTTATGAAGGCAGAGGGTGCTTAACATGTGTACGAAGACAAAATTATATCTTACGGTCTTTTTTTTCAAATTAAAACTAATGGAAATACTTTGGAATAAAAGTAACATGTTCATCTTATTTTTCAAAATGCAAATGTGTGCAAATTTTGTTAGACAAAAAGCTTATAAAAATTATCAACTTATATAAAAGTTGGACAAAAAAGATACGAAAGAGTACAAACAAGAGTTTCTACGATAAAATATAACGAAAAACATAAACATAAACTCTTTTAACAAAGCAATAACAACTTTTGTTCTCTGGAATCATAATATTTTCGTAATTGTCCTACATCTCGTTTTATGAAAGCTTTTGCTGTGTAGCGGTTGCCGTATAATATATTATGATAATATACTTAATAAACTCTATATATATAGCGCTTCCTATTGTTAAAATTTCGAGTATTACATAATTTGAAAATTTAACAACCGTCGAAATAGGTGGAGTAAGTATAAAATGAATATTATATTATCTACATACGTCTCTACACCTCAGTGGAAAACATGTTTATTGAAAATATTGCTATGTGTGTAATAATAAACTGTTCGGTAGATTAATTTAAGTGCAGAATTTTTTAATTCATAATAAGAGGCAGCTTTGATCAGTAGCTATTAAACCGATTGCTTAAATATGCCCGTCGAGTTGAGCTCTATGTATTTTAGTAAAAAAATATGGCTGCAGATATCCATGGGTTGCATTAGCCTGTCATAGGTGGACTGTACTCGTAAGTTCGTTTGTCATTTGTTTTTTATAATATGTTATATTAAAAGAACACCACGAGATCCCAAATTATTTTTTTTAAATATATAAATAAAAGAATAAACCATAAATATTATAAGTTTCATAAATTTTCAACAATATATGCCTTGTTATCCATATTCAAGATTTTTTCCGATTTTTGATACTTTTAGAATACGGCGAGAGACTTTTATTTAAAAAAAAATTACGAGAAAATGCTTAGTAAAATATGACATGCAATAATGATTTATATTTCTTTTAAATCGTGCTACATACAGATTTTATCTTGAATTTAAGATATTATTATCTTAAATTTAATTTACACAGTCACAATTATCTTAAATTTTTTTTACCAACTTTCATCATATCCATTACAGCCCTTCACAAGTCCACTGCTGAACATAGGCCTCTTCCAAGGAATGCCACAAAGCACGGTTCTCAGCCACCTGCATCCATCGACTTGAATGTTACAAATGATAGCCCATGACGAAAGTTACAAAAGTTACCAACTTTAATATAATGGATTTCCGTAAAGTAACACCTGATTCTATTAATTACCCATTCTACTTCTCAAAACTGACCCCTTAATTCATTGTGCTCAGTAGATCGAGACGGTATTTCATACCGGCCCACCGGTTGTAGCTTTACAAAGCGCAGGTTCGGCCTCATATAAAATACTGTTCTCATCCTTAGGCTGGAGTATCATAGTATCAGCTCCTTCCACATGACCGTATTCCACGGAGAGATTCTACCGCATATACCACGGGAGTGCTCAGAGGAATTGTTCGGATTAATTCCAACTGCTGAATTCAACCATTATACACTGCGAACGAACTCGAAATTCCATCCTCATCATCTCTATGGCTGGCGGACCACTACTTTACGACTTACGCGGAGTTTTCTGCCTCGCACGACAACACTATGGAATTAACTTTAGGCAGCGGTTTTTTCAGACCGATGCGACATAGGGACCTTCAAGAAAAGAGCCTACTCCTTACTAAAAGGCCAGCAACGCAACTGCTATTCCCCTGGTGTGCAGATCTTCATGAGCGACGGTTATTACTCACCATCAGGTGAGCCGCATGCTCGTTTGCCTCTTCTTCCATTAAAAAACCCACGCGAGAAAAGCCGCAGGTAATGTCTAGTATTATAATATGTTTAATTTCAAGAGGACGTTCAAATACATCTTTTTGAATTACGCTGATTTCTATGTGTAATTTATGAACAGTTATGTATTTAGGAATTTATGCTTTCAGGAATATTTCGTTTTGGGACGGAGAGAACGTAAGTTATGAAAATATTAGGTTTTCTCAAATACCGAACTAGTCTTACGAGTAAAAATTTGTTCACCTACTTAAATACCTGTTTTACAATCTTGTCTTAACATCAAAGTTTGTTAATTTATGTTAACAAACACCGGGTCCGTTAAGGGATAACTTTAACAATTTCATCCCGTGTTGTCCTATAAATAAAATATATATAGACGAGGACCGAAGACAGTTATTTCGTAAACTTATTTAGTTCGAAAGTTCGCGGAAAAAGAGCTCATAGCATTATATTAAATTCTATGAATATATGTTGCCAATGATTTGCTAATTGCTTAATTCACTGGTTTGGCATTTACCACAGGGAGTGCTACGAGCAATTGTTCGAACAAATTCCAGCCGCCAAGTAACACCATCGCAAATCATTTATAATTCAGATTAGACGTTGTTTTCCACGCCCCTTGTGCTATATTAACACTGGATAATCAATGTGTGCAATATACTTTATTTTACGACCGTGTGGCGGCAGTTAACGTATCTCTCTAATTAATACTAGTCCTTCCATTAAAGCCGATATTTTATGCAACTAACGAAACACGTTAGGATCAGATGGAATACGCGGCTGAAAAAACGTCGCATTTAAAAAAAAACTTACGATAAAACTAAGTTAAACGAGAGTTAAACAAAAAGGGATACAAAATTCGCCTCCTCTGTAAACACATTGATAGAATGCCACCCGCCACAATTTGTTATCACGTAGTTTACTTAAACCTTTCAAGGATTGCTGGTTTATTGATTACACGACGGAGTTACAACATTTGGTTTACCGAAAAAGGTGTAAAGCGCAGGAACTTTCTTTCATTTAAAACATGCAAACACAAAGGCACGCTCTCACGCTTATCTTATCTTGTTATATACAACGTTTAAGTAGGCGTAAATGTTCGTTTACGTACAATTGGAGAAAGAATTATCAAAGCTACAATGACACACCAACGACCAGTGCCCAGCGTAAAATAGCAGCTTAATGCTGCTATGTTTCGTATGGTGAGTATAGAGAACCGGAGATCCTTTTTACTGGAAAAGAGCATTCCATCTTAGTCCTCAAGGCTGACAACGCATCTGCATTTTGATTCGCAAACGAGTATAGATGTAGATGTATATGGACCTCAGCAACCACTTACCATCAGGTGGACTATGTGCTCGTTTGTCACCCTAATTCTATAAATAAAACATGAAAATACTGAAAGATACAAGCCTCTGCTATTGAGTTCTGTGTGGAATAGCGCTATGAGTATATTACCTGCCAAGTTAAACCTTCTCATGCAGGCAGTGTAATGCTTCACAACATAACCAACTTAAAATTTGAACTTTCCAATTTTACTCTAGGATAAAATAAAATAACACTTTCCCATAAAAAGATTCTTCGAGATTTCTTGACATTATCGCTTTAATGTTTTTAGTAGCTCTTCTAAGTCAATTTTCACGCATTTCCACGTAATGTTACGAGAACGTTAAAAACGTTCATAAGACCATTTGAATTCTACTTTAATTTTCTTCCTGGGTAGGTAAACGTCGGAGTTGGCTGCGTTCTGTCTCCGACTTTGTGCTCTTGCACTAAGTCCTGGCTATAAAATACAAGCCGAGATTCTTGTAGATTATTGTGAGAGACACTTACCTGACTGAGAATAAACGATGTAGTCACCGAAGGTGTACTTGACTTCGGAGACAATGTTAGGAATGAAGTAATAGACGTCAACATGTCATTTAACGTGCGACGTTTACAGTTTCCTCAGGATTGATGTCCGACAGAGGCAAAAAAGATACGTTGCGATTTTTTTAATAATCGTAGTAGGCATCCAGAAAATTATGCCTAACTAGATATTATTAAAGGAGTTACAGAAAACTCTTATTTGTGGCATTCAAAGTAACTGAGCACCTCTGTGTGGGTGAATATGTCTTGATCTTGAACTTTAAAATTAATACAAATAATTACAGGCACCCAAGCAAGGGAAAAATAGCGGGACACGTCGATAAATAACGTGCAAAAATGTGAGAACTATCAACGTAGTTTTTTTTTATAGGATAAGGGTGACAAACGAGCACACAGTTCACCTGATGGTAAGTGGTTGCTGTTGCCCATAAACAAAATGCAGATGCGTTGTCACCTGTGAGGGCTAAGATGGAATGCCTCATTTCCAGTAAAAATGGTCTCCGATTCTCGACACTCACTATACGAAACACAGCAGCGTTAAACTGCTATTTTACGCTGGTGTAGTAGTAGTATAGTAGTATAACAGTAAAGTAAAACAAACGCTTTGTACTGGCGTAAAGACCGTGTAATTAACATTTGCTATTCTGTATTAATCTTTCACAAAAACGTTTAAGCATCAACTTGAGGTACATATAAAATAAATTTGATTTTAAATGACGATAATCTATAGAGAAAGTAAAAAAGTAGTAGTCGTCATATTTTTTTTAATTTGTATGTTTAGTAACCTGTATTTTACTTTCAACTCTCAGTATATATTTGTATTATTTATGCTTTTTACTGCACATTGATATATAAAAACAGATATATATAATCTGCAAAATATTAAATAAACGCTTTTTTGCTTGGACATACACTTCACAGACTTTTAAAAAGGAACATTAGAAATCACACAAAATTCACAGCTCAATCTGTCAGTAAATATTTTATTTGCAATATTTTAAAATTATTTGGTGATGATCTCTACTTTGTGCACAGGCTATTATACGTTTGACAATTGACATAGGCAGTATGAACGTAAACAATGAATTTTTTATATTATTTAATTTATTATATGTATTTGTAACACATATTTTGTATAAATTTTAGATTTTTGCACTCTTTCTCCATTTAAACTTTAACTATGCCAAATCTCACACTTCTATGCTGACCCATAAGCTTAAAAAGGGGTACAAGGTGTTCCCTTCACGTATTAATATAAAGATATTTTAAAGTTTAATTAAGTATTGATAGAAAAATTTAAAGATAACTTAATGATATGGTAATAACGTTGATTTTTCAAAACGACTTAAAAATATTGATATATCAATTCAAACTTACTTATTTTGCAAGCCTTTGAGGCAAAAAAATTTAGATTAAGTTTCCTAAAACCATTCCTAAAAAACTATTATCAGTGATTGTTAAATAATTCCTATTATGAGTCATTAAAATAATAATTGTGTAATTATAGATTTGTTTTATATTATTATTTTTAATTACAAATATAAAATAGATTATAAGTCATTGTATTATCATAATAATTTTCATAGATAATATGCTCAGTTTATTTTAATTTAGAATTTGGGAGATTTGTAAAGAATATTATATAAGTATTTTCATTTGCTAAACAATTGTAATTAATTGACTTATCAGTAATATTTATAACACTGGTTTACTTATGTGCATATTATAAAAGTATTTGGATTGTATAATTCTTACACATTTGAATTGTTGTTAGGTTCAGCTTGGATAGGTAGTAGGAGTAGCTACCACCATCGTGTAATATTATTTAAACGATTGCAATAATGATTGAGGGGCTTTCGTGCTGTAAAATTAGTAAAGGAAACAACTAACAATCAGGCGTATTACTATTCCTTTCTGCGACTCCTGTAATACTAATCAAGCTGATATTAATCCCTTGAACCATTGTTTCAATAAATCTCAACATGCAGATTTGTTAAGTATACTCTACATACCAACAATGCTCACACAACTTTATTCACCATCAGATTTTGTTAAGTATACTCAGCAATCATGTTCACTGACTCGTCGTTTTCATATCCAGGTAAGGAAGGAATTGCAAATTACTTTATCATGGTAATAACATATTATTTGAATTAATATAAGTACGTATATGTGTCACGAAAGACCGAAAACCCACAAAAATTTATATTTATATACCTATAAGTTTCACATATTGCGAATAGACAACCTACTAGCTTTTTGGTCAAAATTTTTAGAACATTGAAGAAAAAAGCTTTTTATTTGTAACGCATCGTCATTTGTATTTTTATGATTAAATGAGATGAGATCAGATGTAAGAAGAAGACTTTGTAATAATTTGTTACCCTTTCAGATTAAAAAAACAACATAAATAAATAAAATATATACAAATATAGTTTTTTTATTGTTTTATATCTGACAAATAAAAGGCCAGTTACGTGGGCTAAGCCCACTCAGGACATGTTATCTTTAAAATCACTGGTCAAAGACCTTTAGATTGATATAAAATAATAAGCAAAAAGTCCAAAGTCCAAAAGTCGCATCTCAGCTACTCAGCTGTCAATCTCTGTTATGGTTAGATATGCCTTTATGTTTTTCACTTATTTAGACTAGTACAAACTTCGGTAAGTAACAAGCTTATGCCAAACTAATGCAATTATATCTCGTTAACCGTGAGCTACTTCAAAAACTAGAAAGTGATAGCTACTAAAGCGATCAATGTCAACTAAAAGTGCAGCCCGTTACACTTACGACTTACACATATATCATTTTTTTTAAACATATATTTCTTGAAAATGGCTTTATAATTTACTTAACTTCTTGACGACAAATTTCAATTACATCTGCCAACAGCATTCATCGCTTACATATTTACATAAAAACAAAGCAATGGAAAACAAAAATCAATCCGTATATTCTTTCCATCTTATCAATTACTGTTATAGCGTTCAAAAGGACGTTAATTGTCCATGTCATGTTGTATATGTTCACTGATCACTCAAATAAAAAATAAACATTTTCGGAAAAAAATATTTGTTTCATTTCATGCATTAAAATGTTGGAAAATATCTACCATAATAATCCCTCGCAGTCCCAAATGTCATTAATCATAACACTGTCACAAATAAAACGCTGCTTTTGAGCACATGCTGGTACACTTGTTCATTCATTTTAATATGAATAATACAACATACTTTACTTAATGTAGACGTTATTCAAATGTTAGTATCATGTATGTGTTTATACACAAAAACTTTTGAAATACTTCAAATAGGTTAAGAGATAGGACGCTTGTTAGGGTTTCGTACCCGAAGGGTAACCAACGGAATCTTATTACGAAGCCTCCGCTCTCCGTCCGTCTGTAAGCAGGTTGTATCTCATGATCCGTAATAGGTAGACAGTTGAAATTTTCGCAAAATATGTATTTCTGTTGCTCTATAACAACAAATAATAAAAATTAAAATAAATTAAATACTAAAGGGGGCTCCCCTGCTAGAAACGTGTTTTTTTTGCATACATAGTATTAAATATTGTACGATGGTACGGAACCCTTCATGCGTGAGTCCGACTCGCACTTGGCCGGATTTGTTGTACTACTTATGACAATATTGTAATACTGTATTATGTTAACCAATGTATATTGCATAATATGGTAATCATCACCAGCCCGTAATAGTTCACAGCTAGACATATGCCTCCCCCATTGTAGGATTTGCCTCAATTGTCACGCTCGGTAGGCAGTTTGATGATCGCAGTGCCAGACCTTTCGCAGCTTCGACGCTGCTCTCCGCTGCAGGTCTGAATATTTTAGGCCTAGCATTAACAAGATGATTATCGAAAGCAGCACGCCCACCAGCACGCAAGCACGTACGCGTACGCACACAAACACATACCCCTCATATAAATATTGGCAAACCTACTATAATGATAGTCTAAGTGTGTACCGTGTAGTAGCCGTGTAAGAATATCCACTACCCCATATCATCCCGTGGGTGTAGTTAGAGGCGAAAAAGGAAAGCAAATAAGGAGTAAAAATAAAAATAAAACTGCAGTTGCTAACACGCTTGGCAAGCGTGGTAACTATGGCAAATATCCCTCCTATTAGTCAATCTGTGGGGGAGGCATACGTTTAGCAGTGGACTTTAATACGCAGTAACTGTAAAATTGGACGGTTGAAACACTGTAACACAGGGTATTCTAATATACGAATTGGTTCCGCTCTCAGAATCGCTGAAATGTCAGCGTATTAATTAAACTAAACACTTACTCAATTTGGTAGTGATTGGCCATAGGAAATAAACTAATTTTTAATGATTATATTATTATTAATGTAATGTAAGATATTATAACCCACATTTCTTAAATATACAAAAAAATTAAAATAATATTAACGACCTACCGACCTACCGTGTGCGCAAGCAGAGAGCACTATCCATATTCCCTCACTCACGTAATCCGAAGGAACGGCAATCTAACATGACCGATACTTAGGACTTATTGACCGAAAACCCAATAACAGATTTTTTCCAGACTTCGGATTCGAATCTAAAACCTCATAATCAGCAGTCACGCTTACGACGACTAAACCAACAAAGCAGTCATAAATAATCATCAATAATTTACGTTAACTTCTGCTACGTTCGTTACGAACTGAGCGTAGGTTGTGCCCGGTACAAACGTGAAACCGTGGTAAATTTTGTTGTGTTCGTTATTGCACTTGAACTCAAGGCTTTTCTCTACTACTACTTGGTTTATAAACTTACGTGGTAGAGCCATGCTGCAGCTATATTGTGGTTGCAGCACGAATTGGTTTCACAGAATACCAGCGTAAATTAGCAGCCTAATGCTGCTGTATTTCGTATGATAAGTGTAAAGAACTGGAGACCCTTTTTGCTGAAAACGAGGCATTCCATCTCAGTCGTCAGGGGTGACAACGCATCTGCATTTTGATTCTTAATTGAGGATAAATGATGAATGATGAAATGTCTATGGGTCACAGCATCCACTTACCCGTGGTGGACTGTGTGCTCGTTTGTCATCCTTATTCTATATAAAGAAACTACTGAGCCACGCAACTATTAGAGTTATCGTTAAACTTACTTACATTTTATTTTACATATACAGTTATCTTCTATTTCTTTTTTTTTCTTTTTTTTAAAACGTTACTCCCACACTAGGATTTTCTCCTGTATCGTGGTGGCAGTTTACAAACACAATTTATACAAGGAGAAACATCCAGACTAGGAACAATTATTTGTAGGCCATACAAATACTTGTTCCTTGCGGGATTCGAACCTGCGCCCCCCAAAGCAAGCAACTCATTGCTAAGCAACTGCGCCACGGAGCCGTCAATAAATATTAGGCAATTGAATCCAAGTTAGATGTATATTACGCCGTGTAGAGGCGGCTTAAGAGTATATGCTGAGTATACGCTGATGTTCTTGCAAATAAAATATTTATTTATTTAATAAAAAGAATATTTATACCACGGTGGCGGGAACGTGGTGTTGTAAGAGGCGGCAAAAGTGAAATCGCCAACCCGCCCGGGAAGCCTAGCAACTAAAACAAATATGCCTTCTATGACGCAATCTATGGGGGAGGTCTATATTTAGAATTATGGACTTTTGATAGGCTATAAAGAAAGAATGTTGTTTTGTTTTCAGGTTTTATATGTGACGTAAAGATGTTTGTAATCTCTCAAACGCTGCCCAGCAGAGCTGGCTCCGTCGACTGATCTCTCAATCGAAGTTGGAATTACCTAGTCGAAAAATCTGTTCTAAATAAACCAACTTCGAGCGTAGTATTCTCCACAACTACCGACATAGATGTGACAAAGACATCTGTTCCAGTCCAATAGCTTAAAGTCATCTTCCAAGGCAGCTGTGAATGTATATTTTTCCGGAGGGTGTATGTGATCTATAGTCTGGCAGTCATCGAATCTGCGTACAAGACTGCTCAAAAACAACACGTAGACGTGGCTCAGGAGCGAAATCGGTCTATAGTTCTGTAACAGAGCATTAACGCCTTTCTGAAAAATAAGACAACCGCGCGTCTGCTCCACGCCTCCGTAATAGTGCCACCATGGAAGACGGAATTGAGAGAGACGGGATTGGAAGAGAAGACGGAAAAGATCTAAACGACTCAAGTTACTATTTTTTCACCTGCTTTTAGAAACTCCGCTGTAATTCCATCCTCGCCCGGGGCCTTGCCATTTTAAGCTGCACATACACTCCTAGCGGGGGCAAAGACAGGTTATGTGAGTCTCGCACCGACTAAAACCCCATGGTGCTCCACCTTCGTTGCATATTGACAGGACCACGGGAACGCTTTCGCACACATCCGCGGCCTCACCAGCGCCATCCTTAAAGTTGTTCATAATTACGTTCGGGATGTCATAGGAATAGTGTTGGATGAGACTGACTGACTGATGAGACTGAGAGATCGTTACTGCTTAGGAGATCTGTCTATACAGTTGTTCGTATGCTGTCATTCTGATGAAAACTGCAGCTTCATTTAACGTCTTCTAACAGCCATAAGATTGAAAATGTAAGCGAAGCGTTATTGGGTTCTTCTATGACGATTCTTGCAGAAGTTAGCTCTGACCACATGATATTTGTTTTGCCCACTATATTGCAATCGTCTAAGCACTAAACAAAACATTTTGTAATTCAATCTGAAAGTTTTGGGCGCTTTGGATTAGAGCACGAAGGGGGACGAGCGATTTGATGATTTCATTAGACGTGACCTCTCCAAATTAATGTTAAGGTTTAGATTGCCGCTCACTATTCGGTCATCGCTGCCAGTTTTCATCGTCGCGATCACTGTAACATCTTTAAACAGTTGGTGTCTAGTCGTCATAATGAAGTCAATTTCATTTTTTGTTGAACCGTCGGTGCTCAACCAAAGCCAGGCCATAGTGGGTTTTAGAGGAATACATGGCTCTTGAAATATCCTAATATATCTTCTTCACATCTTCATCGGGTTGATGAAAGAAAAAAATAGACTAAGATAAAACGCCTCGTTACTAGTAAAAAAATTGTCCGGTTACCTACACTCACCATCCGAAGCACAGATTATAAAAATTTTGATTCTTTTAAATGTAAACATACATGATTGTAAGCTGTTATTTAAAAAAAAGTCCCGCTGGGTTTCTTGCTGATTATTCCCAGGACAGAGGTTTTTTTTTCGAACCAGTGGTAATCAAACAAAAGAGTGACATTAACTGAATTGATAACATGAAATTAACCAGCATATTATACTTATATAATTGGTTCGGGCCAATTTAAAAAGCAATAGCAAATTGATTGCGCAAAACAATCGAGTGATACGTTCACGTTCTGGGCAGGCAGATCCCGAACATTTCCCCAATGATTTGGCAGCTCGCCCCCGCCTATATTTAAATCGAAATCTCACTGAGTCAACGCTCTTGTCGTTCTGACACCCAAAATAAACGATCGTGCGAAAGACGACAATTCCCGAGCACTGCGTTAATGAAATATTTCAGATATGTAAAACAAATTTTATGCAAGTATGTTCTTACGTGTTAGTTTATTTCGATAGTTTTTGAATTAACTTTGTATGGCATCGTATCGATCCACATTACAAACACGAAAACAAACTGATTAAAAATAAAAAGCAATAATATACCAACTGAACTCGCGAATATATCAAGAAATATTATCCTTAATTCTAAAATAATATACCAATTTTAGAAAAAAGAATTTGTTTAATATGAAAACAACATGTGAAGTTTCCAAAACAAATTAAAACAAAAATGTTAACACTGAAGCAATTTAAATGATAGAGTAAAACTGTACCGTATTAGATTTATTTCTTTATATAATCAGTATTTGTAATACTTTGGAAGACCGTTAAAGCATTAGTTCTATCACTTTGTTATCGTTATTCAATTAAGATAATTTAATTAGCGAGACTATATGCGTAGATCGAAAGTATATTCTTACGCCTTATTGCACTTAAAAGCTACAAAAGAAGAACACGGTAATAATTGAAAATTTACTGTATTACAGTTAATACTTTCTTATTAATTATCTTTTTATTTATAATATGTTTGCTGCTATAACTTGTTCTTTAATAAATAAAAATATACTCTGCGAAGTTATTCAACCTTTATAGGTATGTTTATTATTGCCCAAGCGAATCGCCATTGGCATATCCAATTTTACCAGCAACTGTAATTTGAATGAATGCATTTATCTAGATATCAATGGGATTTTTTTTTATTTTAGACTGCTTTAACGTTTTTTATATTAGTTATTTTCATTTAACAAACACATTATTTAAAAAAATAAGACTAATTAATAAGACAAAATGAAATAATTCATTATTGACTTACATTATGTACATTCATCTTATATTAAGTAATGAATTAAATATATTTTAGTTTACTTCGGAAAAAACATTATTTCGACGTAATTAAATTAATTTTTCATTTCTATCCTTATTAACTTTCTGTCTAAGAACATAATAATTAGTATCATAAAAATTAAACATGTCAAAAACTAGCAAAGTTATATTTTATGTGATAAAAAGTACATTACTTACTTTTTCCTCAACTGCCAACATTCCTTTCAGTAAGTTTTAAACAAAAAAAAACACAATATATTATAATGTCCACTAGTCACCAAATAAAAATAAATGTATGAGAAACAAATTGAATATTCAAAATATAAATTTCAAGTTGTCGGCCGCAAAATTCATGGCTGAAGTCACAGAGTTAAGCATAACCAGCCCCTATGACGGTTGACGAGCGACTACTAAGCTCCAGTATCCAGTAGAGCGCTTGTCTCACCCATTTTCACAATTTCCAACTGCCACAACAGTACATACTGCGCCTTAGGGTAAACGTTATTCTTCAAGTCGAAAAAAATATCTACACTACTTTTATTTCGTTACTATTATACCCTTGATAGCGTGTCAAATATCTGCGTTTAAATAAAATGCTAAAACATTTTGATGTTTTATCAGTTGGTACCGTTTTAAGGTATAATTTTAATGTTATCTACCTTATGATAACATAGCTTCCCTATAAATTTATAAAATTTGTATTTTTTGATATAATAGAGATATTTATAGAAAATGATGCAGGTGTTTTTCAGAGACAAATATTAAATATTTGTAAATTTTTGGGTCTATCACGTAAAAACATTTTTACGGGGTAGACCCATAGACATTGACAAAAATTTACATAACAAAGATTTCGATGTTTTATCATTTATACTGCTTACTTACAAACTTCTACAAAATGCTTAGAGGTTTTGTAAATAATTAACCAAGTAACGAATTTTTATTTTCAGTTGGAACCATTGAAAGGTATAATTTTAATATTATCTATCTACCTTATGATAACCTAGCTTCTCTATAAATATTTATAAAATTAGTATTTTTTGCTATAGTAGAGATATTTATAGAAAATTATGTAGGTGTTTAAATTATTTTAACAGTGGTAGAGCCACGCGGCAGCTTTTGCTGTCGCACGGATGGGCCGGCTCGAACCGGGGTGGTACCGCGACCTCACAGAAAACCAGCGTAAAGTAGAGGTTTATCTCTGCGTTTTGCTTGGTGAGTGCAGGTGGCCGGAGGTCCTTTTTACTGGAAATGAGGCATTCCATCTTAGTCCTCACGGGTGACAACGCATCTACATTTTGATTTGTAATAGAGGATAGATGTAGATGTCTATGGGACGCAGCAACCACTTACCATCAGGTGGACTGTGTGCTTGTTTGTCACCCTTATCCTATAAAAAAAAAGATATTTTTTCACAGACAAATATTAAATATTTGGAAATTTTTGGCTCTAGTACGTAAAAATTAACATTTTTACATGGTAGAGCCATGCTACAGCTATATTACTGGTTTAGTTGTAGCACGAATGGATCGGCTCGACCGGGGAAAGATCACGCTCTCACAGAATACCAGCGTAAAATAGCAGCTTAACGCTGCTGTGTTTCGTATGGTGAGTATAGAGAACCGGAGACTTTTTTTACTGTGTATGAGGCATTCCATCTTAGTTCTCACGGGTGACAACGCATCTGCATTATGATTCGTAATCGAGGAATGATGTAGATGTCCATGGGCCACAGCAACCACTTACCATCAAGTGGACTCTGTGCTCGTTTGTCACCCTTATCCTATAAATATATAGTTTAAAAACGCTTAAGTAACTAAAATCAATATTAAAAATATTTAAAAAACAGAATATAGCGTTTCCGTGCTAGCTTTGCTTCCTAAGCTTATATTTAAAAAGAAACAATAATTTAGTATAAGTTTATAAAACTAGCGGCACGCCCCGGCTTTGCCTGTGTTAAACAATTATCCTAAATATTATGTAGGTATAGTTAATTTTAAAACTTCATGGTATACCACATTTTCCGTGTTTCCGAGGTTTTAAAATAAATTGATTCCCTGAATTTTTTCAGAATTTTTTGAATTCATAACCTAGAGAAACCAACGTGTCACCACCGCGCCGACCTCCATAATCATTATTTTTTCGCACTAGACTTTTTACATAAAAATGGTTATCGTCAGAATACAGCGCGATATGCTGTTGCGGACTTTTTTATAACTTTTCAAGAGACTTTTTTAGCACTTTTCAGCCATACATTATTAACGTACAACTTTAACTATTGACGCTGCGCAAGTCGTGGAAAGTCTCAAGGGGCACGACTTCTTCAGACTTAGTTGACGAATATCATCATACCTTTTAGCCATAATATAAATAATGGGGTTCTTATAAATTAATTTGCTTAATTCCGCGTAAAGAAAGAACACATCACATAGCGGCCAGCTTCCGCAGAGTCTGAGCCTGCGCAGAGTCTACTTCACCTGAGGATGCCTCGTGTAGAGGCGAAACACGTGTCGTATTTTTGAGAGTGGTGTATCGTGCCTAGTGTGGTGGTGCTGGGGATGGTAGTGTGGATTTTTTATATTATATTTTTTTTATATTATATTATATTTTTTTATATATATTTTTGGTAGTGTGGTTAGTGCTGGGATTGACGGCGACGGGTATAGTGCGCACGATTGACGGAGGGTGGGAGGTCCCCTAAAACGGGGAGGACACTTCATTTTCTTTCTTTGCATGGAATTAAGCAAATTAATTTATAACAACCTTATTATAACGGATTTCCGCAAAGTAACGCATGATTCTATTATATCATAATATAAATATTAACATAACAATTATATCCATCTGGCATAATGTACCTTTCAAGTGAAGGAATTGTTCAAATATTTTTATACGTTGTAAAGCTGCAATACAGCTGCTATATTATAGTTGTAGCACAAATGGGTCGGCTCGACCGGGGTAAAACCACGACCTCACATAATAACAGCGTAAAATAGCAGCTTAATGCTGCTGTATTTCGTATGGTGAGTGTTTCTCTACACTGAGAACCGGAGACCCTTTCTAATCTATTTTTTAAGGATTAACGTAGATGTCTATGGGCCACAGCATCTGGAATCTGGTGGACTGTGTGCTCGTTTGTCACTCTTATTCTATTAAAAAAAAACTAAGTACAGTGATTCCGGGGAGTACCTTCCACATACGAACAAACTCACAAAATTCGCACTCTGTCTTTATAATATTAGTGTAGATTTAAATCTTTAACAAGTGGTTAAATGAAAAATTTTGTACAACCGACTTCAATGTAAATAAAATCAGAACATTATCAATATAGTCGAAGTCAATTAAATACGCATTATTAAGGATAAGTCAAAAACTACTCGTCAGATATGATCATTTATTGATCAAATTTATATGGGACCACATGAGAAGCACCGGCTTTTGAAAGCTGGTTTCCGATTCACATTGAAAAAAAAATCTGAGATAACACACATAAAAAATACAGTCGAATTGAGAATATCCTCCTTTGTTTTAAGTCGGTTGAAAACTAAATCACCCCATTGAACAAAAAATATTCTACTTAAAATATCAGCACATTCCAGTTTTGATTATTATCTATCGATTCAACAAAATACTCTATTATAACCATCAAAAATAACGCATCAAATATATCCACCTAATGCTTCTTATCTAATTGATAATCTTTTTAATACCGAAGCCACACTATGCCACAATTCTTCACACCTGCTTGTAACACTAAAAAGTTTAATACATAACTATTACTAATCATATAATGTGTTTAGGTCATAAAGTCTGACAAAAGCTTGTACAATAACCTCGATACTTACTTGTACTAATTATAGAAGGAATTATCTTGTTCAGCTACTTCCTGCAAAATTCAATATTGGGCAGGATTCTCAGTGCAAAAACTTTTGGTTTTTAATCTGCACTTACAGACGGCTGTAAAATTTTAATTTTATTCATTAAAACTGGAATTTATGGTAATTTCTTATACTCGCATATTTAACGCATTGTTGACGAAACTTTGTCATCGAAATGTGGAAAATATCCTTTGAATATATGTGTATATGATTTTATTGTATTATATATGTATATATCGCAGCCATCTAGCTTAATTAGCCTTTCAGTTAACAGCCTAGCCTTTTTACTAAACGGCGCCGTTTTACTAGCCTGAATGATATTCGGCCGAAGCGTCTAATACAATATTGCACATATCTTGTAATATCAGAGATAGTAGGTTATGGTGCAGCTGAGATGGCCCTTGGGCTTCCCTAAAGCCTCGTATATTTATATAATACGCATCGTCTGAAACACAGGGGCTTTAAACTGATTCAACTGATCACTTTAGCTGACCGTGTGTGTCGGCCATTAAGTAATAAGGCTGGGCTGAAAGGCTAATGAAGCTAGTTGGCTGCGATTTATATACAGCATATAACATATTCTATTTTTGAAATTATCAATCACCACAGCTTTATTTCTTTCGGTTTTGTAGTGCCTTACCATTTCGATAACATTATTTTTATCTCTTGTAATCAAACACATATTTAAAGAGCGCTGTTGCTGAAATTAAATGAAAATATAAAAGAAGTAAATCTAATGTAGTCAATGTTTCTTTAAAATGCGTTTTCAACGAAAAACAGTGTGATTATATGGTTCTATTGGGAATCGTCGATAGCTTTATTTTGACGCTAGATTTCGCTGCATGTTGTGTATATCGCGTTGCGTGTGCTGTTGTATCAGTATCGATTAGAAGCTGATATCTTTTTAAGTTCATATCTTATTTTACGTTACAACGGGTTATCATTATTAAACAATAGGACGCAGTTGCATAATATTTCCCACTAGCAACCAGAGTTGCAATATCGTACTGTAGGTATGAATATCAAATAAAAATAACCGCCATATTATTTAATTTCATTTATTAGCTGGTACCCGGCACATTGCTGCCGCATAAGAAATAATTTTGGAGATTAAATTTGGAAGGGTTATATTGTTTAAATGGGAATGATAATACATTTATTGAAATTAAATGATATATGCCTTTCAAATAGATTTGTCGGCACGATAAGCGCTATAACCTTCACGCAACTGCAAGCAATAAGTTGGCAAAGTGTTAGCGCAATCTGATGAACGGTATAGCAGCGCATGAAATACGAACAAACAAAAATATTTTTTTATATATTAGAAGAAGATGTCTGAGATTTGCTATATCGTCGCATCTTACAACACCCGCAACACGAAAGACCATTTCTTTAATTTATCTTGGGGAAACCTATATTCCGAAGTTGACTTTAAGCTGTAATGGTGATGAAAATAACGATGATGAGCTTATGAAAACATAAGATGTGAGAAACTTTTTATACTTGTTAATCGAAAATTATCAAGTTATTAACATAATAGTACCAAACAATTAAAACTAGCAAATAATCCACCTGATGCGAAGAAAATACAACAAACCATGGACACCTGCAACTTCATACAAAGAAATCTACAGATGCATTGTCACTTCTGAGGAATGTAATGACTCACAGGTTGTGATTGTTTAGTATGATAAAAACTATTCATTTTAACATATTTTTAATTTTCGTAAGATTGAAACGTGCTTAGAAAGCAACATTTGCTCTAGTGAATAACTGTTTACAATGATAAAGCATTACGTAACCACAATGCAATGTTGTGAAACCAACTGTTGTTGACAATCATAACAATGTTTTTGTATACATTTACATCATTATTTATGAATTGACACCAAGAGTTTCGTTAATAAATGTTAATTATCATTTAGGTATTTCTATAAGATTCTCGTCTGCTTGGGATTCATAAATACTTATTAAATATGTAATTCTAACCCGTGGCATCGCTCGCATGGTCTTAATTCTGTGTCACTATGTCTAGTAGTCACAGGATTTCTTTTTAATTTTTAGAAACTATTGGACCATAATATTATGCTAAAATAACAAAAAAGCTAAAAGTGAGTTTATCAGAATTACATTAATATCATACGTCTAGCACACCTATCACTTTTTTATATCAGACATGGCTTCCTTTCTGTCATTATGAAGGGTAAATTGTTTTGGAATCACAATTACGTTATTTCCATTTGCTCTTCACAATTATTCGTAAATAAATTTAATTTAGAGATTTGATATTAGATTTGACAAAATAATGTTAAATTTCATGGTCTTCTATAAATTTACGGCTTAACGTTTATTTGCTATTTCTGACTCATATAATAATTGACGCCATTGAAAATTGATTGGCACCATAAAATTAATGCTGATATTTTTACGTTCGAATAAACTTAGAAATTTCATAAATGTAGTTGTATTCTCGGTGAACGTGAGAAGAACTACATTCATGAACAGGAGGAAAATTATATTCACCTTGTAGTGGCGGTGAAAGAGAATACATATTACCTCATATCGTCATGGAAGAAAACAGAAAAATGGTATACGCCGCAGCGTCTTCTCAATAACAACTCAAAATAATAAAAAGTTAAATAAAAAGCTGCAGTTGCCAGGCGTGGCAACAACGACAAATATCCAGCATATTTAGCAAATTGGTAAAATGTACACGAAAATGTAACATCTCCGTAAACATAATAGCCCCCATTAAAAGTCAACAAAGTAGTAGCCTACATACATCAAACGACTGGGGCACAGGCCGCAGCGAGTTTTAGGACAAGATAGTAACGCGACTTAACGTATGAAATAATTTCTGAAATATTTATAATATTTTTAACTCCTCAGGTTTCCTCGGGATGTTTCCTCCACCACCGAAGACAAGGTAAATCGTTACTTCAAAATGCATTTCAATTGCAAATATGAGTGGTATTGGCGTGAATCGATTTTGATTTACTTACGTACTATGAAATTTACGTTTTGGTCGTTTTGATTACCAGCTTTGACAGGTGACTTTCAAAATTCTATCAATGCTGTACCACTCATAGTTAAAATTTAAAAAAAATGCACGTGAGTGTCGTGGAACACTTGGTTGGAACGAAGTTCCTTTCGTAGTATATTATTATTGATAAACGTATTATATTCTTGATTAACAAATACAAATAAATGAATTACTAACACCTATTAAAATGACGCGTCATTTTAAATAATATTTCTTACATGGCAAGATAAGAAAAAGTAGGAGACAGGTGGACAAGAAAGTCTTCCAATTTTTCTCGCCTAGCCCTCATCCGTCAAATTCGTATCGTGCGATAAGGAACTTCGTTCTAAAAACCTGTGTTCAAGTAAAATTTGCTTTCTTTGGTACCTATAGTACTTTTCCACAAGAATCTTTTCATTTATATAATAATAATAATGTCCTCCAGACCGAGTTTCGGTCACGGCCTCAGAGACTCGCCTCAACGGAGACTGGCTATCCGCGCAGGACAGGATTACAGTTCCCGAGTGTATGCGCAAACACAATTGCACTCTTTATTCCCTCGCTATCATAGTCCGATGGGACGGTGATACGACAGACAGGACCGGAGAGAGATCAGGCGCAGGACCCACTTAGTTAGGGGTGAAACACTGTTAACTTCCTGCAACTGCCTGCGGGCTACTACAGAGAATTTCTTGTTAGAAAAACCCAATAACTGTTTTGGACGAGGCGATATCATTCACATATACTATACACACACTTCACCGAATACGTGGATATCCAGCACATAAAATTCCTTCACTAGTTTCATTGGTCCTCGCGGTAATCGTACACGTTTTGCTCCGGTGCCATGAAATCTTACGGCGAACTACACGGCTCTCATATTTGTTATAAAACTCATACATCTGAAAAGAAGCTTTTGCAAAATTGTTGACTACATATACCTAGTAATTAGTCATCGAACAATGCCACGAGCCATTCCATTTTTCCATTAGGAATAATAATCTCACAGTACACTTTATTTTCACTCTCTCGAAACGTAATGTAAATATCAATTACATACATTAGAGCCTATAAAAGTCCACCGCTGAACACAAGCCTCCCCCATGGATTGCCTTATGGAATTTCACCATAATTACTACAGTTTTTTAATATTTTGAGTTGTTACCATTCAGATGCTGATGTCCATCTTTGTTGGAGTTTCCTTTTGTCGGCTATTACAACATTCTCGGGACGATATGGCGTGTATATGTGTATACGTATCCCAAAGTGGTCAATATCGACCCCTTGCGGTTGAAATGGGTTTCCCAGGGGTCGACATAAACGATTTTTTTTTATATTTACTTTGCGATTTTAATGGTTTTTTCTTTTTTTCAAAAAATAATTACTTATTTAAGTATTTTTACGTAATTTGAATTAATAATTATTAATTACACTTGATATTTACTGATTTTGTGTCTATTTATTTTGTTAAATTTTGAGAGATAAGATTTGAGAAAATGATGTCAAGTTTACTTACTCAACTAACCGCAAAGTTTTTAAATTGGTAATTGGTTTTGTATCAATTAAAAAAAAAACATGCGTGAGTGTCGTTGAACACTCGGTTGGAACGAAGTTCCTTTCGTAGTATATTATTATTGATAAACGTATTATACTATTGATTAACAAATACAAATAAATGAATTACTAGTGTCTATTAAAATGAAGCGTCATTTAAAATAAAACAATATTTCTTTCATAGCAAGATAAGAAAAAGTGCGAGGGAGATGGATATTATTCAATCTTGCTCCTTATAGCCATCCGTAATCCGTAAAAGAGAAAAAGATGTGCTATAGTGCTACTTGATGATAATAGAAAGGATCAAAATTCATATGCGTTGTCACCCCTGAGGTATAATATAGTATAATGAGGAAGAAGAGTTACCCGACCTCGTCACTCACTATATGAAACATATGAGAATTATTCTGCTATTTAATATTGGCATCCGGTCCTTCCACAATCGAGCCATACCATATGTTACTAAAATTTACCACATTAATAGCGTGGCGCAATCGCGTAAATCATCGGAATCAGCCCAAAACAGACCCATGCTAAATCAGAAGTCTCTGAAATGTGGACGATTTACTTTACTTTGATTTCTAAACAAATAGGAATCGTAGTTCTTTCTCCGGAGACATTGTTTTCTGTGGCCGAATTATTAATAATTATTATATAACACCAATTATAAAAAACTAACATGAAGGACTTACCTCATGCTAATTTATTTCACAGAGGCTTAACAGTTTGTTTCCTTTATCAAGTTTTCAGGTTTCTTACATGCTGAAGTATTTATTACGTAACATCAACTAAATACCTTATACAGATTTGAAACCAATTCAATTAAATAAATTTAATTAAAACGAATCCTACAATTTTGACATTTAAATAAAATAAAAGGTCAGACGTTTGACCTACTTCGTTGAATATTTTTTTTTTTATAATTAATTTCATAGAAATTTTTCGTTAAACTGTTTTTGGAATCTTACTTTCATTATTTTCTTGACTCGGTATCGAAGTGGCTAAGCGTTTGACTAAGGTGCTGTGTAGTCAAGGGTTCGAATCCTGCGTGATAAAAGACCTAACCTAGCCTACTAATAATTCTTGTTGGCTCCTTTTTACATACCCACATAGTCCCTACCGACTTTGTTAAGAAAGTTATTAGTAAAAAGTAGTACAAACGTTTAAGAGTAATACGTTACTAATATTTTACTAATTAAATATGCATGTACCTACCATAGGCCTATTACACTAAGATACAGAGTTGAGTATGCCAGTTGCACTATAAAGTGCTACCAAACACTCTCCCTAATCCGATCGATCGCCAATATATCATAATCTAACCCGGTAAGACGTCACCCACAAACGGTAGTAGTCTGCGATATCCACGGGCGAGCCGCATTGCGCGTTCACCGGCACGGCACCGACACCGCGGCGCCGGCGTCGGCAACGGACCGGCTACAGGAGAAGCAGAAATGTTTATAGTATGTGCCATATCGATTGAGAAAAACGGACAATGACCTCAGATATGAGCCGAGTGTCAAAAGGCGTAACTTACAAAATCTCAATTTAGATGTGATAACAATATTTAAATATTGATATTATTCCCACTTCTAGGTCAGCACATATGTTTTGTTTTTTTGTTTCTTAAATAATATTGTCTGTGGTTCCTATAAACATAGTAAAATCTTACGGTACATCGCGAAAAATGTGTTATATTTTATATTTCAATTTATGGTAAGTAACGCAGCAATTCATTTAATAACAGTTTCATATTAAAAAAATATTTGAAGCAATATAATCACCATATTGAGCTTTTGCAAATTCATCCCTTTAAAATAAACAAAACGCGCGTTACGTCAGTTCGTTCTAAAAGAAACGTGACAATGGCAGCCAGAGATGCGTCACCTTTTTTGGGCCGGTCCGCCATTTTGTTTTCATTCGTGTTCGGATAGCGCTTGCGTGTGTACGTCTCGGGTAATTCATAGCATTCATTGCATTGTTTTAGTTGAGTTTTTACTGTTAAATTTGTTATATCGTTAAGTTTTTGTTTTTTGAATCTGTTATATTAGTTTTACTGTGACGGTCGTTACTAAATCGACATGAGTTCAGGAGAATTTGGTGAAGGACCCGGTCCTTCAACATCAAGTGGAAAGAGACGTCGCCGACCCATAATAAACGTAGCAGGTACGTACAAATAGGTACAAATGCGACGACGTAGCCTTTCTATTTCTTAAAGCGCTCTTTTTATGTGACCATGTGGTATTTATTTTCTAAAACAATATGTATTTATGTGATGTAGTACTATGGTAGTATATTTTTGTCATTTATTTACAGGCCCATCTTCTGGAGCACCTTTAACGTCACCAGTAAAAAAGAGAAAACCTACCACTTTGTCGGTCGGGGAACAAGAGATTATCATTAATGTATACAAATATGTCAAAAACACCTGGCCCGAAGACGTGTATCCTTCAAACGTTAATATGGTAGAAAAGGTTTCGGAGATCTCAGGAGTCAGCAAGAGCACTATATATCGCGTATTAAGCGTGTATAGAGATTCCCATAAAATACCAGAAAAGGGAATAATTAATAAAAGAAAAAAGTCTGTAATTGACAAGTTGGACGATTTTGATAAATCGGCTATAAGAGCGAAAGTGCATCAGTTCTTTCTTGCAGGAGAATTACCGACTTTAGACAAAATTTTGCTCAGTATAAATCAAGATGACCAGTTGCCAAACTTGAGCAAAACTTCCCTGCGACGTGTGTTGCGCCATTTAAAATTCAAATATATAAAGAGAAACAGAAAAAGTGGTCTAATAGATCGCCCAGAGATAGTTCTGTGGCGTACCAGATATTTGAGAGAAATACAAATATTAAGAAACGAGGGACGTAACATTTTTTACCTTGACGAAACATGGATTAACGCAGGTCATACTATGGGAAAGGTATGGGAAGACACCACAATTGAATCTTCTCGTCAATCACGGTTAGAAGGCTACTCTACTGGCGCAAAAGCCCCTTCGGGTAAAGGAAAGCGATTAATAGTTGTACACGTTGGCAATGAAAATGGCTTTTTGGAGGGATGTGATTGGGTATTTGAATCATCATCTACTGGTGACTACCATGAGAGTATGGACGCTCTCCATTTCGAGGACTGGTTTAGAAAAGTAATAGAAAAACTGCAAAGCGGCGATGTCATAGTTATGGATAACGCTAGTTACCACTCCAGACGTTTAGAAAAAACCCCAACAATGTCTTGGCGGAAACAAAATATGCAGGAATGGCTAGAATCTAAACAGATCGCATACGTGCCCTCGGACACAAAGACCCACTTAATGGAAAAAATAAAGGCAGTTAAAGATAACTATCGAAGTTACGTCACCGACGAGATGGCAAAAGAAAAAAGCATCACAGTGGTAAGGTTACCTCCTTATCACTGTGAGCTTAACCCCATTGAACTTGTGTGGGCAGATGTGAAAGGGTACGTTGCACGAAAAAATACAACTTTCAAGTTAAAAGATGTTAAAAATTTACTTAAAGATGGTTTAACTCAAATCACGCCAGATAAATGGAAAAACTGTGTTCAGCATGTCCTTAAGGTTGAACAAAAAATGCGTGGCATAGATGATAGAATTGACCAAACTGCAGATCGCTTTATAATTAATGTTACAGATAGTTCATCAAGTGAAGATACGAGTGATGATTGCACCGAATAAAAATAAAGTTCTTATATAATATTAAAAATAAAGTTTTATCTTTTGCATAAGTACGTACTTATTCGGTGTCGTTATCACTCGAATCTTTATATGTGTTATAAATTAATGTTTTTTGTTGTTAAATGAATAAAGTACTTTATAACAATAGATGATTTTTCTTCTACAGCGATCTTTCACATAACTTTTTAATAATAGTTAATAAATATATATTATATCAATCATTATAAAAAAATCATTATAAATAAAGAAAGTACTACATATAAAATGTGCCTATATATTGAAGGTTTGTAACCCCTGGTTAAACGACCGAAAGGTCATTGTCCGTTTTTCTCAATCGATTTGGCACATACTATAAAATGTATGAAGCATAAGGCATGTTCTTCCACTTACCGGCGCCGGCGCCGGCACGGGACGCTGCCGGAACAGCAAGCTTCCCGCTCTATGCCGGCCGGTAAAAATTGACGAGTATTGTGTACGTATTGTAGCCGTGTACATGTGTGCGTGTGCGCAGGCCGATGTAGAAGGGACGCGTTGAGATTGAGACTCGAAATCGACTTGTGAAAATGTGAAATTATGAAATTTTCATGCGAAAATAGTCGAAATATTTTTTGGAGTACATTTTCAACTTTTAAAATAGGGTATTCGTCCTTCACAGTATTTTCTTTTTAAAATTGGATGATTTAAAATTTGACTTCTATGTGTTGATTATATTTTCATATTAAATGTAAGATATTTTAACAGTGGTAGAGCCACGCGGCAGCTCTTGCTGTCACACGGATGGGCCGGCTCGAACCGGGATGGTACCACGACCTCACAGAAAACCAGCGTGAAGTAGAGGTTTACCTCTGCGTTTCGCATGGTGAGTGCAGGTGGCCGGAGGCCCTTTTTACTGGAAATGAGGCATTCCATCTTAGTCCTCACGGGTGACAACGCATCTACATTTTGACTTGTAATTGAGGATAGATGTAGATGTCTATGGGCCGCAGCAACCACTTACCATCAGGTGGACTGTGTGCTCGTTTGTCACCCTTATCCTATAAAAAAAAAAAGATATATGACAAACAAGTACGATGACTTGACGAGAACATTTTTACTTATTGTAGAACTGAAGTCTGTGCTAGTACTGCCCAAAAACCGAGCGTCGACCGGCACCGGCACCGGCGCAGTGGAAAAACGAAGCCAAAGGTGCCGTACCGGTAAATGGAAAACCGCCCATTGCTACAAAAAAACCAGCTCACTACCAGCAAGATGGCGATATGCCTAACACAGTCCTTAATATTTAATCAATCTTAAAATATATAAAGTTTCATCTCTACCATTTTAATGCTTTTATTTTACATGATTGTAAAGAGTCCCTTAGAGATTTTTTTAAGAAATAAACATATTAACTTTGGCATCGCAATATATTCATTAAAATGTAATGTAGGTACATAAAACATAAATAGCTTTAATAAGAATAAAGATGTTTATAATTTTAACACTAGGAACAAACATAAACTTGTAATACCAGTTACTAGACTCCACAGAATTAGTAATTCATTTATGGGGTATACGTTTAATTTTTTAATTTATACGCTTTTAGAACAAAATCCCAGAAAATGTACAAAATTTGTCAATAAACAAGGTTAAATGTTTTATTAAAGAAATTTGTACAAAAAGGGGTTATTATAATATCAAAGAATATATAACGTCGCTCGGCATTCAGTACCGCGAATGTGAAAATATTGCAAATTTTTATTTTTTGTCTTTTTTGTCGATAGTATTCAATCAAATACGCGATTTTGTATTTAAAATATGACCAAAAACCTTTCATAAATAGATTTAGAAATACTTAAAAAACTCTTTCCAACAAATAGTAAAGCGCACATTATAAATAAATCAGTTTTTTGTCTCTCCTGTAAAGTGACTCAATTACACATTCGCGGTACTGAATGCCGAACGACGAAATGAGAACAACCCCGGGGAATAAGGTGTTTGCCACCATGCTGATTCTATCAAAATTCATTTAAAAATTGTACAAACAAAATTATTGTAAAGTGAAATACAGGCTGGCCCATAAGTCCCTTGAAATGTAAAAAAATAATTAAAAAAAACTAATGACATTATGAAAAAGGTTTTTATTTTGTCATAATCATTATAAAATGGGAATTATTTTTTGAAAATTACATCATCTAAATGTAATCCGTTACGATCGCGGCACTCCTGTAAGCGACGTTTAAAATTATCCATCATTGCGCGGCAAGTAAGCTCTGTAATGTTTGCCATTTCTCTTTGGATTTTTTCGTTCAGGACGTCAATTGTCCGCGGGTTGGTTTCGTACACTTTAGTCTTAAGATAACCCCATAAGAAAAAGTCCATTGGGGTCAGATCTGGACTACGTGGTGGCCAAGGAATATCTCCTCTTCGAGAGATCACTTTATTAGGGAAAAGTTGACGGACGACCGGCATAGCGACGTTAGAGGTATGGGCAGTTGCTCCATCTTGTTGAAACCAGGTCCGCGTATTGAAGCCTGGAAAATTCTGCAACTCTGGTGTAAAAAAGTCCTGGATCATAGCTACATACCGTTGTGAAGTAACAGTAAGCGCGCGGCCTCTGCCGTCCTCAAAAAAGTAAGGGCCTATAATACCATGCGCTGACATAGCCGCCCAAACTGTCACTTTAGGGCTATGTAAGGGCTTTTGATGTTTGCGATTTGGATTTTCGCAACTCTAGTAGCGACAATTTTGCTTATTGATATGGCCGTTGATGTGAAAGTGAGCCTCATCAGAGAATAACACGTTATTAAACGAAGTAAAGCGGTTCAACATTTCATTTGCGAAATTTAGTCTGTGGATAGTATCAGTATCTTTTAATTCCTGTACTAACTGAATCTTGTACGGGTGAAGATGTAAATCTTTCTTTAAAATTCGCTGTAACGATGTTCTGGGTAAGTTTAATGCACTGGAACGCTTACGAGTAGACTGGGTAGGATTTTCACGAATTGAGTGTTTCACTACATCGATGTTTTCTTCCGTCCGTGATGTCCTTGGTCGACCTGACCGTTGTTTATCCAACGTCGAACCACTCTCTTCAAACTTAATAACCCAGTTCTTAATCGTTTGAACACTTGGAATGTCTTTAAAGTTGCGTAAATTCTGATATTCTCGAAATTTACGCCGCGCAATGGTAGCCGAATCATTGTTTCGATAAAACTCGCGCACACAAAATGCACGGTCCGCACCGGTGAAACGCTCCATGGCGACTGAATTCCCAGAAACCGTCGGTACGCCCCCCGCACCGCGCGCGCCACTCATGCGCGCCTTTTGTATTTTATTCGAAATTTACATTTCTAACGACTTATGGGCCATCTTGTATTATGGAGTGTAGAGTAGAAGGAGGACCATCTCTATATATGAAAAGTGTCCCTAAAAACGTGTCCAATAAGGGTGTCGCTGCAGTAGCATAGGATAAATTAAAAAAAAAGCGCCAAAATTAATTAGAATAATATGGAGAAATAAACAAGGACCGACCAATCCGCTTGCATTAGTACTACGTAAATAGTTGAGATTTTGTATACTGGCATTTTACTAACTACTCTAGTCATGAAATTTTTTTAAATATTTGAATTCAGCTGACTTCACTCCGTTCACAACTGCTATCTTCATATCGTAGTTTTTCAGACGCCAGCGCTATTGTGGTAGGTTTTGGAACCTCTATTTTCAGTAAATAATAGGACACTTTTTCAACTTTCGCACCTTATAAGATGGTTCTCCTTCTACTCTACACTCCATAATCTTGTATGTTTAATAAAAGTCCCGCTAGGTTTCTTGGTAAATAAAAAAATGACATTCAATAAGTATTACGAATATATAATAATGTATCTAATATAAAATAAATATTTTTTTATTTGTTCGTATTTTATGTGCTGCCATACCGTTCATCAAATTACTATAAAACTTTGCCAACTTATTGTTTGCAATTGCGCGAAGGTTATAGGTATAATACGATTGCAATTTACTTATAGTAGGTGGTGCGGGTATCGTACCGACAAATTTATTTAAAAGTTATATATCATTCAATTTCAACGAAAGTGTTATCATTCCTAATTATACCAATTTATAACTCTTCCAAATTTAAAACAATATTTCCACAATTATTTCTTTTGCGGCAGCACCGCGCTGTTTACCAGCTAATATTGAATAAAAATTATTCAATATTAGCTTCTATTCATTTTATTTTATTAGAATTCTATTCATTTTAGAGACTTTCTATATAATTGTTTTTGTTTTCAAAGACCATACTACATGAAGACATAACTATCATATGTTACGCGAATTATGATCCCGAGAGGGATAAATAACTTTATAAAAATAAAACATATAAAGTAATTAATTAAAGGACATTAGAATATGAGCTACAACTTAGGTCTGATCGTGCGAGCTTTCCAAGTGCCCGTAGGTGGCGTTAGAAGATGCTGAATTGCTAAGTTGCTGAATGTGGCGTCGCTCTTGTGATAAGCTGGCTGCATCCGTTGTAAAGTAACACGCAATCGACATCCTTACCTACTTATGCCAGCACATATGCATATCAAACAGTTTTCGAAAAATATATTGGATAATCAAAATGGTTTGAGGTTTTGAAATATGAGGTCTTAGTCTTTACTAAACCTAAGAATTCAAAGCGTAAAATATATGAAATAATTTAAACATCCTCTGAATTCGGTTCTAAGACAGTGTCTCGAATAATTACGAGTAAAACAAAAGTAGACTTTTAGGTCTGCCCGTTTAAAATAATTACAAAAACGTCAGAAAGTATAATTTTGAATAATGTCTGCTTCATCTCGAATATTAATATTTATTTATTCATTCATTTAAAAAAATCAAATTTCCACAGCTATGGATATAGGCTTCCCCTACAGATTGCCTCATAGGTTTGATATTCGCAATAGCAATAGTTTCCACGTTTGTCAGGCGAGTTGGCAACCACAGTTTTATTATCAGAAAGAAACCCATCGCTTTTTATGGCACTCACTGGGTGAGATTGAGTAATGGATTTCCTTAAGCTATCATAAATAGCACAAACTAAAAAAATCTTAAAGCCGCGATATACAAACATTAGTCATTTTATAATTTTCTCTCTATTTGATGTCTTGTTGTGCATTTTAGTCTCCAGAGTACCAGTTACAAGCAGTAAACAGTTGTATCTGTGTACTTTATAGCTCTACCATCGTAAATATTTTTACTGCGTTTGCCCTTCATGATGTTTTCTTTTACTAAAAATATTTCATGATTTTTTTTTCATATTTTTAACTGTCTATTATAACATGCTATTTGCAGTAAGAATAATCTATGTTTGTGTATTGAGTGAAAATAAGAAACAGACATGCAAGGATCAAGTATTTTAAGTTATAGCTCATAATATGCATGGTATATATTTACTTAAAATATACAATATTTTATTATAAACAATATTAAAAACTATGATAAATAAAACGACGGGTTGCACTCCGGGAGTGCCGGCAGAAGTGAAAATTTGAATATTAACGTTGTGCATTTTTGATATTTTGGAATGGTTAAGGAATATCTATCGTCAAGCCTCTGCACAAAAAAGGTGCAAAAGATGAGGTCAGCAACTATCGTCCCATTACTTTAATTCCAATCCTAGCTTAGATATTTGAGAAATGCATGCATCAAAGAATAATGATTTACTGTAACACGTATAATATTATTAATAAAGAACAGTTTGGATTTCAAAAGGAAAAGTCCACAACATTAGCAATCTTCACTCTAGTTAAAACAATATTAAATAATTTAAATGACGGATATTTGACCACAGGACTATTTTTTGTCATGTCAAAGGCTTTTGATTTTGTTGATCACAAACTATTATTAAATAAATTAGAATCAATAGGCATAAGAGGACCCACTTATCGGTGGCTAAAATCCTACTTAAACAATCGAAGTCAACGCGTAGTAGTCAGCAAGTTAGTAGGCGACGAAGTTTTATCTTACGCTTCTGAATCAAAAATTGTTGATTGTGGTATCTCCCAAGGAAGTGTTCTAGGGCCTCTAATGTTTATTTTATATATCAACGATATAACGGTAGTGACAAATCATAAATGTGTTTTGTTCGCCGATGATCTAACTATTATTGTGACATCTGATAAAAACTCTATACACGATCACGAAACTGATATAAATAAAACAATTGACAACGTTATTAAATGGCTAAACATAACAATTTAAAACTAAATCTAAATAAATCACATTTTATCCAATTTATTCAATCCAAACATAAACAATTAAATTTTAAACTAAATATTAATAAAATAAAGGAAATAAGGTCTACCAAGTTTCTGGGAGTAGTCATAGACCAGGACCTAAACTGGAAATTACATATAGAGTCTTTGTGTAATCGTATTAATAGTTTTGTATATGCCCTTAACAAAATGAGAAAAGTGATAAACTTACAAACAGCTCTTATTACATACCACGCGTATATAGCTTCCATTTTGCGCTACGGGATAATAATGTGGGGAAATAGCACAAATATACAAAAGGCGTTTATAGCTCAAAAAAAGTGTATTAGAGCTATCTCTGGAACACCGCCTGGCATATCCTGTAGAACAGCTTTTGCAAATCTCAACATACTTCCGCTGCCAGCACTATATATTTTTGAAATAAGCTGTTTCGTGAAGAGAAATATCAATTTGTTTATGAAAGCAAGTGACATGAACACAAGATTGAAGCGAAATCCTAATAGACTTGTGTTAGACGTTATCCCAAGGTCAGCTAAATACCATAAAAGTTGCCTAAAAATGTGTTTAACGATATATAATATTATTCCTAATGACATCAAAAATTTAAATATTAATCAATTTAAATCAAAATTATTTAAGTGGCTCATTGACAGAAAAATATATGACATTAAAGACTTTATTGACATCAATCCCTAATACTATTCATGTTATATTACATATTTTAATTTATCTTTAATTCAATGTAATTTATTGTAATGAGACTTTGTGATATTATTTTTATGATTATACAAGATAATAATATTAATTTTGCATGCTATTTGTAATAGCGAGACATGTGCACCTTTTTAACATGTACCACCTTTATATACCATGTTCTTACGCAAATAAAATTCTGATTCTGATAATTTTGCACGAATTGCTTTAATTATCAGTATAAAAGTATTATCATTTATGTGGTAGAATACAATATTTATTTATTGCGCTATCGTACACAAACATGACAATTTATAATACATTAAAAAGTTTATCTCTCAGAAAAATCACACACACGAACGTTCGCGCAAGCGTCCTGCGCCGCCTAAACGAAAGAGCAGGCGCAGGCATACATTTTCGCCGCGCCGTAGAAAGAGAGGGGGATACTTCCTCTCCTACGCCGCGCCGGCTGTCTACTCTCCGTCCGTCTTACGAATTTTCGATCAGGTCACGTATCCTGACGCGAGTTTAACATTTTTTACCCATTACAAAAAAAGTGCACAACGCCGCTAAAGAAGTTTTCACTTCAAAAACTAAAACTAGTAACTTAATTATCATACAGTCCTACTCCCCGTGGTATTGTGCCAAGAACGCTAGCTGCGTTTCCCCGCTGAATGGCTACTTTTCTTTATATTTTATTGTATTAAAACGATTTCCTAAATATCGAAATTAGTACGTAGTTCATTAAACTATTTAGTTTATTAATTAAGCAAGCTGTAATAGTCTTTCAACTATCACAACCGATATGTAATATACTAAATACCAAATATAAAATAAACTTTTTTGTTGCCTTGACACTCCAGAGACCATAAACTTAGGATAATGGTAGACGGAAATAACGTACAAGGGGGAAGAAAATTATTTATGGCAATATAGCAAAATAGATAAGAATAGCAAATCTCATGACTCTGTGACTGATTTTGAATGATTTGAGAAAATCGTCGCAAGTCTGATGGGTGTTGAGCCTCTTCTTTTGGATTTTTGTCCTGATGGTCGTTATTTATATTAAATACTATTAATTGTCTTTAACAATAGGTAATTGTTCTGTGAGTGAGTGCAGTATTAATAATAGGAATGCTCCTGATAATTGCACATTTTCCAGGTAAATTCTCAAGATATCCTCACTGCTATGACGCATTTATTTTTGGTTAGTATGTACGTTTCTTAAATAATTTCAATTGTTTTGTAAATTTTGATAGTTTGTAAATTAAAAAAGTCACGTTGTTAATTATTTGCATGATTTTGGTGAATATATATTTCATCAAACTATTTTACATGTACGCTAGGCACTGGAGTATAGAAATAAGTGTCGACATTTATCTTGAATGTTTATAATGAATTGATATACACAGCTCATACAATAAGATTTTATTCTTACTATACTACGATACTTTAATTCCGATTAGTTTTTGTGTTAATGTGTCTACTCTGGGCGAATATTTGACCACATACTGTTTTATATTTGACATTGGCAGTATGAAGATATTTTAATTTGATGAACGTTGCAGAGCCATGCTGCAGTTACATTTATTGCATAGTTGTAGCACGAATGGGTCGGCTCGACCGGGGAAGGACCACGCTCTCACAGAAGACCAGCTTAAAACAGCAGCTTTAAACTGCGGTGTATCGTATGGTGAGTGTAAAGAACCGGAGACCCTTTTTACTGGAAACGAGGCATTAAATCTTAGTCAACACGTATGAAAACGCATCTGCATTTCGATTCGTAATCGAGGATATAATATGTAGATATATATGGGCCACAGCAACCACTTACTATCAGGTAGACTGTGTGCTAGTTGGCCACCCCTATCCTTTAAAAAAATTATTCCTAACACATATGAAAAAATTTCTACATATATGTAAAAAAGGATACAAAGTTTCCCTTCATGTGTTAATATATAGATATGTAAGCTTACCTAAGCATAATACATACAAAGGACGTATCATAACATAAGCACCCGTATTTCGAGCATTGTTTATAAATTTAACTGATAACAATACATTTTCTTACAGTAAATATTTTATAAGCGGATAATAAATAAAATAAAACAATTAATGCTTCTTCTCTCATCTTTACTAATGATTAATAGAAAATGTTCTAGAGTTTGAACCTTATTAATTTTTGTATAAGATTTTTATATGGGTTTACCAAGCAGTAGGTACATGATGAAAATAATAAAAATAACTTCTAGCGATAATAAATGATGTTTTCCCTTGATCGATTCACTATCGAGCACGGCGATGACTTATGAATATTATCGGAAGTTGCCAACTGCGCAGGCATAATCTTATAGTTCCATAAATGTGCGTATAATACACATTTATTTTTTTATTGAAGTGGGGACAAACCAACATGTGACTCACCTGATGATAAGTGACTACCGCCGCCCATGAACAACCGCAACACCAGGGGAATTGCAAATGCTTTGCCGGCCTTTTAGAAAGGTGTAAGCACTTTTCTTGAATGTCCCTATGTCGTCTTGGTCCAGAAAAATCTGACCGATACGAAACAAGTGTTTGGCTTTGGATAATTCGTATTAATACAAACCATAATTTTTACTTAAATTACACTAATAGATACAACAATTACTATTACGCCATACAAATGCTAGTCCCGTGCGAGATTTGAACCTGCAGTAAAGAGCCGTATGTTGAAAAGCAATCGTTGATCAGAACGTTATTAGTCTATAAGTAAAATACACCGCGTGTTTTTTTTTATAGAATAAGGATAACAGGCGAGCACACAGCCCATCTGATAGTAAGTGGATGCTGTGGCCCATATACATTTACGTCTATCCTTGATTTAGAATCCAAATGCAAATGTGTTGTCACCCCTGAGAACTAAGATGGATTCCCTTCTATCCAGTAAAAAGGGTATCCGGTTCTCTACACTCGCCATACGAAACACAACAGCATTGAGCTGCTATTTTACGCTGGTATTCTATGAGGCATGGTCTTACCCCGGTCGAGCCGACCCATTCGTTCTTCAATCATAATGTTGCTGCAGCGTGGCTCTGCCACGTTTAAGCGTGTATTCTATTATGATAATAAAGAAGATAAATTTATGGACATTAATAAAATGATCAAACTTTCGCTTCTTTTCGCAACGAACGTGTAACTTTATAATACAACAGAAAACGTACGTTGATTGCTTTGAAAAGTAACAGCTACATTTTTACGATTAAGTGGTTTTACAGGAGGCAATGTCTATTAAAAAAATATTTTTAAATTTACGGCGTGTAACTGGAATCGTTGCTGCCACACTTCTCATTTACGCTTACGAACCACTGACAATAGCTTTTCAAACATACAGCGCCCAGGTAATTTTAAAAGCGGTAACAATAATACAAATATAAAAGAAAAATACAACGTGGGAGATCCTGTCACCGTCTCTTCAATAAAATATTCTTTCTTTTTTTATAGGATAGAGTGACAAACGAGCACACAGTCCACCTGATGGTAAGTTCCCCACAGTCCAGCAATTTTAACAGTGGTAGAGACAGGCGGCAGCTTTTGCTGTCGCATGGATGGGCTGCTCGAACCGGGGTGCTACCACGACCTCACAGAATACCAGCGTGAAGTAGAGGTTTACCTCTGCGTTTCGCTTGGTGAGTGCAGGTGGCCGGAGGCCTTTTTTACTGGAAATGAGGCATTCCATCCTAGTCCTCACGGGTGAAAACGCATCTGCATTTTAATTTGTAACAGAGGATAGATGTAGATGTCTATGGGCCGCAGCAACCACTTACCATCAGGTGGACTGTGTGCTCGTTTTTCACCCTTATCCTATAAAAAAAAATTCTGAAAACACTCTCTGAGAACTTCTTCAAAGCCTCAGAGTCTCACTCTAATCACTTCATTCGTGAGCCAGCTTCCTATACAGCCCCACCGCCCTCTCGTTATCGAGCACGAAGAACGAGAAACTCTCTCTCGGACCCACCAAACAGGCTTTCGGCTGACCCGAACTACCTCCTGGCGGCTCAGACCGACTCTTCTTAATTTGCCTTAGTTAGGCTCCCCCTCAGCGGCTCGTCGCCGCCTACGCCCCCTTTTCCCTAAAGAGGGACGCTTCCGATACAGCAGAAAGAGCTTCTCACAGGTGGTATTTAGTGGGTAGGCACTTAGGTTAGGTTAGGTTAGTCGCATCCCCCCCCCCCCCGAACGGGTTCCCGCCTTGTCGTGGCGGGGGGGCTTAGTAGCCGTGGCTTGGTCAACCGCGGTGAACAAAGAGGAACCCCTTGGCTGGCCCGAGGTGTAGGGCCGGCCCGAGGCGGCCACTCCGAGTGGGCTTGACGAGCCCACTTCGGATGTGTGTTGGTGGGGTGCGGTGAAGGGGTGTCTGCTCCCTCTACCGCTGCAGCCGAGGTGGAGTCGCGGAGGAAGAGGAGTGCTGGTATGGCGAAGCGCCACTCGCCCTATCCTCTGCGACTCAGATGGACCGCACCGTTAATGCGGTGGTGGTGGGGCCGCGGGGGGAGAGGAGTGTCGGTATTGCGAGGCGCCGCTCTCCCTACCCTCCGCGGCTGAAACTTGGTTGGCGACGGAACCCGAGACAAGATCCGCCGCTGGGGTCGGGAAAGCGGGCGCTACTAAGCGCTCGATTTTCCTGGCCCCATGGCCTCCGCGTATCGGACTCGGGGGGGTCCAATACGCAGGTAGAGTTGGAGGCTGTGGAGGGGGGTAGCTAAACACCTCGCTACCCCGTGCATGAGACGAGGCCCGGATAAACCGGGCCAGCACTAGTGTGGGGCTGCGGAATAATTTGGATTCCCGCGGCCCCGCACGCACGTGCGAGGAGACACCGTGGGGTTTTAGCAGGTAGGAGTCCGGCATAACCTTCCGGTTGCCCCCGCAGCCGGAGGTATCCATGAGGATTTCCCCACGAAAAAAAAGGTTAGTCGCATTGAGTCCCACATAACCACGACAGCCGGCTGTCGTGGTATGCTTAGAGCATTCGCCACCTCCATTAGTCGCTTTCCGGAGGGTAGCCCTTTCAATTGCTTCTGGGCGCAAAAAAAAGGTTGTTGTGACCCATAAAATTCAGAAAAATTTACTTGTTTTATTCTTAACCAGCGATCAGGAGCACGGGTGACTTCTGGATCTCGATAGAAGCCCCACCAACCGGGTCATTCAAGGGTGGGTACACAAACGCATACAAAAAATTCATCCTAGCCTTTCGAAAACTATTTTATTGTATTTGTGTTTATTATTTAAGATAAATAAGAGTTTTTTTTTTATATAAGATAAGGGTGACAAACGAGCACACAGTCCACCTGATGGTAAGTGGTTGCTGCGGCCCATAGACATCTACATCTATCCTCTATTACAAATTAAAATGCAGATGCGTTGTCACCCGTGAGGACTAAGATGGTATGCCTCGTTACCAGTAAAATGGGTCTCCGGTTCTCTACACTTACCATACGAAACACAGCTGCTATTTTACGCTGGTATTCTGTGAGAGCGTGGTCCTTCCCCGGTCGAGCCGACCCATTCATGCTACAACTATACTACTAATATAGCTTTCCGGGCTTTTCCTTTTTTATAGGGTTCCGAACAAATCCGTGGGTATATAAGTTTAAAAAAAATTTTTGCTTTTCGCAATTTTTCCTTTATCTGTACTATAAAACGTTGCTATGTACCAAATTTCAAGATACTGAGTTCACGGGAAGTACCCTGTAGGTTTTGATTCCCTTGCAAATGTCGAAAATTTGCGGCATAAACGACTGTATCTTTTGATTGAGTTGGCTTAGAAGTTTTATTTTTTCACAGCTCCAAGAGACAGTAGACTTGAGTATTTGATATGAATTTCAGCTTTATACCTCCACGCGTTCCTGAGAAAAAGTGTCTTGACAGACAGACAAACAGACAGACAGACGGACAACAAAGTGATCCTATAAGGGTTCCGTTTTTTTCTTTTTAGGTACGGAACCCTAAAAATCATCGAAATCTGTTCACCCAGTAAAAAGTTATGAGGTAACACACATCAAAAAAACATACAGGCGAATTGAGTACCGTCTCCTTTTTGAAGTCGGTAGAAAAGCAGTTTAACTTTAATATGTAAAGGATAGTATAGGACAACACAATATAATATTATTAAAAAGTCGGCATTATAAACACCGAATCTGTTGTGAGACGTCAGTTACCAAATTTTTTCTTCCAATCGCATCCTCCTACATCCTATAACTCTAAATGACCTCCTATTGACCCAATTCGATGTTGTTTTAGCTGCCAAAAGGTACTTGTATATATAGATATACAACGCGCTAATTGCGTGTTTTCGATTGGCGCCAGGTTGTGGTTGACATTATTGTTCCAATGTTCTAGTCGCTTTAATTGGCTATCGATCCATGATTTCTCAGTATTTTACTCGATAAATTATTATCATTAATAAAACATTAGAAATAAAATGTATATTTAAGGCTCTCTATGACAGGAGTAACACACCGCCGGTCATTAAGATAATCATTCAGATTGCCAACGGCTTCCAATTTACATATACATAAATACATAAACACTCACGCCTGTCACCCAGAGGGGTAGGCAGAGACTATGGACTTCCATTTGGCACGATCCTGACAGACCTCTCTCGCTTCCTCCACATCCATATACCTACGCATACACGCTCGTCGGTTAAAGGTGCTCTTGATTTGGCCCATTTTCAACATATCGTCAATTTGGTCGATAAACTTTCGCCTAGGGCGACCCTTCCCGACTCTGCCGTTCACATCTGCAACATAAATTTTCTTTGTCACTCTTTCCTCATTCATTCTTTCTACATGACCAAACCACCGAAGCATTCCTTTCTTAATCCTGGTCACAACATCATCTTGCAAACCACACTCTTCTCTTATTAAACAATTTCTCACTCTGTCATTCAGATTCAGCTTCAATTTCTACAGTTAAAATTCGTTCTTCCAAGAGACACCTAAAATAATTAAGTTACTAAACAAGGACAACAAAGATCCTAACTAAGATAATCACGTCATAAAATAATTATAATAAACCACCTACAACTAACCTAATCCTTTGGAAAGATCAATATACTCGTACATTAGCTCGATTACGTGAATTTTTGTATTTATAATATTATTAGCAGCAGCAGACCTCTATATAAAGATAGGCGAACTGTTATACGGAGACGGGCTAAACGGTTTTTAAACAACATATATTTTAAAACACTATATTTAATTTTGGATTAAAATTTAATTTAGGTCCATAGACAACCGAACTGGTTTGAAGATGGAATCAGACTGAGGTGGCCAAACTGCTCCACTGCAATCCTCACTGTACTTAACGCTAAGCCAACATTATTAAAAAGCAGTGCAGCATTAAGACTAACAAATACAGTGTAGAACAGAACCTTACACTATCATTAATGTGTTGCAAACTAAGACATTCAAAACCAAGAAAGGCATTCAATGCTATGCAAATGACAGCACTGGTGATGCTTTTTACACCGACCGTGTCAATTTTTCTCGGGTACTGGGTGCTGGCACAAACTTTTGTCTAAAGTCGAATCTTTGTTGAACAAAGTCTCGGACTGGAGACGACTAAATCTAATCCAATTCAACCCTCATAAGTCACAGGCATGCGTACTTACCAGTAAAAAGAACCCCTTTTTCGTTTTTTCTTAACTTCAAAGCACTTAAAACTAATTTAGTCACTTTATGCTAATTGAGAGAGGACAGTATTTCATGCCTACCACCCTTTGCGACTTTACAAGATGCACAAGAATTTACAGTCTCACGTGGATTCCTGTTCTCATCTCCAGGCTGGATCACTCCCGTGCAAGCTAAAGAGCCACTTGACAGAATATTCTATCGCATTTACCAAGGGGGAGTGGTCAGAGGAAATGTTCAGATTAATACAAGCCATTGCATATCACGAAAAAATTCGCAATACTACCACCATCTGAATGCTTGGTGGTCTACCACTTTGCAGGACTTCTATGGTTTCGGCTATAATCAGCGTTTTGCCGGATCGCCATAACTTAAAGACGTTCAAGAATAAAGTATATCATTTTTAAAAGGCCAGCATCGTACATGCAATTTCCTTGGTATTGCAATTGTTCATGGGCGGCAGCAGTCACTTACCATCAGGTGAGCATGTCCGTTTGCCCAAAAGTACGTCCAACAAAACAAAATAAAGGATGTTGACAATCTTTATATCGATTTGTTGGCCTTTTTGTTGTTTAGTGACGATGAAAGAGAATCCATAACCCCTTTTCATCACTAAAAAGCCAAACTTATTCAAAAATATAAATTACCAAGACCATTGACAAGGCGCGACAAGGAGGTACGTGACATCTGGTATTGCCATCGTTAATCCACCTACCAACTACGTTGCGACTACGTAAAATCCAGCCCAAAAAAGAAATATATCTATGTCCCAAACCATTAGGAAATGATAAAAGATAAAGAAATATAAAATTGAAATACAATTCCAAAACATATCCTCTTAATAGCCTAGATCTAGAAAT
Organism: Parnassius glacialis; assembly: GCA_033319125.1. Classification (NCBI taxonomy): domain Eukaryota; kingdom Metazoa; phylum Arthropoda; class Insecta; order Lepidoptera; family Papilionidae; genus Parnassius; species Parnassius glacialis. The sequence continues at coordinate 23,297,154 of JAVANC010000006.1, read as the reverse complement.
GCATGCCTAAATCATTCTTCCAAGTAGTTTCCGATTCGCCCCGGCTACGCACGGGTGATTTCTGGACCTCGACTACAGCGCCACCTAACGAGTTCAATTGTAAACATAAACCATCCAAGGATCCGCTGAAGCGCACGCAATTTTTTTATCAAAAACCATTCGAGCCGTTTTCGAATTTTAGCGAGACTAATGGACAGCAGTTGATTTCTATAATTATATAGAGATTAACAAATGTATAGCAGATATGAAACCAATCGCATTACACTTGAATAAGTATTTCAATACAAAAAATAAATCAATCACAACACTTCTTGAATCATTTAACATTGACAATTGAACATGAGTTTTGGCAATTAGCCCGTAGACCAAACAATGTGTAAATAAATTGTTCTGGCTTGTAAGCACTTGCTAATAGAACGTTTAATACGAGTATATTGATTTTAAAGAGCCGTTAGGATTATTGGCTTTATTTTATATCTTATTTTACTTAATGATTTCTTATATTTACGCGAACGCTACACATTGAATAAAACTGTTTTTACGGATTTTATCGCGTTTATTTTATTTTTTTATTTTTTTTATTCCCGACGTTTCGAGTGCTTTTCAGCAACCCATGGTCACAAGGGGGATATTTTACTTCTTTTTTACAAGCAGTAAAAGTAATTAAATCATAAAATATTATAAATGTAAAGTCGAATTGTATCCCATAAGAATAGTTTAAGCAACGCACACACACCATTGTACAAGAAATTGTTAAAACAAGCGAATAAACTTTAAGCCCATCGCTTGTTTTAAAATAATCCTCGATTGATTTCTATTCGCTTTTCATTACAAACACAAATATACGATTACCAAATTATTTGAAACTCTTTGAAATATATTATATTTATATGGGTTATATAGGCAGCCCAAAATTTAACATAATTTAATATTACTTCACGGGGCTGAAATTGTTCAAGCTATGTAAGATTACATAAATTAATAAATTAAATTAATGCATGAAGGAATGAGTAATATTCTTTACACACAACTTAATACACATAAAAATTAAAAACAACAAACAAAACAATATACACAAATACAATTATTTGCAAAGCTTTCCTAAAACTTTATTTTAACTTAAAGTAAAATTATAAATTAACTGTATTTTGTATAATTATTGAATTAAACTAAACATAAACGCTACCGTCAAAGTCAAAGTTTAATGTATTCAATGTAAGCTTATTTTCATTACTTATGACTGTCAAAATCTACCAACGATTCAGAAAATTCTACTTACGGTACGAAAAACATCCGTTAAAATATATATAGATATAATATTACAAATATAAAACTATGTACTTACATCATTGAGTTACATATAATAAAACAATAACAATAAAAATATATCTGTACGCATGTTTTTATTGTTATGATACCTAGGTATATGTCACAAAAATAGGTATCAATGAAGCGGACACGTAACAATGAGTTCGATATCTTTTTTTACGCTTGACAAAAGTGCTTAAAAGCCTTAGTCTAGTGTGAATAAGTCAGGCGAATATAACGGTTGGGTCATGTCCGTTCTCACTTGGCATACTCAGCTGGAAACATTTCGTTTTCAACTGGGATACCGTATGTAAGGAGAATGAGTTCGAACCTTTCGTAGATCAGTCAGCCAGCTCCCTTCATTGATTACGTTTCGGCGACTCTTTGTGGGAACCTAAACAGCGGTAGAGCCACGCGGCAACTTTTGCTGTCGCAGGGATGGGCCGGCTCGAACCGGGGTGGTACCACGACCTCACAGAATACCAGCGTGAAGTAGATGTTTACCTGTGCATTTCGTTTGGTGTGTGCAGGTGGCTGAAGGCCTTTTTTACTGGAAATGAGGCATTCCATCTTAGTCCTCACGGGTGACAACGCATCTGCATTTTGATTCGCAAACGAAGATAGATGTAGATGTCTATGGGCCGCAGCAACCACTTACCATCAGGTGGACTGTGTGCTCGTTTGCCACCCTTATCCTATAAAAAAAGTAGATATATATATATATATATATATATATATATATATATATATATATATATATATATAAATATTGTAGGGAATGAGGGTAAAAAAATAAATAAATAAAATATGAACAAATGAAGGTAGAATGTTAATCTCACTTGTTTTAGCAGTATAAAGTATCGCACAGGCGACTAAGAGTCAACAATCTGTAATTCTACAAGTCTCTCTATCGTTACTATGCCCGTTGGGGTATCCTACTAGTGTAGGCAAGGAAGGTTGTGTTGCTGAGAGGCTGCCCGGTGTTACATTGAGATGGGTAGTGATGCTGTTGGTTTGCATACTTTGGTGTTATCATGTAATTGGGGTCCTGATAGTAAGCAGGGTTTGTTACCGAGTAGTGTTCTTTTATTTAAATACTTTTGAGAATAATTTCTAACATCAGAAGTGGAATAGTTTCTCACATCAGAAGTGTGATTAAAGTATTTTCCTACAGGAAAAGGCTTTACATTGAAATTTCTTAGATAGAAGATATCCTGAGTAACTAAACAGTGGTAGAGCCACGCGGCAGCTTTTACTGTCGCACGGATGGGCCGGCTCGAACCGGGGTGGTACCACGACCTCACAGAAAACCAGCGTGAAGTAGAGGTTTACCTCTGCGTTTCGCTTGGTGAGTGCAGGTGGCCGGAGGCCCTTTTTGCTGGAAATGAAGCATTCTATCTTAGTCCTCACGGGTGACAACGCATCTACATTTTGATTTATAATAGAGGATAGATGTAGATGTCTATGGGCCGCAGCAACCACTTACCATCAGGTGGACTGTGTGCTCTTTTGTCACCCTTATTCTATAAAAAAAACTAAATCATCTATCAACGCACAGCTCAAACCGCTTGATATTTTGAAATTTGGACATTAGCAGGTAGCTTCCTTTTATGACATAGACGGCATCGACTAAGAAGGGATTTTTAAAAATTCAACCCATAAGAGAACGAAATGGAGTGTAGCAGTGTTCACGAATTTTTTTATTTTTTATACTAAAGGCTTTATACTAAAGGCTCAATTTCTCAAAACAACCCCTTACCCCCGTAAGAACATGGCCAGAGGATATTCATGTTTTTGTTTTTCATTTAAAAACTGGTGAATTGAATTATTTTTATTTATTTAATATTCTTTATTGCACACCACACACAAATTACAGAAATTATATATACAAAAGAAATATGCAATGGGCGGTGTTAATGCCGTTTGCACTTTTTTTCAGACAACCAGTTAATGAATAATATTTTATATTTTATTATGACGCACAGTTCAAACCACTGGACGCGGAAGTTGTGACCATAGGTTTCTTTTTAATAAAATGACGTAATTGCAGGCATACACTAAAAAAGGGTTTTAGAAAATGTACTGTGAAATATTGTTTAACAGTTAGTATGAAACTTTTTATTTTACGGGGCGATTGACTCGAAACTTACTGAAAGACTTTGGATGTTAAAGCTCCTCCAAGTATACATAAATTATACAATTAAGTTAAGTTAGAAAAACTAAAATAAAAATAAAAACACAAGATTATGACAGTGACGAAAATAGGATAGTAATACAAGAAAGGACGTGACGTATGATAGAAAATATTAGAGTTCCAAGTGACAAGTTTTTTGTTTTTTGTTCTTGTTTGAGTAGACTAATTAAGGAAAAAGGTAATTAAGAACGGCGTATACGTAGAGACAAGGATTTCCACAAACACACAGCTGTAACAGAAATGATTTATTGAAGGAGGAATAATGTCTTGGAGTACGAAGGAAAACTTTGCTACGGCGGTTTTCATCATTCGTGAGTAACGCCGCTGAGTGAAAGGCGAGTCGTAAGTAGTATATATAACATAATATATAAGTATTTATTAATCCCAGCCAGGCGAGAACAGTATAAAATACACAGATAACTTTATTTATTATTATTTTATTATTTATTTATTTATACTCTTTATTGCACACAAAATACACGCAACACAGCAAACTTAAATTTATAAATTGATGTACAATTAGGTGGCCTCTTACTTTTAGAATGGATATTAATATTTTTTTTAATAATAAGAGGTGGTGATAAACGAGCTTGATGGCAAATGGTTACAGTAGAGCGTAAGTCCATTAAATTAAGAGCATTTGTATTGTATATTACGCTCTCAATTCTTTCTTTAGATTTAAAATACCTTTAAGTTCTAATATAGAGTCTACTTTATCGGTAAAGTTCTTCTGCATCTGGTTCTGGTATCGGATAATACTGTATGCGCTCCGTGTTTTTTTCTTTAATTTGTTAATAAGGAATGTAGGGTTAGGGAGTAGCTGTTATTGAGAAAACTCACACCACATTTCACATCAGTTATTCACACATCAATCTATTACATCAATCTATTGCGTTGTCACCCCTGAGTACTAAGATAAAACGCCTCGTTTCCAGTAAAAATGGATTTCCGGTTCTTTACACACACCATACGAAATACAGCAACATTAAGCTTCTGTTGTACGCTGGTATTCTTTGAGTCTGTCGTCGAGCCCACCCACAGAAATACTTATAATCTGTGCGGGCTTCTGCCTGAACCGGTCTGTCACGGAGTCCTTACGTACTATCTCGGTACATTAGTGAACGGATTTATTGCTTGCGGCGGGGAAGGGCAATGGGCGAAGGGCATTGGGATATCGGTTATATTGTTTTCAACTTTTCAAAATGTTAAAGTTTCAGACGTTAAAGACATTATCCCAAGCGAAGAGCCTTGTGGAATACTCGTATTTAGAGACGATTGCCAACTTCTTATCTCAGGAGTACCTCGTATAGAGCCGGAGATGTATTAAAGGCAGCTGAACTGAATAAATGGCGCAAAGATAATCGTATAGAATTGACTGGTCGTTGCCAATGAGGACAAGAAGGCTTGTCCTTTTCTCACTCAAAGGTTTTTGCGGAGACTTTCGTGTCCGAGTATCTCATTATATTCAGATTATATTCAAAAACAAATGTTCCTTTTTAAGGAATATTTGTTTTAAGGAATATTTGTTTTTTAAATATAATAAAGGATTTTGTAACGCACAATACGTTACACAATCCTTAAATTTATAGCGATCGCACATCACAATTGGCAGGCACCAAGAGCCACTGTAATCCCGAGTGAGTTATTGCCGCTCCTTTTCTTCCAAAGTAATGAAAGTGACAAAATTGAAGATGCTGTCGGCGTGACTAAGACACCGTTATTTAACGAAGTTAATAGATTTATCTGACATATCTCACAGTTGCCTCCTATGACACCCACGAGACGAAACGGAGTCACTAAATCACGCAATCACGACGCAACTTATTGTTACCAGTATATAACTTTCATAATTAAATACAAATGCAATGAGAACCGTGGTGTCTCAGGTGCTAAGCGCTCCCTGTTAATTTCACAGTACGCGTGCAACCCGGGTTCGATCCCCGCCAGCACCAATGAAATTGTTAATTGGAATTTGAAGTGCTGATTTACCACGTGCTCGACGGTGAAGGAAACATACATTACATTACAGCCCTTCACAAGTACACTGCTGATAATAGGCCTCCCGCAAACAATACCACAAATCTCGGTTCTGAGCCACCTGCATCCATCGACTTCCTGCATGCCTTACCAGGTCGTCACTCCATCTGATGGGGGCCTCCCTATACTTTGTCTACCAGTATCAGGCTGCCACTTGAAATCCTGGCTTTCCCATCGCTATCGGTTCTTTGAGCTATATGGTGGGGCTATGTTGGTTACTCTAGTTCTACTGTGGATAACGTCATTTCTAAGTTTATCACGCAGACAAACCCTGAGTATAGCCCTCTCCATAGCTCGCTGAGCGACCTTGAGCTTCCTCATATGGCCAGCGCTGAAGGACCATATCTCAGATCCATAAGTCATCACTGGCAACACGCACTAGTTGTACAACCTCGTTTACAATTTTTGAGGTATACCTGACGAGAAGATGTATCGTAATCTCTCGATCGCTGCCTAGCCGATTTGAACGGGTCGATTGAACTCTCGGTTGAAGTTGGACTTAACTAGTCGAACTGACCCAGGTAAACATACTCGTCAACAACTTCCAGCTAAGTGCTTCCAATATTTACCGGCATAGGTGTGACATGGACATTACACATGATCTTCGTTTTGTCCATGTTCATCTTAAGACCTATCCCTTGGGAGGCACTATTGAGGTCATTGAGCACAGTGCTTAGGTCCTTCAGTGATTCTACCATAAGGACTATGTCTTCGGCAAATTGAAGGTGAGTGATGTGCTCGCTATTGATGTTAATATCATATCCTTTCCAGTGCAATAGTTTGAAAACGTCTTCCAATGCAGTGGTGAAGATCGGCAATATAACGTCACCCTGTCTTACACCTCTCTGCAGGTTTCGTACTCTGGTTCTGTACTTGCCATCGTAGCCTTACTATACAAACACTTCAGCACTTCGATATACCGACACTCAAACACTGCCTCACATCTGGCTTTCTATTGCTGAAGGAGGAGTCTTAGAAGCAAGCAGACAGTATGGCGATGGACACTTTTATTTCCTATAGTCACAAACATATTCATGGAGGACTTTAAGGAGGAAGCCCTTCTTACTGCTTCTGTAAATCCAAGATTCTTTAAGCGTTATGTAGATGACACCGACCGATATTTAAATGGTCAATCGCACCATCATCCATCACAGTTTGCTGCCGTGAGAAAATCTTTATTTCAGAGAGCACAAGGGATCTGTGAAGAAAACATCTGACCGCCGAGCTTCAACACGTCGAGCAAGTATTGCAAGACAAGAAGCTTCGGGTCACGCCCCTACGTCACAGTTACCGAGTGAAGCCAGGCACAGTAGAGCGTATTCTTGTTGTACTACCATAACATGTCACAGACAAAGTTGGCTACATCTTGAAGATGGAAGCTTCATTAAAACATATTAAAAGTCGCCGAAGAAATATAATAAATTTTTACCATCCGTCAAGTGTAATATCACTCTACAAGATGCAGGAGTCTACAAGCTTGATTATGGATGTGGTTTCTCTTACATAGGACAAACAGAAAGATCTATAAAACCCGCGTGAAAGAACATATAGCTGACGTGAAACACCGACGCTCCGGGAACTCTGGAGTCTGTGAACATGTTCAAGATCGACCCCGCCGTTACATCAGATCTAATAGACCAAAAATCCTCGCAAAGGAACACTCCTACCAAGGATGATACGCGAGGCTATTGAAATTAAAAACATATCCTAATTTTAATAGAGAAGATGTATGGGTGCTGTCATCTGCTTGGGATCCACTAAAAAACAAAATTAAATCCAAACATAAGTATATCACTGCAAGACTTCATGATACTGTAAGCTCGTTCTGCGTAGATTGGACCAAAAATTAATATTCAAAAACTGAAGGTAGCCGGACTGACATCGGAACGTTAAACATCTCAAATAAACATCCCCCCGTTACCATCGGTGCTGTAAAGCACCCTTAACGTCTGGAATTACAAATAAACTTCAACTTTTTTACTTTTACAAATACCAATTAATAATTTCCAGATTTTTTTTATAATTCTTAAGTAACAAAAACAAACAAATTTTGAACTGATTCACATTTTTTAATTATTAAACGGCCATCAAATTCAAAATAAGTATTAAACAACAAGAGGCAAGGCTGTTTATCCTTGAACTTATTCCTAAAAAGAAAACAAACGATATTCGACGATGACCTGCAGCTTTATGTGCAAGCTGAAATTGGGGATATCCATAACGGGATCAAAAAACTTAATGACAACTTATCAGCTGTCAAAGATTGGTCTACTCGTTATGGTGTTTTGGTCAATCCTTTGAAATGCCAAGCTATACTGGTGGGTAGCTCAAGGGTGCTGGCCAAGATTAATCTGGCAGATTTACCTCCTATTTATTATGATAGTATTATAATTTCACTGCTGGCCAGATGAGGAAGCTCAAGGTTGCTCAGCGAGCTATGGAGAGGGCTATGCTCGGAGTTTCTCTGCGTGATAAACTCAGAAATGAGGATATCCGCAGTAGAACCAGAGTGACCGACATAGCTCAACGGATTAGTAAGCTGAAGTGGCGATGGGCCGGCCAGATAGCTCGAAGAACCGACAACCGATGGGGAAGAAAGGTTCTCGAGTGGCAGCCTCGTACCAGCAGGCGAAGTGTAGGGCGTCCCCCCACTAGATGGAGTGACGACCTGGTAAGATATGCAGGAAGTCGATGGATGCAGGTGGCTCAGGACCGTGATTTGTGGCATTCTTTGGGGGAGGCCTATGTTCAGCAGTGGACTTGTGAAGGGCTGTAATGATGATGATGGTGATGATGCCGCACCTACGTCAAATTCTCACCACTCCATGGGTTGACTGGTAGAGAGTGCCTCAAGGCATTAGGTCCGCCCTTTGTATTCTGTTTATTTAAGTATTGCAATAAAGAATAAATTTAAAAAAATATTCGTTGATTAATCATCATTCCATAGATTAAACTGTTTGATACATTCATTTAAAAAAATCAATGTTCGATTTTCGTTCAATGACCTTTTTATACACATTTTTATATGCAATTATAATTATTAAATTTTTATAAGATTCTTATTATTTCTTGATATTTTATAAATTTTCTTTATTCTCTGTTTTTGCGAAGGGAATTCTTGGTTTTGTACTAGTTCGCATTTTTTATTTTATTTTTGTTCTTGTTCGTAACAAATTTTATGTAGCTTACCTTGTAAATTTAAAATTGAAATGGCAACATTTTTCTCGTGTAGCTTTAAATTCAATTACTCGAGTTCGCTCTCTGGAATAGGTAGTAATTAGATTCATGGCAGCTGCTGTTGCTTACGTTGAAAGCTCGACTTAAGATATATCTCTTCTAGGAGGCTTACTGTGCTTATAATAAAAACTGAATAAATAAAAAGTTTAGCGTTAAGTCTCAGACCAACATAGAATAAATGAAAAGTGCCGTATATTTCCAGTATTGCCGTAAATCAAGTTAAAACCATGTCAAACTTATTGTTAGAACACGCACTCGCGCTAACATGTGCATCTAAAATCATATGCAACCAATAACATGGCCGTAGCTGCATATGAGTGCATCCAGAAGTTGAACTTTTATATGAAAGATTTATATGAAAGAAAGGAAAAAGATACTCGTATGCATGTCAAGAAGTTGAGTATTGCTTAGGCGTCCCTTGAAACATACGCAGCGGTCCGCCTAACTTTCTTTGTTGCTATGAGTATTGTTTAATGTTCCGGTTTAAAAGGCATGGAGCGCCAGTAAATCAGCACGCTGTGAAGAGTGTCCGCATAGGTAACACTGATACCGCACATTAGGTGTAGCCTTATTGTGCTGCAGTATCCCCTAACTATCAAATAGACTGCTAGCTAGCTAGCTCATTTGTCACTTTCATTTTATATAAAAAATATCTATAATAAAACAGTATAATCTCTACAATATAAAAACCTAACTGACGGTAAATTTAAGTTTAAATTATATAGACTACTAGCTGACCAGGCAGACGTTGTTCTGCCCTTTCCGAACGACCATTTGCTTTCCCAAAAAAAACTCCTGAAATTAGCAATAAAAAAAATTGGTTCCATCTGTTGAATACTTACAGCAACACGTGGTGGTTATACTACTAAATTGTAGCTTATATTAAACGTTTGTATTTTTAACATAGTGCCATCTATTGAATATTTACTCAATCCAGTCAACGGATATCGTCATCTGACGGAATCGTTTGGAGCTAACAGATAATTGTGACTGTCAAATAATAGACAAATAATTTGCAATAAAATAATATTGTATTGCGGCTATAAATTGAGATGTAAGCTATCCTATCCTTTAAGTTGGACCCAACTGCACATTGACCAAAAATTTCATTGAAATCAGTTCAGTAGTTTAGGAGTCCATCGCGGACAAACAACGTGACACGTACTTTTTATATATAAAGATAATATATTCTTGAACAAAAAAAACGCTTATGCAAATTGGGTTTTTAAATAAATTGTCATAAATAAAAAGATGATAATACCAGTTTAACTGTAATATAAAAAAGGCTCTCGGACTGTTATCCCTATCTTCTGTTATACGAAGCTTGAATGTTTTTTTTTTCATCCAAACAATAAAATTATTTTTATTTTTCTACGCACAATTTTTTTTATAGAATATACACCTGATGCTAAGGGGATGCTGCGGCCCATAGACGTCTATATCTATCCACAATCAAGAATAAAAATGTCGATGCGTAATCACTCATGAGGACTGAGATGGAATGTCTCGTTTCCAGTAAATTGGATCGCCGGTTCTCTACTCTCACCAAGGAAAGCTGTGAGAGCGTGGTCCTTTCCCCGGTCTTCCCGGTCAAACCTACCCATTCGTGCTACAACCATTATTAAAAACAAAGAGGTTTTAAGTACTTATATTATTTTGTTCTATTATTTCTTTTGTTTATTTATTCCAACATATATTGTCAATAATACAGTTTATACAAGAAATACACATATTCCTATTATTATTATTTTTTAAAAACGTTACCTGCACACTAAGATTCTATTGTATCGTGAGGACAGTTTACATACATACAGTTCACAAAGACAAACATCCAGACCTGAAACAATTATGTGTAGGCTATACAAATTATTGTACTGTATGGGATTCGGGCTCTTAACGCTGCAACTTATTGCTAAGCCACTACGCCACGGAGCCATCATAATAGTCGACATATAAACATACGTACATTTTACGTGGTAGAGCCATATTAGTAGTATAGTTGTAGCACGAATGGGTCGGCTCGACCGGGGAAGGACCACGCTCTCACAGAATACCAGCGTCAAATAGCAGCTTAACACTGCTGTGTTTCGTATGGTGAGTGTAGAGAACCGGAGACCCTTTTTACTGGAAACGAGGCATTCCATCTTAGCCCTCACGGGTGGCAACACTTCTGCATTTTGATTCGCAAACGAGTATAAATGGAGATGTCTATGGACCACAGCAACCACTTACCATCAGGTGGACTGTGTGCTCGTTTGTCACCCTATACTATAAAAAAATACATTATTTTAATTTTTATGCAGTACTAGAAGGTACCCGGCGCGTTGCTGCCGCATAAGATAGTGGAAATATCGTTTTAAATTTGGAACAGTTATATTGTTTAAATAGGAATGATGATAATACTTGAAACTGAATGAGATATAACTTTCAAGTGAATTTGTCCATACGACACGCGCACCACCTACTGTAAGTTAATTGTACTATGCCTATAACCTTCGTACAAGTGCAAACAATAAGTTGACAAAAGTTTACCGCAATTTGATCAACGGTATGGCAACGCATGAAATACGAACAAACAAAAATTAATTTTTATATATTACAAATTCCAACAACTATAATATAAAATACAAATTAATAAGTACTACTCTTAATAGATTCATTGGTGAAATACCGCTACGCCGTGTGATTATGTCAATTTGTAGAGTAATTAAAATGCATCTACTAAATAGAATCAAAATTTCAAAATAGGAAAAAAATTGTTGGTTTTAGAGATATGAATTAATTAGTCTACCAGTATAAGTTTCAACAACACTATTTTAATTTTAAATATTTTCATAATAATTGAAAAGTTATGTCAACAAGTTGAAAATAAATCATCATCATCATCATCATTACAGCCCTTCACAAGTCCACTGCTGAACATAGGCCTCCCCCAAGGAATGCCACAAAGCACGGTCCCGAGCCACCTGCATCCATCGACTTCCTGCATGTCTTACCAGGTCGTCACTCCATCTTGTAGGGGGACGCCCTACACTTCGCCTACCGGTACGAGGCTGCCACTCGAGAACCTTTCTTCCCCATCGGTTGTCGGTTCTTCGAGCTATATGGCCGGCCCACTGCCACTTCAGCTTACTAATCCGTTGGGCTATGTCGGTTACTCTGGTTCTACTGCGGATATCCTTATTCCTAAGTTTATCACGCAGAGAAACTCCGAGCATAGCCCTCTCCATAGCTCGCTGAGCGACCTTGAGCTTCCTCATACGGCCAGCAGTGAAGGACCACGTCTCAGTTCCGTAAGTCATCACTGGCAACACGCACTGGTTGTACAATTTTGTTTTAAGGTTTTGAGGTATTTCTGACGAGAAGATGTGTCGTAGCTTCCCAAACGCTGCCCAGCCGAGTTGAATCCGTCGATTGACCTCTCGGTCGAAGTTGGACTTACCTAGTCGGACTATTTGTCCCAGGTAAACATACTCGTCAACAACTTCGAGCTTAGTGCTCCCAACAACTACCGGCATAGGTGTGACATGGACATTAAACATAATCTTTGTTTTGTCCATGTTCATCTTAAGACCTATCCGTTGGGAGACACTATTGAGGTCATTGAGCATAGTGCTTAGCTCCTCCAGCGATTCTGCCATGAGGACTATATCGTCGGCAAATCGAAGGTGAGTGATGTACTCGCCATTGATGTTTATTCCGTATCCTTTCCAGTCCAGAAGCTTGAAAACGTCTTCCAATGCAGCGGTGAAGAGTTTCGGGGATATAACATCACCCTGTCTTACACCTCTCTGCAATTGGATAGGTTTCGTATTCTGGTTCTGTACTCGGATAGCCATCGTAGCTCTACTGTACAAACACTTCAGCACTTCGATATACCGACAGTCAACTTGGCACCGCTGAAGGGACTGCAGCACCGCCCAAATTTCGACGGAATCAAAGGCTTTCTCATAGTCCACACACGCCAGACATAGTGGCAAATTGTACTCTTCGGACTTCTGTACAATTTGCCTTAGGGTATGTATGTGGTCTATGGTGCTAAAGCCCTTTCGGAAACCGGCTTGTTCGGGAGGCTGGAAGTCGTCAAGTCTGCGCGCGAGACGATTCGTAATGACTCTCGAAAACAGCACGTAGACGCGGCTCAGAAGGGAAATCGGTCTGTAGTTCTTCAAGAGAGCGTTGTCACCTTTCTTGATGAACAAGACCACCGCACTTCTGCTCCACGCCTCCGGTGTAATGCCACAATGGAGGACGGAATTAAAGAGCTTCTGAAGGACTTCAAGTACCGGTCTTCCACCCGCTTTCAGAAGCTCCGCTGTAATTCCATCCTCGCCTGGGGCCTTGCCGTTTTTAAGGTGCTGGAGAGCCATTCTAATCTCGCTCAGACTGACGTCCGGGATATCTTCGGAATAGTGTCGAATAAGACTCGCTCTTGGATCGTTACTCACACTTGCGTGTGGCTCCAACGATGACGTGTACAGCTGCCCATAGAACCTCTCAATCTCACTCAAAATCTCAGGTGCCCCGGAAACGATGCTGCCACACTCGGTCTTCAGCTTTGACAGTTGGCTCTTTCTGGCAGACAGATCTCTGGCAAAGACTTTGGAGCCTTGGTTCCGCTCGATCGCTTCTTCAACACGAGCTGTATTGAAGTTGCGTAAGTCTCGCCGCATGCATTTGGAGATCTGTCTGTTCAGTTGCCTGTATGCTGTCAAATCTGTTGAAGAATGTAGCCTCATCTCCCGTCTAACAGCCATAAGATTAAGAGTGTGATCGGAGAGTTTTTGTGTTCTTCTGCGGTGGGTCTTGCAGAACTTAGCTCCGACCGCATGGACAGTTTCCACGAGCTTGTCATTCATATCGTCCACTTCATTGCAGTCTTCTAGGCACTGAAAACGATTTTGTAACTCGAGCTGAAAGATTTCGGGACTTTGGATTAGAGCACGAGGGGGACGGAGCGTTGACTTCATCAGACGAGACCTCTCCAACTTAACATTTAGGTTCAGTGTGCCTCTAACCATTCGGTGATCGCTACCAGTTTTCACCCTCGCGATCACTGAGACATCACTGAACAGTTGTCGTCTGGTCGTCATAATGAAGTCAATCTCATTTTTTGTCGAACCGTCGGGGCTCGACCAGGTCCACTTCCTGTGAGGCCGCTTCTTGAAGAAAGAGTTCATCATAAAGAGTCCCTCTTTCTCCATGAAGTCGGCCAGCTGCTGGCCCCTTGGGTTCCGTTGCCCTATTCCAAATTTCCCTACTTTCAGCTCACCGTTCTCTCTTGTGCCTAGTTTTGCATTGAAGTCTCCCATTAACACCGTATATTGGGTTTTGGAGGAATGCATGGCTCTAGAGATATCCTCATACATTTCCTCCACCTCCTCATCGGGGTGTGCCGAGGTTGGTGCGTAAACCTGTATGACCTTCAGCGAATACCGTTTGGTGATTCTGAGTATAAGGTACGCAACCCTCGTCGACACACTCCCGATCTTTACAACGTTGTTAACGAGAGACTTGTGGACGATAAATCCGACACCTCCTTGGGACAGATGGTCACCCTCCCGGTGATAGAGCAAGTTGCCGGATTTGAGGATTACCGTGTCCTCCCCCTCTCTTCGGACTTCGGATAATCCTATAATATGCCAGCGCAACTTGTCTATCTCTTCTTCCAGCTCCACGATCTTCTCGTCAGTCCTCAGGGTGCGTGCGTTGTACGTTGCCAGGTCGAGTCGTCTAAGGTGGCAACCGAACCTCCACCGGAGATTCTTAGCACCCCCTGCCCCGCCGTTACCATGGTCGCCACCGTAGCCAGGAATAGCGGGGCCGCCGGGGACTGGGGGCCGTTTATTATTGTCATTGCTCATGGGGGGGTATATTGCCATAGTTGCCACGCTTGGCGAGCGGGTTGGCAACCGCAGTTTTTTTTTATTGTATTTATGCCGTTACCAGGAAGATGCTGCTGCCCATCTCCTGCCTGTTTCCCTTTGTCGCCTTTTACGACACCCACGGGAGGATATGGGGTAGTGGATATTCTTGACCGCCACTACACGGCTATTCCTGGATCATTACCTGGATATTCCTGGCTAATCTGAAAATAAATGTTTCAGCTCAATTCCAATGACGCCCAACAGTTCCCGAAAATACTGGAGCGCTATTTGTGCATTGAGGTTTTTGACGTCACCGTTGTTAAATATGCCTCTATGTGACAGACAGCTGATTCATGTGTTTTCGTTTATAACGTATATATTCCCATTCTCAGTAATGGTGTTTTGAATACTTCATTGAAAATGTCTAATCTGAAAAGTTATCGTGACAGTTTACTATCAGTTAAACCAAATAATACCAAAAACAACTCCTGAAATATTCAACGGCTAATTAATAATTACGAACAGCACGATGTGCTAAAACTTCATCCATTTCTTTTGTTATGAAGTTTACATATAATTATTTATATCAGAATATAAATACAATACATACATGTAAACATAGCAAGTTCAAATTAAAAAAAATTCAAAGACTCGTAGAACAAAATAATCTTGATGGTACAAAAGTTTAAATAAAAATTGTTTTATTGGTTTCATAATAATTTTGTATAAAGTTATCAAATAGATGTTTTTTTTTTATTTACCGTTAATGGAAAGTTTAAATTGCTATTAAACATTACTAATATTTCCTTAAACCACTTCTAGTAAGCTTAAAATGCTTGTGTTAGAAGTGGTTCACGACTGTCGAATGGCGAAATCTAACCCACGACCTTTCGAATTCGCGGTTCGCGCCCTTTTTTTTTTTTTTTTTTTTTACATGGGGAAATGCCTACGCATACCCGCCTCGCGGGGGCAAGGACGGGTTATGTCGGACTCGCACCGACTAAAACCCCATGGTGTTCCACCCTAGTCGCATATTGGCAGGGCCACGGGAACGCTTTCGCACACTTCCGCGGCCCCACCTGCGCTGGCCACCCCATGGCGGCCCCTCCTCGGGAGAGGAACACTCCTCCCCCATCTCCTTCTCCGGTAAGGCGCACCAGAACACATGGCGCGCCGTCCTCCTCGGCCTCCAATTTCACATGCACAACGGACGCCCCCGTGTCCGATGCGCGAAGGCCATGGGGCCAGGAAAAACTAGCACTCAGGAGCACCAGCCTTCCCGACCCCAGCGGCGGATCTGGTCTATGGCTCCGCCGCCAACCAAAATTCGGCTGCGGAGGGTAGGGAGAGCGGCGCCTCGCAATACCGGCACTCCTCTCCCCCCGCAGCCCCACCACCACCGCATCAACGGTGCGGCCCCGTTTGAGGCGCGGAGGATAGGGCGAGTGGCGCATCGCCATACCAACACTCCTCTTCCTCCGCGACTCCACCCCGGCTGCAGAGGTAGGGGTGGGGAGGACACCCCTCTCGCAGCAGCCCACCGACACACATCCGAAGTGGGCTCGTCAAGCCCACTCGGAGCGGCCACCTCGGGCCGGCCCTACACCACGGGCCAGCCAAGGGGTTCCTCTTTGTTCACCGTGGGTGACCAAGCCACGGCTACTAAGCCCCCCCGCCACGACAAGGCGGGAATCCATTCGGGGGGGGGGGCGGTTTGCGCCCTGCCATTAGGCTTCTGACGCTTCTAATATATTATTGTTGATAAACGTATTATATTATTGATTAACAAATACAAATAAATGAATTACTAGCGTCTATTAAAGTGAAGCGTCATTTCAAATAAAACAATATTTCTTTCATAGCAATATAAGAAAGTATATATATGCCATCTCGCTTCCTTATAGCCGCCTAGGCCGTCTACAATACGTCAGAAGGGGTCGTGATGGAAAAATCTTACACTTTTTCTAGCCTAGGCCCCATCCGCCAAATTCATACCGTCCAAAAGAACTTCGTTCCAAAATAAGACTGAAAAGAATAAAAAATTGTATTTAAATTTTTAGACCGTCGGGCCTTTTTCTTCTAGGTAGGCCATCCTGTTACATATTCGTATTTCAAGCGGTAAGCAGCAGGCACTGCTGTGTTCCGAGCTGAATGGTATACAGAGCCAGAAAAATTAAAACTGCCTTAACCTCAGAGGTGACAACACATCTTTAGCCTTCTTCGTTTAAAGTTGGTGGCTGTTGTCTATAGATAGCAGTAATCACTTATCATCAGTTGGTTTGTTAGTTCGTTTGTCATTTTAATTTTATAATAAAAATTATGAATGATTTTCTATCATCTCTTTTTTTAAATCGCGCCGATTTTATCGTTTAAATTGTGGAGTGTAGAGTATAAGGAGAACCATCTTATAAGAGGCGAAAGTTGAAAAAGTGTCCTACTATTTACTGAAAATAGAGGTTCCAAAACCTACCACAATAGCGCTGGCGTCTGAAAAACTACGATATGAAGATAGCTGTTGTGAACGGAGTGAGATCGGCTGAATTCAAATATTTAAAAAAATTCATGATTAGAGTAGTTAGTATACAAAAAAAACCAGTACACAAAATCTCAACTATTAAATTAATTATTATATTAACTAACTAACTAATTAACTATTAAAGAATTTATAGATGATAATAACCCGTGGAAATGAGCTAATATATAATAAATATAATAATAAGAGTAATAGATGATAATAACCCTATTAGCTATAAGCTATTTCTAATTTGTTGTGTTGTTAATTTGTGTAACATACATGATTGTAAGCTATTATTTAAAAAAAAAGTCCCGCTGGGTTTCTTGCTGGTTCTTCCCAGGACAGAGGTTTTTTTTCGAACCAGTGGTAATTATACAAAAGAGTGACTTTCAATAAGTATTATTTATAATCTATATTGAATAAAAAAATTTCTGTTTCTGTTTCTGTTTCTGTGTCTGTTTCTGTTACGTGGTACAAAACCAAGCGGATTGGTCGGTCCTTGTTTATTTCTCCATCTTATTCTAACTACTTTTAGCGCATTTTTAAAAAAAAATATTCTATGGTACTGCAGCGCCACCCTTATAGGACACGTTTTTAGGGACACTTTTCATATATAGAGATGGTCCTCCTTCTCTCTACACTTCTCTCTACACTCCATAGTTTAAATGTAACAAAATAATGATTAAGCACTTAAATCAAATAAAAAAGTGATAATTATTTTTTTAAACTCATTCCGCCAATGATGGACAATGTTATGTCTAATGACTATTCAATACGTTTGTAATTCAGAATTCGTGAAAGAGAATATAGTGTAATAAGTGTAAGAGAATTTTTTGAACGTTTTTTGTCTGTGGGTATCGTGAAAAGCGACTACTGTAAATGCCAGATGGGTCCAATAACTAGCAATAGATAGCCATTTAACCATCTTATATATAACAGGCGTTATATACCCCGACCGGTGAGAAGGGGCAGCGTCAAATTCATCAGCCAGCGCTTGTCATCTAGCACTGCGATCATCAATTTGCCTGCAAGCGTTACATTTAAGGCGGATCCTCGCTGAAACGGAAGAGGTTTTGTCCAGTAGTGCACTTTTACAGGCTGATGAAACTTCGATTAATGTAAATTCCCTTCCACAGCAACACGTCAATTGCATTCAAAGACGGTGCCGCAGCCTCATGGAGATCTACAAAAAGATGAGCGCAAGTTTTCTGCTTATCTTCGAATGAAGAGCAAGACATTTGAAAAAGTATTAGATTTGATACATAACAAACTGCGACATATCTCAGACAAAACTTTTAATGTTTTTAAACGTTTCTAAAGTTTTGTCCCACAATATGTTATCTGTCCTCCACTAAATTTATAATAAATGTTTCATAGTCAAAAAAATTCCATTATTTTACAACAGTGTTGAAATATAAGCGACCGGAAATGGAATAATAACTCAGTACATAATATTGGCGGTGTGGCATCGATCCGACGCGTGTCGCCTCGGCGGGATGGTAACGTAACATCATTTAATCTGTGGTAACGTCGCGTATATATATTTTATAGAAATATTGGAGTAACTAAAGAACTAAGAGAACACTAATTCATTAATTGATTGAGTCTTTTTTAGCTGTTTCTCATAAAACGACACAATCAAGGAATTTTCCGTATCGTGGACGAGGTAGACGTTTTACAAACATACATTAAATATGGACAAACATATGTACGTAACACTATAAAAAAGTCATTATTATAAAAACAATATCTAGACATGCAAATAGTATGATATATTTTAAAAAGAAATATCTTACATTTTCCTGCTAGACGTCAGATTGAATTTTCTATAATCTATGTATATACAGCCTTACAAATAAAGATTTACACACGACGTATACTAGAGTAATAACGCAAACATTACCAATAAACGACATTTGACAGTTTAGTTGTATACATCTGTTATAACGAGTGTTTAAATTGTATGGAAACTTACGCAACCGTTATACAGTTCTCAACCTATGTTTTTTTTTTTTATAAACTTACTCTACTACTACTATTCTGCAGTACCCTTCTTTCTGTTATAATTATATCTTTTGTGTCTTCTTTTTTTTTTATAGTTCCGTACTGCTTACATTATTTTAATCTGCTCTTATTGATATTATACAAATGTCATACTATTATTATTTCATTCTAGTCCTAATTTAAATAACAATTATTAATGTAATGCTATCATTAAATTTAGGATTTGTTTTATGCATACTATGATGATGACTTTATGTTTGTTACATTGTTATCTTATATAAATAATTTATACAAGTTCTAGTCCTAATTTTTATGACAATTCTTTACATAATGTTGTTTGAACTTGCTTTTATCGTTTTTCTGTCTACATGTTATTCTCATCTACATGTTATTATTAAACTATACAAATCTAATATTAATATTTTTAGGAATATAATAATATTATTATTTCAAAGATATTATTTAAGTAACAACTTCCCTACTTTAGGTAAACGATCACTAATCTATTATCCTACTACCGTTTTCTTTATTGATTGTTTGTAGCACTCTTAATGCGAATTCCAAAAATACAGTTCGGCAATTGTTGTCATCAACTATTAACGATAATGATTCGTTATTTATGACCAACCCCATTCTGCTCTCGCATTCGAATCTTTTAAGTGAAAACCGTGGGCAGTATATTAATATATGTTCGATTGATTGTTGACTTTCATTATCGCAATAGCAGTATGGAGATGGTGATAGTTTGAATCTATATAAGTATGCTTTGTTGCCACCGTGACCTGTGAAAAGTTGAGTTAACATATTAGTCATTTTGATGTCTTTTAATATTTTATAAGCCTTTTCTATATTAGGGAAGAAAGTCTTCGTTACTTCGCTGCCCGTAGAGTCTTCATATTTTGCCTGCCACATTTGCAAAGTATTTTGTCTGGTGAGGCGCTTTGCGTACGACAAAGGAACTCTATCATATCTGGCTTTTTGTTTGTTTTTGACAGCTGCATACTTAGCCAATTCGTCAGCTCTTTCGTTACCGCTTATTCCAGTATGCGCTTTTATCCAGTATAGTTTTATAGTGCCTCCTTTTCTTTCAATTGTTTTAATATTATTTCTAATTTCAGCAGAAATCGGGTGCAAAGATGATGGATTACTGATACTCATTATTGCAGATCTAGAGTCGCTAAAAATATTTGCTTCTAGTTGGTTTTTCGCTATCAAGTATTCTAAAGCACTCAAAATTGCCACGAGTTCGGCTTGGTAGACGCTGCAATAGTTTTCAAGTCTGAAGTTAATACTTTTTGTTTCGGTGTTCTTGTCCCAGATGGTGACGGCGGCTCCCACTTTGTTATTAAGTTTGCTTCCGTCAGTATAGACATTTAACCAGTTATTAGTTTTTTCGTCGATATCTTCCTGAGAATTTATGTATTCGAATTTGTATTTCTTCCTTTCGGAGGGATGTGGTAAGTCGAATGGGCTTATTCTTTTTTCTAGTAGTCTGCCCGGTAATGATTCGATAGGTTTCCCACGTTTTATTTCATAAATGATAGCATTTTCTCTGGCTCTGAGTGCTAAAGGTATTATTTTAGCCAACCTTTGTTTAAGACGTGATAAAGAGTAATTGTGTTCTGTGAAGACGTGTATAACCTCAATTTGACGTGTGGCGTTTTTGAAAATAATGGATTATTTACAATATTTCGATATTTTTGATGAGGTCGTCGATCGAGGTTCGTGAGGAACAACTAAGGAAAAGAAAATTTTACAAAAAACGTTTCGATCCCTTTACTCTACAAGAATAAGATTTTCGAATGAAATATAGATTCAGTAAAATATATGTGAGAAAAATAGTTAAGTTAGTTCAGCGTGATATCGAACAATGATACAAGCTAGTGGTGGCGGGCTGTCTGTAGAACTTCAGGTTTGTGCTGCTCTCAGAACGTGGGCTAGACAAGAATCGCAAGATGATGCAGCAGGCATTCATGGGCTTAGCCAACAGTCCATCACGAATATATGTCGAAGAGTAGCTCTTGCTTTGGCAAGTAAAGCGGCACAATTTATACGCATGCCTAGTACTTTAGAAGAGCAAGAACAAGTGGTTTCTGGATTTAGAAACATTTGCGGCTTTAAGCAAGTGATTGGTGCTATCGATTGCACGCACATAAAGATTAAAACAGTCGAAGGCGATACTGCTCAATATTATATAAATAGAAAGGGATTTTCATCCTTAAATGTCCAGGTAGTTTGTGATGCTCAATTAAAGGTAAGGGATATAATGGCACACTGGAGGGGCAGCACACATGATGGAAGAATCTTCAGGGAAAGCCAAATCCGACAACGATTTGAAAATGGGGAATTTCATGCTCGTTTACTAGGAGATTCTGGTAGCGTTTGACAAATTACTTGTTAACACCAGTCCAGAATCCCCGTACTGCTAAAGAGGAATCTTATAATAAATCACATATATTGACATCAAATACAATTGAATGGTGTTTCGGAGTTTGGAAACAGAGGTTCCGATGTCTGTTATTTGGGTTTAGTGTGTCACTGGAAAATGTAAAATTATACATTGTTGCACTTGCGATATTACACAATATTGCCATTGAAATGAATGAAGGCATTGATTTCCTTGAACCAGTCATATCTGAAGATAATGGTGACCAACAAGTGCTATGGGAAGGTCTTGATAGCCGATCTGGTCAAGAAACAAGGAGGTTATTCATTGAAACACACTTTTAGTAACGAAAATGCTTTATTGTGGTAAATTTGTTTTTAAAAGTAAAGAAGCAAGAAACGTGAAACAAAATTCATAAAACATGGTATTTTACAAACCTTTTCATCACTTTTTGCCAAGCAATGGTCTTACTTTTGTTTGTATTTGTATCCGTGTTTTTATTTTCTATGATGGATACAAACTCCTTCATACAACTTTTTAATAAACTCTGAAAGATAATATACAAAGTTCGATTACAAATTATGACCATATTGGGAAACAGTAGTTGCAAATGTTTTTCTAGTAAAATTCAATCTTACCTTTTCTAATGCATCACAATTGGCAGACCGTTTTCTTTTGATAAAGTTTCCATTACTATTAGCCATTATTACACAATTACAGCGATGCTTTTAAAAATATAGTAGCTTCTAACGAATTGTAAATTACAAACAATAAATTGACGATTGAATTGCTAACTGTCTGAATCTGAAAGGTAAGCCGTACGTTCATAAACTTATTAGGATTATAAATATGGCTTTGTCCAAATATTGTTTAGTTTTTATCGCATAAAAACATTAGATTATTACTAAATTAAATTTACAATATTTTGGGCTAAATGTATGTGTTATTAATTACAAAAAGAGAATTTATAAGCTGTTTATGTGTTTTCAAAATGTTTCTATAACTTGACAATTTAGTTTCAAAACGTTTTTGATGAATGTTGCCAATGGTTTTTATTTAAGTGAGTGTATAACTATGCAACGCTTATACATCTGTTATTGGTAAAGAGCGTGTGTAACTCTTATCCATAGCTTAAACAGTGTATAAGTACACAGTTGTTAAACAGATGTTTTAAATATTTTTTATTAGTAAGACTGGTAATTTATATAAACTTAAAAGATATGTTATCTTATAAGTTTATCTGAGAAATGGACAGATTTATACATATTGCGTCAAGAACGCAAGCATTTCAAAGTGTAATAAAAAAAATGTTTGGAATAATTTAACGGAGTTCTTAGCGATTATCTTATTTTTAGCCCTCTATTAAAATTAAAACGTTATAACCTAAATTCCAGCATCATTCATGATTTATTTAGTTATTCTCGTCGTCATTAACTTACAAAACTTCTAATCTCTATTTTTTGTAGCTACTTCACGACCGTTTCCAGTTTATGCTTCTTGCCAAGTGCAATGAGGGCTAATAATCTTCCACTCACCAGATGTCGCTAGTTGAGACTAAGGTAAAGTTTTTTGTTACACAATGTGAGTTCATTGAGAAATTAGTTTTAAATAATAGTTTATCATTATCCAGAGTATTATATTAATACACAACATAATACGTCAGTGGTTTGATTTTTAATTTTTTTCACATTAGAACTCTTTTCTTTAAAAAGTCGTCTTTTAGTTAAATTTATAGTTTGGTTTATTCATTTCTAATGTATTTAATATAAAATATAACTAATAATACAGAAAGAAACCTTAAAGATTACTTTTCCTAAGAAATTATCGTCCCCGCTATGAAATCTGTCAAATATTTTACCTCGCTCTAAAGTGGCGCCGCCCTGGTGGCAGAAAAAGTCGTGGATGCCCTCATTATTACATAAAATAGGTCTTCTCGTTAAAGATTGCGGATGGCATAATACTCGTAACTGTAATTAATCTTAAGTAGGGTCAAGCTTAAGCAAACTAGAGTGTAATATCAATAATTTATTCAATTTAAGAATTAATAAACACTGCAAATTATTTACAACATTTATGATTACTAACTCTTCACACAAATTAATTATGCAACGTGTAAATTAAATGTGTTTGCTATGAAATTGAGATACATATTATTTGGGTCTTAATTGTATCTCAAACACAACATTAACTACGAAAAAAAGGACAAAGAATTCTCCAAACTTCAATATAATTACATGCAATGCAATTTTAATCTATTGCTCGTGATATATTTTAAGGTTTAAAAAAATTTACTTTATACTATGTCCTATAAGGTTTACGTGTTCTAGTGTTCAGCTTAATTTGAACATTGTGAGGTAAACGACATCTGGTTTCGATGCTAAGCCAGTAGTTGTGTGTCCCCAGCTCGCTAGCGCAGCTGCGGTAGACGGCTCCTTCTGTCTCCGTCCGCAGTGAACAGACGTCCCTCTTTTCCACAAGCACACGTCATATTTTGCTTGAGAGCAGACCTCACATGTTATTCACAACCAGACCTATATTTTATTTACGACCAAGATGAAGTCAGATCTAATATAATAGATCAACAAGCTGCAACCGTTACTTATAATTTACAGTCTAGCACGTGTACGGTGGAGTCTCACCCATGTGAGAAATATACTCTATCCGTATTTGTTCAGTGCTTCATTAGTTATTTTTTATATGTATACCTTATGTCTAATGTAATAAAATCAATCTCTCAATTTCGTCCCGTGTGTATCGAAAGTGGCTAATATGTGATAAGCCAAAAAAATCTAAGGCTAAGTAAAATACCCAGTACGATGATGGCGCAGCAACGTCAAAAGTGCAAGATGACTAGAATAGAATAGAATAATTTTTTATTCAATATTGATTATTACATAATTTTTATTGAAAGTCATTTTTTATTTACCACTGGTTCGGAAAATACCTCTGTCCTGGGAAGAACCAGCAAGAAACCCAGCGGGACTTTTTTCAAACATATTTCACTTAACAATAATTTCATTTATACAATTTTTAAATGATTTTTAATAGAACCAGCATGGTAGCGATCACCTTATTCCCAGGGGTTATTTTCATTCATGTATTCCTTGATATTATAATAACCCTTTTTGTACAGTTTTTCTTTAATAAAACTTTTAAACTTGTTTATTGATAAACTTTGAATATGTTCTGGGATTTTGTTGTAAAAGCGTATACATTGCCCCATAAATGAATTACTGATTCTGTGGAGTCTAGTAACTGGTATTACAAGCTTATGTTTGTTCCTAGTGTTTAAAGTATGCACATCTTATTCTTATTAAAGCTATTTATGTTTTTATGTACATACATTACATTTTCATAAATATATTGCGATGCCAAAGTTAATATGTTTATTTCTTTAAATTTAAAAATTCAGACAAATCTGAGGGACTCTTTACAATTTAGGTTATAAATCACCCGAACGGCTCTCTTTTGCAAAACAAATATAGCTTCAATATCAGTCGCATTACCCCATAGCAAAATTCCATAAGACATTACGCTATGAAAGTAACTAAAATACACTAATCTAGCTGTCTCAACATCTGTGAGATTTCTAATCTTTCTTACAGCATATGCTGCAGAACTAAGTCTGCTTGCTAATTTAGATATATGGGGGCCCCATTGAAGTTTCGCGTCAATAGTAATACCGAGAAAAACAGTGGTATCCACAAGACTCAACTCCTCCCCATTTAATAGCACATTGGTATTCGAATGTTTTATATTAGGTATTGTAAATTTAACACACTTTGTCTTATTGCCGTTTAAGAGCATATTGTTGGCGTTAAACCAATGTACTAATTTCGATAGAGCATTATTTACATCGTCATAATTAATTAACTGCCGTTTGAGTTTGAAAATTAAAGAGGTATCGTCAGCAAATAATACTATATCGTGATTGTCCCCTACAAGATAAGTTAAGTCATTAATATAGATTAAAAACAGTAATGGGCCATGAATCGAGCCCTGAGGAACGCCCATTGATACTATCGATCCGGATGAACCTTTACCATTAATCACTACTTTTTGAGTTCTGTTACTTAAATATGAAGTAATAAGTCTAAGCGCCAAATTTTTTACACCGTAATGTTGTAGTTTCCTGATTAATGTTTCATGATGAACACAATCGAAAGCCTTGGAAAGATCACAGAAAACACCTAGGGCATCCTGTGAATTCTCCCAGGCATTAAAAATATATTTCATAAGCTCAACACCGGCGTCAGACGTCGAGCGACCCCTTGTAAAACCAAATTGGTTTTTATGAAGTAATTTATTTCTATTAAAAAAAATTAACAATTTATCCAAAACTATTTTGTCAAAAATTTTACTGAGAGTTGGTAGACTAGACTATTCCTGCGATTGTCATTTCGGCTGACAAGCGTGACTATTAAGGTATACCTTACCATTTTTATACCGGCCGTGCCAATATTTCTTGGAAACACGTCGTCGAGTGCCAGAACTAACTTGTGTCTGAAATCGCGTCTATGTCAAACAAGGTTTCGGCATTCACCAACTAAATCAAATCTAGTTTAACCTCAGTTTGACTCAGCCAGCATCTGAATCTCAGGCGTTTACGTAATAACTGAAAAGAAGTTTTGCAGAAACTAAAAGAAGACCAAATTAACCTCTAAAAAGCTTCGTCCTCCTAAAGCTAAAGCTTGGTATGCTCATTGGGCAAACAGTACTTTATAATGGCGCACCGTTTGTTATTTTACAAAGTGAGGCCTCACATAGAATAGTGTTTTCATCTCTAGGCTGGAGTACCCCAGTACCAGCTCGTTCACATGCGTCACTTTCACATACTTTTGGAATCGTCTCCAACCGAATTCTTTCTGATCGGCTTGATTCACTGGCGCTGCGAAGAGACGTTGCATCCCTTAGCATTTTCAATCGCATTTGCCACAGGGAGTGCTTAGATGTATTGATCAGATTAATTCGAGCCGCTAACACACTTGCCATTTGCAGTTGTTCATTTTAGGCTCTAGTCACTTACTATCAGATGAGCCGCATTCGGCCGCTGTCCGTCCATGAAAAAGGAACCCAAATTTTTGTTCTTATCTTAGCATATGAGTACAAACATAGTTTGCAAAATCGTTTCCAAAATTTAAATACCGAATAGAAAAACAAAGAATCAAAGAGTTTAAGAGTGAATTAACATTACTTTGACTCTCAATTCTGAGCTTTATGATAAAATTAATAAGCCTGATATAAGCCTTATAATTTACAAAGTTATTTTAAGTATAACTTTTTATATATTTATTTATTTTTGACCTTTTTATAACATGACATTATTATAACAAAATGACTCAGGTAAACATAAATGAGTAAGGTAAACTTAATAAAAATGGTGTTAAAATTAAATGGATAAAATAATATTATTATTTTTTAAAAGGTTTTCCCCCATTTTCCAAACTAGGATTTTCTCCTGTATCGTGAAAGCATAGCATACTTAAATTCCAAGATCTTGATTTCCGTGCGGGATTCGATCTCTGTCCCTCAGCGGCGCAACTCAACGTTAAGGCCTGCGTCACGGAGCCGTCAAATATAGCTTAAGTCTTAATATAATATGTCAAAAATAAACGTAAGACAATTCTAGAAATTATTTTTGAATATTTAATTTTGTCTTTTCTATTTATATTTCAAGGTAATAAAAGTAAAAGTGTATAATGTTATCGTGCCAAAATAGAAACTGACGAATGTAGTATCCATTTGTATAGTGAAGCTTTGTACAATCTATATAAATAAATAAAATTGAAGTGGCTGTCTGTAACATCGGAAAAATAACCTTGCTGAGACGGTTATTGGCATTCCTTTAATTAATGAATAACCATTTTTAAAGTTTTTGTCTATCTGTCGCCAGGATAGATCTAGGTATATTTTATACGGAAAACTTATAGAATTTTCGATAAGTCTGAAAATAAATAAAATAATCTTATAGCTTAAATATAAATTGGTTCTTAATCATCTATTAAAGTCATCGCTTCTTACTTAAATGAATCATCCATGTCATATATATTGTTAAACAAACGTATATTATTCATAGTTATTTGTATATACTATTTATTATAATACTAATTATATATATATATATATATATATATATATATATATATATATATATATATATATATATATTTCATTGAAGTAATTTTTGCAACGAAACATTTATCCGTATTTTACCCTTGCTGAATTGTGACTTTTACACAAAAAATATAAGAATTAGTGTAGCATTCCTTCGCCATGTAGCTATATATTTATTTTTAACAGTGGTAGAGCCATGCGACAACTTTTGCTGTCGCACGGATGGGCCGGCTCGAACCGGGGTGGTACCACGACCTCACAGAATACCAGCGTGAAGTAGAGGTTTACCTCTGCGTTTCGCTTGGTGAGTGCAGGTGGCCGGAGGCCCTTTTTACTGGAAATGAGGCATTCCATCTTAGTCCTCACGGGTGACAACGCATCTACATTTTGATTCGCAAACGAGGATAGATGTAGATGTCTATGGGCCGCAGCAACCACTTACCATCAGGTGGACTGTGTGCTCGTTTGTCACCCTTATCCTATAAAAAAAAATACGAGGGTGGATTGAAAAGTACTCGGCCTAACCAAGAAAATAAACACATACTAAATCAGTTATATTTTTATTTTTCTACATAATCACCATCAAGTTCAATACACTTTTGCCACCTCCCCTTCCAAGCATTTAGACCGTTGAAAAAAAATGATTCTTCCTTAGAGTCAAAATATGCGTCTACAGCTGCTTTGACCTCGTCGTTTGTCGAAAATCTTTGACCTCCCAAGTGCTTTTTTAGGTTAGGGTACAGAAAGAAGTCTGATGGTGCCTAATCAGGTGAATACGGCGGATGCGGTAACAGTTCAAAGCCACAGTTGTGAATTTCAGCCATTGACTGTACTGACGTGTGAACACGGGCGTTATCTTGATGAAACAGGACTTTTCTTCTGAGCATTCCTCGACGTTTTTCTTTTATTTCCTCTCGTAAACGACGTAGTAAGGTGCAGTAGTAATCAGAGTTTATAGTCTGACCCCTTTCAAGATAATCAATCATAATCACACCTTTCGAGTCCCAGAATACTGAAGCCATCACCTTATTTGCCGACAAAATCGACTTAGGCTTTTTAGGGGGTGGTGAACCAGGTCTTCTCCACTGTTTTGATTGTTGTTTTGTTTCCGGTGTACAGTAATGAACCCATGTTTCGTCTATAGTAACAAAACGATTCAAAAAATCATCTGCATCGGCTTCAAATAACTCCAAACAGTCGCGTGAAATAGTCAATCGCGTCCTTTTTTGTTCAACTGAAAGCAGTCGCGGAACCCACCTCGCAGACACCTTGTGGAAACCCAACTCGTTGACAATGATGTTTTGAGTTCGTTCATAAGAGATGCCTATAATCTCGGCTATCTCTCTAATTTTTAATCTGCGGTCTCCCATTATTAAATCAAGTACTTTTTTAATATTTTCGTCAGTAGTTGACGTCGAAGGCCTTCCAGAGCGGGGTTCATCTTTCACACTCTCTCTACCACGCTTAAATTCTGCTATCCATTTTTTGACGGATGAATATGACAGAGCACAATCGCCTAATGTACTGACCATGTCATCATGGATGGCTTTTGATGATAACCCCTTCTTATGGAGGTACTTAATGACCGCACGCTGCTCGATTTGCTCCATTCGCGGAAATTATGTCCGATTACATTGTTAATAAATTTATAAAATCACAACTAATTATCGCACACGTTTCGAACTTCACACAATGAACTAGTCTGAACTGAACTAAATAATGTGGGTAGATTTGATTTTTAGAATTGAATGGATCTGTGTTAGGCCGAGTACTTTTCAATCCACCCTCGTATCTTACTCGTTTATAGTTGTATATCTACATTGACATATATATTGCGAAATGACGAAAAACCCAACACGAAATCGGTACTAAACCTAAATAAATTTATATTATAATTTAACACTGTCAATTTATACTTTAAATGTTGAATTTTATGAGTTTTATCCACTACGCGTTTAGCGTGAGAGGTTGTTTGTATGTTCAAACGAAAGCTTCCATTTATCTCCAAAACCGCTTGACCGATTTAGATACGGTTTTCTGTAAAGGCATCTGGATCATCGGCGATGGCTTTTACCTAGGTTTTATGACTTTAATTCACCAGAGGGCTATAAATATTATTTGTTCGTTAAAATGAGATTTAGCGCATTATTTCGCGAGACGACGTGACCGATTTAGATGCGGTTTTTGTGAAGTGTATAGCATCTAGGTGAGTAGCATCTGTACATGAACTGCTGAGTGTCTAATGATGGAGCAGAACATCATCGTAGGGAACTCTGCGAAGGCACATAACTGGTAAACCGTGTTTGGGCACTGTTGATAGTGTTTGATGAGTAGCTTCTGAATATGAACTACTGGCAGTCTAATGACAGAACAGAAAAACATCGTCGGTAAGTATGTGGAGGAATGTAGTTAGTAAACCATATGCCTGTATTCAGTATGCCTATACCTTATGCACTATTTCATAATGAACTTATGAAGGGTCCTAATGATGAGGATGATAATGTAATGTAGAGTGTATAATATTTTGTAAGACATCATACATACAGAAGGTCAAACAAATAGACAGATATTTAGACAATAACAATTTAAAAACAACCACGACGAGTGTAAATGTTGTAATTGAAAAAGTTAATCCTTTATAACAAATTTTATTCCATTAGTTAAAAGGAATTTAGTAACAGAAAATACAAATTAAAAGCGTTTTAAAAAGGGTTGATATGTCGTGAGTTCTCTCATATAAAATTCTACGAAAAAAAACAAATAGGCACACAAAGGTTCCTTTTTTTGCATATTTGGTTGTTCATTTGGCATAGTTAAAGTTTATATGGAGAAAGAGTACAGAAAGTTAAAATTTATAAATAATATGTGTTGCATAAATAACAAATACATTAAATTAAATTATATAAAACATTCATTGATTACGTTCCGAGGGAGGAAGTTCGTTGCTTCTATACGGGAATAATACGGTCCGTAGCCTTGTAAAGGACGCCTGCATAGGCGAAAAGACTGTAGATCTAAAACCTACAGTATTCAAAATTGTAAGTGTAAACAATGAGTGCAAAACCTATCCAACCGCAGAGAGGTGTAAGACAGGGTGACGTTATATCCACGAAACTCTTCACTGCTGCATTGAAAGAAATCAAGCTACTGGACTGGAAAGGATACGGTATTAAATTCAGTGGCGAGTACATCACTTCCTACGATTTTCAGGCGATATACTCCTTATGTCAGAATCACTGGGGGATCTAATCATTATACTCAATGACCTCAATAGTGCCGTAGTGTCTTAAAACGAACATGAACAAAACAAAGATCATGTGTAACGTCTATGTCACACCTATGCCGATAGTTATTGGGAGCGGCGAAGTTCGAAATTGTTGACGAGTATGTTTACCTGGGACAAATAGTCCGACTAAAAAAGTACAACTTCGACCGAAAAGTCAATCGACGGATGCAACTCGGCATCGTCCGAGAGACTACGACACATCTTCTCGTCTGATATACCTCAAAACTTGAAAACAAGATTGTACAACCATTGCGTGTTGTCAGTGATGATTTATGGATCTGAGACGTGGTCCTTCACTACTAGCCGTATAAGGGAGCTTACAGTCGCTCAGTGAGCAATGGAGAGGGCTATGCTCGGGGTTTCTCTGCATAGTAAACTTAGAAATGAGAATATCTGCAGTAGAACCAGACAAACCGACCTAGCCCGACGGATTAGTAAGCTGAAATGGCAATGGGCCGGCCATATAACTCGAAGAACCGACAACCAATGGGGAAGAAAGGTTCTCGAGTGACAGCCTCGTATCGGTAGGTGAAGCTTAGCCAAACTAGATGGAGTGACGACCGGGTAAGACACACAGGAAGTCGATGGAGGCAAGTGGCTCAGGGCCGTACTTTGTGGCATTCCTTGTGGGAGGCCTATGCTCAGCAGTGGACTTGTGAAGGGCTATAATGATGATGATGATGATAATCAAATTTCGGAACCGTGATAGGGCTCCCTGTCTATTTATATATTATGTGAGCAACACAGATTCGATAAAATTGTGAATTGCAAAGTAAAGTGCTGATTTACCTTACGTGCTTAACGGTAAAGGAAAACTTCGTGGAGAAACCTGAATATTTCAAAAATAAAATATTTCAAGAACATGTAAAGTTTGCTTATATAATAAATATTTTTTAAAAGAACGAATATGGTTAAAAATGGTTAAAAAATATTATTTATCTTTATTCTAAATAAGGCCACATTAATAGATCCTATACAGGCGAAACCGGGTAGGATGCTAGTATAGAATATATCTTTAAGTTGTTTTTTTTCGATTTTAAAAGAGTGTCTTCTTTAACCTTTTCGGATAAGCTCAAATTATAAGAAGCTGACACAAGATGACACATCTCCCTAAGGAATTTGACATGTTCATTGAATTTTTCATTCCATTCCGCTGAACAAGAATTATTATAATGTATTTGAAAGGAGTACGCTATTACTTTAATCATAATATACTTTAAAAAATTGCAAATGTTATGTTATAATGTCATTTAAATTATATTTATTAGTTTGATTTATTGTTATATTGAAATTTAAAATTGTATACAGTTGCTTAATTTACCAAACCATTATCGCTTGAAACGGCAGCACAACGTAGCCTACTTTCCTTTCAACTAACATGGGTGTAAAATCTTTAAAGATTCATCCTCTCCTGGATGTGGTGCACTCTGCTGAGTGACGGATCAACTCTGACAACCGATTGACGGTGGAAACGAAAATGCTTAATCAAATTCCCACATCTAAATTATAATGATCAGCATAGAATCTAAATGATAGCTCAAGGATGCTTGCTGAGATTTTTCTAGCGGACTTACCTCTTATTTATTAAAATGATATAACAGGATCAGTAATTGTATAAAAAAAATTAGCCTACACATTAACAATACGCTGAATTAAAGTCAGGTTACAGAAATGAGTCGCGAAGTCATCTGGGGGCACGGCAGTGCCGCCGCCAAGTCGAGCAAAGAAGCGGCACGGCCGTACCATCCTTTTCTCGAAGCAGTTCAGGCCATTTTCGAAACCCTATAACTTCGTTGTGGATAAAATTAGAAGCCTGAATTTTCAGTCTCTTCAGACCATATCAATATTAAAAATCATTTATGTCTTAAATAAATTGACTTGGCAATCGCACTAAACAATCTAATTTAATGTAATATGTATTACTTGAGAGATACATTGTGTTTTCATGCGATGGCCAAGTCAATCTATTTAAAACATAATGATTTTTAATATTGATATGGTCACTATAAGATGTTGTTACGAGTAGGTTAGCGAATTACGTAATAACTTAAGACAAAAAAATCCTTAAGTAGGGACTGAATAAATTAACCGACTTGGTATTGCATGGATCTCACAACTTTTTACGCTAGAACTGAGTTGCGAGACTTGGTTTTTTTTCACAAGTTATGTTTTTGATGGCATTTCTACTTTATGTTATCTGTATCGTCTAAAATATTTTCTTCGTGTAAAATCTAAGTTCACGCTTGTCCATCGCTGATGTTACCCATAATTGTTATGCAGATGTGTGTTACGCAGATCTGTCCCAAGATATTCTCTAAACATCTAAACAACCCGAAACGCCTTCTCAATAACTGAATTAGATCTATTTTCGGTCTTCGTAAGTATGACCACATTTCGCAATACAGGTCTAAGCTTAACTGACTTACAATCCGGCGGAGGTGCGATTCCAGAACATTGCTCTTTTTTTTTCATATAAATGACCTATCTTCGCCTTCTTATCTTAAGAAGAAACTTCACTATCTATCCTAATCTTATGATAGGATTCTACATTCTTGTTCTAACAACAAAATGTGCAGGAATAACTGCCCACTTCACTGAGTTCTACGCTACTCCTTCACAGTTCAGTCTATGAATAAAAAAAATACGTCACGTTTGTAAAACTCTTTACCCGATGATATCATAAAAGCACCCAATAATTATGCTTTTAGAAAAATAATTCGTTCAGTATATTATATCTTTTGTTAAACAGCCATACATATGTATTACACACAGTTATTTGTATTTATGTGTAACATACTAGCTGCTACCCGGGGAGTTGCAGTCGCAGAAAAAATAATTGCGGAAATATCGTTTTAAATTTGGAAGGATATTGTATAATTAGGAATAATGAATGACTTAACTACAATGAATGATACTACATTAATTGAAGTTGAATAATATACAACTTAACTCAAATAAATTTGTCGGTACCTACTATTAGTACACCTACTGTAAGTTCATTGTACTATGCCTATAACCTTCGCAGAAGTGCATGTAATATGTTGACAAAGTTTTACC
The DNA here is from genome assembly GCA_033319125.1 of Parnassius glacialis. Classification (NCBI taxonomy): domain Eukaryota; kingdom Metazoa; phylum Arthropoda; class Insecta; order Lepidoptera; family Papilionidae; genus Parnassius; species Parnassius glacialis. The sequence goes on along the minus strand of JAVANC010000006.1, from coordinate 23,263,149 downwards.
GCAAACTGATGAACGGTATGGCACCGCATAAAATACGAACAAACCAATATTAATTTTTATATATTAGATATTTTTATAGTTTATTTCTCTCTAAATGTATATTATGTCGGCACGTCTATAAAATAGTGGATCGAAAGTAATGGCTGGTTTACACAGGGACAGTAACTGACTTCGAATTCGAGGCAAGTCAGTGCTGACCCGCTACTGGCACAATGTAAATTGATTTGGAGTCAGCAGTCAGCCAGTGCAATATTCCTGCTTGAATATTTTGAAGTCAGTTCACTCCCCCCGCCACCCGTGCTTTTGGTTAGTTGCTGGCCCCTTTAGGGGTATATATGTTCTGTGTTGCTGGCTTAGTATTATAGAGTGACGTTGCGTCGTATCATAAAATTATAAAATACATAGATTAGTAAATGAAGGTAAATGAACGCATTTTTTATATTACTGAAAACATGCATGATACATTTATTTATATCAATTATTATATAATTTATATTCATTAAAATACATTACATAGTTTGTTTACGTTTCCATGACTAATAATGATTATATGGTAATAATAATAATAATAACAAAAATCCAACATTGAATGTTATTATTTCAAAAAGTTTCCGTCTCCGATTTCTTTCGCATGGCATTCAATTTTCTTACGACTTCTTTGCTATTTTACGTACACTTTTAATATACCGTTACATTAATAGCTAAATTAGGAAGCTTATTTATCACTAATTCATCAACGAAAAAGCTTTAACTTAAGACGATTAAAATAACAATGACGCATCTGATGTTGCACATATTACAGCATAAATGGTGAGATTTTAAAGTATTTCGCCAGCACATTTTTGGCGTTCGATACTTGCGAATAGTCAATAAAGCCACTTTTAAAGTTTGATCCTGTGACTTATTAATGGTCGTAGTAAATTCCAACATTAGCGGCAATTTCAGCCTTTTAAATTAAAATAATTAGAATGCGGGCATCAAAACACATTCTACGTTCGCTGTTCGAATCTGAATAGTGGCCTGTTGGCTGTTGCAGAAGCAAAGCTGGTGCCATGTCATTCACGTGAATCCTCAAATCCTCGGCGTTGTTGTGAGGGACTCACAACATCGCTAGACAATTCTCCCTATCGCCAATTTTTCACACGGTATTGATACCATTTTATCGTCAATGTACTTCACTTGCATTTACTTATTTATATAATCTTTTTTTCATACTACCTTATAAGAAGGGATATAAAGAGTGGACTTAATGCCTTATGGCATTCTCTACCAGTCAACCCTGGATGATTTTTGAAGCTGTGACAGGTGTAAACAATCACTTTATAAATTAATAAATAAGTAATGCATTGTAGCCAATGAACGACATCTCCTGATAATGCGAACTTGTATTATACCAACAGTTAGAAAGGAAAGATTACGGATGTTTACCACGTAGGATGTCATTATTTTATGCTCACTTAACTAATACCTATGTACATATATAGTAAACACACACACGCACGCACGCACGCACGCACTCACGCACGCACGCACGCACGCTCACACTTAAGCACGCACGCACGCACGCAACCATAAACGCACGCACGCACGTACGCTTGTACGCAGGCACGCAAGCACGCACGCACGCACGAACTTACACACACATGCATGCAAATACGCACGCCCGCAAGCATGCACGCACGCACGTACGCACGTCGACCTCAAGCACACGCATGCACGCACACATGCACGCACGCACGCAATCACGCAGGGACAAACGCACACACGCACGCATGCCCACAAGCACACACGCATGCGTGCTAGCACACAGAGAGAGAGAGAGAGAGAGAAAGTTAGAGAGAGAGAGAGATAGAGAGAGACACAGACAGCCACAGAGACACGCACAGACATACACACAGATACACACGCACACACGCAATCACGCACACACGCAAGCACGCACGCACGCAATCCCACACGCACGCAATCCCGCACGCACGCACGCACGAGATAAATATATTTTACATCTTAATTAAGGACCTAGAAATTTTACATACCCATTAACATTCATTCAGCTACATATATTGGTTTGAAGAATCAATAATAGAATTTTCCTAAATGTTAATTAATTAATATTAATAAGTTATCCCACAGAAACCTTGGATTAAAATTTAGGATACTTTGGTTACTCCAAGACCCAAAGATATCTTCATACTATTTTTTTTTGTAGAATAAGAGTGACAAACGAGCATACAGTCCACCTGATGGTAAATGGATGCTGATATGGCCTACAGCTGCCCCTGCAAATGTTGAATATCCCGGGGCCCATGAGCGGAAGATTCAACGAGCAGCTGCAGCTCCTTGGACTCCACTGCCTCCGCCCATCTATGAGTCAGGTAGACCAGAAGATCACCAGCTGAGCGACCTCGACGGATATCGTACTGGCGGTCACTAATCAGCTGGTGATCCTCAAGGTACCGCATGAGCTGGCTGTTAATAATTGTTTCCATTACTTTGGAGAACAAGGAGGTGAGTAGTTCAAAGTTCAACATTCAATGTCCCGGATTCATTTATCACCAAATTACAAATAGGGAACTAACGCGATCTCTTCATGAGCCACACGGTTCAGCGTTAAACACAACTAAGTTCCTTCGTTCGATCTCAAATACTACGACGCGACAAGAATTCAAAATACGCCTAGCTGACACGTAAAACTAACAAAACAGCCAACACACAAAAAAGGGCACTTAACGCGACGGCACAATTACAATGATTTCCAGACAATCAACTGGGAGACGCTCTCGAACAAGGAATGCACGGTTCGAATCCTAGACCGTATATCTACTAGGCGCGCGCGTGCGAAATTCCGCGTCACCCGAGCAAGTTAAATAGTGCAAAACTCACTTGAAACGCAATCACTATATAAATTGCACAACTACTCTCAAAGAAGTCACTTCAATCAGTCGAACACAATAAAAGCCTCTTCTCGAGACTTAGACCCTAGACAACCTAATCCGAGGCGGTTTTCACGAAACACAATTGCGTAGCGAAGTAACAGGTACTAAATCTAACCATCTGAACCCTACACCGGTCGAGTGAACTTCGGCAGCGATAACCGAGATACGCGGATTATCCGCACCACCGCCTCTCGAGCTGCTGTCTCTTCGCCCACGCGTCGAGCCACTGCAAACCACACACGGCTGCCCCACCTAGCGGCGTTTACCTTACCTACATACCATCGGGTGACGCGCCAGCTCGAAAGCGATTGGGTGCGCCTCAAAATGACCATTATTGGGCATAAAAAAACCCCGTCCCGGACATAAGGACTTATGTCCGCGAGCAAACCGACAGACGGGACAGGGTTGCGACGGCACGTTGCAAGACCGAATCTACAACCAAACCTAGGCCATCGTAGGCACCCCAGCAGATCTTGCAACTGTAACCACCGCCTCAAAAATACAGCCCCAACATGGGCAAGCCGCAGGGTCGAACCTCCACTGGATGCCCTTCCTGGACATCGCAGCACCTCAATAAGTCCTATTACTGGACAGAAGTCTGACGACCTTCTTCAAACACCTATCTGTGCCCCTATGATTCGTTCCGCAATCCGACCGGATCAGGTCTGCAAACAACGACGCGATACGAAGCGGCCCAGCGTGGCCTCCTAAGCTTCAATGCAGAGAGCACCCACAAATTCCACATGAACGTCATCTGTGGAGAGCCAAAAGAAACGCACAGATAGTCCTCAGTATGAATTTTCAAACAAGTAGGCATAACCAAGCTATCCACCATATAATCATTCACTCAAAAGTGCGGCAGCTGATTTCAATCTGATAATCTCCAAACTAGCTAGCCTTTTAGACAAGTAGTCCTATGCTCATATTTCAACCAATTTTCAAAAGCATCAATGTTCAACTACAGAATTAATTCAAACAAATTAATCACCGATGCACATAGGTCAAACTGACAAATTAAACAAAACGATAAACGTAAGAGACAGCCCTATTTCTCATTTCAAATAAATATCTTAGACAGTGCCAACAAAAATGTGAACACAAAGAGAGGAATGATTCTTATTCCCTTCGGCACAAATAGGGTTATTCAATTTCAACTTTCTTTTCAACAAAACACAATGATCAAATACATTTACAAAAACATATGTACAAATATTCAAATAGCGCGTCATTCAATTTCAAATAAATTCAAATTTTCCTTTCAGCAAAACAAACACAGTGATCAAATACAATTACAAAACATATGTACAGTATTCAAAGAGCACATTAAATTCGCCTTCTTAATCACAACCGCCACAAATATAAAACATTTCGCGGAAGGCACAAAACTATTTTTAATTTTAATTTAAAGCATCGTTAATTAAGTGCTCGACCAAAACCAAATCTAACAATCCCTAACAGCGCAATTCAACGCTCCCATGGAGCCCTAGTCTTCCCTACAACCAAGCGGAGACCCACCGTGTTGTGAACCCGGAACCAATAAAGCGCGTACTGTTAAACAATCGACGCTCGGGTTGTATACACTCACTGAGGCCGTCGACAATAGAACAGTTTGACAAGTGAGCTGTTAACGGCTCACAGAATTAGTGGAGGCGGCCGTGGTGGGAGCTAGGGCGGCAGCTACCTAGCTGGGGCTGCCTGCATCAAAGGGGGAACGGTAGTACCCCAAGCCGCGGCCACTCAGCTGACGAGGGTGAAAAGGGTCTAGCTGACCGCTGAGTGGCAGTGAAGTCCCTCTCAACATACTGAGGGAGGGGGAGACGACCCCCCGTCCCTGGTGGAACAACCCCCCGACAGGGGGCGCGGCTGAACGCCCCCGCCCGTGGGAGTCGAGGGCTCGGGAGAGCCCTGAGAGGAAACGCCGTTCGCATCCAGACACAAAACGGCATGGTGACAGCCCTGGCAGCGCGATGGCATCACTTCTAAATACAAATTACTAAGCGGCTCAAATAAAAATTACAAATTAACAAATACAAAAGAATTAACAAATAACAAATACAATTCCTATCAAATCAAGTTAAATACAAATTACACAAATACAAATTACTATTTATTAGATCAAATACAAATTACAAGACAAATAAAGATACACATCACAGTCGATCAACAAAAAATGCCTCGCTCGGACAACCGACCCTTCGATAAGTAATCTACTATAATTATACGACAACGATAATTATCCGATAATTAATTTAATTAATAATTACCCGACGCATATCTAGTTCTAGCGAACTCCCGCTTGCGCAACCTACGGGCGTGGCGTTCAAATCTACCCGCTAACAAACAAAAAAAGGAAGCAATAAAAGAAAAGAATTTTATTATTACGTATTACGGCCGGGCGTGATTGTAGACACAAAATTAGACCAATCCTAACCACGCTCTGCTACCATCAATGATACAGCCTACAGCTGCCCCTGAAAATGTCGAATATCCCGGGGCCCATGAGCGGAACATTCAACGAGCAGCTGCAGGTCGGGCCCAATTGACCACATGGAAAAATGTCCTATTATACTAAACTATATGGGAGAATGCTAGGAAAATATAGTACGTACCTGTCTCCGAATCTAAGACCGCCCCAAGGCTCGGTCAGGCCGTAGGTGGGTGTAAGGTGCATGGAAAGTAGTGTTTAGTGATGTGTATGGTGTGTGTGTGACCTGGCCCAGCTAAAGTGACCGGCAGCGGCCGAGTTCCATGCTGCCCCGCAATGCTGCATCACTCCAGCAGGCTTCACCGCTGGACCATTTCTTACTTCATTGTCACTATTTCAGTCTATTAACTTTATTGCACATTTTACTAACCTAAACTCGCCTAGTTCCACATTCATCGTAGAATCGAACACGTGATACCAGACACAGTAACGGACAGTAGTTCAAAGTTCAACATTCAATGTCCCGGATTCATTTATCACCAAATTACAAATAGGGAACTAACGCGATCTCTTCATGAGTTACACGGTTCAGCGTTAAACACAACTAAGTTCCTTCGTTCGATATCAAATACTACGCCGCGACAAGAATTCAAAATACGCCTAGTTGACTGACACGTTAAACTAACAAATCAGCCAACACACAAAAAAGGGCACTTAACGCGACGGCACAATTACAATGATTTCCAAACACTCAACCGGGTGATGCTCTCGAACAAGGAATGAACGGTTCGAATCCTAGACCGCATATCTACTCGGCGCGCGCGTGCGCAATTCCGCGTCACCCGAGCAAGTTAAATAGTGCAAAACTCACTTCAAACGCAATCACTATATAATTTGCACAACTACTCTCAAAGAAGTCACTTCAATCAGTAGAACACAATAAAAGCCTCTTCTCGAGACTTAGACCCTAGACAACCTAATCCGATGCGGTTTTCACGAAACACAATTCCGTAGCGAAGTAACACGCACTAAATCTAACCATCTGGACCCTACACCGGTCGCGTGAACTTCGGCAGCGATAACCGAGATACACGGATTATCCGCACCGCCGCCTCTCGAGCTACTGTCTCTTCGCCCACGCGTCGAGCCACTGCAAACCGCACACGGCCGCCCCACCTTTTTTTTTATAGGATAGGGTGACAAACAAGCACGCAGTCCACCTGATGGTAAGTGGTTGCTGTGACCCATAGACATCTTCATTTATCCTCAATAAAGAATCAAAATGGAGATGCGTCGTCACCCGTGAGGACTAAGATGGAATGCCCCTTTTCCAGTAAAATGGGTCTCCGGTTCTCTACACTCACCATACGAAACACAGCAACATTAAGCTACTATTTTAAGCTGGTATTCTGTGAGAGCGTGGTCCTTCCCCGGTCGAGCCGACCCATTCGTACTACAACTATACTACTAATATAGCTGCAGCATGGCTCTACCACGTAAAAAACCACCTGGCGGCGTTTACCTCACCTACATACCATCAGGTGACGCACCAGCTCGAACGCGATTGGGTGCGCCTCAAAATGACCATTTTTGGGCATAAACGGATGCTGTGGCCCATAAACTTCTACATCCATCTGTAATCTTTAAATAATAGGACTTTACATATGAAATTGCCGTTCTGCGGTACTGGCCATTTCAAAACAAAATAATTTTTCTTTAGGTCAGAATTCTAATTTTAAATTAATTTTATTTTAAAAATATGGGATTCTTTTTCCTAAATTAGTCATTTATTTATTGATTGGCGTTATGTTTTCATCGCATTTGAATCTTTTTCGTCATCATGGATACGTTAAAAAATCGAGTAATTATGGAATATGACGGTACGTGGCAGCAACGCAGCAACGCAGCACAAGCGGCACGCAACATCGACGTTTACGTTTACGGAGCGAATACAACAAATAAACGCACCACCTGCTATTGCCCACTTCTATTCTGCTGGAAGTTTCGACGTGAAAAATTAACCTCGTGGTAGTCCGAAAACTGGTTGACAATGACGTATTAAGGCCGATTGTGGAAGCTTATGCAGGAAGCTTATGTGGAAGAAGAATTAGCAGCTACTTTCGACGTTAGCATCTCAACAATATTGGTCCATTTGCATCAAATTGGCAAGGTAAAAAAACTTGACAAATGGATGCCCCACGAACTCAATGATCGCCAGCGCGAAGTACGCGTCGAGACGTGCTTTGCACTGCTCAACAGGCACACAAACGAAGGAATTATGAACCGCATTGTAACCTGCGAGGAAAATCGATTTCTTTTTGACAATTGCAAATGCTCAGCAAGTTGGTCGGATCCTGGTTCAGCACCTAAATTTTTTGAAATAACTAAAATACCCTTAACGAAAACTTACCCCTAGAAAAGTGATGGTCACTTTCTGGTGGTCTAGCGCCGGTGTGATTCATCACAGCTTCTTACCAAACGGGATGAGCGTTACTGCAGATGTGAAGTACTGAACACAATGATGGAGAAGCTCGCACGTCTCCAACCAGCTTTGGTCAATCGCTTGTCTCCGCTGCTCCTGCACGACAACGCGCAACCTCATGACTCAAGTTACAAGAGCTGGGGTTGGAAGCTCTCCGTCATCCGCTGTAGTCACCAGACCTTGCGCCTACAGACTTCACCATTAGACCCGGTAGGTGGCGTGGTTGTCGAGATCCAGAAATCACCAAGCCGGGGCGGAACGCTAGTTAAGAAAGCCTCGTATCCCGTAAAAATAGTCTCCAGTTCTCTACACTCACGAAACACAACAGCATTAAGCTGCTATTTTATGCTGGTATTCTGTGAGAGCGTGACTTTTACCCTGTCAAGCCGACCCATTCGTGCTGTAATTATATAGCTGCATTATGACTCTTTACGTATAAATTTCATGAAAATTTATACGTAGTAGAGCCATTTTCATTCTATCTTACAGTAACCATGCATTTTTCCGGGATAAAAACTACTATAAACTATCTGAACGCAATAAATAATGTCGATCCGTTGTTTCGTTGCGGTGTAAAAGAGGGATACGCCACAAACCATTAAGCACACTTTCACATTTATATTATTGCTGTTGTCCTACCAATACGCAACAACAAAACTCAATACAGTGAAGGACTTTTTTTTAGGGCTTGTTTGTTTCAGTATACTCATGTGAGCTATATATGTGACTTGGTCATAACTTCTGTACAATATCCACTTGTGTGCCTGACTTTATTTAGTAAAAATGTTGCGTCAATCAGAAAACACCTCTAAAATGGCCACCTGTTCCACCGTTCTGTATATTTAAATCTAAGATATTTTGATATAATTAAATTAAATGCTGCCCGAGTAAGAATTCTGTAGGATTATAATATATTATTCTTTATTCTTTATCTACTGTTGTCTGTTATATGATAACACGCATATAATAAAACTATACCGTGTTTTTAAATGCTTACAATACAAAAACAACTAAAAATTGGACCATGTTCAATCACACGACAATGTTACTTTAATTGTTTTTGCAGCTGCAAAAGGCAGTAGGTTGTACGGGGTAGATAGAGGCTACGGATTTCCATTTGGCACGATCCTGATACACCTTTCTCGCCTCTTTTACTTTCATATACCTACACATATGTTAGGTTAATAACTACTATTGTTAGGTTAATAACCACTATATTACTGTTTATAATGGAATTACTTGACAAGTGATTTGACTTTATACTATAATTTCTATTGTTAGGTTAATAACCACTATATTATTGTTTATAACGGAATTACTCGATAAGTGATTTGACTTTATAGTATAATTATTATTAGTTGCTTACATTAATGATTACGGATAATGGATAGAGTAATATAATTTAACCGGAAGGATAATGTTTTGATTGCTGTAAAAGAGTGGGGCGGAAATGACGCCGCCCCACCTTGCTAACAAGTGCAAAAGGTTGATTAGTAAATTGGGAGTGGCATTCGCGCAACGCTTGTCGTCGCAGTTAGACGTGAAGTTAAATTGAATTGTGTACAAGTTAAATTGTGAAGTGAAATAAAGTGTAATAGTTGGAAAAACCGTTTTATTTTCTATCTGGTCTTGAATAGTATAACACATATATGCTCGTCGGTTGAAACTTAAATAAAACTTTCTTCTAGGGCGTCCCTTCCCAACTCTGCCATTCACTTCTACAACATACATTATTACCAAATCACCGAAGCATTCCTTTCTTAATCCTAGTCACAACAACATTTTGCAAATCACACGTTTCTCTTATCACACAATTTTTCACCCTGTCATTAAGATTCAGCCCTAACATATACCTTAATGACCGCATTTCTACAGCATTTATTCTACTCTCGTGCTTCTTCTGCCACACCCAACTTTCACTACCATACATTAAGTCAGGGACTAACACAGCATTGTTACTTTCCATGCGTGTCTTTTTTGACACATTCTGACTTCTCAGAATAGAGTGAAATGCCCCATTTGCTCCGTGTCCTGCGGTTACCGACGAGTGACCTTCTTCTATCCTTATCAAATCTACCAACCCTGCTAAATACACACCCCAAATACATAAGCTCATCCACTTTCTCAACCAACTCCCCTTCAATTCTTATTTCACATAAATATTTTGTTTTATTTTCTTCACTTTCAAAAACCATGACTTTCGTCTTAATTTCGTTCACTTTCATTCCCCTATCTTTTGATTACCTGTTCATTAATGTAACCATCATTTGCAACTTAACCGCCTACGATGCAAATATGAGTTGGTCATAAGCGTACAAAAGGCATTTGACGGTTAATTCACCCATCTTAATTCACATTCTTTAACTTTAAAATTTTCCAAACAACTATCCATAAATAGGCTTAACAGCCACGAGGCAACCCTGTCTGACACCTTTATGAATTTCAAACCATTCCGAGTAAGCCCCGTTGATCCTGTTACAAGCACTAGAGTCCCTATAAAAAGATTTTAATGCCTGTATTAACCCAGTGCTAAACTCAAATGAGTTAAGAATTTGCTATTCACCTCCCATAACTTATCTAAAATCTACTAAAACATAAAAAAGGCGCATAGAATTAGATTTTATGATACCAGATACGGTAAATTCTTATTGCTCTACAAAATTAAAATAATGTAAATAAAAATTGCAGTAAACAATTCTTCAAAGTCGGAAAATTTAAGCGGAATTTTCTTTTATAAAAAGTTGCTGGTTGCTTAAGAATGTACTTCTAAGAAATAAGAAAAAGGTCAAGCGAGCGGTGCAAGTTAACAAGCAACAAGAAAAACTACTCGTACAATGAATTTAACCGGAGAACTAAAGTTATTTCTCTTATTTGCAATTAACTCCGAGCAACACACTAAAAAAGGTTTTAATATTACGCTTCACGTTCATTTCTCAACAAGCCCTCCAGAAGGAATAGTAAAAAGTGATCGTTTAAATAACGGTTCCTTTAGAAATTAATATATTTTAATTCATTAATTAGAATCATTTATTGGTGGTAGACATACGCTGCCGCTACTCTATGGTTGTAGCATGAAAGGGTCGGCTCGACCTGGAAAGAACAACGCTATCACAGAAAACCAGCGTAAAATAGCAGCAAAAAAATTAATTAATTTTTACTTTAACATTTTAAGCCTCGATTTCGAAAATAATCTGAGTAAATTCCAAAAATAAAAAATCGGAAAATAAATATATATAATCAATATTATGTGTAACATTACTCAAAGCAAACAATAACTGTCATTTCTTTAAGATAAATACTTTTTCTTTTGGCTTTTTATTTGTTAACTTGTCAAAAATTAAAGTATTTTTTTAGAAATCACCTTGATTATTGCTCCCTTTCATACAAAAAAAAAGAAAAATTAAAAAAAGGAAAACTTAAAAAACTGCGTTCTGTATTTCAAGGACGAGGTTCACGGCCGGAAATAGAGTAGAGAAAGTAGAAGTTTTTTTTAACATATGGCGGAGTATTAGCATCTTTTAAGATTAAATAAGATGTCAATAAAATTCTGGAGTGACGCCTTTGACGTATTGTGAGCCATTTTACGTAGTGATGTTATATTTTTTGATATATTTTTGAATCAAAATAATGTAAATCGCACTTTGTTTTTATTTTCCGAATATCTAACCTATCTTATGGTTTTTTAACTTGCAAACTTTATATGTTTTATATGTGGTAGAGCCACGCGGCAGCTTTTGCTGTCACACGGATGGGCCGGCTCGAACCGGGGTGGTACCACGACCTCACAGAATACCAGCGTGAAGTAGAGGTTTACCTCTGCGTTTCGCTTGGTGAGTGCAGGTGGCCGGAGGCCCTTTTTACTGGAAATGAGGCATTCCATCTTAGTCCTCACGGGTGACAACGCATCTACATTTTGAATTGTAATAAAGAATAGATGTAGATGTCTATGGGCCGCAGCAACCACTTACCATCAGGTGGACTGTGTGCTCGTTTGTCACCCTTATCCTATAAAAAAAAACTTGCGAAAACTTTAAGAGGAAACTGGGATAATTATGTGTAATTCAGATCTTCAAAAACCTTACTCTATTTAGCCTTTAAAGGTAGATCGATAAAAATTTGTAGATGGACTTTTTTTTTATTATGTACACACAACAAGAAACAATCATACAGTGAGTTCGTACAAAGGTACTACTTATTCCATAATTTACTGAAATATCCTCTAGTAGACCCATAAAGGAAAATATATTTAAAAAGGCAAACTAAGTGCGTACATCTCTATATATAAAAATCAATTGCTGTCCATTAGTCTCGAAAACGGTTCGAATCATTTCGATGAAATTTTTTGTGTGCGTTTGAGTGAGTCTTTGGATGGTTTTGGACCCGCTGATGTTGAGATCTAAACATGACCCGTGCAAAGCCGGTTTGGATTGCTAGTTACCGATAAAAATATACTTAGTATTAATTAATTATTATAATTATGTACTTAATATATTATATATAATATATAATATATTATTATAATATATACGATAACTAAATATGTAATATTTATAAACTGATATTAAACTTTTGTATTTTTTATAGCATAAGGGTGACAAACGAACACAGTCCATTTGATTGTAAGTGGTTGCTGTGGTCCATAGACATCTACTCCCATCCTCGATGACGAATCAAAATGCAGACACGTTGCCACCCATGAGGACCAAGATGGAACGCCTCGTTTCCCGTAAAACGGGTCGCCGTTATTCTACACTCACCATACAAAACACAGCAGCGTTAAGCTGCTATTTTGCGATATAGCTGCAGCATGGCGTGTTATAGCATATTACGTTTTGTACGAAGAGTGGTGACATAATAAACGTGGTTCATGACTGACGTATTACAATTTGGACACGGGTAAAGCCGCGGGGCGAAGTGCTGGTATATGTATAAAATAATATCGCGGGCATTTACTTCCGAATTATAAAACTTTTTTTTAAGAAAGTTAATTTTCTTTTCATTATAAAGGTGTAGAGAGCTTTTACATACGTAAATTTATATATTATACAAAGACTTGTGTAATCGAACTCGAACACTTCGAGTTGAAGTAAAATATTTGGCCACTGCACTACCATGGCAACAAATTAGTCTTATCACCTTTAATGCTAACGTAAAACTGTAACTTTTGGAGCACTTACCATAATATCCTGCTGCCAACTTTATGGTTCAGTATAATTTGTTTTTAGACTGCTATCAGGTAAATCGTTTTACTTCTCTGCGAATCACGTGTCATTAACCAAAATGCTTTTGAATAATAATTGTGATAACTTTTAATCTATGCATATCATCATCATCATCATTACAGCCCTTCACAAGTCCACTGCTGAACATAGGCCTCCCCCAAGGAATGCCACAAAGCACGGTCCTGAGCCACCTGCATCTATCGATTTCCTGCATATCTTACCAGGTCGTCTATGCATATACATATATAAAAATGAAATTGTCTGTAATATTAAAATAACTGGATTATATTAAGCTCAGTGTGATTAAGCTTATTTACATGCTATTATGACATAAATTACCATTTTTAAAATGTTTGTCTGTCTGTCTGTCTAGGCTAATCTTCGGAATAGTGGAACCGATTGTGATGAAACTTTACAAACGGATAGAAAACAATGCCTCGAGGGATTTAGGCTTTATTTTATACGAAAAACATGAAGATGTTTTTTATTAGTAAAAACGGAAAATTGATAAAATTAGATCTTTATTATCTTAAATCTTAATAACGTCACGTTATTGAAACCTACCCAAACGAAGCCAGAGCGGGTCCCTAGTAAAGTAATAATTATATAAAGTAATAACTATAAAAGTAATAATTAATATTGTAATAAAAATGAAGTCCTTCCAATTTTTTTTATAAGATACGTGTGACTACCGCACACAGTCCACCTGATGGTAAGTGGTTGCTGTGGCCCATAGACGTATGCATCTATCCCCGATTACGAATGAACCCGTGAGGACTAAGATGGAGTGCTTCGATTCCAGGAAAAAGGGTCCCCTTTACTCTACACTCACCACACGAAACACAGCAGCGTTAAACTGCTATTTTACGCTGGTATTCTAGGAGAACGTGGTCCTTCCCCGGTCGAGGCGACCCATTAATGCTACAACTATACTATTAATATAGCTGCAGATAGTTCTACTACAGATAAAAGTATAGTATTTATTAACTTTTCAAATATTTTTACCAAAACATTAAATTTATAACCCCAATAGTAAATTCTGCTTCGAAAGATTGTTTCCGTTCAACTAGCTAGACCAGTCTTTCTTTCTTTAAAATCGTGTGTTTAATATAATCCTGTTAAAAAAGAGGCAAAATGTTATTATAATATAAATAAGTTTCAATGTGATAGATACAAATATTTAAACGTGACAACTTCGCCAGCCGGCACATTCAAAGAGCTTGCGTTACAATAATTACCATGTCTATCATTAGGATACTAGAAATGTATCTTGTATCATGAAGGCATAGGCAAACTTCCAGAAAAATAACAAAAAATATGTATAAAAGCTTTTAAAAAAATTTACTTTGCAAACATCCTCGCTTTAAAATAAAATGATGTGTCTTACCTGGTATGAAGAGCACCTCCCGCCCTACAACAAGAAGGAGGGCGGGAGGTGCTTTTCATACTAGGTAAGACACATCATTTTATTTTAAAGCGCGAATGTTTACAAAGTAATTTTTTATAAGTTTTTATATAATGGATTTCCGCAATGTAACGCCTGATTCTATTAATTATATAAAAAATATGTACTTCTAAATACGTTAAATCCAATAGGTAATACAACAAGGATGTAAGTACTCACATGAGACGCATATGCAGCCTTCTTTGTTTAAAGATGGGTTCAAGTGACCACGGACTGCAGTGGCCAGTGGACTGTAAGTTCGTTTGTCACCTCAGTTTTAATAAAAAAACAAATATGGAACATGAAGATATTGGGCTAGTTAACATTCGAAATTATAACTCTTCCTTTTCAGAATTTTACTGAATTAACTACTTTAATTTTACTAAGTAAATAAGTCTTTCGCGCAATAATTTTAATATGTTTCTTACAATATTCATAAGTAAACACACTTATTTCATACTAAACTTATAACGATATTCTGGATCTCAATTTCAGATGTCGCTGCCAGAAATCTAATTCATTATACTATTCAGATTAATACATTTGTTCGACTCTGCATCCAACATTCCAATGCAAATTTCATGTTATGTGGATCAACTTCAATTTGGGAATTGCCTACAGAGTTTCATGAGGTATAAAATTATTATAAATGTATTTGGGGTTTAGCTATGTATACAAAGAGTATTTTTGGTAATATTCAGAATTAAAATAAAATTAAATAATTAGTTTATTACATATTTTAAGTTTCATTTCTGATTAAATCTAATCTTATGAATAGATCGTTCGCAACAACACCTGCCTTAAAGGTTCTCGAGGCTGTGCTTTTGAATAATAAAATGTTTGATAAATATATATTTAAAGTTTCCTACCTGAAGGATTCTCTTACTTACCTGTATCCGAGGTTTTCATCCCCAGTTTGTTAGATTTATATTGTCTTATTCACTAACTTACTGCAGCGTATAAACGCGTGGCTTAAAAGTAGGCTCGGACTTAAACTATGATTTAGGAAGAGTTCTTCTAAATAAGGCCCTTAGCCGCGGTGCCACTCTCGTCGCGAAATTTAACATTTATTTTATGGGACGGTTGACACGAAACTTACTGAAAATACTCTGTAAATAAACTGCCAGAGGGTGTTCATTTTTTTTATTTACTTTAAAGGTTTTTAAACGAGGGTTCAAATTACTTGTGAAAAATACTGTATAACGCAATTCAAATATATATTTGAAAGTGGTAGAGCCACGCAGCAGTTTACGCTGTTGCACGTATGGGCCGGCTCGAGCCGGGTTGGTACCACGACCTCACAGAAAACCGGCGTGAAGTAGAAGCTTTGCTTTTGCGTTTCGTCTGGTGAGTGCAGGTGGCCGGAGGCCCAATCCCCCCCCCCCCCATCAACAGGTAGCGGAATTACACAAAAGACTACCCCAGGAGGGTACCAGTACCCCTGGAGAATCCCTCGCTGAGCATCCACGACCATGTTATTCTAATCCTGAGCGTGGGTGCTCAGGCTGCCCCGCGTATTCTGGGGGCGGGGGCAAAATTCCGCTCAAAAACATAACTGCTCGGAGCAAACTGAGCAATAATACCAAGGCGACCCCTGCCACGCTATCCGTGAATTTCTGCAACATCAGGGGACTTCACTCTAACCTGAACGCCGTCCACTACCATCTCGAGACGGCAAAGCCGGCCTTGCTCTTCCTGACCGAGACGCAGGTTTCCTCTCCGGCTGATATTTCGTATCTCTCCTACCCGGGGTACAAATTGGAGCACTCCTTTGTGCCTCGGGCTGGAGTTTGCGTGTATGTCAGAGAGGACATCTGTTCTCGACGCCTCGGCAGTCTTGAAGGTTCGGACCTTTCCATCCTTTGGCTACGCGTAGACAGCGACGATCATCCGCGCGTCTACGGGTGCCTCTATAGGTCCCATAGCGGTAATACCGAAACAGACCGACTCATCGACCACGTCCAAATGGCTACAGATTCCTTGCTACAACAGGTCCCATCCGCAGAGATCGTGATCCTTGGCGATTTTAACGCCCACCATGCCGAATGGCTGGGTTCACGTTTAACCGATCATGCGGGGAGAGCGGTTTATGACTTTGCCTTGGCATATGGTCTGACACAATTGGTTACTTCGCCTACGCGGATTCCAGATGTGGAGGATCATACACCTTCCCTGTTGGACCTTCTGCTGACCTCTCATCCGGACGGATACCAGGTTTCCGTCGATGCCCCTCTCGGCTCTTCGGACCACTGTCTGATCCGGAGTGTGGTGCCACTCACGCTCCCTTCGCGGTTGCGTTCTGCAGGTTGCCGCCGTGTTTGGCATTACAGGTCGGCGGATTGGGACGGAATGCGGTCTTTCTTTGCATCCGACCCATGGGGGCGGGTTTGCTTCTCGCCGGATGATCCCAGCGCTGTTGCTGACTCTGTCACTGATGTGGTGCTACAGGGAATGGAACTATTTATTCCATCATCTGTGGTACCCATCGGAGGCAGATCTCAGCCTTGGTTTGGTCGCTCCTGTAAAACTGCATTACGCAGTAAGCAGGAGTGTTATCAAGCCTGGGCTGCGGCTTCGGCGACTCGGGATGTAAACACCAGCATACTTAAAAAGAAGTATAACTTCGCCTCCAGGTCCTTCAAAAGAGTTATTGCCAAGGCAAAGTCAGAGCACATAGGCAGAATTGGCGAGAAACTAGTTCGCCTTCCTTCGGAAACCCGTGCATTCTGGTCTCTCGCCAAGGCTGTCCAAGGGAATTTCTGTAAGCCATCACTACCATCTTTGCACAGGGAGGACGACTCACTGGTCCATGACGCAAAAGACAAACCCGACCTTTTAGGCTCCCTTTTTGCGTCCAACTCGACTCTTGATGACGGGGGGAAAACACCGCCGACCATCCCGCGGTGTGAGTGCTCCATGCCGGATGTGCTGTTCTCACAGCGCTCGGTTCGCAAAGCACTTCTCTCCCTGGACATCCAGAAGTCGAGTGGGCCTGACGGAATCCTCCCAATTGTGCTGAGGACGTGTGCTCCGGAGTTGGCACCGGTCCTAACGCGTCTTTTCCGGTACTCCTACTCCCAAGGCGTAGTCCCAAATTCATGGAAGACAGCTTTTGTCCACCCGATCCCTAAAAAAGGCGACCGCTCAGACCCGTCCAACTATAGGCCTATCGCGATCACCTCCTTGTTCTCCAAATTAATGGAATCCATTGTTAACTGCCAGCTCATCCGGTACCTTGAGGATCACCAGCTGATTAGTGACCGCCAGTACGGTTTTCGTCGGGGTCGATCAGCTGGTGATCTTCTGGTCTACCTGACCCATAGATGGGCGGAGGCAGTAGAGTCCAAGGGGGAGGCGTTGGCCGTTAGTTTGGACATTGCGAAGGCCTTCGATCGGGTTTGGC
Organism: Parnassius glacialis; assembly: GCA_033319125.1. Taxonomy (NCBI): domain Eukaryota; kingdom Metazoa; phylum Arthropoda; class Insecta; order Lepidoptera; family Papilionidae; genus Parnassius; species Parnassius glacialis. The sequence continues at coordinate 23,245,237 of JAVANC010000006.1, read as the reverse complement.
ACAAAGCGCTTCTTTCGAAGCTCCCTTCCTATGGGCTTCCCGAGAAATTGTGCAATTGGATCACCAGCTTCCTTGCAGATCGGAGCATCAAGGTCGTTGTAGACGGTGCATGTTCTGACTGCAAGCCTATTAACGCTGGTGTTCCACAAGGCTGTGTGCTATCACCAACGCTGTTTCTTCTGCATATCAATGATATGTTGCTAACTGGTAACATTCATTGCTATGCGGATGACAGCACTGGTGATGCTCTATACACCGGCCGTGCTAATATTTCTCCGGAAACCATCTCCGAGTACCGGAATAAACTTGTGTCTGAAGTCGAGTCTTTGCTGGACAAAGTCTCGGACTGGGGGCGACTAAATCTAGTCCAGTTTAATCCTCAGAAGACACAAGTTTGCGCGTTTACCGCTAAAAAGAACCCCTTTGTCGTATCTCCTCAGTTTCAAGGCACTCCCCTAGTTGCCTCAGCCAGTATCGGAATCCTTGGCGTCGACATATCGAGTGACGTGCAGTTTCGTGGTCACTTGGAAGAGAAGGCCAAATTAGCCTCTAAAAAGCTTGGCGTGCTCAGCAGAGCGGGACAGTATTTCATGCCGGCACACCGCCTGCAACTTTACAAGGCGCAGGTTAGGCCTCACATGGAATACTGTTCCCATCTCTGGGCAGGGGCTCCCCAGTGCCAGCTCCTTCCACTTGACCGCATCCAGCGCAGAGCGGCTCGAATCGTCAACGACCGAGCCCTTTCCGATCGGCTCGATTCATTGGCACTGCGAAGAGATGTTGCATCTCTTTGCATTTTCTTTCGCATCTACCATGGGGAGGGCTCTGAGGAATTGTTCGGATTAATCCCAGCCGCCAAATTTCACGAACGCACATCGCGGCAGAACTCCCGATACCATCCACACCATCTGGATGATTGGCGGTCCACCACTGTGCGATTTAGAAGATGTTTTCTTCCTCGCACGACTTCCTTGTGGAATCGATTACCATCAGCGATTTTTCCGGACCGATACGACTTAGGGACCTTCAAGAAAAGAGCGTACTCCTTTTTAAAAGGCCGGCAACGCATCTGCAATTCCCTCCCTGGTGTTGCAGTTGTTCATGGGCGGCGGTAGTCACTTACCATCAGGTGAGCCGCATGCTCGTTTGCCCCCTCTCCTATAAAAAAAACGCACAGTCCAAACTACTGAACGTACCTACAACCATTTTAAAAGGAGTGTGCTCAACACAAATCGCTTGACGTAGAAACGTGAAATTGGGATAATAGCTGCCTTTTATTATGTAGGAATCCACTAAGGAAGAATTCTGAAAAATTCAAACTTTGAACGAAACTTTTTATTTAAAAAGGAGATTGACTCAAAACTCACTTCAAACACTCAATAAATAAAATAAATGAAGAATTATTTTGCGGTTTCTGAAAACCACCCAATACCGAAGGGGGTAGCAGAGGATGTTGGATACGTGTTTCATGATATGGAAATAAATTTAAGAATGAAAGATTGTTTGTGATTTTGCCTTAATAAGCATTCGATTAGAAACTTAATAACGTGTTTAAGGATTTTAGGACATTCCATCCCTAAAGGAAAAATAGGGGATGAAAGCTATTATAAAATAGTAAATAATTTTGATGTGGCTTTCAATAAATCAATAAATCAACATAATAAAGAAAGTAGGCGGTATTATCAGTCTGGAAGTGACTTGTTCCTGTCAATTTTATTACGCAAAGAATTTTTCACAACGAAGGTCTAGGAAGAAAGTGTACATGAATTATACAATTTAAAACACATGATGATGACAGTTAGAGGAAAGTAGGAACAATAAAGGACGGGAAGCATGATTGGAAATATGAGGATTAATGAGTAGATTTCGAAGGAAAATAAGGAATTGTAAACAAAGAAGGCTACAGGTGCGTCACCTCTGAGGACAAATATTGATTACCTGACAGCCTATAATTTTTTATTGCTCATACTTGATCTCTATACCCTTCGAACCGAAACACAGCAAAGCGAGATGCTTTTTGGTGGCGGTAATAGATAATAGGGCGATAATTTACCCGGACGAACACGGATAATAGGTCCTAACACCTACTAAACATAAAATAAACCTAGCAAGCTAACAGCATAGCAAAGTGGCGAAGCAATCAGCTTTGTAGCGGTTTCTAACGGTTGCCGTTGAGCAATCAGTTTCAAAATAGGAGGTTCAGATGCCTGAGTGATCAGTAATCGATTGCTGAAAACTGAATTTAAAAATTCGAAACCGTTCTCTAGATAATCGTGGGACAGACGGACAGACGGACAGACGAACAGACATCGTGAAATCAATAAGTGTCTTCGCAAGCTTCGCCACTTAATAATTACATTACCGATTTTCAATTTTAAAGCTATACCATTTACTGTTAAATAAATTTGCTTTTCTTCGACAACACGGTTATTTTGTTTTGTAACAATAAAATTTTGTGAATCGTTCCATTGAGGAAACTACCTAACCAGAATAATAATGTACGATATCAAGTTGTTACTATGTTATACGTTATGCTTGGAATCTGTTGAAGTACGAGTAGCTGCCAAGGACGTTTTATTACTGCAATAACTATTTGATGAATGTTGTAATAGAGACAGTACGTTTTATGGATAATCGTGTGCTTCCAATAAAATTTTAATGAATCGCGAGATCAATACCAGTTTTGTGGCAATGAACGTTAAAACTTTATAACCATTATCATCATCATCATTATAGGTAAACAAACACATGAAGTATCTTAAGGCTACTCAGTGAGTAATGAAAATGATTTTTTTATAGGTTTATGGGTGACAAATGAACACACAATCCACCTGATGGTAAATGGGTTATGCTTGAAGTTTCTCTACTTGACAGAATATTTAATAAAGATTTTTGCCGTAGAATCGCCGTGTTTTGCAGCATGTATACTTATTGAGGACTGTAATGATGATGATTACAGGTAATGTTAGTGTCTATTTAAAAAACGAAATTTAGGTGTTTGGATGTTTATTACTCAGGCACGTAAAAACGGCTGAACAATATAAATTAAGACTGGGTGTTCCTGTTTTTGTCCATATTAAGGTTTTTGATAAGCTATATTATATTATTTACCTTTAGAATCTGAAAAAAAAATTTTAGGTACATTTTCTCTACACACAATTTACAATTTTCTCCTAAAATCCTAGTAGTAATTATGATAGTAGTCGTAGCGTAGTTACGTCACTTAAATAGAAAAGAATGGGAATATACGTGGGTAAAGCCAAGGGGCGGGTACTAGGACATAGTAAGGTTAAGTGAACATTTAATTTCATACGCCAGTTTGATAATTAAAAATATTAAGTGATAATCTGTCTTCATGTTTTAGATATTTTTCTGTAACGTTTTTGTATATAGGTGAATAAAGTATTAGAGAGATGAATAATCTCATTACTAGTGAATGTATACAAACAATAACAATTCACAAAGCTTTAGAGCAACTTTTTAAACTTTAAACTGCTCTCCTGAAAATTAACAATCCTGTAAATAGGACTTGATTACAAAATCAAGACTATCGATATAAAGGAGGATGTCCTGAGTGACTGACTCATCTATCAACGCACAGCCCAACCCGTTAGATGTAGAAATCTGAAATTTAGACAGTAGCTGCCTTTCATAATGTATGCATCCGTTAAGAAAAAAATTTGTAAAATTCAATACCCCTAGAAAGGTGAAATAGGATTTTATAAAGCTTTTTATTTTACTGGGCGATTGCCTCGAACCTTACTTAAAGTACACTGTAAATAAAATAAATGAATTCAAATTTAGCGATTTTTCAAAAATACCCCGGACTAACCTGGGGGGTGGGAGGCATGCAAGGTTTTCAAGTTTGTAATGAGAACAATTAATTAATGTTTTTTATTTGAAGGTCCGTGTAGTGGCGGTTAAGAATATCCACTACCCCATATCTTCCCGTGGGTGTCGTAAAAGGCGACAAAGGGACACAGGCAGGAGATGGGCAGCAGCATCTTCCTGGTAACGGAAAAATACAATAAAAAAACTGCGGTTGCCAACCCGCTCGCCAAGCGTGGCAACTATGGCAATATACCCCCCATAATGAAAGTTACGAAGAGACGGCCGCCAGTCCCCGGCGGCCCCGCTATTCCTGGCTACGGTGGCGACCATGGTAACGGCGGGGCAGGGGGTGCTAAGAATCTCCGGTGGAGGTTCGGTTGCCACCTACAACGACTCGACCTGGCAACATACAACGCACGCACCCTGAGGACTGACGAGAAGATTGTGGAGCTGGAAGAAGAGATAGACAAGTTACGCTGGCATATTATAGGATTATCCGAAGTCCGAAGAGAGGGGGAGGACACGGTAATCCTCGAATCCGGCAACTTGCTCTATTACCGGGAGGGCGACCATCTGTCCCAAGGAGGTGTCGGATTTATCGTCCACAAGTCTCTCGTTAACAACGTTGTAAAGATTGAGAGTGTGTCGAGGAGGGTTGCGTACCTTATACTCAGAATCACCAAACGGTATTCGCTGAAGGTCATACAGGTTTACGCACCAACCTCGGCACACCCCGATGAGGAGGTGGAGGAAATGTATGAGGATATCTCTAGAGCCATGCATTCCTTCAAAACCCAATATACGGTGTTAATGGGAGACTTCAATGCAAAACTAGGCACAAGAGAGAACGGTGAGCTGAAAGTGGGGAAATTTGGAATAGGGCAACGGAACCCAAGGGGCCAGCAGCTGGCCGACTTCATGGAGAAAGAGGGACTCTTTATGATGAACTCTTTCTTCCAGAAGCGGCCCCACAGGAAGTGGACCTGGTCGAGCCCCGACGGTTCGACAAAAAATGAGATTGACTTCATTATGACGACCAGACGACAACTGTTCAGTGATGTCTCAGTGATCGCGAGGTTGAAAACCGGCAGCGATCACCGAATGGTTAGAGGCACACTGAACCTAAACGTTAAGTTGGAGCGGTCTCGTCTAATGAAGTCAACTCTCCGTCCCCCTCGTGCTCTAATCCAAAGTCCCGAAACCTTTCAGCTCGAGTTACAAAACCGTTTTCAGTGCCTAGAAGACTGTAATGAAGTGGACGATTTGAATGACAAGCTCGTGGAAACTGTCCATGCGGTCGGAGCTAAGTTCTGCAAGACCCGCCGCAGAAGAACACAAAAACTCTCCGATCACACTCTTAATCTCATGGCTGTTAGACGGGAGATGAAGCTACATTCTTCAACAGATTTGGCAGCATACAGGCAACTGAATAGACAGATCTCCATATGCATGCGGCGGGACTTACGCAACTTCAATACAGCTCGTATTGAAGAAGCGATCAAGCGGAACCAAGGCTCCAAAGTCTTTGCCAGAGATCTGTCTGCCAGAAAGAGCCAACTGTCAAAGCTGAAGACTGAGTGTGGCAGCATCGTTTCCGGGGCACCTGAGATTTTGAGTGAGATTGAGAGGTTCTATGGGCAGCTGTACACGTCATCGTTGGAGCCACACGCAAGTGTGAGTAACGATCCAAGAGCGAGTCTTATCCGACATTATTCCGATGATATCCCGGACGTCAGTCTGAGCGAGATTAGAATGGCTCTCCAGCACCTTAAAAACGGCAAGGCCTCAGGCGAGGATGGAATTACAGCGGAGCTTCTGAAAGCAGGTGGAAAACCGGTACTTGAAGTCCTTCAGAAGCTCTTTAATTCCGTCCTCCATGGTGGCATTACACCGGAGGCGTGGAGCAGAAGTGCGGTGGTCTTGTTCTTCAAGAAAGGCGACAACGCTCTCTTGAAGAACTACAGACCGATTTCCCTTCTGAGCCGCGTCTACGTGCTGTTTTCGAGAGTCATTACGAATCGTCTCACGCGCAGACTTGACGACTTCCAGCCTCCCGAACAAGCCGGTTTCCGAAAAGGCTTTAGCACCATAGACCACATACATACCCTACGGCAAATTGTACAGAAGTCCGAGGAGTACAATTTGCCACTATGTCTGGCGTATGTGGACTATGAGAAAGCCTTTGATTCCGTCGAAATTTGGGCGGTGCTGCAGTCCCTTCAGCGGTGCCAAGTTGACTGTCGGTATATCGAAGTGTTGAAGTGCTTGTACAGTAGGGCTACGATGGCTATCCGAGTACAGAACCAGAGTACGAAACCTATCCAATTGCAGAGAGGTGTAAGACAGGGTGACGTCATATCCCCGAAACTCTTCACCGCTGCATTGGAAGACGTTTTTAAGCTTCTGGACTGGAAATGATACGGTATCAACATCAATGGCGAGTACATCACTCACCTTCGATTTGCCGACGATATAGTCCTTATGGCAGAATCGCTGGAGGACCTAAGCACTATGCTCAATGACCTCAATAGTGTTTCCCAACGGATAGGTCTTAAGATGAACATGGACAAAACAAAGATCATGTTTAATGTCCATGTCACACCTATGCCGGTAGTTGTTGGGAACACTAACCTCGAAGTTGTTGACGAGTATGTTTACCTGGGACAAATAGTCCGACTAGGTAAGTCCAACTTCGATTTAACTCGGTTGGGCAGCGTTCGGGAAATTACGGCACATCTTCTCGTCAGCTATACCTCAAAACTTGAAAACGAGACTGTACACCCAGTGCGTGTTGCCAGTGATGACATACGGAACTGAAACGTGGTCCTTCACTGCTGGCCGGATAAGGAAGCTCAAGGTCGCTCAGCGAGCTATGGAGAGGGCTATGCTCGGAGTTTCTCTGCGTGATAAACTCAGAAATGAGGATATCCGCAGTAGAACCAGAGTCACCGACATAGCCCAACGGATTAGTAAGCTGAAGTGGCAATGGGCCGGCCATATAGCTCGAAGAACCGACAACCGATGGGGAAGAAAGGTTCTCGAGTGGCAGCCTCGTACCGGCAGGCGAAGTGTAGGGCGTCCCCCCACTAGATGGAGTGACGATCTGGTAAGATATGCAGGAAGTCGATGGATGCAGGTGGCTCAGGTTCGTGCTTTGTGGCATTCTTTAGGGGAGGCCTACGTTCAGCAGTGGACTTGTGAAGGGCTGTAATGATGATGATGATGATTTGAAGGTTAGTGCATACACTCTGGAATTAAGAATAATAAAATTCACATTTTTAATTTCTTTATAAATCTACCCTTAGTGTCTTATGAAAAGGGTGCAAAGTTTGTATAAAAAATATTGTATTACGACTTACAGCCAAAAAAGCTAGACGTAGATATTTGAAAGCAGACAATCGTTTTTGGGTCCACTAGAAACTTTAGCCGGGCCCATTCTCAATACAAAAAGAACTCGAGACTTACTGAAAGTACTCTGTAAATAAACGTATTTTGAGATTTCAAAAAACAGCCCCTTACCGGAGGGTCATAAGAAATTTTTACAATTTGAAAATTGATCCAAAAGCTCTTGAACGAAATAATAAAATATTTTTTTCATAATCTACCCGCTTTTTAGACGCAGCTAAAACCACAGGACAGAAGTATGAAATTGTGACAATATAGCTTTTTTATTACGCGGTCAACTAAGATAGGATTTTAAAAAATTCAAACTCTCAGAGTGTAAAACAAGATGTTACAGTTTGTATGATACTTTTTCTTTTATTTTTATTTTTTTTTAGGGGTGATTTCATATTTGTATTGTAAAAAAAAATATTTAATTATTTCATATCTTGAAAATTAGTACAATTATTTTTGGATTAAAGTAATGAAATACGCATTTTTTATTTTTCGATAATCTACATATAATAAAGTGTTAATATGAGGGTATAAATGCTTGCGTGAGAAAAAATGGCTTTCTAATTTGCATAGTGGTGAGTATACACTTAAAACGAAAATATGGTAATCTGTCTCTAGTGCTTAAAATGTAGATCGATAGAAATTTGTATTTAGTCTTGTGATCAAAAACTAAACAACACATGTTTCAGTATTTTCGACAATTCTACCCGTAAAGAGTTAAAATTAAAGAGGAAATAATGTTTGAAATTTTGACATGTTTTAATTATATTATAATAACACCTTTATAACCTTATAACCTAACGGAAAATGGTGGATGATAGCTATTTGATGCCGTTTCAATTTATTAATATATTGTTTATTGTACACATTGAAACAAAAACAAGATTTAATTAATAAAAAGGTACAATAGGCAGACTTATCGCTCTGTAAGGGATTTCTTCTAGTCAACCTTATTACACAAAGAGTTCTTCACAACAAAAAGCTAGGACGCTAGGACCTTCCTAGTGTCCTAACATACAATTACAATACATAAATTATACAATGTAGTTAAAAATAAAAAAAATGATAATAACAACACAAGATAATGACACGAAGTATGATGGGAATTATAAAAGTTCCAAGTAATAAGCTTTTAGGAGAGTGGATTTTTGAAGGAAAAAAAGGATAGAGCACGGCAATTATGTGGAGTTAAGGGCTTCCATAAGCCTACAGCTGTAACAAAAAATAATTCATTCAACAACGGATAAATGTACGGCAGTACAAAGAGGTGATTTTCACTATTTGGAAAGACTTAGTTTAACATAAAATGTGCGATCATTATCATTCGAAACATGAGAAAGTTTCCATGTGATAGCTTGAGCTCTCTGTATTATACGATCTCATCCCATAAGTGTGACTCATGGACGATGGCGGAAAACTACTATAATGACATAATTGGTTTAAGCGTCAATTTAAACAAAACATCAAAATTTTCAAAAGTTAATGTCTGAAATAATAAAAAATAAGTACCAACTAACAACAAGTACATTAAAGGCAAGAACAAGCAGAAACACAATACTCACATACATTATAGTGTCATATTATTTCTGCTCATAAACTGTGGGACACGTTTTCCTTCATGTATTTTTTTAACAAATAGAAACTCTTACGTGTAAATATTAACTTGAATGCCATAACTTTTCAAAAGCATTTATTTATTTACTTAATCTTCATTTAGGTGGTTTTTAATAAATAATAATTTAATTAAAATGCATTACCCTTAATCTAAGGGTTACAATTGCCGCACATAATGCCTTATGTAATTAATTTAATTCTCTACTAGTTAACCCCGGGAGAAATATATTAATTTCTTTTATTAATATAAATGTTGGTAGGTGTTACAAATCTGTTTAAAATAACTAGACATTTGAGGAATATAAATACATAATATATATACGTCGTCTTTACCGTTAATATATTAAAGAACTGCATAATTAAGCTCACATATATACATATGCGCTATTTCGCCTATGAATAATAATAAAGGTATGCAATAAAGATCAGCAGCAACTATGAAGGCACAACTACGGGAAAGAAAAATAGAGCTCACCTTTTTCTGCCGACTTCCAAAAAGGAGACGGTACTCAATTCGACTGTGTTTTTGTTTTTTTGTTTATGTGTGTTACCTCATAACTTTTTACTGGGTGAACCGATTTCGAAGAATCTTTTTTATTTGAAAGCTGATACTTCTCATATGGTTCTATATGAATTTGATCAAGGTCAGATCAATAGTCTTTGAGTTATTCTTAATAACTTATATTGAAGTCGGCTGTACAAAATTTTTAATTTTTAATTATGCATTACATACGAGTACACAACACCATCTATCGACGACACTGCTTAGTGCAATTTTTTTCTAGCTAAGATCGTATAGCTGAATTAATCATAGATTTAGTAGAATTAACGTAAATATTTGTGAGGAAAATATATCCTTTTTTGTTTACTGTGTTTTAAGTATAAGAATATCATTATAGAACATTATTTTACATCTTTTAAGGCAGATTTCTGAGATTAGATTATATTGATGATTTAACGCCACCATTGCACGAATTCGTACCTATACTTCGTACCCATACTTCAGTATATTAATCATAACTTTTATTAGAACGAACCGATTTTAATAAACCAAAGACTAAATGTAATTCGAAGATACGCCTTATGATTTTCTTAATGAACTGCTTTTGAAAAATATTAGTACTTTAGATATTATATTATATTAGGTCGTTGACGTCGCAGAAGAACACATAAAATCTTGGATCACACTTTTAATCTCATGGCTGTTAGACAGGAAATGAAGTTGCAATTTTCAACAGATACAGGTACATGGTACAGGCATCTCCAAATGCATGCTGTGGGACTTACGCAACTTCAACACAGCTAGTATTAAAGAAGCGATTTAGTGGAACCAGGACTCCAAAGTCTTTGCCAGAGATTTGTCTGCCAGGAAGATACAACTGCCGAAGCTAAAGACTGAATGTGGTGGCATCGTTTCTGAAACACCCGAGATTCTGGTGAGATTGAGAGGTTCTACGGGCAGCTCTACACGTCATCGTTGGAGCCACACACAAGTGTGAGTAACGATCCAAAGGAAGTCTTATCCGACACTATTCCGATGATATCCCGAACTTCCGCCTGAGCAAGATTAAAACACCTTAAAAACAGCAAGGCTCCAGGCGAGGATGGGATTAAAGCGGATATTTTGAAAGTGAATGGAAAACCGGTACTCGAAGACATTTAGAAAGTCTTTATTTCAGTCCTCCACGGTGAGACTAATCCTGAGGCGTAGAGCAGAAGGGCGGTAGTCCTGTTCTTCAAGAAAGGCGACAACGCTCTTTTAAAGAACTACAGAACGATTTTCCTTTTGAACTCCGTCTACGTACTGTTTCCGTGAGTCATTATGAATCGTCTCGCACGCAGACTCGACGATTTTTAGCCTCCCGAACAAGCTAATTTCCTGAAATGCTTTAGTGCCATAGACCCCATAGATATCAGACACCCTTCGTCAAATTGTACATAAGACCGAAGAATACAATTTACTTTGCCTTGCGTATGTGTTCTATGAGAAAATCTTTGATTCCGTCGAAATTCGGGCGATGCTTCAGTCCCTTCAGCGGTGCCTATTTGACTCGGTAGAGACGGTATATTGAAGTGCTGATGTGTTTGTACAGTAGGACTACGATGGCTATTTAAGTACAGAAACAGAGTACGAAACCCATCCAAAAGAGAGGAGTAAGACAGTGTTACGTTATATCCCCGAAACTCTTCATCGCTGCATTAGAAGACGTTTTCAAGCTACTGGACTGAAAAGAACGGTATTGACATCAATGGCAAGTACATCACTCACCATCGATTTGCCGACGATATAGTCCTTATGGCAGAATTGCTGGAGGACCTAAGCACTATGCTTAATAACTTCAATAGTGTCTCCCAACGTATAGGCCTTAAGATGAAATTGGACAAAACAAACGTCCATGTCACACCTATGCCAGTAGTTGTTGGGAGTACTACGCTCAAATTTGTTGACGAGTATGTTTATCTGGGACAAATAGTCCAACTAGGTGAGTCCAATTTTGAGCGAGAGTTCAATCGACGGTTTAAACTCGGCTAGGCAGCGTTCGGGAGATTACTACACATCTTCTCGTCAGATATACCTCTAAACTTGGAAACGAGACTAGTACAACTAGTACCCGTTGACAGTGATGACTTATGTGATATATCTGAGACGTGGTCCTTCACATCTGGGCGTATGAGTAAGCTCAAATACGCTCGGCGAACTATGGAGAGAGATTGCTCTCGCAGAGAAATTTAGGAATGACGATATCCACAGTAGAACTAAAGTGACCGACATATCCCAACGGATTAGTAAGCTGAAATGGCAAAAAAATGCCGTCCATATAATTCTTAGAACCGACAACCGATAGGGAAGAAAGGTTCTCGAGTTGCAGCCTCGTGCCGGTAGGCGAAGTGTTGGGCGATCCCCGACTAGATTAAGTGATGACCTCGTAAAATATGCAGGAAGGCGATGGATGCAGGTGGCTCAGGATCGTGCTTTGTGGCATTCCTTAGGGGAGGCCTATGTTCAGCAATGGACTTGTGAAGGGCTGTTATGATTATGATAATGATGATGATGAGATGTGATGCATTCATAAACAAGACAGACAAAAGACGATTCTAAAAATAATAGTAATGTATTAAATTTTGAACGGTAATAAAATGAAATGTATTAAATTCACTACACTTAATGTTAAAAAGGTGGAGGAGCTGGGCCTTGTTGAATCCACTATTTTTCTCGGTATTACAGTTGACGCGAAGCTCATATATATAAACTAGCTAGTAAACTTAGCTCTACAGTATATTCTGTAAAAAGGTTAGATGCCTTACAGGTGTTGAAACAGCTAGGCTAGTTTATTTTAGTTATTTCCATATCATGACGTCATATGGAATCTTGCTATGGGGTAATGCGACTGACATTGAAACTATCTTTGTTTTGCAAAAGAGAGCCATAAGAGCTATATAACCTAGGTCCGAAAGAATCCCTTAGAGAAAAATTTAAAGAAATAAATATATTAACTTTGGCCTCTCAATATATTTATTTACGAGAATTTCATGTAAGTACACAAAAACAAAAATAGTTTTATTAAAAATAGTGATGTACATTCTGTAAATACTAGGAACAAGCACTAGTTAGTTATACCAGTTACTAGACTCCAAAGAGTGAATAACTCCTTCATGGGGTAATGTACCTATATACTCTTTTACAACAAAGTCCCAGAAGATATGCAGACCTTTTCTATCAAAAAGTTTAAATTATTTATTAAGCAAAAATTGTCTAGTAAGGGTTATTATACTACTAAAGAGTACATGATTGATAATAACCCCTGGGAATGAGGTGATCGCTACCATGCTGTTTCTAAATGTTTTCACAACAATTGTATAAAATATTGTATTGTAAATTGTGCTTTTTAAAAAAAGTACCGCTGGGCTTCTTGCTGGTTCTTCCCAGGACAGAGGTTTTTTTGAGAAACAGTGGTAAAAGTAAAAATTACTTTAAATAAGTATTACGTACTGTAATCTATATTGAATAAAAATGATTATATTTTATCATATTCCATAATTTCTTATTTTTAGTCCCTCTCAATCATTTTATCACAAAAATATACAATGCACAGACACATGTAATTTTCATTTTTAACTTCCCGTTATGAAAATCAATAATTTTGAAAAAATCGGGAAATTTTTGGTTGCAGTTTTTGAAAATCGAATTTCAATCAGATCTCGACGTTTTGAGGTCCTAGGAAGCAGTTCTGACTATCATACGAGGATGTCACTATGTCTGTATGTATGTATGTATGTGTATATGATTCGTACCAGTAGATTTTGAGAAGTCACAAAAATAAAATTTTCTAAAAAATGTTGTTTAGAATAACTTTTAAACAGATGTAACAATCAATTCCAAAACCTAATCAGCTCTTAAACATAAAAAACGACGCCGAATACTGCAAACCGCTACAAAATAGGTGACAAAAATTTCGAAAAAAGTGTTTTTTTTAATATATATAATACCAAAGCGCTCGAAAAATATATATTTATCGAGCGTTTTGAGATCGAACAGTTTTAGGAAGTTCCATAGATGGCCAGCGGGGTCAACCGATTTTTATTATATGTATAGAAGATATTCTTCATGCACCGCAATAGGTCTTCACTATATAGACGGTTAGAGACTTAGAAAATAAGACGAAGAACCCCTTTATCGTATCTCCTCAATTTCAAGGCACTCCTCTTGTTGCCTCAGCCAGTATCGGAATCCTCAGTGTCGACATATCGATTGACGTGCAGTTCCGTGGTCACTTGGAAGAGAAGGCCAAATTTGCCTCTAAAAAGCTTGGCGTGCTCAGCAAAGCGGGACAGTATTTCAAGCCGGCACACCGCTTGCTACTTTACAAGGCACAGGTTCGGCCTCACATGGAATACTGTTCCTATCTCTGAGCAGGGGCTCCCCAGTGCCAGCTCCTTCCACTTAACCGCATCCAGCGCAGAGCGGTTCGAATCGTCGACGACCCAATTCTTTGTTCTTCAATTGTTCGGACTAATTTCAGCCGCTCAATTTCACCATCGCACATCGTGACAAAACTCGCGATACCATCCATATCATCTGGATGATTGGCAGTCCACCACTGTGCAATTTAGAAGATTTCTTTCTCACACAACTTCCTTGTGGAGTCGATTACCACCAGCGATTTTTCTGGACTGATACGACTTAGGGACCTTCAAGAAAAGAGTCCACTCCTTTTTAAAAGGCCTGCAACGCAACTGTAATCCCCCTGGTGTTGCAGTTGTTCATGGACGGCGGTAGTCACTTACCATCAGGTGAGCCGCATGCTCGTTTGCCCCCAATCCTATAAAAAAAATCCTAGTAATGTGGCGACAAAGATATGGAAAAAAGAAACTAATCCAAGAAACTAACTATGCCTTTAAAACTTATATCGTATACAATGACATTATAGCTAGTATGTTTATAATATCTTCCCTTTAGAATCAATTTCAGTAATAATTTAATGAAATTCGCGCCCACGTTAATAAAATCAGGATTGATGCTTACTTTTTCAGAAGAAATTTTTAGAATCTTGTTAAACGGAGATCCGACTTTTTATTAAAACCGATAGAATGAAATAAAAAGTATAATTAATTACTGTCCCTGATTTTATTACCGTTAACCGTTACAGCTCAACATAGATTGCCTCATAGGGGAACATTTGCCATAGTTGCCACGCTTGGCAGGCGGGTTGGCAACCGCAGATTTTTATTTTTTTATTGTTATTAGGAAGATGCTGCAGCCCATCTCCTGCCTTGTTTTTCTCTGTCGCCTCTTACGACACCCACGGGATGATATGGGATATTCTTACACCGCCACTACACGATATTAAAAATTGTTTTTAATATTTTTTAATTTCATTAAAAAAATTATAGGAACAGGGTGGCAAGCGAGCACACAGCCCACCTGGTGGTAAGTGGTTGCTGTGGCCCATAGACATCTGCATCTATCCTCGTTTGCGAATAAAATGCACATGCGTTGTCAGCCATGAGGACTAGAATGGAATGCCTCTTTTCCACTAAAAAAGTCTCCGGTTCCCTACACTCACGAAACGAAACACAGCAGCATTAAGCTGCTATTTTACACTGGTATTCAGTGAGAGCGTGGTCCTTTTTCCGGTCGAACCGACCCATTCATGCTACAACTATACTATTAACATAGCTGTAGAATGGCTCTACGACTATACTTTTCTTACTTTAGCCCAATTAGGATTAAAGTAAAAATTCATGAAAATATGTAAGAAAAGATAGTAACGTTTCCAGATGTTATTTAAGTAATATTCTATAGAAGATAATATTGCACAATCTCACACTGAATCATTGGATGCAAATTAAAAAACAGGCCAAGTGCGACTCGGATTCGCGCATGAAGGGTTCCGTACTATCGTACTTTATTATTTTATTTATTTTATTTTATTATTTGTTGTTTTATAGCGGCAACGGAAATACACATTCTTTGAAAACTTCAACATAACGGATCATGAGATACAACCTGCTGACAGATAGACGGACAGACGGGTGGGCAGCGGAGGCTTAGTACTCGTTGGTTACCCTTCGGGTACGGAACCCTAAAAAAAGATAGTAAACAATAATGTGTAGTCGTGGTGTTGTAGTGTAAAAATAAGAGAATCAGTTACTGCATTTAGTCCTGTAAGTGTTGTAAAAGGTGACTGTGGGCAATACCTACCGAAAGGATCACAAAGCATCCAATAGAGAGCGAGGAAAATATCTCCATGTATGCCAGATCCATAACCATTATCCATCGTAGCCTATAAAAGTCTACTGCTGAACATAGGCCTCCCCCATAGATTACCTCGTAGGGGAGAGGGATTTTGTCATAGTAACCACTTGGCGGGTGGGTTGGCAACCGCAGTTTTTGATTATTTTGAGGCTTTGTTACATTAATATGGTGCTACTCATTTCATGTTTCAGTTTCCCTTTGTCACCTCTTACACCCGCGGGATGAATGATGTAAATGAAATGAATAGATATTCTTGCAACTACCAGATACGAATGTAAAATAGCCAGATCGGTGACGAGGTGCAGCGTTGAAACACCTGATACAGCGGTCGCCATTCTGGATGATAACCGTGGTTGGTGATCACAGCGAATCACTCATACAATGAAACAGTCGCTTATGCACCAGTGAACCGGTAAGAAATAAAGAAGCTTAATGGCTCAAGTTTGTGGTTCAGGCTTTGTTTATCTTTTTTTAATTGGAACTATAGATGCATTACCATTCTTTAATTTCGAAGAGGGTTATGGAGAACTTAGACCGTTTCTCTGCTCTAATGCTGCAACTATAATACAATTCTACAGTGTGGCTCTATCACGTAAAATGATTTTTTCTAGTTTGATGAATAGAAAAGAGTATTATTTTTCTCAATATAATATTTAAAAATGGAAAAATACTGAAGTCTTTGTAAATTTAAATGGGTTAAATAAATCATATCTGAAAAATGTACATTTTTTTCCTTAATTTTTTTTATTATCAACCATTTATTTTCACACTCATGCTCACCTATGTTAGTATTGGTACAATTTTTTCTTATGTGCATAGTTAGTAAAAACTGAACAAAATCTATAAAAAACTTGATTTTTTGAGGTTTATTGAACATGTAGTTCAATAAACCTTGCAATCAGGTTAGAACCCACTCTGTTGCTAATCATCCGTAGGATTCTGTTCGGGTTTCCCCGCACGCGTTTTCTAGTAGCTTAATTGTTTTATTTCTATACTACATCATGGTTACAACTCAAACAGAAACAGTATAGATATTACTGTTTGAGTTTGAACTATTTATAATATCTCCAATATATATATATATATATATATATGTGTGTGTGTGTGTGTGTGAGTGTGTGTGTATATAAATTTCATAAATGTTTTTCTATTTACGGTAAACTTAAAAAGAACATGCCTGATATACAAAGCATATTACTTTTTTTATATCGCGTTTATTATATCGGGCAGCAGCATTTCCTGATAATAACTCAGACTGATAATATCTATATTAGAGATATATATTAAATTAAAATTAAAATTAAAAATCCATTTATTTCTTTCGCAAGTCATACTAAATAATAAAGTAATTGGAGCCTCCTAGTAAGTATAAAAGAATACCTGTGTCAGGAGGCACCGCTCTTCCTAATAATATTAAATATTGAGATAAGCCGAGCAAGATTACCTATGATTTAGAGTAAGTGTGTGTTTGTGTGTGTGTATGTGTGTGTGTATGTTTGTGTGTGTGTGTGTGTGTGTGTGTGTGTGTGTATGTGTGTGTCTTTGTGTATGAGTGTGCGCGTGTGAGTGTATGTGTGTACGTGTGATTGTAGGTGCTTAAAAGTGTAAGCATTTTTATTATTATTATTATTTTATGTAATTTTATTTTATTCTATTTTATTCTGATAAACAAATATATTGTTTAATTCCGTGACGTAGAATGTTTTCTGTGGTGTGATAAGATAATTTTTTAAGATGATCGGTAAGAATTTTTTACTTTCGCGATAATTAAGCCGGTGAAAGTTTAATTTTTTATTTAAGTAATTATACATATATCTTGATTGGGCACAGTACTGTCTCTCAGCAAATTTAGATTTTACATAAATTTGTTTAATGACGTTATGATTCCCCCGTGTAAATGTTTTTTTTTTGATCATAAGGCGAGTTAGTATGTGTTTTTAAAATTGACTGTAAGATATATAGTTGCCTAACCGTAAGAACATCACTAATATTATACAGTTGTCCGGTATTAAATCTAATAGGCTTAAAATACATAACTTTAAGAAGGTATCGTTGTCCTCTTTCTATGTTCAGTAAGTTAGTTTTTGCCGCTCCTCCCCATACCGTAATGCAATATCCTAGAACTGACTGAGCTAAAGATGTGTAAATTTGATTTATGAATTTAGTCGTTGTAATGTAACGCAGTTTTTTTAAATATCCATATAAGGTTACGAATTCTGGCGTTTACGTATTCTATTTGATTAATCAACGAAAGATGTTGGTCAAAAATTATTCCAAGGTATTTTGTGTTATGTACTCGCTCAAGTTTTTCACAATTACAATTAAAAAAATCCGTATCATCACATTGATGAATTTTTAGTGAAGTTTCACTAGGGGGCTATGTTTGTTTATCTATACTGAAACACATATAGTTGGTTTTATTAACATTTAGTGTTAGTAGTTTATGTCTAAGCCATCTAGACATCTTACAAAGACCTTTTTCAGCCTTCTGAAATACACCTTTCCAAGTACTATCAGTAAACACAATAGCAGTGTCATCAGCATACGAAAAGACTTGGCCACCCTCAATATTTAATTCTGTGAGCTGATTAATATATATCAAGAATAGAGTAGGGCCCAAGACACTCCCCTGTGGTACGCCGTAAATAATGTCGAAGTCTTGGCTTTGGTAGTCTCCAATTTTCACCCTCTGGGTACGTCCCTGTAAATAGTCCCTCATCAATTCAAGTGCTTTTTCTCGAATGCCGATATGTTCTAGTTTAGTAACTAGAGTAGGAAGAGAGACGGTGTCAAATGCCTTTTTTAAATCAAAAAAACCGTAATACCTTTTTTTCCGTGATCAACATTTTCAATTATTAAAGAAGTAAGTGCTAAAACCACGTCTTCAGTAGAAATTTTTTGTCTAAATCCAAATTGATTTTTTGACAATTTGTTATATTTAGTTAAATACTTAATTATTCGAATGTTTATTATTTTTTCTAAAATTTTTGAAATAGATGTAAGGACTGAGATAGAGCTATAGTTGTTGACATCGTCTCTCTTACCACTTTTATAAACCGGAGTAATTAAAGATTTTTTTAAGTGAGAGCGGGAATAATCCTGTACGAAAACAAAGATTAGCCAAATGACTAATTACAGGGACGATGAGAAATTTACACCATTTCAGAAATTTAGTAGGAACATTGTCCCAACCAGCAGCACTATCCGTTTTGAGACTATCAATAGTAAGGACAACTTCCTGTAGATCAGTGTCAAAAAGGACGAATGATGTCAAATGAGGACTTGTATTTTGTATAGAATTTTCAGGTGTATTGATGGCCTTAGCAAGTTTAATATATATATACAAATATATACTCTTCACACCGCATCCATAGCATCGTATATATATTTATATATATATATATATATATATATATATATATATATATATATATATATATATATATATATATATATATATATATATATATATACGATGCTATGGATGCGGTGTGAAGAGATGTAGGATTGTATGTGGATTTAATTACAAGTTAGACTGGCTTGCAGGACCTGAAGACTGCAGAAGACGATTCTCGGTAGTGAATGGTAGAAGGGTTCTTGAGGATAATGACGAAGGAATGAGGATAATGAAATTACCGATGATGTTGAGTCCGACCGACTTGTTGCGTCTAGTATACGGACGTAAGATTGACCCACCCTGATAATCAGCCAACAGACTTCATACTATCGCTAAACCATCTGGGCAAAAAATTGACATGGACGTTATTTCATTATTGCAATGAATTTCGGCGAATATTTTAGTTCAGCGACTTGCCGCACAACACAACTTATCACTTCTTCTCAGCGAATATCGGCGCTGTGTATATTCCACTTTTTTCTCCATCTATTACTCCGCATATCTTACTACCGTATATTGTAAAGATTTTTAAAGTTTTTTCAACTCAAACCGAAGATCTAACTACTTCCGCAAAGTGAGCTGCCAATATGGGCTGTACGGGGAAGTAAAGATGAAAGGGGGCGGGAGGCTCTTACGATTTGCGCTCGGGCACGTGGCGAATATTTGTTTTAAAGCTTGGTCGCTGGTCGATCATTTGGAGTCCGTTTGGATCGGTCGCTGTATAGTCGTAAAAGTGAAGTGAGAATTTTGAGATCGTCTTGTTTTTCTTAACATTTATTTATATATTCTACTGATTTACTGATTGTACTGATTTTATTAAAAAAATTAAACAAAAACAATATTTGATTAAAACAATTATTTTTTATTTTTTCAAAATGCGTTTACAAAAATATTAGAAAGCATTTATCTTACAACTCCTCAAGGTTCTCCTGAGATTCAAGCTACCTGCAACCTTGTTGAAATAGAGAAAGAGCACAATCCCCCCCCCCTCCCCACCCCACTAAACAGGGTAGTGAAGTTTAATAAAACACTACTCCAGGAGGGTACCAGCACCTCTATGTATATATATATATATATTATAGATCTCATAGTATACATATTTTATAGTTTTAAAGAGTGATTTCATCATAAAACCGATCAAGTGCATAGATTAATCAGTACAGAGGATATCGAAATCTGTGATTTGATACCTATCCAATTGCAGAGAGGTGTAAGACAGGGTGATGTTATATCCCCGAAACTCTTCACCGCTGCATTGGAAGACGTTTTCAAGCTTTTGGACTGGAAAGGATACGGTATTAACATCAATGGCGAGTACATCACTCACCTTCGTTTTGCCGACGATATAGTCCTTATGGCAGAATCGCTGGAGGACCTAAGCACCATGCTCAATGATCTCAATAGTGTCTCCCAACAAATAGGTCTTAGGATGAATATGGACAAAACAAAGATCATATTTAATGTCCATGTCACACCTATGCCGGTAGTTATTGGGAGCACTAAGCTCGAAGTTGTTGACGAGTATGTTTACCACGGACAAATAGTCCGACTAGGTAAGTCCAACTTCGACCGAGAGGTCAATCGACGGATTCATCTCGGCTGGGCAGCGTTCGGGAAACTACGACACATCTTCTCGTCAGACATACCTCAAAACCTTAAAACGAAATTGTACAACCAGTGCGTGTTGCCAGTGATTACTTACGGATCTGAGACGTGCTCCTTCACTGCTGGCCGTATGAGGAAGCTCAAGGTCGCTCAGCGAGCTATGGAGATGGCTATGCTCAGGGTTTCTCTGCGTGATAAACTAAGAAATGAGTATATCCGCAGTAGAACCAGATTAACCGACATAGCCCAACGGATTAGTAAGCTGAAGTGGCAGTGGGCCGGCCATATAGCTCGAAGAACCGACAACCGATGGGGAAGAAAGGTTCTTGAGTGGCAGCCTCGTACCGGTAGGCGAAGTGTAGGGCAACCCCCCACGAGATGGAGTGACGACCTGGTAAGACATGCAGGAAGTCGATGGATGCAAGTGGCTCAGGACCGTGCTTTGTGGCATTCCTTGGGCGAGGCCTATGTTCAGCAGTGGACTTATGAAAGGCTGTAATGAAGATGATGATGATGATGAAGTAACGTAGATATGCACTGTAATAGAATAAAAAAGTAACTAGAGAAGAGGTTAACAATAACTTTAACTTATAATTACATAAGGTCCCTCCTTTCAATTTGTTCCCGTGTAGTAGCAGTGTAAATGAATCCATCACCCCGTTACATCCCGGGGGAGTAGTAAGAGGCGCCTTTGGGAAAAGCCAGAAAAATCTAATTCCATTCGATATATTATTATGACGCTATAACCAAATTACGTTACGTCAGAGCCAGACATAAAATAGCCAGACTGGCGACGGACGGTAACGTCAAAGGTGCCAGACGTCTTATATTGCGATCGTCAATCTGCCAGCCAACCGTGACAATTATTACAAATAACTCCTACAGTGGAAAGCTTCATGCCTTGTAATAGACTTTTACGGGCTTACGATGAAGAAAAAGAAGAATAAATAATTATTTTAAGATTTTTACTTCATAACGTAATGCGCTAAAATTTTCAGTCTCTGATCTCCGCTAACTTTCAATCCGCTCTTGCAAGTTGAGTTATTGTCATTGCAAAGTTGTAGGTGTTTCGTTAAGTGATGTCGTGGTGTTGAAGGGTGTATTATGTGAGATAATAAAATATCTTCTCACCGACATCATAAACGATGGCAATATCTAGGTATGTCTGACGAGAAGATGTGTCGTAGTTTCCCGAACGCTGCCCAGCCGAGATGAATCAGTCGATTGACCTCTCGGTCGAAGTTGGACTTACCTAGTCGGACTATTTGTCCCAGGTAAACATACTCGTCAACAACTTCGAGCTTAGTGCTCCTAACAACTACCGGCATAGGTGTGACATGGACATTAAACATGATCTTTGTTTTGTCCATGCTGGTGCTTTCAGAAGCACCGCTGTGATTTCATCCTCGCCTGGAGCCTTCCCTTTTATAAGGTGTTGGAGAGCCATTTTGACGTTCGGGATATCTTCGGAATAGTGTCGGATAAGACTTGCTCTTGGATCGTTATTCACACTTGCGTGTGGCTCCAACGATGACGTGTACAGCTGCCCATAAAACCTATCAATCTCACTCAAAATCTCAGGTGCCCCGGAAACGATGCTGCCACACTCGGTCTTCAGCTTTGACAGTTGGCTCTTTCTGGCAGACAGATCTCTGGCAAAGACTTTGAAGCCTTGGTTCCGCTCGATCGCTTCTTCAATAGAAGCTGTATTGAAGTTGCATAAGTCCCGCCGCATGCATTTGGAGATCTGTCTGTTCAGTTGCCTGTATGCTGTCAAATCTGTTGAAGAATGTAGCTTCATCTCCCGTCTAACAGCCATGAGATTGAGAGTGTGATCGGAGAGTTTTTTTGTTCTTCTGCGGCGGATCTTGCAGAACTTAGCTCCGACCACATGGACAGTTTCCACGAGCTTGTCATTCATATCGTCCACTTCATTGCGGTCTTCTAGGCACTGAAAACGGTTTTGTAATTCGAGCTGAAAGGTTTCGGGACTTTGAAACAGAGCACGAGGGGGACGCAAGGCAGTTATGTTTGAACTCATCTACGTTACTTAGTTTTATTTAAAAATAATATTGCACAGATTACGATATCCTCTGTACTGATTAATCTATGCACTTGATCGGTTTTATGATGAAATCACTCTTTAAAACTATAAAATATGTATACTATGAGATCTATAATATATATATATATATATATATATATATATATATATATATATACATAGAGGTGCTGGTACCCTCCTGGAGTAGTGTTTTATTAAACTTCACTACCCTGTTTAGTGGGGTGGGGAGGGGGGGGGGGGGGGATTGTGCTCTTTCTCTATTTCAACAAGGTTGCAGGTAGCTTGAATCTCAGGAGAACCTTGAGGAGTTGTAAGATAAATGCTTTCTAATATTTTTGTAAACGCATTTTGAAAAAATAAAAAATAATTGTTTTAATCAAATATTGTTTTTGTTTAATTTTTTTAATAAAATCAGTACAATCAGTAAATCAGTAGAATATATAAATAAATGTTAAGAAAAACAAGACGATCTCAAAATTCTCACTTCACTTTTACGACTATACAGCGACCGATCCAAACGGACTCCAAATGATCGACCAGCGACCAAGCTTTAAAACAAATATTCGCCACGTGCCCGAGCGCAAATCGTAAGAGCCTCCCGCCCCCTTTCATCTTTACTTCCCCGTACAGCCCATATTGGCAGCTCACTTTGCGGAAGTAGTTAGATCTTCGGTTTGAGTTGAAAAAACTTTAAAAATCTTTACAATATACGGTAGTAAGATACGCGGAGTAATAGATGGAGAAAAAAGTGGAATATACACAGCGCCGATATTCGCTGAGAAGAAGTGATAAGTTGTGTTGTGCGGCAAGTCGCTGAACTAAAATATTCGCTGAAATTCATTGCAATAATGAAATAACGCCCATGTCAATTTTTTGCCCAGATGGTTTAGCGATAGTATGAAGTCTGTTGGCTGATTATCAGGGTGGGTCAATCTTACGTCCGTATACTAGACGCAACAAGTCGGTCGGACGCAACATCATCGGTACTTTCATTATCCTCATTCCTTCGTCATTATCCTCAAGAAACCTTCTACCATTCACTCCCGAGAATCGTCTTCTGCAGTCTTCAGGTCCTGCAAGCCAGTCCACCTTGTAATTAAATTAAATTAAATTAAATTAAATTAAATTAAATGTAGATGTCATAGAGCCTCCGCTAATTTTCAGGTTCAAGGAGGTTAATAATCTATGTTTTGAATATTTGAAACAACAATTTTATTCA
Source organism: Parnassius glacialis (assembly GCA_033319125.1). NCBI lineage: Eukaryota > Metazoa > Arthropoda > Insecta > Lepidoptera > Papilionidae > Parnassius > Parnassius glacialis. Next base: position 23,221,353 of record JAVANC010000006.1, on the reverse strand, counting down.
TGTAGCTGCCATAGAGCCTCCGCTAATTTTCAGGTTCAAGGAGGTTAATAATCTATGTTTTGAATATTTGAAACAACAATTTTATTCATGTAGATGCCATAAAGCCTCTTTTAATTTTCAGGTTCAAGGAATCTTGGGGGTATAAAAACATTCTTAAGAATTAAATCTCTTGGTTGTAATATTTAGTTTTATTTGTAAATAAGATTTCATTATTAAAATACGTTAGAGTGGGCCAAGAACCATTTTTATCTCGAACGGGTTTCTGCTTTGACGTCGCGGAGGCGCTTATTAGCTGAGGTTTGGGTTTAACAAAGAAAAACCTACTTAGCTAGCCCGAGATGATACGCTGGCCCAAGGTGGCCGCTCCGAGTGGGTTTGTCGCTCCTACTTCTAATGTATTTTGACGGACTGTGGTGGGAAGGTACCTCTCTCCCTTCTCACTATAGCCAAGATGTAAGCGACGTATTGGTATGGAGATGCGCCATTTGCCCTATTCTGTTCACACTTGCTCTATCATGTTCCTGGAAGGAATGAAGATGGAAAACTATAAGGTTTTATTTTCCAATTTAAAAAAAACAAGCATTTAAGAGGAGCATTAAATTTACTTCTGAGTTTTTGAGTTTGTGACTGACAGACAGTCGAACAAAAGCTAAAAGAATATAGTTATTAATGTCTTAATAGCATGCAAATAACCCTCATACAGATAGACACCTACAGACAGCCACATCAATTTTATTTCTATGTATAGATTATGATCCGCCCGTATGCGGATAAATGTATATTATAACTATGCCAAATTTTAATCATATGCATAATCTCCGAGATGAACGTTTGTGATAGACAGATATACAACGAGGTAATCTTATTCATTAATTTTTCACTCATTACAGTCTACCAAAAGTCCACTGCTGAACATGGTCCTCTAACCATAATTTGTCTCGCAGAGGCCTCGCGGTGGGTTATGACTACATCATTATAATATATACAAATAAATAAAATTGAAGTGTCTGTTTGTAATCTTAAAATAACAGCTTTTTACTAAATGCATATGAATGTATATACGGTACTTATAACATAAACACAATTTTTAAAATTTATGTCTGTCTGCCTGTCTGTTTGTTCCGGCTAATCTCCGAAACGGCTGAACCGATTTCGACTCGACTTCACTGGCAGATAGCTGATGTTCTAAGGAGTAACTTAGGCTACTTATATTTGAGAAAAAGAATTAGAATTCTGAGCAATGTAATTAAAACCCTAAACTACACGCGGGCGAAGTCGCGGGGACCAGCTAGTCATTCATATAGATACTACACTGTAACCTAATAGAGTTTGTACGTAGTAATAACGATGGACTCTGTACGTCAAGTGGAGTAATTTGATGCATGCGCCGCTAACACCGCTATTCGATTTGCACTCAAACCTCTGCCTGAGGCAAATATAGTTAATACGTTTACACACAGTAAGCCATTAAATACGTTGTATCAATTTAATTTGCATTAAGTAGGCAAGCAAACAAACCACCTGGCCTGCCCATTTGTTTATTCATTGATGTTAGCAAATAATATATATTCTATAAATAATTTATACTCTATAACGTAATAATTTATAACAAAATCTATACATATAATAAAAATGTAAATGCAGGTTTCTCATTGTATATTTTTGTGACAAAAATGATTGAGAAGTATTAGAAATAACTAATTTCTACCATTTTTAGGGTTGGTAGTTAAACAACAAGGAACCCTTATAGTTTCGCCGTGTCCGTCTGTCCGTCCGTCCGCGGTTTTGCTCACAGACCCTAGGTGCTACAAATCTGTAATTTGGCATAGTTATAGATATTAATCACGCCTAGAAAAATGTAAAATAAAATCTTAAAATACATTTTTATTTTGGGTACTTGCAATACAAGTATATGGAGGATGATTTGTTTACACGTCTATTCCATCATGTGGGGTATCCTTGGATAGGTCTTTCAAAAATATTGGGGGTGTGGAGCAACATCTTTTCTATTCAGGGGTCTGTTTGCTAAATATTCAGCTTGTGGTATTTTTCATTAGAGTCATATGTCCCCCCTCTACCAGCTAAACCGCTGTTTGTGTAAATGGGAAAAGTATACAAAATAGTAGCGTATGTAATGAAGCTAAAAGGAAAATTATCACAGCTAAGGAGAATTGAGAAGTTAACGAGTAATAGTCGACGAACTTATAAAATGCGTTACAACTCCATAGAAAATTACCTAAAACTAGCTGCATTAATAACTTTGTAATATTATTGTAAACAGTTAAAAATAATGCCATCAAAAACATAACTTGTAAAAAAACTAAGTCTCGCTACTCAGTTCTTCAACCGTAAAAAGTAATGAGATCCTTGTAATACCAAGTCGGTTTATTTATTCGGTCCCTACTTAAGGGTCCTTCTATCTTAAGTTATTACGTAATTCGCTAACCTAACAACATCTTATAGTGACCATATCAATATTAAAAATCTTTTATGTTTTAAATAAATAGATTAACTTGGCAGTCTTTCTTTATAAATTGTCCTTTTTTCGAATTTAAAAAACTGGCTAAACTAAACTGAACTACTATGTACTTCGAATAATACTTTTATAAAGCACTTGTAACCCAATGTCAATGTGTGTTGCAATTTAGGTATCGTGTTATTTATATACTGTTCGATCGATTTAGAGTTTGTCTTTTTGGTGTTGATAGTTCATAGTTACAAAAAGTGCGCTTATCACGGAAATATTATATTTATTTTATAACGTTTGTTTTTATTATATTTTATCGTATGGCTTAAATGAGAATCATGAATAATATCGAAATTGGTAAACGTTCATTGGTTAGAGTTGGAATTTTATCGTTCTTTCTTTGATCTTTGCAACAAATCTGCAAAATGCCGGTTTTCATGTGCACACAATGAAGGAGGCCGCGGCAGTGGCGTGTCGGCTTACCGTTACTGAGTGATTTTTTTTTGTTGCGCATGATTTTGATTCTGTGATATAATGTTTTCATTTAAATGATAAATAATGTAAGGAATACCTTAAATTTACTTTAAATTACTTACCTTAAAATTACTTCAAATGCCTAAGGTAGCTAACATATTTATCTTTATAAATATTTATAGTAGATTGGAATTTAATGGAAAAATCGCAAAATTCGTATTCATATAATTTATACAAAGAATACTTTCAATAAGTTTTGACTCAATCGCTCCGTAAAATAAAAAGTATTCATTCAAATTGTAATACCCTATTTCACCCTCTTAAGGGTTGAATTTCCAAAATACTTTCTTGGTGCATGCTTTAGTAATGTAACGAAACAACTGTCCCGATTTCCCGCTTCTACGTCTAGTGGTTTTGGGCTGAATGGCTTAAAAAATATTTATCATACAAACTTTGCACCCTTGTTTTAGAACCTCAAGGTTAGATATTATAAGAAATTAAAAATGAGAAACTTATTAATTTTAATCCTAAAGTATATGCACCAATTTTAAAATTAAAATAACCATTAATTAATTTTTATCCATACAAATTTGAACAGTCTTTGACCCCCGCCCCCTCTGTCTGTAAGTTGTTTTGAAAATCGTTAAATTCGAATTTATTTATTTTATTTACAGAGTACATTTAGTAAGTTTCGAGTCAATCGCTCTGTAAAATAAAAGTGTAACATCCTATTTCACTCTCTTGGGGTTTCAATTTTCCAAAATCCTTTATTAGTTAAGTTAGGCTATTGTCCAAATTTTAGATTTCTAATTCTAGGTTTAGGCTGTACGTTGATAGAAGAGTTAAGCACCCTGGACATCCTTTTAGCAGTTTCGAGCTAATCACTCCGAAAAATTAAAAAAAAAATGGAACATCCTATTTCACCCCTATATATAGAGGTTGAATAAATTGTTACAAATCTTTTACATTACATTAATAATATCGATTAGGAAATTTCGTTTATCTGACAGATTTAATCTGTAATAGTATCGATAATTGTTTACATTCTCATCGCAATGTTCAATTTATTTAGCTGTAAATTTAGTTGGTGGTTACATATGTGTATCATGTTATTATAAGAAAAAACTAATTATATGGACTTTATTTCAAGATTTAGAAGATATTTATGAAAAGTGAACAGTGACCTGTTGGTAAATGTTAAAAAAACCACGCGAAAAGGTAACTGACCAATTTAATTTACAGCTAAATAAATTGAACATAAATTATATGAATACGAATTTTGCGATTTTTCCATTAAATTCCAATCTACTATTAATATTTATCCAGATAAATATGTTAGCTACCTTAGGCATTTGAAGTTAATTTAAGGTATTTCTTACATTATTTATAATTTAAATGAAAACATTATATCACAGAATCAAAATCATGCGCAACCAAAAAAAAATCACTCAGTAACGGCACAGTATAAATATGAACAGTATGGAGACTAAGCCTAGTTGAGGATATAATTACCTACGCTCCATTGAAGCAATAGGGTTGCAACTTTTAATGTTTTGATATTGCTTTTTTTTAATATTTTTGTTCTGTAGTGATCAATCAATCAAAAAGTAACTAGCTTACAAATACAATTTAAATATGTAATCTCATGGCGTCGGGTAATCTCAGCAAAAGAGGATAGTTTAAACACGGAAAACAATTTAATATTAACACACAACAACTTGTAGAACTATAGATCTTTAACTTTGTCATTACGTCGTAATCTATTGAAAGTTTCGGCGGAAGCGTACGCGAGCCACGATTGGAAGTAAACGTACCTTTATTCTTCATTATTACAAATTATTTACAGAAAAATATTTTCGTCTGCTACGACAAGTTCAGAATTCTTTATTATTGAATTTAATTGTGAAAAAAAAATAATTCTAATGAACAGGTTTTTTTAAATAAACTGTTGGGAAACAAGGACAGGGTACTATGAAACCGATTTTGTTTATTTTTTTGTAAATTAGATCAGCTACTTTGCAGTTTGTGTTCTTTTTTAAAGCAACAACGAAAAATCGGCTTCAACACACTCGAAAACCATGAAACTGACACCCATGTTTTTTATTAGTTTTCGATGCACCCATGACGAAAAAATTGATACCTATTGCAGCCGTCATCTTGGATTTACATTTCAACAGTACTATCGGCTTCAACATACTCAAAAACTGTGAAAATGACACCCATGACGAAAAAATTGATACCTATTGCAGCCGCCATCTTGGATTTATATTTCGACAGCACTATCGGCTTCAACACCCTCGAAAACCATTAAAAAGACACCCATGTTTTTTATTAGTGATCGATGCTTCCATGACGAAAAAATTGATACCTATTGCAGCCGCCATCTTGAACTTACATTTTGCCAGCACTCAACTTCAACGAGGTTTCAACACCCTCGAAAACCATGAAAGTGACACCCATGACGAATAAATTGATACCTATTGCAGCCGCCATCTTGGATTTACATTTCGACAGCACTATATGCATCTTGGATTTACTTTTTGTTACCACTATTGCACTATCAGCTTTAAATAGCCTCAAAACCGCCGCACTCTGGATTTACAAATAAGTTCACGAATTCATTATGATCGATCACACGGTCTTATAATTCGATAACGATTATAACAATGACAATAAAAATCATTCTTACCTTTCAAAATCAGCAGGAAGCTTAAAATACGATAGCTCCGGTTTTGATGAAGCAAAGTTCAAACAGCCGTATACTACGCAATACGTTCGTGACATTTTTAAAAAGTCTTGACGCGACGCTCGCTACTGAGAGCACCGCGACGAGCGCTTAGAAGTCTCGTCGTTGCGCATGTTTGTGTGAGTGTGCCGTTTCGAGCGTTTGTAGGTAGTTTCCATACTGTTCCTTCTATATATTTATACTGTGGTAACGGTAAGCCGACACACCACTGCCGCGGCCTCCTTCATTGTGTGCACATGAAAACCGGCATTTTGCAGATTTGTTGCAAAGATCAAAGAAAGAACGATAAAATTCCAACTCTAATCAATGAACGTTTACCAATTTCGATATTATTCATGATTCTCATTTAAGCCATACGATAAAATATAATAAAAACAAACGTTATAAAATAAATATAATATTTCCTTGGTAAGCGCACTTTTTGTAACTATGAACTATCAACACCAAAAAGACAAACTCTAAATCGATCGAACAGTGCTTCTTAAATATAAATAACACGATACCTAAATTGCAACACACATTGACATTGGGTTACAAGTGCTTTATAAAAGTATTATTCGAAGTACATAGTAGTTCAGTTTATTTTAGCCAGTTTTTTAAATTCGAAAAAAGGACAATTTATAAAGAAAGACTGCCAAGTTAATCTATTTATTTAAAACATAAAAGATTTTTAATATTGATATGGTCACTATAAGATGTTGTTAGGTTAGCGAATTACGTAATAACTTAAGACAGAAGGACCTTTAAGTAGGGACCGAATAAATTAACCGACTTGGTATTACAAGGATCTCATTACTTTTTACGGTAGAAGAACTGAGTAGCGAGACTTGGTTATGTTTTTGATGGCATTATTTTTAACAGTTTACAATAATATTACAAAGTTATTAATGCAGCTAGTTTTAGGTAATTTTCTATGGAGTTGTAACGAAATTTTTGCTAATCCAAGTGCATTTTATAAGTTCGTCGACTATTACTCGTTAACTTCTCAATTCTCCTTAGCAGTGATAATTTTCCTTTTAGCTTCATTATATACGCCTACTATTTTGTATACTTTTCCCATTTACACAAAAAGCTGTTTAGTTTGTAAAGAGGGGGGGGGGGGACACACATGACTTTAATTAAAAATACCACTTTAAAGCTGAATATTTGGCAAACAGACCCCTGAATAAGAAACATGTTGTGTTTGAAAGACCAATGTTTTTGAAAGACCTATCCAACGATAGCGACATGATGGAATAGAAGGGCAAAAAAATCATATGTCTATGTCAAATTACAGATTTGTAGCACCTAGGGTCTGTGAGCAAAACGGCGGACGGACGGACAAACGGACATGGCGAAACTATAAGGGTTCCTTGTTGTTTATCTACGGAACCCTAAAAATGGTAGAAATTTAAAAAAAATAGTTCATCATCATCATCACTACAGCCCTTCACAAGTCCACTGCTGAACATAGGCCTCCCCCAAAGAATGCCACAAAGCACGGTCCTGAGCCACCTGCATCCATCGACTTCCTGCATGTCTTACCAGGTCGTCACTCCATCTCGTGGGGGGACGCCCTACACTTCGCCTACCGGTACGAGGCTGCCACTCGAGAACCTTTCTTCCCCATCGGATGTCGGTTCTTCGAGCTATATGGCCGGCCCACTGCCACTTCAGCTTACTAATACGTTGGGCTATGTCGGTTACTCTGGTTCTACTGCGGATATACTCATTCCTAAGTTTATCACGCAGAGAAACTCCGAGCATAGCCCTCTCCATAGCTCGCTGAGCGACCTTGAGCTTCCTCATACGGCCAGCAGTGAAGGACCACGTCTCAGTACCGTAAGTCATCACTGGCAACACGCACTGGTTGTACAATTTCGTCTTAAGGTTTTGAGGTATGTCTGACGAGAAGATGTGTCGTAGCTTCCCGAACGCTGCCCAGCCGAGTTGAATCCGTCGATTGACCTCTCGGTCGAAGTTGGACTTACCTAGTCGGACTATTTGTCCCAGGTAAACATACTCGTCAACAACTTCGAGCTTAGTGCTCCCAACAACTACCGGCATAGGTGTGACATGGACATTAAACATGATCTTTGTTTTGTCCATGTTCATCTTAAGACCTATCCGTTGGGAGACACTATTGAGGTCATTGAGCATAGTGCTTAGGTCCTCCAGCGATTCTGCCATAAGAACTATATCGTCGGCAAATCGAAGGTGAGTGATGTACTCACCATTGATGTTAATACCGCATCCTTTCCAGTCCAGAAGCTTGAAAACGTCTTCCAATGCAGCGGTGAAGAGTTTCGGGGATATAACATCACCCTGTCTTACACCTCTCTGCAATTGGATAGGTTTCGTACTCTGGTTCTGTACTCGGATAGCCATCGTAGCCCTACTGTACAAACACTTCAGCACTTCGATATACCGACAGTCAACTTGGCACCGCTGAAGGGACTGCAGCACCGCCCAAATTTCGACGGAATCAAAGGCTTTCTCATAGTCCACATACGCCAGATATAGTGGCAAATTGTACTCCTTGGACTTCTGTACAATTTGCCGTAGGGTATGTATGTGGTCTATGGTGCTAAAGCCCTTTCGGAAACCGGCTTGTTCGGGAGGCTGGATGTCGTCAAGTCTGCGCGCGAGACGATTCGTAATGACTCTCGAAAACAGCACGTAGACGCGGCTCAGAAGGGAAATCGGTCTGTAGTTCTTCAAGAGAGCGTTGTCACCTTTCTTGAAGAACAAGACCACCGCACTTTTGCTCCACGCCTCCGGTGTAATGCCACCATGGAGGACGGAATTAAAGAGCTTCTGAAGGACTTCAAGTACCGGTCTTCCACCCGCTTTCAGAAGCTCCGCTGTAATTCCATCCTCGCCTGGGGCCTTGCCGTTTTTAAGGTGCTGGAGAGCCATTCTAATCTCGCTCAGACTGACGTCCGGGATATCTTCGGAATAGTGTCGGATAAGACTCGCTCTTGGATCGTTACTCACACTTGCGTGTGGCTCCAACGATGACGTGTACAGCTGCCCATAGAACCTCTCAATCTCACTCAAAATCTCAGGTGTCCCGGAAACGATGCTGCCACATTCGGTCTTCAGCTTTGACAGTTGGCTCTTTCTGGCAGACAGGTCTCTGGCAAAGACTTTGGAGCCTTGGTCCCGCTCGATCGCTTCTTCAATACGAGCTGTATTGAAGTTGCGTAAGTCGCGTAATGCATGCGGCATTTGGAGATATGTCTGTTCAGTTGCCTGTATGCTGTCAAATCTGTTGAAGAATGTAGCTTCATCTCCCGTCTAACAGCCATGAGATTAAGAGTGTGATCGGAGAGTTTTTGTGTTCTTCTGCGGCGGGTCTTGCAGAACTTAGCTCCGACCGCATGGACAGTTTCCACGAGCTTGTCATTCATATCGTCCACTTCATTGCAGTCTTCTAGGCACTGAAAACGGTTTCGTAACTCGAGCTGAAAGGTTTCGGGACTTTGGATTAGAGCACGAGGGGGACGGAGAGTTGACTTCATTAGACGAGACCGCTCCAACTTAACATTTAGGTTCAGTGTGCCTCTAACCATTCGGTGATCGCTGCCGGTTTTCACCCTCGCAATCACTGAGACATCACTGAACAGTTGTCGTCTGGTCGTCATAATGAAGTCAATCTCATTTTTTGTCGAACCGTCGGGGCTCGACCAGGTCCACTTCCTGTGGGGCTGCTTCTTGAAGAAGGAGTTCATCATAAAGAGTCCCTCTTTCTCCATGAAGTCGGCCAGCTGCTGGCCCCTTGGGTTCCGTTGCCCTATTCCAAATTTCCCTACTTTCAGCTCACCGTTCTCTCTTGTGCCTAATTTTGCATTGAAGTTTCCCATTAACACCGTATATTGGGTTTTGGAGGAATGCATGGCTCTAGAGATATCCTCATACATTTCCTCCACCTCCTCATCGGGGTGTGCCGAGGTTGGTGCGTAAACCTGTATGACCTTCAGCGAATACCGTTTGGTGATTCTGAGTATAAGGTACGCAACCCTCGTCGACACACTCCCGATCTTTACAACGTTAACGAGAGACTTGTGGACGATAAATCCGACACCTCCTTGGGACAGATGGTCGCCCTCCCGGTGATAGAGCAAGTTGCCGGATTCGGGGATTACCGTGTCCTCCCCCTCTCTTCGGACTTCGGATAATCCTATAATATGCCAGCGCAACTTGTCTATCTCTTCTTCCAGCTCCACGATCTTCTCGTCAGTCCTCAGGGTGCGTGCGTTGTACGTTGCCAGGTCGATTCGTCGTAGGTGGCAACCGAACCTCCACCGGAGATTCTTAGCACCCCCTGCCCCGCCGTTACCATGGTCGCCACCGTAGCCAGGAAAAGCGGGGCCGCCGGGGACTGGGGGCCGTCTCTTTGTTACTCTCGTCATTTGGGGGGTATTTGCCATAGTTGCCACGCTTGGCGAGCGGGTTGGCAACCGCAGTTTTTTTATTATTATTTTGGCTATTATCAGGAAGATGCTGCTGCCCATCTCCTGCCTGTTTCCCTTTGTCGCCTTTTACGACACCCACGGGTGGATATGGGGTAGTGGATATTCTTGGCCGCCACTACACGGTTTAAAATTTAATTAAAAATAAATTAGTTATTTTTAGTAATTCCAATCATTTTTGTCACAAAAATATACAATGAAAAACCTGCAATTTACATTTTTATTATATGTATAGATTTTGTTTTAAATTATTACGTTATAGAGTATAAATTATTTATAGAATATATATTATTAGCTAACATCAATGAATAAACAAATGGGCAGGCCACTTTGCTTGTGGTTTGTTTGCTTGCCTACTTAATGCAAGTTAAATTGATACACCGTATTTAATGGCTTACTGTGTGTAAACGTATTAACTATATTTGCCTCAGGCAGAGGTTTGAGTGCAAATCGAATAGCGGAGTTAGCGGCGCATGCATCAAATTACTTCACTGGACGTTTAGAGTCCATCGTTATTACTACGTACAAACTCTATTAGGTTACAGAGTAGTACCTATATGAATGACTAGCTGGTCCCCGCGACTTCGCCCGCGTGTAGTTTAGGGTTTTAATTACATTGCTCAGAACCCTAATTCTTTTTCTCAAGTAGCCTAAGTTACTCCTTAGAACATCAGATATCCGCCAGTGAAAGTCGCGTCGAAATCGGTCCAGCCGTTTCGGAGATAAGCCGGAACAAACAAACAGACAGACAGACACAAAAATTTTAAAAAATGTGTTTTTGTTATAAGTACCGTATATACTCGTACATTCATATGCATTTAGTAAAAAGCTGTTATTTTATTATTACAAACAGACACTTCAATTTTATTTATTTGTATAGATTATAATGATAATGTATTCATAACCCAATAGAGCTTGTGATTCCTATGCACGTCGAACAGAGTGAGCACTTAGTTTCTTCATTTAACGTTTAGTGCAACAACCAACCTATGAAACAACCTATAAAACAAATAAAGTTTAAATATCAGTTTCATATAGCATCATCTTCCTAAAAACAACTTAATTTAAAAAAACTGCGTTTGCCAATACCCCTAAAACGCGAGGCCTCTGCGAGGCAAATTATGAGACTGTAATTAGTGAAAAATGAATGAATAAGATTACCTCCGTTGTATATCTGTCTATCATAAACTTTCATCTGGGAGATTATTAATATGATTGAAATTTGGCATAGTTATAATATACATTTAACCGCATACGGGCGGGTCATAATGTAATAAAATTGATGTGGCTGTCTGTAGGTGTCTATCTGTATGAGGGTTATATGCATGCTATTAAGACATTAATAACCATATATTTTTAACTTTTGTTCGACTGTCTGTCAGTCACAAACTCAAAAACTCAGAAACAAATTTAATGCTCCTCTTAAATTCTTGTTTTTTTTTTTAAATTGGAAGATAAAACCTCATAGTTTTCGGCCTTCATTCCTTCCAGGAACATGATAGAGCAAGTGTGAACAGAATAGGGCAAATGGCGCATCTCCATACCATACATACAATCCATACAATACGTTGCTTACATCTTGACTATAGTAAGAAGGGATAGAGGTACCTTACCACCACAGTCCGTCAAAATACATTAGAAGTAGGCCCGACAAGCCCACTCGGAGCGGCAACCTTCGGCCGGCGTATCATCTCGGGCTAGCCAAGTAGGTTTTTCTTTGTTAAACCCAAACCTCGTCTACTAAGCGGCTCCGCGATGTCAAAGCAAAAACCCGTTCGAGATAAAAATGGTTCTTGGCCCACTCTAACGTATTTTAATAATGAAATCTTAATTTACAAATACAACTAAACATTCCAACCAAGAGATTTAATTCTTAAGAATGTTTTTTATATCCCCAAGCCTCCTTGAACCTGAAAATTTACAGAGGCTCTATGGCATCTACATGAATAAAATTGTTGTTTCAAATATTCAAAACTTCGATTATTAACCTCCTTGAACATGAAAATTAGCAGAGGTTCTATGGCATCTACATGAATAAAATTGTTGTTTCAAATATTTAAAACTTAGATTATTAACCTCCTTGAACCTCAAAACTAGCAGAGGCTCTATGGCATCTACATGAATAAAATTGTTGTTTCAAATATTCAAAACTTCGATTATTAACCTCCTTGAACCTCAAAATTAGCAGAGGCTCTATGGCATCTACATGAATAAAATTGTTGTTTCAAATATTCAAAACTTCGATTATTAACCTCCTTGAACCTCAAAACTAGCAGAGGCTCTATGGCATCTACATGAATAAAATTGTTGTTTCAAATATTCAAAACTTCGATTATTAACCTCCTTGAACCTCAAAATTAGCAGAGGCTCTATGGCACCTACATGAATAAAATTGTTGTTTCAAATATTCAAAACTTCGATTATTAACCTCCTTGAACCTGAAAATTAGCAGAGGTTCTATGGCATCTACATGAATAAAATTGTTGTTTCAAATATTCAAAACTTAGGTTATTAACCTCCTTGAACCTCAAAATTAGTAGAGGCTCTATGGCATTTACATGAATAAAATTGTTGTTTCAAATATTCAAAACTTAGATTATTAACCTCCTTGAACCTGAAAATTAGCAGAGGCTCTATAGCAACTACATGAATAAAATTGTTGTTTCAAATATTCAAAACTTAGATTATTAAAGCTGAACGCACATAGGTCCGCACCGTACGCATCGTACGCGCCGTACGCGCCGAGTTTTACTGATGGCCTCGCACATATGCCCGTACGCATCGTCCGCACCGTCCGCAAATCTTTTGTATTACCAACAACTTTTGTAGTTTTTTCCAACCACTGGTGTGAACGGTACATTAAAATTGATCGCTCGAAATCACTATGTAAAGAAATATAGTAATAGCCTGCTTATTGGCATAGGAAGAAGAAAAAAAATTCGGAGAAAAAGAAGATTCTGGATTCATAATATTAATTTAAAAAGGCAATTGTATGGAGAATATGAAGGGGATATACTTTATTTAAAGATTTATTAGGTGGTGATGAACGATTTTTCAGATATTTGCATTTAACATACAAGGTACTTCAAGAATTGGTACATGTACTAAAACAATATCTTTCTATGGAAAACTCAATATTTAGAAGACCAATTGAACCAGAAAAAAGACTTGTTGTATGTTTGAGGTAAGTATTTTTATTGATAATTAAGTAATCAGGTATAATTCGGTTTTTGAATTAAATTTAAGCATATTTTTAGTTCAGTATGTAAATAATTTATCAGTAAATTTTCATATTGATAACCGATGTAAAAAAAACAAATTATTTATAATTAATTACGAATTAATTAAGTTATAAAAATACAAAAACTGTCACATAAGTCGAAACCACCAGTTTTAGTAGAAAATCCACTAAGTTGGCAACATTACACAACACTGAGTATCCACACGCGCCAAACGCACCGCGTTATATGACGTCATCAGCATTCGTCCTTTGATATCGTATACCTACCGCATTTTATAAAATTCGGCGCGTACGGTGCGGGTGTAGTGTGCGAGGTTTCATATGATTTCATACAACGAATTCTAAAATTCGGCGCGTACGGCGCGGACATATGTGCGTTCAGCTTTATAAGTCATCGCGCGGTCAGAGCGCGCGATGACTTATCAATAATCTAAGATTCAAAACAGACTAACTAGTAGATTCTAACACTCAAAACCACTCAAAACATTATATTTCGGTTGCAATTTCTGTCATATTTTTAATTGACATTTAATTTTGTCAATTGTCAATATTTATATGATTTTTTGTATTTATAATATGTTATTACCATGGAAATACATGTACTTCTCTATACTTCCGTGGTTATTACTCTATTCAACACCTTTTACCCATAGATAAGCTAGCTTTTCCCTTTTCCCAATCAATTATATTTGAAGTCGATGGCTTGTTACCTAACGACCGAACGTGTTCACTGAATCCTTTATTCAATACTCGTATATCTAAACATTAAGGAAGCGTACTTTATACAAAATACAATTTGCTCTACAATTTATCTTCTTATTAACAGAACTTTCTACCTCTAGAACTTTCTACCTCTAAAATATCAATACTCACTAATTTCATAGCTAGATTAATATATAAATAGATTTGTGACTTTGCAGAATAGCACGCCTTACCAGCTCGATAAATCGGTACTGGAACTAGCAAATCATGCAATATCTCTAAGCCCACTTAATCAATGTATTTCCTCCCAATGGACATAGTAGAAGCAACAGACAAAGTAGAATTACGGTCAAATAGTTATAAATTTGCATCCACTTAGATTTGAATCATGTAGTGTCCCACAAGTTTTTAAGTTACCATTCTCATCTGTTAGGCAGGAGACAAACTTTTTACTTAACTATATACCCATATCTCTATTATCAATAGAATCCAACGTAATAGACAAAATTGCCAAGAAACAAATCATTGAATATTTAAAAACGAATTAACGTTCTAGCTTCAAACCTGTATGGATTTAGAACGTTTCGGTCAACGAATGATGCAGTACTAGATTTAACCAAATATCGACATATCTAGGACATACGAGCCGTGGTAGCTCAGATCGTTAGCGCTCGTTGTAAGCTTCACAGTACTCGAGCAACCCGGGTTCGATCCCCGCCGGCACTAATGAAATTGTTAATTGCAATTTTAAGTGTTGATTTACCACGTGTTCGGCGGTGAAGGAAAACATCGTGAAGAAACCTGCATGTCTGAGAAATAAGAAAAAAATATTTCGAAGACATGGAAGTTCGCCAACACGCATTGGGGCAGCGCGGCGGACATTTCCTTGCCCTAAAACCCTCTCAGAAATGAGAGGAGGCCTGTGCCCAGCAGTGGAACGTAAATAGGCTGCAACTTTTCTTTAACTTTAGGACATACATATGCAGGAGAAAAATGTGTTGGAGTTTTAGATCTCCAAAACGGCTTTTGATATTCTCCAATTCCAATCTTAGGCTTTCGACTGCAGAATATGGCTATCTCGCGAGGCGGCTATGCATAAGCATTTCAGATAGTGGGAATAACGGATAATAACCTTGCAACTACTGCTTGAGCATCCCAGGGACATTAAGAAAATAGACCTTAATTATCTTATAGTTAACTGTGATATTAGGTTTAGCATAGAAGTCGAAGTAATAAAATTTTTCACACAATGTCAACACTTGGTCGTTGTACAATTTAATAACTTGTATCAAAGTCAAAAGTCATGATTTTTTTCGCACTTACACGGCTTTTATTACTTTTAAGGAATATGAAGAAATGATAGATTTCTTCACTATCACTAATGAAATATTTACCCATGACTTAGCACTCTTGCTACATTTGGTAAGAGAAAATCCTTTTATAACAAATGGTCGATACTGTAACGCACTGGGATATTCCTGCCCGTCCTTAACCTAAAGATTTATTTATTTACACGGTCCCTTTTATGTAACTCACAGGAAGGCGTGTGTTACAAATGGCTTACCCGCAAATATTTCTTTAAAAAACGACAATTTACCGGCGGCTTCGCTCGCGCAGCTTCTATTTAGAATCATCATTAATACTGCCTCGTGCCGAAATTAACAAAATTGGATCAGATAGGTATCTGTGCCTCTTTGTCTGTTTGTCACCGGACCTTTTTTTTGAATACTCAGACACTGCTATAGCAGGATGATTGAAATTTAGATATAATAACATATACAAGATATAATATGCTGCAGGAAGACATGCAGACAGACAGACAGACATAGGAA
Organism: Parnassius glacialis; assembly: GCA_033319125.1. NCBI lineage: Eukaryota > Metazoa > Arthropoda > Insecta > Lepidoptera > Papilionidae > Parnassius > Parnassius glacialis. The sequence continues at coordinate 23,205,437 of JAVANC010000006.1, read as the reverse complement.
GACAGAAGACAAGACACAAGTATGATTTTCAGAATAGCATAAATATCATACGGCTAGTAACATCTACCACTTTGTTATACCTGACATGTCTTCCGATTTATTGTTATGAAGAGTAAATTGTCTTGGAAACAAAATTGCGTTAAGTATGTAGATTTTATTTTTTACATTATTTCATAATTAAAGTCAATTTAGTTTTTGACATAATAATGTTGAATTTCATGGTCTTATATTATTTACGGTCTTATATCATTTATAAAATTTGATTCATATCATTGGCTCCACTGAATATTGATTGGCAGACTTCGTCTAGACTTCAAAATTTCATAAATGTAGTTCAAGCACCTACTATATTGTACTCATTTTCATACGAACTACATTCATGAACGGGAGTAGAAATATATTCACCTTGTAGTGGCGGCGAAAGAGAATCCAACGTCGTCCCGTGGGTACCCACGGGATGAAGCGACATAATAAAAAGGTGCGTTTGCCAACTCGCATGGCAAGCGTATCAACTACGCCGAATATCCTTCAGATCTATGTTCAGCAGTAGACTTGTACAGCCTGTGATGATGACGATAATGAGTTCTACTGATTTTTACGATAGAATGAAAACAAAAAAAAATTCTACGAAAACCTCCATTTGATTTAAAAACTTTGCAACCTACATACAACTCACTACTAGACATATAGGGTTGCCAGATGGTCGGGATTCATCTGGATTCTCCCGACATTTCAAATGATCTCCAGACTCCCGACAAAACTCAAAATGTCCAGACAACAAGTTTCTCAGAAAGTTAATGTATATTAGTAGATTGAACTTTGAAGTAAATTGTTTGCATTTTACATCTTTTCTGTATAAAACTAAAGGATCCAAATTGGTGGACTCTAGTGAACTCTAATGTAAATTATATCTGGAAACCTTAAAATGAAGTGTACTTAAATTATTTTATTAATGTACTTTTTGAAGCCTTTTAATTAAAAAAAGGAAACTTTTTATTTTTAATATTTATTTCTCCCGACAGCAACCCCAAAATCCCAACATTTTCAAAATTTGTCCAGATATTTGATCTTCCGATCTGGCAAACCTATAGACATAGGCCGAAGAGAATTTTGAGGCCGAAAAAAAATCTTGTTCATTTACATAAAATTAGTCCTCGTAGGAATCGTACATTTTTTGCTCCCATGCCGTGAAATTTTACGGCGAGCTACACGGCACTCGTATTTGTTAAGATAAAATTCACAAAAACTGAAAGGAAAGTTGCACGATTTTGAACCAAATTTTATACCTATTAACCAGTCATCTAACGATGCCAAGGAATATTCGCCATCCAGTTTAGTTCCAACCTAATGTCCCTCTTCGAGGAGGAGAGGGGGGGGGGGAAGCGCGTTGGTTGGTTGACGCTCACCGCACACGGCGTGTTTAAATAAATGTAGGAGAACGAATTTCTTCCACCTGGTATTTTTATATAAATTTTGTGAACCTTTTCCAGGTAGGAAGTGATTAATTATAAGGAATTTATTGATGTGAACCTAATACAAGTGGAATAGGGACGGTTTAATGTTTCTAACCTTTTCGAGCCCGTTCCTCGTGAAAGGGGTTCTTTAGCTCTAAATAATTATAAGGCATTTCGATTCTATGGGCATAAGGCTCTATGGGCAGCTGAGATTCTATGGGCAGCTGTATACGTCATCGTTGGAGTGACAGGCAAGTGTGAGTAACAATCCAAGAGCGAGTCTTATCCGACACTATTCCGAAGATATCCCGGACGTCAGTCTGAGCGAGATTAGAATGGCTCTCCAGCACCTTAAAAACGGCAAGTCCCCGGGCGAGGCTGGAATTACAGCGGAGCTTTTGTAAGCGTGTGGAAAACCGTTTCTTGAAGTCCTTCAAAAACTCTTTATATTCGTCCTCCACGGTGGCATTACACCGGAGGCGTGGAGCAGAAGTGCGGTGGTCTTGTTCTTCAAGAAAGGCGACAACGCTCTCTTGAAGAACTACAGACCGATTTCCCTTCTGAGCCGCGTCTACGTGCTGTTTTTGAGAGTAATTATGAATCGTCTCGCACGCAGACGTGACGAAACAGAAACAGAAACTTTTTTATTCAATATAGATTATAAATAATACTTATTAAAAGTCACTCTTTTGTATAATTAACACTGGTTCGAAAAAAAACCTCTGTCCTGGGAAGAACCAGCAAGAAACCCAGCGGGACTTTTTTTTTAAATAACAGCTTACAATCATGTATCTTACACAAATTAACAACACAACAAATTAGAAATAGCTTGGTAGCGATCACCTCATTTCCAGGGGTTATTATCTTCTATAAATTCTTTAATACTATAATAACCCTTTTTATACAAACTTAGTTTAATAAAGTTTTTGAACTTTGAGCAGGTCAAATTTTGTATATTTTCTGGAATTTTGTTGTAAAAGCGTATACATCGAGTCGAGTAACTGGTACTACTAGCTTGTGTCTGTTCCTAGTATTTACAGAATGAATATCACTTATTTTTGTAAAACTACTTTTATTTTTGTGTACGTACATTACATTTACATAAATGTATTGAGAGGCCAAAGTTAATATATTAATTTCCTTAAATTTTTGTCGCAGCGACTCTTTAGGCTTTAAATCATAAATTGCTCTTATGACCCTCTTCTGTAAAACAAATATAATTTCAGTGTCAGCTGCGTGTCCCCATAGCAAAATACCATACGACATTATGCTATGGAAATAGGTAAAGTAAACTAGTCTAGCTGTTTCAACACTAGTTAGACTTCTAATCTTTTTTACGACATATGCTGCAGAACTAAGTCTGCTTGCTAGTTGATATATGGGGGCTCCATTGAAGCTTCGCGTCTAGTGTGATTCCAAGAAAAATGGTGGTATCTACAAGACTCAGTTTTTCCCCATTTATAATTACATTAGTATTTAATTGTTTGACATTTGGAGTCATAAATTTCATACATTTCGTTTTAGTGCCATTTAAATGCAAATTATTAACATTGAACCAATATACTAATTTAGATATAGCATTATTTACTTCGTCATATTTCTGCAAATAATACTATATCATGGTTATCTCCTTATCTCCTACTATGTAAGGTAAGTCATTAATGTATACAAGAAATAGAAAGGAGCCTAGAATTGAGCCTTGAGGCACGCCCATCTGTACCATCGATCCGGAAGAACTCATACTGTTAATGACAACTTTTTGCGTTCTCTTACTTAAATATGAAATAATTAATTTAAGAGCATCACTTCTTACACCGTAATGTTGAAGTTTCCTGATTAATGTTTCATGGTGAACACAATCGAAGGCTTTGGATAGGTCACAGAATATACCCAAAGCATCCTGTGAATTCTCCCATGCATTAAATATATATTTAATCAGCTCAACACCGGCATCAGTTGTCGAGCGACCTCTTGTGAAACCAAATAGATTTTTATGAAGTAAATTATTTATATTAAAGAAATTTAACATTTAATCAAGAATATTTTTTTCAAAAATCTTACTAAGTGTTGGTAGTACAGAAATAGGTCTAAAATTGGCGGGGTCTAATAACTACCAGATTTAAATAAAGGTATTACTTTACTGCGACTTCCAGCCTCCCGAACAAGCCGGTTTCCGAAAGGGCTTTAGTACAAGAGACCACATATATATACCCTCCGCCAGATTGTACAGAAGACAGAGGAGTATAATCTGCCACTTTGCCTTGCGTATGTGGACTATGAGAAAGCCTTTCATTCCGTTGAAATTTGGGCGGTGCTGCAGTCTTTTCAGCGGTGCCAAGTTGACTGTCGGTATATCGAAGTGCTGAAGTGTTTGTACAGTAGAGCTACGATGGCTATCCAAGTACAGAATTAGAGTACGAAACCCATCCAACTGCAGAGAGGTGTAAGACAGGGTGACGTTATATCTCCGAAACTCTTCACCGCTGCATTGTAAGACGTTTTCAAGCTACTGGGCTGGTAAGGATGCGGTATTAACATCAATGGCGAGTACATCACTCACCTTCGATTTGCCGACGATATAGTCCTTATGGCAGAATCGCTGGAGGACCTAAGCACTATGCTCAATGACCTCAATAGTGTCTCCCAACGGATAGGTCTTAAGATGAACATGGACAAAACAAAAATTATGTTTAACGTCCATGTCACACCTATGCTGGTAGTTGTTGGGAGCACTAAGCTCGAAGTTGTTGACGAGTATGTTTACCTGGGACAAATAGTCCGACTAGGTAAATCCAACTTCGACCGAGAGGTCAATCGACGTATTCAACTGGACCTCAATAGTATCTCCCAACGGATAGGTCTTAAGATGAACATGGACAAAACAAAAATCATGTTTAACGTCCATGTCACACCTATGCCGGTAGTTGTTGGGAGCACTAAGCTCGAAGTTGTTGACGAGTATGTTTACCTGGGACAAATAGTCCGACTAGGTAAATCCAACTTCGACCGAAAGGTCAATCGACGGATTCAACTCGACCTCAACAGTGTCTCCCAACGGATAGGTCTTAAGATGAACATGGACAAAACAAAAATCATGTTTAACGTCCATGTCACACCTATGCCGGTAGTTGTTGGGAGCACTAAGCTCGAAGTTGTTGACGAGTATGTTTACCTGGGACAAATAGTCCGACTAGGTAAATCCAACTTCGACCGAGAGGTCAATCGATATTGTTCAACTCAGCTGGGCAGCGTTCGTGAAACTACGACACATCTTCTCGTTAGACATACCTCAAAACCTGAAAACGAAATTGTACAACCAGTGCGTGTTGCCAGTGATGACTTACGGATCTGAGACGTGGTCCTTCACTGCTGGCTGTATGAGGAAGCTCAAGGTCGCTCAGTGAGCTATGGAGAGGGCTATGCTCGGGGTTCCTCTGCGTGATAAACTTAGAAATGAGGATATCCGCAGTAGAACCAGAGTAACCATCATAGCCCAACGGATTAGTAAGCTGAAGTGGCATTGGGTCGGCCATATAGCTCGAAGAACCGACAACCGATGGGGAAGAAAGGTTTTCGAGTGGCAGCCTCGTACCGGTAGGCGAAGTGGAGAGCGACCCCCCACTAGATGGAGTGACGACCTGGTAAGACATGCAAGAAGTCGATGGATACAGGTGGCTCAGGACCGTGCTTTGTAGCATTCCTATGGGGAGGCCTATGTTCAGCAGTGGACTTGTGGAAGGCTGTAATGATGATGATGATGATGATGATTTCGATTGCTCTAGTGAATATTCATTCTTCCAAAAGACACCTACAAGAACTAAGTAACTAAACAAACATAACGTAAACCTAATTAAGACAATTATACCATAAATATAACAAACGACCTATAACTAACCCTTTGGAAAGAGCAAAAAGAGCTTACTCCTTTCAAAAAGGTCGGCAACCCACCTGCGATGCCCTTGGTATTGCAGTTGTTCATGGGCGGCGGTAGTCACTTACCATCAGGTGAGCCATATGCTCGTTTGCCGACTCTCCTATAAAAAAATATCAATATTTTGTTAGCCTGGTGTCGTAATTTATATTATTTTATATTTCAACAGACGGTCATTTATTTATTGATGCAGAAGGGCTGGCGTTACAATAACAAAATAATTTAAAAAAACTGGGGTTGCCAACCCGCCTGCCAAGCGAGGCTATTATGGTAAAATCCTCCCGATGAGGCGAGCTATGGTACGATGAGGTGGTCTATGTTCAGCAATGGACTTTTATAGGCTGGAATAGTAATGGACTCTTTATTTAGTCCCCTGGCCCTTTTTTCCAGGAAATATTAAAATAACAGACACGAATTTTCTACAGATTTATTATATGCATAGTTTCAAATGTTATAAGTCCCCAACTTCAAAATTAATAATAGATTTAATCGCTGCTTTTACGGACTCCTAGACAGTAAAGGAGCTCTGCTTTTTTGAATTTAATAATATATTAAATTTTAAATTCAAAAAGTGTTTACAACTTCCACCAATAAAGTGACTAGGAACAATCATGCAACATTCTAAAACTTAACACTTTCCTCAGCGTACGCTTCCTGTCCCTTCAAGCTACTCTCTCTTATATTTGAAATGGTTCTAACTTCTAACTCTCTTACTGCTAGCCTCTAATTGAATCAGAATCGGGCTGGTGAAGGCGGAGTGTCAAAGTCAAACACTTTATTCAATTTAGGTTGGTTTGAAAAACAAGACTTTCTCATAGAAGAACCGGTACGAAACTCTAGGGTCTTTTTTAAATACCTACGACGTTATAATTTCATTTGCAAATATTTTTGAAATGTGAACCATAATATATCAGTAATCAGGAGGCTTGCAAGACCAGATAAAGAGTTATTTCCACATATTATTGTTCTCAATATATTTATTAATTTTATAGTAAGCATATTTCAATTTCAACAGAATTTTCGAAACAAGTTTTGTGTCAGGTATGTTGTAAGTATTCTATTTTCAGAGATTTTCTTTATGCATTTCCTCATAAAAGATTTTCTACCCCTAATAAGGCACCCTTTGTGTAAAACCTTGAACCGTTCTACAGAAGACAGTCCGTTTTTGGTTGGGTAAATAAGTTTATATTTTTCCGTACTTACAAATGTAACATTTTCAAAAATAAACAACGGTGAAAGTGTCAAAACATTGTTTTGACGTCAATCTGACTGTGCATTGTTAGCATTGTTAGCCACGACAAACACTTAGGGAGTGTCGCGAACGTCATCCAATTTGTAAGGCTGCCTATCGAGCAATTTGATTGATAGACCGCCTGTAATTCCGGATGCCCCTGTCAATTTATTTGCCTTGTTTTCCTACTCAGTCGTACAACTATATAAAGTAAAATGCCAACAAAAACTGATGATTATTATTGACCGATCGAAGAATATAACCATAGATGCTTAGAATATTCATTCATTTTTTTAATTCATTTATTTCAGATAACAAAGATCCATTGGTTAGTATTACATTAACGCTTAAAAACCAAGTGTTACTATTTTGAATAATTCGTTTATTTTAAAATTAATTTATAAATAATGTGCTACCTTTTCAAAAGACTTCAGAAGTCTTGAATCATAAGATATTATGTTAATAGCTGATAAATAAGATGGTCTAGGATGTAATGTCAAAAAACATGTCATATTGTTAGATAGTAGACTGTTTTTAGCTATCTACTTTAGAGTCTGGTTTCCAGTCCATAGTTACTCGTCCTTACGTTATACACATACGAGTATAGTAAAGTTGCCAAATCAATATACAGTTGAAAACATATGCCAGAGTCATTTGAAGATTTAAGGAGGAGGATCTATACTCACGTCTGTGTGCCAGCCAAATTTGAAAAAAACCTAACCGTATTTTTAAATGTCATCTTTATCGAATTTTTTTTAACAAAGGGCAGTTGAAAGTCATGTATATGTTTAGGCTGGTCAAAAGTTAAAACTTTTTCTTAAATAGATGTTATTCCACTAAAAACATAAATGTGAATACAAAAAAAAATAGAAATAAAACATACCTCCTCCTTTAAGTCTGTTAAAAAGGGGCTGCTTGGTCTGACGGCTTTGCCGATAAAAGAATTAAAATCTGAACTTACCTCACCTTTAGCAATTACACCTCAATGTATGTATGTATGTGTGTATGCGTCTGTCTACTACGTTTTCTCAGAATCTATTTCACGTAGATGATTAAAGTTTGGCACTAAATATTGGCAGCGTAAAGTTCACTACATGGGGTAGTGAATTTTACGCTCATTATTTTATCATCTTGTGGGTGTGAAAAATGTTTTTTTATAGGAGAGGGGGCAAACGAGCATGCGGCTCACTTGATGGTAAGTGACTACCGCCGCCCATGAACAACCGCAACACCAGGGGAATTGCAGATGCGTTGCCGGCCTTTTAAAAAGGAGTAGGCTCTTTTCTTGAAGGTCCCTAAGTCGTATCGGTCCGGAAAAATCGTTGGTGGTAAATTATTCCACAAAGAAGTTGTGCGAGGAAGAAAACATCTTCTAAATCGCACAGTGGTGGACCGCCAATTATCCAGATGGTGCGGATGGTATCGGGAGTTCTGCCGCGATGTGCGTTCGTGAAATTTGGCGGCTGGGATTAATCCGAACAATTCCTCAGAGCACTCCCCGTGGTAAATACAAAAGAAAATGCGAAGAGATGCAACATCTCTTCGCAGCGCCAATGAGTCGAGCCGATCGGAAAGGACTCGGTTGTCGACGATTCGAGCCGCTCTGCGCTGGATGCGGTCAAGGGGAAGGAGCTGGCACTGGGGAGCCCCTGCCCAGATATGGAAACAGTATTCCATGTGAGGCCGAACCTGCGCTTTGTAATGTTGCAGGCAGTGTGCTGGCATGAAATACTGTCCCGCTCTGCTGAGCACGCCAAGCTTTTTAGAGGCCAATTTGGCCTTCTCTTCCAAGTGACCACGAAACTGCACGTCATTCGATATGTCGACGCCAAGGATTCCGATACTGGCTGAGGAAACTAAGGGAGTGCCTTGAAACTGAGGAGATACGACAAAGGGGTCCTTTTTAGCGGTAAACGCGCAAACTTGTGTCTTCAGAGGATTAAACTGGACTAGATTTAGTCGGCCCCATTGCGAGACTTTGTCCAGCAAAGACTCGACTTCAGACACAAGTTTGTACCGGTACTCGGCGACGTTTGATGTACAGGTGACGGGGAAGGAAACAGGACATGGATTTTCGCTGGTAACAAGGTTGAGATCTGAAGGACTGCCAAGTTCTATAGCAGTTCCAAGAACACAGCAGAAAGCAGTCTAAATACGTATCAGGCCGTGACACTATTCTCTATTTACTTAGTATTTTGAGATGGGAAATAGACTGTCGTGTTTTCCCAATACGTTGGCAATTTTCTCATGTCCGCGATTTTTTTTTTGTAATTTGTAATTAAGAATTTAATTACTACGGTAATCAAACACGAATTGCTCGTGTACTATGAAATTTGATTAATTATTAAAAGTATTTCATTGTATATTTTACATAAAAGTTATGTTTTTTTAAGTTAATTTTTGTGTTATTATTCAAGCAACAAACTCAAGGTCGGGTTTTAACTATAATAGGGGACCATTAGCAAAATAAGTTTGAAAACCATCTATACTAACTATAAAATTCATTTCTTGTTCAAATTATTGAACACTAAACCTAAACGTAGTTATCTGTAGTTCTTCAATTAAAAATAAACACGAAGTAGGTTGGAAAGTGTATTTTATCGACGTATAAAAGTTATTAAAACTTTTTATTTACGTTAATACTCAATTATTCTATTTACTACGTATACAATTATTAAACCCTAACCTAAAATTAGTTTTGTTCAATGTATTAAATTTATAGCATTATTAATTCCAATGAATATATAACACTGAAGTTAACAAAGGATCCTAAGTCCCAAAGGAATATGATGAAGATAATATATACGCAAATGATGACACGGCTGAGAATTTACATGTTTAGTGGGATAACGGGTATGACGGACGGTCCTATTACTTACAATATCTGTTATTCTAATGATCTATAGGCATCAATATTATGAGATTATTTCCAGGCCACCAGAGTTGGATTCCAAGCTATACTACATGAGTAAAGGTTTCTTTACCTTTACTCATGTAGTATAAATATAGCCACATTGCCATATAGCCACATGAATAAACGTTCCTATACTCATGTGGCTACTCGTATTTTTAAAACTATTTTTAAAAGACGTTTCCATGGATACGTTTGTGCTATGATTTCATATTATTATTAACTAGCTGATACCCGCGACTCCGTCCGCTTTGCTTGATGTATTCACAAAGTTTTCGTATTTGCTAAGGAAAAAACACCAAAAATATACTTTACTTACAAAATCGTTTTTTCTTAAAACTTTAATAACTTTATATTAAATGAAGATATCGCAATATTTTTTAGAAAGGGCCAGGAGTCTAAGAAATATAACTTAGAAAACTTAAATGATATCTATCCAGTAGCATTTCCGTGATGGGCGCACAACTGCAAGCAAACCTCTATCATTTTATATAGTATTTAAAAAATATATAGATAATTAAAAACCGATCAAGTGCATGTTATTACTATTCTACTTAATAATATTATATTAATAAGTTTTCATTATTCACTAAAATTACTTAACAATAACAAGAAACATAAAATTAGACTTAACTTTTTTAACTTATTTTTATACTAGCTGTTACCCGCGGCTTCGCCCGCATGGTCACTGGGAAATGAACTATCCATTGCTTTTTGAATTGAAAGAAAACTGAGTTTTATAGATTTGTCAGAGATGCAGCCATTAAAAGGAAACTGAGCAAAATTGATTCGTCAGCCTATTTAAATGTTTTGGAACGCAGTGTATAGGAAAGCATGAAAATAGCCTGTTTATTCCAAATGGAAATGGGATATTTTTTTAATTAAAGGAAACTGAGCATAATTATCCGTCAGGGATGCAGACTTTTGAAAAAAAACTGAGCTAAATTGATTCATCAGAGATGCAGTTTTCTGAATTGAAAGGAAACTGAGCCAAATAAAAGATCCGTCAGAGATGCAGCCTTTTGAGTTGAAAGGAAACTGGGCTTAATAGGTCCATCAGAGGTGCAGCATTTAGAATTGAAAAGAAACTGAGCTAAATAGGAAATTTTGAATTGAAAGGGAAGATCTGTGGGAATTCTGATTAATTGATTGTGGGAATTTTGGGAAAAAAAACTAACTGAACACTATTTTAAGACACTACTGTACACAATGTTATATGTTTTTCCATTCGGGGAAAGAATGTGAAGATTCTGGGCATTTGACACACGCGAACATGCTACATACAGCTGACCATGAGAGAAGCACGGTTTTTCTAAGTTGACCCCCGCTACCTGTAACGTTTGCCCTTGCGCTTTATTAATTGTCATTGCAAAACTGAGCTTAATAGGGAACTGCAACCTTTTGAATTGAAAAGGAAGATCTGTGGGAATTATAGGGATCCGTGGTATAATAAAATTTTCACCTTTTCCTACGCCTGTCAAAATTGTAGCACAATTGTGTCCCGTTACATAACTGAGGAGCATCTAAATTTCGCATTAGCATGACTGGGACATTTCGCATTAGCATGACTGGGACGCCTAATTATAATTGAAGCTTATGTGAGGGCACACCTGACAACTCTAGAGAATTTAGAAGCTCTACGGGATATGAAGTGCTCTGTTCTGTGTCCATAACTGTGTCTACTGACAAATACTCTGTTATTTCTCCTGCTACTTCGCTTAATATATCTGAATTTATTTTGTTAACGCTCTCATTTTTTTGTGCAAGAATCGCCCTTTCACATAATCATTTGTCTTCATGCATGTTGTTCGTTAAATCTGAATAAACGCTCGCAATTAATTCGGAATCACTCTGTACTAAATTACAAAAATCTCTCATCAATTTAACGCAACCCTCAGCATCCGTTTCCAACCGCCCATCGCCAATTTTTAATAGTGTGTCAGCATAGTTTCCAGCATTGATATCATTATACAAATGCACTCTCATATTCGTAGTTAAACTAAATTTTTTCACGTTGTTCCATAAAATAGACGACTTGAGGCATGCTTTAATTTCATCAGCAGGTGTGCCCTTTTGAATGACAGGTAAAGTTTGGCGAAAGTCACCAGCCAGTAAAACCACCATTCCTCCCATTACTTCGGTATTGCTGCGCAAATCCTGGAGCGTTCGATTTAGTGCTTCTACACCTTTATTATGCGACATTGTACTTTCGTCCCACACCAAAAGTTTGCATTGTCGTAGTATTATACCTCGTGCACTATTTTTGCTAATGTTGCAGATCGGCGATTCTTCCTGGGCTAGATTTAGAAGGAGTTTTAAAACAGAATGTGCAGTGCGGCCCCCGCTTAGCAGCGTGGCGGCTATACCGGAAGAAGCTACGGCCACAGCAATGTTTTTATCTTTCCGTACTTGCGCTAATAATAAATTTAACAAAAATGTCTTCCCAGTTCCTCCAGGGGCATCTAAAAAGAAAAGTGCACCATTTCCAGATTCAATTTGTCCTAATACTTTGTCAAAAACTCGTTTTTGTTCGGGAAGCAAGCGGGGTACAAATTCGGCTACTTGCTGCTGCAAAGCTGGTATATCGTAGTTTGTTTTACGTATAATTTCATCACTTAGTTTATTTTCGGTTGTTCGCTGAGGGCTTATCATTCCAAAGTCGCTTAATTTTTTGCCTACCATTACCATTACTTTATCTTCAATTTTTCCAAGTGCTTCATTATAAATGTGTTCATTGTATGTCATGTTCGCGTGTGTCTGCAGTAACCTTCGGAAAATATCTTCCGCCATGTACTCTTTATATTTGTCCCACAATTCATGTGCATTAGATAGCCCGTAAGATGATATGAGCGATGCATAAAGATCCCTAATTTTGGCTGGTGACTGGCACTGCACAGCTTCCTCCATGGTTTCATCCCAGTGATTATCGTTTTCTAAAAGATGCAGAGCTTCACATTCTTCTCTATAAGTTGCGCATTCGTGACCGTTGACAGTTTTAAGGTCTTTATATCCTGCAGGACCCCGAACATGGTGCAGCAGCAATCGTAAACAGAAACATTCAAAATTAGTTACATGGACGGTATACACACGACCAAGGGCATCTGATGACTTTACACCGGGCCAATTTGCAACAGGCGCGCCTTGAATACGGCGTGTCCACTCCTTCCTAAATGTGTTCCAAGTATAATAGCGGGGGACTTCAGAATATAACAACGTTTTTGCAAAGGGGTCGGTTTGACAAAGTTGAAAGAAGGCTGTTAGTGTAGTTTTTGGCGGTGATGCAATTCTCTCTTGGAAATTTCTTTCGGTGAAATATACACGCTCTCCATTTTCTAAGTGCACAGCAAGGTGAGTAACTGTTGGGTGCCTTTCGTGTAAAGGGAACCCAAGGAGACGCCACGCTGCCTCGTTACTGCTGACATAACGCCCTGCTTGAAAGGTCTATACTTCATTAACGGGATTTGCCTCACCTTCACTCCTGAGATTAAATATTGCTTGGTCGCTTCTTTTATTTATGTACTTACAGATATACTTGATTGCGCGGACAGAGCTACATGCTTCTACATTAATGTGGGCATTAAACATTTTACATAGAATGGGCGAATACGGGTCAATCCAGCTGTTATCTAAGGTTTCGAACGCTCCAGAGCGAGATTTGATTGTAACTTTCCTGCTACCATCTTCGGGAGCTCTGCGTCTGTATAAAGGGTAGCCATTGTCATTGTACACTGTTTCTTTTAATAGCTGTTTAGGGAATTTCTTTGTACATTTTCCTTCTTTCATACATGGCGATATTGAATTTCATGCTCCACATGGACCGTGAATCATATTTCGGACGATGGTATCATACAATTCTTTATCTTGCTCAGAATCCGGAATCTCGGTGCTTATTATGTAGTCTATTTGGCTGGGCCGCAACTTCTCTTTAAGCCATATTAGAATGTGGGCATGCGGTAATCCTCTTTTTTGCCATTCAATTGAATACATGAAGCACTGCACCTCACCTAAAATTTTCCCTTTGTTAATTACATACATTAATTTTTGTACTTTTAATCTGAATACTCTAGCAACTAAATCGTATCTGTCAGTACTTTTTTGGCCCGGCATTAGCTCCTCGGTTATTTCTTTCCATGTGGGATTGCAAGTAAAAGTAACAAAAAGATCAGGTCTTCCGTAAGTTCGTACATAGGCAGATGCGTCTTGTGTGTACTCATGTAGGTAGCGGGGACTGTTAATGAATGATGAGGGCAGAATTACCATTTTACCTAAATCTCTGGGGTTTACATTGACGTCGCTAGAAACTGCATCTTGTAAATGTATATAATTCTCAACGCGCAGCTTCTTTTTGATTTAAAGATATATAACGGAGACGTTCACTTTCTACCTTCACATACATGTCTACCTAAAATTGATGAAATAATTGTCTACACCGGGCTAAGAGGTTAAAATCATTTTCTCGCAACATCATATGATAGGCATAAAAATCCATAAATGATACTTTTTTATTCGGAGTAGGCTCCTTTGTGACCGGGTTAATGAGTGGAATTTGAAAATGATAACCCTCTTGTCCTTTGCAATAAATCAATAGGTATTGCATAGCATCATAAAACTTGTGTGTATCGGCTACCCGTTGCAACGTATCATCACGTGCTCGCAAGACAATGTCTCGTGAAGAAAATTGATCACCACTAATTACGGCTGCTATTTCGTTTATCAAAGGTGCATTGTAGCGCCTTTCATGCTCTACTCGAGGGGTCCGATCTGCGTGAATGACGACTTTATAATCCTCTTCAGGTAGGTTTTCTAAAGCATTTTTAAATGTTTTGACTAAAATGTTACGTTCACGCAAGAATCTTTGAATTTTGAACATTGTGTCTCTCTCAACTCCCTGGATAAATTGGTAGCGACGGTCTACCTCAATTTCTTCGTCACCCATAAAATATACTTGTAAAAATTTATGCTGTTCGTTTTCAGCTGGAAAAAGTGAACCTATTCTATAATAAATTTGCCCTTGCACCGTAAATGTAGGCGAAAATCCCGGCATTATTATTTCCCGGTCAACTCCGAAGGACGTCATTTGAAAGCATGAGTTATATTTCTGGATCCTGTTTAAAAAGCGCCGTGACTCATTAGCATCATATAACAAGAGAGTTTTCAAAGGTTCTTCTGGTTCCCCAAGTAACGGAAGAGACACTTTGCCATTGGAACATCACATGTATGCGGTCTCATCTTTCCATTTTAAAGCGCTGCAAAATCGACACGCCTTGTCCATCAGTCCGATAACAACTAACCTGTGATTTTTATAATCAATCAACGGATCATAATTGAATGCTGCCTCATTAAAAACCGACCAATTGTTTCTTTGAAAACTTTGTCGACGTTCAGCTTGGAGCTGTGCATTTGCATGTCTTCGCGCCTGTGTCTGTTCTGGTGTTTCAGATGCCCTTATAGTAGATTGACGTTCAGCTTGCTCAATGAGTCTGTATTGAGTTTCATCAGGTGTTTCCGCGGCTCTTAAGGCGGCCTGACGTTCCGCTTGTTCGAATAGCCTTTGCTGACTTTGAGCAGGTTTCAGTAGCTCTTAAAGTAGATTGACGCTCTGCCTGTTCAAGACGCCTTTGCTGACTTTGATCAGGTGTTTCAGTTGCTCTTAAAGTAGCTTGACGCTCTGCCTGTTCAAGACGCCTTTGCTGACTTTGAGCAGGTGTTTCAGTAGCTCTTAAAGTAGCTTGACGCTCTGCCTGTTCAAGACGCCTTCGCTGACTTTGAGAAGGTGTTTCAGAAGCTCTTAAAGTAGCTTGACGCTTTGCCTGTTCAAGACGCCTGTCCTGACTTTGAGAAGGTGTTTCGGAAACGCTTAAAGCTGCCTGACGCTCTGTCTGTTCAAGACGCCTTTTCTGGCGTTGAGTAGGTATCTCAGATGCTCTAAAAGCAGCCTGACGCTCTGCTTGTTCTTGCCTTCTCAGTTCAGCATCTTCTAAAGATTCTAGTGATCGAGCTAATCTTTTCGCTTGTCTTTGAGAAGATACTCTTGAAAGGCTGGACTTATGTTTGCGACGAATTATGAAGTAACAAAAAACCTATTTATAAAAAAACGTTAAAATACCTAAAAGGAATAAATATTCCTTTTGAATATTTTTTAAAATCAAAGCAACAAAACCAAGTCAAGACACAACACGAATCCGAAAACGATAGCCAAAAAAAATCGAATCAACTTAAAACAAATCGCAGAAAACCGAAATCAAAAGCAGTATAAATATAAATATAAGCAACGAAAAAAGTAGTAAGTGTATAGGTACCGTATACATTATATATACTATTAATATTCCTTTGAAATATTGTTAAACAACCTAAAACAACGAAAACCAATTTACGATTCTAAATAAACAAAATCCAAAATCAAAGCCAGAGTCTAAATATGTATAAAGGAATACCAACCAAATCAACAAAACCGATCCAAGAAAATACACAAATCCGAAAATGAAAGCCAATATAAATTCATTCAACCTTAACCAAATCACAAAGCAAATAACGAACAACCGAAATCGAAAGCAGGTAGACGAATAAGCTACGAAATAGAAACAATTTAAGCGTATAGGTACCGTGTGCACTATAAGTTGACGCGCGGCTCAACGGCGGGAGTTAAGTACATGCTAGGAAACA
The DNA here is from genome assembly GCA_033319125.1 of Parnassius glacialis. Taxonomy (NCBI): domain Eukaryota; kingdom Metazoa; phylum Arthropoda; class Insecta; order Lepidoptera; family Papilionidae; genus Parnassius; species Parnassius glacialis. Next base: position 23,189,247 of record JAVANC010000006.1, on the reverse strand, counting down.
TTTCGTTACCGCGTTTTAAAAACCTAGTAACGACATCTAGCGGAATCAATTTAAACTATGTATACGTTAGTTAATAAGAGCTCTCAAAAAATATTTTTCTTATAATTTTGCACAATTTTTCTTATTGTAATACCGATTCATTCATAACCACATATAAGAACTATATTCATTTCCGTTCAATAAATATTACTAAGGCTTATTAATAAGGCTTACTAAGAACTGTTTCTATCACAGTTAAGTAATAGTTAAGGGTGATAGTGTGACAGGTGGTGATAGTATTTCTGATCCATACTTATAATCACGCCTGTAACCCTTGCGGGGTAGGCAGAGCATCAACGGATTACTTAATATCGTCTGCGAGGTTATCGCCTATTCTGTGAATTACAATGCACCAAAACGTTTGAAGAAAATCAGCTGGTGAATTTTATGTTTTTTATCGCTCTCTTCCCGGTCCTGCGTGGAAAAATACAGATCCATACATTTTTTATCTTAATTTTGGTAAAAAGACATAATAATCCAGATATTCTGACCTTCTGTGTTCGTCCATCGTACCGTTGTCCGTCTTGTAGAATCACGGTGGCGCCACCTAGCTGAATTTAATTTTGCAACATATTCTATTTTCCCACGGGAATGAGATGTTTTTCCGCGGAGAAAAGTAACCTATGTCACTCTACAGCCACCGAACTATCCCCATACAAATCATGCCTTGCCGACGCTCTGTTGCGACGTGAAAGAAGGACAAACAAACAAACAAACACACTTTCGCATTTATAATATTATACAAGTATGGATTCCTTATCTTATAACCTTAAGGATTGGTTTTCAGGGATAATTAAAATGGTAAAATTTATGTGCATTGTCCTCACGTCTAAATATGACAAATTTTGAATTATCTACGTTTTTTTTTATATAGTAGATGGGGCAAACGAGCATCTCTTTTAAAAAAGAGTAGGTTCTTTCCTTGAAGGTTCCTAAGTCGTATCGCTCTGGAAAAATTTCTGGTGGAGGTCGAATCTACAAGGAAGTTGTGCGAGGAAGAAAACTTCTTTTAAATCGCACAGTGGCGGACCGCCAACCATCCAGATGGCATGGAATATGGATGGTATCGCGAGTTTCGTCACGATGTGCGATAGTGAAACTGAGCGACTGGAATTAGTCCGAACAATTCCTCAGAGCACTCCGTGTGGTAGATGCGATAAAATACGCAAAGAGATGCAACAACTCTTCGCAATGCAAGTAAGTCAAACCAGTAAGTAAGTAAGTAAGGAAAGAACTCGGCCGTCAACGATTCGAGCTGCTCTGCGCTGGATGCGGTCAAGTGGAAGGGGCTGGCACTGGAGAGCCCCTGCCCAGGGATGGGAACAGTAAGGTACGTAAGGGTAATATGGTCACGTTAAACTTTGCCAAAACCAAATATAAAACCAAAAGTAGAAGTAGGACAGAGACAATAACAAAAATTTGTATCATCATCATCATCATTACAGCCCTTCACAAGTCCACTGCTGGACATAGGCCTCCCCCAAAGAATGCCACAAAGCACGGTCCTGAACCACCTGCATCCATCGACTTCCTGCATATCATACCAGGTCGTCACTCCATCTAGTGGGGGACGCCCTACACTTTGCCTGCCGGTACGAGGCTGCCACTCGAGAACCTTTCTTCCCCATCGGTTGTCGGTTCTTCGACCTATATGGCCGGCCCATTGCCACTTCAGCTTACTAATCCGTTTGGCTATGTCGGTAACTCTGGTTCTACTGCGGATATCCTCATTTCTAAGTTTACTACGCAGAGAAACTCCGAACATAGTCCTCTCCATAGCTCACTGAGCGACCTTGAGCTTCCTCATCCGGCCAGCAGTGAAGGACCACGTCTCAGTTCCGTATGTCATCACTGGCAACACGCACTGGGTGTACAGTCTCGTTTTCAAGTTTTGAGGTATACCTAACGAGAAGATGTGCCGTAATTTCCCGAACGCTGCCCAAGCGAGTTGAATCCGTCGATTGGCCTCTCGGTCGAAGTTGGACTTACCTAGTCGGACTATTTGTCCCAGGTAAACATACTCGTCAACAACTTCGAGCTTAGTGCTCCCAACAACTACCGGCATAGGTGTGACATGGGCATTAAACATAATCTTTGTTTTGTCCATGTTCATCTTAAGACCTATCCGTTGGGAGACACTATTGAGGTCATTGAGCATAGTGCTTAGTTCCTCCAGCGATTCTGCCATGAGGACTATATCGTCGGCAAATCGAAGGTGAGTGATGTACTCGCCATTGATGTTAATTCCGTATCCTTTCCAGTCCAGAAGCTTGACAACGTCTTCCAATGCAGCGGTGAAGAGTTTCGGGGGAAATAACGTCACCCTGTCTTCCACCTCTCTGCAATTGGATAGGTTTCGTACTCTGGTTCTGTACTCGGATAGCCATCGTAGCCCTACTGTACAAGCACTTCAGCACTTCGATATACCGACAGTCAACTTGGCACTGCTGAAGGGACTGCAGCACCGCCCAAATTTCGACGGAATCAAAGGCTTTCTCATAGTCCACATACGCCAGACATAGTGGCAAATTGTACTCCTCGAACTTCTGTACATTTTACCGAAGGGAATGTATGTGGTCTATGGTGCTAAAGCCTTTTCGGAAACGGGCTTGCTCGGGAGGCTGGAAGTCGTCAAATCTGCGCGCGAGATGATTCGTAATGACTCTCAAAAACAGCACGTAGACGCGGCTCAGAAGGGAAATCGGTCTGTAGTTCTTCAAGAGAGCGTTGTCGCCTTTCTTGAAGAACAAGACCACCGCACTTCTGCTCCACGCCTCCGGTGTAATGCCACCATGGAGGACGGAATTAAAGAGCTTCTGAAGGACTTCAAGTACCGGTTTTCCACCCGCTTTCAGAAGCTCCGCTGTAATTCCATCCTCGCCTGGGGCCTTGCCGTTTTTAAGGTGCTGGAGAGCCATTCTAATCTCGCTCAGACTGACGTCCGGGATATCATCGGAATAATATCGGATAAGACTCACTCTTGGATCGTTACTCACACTTGCGTGTGGCTCCAACGATGACGTGTACAGCTGCCCATAGAACCTCTCAATCTCACTCAAAATCACAGGTGCCCCGGAAACGATGCTGCCCCATTCGGTCTTCAGCTTTGACAGTTGGCTCTTTCTGGCAGACAGATCTCTGGCAAAGACTTTAGAGCCTTGGTTCCGCTCGATCGCTTCTTCAATAAGAGCTGTATTGAAGTTGCGTAAGTCTCGCCGCATCCATTTGGAGATCTGTCTGTTGAGTTGCTTGTATGCTGTCAAATCTGTTGAAGAATGTAGCTTCATCTCCCGTCTAACAGCCATGAGATTAAGAGTGTGATCGGAGAGTTTTTGTGTTCTTCTGCGGCGGGTCTTGCAGAACTTAGCTACGACCGCTTGGACAGTTTCCACGAGCTTGTCATTCAAATCGTCCACTTCATTGCAGTCTTCTAGGCACTGAAAACGGTTTTGTAACTCGAGCTGAAAGGTTTCGGGACTTTGGATTAGAGCATGAGGGGGACGGAGCGTTGACTTCATTAGACGAGACCTCTCCAACTTAACGTTTAGGTTCAGTGTGCCTCTAGCCATTCGGTGATCGCTGCCAGTTTTCACCCTCGCGATCACTGAGACATCACTGAACAGTTGTCGTCTGGTCGTCATAATGAAGTCAATCTCATTTTTTGTCGAACCGTCGGGGCTCGACCAGGTCCACTTCCTGTGGGGCCGCTTCTGGAAGAAAGAGTTCATCATAAAGAGTCCCTCTTTCTCCATGAAGTCGGCCAGCTGCTGGCCCCTTGGGTTCCGTTGCGCTATTCCAAATTTCCCTACTTTCAGCTCACCGTCCTCTCTTGTGCCTAGTTTTGCATTGAAGTCTCCCATTAACACCGTATTTTGGGTTTTGGAGGAATGCATGGCTCTATATGGAAATGTATGGGATATCTATGGAGATATCCCATACATTTCCTCCACCTCCTCATCGGGGTGTGCCGAGGTTGGTGCGTAAACCTGTATGACCTTCAGCGAATACCATTTGGTGATTCTGAGTATAAGGTACGCAACCCTCGTCGACACACTATCAATCTTTACATAGTTGTTAACGAGGAACTTGTGGACGATAAATCCGACACCTCCTTGGGACAGATGGTCACCCTTCCGGTATTAGAGCAAGTTGCCGGATTCGAGGATTACCGTGCCCTCCCCCTCTCTTCGGACTTCGGATAATCCTATAATATGCCAGCGTAACTTGTCTATCTCTTCTTCCAGCTCCACAATCTTCTCGTCAGTCCTCAGGGTGCGTGCAGTGTATGTTGCCAGGTCGAGTCGTCGTAGGTGGCAACCGAACTTCCACCGGAGATTCTTAGCACCCCCTGCCCCGCCGTTACCATGGTCGCTACCGTAGCCAGTAATAGCGGGGCTGCCGGGGACTGGGGGCCGTCTCTTCGTAACTCTCATCATGGGGATATATTGCCATAGTTGCCACGCTTGGCGAGCGGGTTGGCAACCGCAGTTTTTTTTATTGTATTTTTGCCGTTACCAGGAAGATGCTGCTGCCCATCTCCTGCCTGTTTCCCTTTGTCGCCTTTTACAACACCCACGGGAAGATATGGAGTAGTGGATATTCTTAACCGCCACTACACGGCACCGCCACTACACAGCACAAAGTTGTATACTATAACTAATATATTAAGAAAAAAATAGCAAATAACCTATTGCAATAATTAGGATCACTTCGCAAAATAACATTAAAAAAACTAACTGTACTACACATTACTAAAATTGACAAAAATATTTACTATAACGTCAACTATCTGATAAAGCAGCGTCCTTTTGACACTTTATTATATGATTAAATAATGAAGAGCTATAGAAAAATTGGCACGGCCGATATATAAAGCATCACTAGTGATGTCATATGCATAGCAATGAAACTTACCGGTTTGCAACATGTCATTGATATGCAGGAGAAATAGCGTTGGTGATAGCACACAGCCTTGTGGGACACCAATATTAATAGGCTTGCAATCGGAGTATGCACCGTCTACTACGACCTTGATGCTCCGATTTGCAAGAAAACTGGTGATACATTTGCACAATTTTTCGGGAAGCCCATAGGAAGAAAGCTTCGAAAGAAGCGCTTTGTGCCGAATCCGATCGAAGGCCTTCGCAACGTCGAAACTAACGGTCAACGCCTCCCCATTGGATTGGATTGATTGGATTGGAGATAGAATGCATTATAAATTAAATAAAGATCCTCAAAATGAAATTTTCAAATATACTTATAAGCGATACAGAAATTTTTGTAATGATATATTAAAAAACAAAAGAATCATTATGAAAAAAATTAATTGAAAGCTGCTGGATATGATAATAAAAAAAAATTTGGGGTGTTGTTAAAATTATAAATATCTTAAATAAACCAAAAAAGCTACCAGCTGAACTTCTCAAGATTGAAAATAACCCGCTAAGTTCCGTAAACTTTATAAACACTTTTTTTGCAAATATAGGCTCCGAGTTGTCAAATAAACTTAAAACAGATCTTCCGCCTCTTCCTGCCACTATAAATTCTGTAACAGTCAAAAGTAAACCTTTTGTCCTACTTAAAACAAGTGAAGAAGAACTCGAACGTCTCATTCTTAATCTTAAGACTGATTGTGGTGCTGGTTGGGATGGTATTACGCCAAAAATTTTAAAATGTCTTAAAGAATTTATAATCCCCCCACTTAATCATAGCTTTAATAGGTGTCTAGAAGAAGGTATTTTTCTAACAGTTTTAATAAGATCAATCACAATACCTATTTTTAAAAATGGAAAGCGTGACATCATCACTAACTACCATGCAATATCGTTACTCCCGTCTATATCTAAGCTCCTTGAAAGAATAATAAACACTAGACTTATAAAATATTTAGAAGATAATGGAATTCTCCCAAATGGTCAATTCGGTTTTCGAATGAGTAAATCAACTACGGACACTATACATATTTTTACAGAATTTATTGTGCAAAAATTAGACTCCAATAAAAAATGTATCACAATCTTTATTGACCTGCAAAAAGCTTTTGACACTATTTCATCTTCTAAACTGATCGAGAAACTTGAAAAAATGGGTATTAGAAATGTACAATTACAACTTTTTAAAGATTACCTACAAAATCGCTCACAACGAGTTAGGACAGAAGAGATTTTTAGTAATGAAAGACCAATCAACTACGGAGACTACCACAAGGGAGTATTCTCGGTCCAACTCTCTTCTTTTGCTACATAACCGATCTTTGTCAATTAAACATCCCAAATTGTAAGATAATCTCATATGCTGACGACACAACCCTCTCGTTTTACGGAAACTCTTGGGAAGAAGTTTTCAAAATTGCACAGGATGGTTTCAATATAGTCTGCCACTGGTTTGCTCTAAATATTCTCACTTTAAATTCCGATAAAACCAAATATGTAATATTTTCCATCCGAAATTCATTCTGTATTACAAATAAATTTAAAATCTTAGCACATTCATGTGATATGACCTCTATTTGAAACTGTAAATGTCCTTATATTGAAAAACCAAATAACATAAAGTACCTCGGCATAATAATTGACAAGAATCTAATCTTCAAAGAACATATAAACTATTTAGTTCAAAAAATTAGAAAGCTTATCTACATATTTAAAAACTTAAGATATATCGCAAATTGGAATTTAATTAAAACTGTATATGAACCGTTAGGTAAATCTATCCTGTCCTATGGCATTTCTGTATGGGGAGGCTCTAGTAAAACATTAATGATGAAAGTTGAAAAGGTACAAAGGATGATATTAAAAATTGCCTTGAAAAAACCTAGGATGTAACCGACTACGAACTTGTACACAGAAGCCAATGTGTTAATGGTTCGAAAAATTTACATATTATCAATAATCTTAAAAAAACATAGTTGTGTTGATTTATTGGATAATATAATAAACTCTGGTACGAGGAGAGATTATGAAGTTTGTGAAATTATTCCGGAAAAAAACATTTTTTGCGCAAACATTTTTCAGTTTTAAGGTAGTCGATTAGTATAACAAAGCAAACAAATTACACCGTATCATTAACCTAACATTGAATGTAAAAAGAAAATTTCTGATTGTCTGCTTTAACTTGATTATGAAAAAATAGAAAAATTACTGCAAATCGTATCTTAACATACCACGTACGAGTTAACACACACACACACACACGCACACACACACACACACGCACACGCACATACATATACATATACACACAACACAAACAAACACACACACACACACACACACACACACACACACACACACACACACACACACACACACACACACACACACACACACACACATACATATACACACAACACAAACAAACACACACACACACACACAAACAATAATATGAAACCACTTACGCGTATGCTCTCTCGCAAACAGAAAAAATATCTCTTCTATATATAATTAAAAAAAGAAAAAAATCTAGTGAATCATCCTAAATGGGGAGCCGGGAGATCCATAGCACAGGGTATCCTAGTTTGGACTCCCGTCTCCCACAAATTTATGTACTCTTTGTTTTGTTTATAAAAAAATATACAGGCTGATTGGAAGATGGGTGCAAAGCTTTCAAGGGGCGCTAGTATAGACAATTTTGAACCATTTAAGCCATGCTAGTCTTAGATTAAGTCTAAGCATTGTTTTAAAATAAGTTTTTATGATTTTTAGCGAAAATGCCCAAAATTTTCTTAATAACTATTATTTATAGCCAAATTAAATAATAAAAAACATGTTTTTTATTTTATTCTATTAAAGTCATGTGTAAGCAATCTAATAAAATATGTTTTAAGCACATGTATTTTAAGATTATTTTTTTACAGACGTTTGAACATTATGAAAAAAATTAAAAATTTATAAAAAAATAATCTTAAAATACATGTGCTTAAAACATATCTTATTAGATTGCTTACACATGACTTTAATAGAATAAAATAAAAAACATGTTTTTTATTATTTAATTTGGCTATAAATACGAGTAATAGTTATTAAGAAAATTTTGGGCATTTTCGCTAAAAATCATAAAAACTTATTTTAAAACAATGCTTAGACTTAATCTAAGACTAGCATGGCTTAAATGGTTCAAAATTGTCTATACTAGCGCCCCTGGAAAGCTTTGCACCCATCTTCCAATCATCCTGTATACGTTTTAAGACAAAAATTGCAATATTTTATAGAAAATAATAAAGATTTATTTTTATTTTGTTGGACTCTACTGCCGCCACCCATCTATGAGTTAGGTAAGCCAGAAGATCACCAGCTGACCGACCCTGACGGAAACCGTACTGATGGTCACTTATCAACTGGTGATTCTCAAGCTACCTCATGAGCTGGCAGTTAATGATGGTTTTCATTATTTTGGAGAACAAGGAGGTGATGGCGATAGGCCTGTAGTTAGACGGATCTGAGCGGTCGCCTTTTTTAAGGAGCTGGTGCACCAAATCTGTCCATTCCATAAGTTCGGGACCTCGCCTAGGGAGTAGGAGTACCGGATAAGACGCATTAAAACCGTTTCCGACTCCGGAGCACACGTCTTCAGCACAATAGGGGGGTCGCCTTCAGGTCCACTCGACTTATTGACGTTAAGGGAGAGGAGTGCTTTGCGCACCGAGTGCTCGGTAAACAGCACATCCTGCATGGAGTACTCACACATCGTCATGGTCGGCGGTGTCTTCCTTCCGTCATCAAGAGTCGAGTTGGATGCAAAGAGAGTGCCTAGCAGATCGGCTTTCTCCTTTGAGGCATGGGCCAGTGAATCGTCCTCCTTGTGCAGAGATGGGAGAGATGGAAGAGATGGCTGACAGAAGTTCCTTTAGAAAGATTCGAAGTATCAGCCATAGCACTGAACGGCGTTTAGGTTCAACTGAAGTCCCCTGATGTTGCAGAAATTCACGGATAGTGTGGCAGGGGTTGCCTTGGTCTTGTTGCTCAGCTTGCGCCGAGCAGTTATTGTCTTGAGTGGAATTTTGCCCCCCACCCCACTCTCAGGGGTGGAGTAGCTTGGTCGTGGATGCTCAGCGAAGGATTCTTATTTAACTCCGCTACCATGTTAAAGGGGGGGGGGGGGGGGAATTCCCGTAATAGTAGTAAGTAGTAAAGTAATAAGAAAGTAAACGTAACGTGAAACATTTTCATAGAAAACCCTTTGTGAGAAAAAGATAAGAAGATAATACCATTAGTATTCCGTTTTGTTAACACACATAAAATTGTTATAATCTTGCTCTATAATACAGCCGCCGTGACCAACATTCATACTACTCGTATATTATTATATATATCCACTATTTTTCCAAACAGGGAAAGTATGTTTGGTAGTACTATACTTACTTACGACGTGCATGTAAAAACAGTTTATATTTTTATATTACAAACTATTCATTCAGCAATTTATGATGACTTAAAATGAAAAAAAAAACTTTAACCTGTTCATAAATAGTTGAACTGGTTTTTTTTTCTATTGAAAATAAATATTTTTAAATATAGGAACCCAGCATTAGTAGCGCCTATTAAAGTCGGGGGGATATTTGCCATAGTTGCCTCGCTTGGCAAGCGGGTTGGCAACAGCACTTTTTTATTTTTAGTCTTTAGGAGACGCTCCTGCCCGTCTTCTGATTTTTTCCCCTCTGTCGCCTTTTACGACACCTTTTACGACACGGGTAGTGGATATTCTTACGCCGCCACTACACGGAACATTATTGCTATTTTTAGTTTAAATTCTGTTTTTAAGTGTCCTTGCGCACTATACATAAAGAGCTACTGTTGCCATGGGCCGTGTTACAAAATACGACCTATCATAAATTTTAATTGAAATTATTAATATAATTATTAAAAAGGCAAGTTGAGAGGTTTATTGGTGACCTCAATCTGGTTCACGGCAATCTTGCCATCCTCGAGCACAGGCGCAGAGTAGCCTGCCTTTCGGTATTCTGTAGGATTTCAGAGAGTGTGCGCAGAATTTACATAACTTAATTCGCCCTTCCACCATTTGACAAGCAGCCGCTCAGCGAGACTCAATCCTTTTTTCGGTGGCAACATACGCATTCGAAAACAGTTAGCTTGATCGTTCATAATGCGTAAGTAGGTACAGTAATAAAGTGGAATAATTTGTCAGTTTGTTACTTTTTATCCGATCACAATGTGGATGACTTCAAGGCAAGAGTTGCGCTTAACCGTCTACAGTAACAGCACCGCCTATCATCAGAAGTCAAGCACTGTCTTATAATAATATGCATTAAAAAATCGATATTCATATTCTACTTTCAGTATTATGTCCTGTGATGGATATACGTTGTTGCGGACGGCGAGAAAACCGCCTCCCCGTCGCCCCTTCATACCCCGTTGCGCCCCGCGCACCCTGCACACCGGCAGCAGACAACCAATGAGCGCGCGGCATCGTCGTGCGACGCTACTCACAGGCTAAGACGCTCTCTTGCGGCATATAAGAAGGGCGTTTTGGTCTGTGAGTTGTTCATTTCGAAAGCGGCACTTGAAGAAAGAAGACTCAAGAGAAATCAAGACTCCATAAGTGAAGACCCCCCTCTGTACATATAGTTATAGTTAATAGTTAGTTAATAGTGCCGAATTGTGATAATTGAATACACTATAGTTCTACAGTACCATCTTTCCCTTGAGCAGTCCCCTAGCGTAATATCAGTAAAGTAATCAATCATACAGTCCACTAGCAACACTTAAATACATACAGTCCACTTCAATCCATTATATTCTTGGTCCACCGTCGCCGGATTCAATCCAGAAGAAAGAAGGTAATTACAGAAGAAAGAAGGTAATTACAGAAAAAAGAAGGTAATTACAGAAGAAAGAAGGTAATCATAGAAGAAAGAAGATCCTTATAGAAGATCTTCAAGGAAGAAAGAAGTTCGTCGACGAAGAGAGAAGATCGTCGGTACTAATTTCTTCTCTGTTTCTTACGGCTACGTCATATACGTCATATTGTCTGTTTCCAGACAATTCTTGTTTCTTAAACCGCGTTTACGCGGCCAGGTGGTTGCTCCCTAACGGTGCCAAACTGTGACCATCTGGTAACGCCCTTGTGGCGGGAACGGCGTCCAATACGTGCGTCTTTTTGAAGACGATCGGAGGTCGCAACGAGGGACGTCATGAGGAAGACACGAAGCCAGAAGACACGGAACGACGACGAAACGCCGGTAGGAATGCGGATATTCGAAGAAGCACCCGGGTCCCCGTCCGATTATCTCGCGTTGGCACAAGCGCCCTCAGCCGCGCCCCAGGCCCCGCTCGCGCCCGCATCTAAGCCCGCGCCCGCGCCCCCGCCGCCGCACCCTGCTATGTCCGTGTCTACAACCGATCGCTTGGGAGAGGTTAGCAAATCCGCGTCGCGTACAGAGACGCTCGCCGCGATTATAGAAGATCTTCCGATAACAGAGACTAGTTCAATAGTGCGTACCGTCGCGCCTGTAGCAGACGTCGTACATAGGCCCGCGCCCCGTCGGCCCGTTCAGTCCGTTCAGCTCGGTCGACAGCTAGCGCGATAGCAAAGTTAAAACAAATCGAGTATAATACCGCGGAGGAACTAGCTGCAATTAGAAGGAAGCAATTGCAAATCGAAGAAGATCTTATTAAGAAGAAATACGCTAGGGACGTCGCTCAACTGCAGGAAGAAACGGATAGGGAAAGCCTAAACGAAGACGATTTAGTAGAAAATAGGGTACGCGTTGATAGGTGGTTAGAGAACGTGGAGACTGCGGGGGGAGACGCCCTACCGCCCGTCTCAGCCCGCGCCCCGCATCGAGATAGAGCAGGCCCCACCGAGGAGGGGAACCGGTTACGACCACGCTGAAGATGCCCAGGGGAGGACGGTTGCGGGTTGTTCAACCGCGTCGCGTAGAAACGATACAGAGAGACAATGGAGTCGCCGTAGAAATGAACCAGGTGGATCGCCGTGTACGGGTTACGTCGCCGTCGCGCGTCCAACGCCGCACTCTATCGCCTATACATAGATCGCCATCGCCACGCGGATCGTAGATTACCGTCGCCGTGTAAGGATGTAGGTATACAGAGATCGCCATCGCCACGCGGATCGTAGATTACCGTCGCCGTGTTATGAGGATGTAGGTGTAAATAGGTCGCCAGCGCCACAGCGTAGGCTAGAGGGAGATAGGGATAGAGATAGGTCGCTCACCCCGCGAGGGAAAGATAGGAGTATAGAACGACTAGCGGAAACTTTAGAAAGCATGATTAGAGTTAGGCCCGCCGCCGTGAAGCAAACGCAGGACTTGCCTATTTTTAACGGCTCGGCCGCGGAATGGTTAGCGTTTAAAGCCGCGATGAAAGAATCCACGCGTTTATATGGATTCACAAATACGGAAAATATGGCAAGGTTAAGGAACTTTACGCGGTGAGGCTAGGGAGGTAGTATCGGCGCTGCTGTTTACCGCGAAGGATCCAGCAGATATTATGCGAACACTGGAGCAGTGTTTCGGCCGCCCGGAAGTAATTATATATCGTGCGTTAGAGAGATTAAAACGCCTTCCGCGCCCGGGTCAAACCGCCCAGGAATTAAATTCGTTCGCTATTAAGTTGCAAAATATAGTGTGTATTATGCAGAACGGCGACGGCAAAGGATATTTACAAAATCCGATGCTAACTAGGGAGGTCACTAGCAAACTTAGGCCTCACTTACGGTCGCGTTGGTGCGGTTATGCGGAGCACTACGGAAGTGCGGACGAACCGGACATTGTCACGCTATCCCGGTTCATGATGAGAGAGGTTAACCGTGCGTTAAGTCACGCCTATACGTCCGTAGCGCCGACTAAGGTATCGCCCGTAAGACGAGAGGCGCCGCCGTCGATAAGAGTAGTATTGACACGCCGCGTAGAGGATAGGGCCCGCGACGTAAAGACGTTCACCGCCCAGGAGGACACCGGTAGTGCCTCGTGTATGTGTTGTGGGGGTGAACACCCAATCGCCGAATGTAGGAAGCTTGCGCAAATGGGTTTGGACGACCGGTGGAAGTGGGTTAAGGAAGATGGGGTGTGTTTTAGGTGTTTAAACAGCAAACACCGACGCTTTAGATGTAAAGCTAGGAAATGCGGCGTCGACGGCTGCAACGCCCCCCACCACGTCCTCCTTCACTCCGCAAGGCCCGCGCGCCTGAAACGTCGGTAAAAGCAGATGAAACCGTGCTCGTCGTGTCGAATGTTAGTAGTAGTGCGTCCGTGTTATTAAAAGTGTGCCCCATTACCGTGCGCGGACCGCGTGTTAAGGAAGTATAGAATAGAATAGAAGGCGAGGCGTGAATAATAGTCAACGCGAGGCCAATAGTAGGCTAGTTAATATAGGGATACGTGGCAAGACGCGCAGTGAGATGTATAGTGTAAGTGCGCGAACAATAGCAGATTTAAAGATAGGCTCGCAGTCTGTGAGTAGGGAGTGCTTGCGTTTAAAGCACTTACGCGACGCCGAGATTAGGCGCCGACAACTGGCATTTAATAATTACCCGTAATTTGAGGATAGGACGTCGAAGGCAGACTATAGCTGCACGTACGTTACTAGGGTGGGTAATACAGGGAACCGTACCGCGGTTAACGTGTAGGGAAGACGGCGAGACCGTATTACACGTCGCAAGCACTAGCGGACGGTCAGATGAGGACATCCAGGCGCTCGCCAGTCTGGTTAGTAAGATTTCACGACTGCCGAGACGCTATGCTCCCACGGGGGGAGTAATAGGGAACCAACCGCACGACGATAAGGCATATACGCATCGCGACGGTAGGGACAGGCCTACGTTCATAACGGCCAAGGCGAAAGTCGCTCCGATTAAGGCGCAAAGTATACCGCGATTAGAGTTGCAGGCGAATTTAATAGGCGCGCGACTCGCGGAATTCGTGCAAGGCGAGCACAGAGGGGTAGCCGATAAGGTAGTATATTGGACAGACTCCACTACGGCGCTCCACTGGATACAAAATGATACGGCGCGTTACATCGCATACATGGCTCATAGGTTAGGGGAGATAGCTGAGAAGACGTCACCCTAGCAATGGAGGTGGATACCGACTGCAGAAAACATCGCAGACCAGGCGACGCGCATGAACTACGTAAGCAAAGAAGGAAGTGACCAATGGTTCACCGGACCATCCTTTCTTTACGAGGAAGAAGATAAGTGGCCTCACCGGAAGGAAGAGAGGGCGCCTGCCCTCTCTTCCTTCGACGAAGAACTGGAGGAAATCGTGGCGCACCAGAGCGACACCAAGGACGCTCCACACCTGCCAGACATAGAAAGATTCTCTTCCTACGAGAGATTGATCAAGGCCACTGCACGAGTACTGCAGTTCGTCGACGCCATATGAGGAAGGGCGCACGGACTGACATTGAAGCACATCCAGAGGGCAGAGAGGATGTGAATAGAGCACAGCCAACATGAAAGCTTCGCTGAAGACATCAGTCGACTTCAGCGGGGGAAAAACCTGGCAACCGACAGCGCGCTAAGGAAGCTCGACCCCATACTGGAAGATGGCGTACTACGAGCCAGGGGAAGAATCGACGCAGCCGACGTGGACAGCCAGATGAAGAGACCCATCGTATTGAACGGACGCCATCATTTCGTGAAGCTGCTTGTAGAAAAGGCGCATCAGGAGGCAAGCCACGCCAACAGGGAGAGGGTGGTCAAAGACCTACGCACCAGATATCATATCCTCCGATTACGACCAACAGTACGAGAAGTGGAGCGGAGATGTCGGCGATGCAGGGTACGCAAGGTGACACCACAGCCAGCGGTTATAGGAGACCTACCACCTAAACAATTAGGGGCATTCGCGCGACCATTCACCTACACCGGAATCGATTATTTCGGGCCTATAACCGTTACGATAGGACGTCGACACGAAAAACGGTGGGTAGCGTTATTCGCCTGTTTAACGACGCGCGCGGTGCATTTAGAATTAGTATACTCCCTTACGACGGACTCGGCGATATCGGCATTGCGGCGCATGGCGGCTAGGCGTGGGTGGCCACGGGTCATATACTCGGACAATGGTACAAATTTTCATGGGACAAATACTGAACTGCAACGGGCGATGGAAGAGTGGACACCGCAGCTGAAGGACTACGCGCTGACTCGGCGGACAGATTGAAAATTAATCGCACCGGGCGCGCCGAACCAGGGAGGTGCATGGGAGCGTCTCGTGCGCTCAGTGAAGACCGCACTCGAAGCCACTCTGCATCAGAAGAGCCCACGGGAGGATACGTTAGCAACGCTCCTGACAGAAGCAGAGAATACGTAAACTCTCGACCGTTGACGCACGTACCGGTCGATATCAACGACGAAGAGGCGCTGACACCCAACCACTTCATACTGTTGGAACCATCGGGCCTATCAGTCCCCGCGCCGTGCACACCTATTGATCGTCGGGCGTGGAGAGCGGCGCAAGGGCTCGCCGATGAATACTGGAGGCGCTGGGTTAAAGAGTACCTGCCGACGCTGGTTGCTCGCGGGGACTCCCGAGATGCTCAGCAGCGCCAAATCCAAGAAGAAGACCTCGTCGTGGTTGCGGATGGCTACCTGCCAAGAAACGTGTGGCCGCGAGGGATCGTGACGAAGACCTTTCCTGGACCGGACGGCGTGGTGTGCAACGTCGAGGTCAGGACCAGGGGCGGAGTCAGGAAGTTAGCCGTCCTCCCGAAGGAAGCTTAGGCTTGCAGGCTACGCCGGGGGGAGGATGTTGCAGACGGCGAGGGAACCGCCGCCCCGTCACCCCTTCATACCCCGTTGCGCCCCGCGCCCCGCGCACCCCGCACACCGACAACAGACAACCAATGAGCGCGCGGCATCGTCGTGCGGCGCTACTCACAGGCTAACACGCTCTCTTGCGGCATATAAGAAGGGCGTTTTGGTCTGTGAGTTGTTCATTTCGAAAGCGGCACTTGAAGAAAGAAGACACAAGAGAAATCAAGACTCCATAAGTGAAGACCCCTCTCTGTACATATAGTTATAGTTAATAGTTAGTTAATAGTGCCGAATTGTGATAATTGAATACCGTATAGTTCTACGGTACCGTCTTTCCTTTGAGCAGTCCCCTAGCGTAATATGAGTAAAGTAATCAATCATACAGTCCTCTAGCAACACTTAAATACATACAGTCCACTTCAATCCATTATATACGTATTCACTGTGTTTAATTGGATGTATCTTGTGGTCTCCAGGTCATCACCATCACGTAAACTGTAACTGGTTTTACTATCTTGTTATAAAACGATATTAACGAAGGGAAAATATTTCATAATAGATAAATAGATGACCAAACCCAGACCGTTAATACAAATAGTTTTTTATGTGTGTTAAACAGGAAGTCGATGGATGCAGGTGGCTCAGGACCGTGCTTTGTGGCATACCTTGGGGGAGGCCTATGTTCAGTAGTGGACTTGTGAAGGGCTGTAATAATGATGATGATGATTATGAAAATACCACTACGACTTTTCACAGTAAGTACAGATTAAAAAAATATTTCATTGTATATTTTTACTTTCCACTTAATAATTTGTAATGATGATTTACATTCTATGTACATTGCTGTAGTTCTAGTGTATACCTATATATAAGTATGTAGATATAGTGTATATATAAGTATTCAGTATTCAGATCATTGATGAAGAAAATAAAAAAGAAATAAAAGCTGTGTCACTCATACTTAACGATATTTTCTACTCAGCGAGGGCACTTACTTCCATTCCCCTAATTTCCCGTCTACTTCAACGCTTTGCGGATCCTCGAAATTGAGTTACATAGCAGTTTTGCCTTTTAACGGTTCTTAATGAAGGCAATTTTCGTGCAACTTATATTTTTATATAATTTGTAATAAATTGTGAAAGGGTACAGGTGCTTCAATTGTTAGAGTTATGGTCAGAAAGAATTGTAATGGCCTATTTCTAATCACACAAAAATCTTTTTACAATATTTGTAAAATGTGCAGATTGTACAATCCGTGAAACCGTTCTTTTTTAAATATAAACTATTAACCTTACCTATCCAGCTTATAATATATATATATATATATATATATATATATATATATATATATATATATATATATATATATATATATATATATATATATATATATATATACTAGCTCGCCAGGCAGACGTTGTTCTGCCCTTTCCGAATAACCATTTGCTTTCCCAAAAAGCTCCTGAAATTAGCAATAAAAAAATTGAGGGTCACTTATCGGGATAAAAACAATCCTATATCTCAAGTTGGACCAAACTGCACACAGTCTGCAAAATTTTTTTGAAATCGGTTCTATCTGATGAATACTTACAGCAACACGTGGTGGTTATACTACTAAATTGTAGCTTATATTAAACGTTTGTATTTTTAACATAGCGCCATCTATTAAATATTTACTCAATCCAGTCAACAGATATCGCCATCTGATAGAATCGCTTGGAGCTAACAGATAATTGTGACTGTCAAATAATAGACAAATAATTTTCAATAAAATAATATTGAATTGCGACTATAAATTGAGATGTAAGCTATCCTATCTTTTAAGTTGGACCAAACTGCACATTGACCAAAAATTTCATTGAAATCAGTTCAGTAGTTTAGGAGTCCATCGCGGACAAACAACGTGACACGTACTTTTTATATATAAAATATAAAGATAAAATATATATATATATATATATATATATATATATATATATATATATATATATATATATATATATATATATATATATATATATATATATATATAGATGTGTAAATTCGATCGAAAAAATAAGCAATTTTATACAAAACGTGAAGATTTACCATGCAATTACACGTTACGTCACAAAAATAAATTAATATTGCCAACTTCCCAATCAAAACTAAACACTAGTACTTACATTAAGTTCTTCCATAAAATTATATATAATAAACTACCTGACATATTAAAAAATGAAAATAGTGACATCATATTTACAAAATAATTAAAACAGTACCTAACTAATAAATGTTACTATAGTACTAATGAATATTTTATAAATAATAATACATATATTTTAGTTCACGGGGTTCAGATCTCTTTGATTGCTGTAAATCTATCGCAGAACTATTTCTTTTACAACTTGAAGTCTCTAGTATGTTCATAATTCAAAATATCTGTAAAAATAACAGTTTACCTTAACAAAAAATAAAACGAAAAAATTACGTTAGTACCGACGTGCGGCCTGAGAGGCCGCGTGGGAATTTTAAATCGGAATTACTCACCAAATGCGCGTGCGACGTTACCACTTCCTGCTCCGACGTTAACTTGAGCACTGTCCTTGCAGCTACTTAAAAGCGGGGATCGGTATTACGCGGGGAAAGGGGTAAACTAGCAAGTCAAGTGCCTGCCGGGGCCTCACAGACCGCACGTCGGTACTTAAGGGTTAACCACGTGCTTCTACAAAGCTTCCGACGATATTTTTTTATTCTATCATCAGACCCCCAGCAGTTCATGTACAGAAGCTACTCACTAAATACTATCAAAAGAGCCTAAACACGGTTTATTCGCTATGTGCCTTCGCAGAGTTCCCTACTACCTAATCTCGTTCCGCTCTATCATCAGACCCTCAGTAGATCATGTACAGATGCAACTCTAATAGCACTATCAAAAGGCCCAAAATCTCAGGCACTTCAGAATAAATCACATCAGCGCTCCTGGTAAGCTTGTCACAATCAAACTTATTTAAGAATCATTGCAAATAAATCTCAAACACTTCAAAAAACCGCATCTAACTCGGTCAAGTCGTCTCGAGAAAAAATGAGCTAAACGAGCAAAAAATGTTTATTGCAGCGCCTCCTAATGATGGTGTTAACACTATAACACATATCTATAACTATACCTATAACTATCACCATTGCCGAATAATCACAAACCCTTTACAGAAACCCGTATCTATTTAATTCGGTCAAACCGTTTTAGTGATAAATGGGACCAATCGTTTGCACACACAAACAACATCTCACCCTAAACGTATACACCAATAGACTGTTCACCCGTTCGAAGCCGTGGCGGATCGCTAGTCTTAAATCTCTTAAATTTATATGTGGTAGTAGAGCCATGCTGCAGCTATATTAGTAGTATAGTTGTAGCATGAACGGGTTGGCTCGACCGGGGTAGGACCACGCTCTTACAGAAAACCAGCGTAAAATAGCAGCTTAATGCTGCTGTGTTTCGTATGGTGAGTGTAGAGAACCGGAGACCCTTTTTACTGGAAAAGAGGCATTCCATCTTAGTCCTCACGGGTGACAACGCATCTACAATTTGATTCGCAAACGAGGATAAAATGTAGATGTCTGTGGGCCACAGCAACCACTTACCATCAGGTGGACTGAAGTGGAAACTAAAGTGCCTAAAAAATAAAAAGTGCCCAAACATGGTCTGCCTGCTATGTGCCTTCGCAGAGTTCTCCACAATGATGTTCTGCTCCATAATTAGACCCTCTGCAGTACATGTACAGATCCTAAATCAACTAGCTCCATGAAAAACGAAAAATCTCAAACCCTTCACAAAAAACCGCATCAGCACCTCTTGTTGGTTTGGCACTTGTTTATCACAATCAAATCTATCTAAAAATCATTGCAAAGAATTTTAAAACAATTCACAAAAAACCGCATTTAACACTTTCACTGTCCGGTTTGCAGACACAATAGTAAGACAATAGCAATGACCTATTTGTAGTGCACGGGACAGCGAAAGGGTTAAATCAGTCAGAAGAAAAATGCGCTTAAACTAATTTTAATGAGCAAAAAATATTTATCGCCCTCTGGCGAGTTAATATCATAAAACCTATCTCCATCGCCGATGAATCAAATCCCTTTACAGAAGACCATATTCGATTCGGTCAAACCGTATTGGTGATAAATGGGAACATTCGTTTGCACACACAAATAACATCTCACCTTACACGCATACACCTTCTCCGTTCCGCCAAGGGTAAAAATAACCGGTGATTACTAAATAATCGGTTCTCACCTAACCGATTTTTTCCACCGGTATTTTATTAACCTACCCACCACTAACGTCAATGTCCTAACTATGGAGTGTAGAGTAGAAGGAGGACCATCTCTATATATGAAAAGTGTCCCCAAAAACGTGTCCAATAAGGGTGGCGCTGCAGTAGCATAGGATAAATAAAAAAAAAAGGCGCCAATAGTAATTAGAATAAGATGGAGAAATAAACAAGGACCGACCAATCCGCTTGGTTTTGTACTACGTAAATAGTTGAGATTTTGTATACTGGCATTTTAATAACTAATCTAGTCATTAATTTTTTTAAATATTTGAATTCAGCTGACTTCACTCCGTTCACAACAGCTATCTTCATATCGTAGTTTTTCAGACGCCAGCGCTATTGTGGTAGGTTTTGGAACCTCTATTTTCAGTAAATAGTAGGACACTTTTTCAAATTTAGCCCCTTATAAGATGGTTCTCCTTGTACTCTACACTCCAAAGTCCTAACCTAACATCAATTCATATTTTTTTTTGGAGTTTATGATCTGGTGTATAGACCTTTAGGCCAAACATCAATTCACAGTCACAGCAGTGCTGCCAGGTTGAGGGATTTTCCCGTAAATTTTGTGGATTTTAGACCGCTAGGTGGAAAATTTACAGGAAACAGTTTTAGGGGATTTGTTTAGGTAATTTACAAACTTCCATAATTTTAAGTTGAAAAAAATGAAAGAACAACGATTTAAGTTCATAACAGAAAGTATAAAAAGTTTATTAATAAACTATCAATGACTATTAAAAACACGCATATACATGACAATCTTAAAAAATTCTGCATCATTTAAACCTACGAAAAATATGCTTAAAAAAATTATATTTGACAAATGTATAATAGCGTAGTAGATGAATCTGTGATCAATATTTTATCAGAGTTTTAAACAATGTTTTAAAAATGTAGAAAGATTTTAACTATTAAATAATTTATAAATTATAATATAGGTAACTTATTATTTATTATTAAGTTTATTTTCAAAAAATGTTTTTTATATTTTACTATTGCCTGTACTAAACAATGTCTCTTTAGGAAAAAAAGATTTAAACTAATAAAACAGTAAGAGTTTAATGTATTTTTAATCATAATAAGATACTTTTTATATTGAACGCAATATGTGGTAATTTTTATAAAAAATTATTTACCTATGTATTTATTTATTTAGAAAACCAACAGCTCTTATGAATATACAATGATAATAATTTATAAATGGTTATAACAGCCAATTATAGGTTTCTATATAAATCTTAAATGGTATCGCCTACTTTTAATACATATCAAACAAAAACAAGGCGAAACTAGTAAACTAAGACTACAAGGTATGAGCGTGCGCGCACACACACATATGTGCGTGTGTGTGTGTGTGTGTATTCATGTAGGTCTATAGATATATAAATAAATATTTTATCATACGTATTATTTATAATATATCAAAATAAAAAAAATAAAAAAAACAATGAACAACATATGAAAAGATATACTTTAATGTTATAGTAATAGGTATGCAAATAGATAAATTATTTACCGTAAAAGCTTAAGAACTTCTTGTTTGAATTTATCTTTGGACATGTATAATACATCTAAGTTCGAGAATTTTTTATTATATATTGAGCAAATCCGAGTCAAGGGTGAGTTTCTTGCATAGTTGGAATTTCGAGCGTTGGGAGCGAATAATGGGGTATGTCTTGTACGCTTCTTGGGCACATTTACATTTATTGCAGATAGTAAAACCGGGGAATCCAAGGTAGACATTAGCTATATTAAACAAAAACATCATATCTAAGATATTACGTCTATTTTCTAAGGACGTTACTTTATGACGGTGGTAGAGCCATGCAGCAGTTTTTGCTGTTGCACGTATGGGCCGGCTCGAGCCGGGTTAGTACCACGACCTCACAGAATACCGGCGTGAAGTAGAAGCTCTGCTTCTGCGTTTCGTCTGGTGAGTGCAGGTGGCCGGAGGCCCAATCCCCCCCCCCCATCAACATGGTAGCGGAATTACACAATAGACTACCCCAGGAGGGTACCAGTACCCCTGGAGAATCCCTCGCTGAGCATCCACGACCATGTTATTCCAATCCTGAGCGTGGGTGCTCAGGCTGCCCCGCGTATTCTGGGGGGGGCAAAATTCCGCTCAAAAACATAACTGCTCGGGGTAAACAGAGCGACAATACCAAGGCGACCCCTGCCACGCTATCCGTGAATTTCTGCAACATCAGGGGACTTAACTCTAACCTAAACGCCGTCCACTACCATCTCGAGACGGCGAAGCCGGCCTTGCTCTTCCTGACCGAGACGCAGGTTTCCTCTCCGGCTGATATTTCGTATCTCTCCTACCCTGGGTACAAATTGGAGCACTCCTTTGTGCCTCGGGCTGGAGTTTGCGTGTATGTCAGAGAGGACATCTGTTCTCGACGCCTCGGCAGTCTTGAAGGTTCGGACCTGTCCATCCTTTGGCTACGCGTAGACAGCGACGACTATCCGCGCGTCTACGGGTGCCTCTATAGGTCCCATAGCGGTAATGCCGAAACAGACCGACTCATCGACCACGTCCAAATGGCTACAGATTCCTTGCTACAACAGGTCCCATCCGCAGAGATCGTGATCCTTGGCGATTTTAACGCCCACCATGCCGAATGGCTCGGTTCACGTTTAACCGATCATGCGGGGAGATCTGTTTATGACTTTGCCTTGGCATATGGTCTGACACAACTGGTTACTTCGCCTACGCGGATTCCAGATGTGGAGGATCATACACCTTCCCTGTTGGACCTTCTGCTGACCTCTCATCCGGACGGATATCAGGTTTCCGTCGATGCCCCTCTCGGCTCTTCGGACCACTGTTTGATCCGGAGTATGGTGCCACTCACGCTCCCTTCGCGGTTGCGTTCTGCAGGTTGCCGCCGTGTTTGGCATTACAGGTCGGCGGATTGGGACGGAATGCGGTCTTTCTTTGCATCCTACCCATGGGGGCGGGTTTGCTTCTCGCCGGATGATCCCAGCGCTGTTGCTGACTCTGTCAGTGATGTGGTGCTACAGGGAATGGAACTATTTATTCCATCATCTGTGGTACCCATCGGAGGCAGATCTCAGCCTTGGTTTGGTCGCTCCTGTAAAACTGCATTACGCAGTAAGCAGGAGTGTTATCAAGCCTGGGCTGCGGCTTCGGCGACTCGGGATGTAAACACCAGCACACTTAAAAAGAAGTATAACTTCGCCTCCAGGTCCTTCAAAAGAGTTATTGCCAAGGCAAAGTCAGAGCACATAGGCAGAATTGGCGAGAAACTAGTTCGCCTTCCTTCGGGAACCCGTGCATTCTGGTCTCTCGCCAAGGCTGTCCAAGGGAATTTCTGTAAGCCATCACTACCATCTCTGCACAGGGAGGACGACTCACTGGCCCATGACGCAAAAGACAAAGCCGACCTTTTAGGCTCCCTTTTTGCGTCCAACTCGACTCTTGATGACGGGGGGAAAACACCGCCGACCATCCCGCGGTGTGAGTGCTCTATGCCGGATGTGCTGTTCTCACAGCGCTCGGTTCGCAAAGCACTTCTCTCCCTGGACATCCAGAAGTCGAGTGGGCCTGACGGAATCCCCCCAATTGTGCTGAGGACGTGTGCTCCGGAGTTGGCACCGGTCCTAACGCGTCTTTTTCGGTACTCCTACTCCCAAGGCGTAGTCCCGAATTCATGGAAGACAGCTTTTGTCCACCCGATCCCTAAAAAAGGCGACCGCTCAGACCCGTCCAACTATAGGCCTATCGCGATCACCTCCTTGTTCTCCAAAATAATGGAATCCATTATCAACTGCCAGCTCATCCGGTACCTTGAGGATCACCAGCTGATTAGTGACCGCCAATACGGTTTTCGTGGGGGTCGATCAGCTGGTGATCTTCTGGTCTACCTGACCCATAGATGGGCGGAGGCAGTAGAGTCCAAGGGGGAGGCGTTGGCCGTTAGTCTGGACATTGCGAAGGCCTTCGATCGGGTTTGGCACAAAGCGCTTCTCTCGAAGCTCCCTTCCTATGGGCTTCCCGAGAAATTGTGCAATTGGATCACCAGCTTCCTTGCAGATCGGAGCATCAAGGTTGTTGTAGACGGTGCATGTTCTGACTACAAGCCTATTAACGCTGGTGTTCCACAAGGCTGTGTGCTATCACCAACGCTGTTTCTTCTGCATATCAATGATATGTTGCTAACTGGTAACATTCATTGCTATGCGGATGACAGCACTGGTGATGCTCTATACACCGGCCGTGCTAATATTTCTCGGGAAAACGTCTCCGAGTACCGGAACAAACTTGTGTCTGAAGTCGAGTCTTTGCTGGACAAAGTCTCGAACTGGGGGCGACTAAATCTAGTCCAGTTTAATCCTCAGAAGACACAAGTTTGCGCGTTTACCGCTAAAAAGAACCCCTTTGTCGTATCTCCTCAGTTTCAAGGCACTCCCCTGGTTGCCTCAGCCAGTATCGGAATCCTCGGCGTCGACATATCGAGTGACGTGCAGTTTCGTGGTCATTTGGAAGAGAAGGCCAAATTGGCCTCTAAAAAGCTTGGTGTGCTCAGCAGAGCGGGACAGTATTTCATGCCGGCACACCGCCTGCAACTTTACAAGGCGCAGGTTCGGCCTCACATGGAATACTGTTCCCATCTCTGGGCAGGGGCTCCCCAGTGCCAGCTCCTTCCACTTGACCGCATCCAGCGCAGAGCGGCTCGAATCGTCGACGACCGAGTACTTTCCGATCGGCTCGACTCATTGGCGCTGCGAAGAGATGTTGCATCTCTTTGCATTTTCTTTCGCATCTACCATGGGGAGTGCTCTGAGGAATTGTTCGGATTAATCCCAGCCGCCAAATTTCACGAACGCACATCGCGGCAGAACTCCCGATACCATCCACACCATCTGGATGATTGGCGGTCCACCACTGTGCGATTTAGAAGATGTTTTCTTCCTCGCACGACTTCCTTGTGGAATCGATTACCATCAGCGATTTTTCCGGACCGATACGACTTAGGGAACTTCAAGAAAAGAGCGTACTCCTTTTTAAAAGGCCGGCAACGCATCTGCAATTCCCTCCCTGGTGTTGCAGTTGTTCATGGGCGGCGGTAGTCACTTACCATCAGGTGAGCCGCATGCTCGTTTGCCCCCTCTACTATAAAAAAAAAAAAAAAAAGCCTTTAACATAATCAGAATAAGTGTGAGTTCTATAATTCAGATGCCTTATAAACTTTACCTGAACAATTTCAATTAGTTGTTTGTGGGTAATATAATAGGGAGACCAAATACTACTGGCGTATTCTAAAAGGCTTCGAACGTACGCGTAGTAAATACTTTTAGTACAGTTTATGTCCGTTAAAGGTATACAAATACGTAGAACTAATCCTAGTTTTTTGTAAGCGTTTCGCACTATAGGATCTATATTATTCCAAAGCTCAAGATTGTTTTAAAGTTTTGACGTAGACATTTTTAATTTATAATAAATATAATTAATAGTTTGTATAATTTAGATATTAAAAAAAACAAATTCGAAAGTTAACAGACGTCTGATAATTTCAGTCATTTGATTTAGGGGATTTTAAGTGGGCGTGTAGGGGAAAATGGATAAGTCTATTTGGCAGCACTGAGTCATAGTTTTACACAGGCACAGGTGGTTAGGTGGAAATGGAATTAGCGCAAAAGCAGTTAAAGGCATAAAAGTCTTAATTTTAAGCTTTTATTAAAATTTACTAAGTCTTTCTCTAATACTTTAAGTAAAAGTACTCTATTTAGTTCAGTTTGATTAAATATTTTAATTATTATATCCAATAAATATGAGTTCTCAATTATCAGCAGTAAATTTTAATTTATTTGGAACAAATTCTTTAAAAGATGAATATTATATTAAAAATGTGTGGAATCATAATCTTCATGAAGAATTTCATGTTATAAGACAGGTAATATAAAAAATTATTATTTTTATTTTGGCAATTTTTGTAATATACTTGGGTTGGATTGATCTAGTAATTATGTAAAATACATATGAACAAATGAAGTATAATAAAGTTGAATGAGATTCGATGCAAAAATATATATTAAATATTATACATGTATACACAATATACAAAATACCTTATTCATATTCAACCTGCTAGCAGTGTGGCAACTATGGCAAAATCCCTCTATGAGGCAATCTACAGGAGGCCTATTTTTAGCTGTGGACTTTTGTTGGGCTGTAATGCATGTAAAATATATTTGACATTTAATAATAATGTCTTCCGGACTGAATTTTGGTCACAGCGACTAGTTTCTACGAAGACTAGCCATCAGCGCAGAACAGGATTATAGTGCCCAAGGGTGTGCACAAATACAGGGGCACTCTCTATTACTTCACTGTCATAGTTCTATGGGAAGGTCAACCGACACAACCGGGGAGAGATTAGGCGCAGGACCAATGGAATTATTTGCTTTCCGAGGCACGAGGGTAAGACACCGCCAACTTCCTGACTCCAGGCAACTACTGCAAATTTCTTGACATCAAAACTCAATAATGGATTTTTTTGGATTCGAACCGAAGTCACGTTTACAACTACTAGAGCAACGAGGCAGTCATTATGACATACAGTAGGCAGGTAACATTACAACTAGGGCATCGAGAACCGGTCCCTTTCCATGAACCAGTTCTTTCGGTTCCTAACTTTTGCCGGAACTGGAACTAACTGAAGTTTGCCAAAAACGGAAATAACTGTTAGGGTTGGTCAAGTATCACAGTATTGATGCTTAGATTAGTCATTGTTTTTTATATTGTTTTCGCAATGCAGTGACTATTCATTTCAATTTATTTTCTTATAGCATATTTTAAAGAAACATCGACTGTAATCAATTAAAGTCATCATTATCATCGTTACAGCCCATCACAAGTCCACTGCTTAACATAGCCCCCCCCTCCCCCCCCCCCCAAGAAATGCCACAAAGTATGGTCCTGAGCCACCTGCATCCATCAACTTCCTGCATGTCTTACCAGGTCGTCATTCCATCTAGTGGGTGGACGCCGTACACTTCGTCCACCAGTATGAGGCCGCCACTTGAGAACCGTTTTTCCCCATTGGTTGTCGGTTCTTCAAGCTATATCACTCTGGTTCTACTGCGGATATCCTCATTTCTAAGTTTATCACGCAGAGAAACTCCGAGCATAGCACTCTCCATAGCTTGCTGAGTGACCTTGCGCTTCCTCATCCGGCCAGCATTGAAGGACCATGTCTCAGTTTCATAGATCATCACTGGCAACACGCACTGGTACAGAATGCCCCATGAATAAAGCCCCCCAATCTGTGTATATGTAGTCTATAAATAAATAATAATAGTTTAGCATATGAATATACATGCACATACAGTTTCATGTAGAAAGAATGAATGAGGAAAGAGTGACAAAGCAAATTTATGTTGCAGAGGTGAATGGCAGAGTCGGGAAGGGTCGCCCTAGGCGAAAGTTTATCGACCAAATTGGCGATATATTGAAAATGGGCCAAATTAAGAGTACCTTTAACCGACAAGCGTGTATGCGTAGGTATATGGATGTGGAGGAAGCGAGAGAGGTGTGTCAGGATCGTGCCAAATAGAATTCCATAGTCTCTGCCTACCCCTCTGGGTGACAGGCGTGAGTGTTTATGTGTATGTGTATACAGTTTCTATTTTAAATTATCACACCCCCTTAGATTTATGTTTGTAACCTAATATTACACAGTACTTACTAAAATTACATGTCAACAACTATTATTGGGATTCTAAATTTAACATTTGCCTTAGCTTTATAAATTTCACAGATTTTATCAAGGTGAGAGCAACATTTTGTTCTGAATCTACTTTAATGACATGAACAATTCTTTTAAGATTATTATGATAATGTTATAATAATATAATAATTATTATAATAATAATAGATGTTGTAAATGTTTATAATTCTTTGTTGTCATCGTGTTAATGAACATCAACAACATTATCAGTTTGCCATCCTCTTACCTTATAATCTGACTTTGTACACACCATCAGTTATTTTTTTGTATACCAAAGTATCATTTTTGAATCACTGTTAATTTCATGATTTATGGCTTCCTTCTATTCACCAGAGTCCATCACAAGTAGTTGCTTCCTAACAAGAATTTAACTCATAGCATCACAATAATTAGCACTCATACAATACTAACTGTATTCTTCATCAAACTGCACTGAGATTTATTTAGTCTTTTGGGTCTTTTATTTATTGTTCCAACGTTAGAGAAATCATTTTTTGTTCCTGTATTTTCCACATCATTCATATTAGCATTCCTTCTTTTTGCCTCTTCAGACTGAATAACGTCATCTGTACCATTATTAACAGGAAAGGATCTATTTTGTACTTCACTACCTCACAGCCAATACATTTTATTTCTTCTTCTATTCTATCTTCATGTCTTGCAACTATCAGTTTTCCTTTCATTACAACTATATTCTACCTCTGTGTAACCCAGTGTGTGCCGAATTCGGCCTTATTGACCCATTTCGATTTTTCTTTCTTCTGATATTCTGTGAAATACTTCACTTCCATGAAAAATATCTGAAAGGGTTTCCTTCCTCTCTATGGTATTCGTTTGTGTCCCATTCTTTAATTAATCAACTGCTTTTACTACCTTAGACCAACAACATCTGGCAACTTTTGCCTATGCTGAAAGACACCTTGACATATCCATGATCAATCTGTTGAATCTATCTGTGTTTCCATTTAATTCATGAAAATCAGCTGGACATGATTTTATTTATTATTCCCTTTTCTAAAGCAAACTCATAAAGCATTTAGGCTCTTAAATCCGTTCCATTATCACATCTGAGCAATTTAACATGTTTTAACTGTTAAATTCTGTATTTCCTTTAATAATTACTTTAAACATTCATTTACTTTATCATCCTTTCCAATCAAGTGCAATTATAATATATTTTAATATACTACTTAATCATTTTTCACAGATGAGTAGTGATTGAAGTTTTGGTTTATACATAATGCTTTTAATTGCATATTATTTTTATAGGTTGTCCAAAAATATCACTGGGTAGCCATGGATACTGAATTTCCAGGAGTAGTAGCTAGACCAATTGGTGAATTTAGGTCAACTGCTGATTACCAGTACCAATTATTAAGGTGAGAATCTCAAAATAATCATTATTTTTACATAAAGCCAGCAATTTTTGTTAATATTTGCAGACAATACAAATACTTGTTTAATTATTTTGTCAGGCCTACGATTGTGCGGGGTTCGAATCCTGCATGATCAAGTATTTGTATGGCCTGCAAATAATTGTTCTGGGTCTGGATCTTTGTCTTTGTGCAATTTATGTTTGTTAACTGCCTCCACAATACAAGAGAAAATCCTAGTGTGGGATTTAACGTTTTTAAAAGAAAAAAAATATGTTTATGTTCAAATACAGCTGCTATCAAAAATGTTTTTTATGTATAAAATACATATTGCCCATATTGTTTCCCTTAATGAGTGACTAATGATAATCTAAATTGTAAAAGGAACCAGTAGTACATAGATCGAGCAAGAGCCTCTTTGCAAATGATTTACTTCAATACTATCATCATTTTCAAAACTGCCTGGAGAACATACTGATATTGTGAAGGAGATGCTACCCATCTCCGGTTTCATATCATTCTACTGCCTCCTACGACACCCACGGGACTACATGGAGTAGTGGATTCTACCACGGGCACGGCCTGTTTAGGGAGAGAGGTGTTCAAGAAAATAAAATGACTAAAAGTGCATGAAACAACCGTAATATTCATATGAAAAAAAATTAAAGGTCCGAAAAAAGAAGATTCATTTACATACATATTACAGAGTTAATGTTCTGTTTTTCTTTTCAAATATATCCACTACTTCATTTGCATCAATTTAGAATCATTCTACCACTACAAGAAGATACAAATACATAAATAAAAACCAATATAAAAAATGTTATTTTGTTGTGTATCATTAAAGAAATTTCAGAAAATAAATGAACTGGGATATCCTGGCATGTAGTGGTTTATTTATTAACTTATGGCAGTATTGCCACACCTGGGTAAGATAAATGAAACGCGATAAAATAAGTAACATTAATTTTATTTCATGGTACACATGTTGATAATTTTTTTGTATAGGATACATATTCTTTGAGACCATTTTTTTAAATTTATGAACCTGTAAACATGTGTTATTTTAAATCAAATTGGTTGGAGTGCGCTGGGGAAAAATTTCCTTAATTAGCATTGTCAATCACGCAAGTCTTGGTTAACCGTACATTGTTGAATATTTCAGATGCAATGTAGACCTCTTGAGAATAATACAATTAGGACTTACATTTATGGATGAGAATGGAAGAACGCCGCCTGGTTGTACTACTTGGCAGTTCAATTTTAAATTTAATTTGCAGTAAGTATACAAGCTCAAAATATAAATAATATATAAAACACCAAAAATGTTTCTACCTATGTACGTTATAGACTTTGAAACCATCCAACCAATGTGCCCCAAACAGATAGGCAATAATGTGAAGATGATTGTAGACCACTAAAACAAAAAAAAAACAAAAACATTGTATAAAAAGTTGATAAATAAACAAAACTTCCTTTAAAAATATATTTACTTTTTAGCGTAGTAGCACATGCCGGGTATCCGCTAGCACTAGATAAAAAGAGAATGCAAAGTCTAGCTGACATTGCTGATTTTGCTACTGTGTATAAATGGTTATTTAAATTTCGAACAGTAAAAGAATAGATTTTGGACACCAGAAATTAAAAACCCAACTATAAAAAATATGTATTCAGTAGAACTTTGCAGAACTTTGCCTGTATTTTAGGACCGTCTTAAATATCTAAAATCTGTAAACTAAAATTATTATTTCAGTGATTTTTAGATATTTTTTAGTAATATACTTACGAATTTTTTATACCTGCTTACAAAATATTATTTGTTGTGTAATATCTAGTCCCTTTCTTAAATCATAATATTCATTAATTCATTTCAACTAACAGAGAAGATATGTACGCCCAAGATTCAATTGATTTGCTACAGAATTCTGGACTACAGTTCAGGGAACATGAAGAACATGGAATAGAACCTTTGGAATTTGCTGAATTGCTGATGTCTTCAGGTATAATTTTCATAATAGATGTATATATATATATATATTACAATAAGAATGACAAACGAGCACACAGTCCACCTGTTGATAAGTGGATGCTGTGGCCCAATGATATCTAAATCAATCCTCGATTAAGAATCAAAATGTAAATGTGTTGCCACTCCTGAGGACTAAGATGGCATGCTCTGAATCGTTTCCAGTAAAAAGAGTCTCCGGATCTCTACACTCATCATACGAAACACAGCAGTGATGAGCTATTTTACGCTGGTATTCTGTGATAGCGTGGTCCTACACCAATGAGGGCTAATAATCATCCACTCACCAGATGTCGCTACTAGCGACTGAGGTAAAGTTTTTTGTTAGACAGTGTCAGTTAATTGAGAAATTAGTTTTAAATAATAGTTTATCATTATCTAAAGTATTATATTAATATATAACACAATGCGTCAGTGGTTTGATTTTTAATTTTTTGCACATTATAACTCTTTTTTTTTTTAAAGTCGTCATTTAGTTATATTTATAGTTTGGTTTATTCATTTCTAATGTAATTAATATAAAATATAACTAATAATACAGAAAGAAACCTTAAAGATTACATTTTCCTAAGAAATTGTCGTCCCCACTATGAAATCTGTCAAATATTTTACCTCACTCGAAAGTGGCGCCGCCCTGGTGGCAGAAAAAGTCGTGGATGCCCTCATTGAGCTGACCCATTTGTACTACCACTATAATATAGCTGCAGCATGGCTATGCCACGCAAAACTATAACAGCTGTAACTAATATGCCTTAAATTTAAGTGTTCACATGTACCTCATTCTTTTCCAGGAATCGTGCTAATGGACGATATAAACTGGCTAAGCTTTCATTCCGGTTACGATTTTGGATATTTATTGAAACTGCTCACTGATCAAAATCTGCCGCAAGAGGAGAACGATTTTTTTGAAAGCTTGCGTCTGTATTTTCCAACAGTTTATGATGTCAAAGTAGGTTAATTTGTAATTATTTAACCTCAGCTGGAAATATCTTAAGGATTGATTGAAGTTAAAGTTACAGCCTATATACATCCCACCGCTGGGCACAGGCCTACTCTCATTTCTGAGAGGGTTTTAGAACAAGGATAAGTCCGCCGCGCTGCCCCAATTCGTGTTGACAAACTTCACAGGTCTTCGAAATATATATTTTTTCTTATTTCTCAGACATGCAGGTTTCCTCACGATGTTTTCCTTCACCGCCGAGCACGTGGTAAATCAGCACTTAAAATTGCAATTAACTATTTCATTGGTGCCGGCGGGGATAGAATCCGGGTTGCTCGCGTACACTGAAGTTTACAGCGAACGCTAGCCATCTGAGCTACCACGACTCAGGTTAATTGAACTGACCTAGCTCCATGTCATTACATATGATAGTATTGAGTAAAAATGTTGTTTATAGGATATACGCGCTTGCTAGTGGCACTTTAAAACTTTGATAATTACCTAACCTGTCCTCTCTCGTTTTATATGGGACTACGTGCAACCACATATACTTGTCTCTGTTTTGCTCCCAATAATTAGTTATATTGTTCTACTAATGACAGTAATAATATATGTATGCAGAAAGTGTAGTTACATTTCGTGGTATAAAAACATAGTTTAACATGTTTAAAGTATGAAAATATTTTTAAAGTTCTTTAACGAAATGACAATAACAATAATATGAATATATTACACATTAAAACCTTCCGTTACCGTTAGCATTACTGTCTGTCAAACGTCCACTGCTGAACATAGGCCTCATAGATTGCCTCTTAAGACGAATATTTGCCACGCTTGGCAAGTGAGTTGGCAAACACAGTGGTGGTATTGTATGAACATCCCCTACCCCATATCGTCCCGTGGAAGTGTCATAAGAGGCGACAGAGGGAAACAAACCAGGAGATGGGCAGCATCGGCTTTTTAATAACGATTAAAACCTTCGTCAACGTTATTTTAAAATATTCAGTTAAGTACATCTAATAATATGAGATACTTACGCTATCTAGTAATTTCAATCTCCATCTACATTCATTTAAAATACGTTAAAACAATCTTTACATAGTAAATAAAATTGAAGTATCTGTGTTAAATCCTACTATTCTACTAATCCTACTAATTTTATAAACGTGATAGTTTGTGAGGATGTATGGATGTTTGTTACTCTTCTTCGCAAAACTACTAAATGGATATTAATGAAACTTTACAATTATATATCTATTACATCAGAATAACACATCAGCTATAATTAATAAAGATATTGTGTAAATTGGCCAAAATATAACGATCAATGTTAAGTAAGTCGGAAAAAACACGTGTCTAAACACGTATCACGCAAACATAACCTGTGAACCGATTTGGATGGGACTTTCACTGGCAGATAGTTGATGTTATCCCCCCCACCCCACCGCTGTTAACTTAGCGGGCAATTGCTTTTTTGCCCATAAATTTCCCAAACGCCGCTGGGCTTGGATGCTCATACATACGTTTAAGTGGTCTCGCGCTTTTGAAAAATCTAACATTTTTGTATTTTTCGCTTTGGTTGCACAATAAACTTCTTTGATACCAGTACGAGTTCTTGTTTGCCATCGATTCAGCTACATTATTATTAGTATTAAATACCAAATATCATGTCAATCTTTATCAACATTAATTTAAAATACTCAATTAAAATAATGTTAAATACAATAGTGATTGCAAATTTCAATCTTCAAGAACATTAATTTATAAATTATTAATAATGTTCATGAAGATTTGAATTTGAGTATTATAAACTATAATACTCAATAATATACCGAATGAAATGAAATTTTAAATTATTTCGGGTAAAAAATATTTTAATGTAGCAACCACAATTTTAATAGATATTGAAATTCTTTTGTAGATAATTCACGAATATTTTTTTAAATATTTTGTTACGTTCACGTGTCATCTAGTTAGGGGGTGCGTTAGTACCATTTGTGAACACTAATTGTTGCGTAGCTAATCTATTTACGCCTTTTTTACTTATAAAATTGTTTCATACATGCAAATTTTACTGATAGTAAGAACTTCTTTTCTCTTACCTATTCCTGCTACCAAATGGCAGTGCTTGCACTTCTGCGTTCCGGTGTAAAAGGCGTGGAGACAATATAATTACAGGCTGTGATGCATTCCAGCTTCGTCCTCAAACATGACAACACATCTTTATTTGTTTGAAGTGGGCTGCATGTGTCCATGGACCAAAGTAGCTACTTTCTAGGAGGCCTGTAAGTTTGTTTATCACTACCGTTTTTTTCTTCTTAAAATATAATTTTTTAATCACTTTCACAATTATTATAACCTTCCCTTTGCAGTACTTAATGAAATTATGCAAGAATTTAAAGGGAGGACTTCAGGAGGTGGCTGATCAGTTGGAGCTCCGCCGTGTTGGACCCCAACACCAAGCTGGTTCAGATTCCCATCTAACTGGTATGGCGTTCTTTAAAATTAAAGAAGTAAGTGTTTTTTGAACTAAAGCTTGGATATATTATTATCAAACTTGCTTAAGAAATAAGACATAAAACAATAGATTAAATAAGGTAATGTCAAATGGAAACATTTAACTGCCTGAGAAATATAAAAATTGATGCATCAACACAACACTTATTAAAAGTGATCCTTAACAAATAATTATGGTAGGATTTTAACTCCGATAATTTTGGCTCAATCTACACAGGCTACATCTTAATATTCTCTTTTTAGATAAATCTAACTCCACAATGTTCCTTTCCATTATAAGTGGGGTATACGGCAAAATTTAAGTGTTTATCTTGAAGTATATTTAATAGCGACATAAAAAAATACATTATCATACTGATGAAACTCTTTTTACATATGTATGCCAAATTGTAAATGTTTGTGGTATATTGTTTCATTAATTTTATAGAAAATCAGGGCTGGATAAAAATTAGGCGCGGCGAAAACGTGGACATTTTTGTTACCGAACGCGAACCGTAATTGCTGTGTCCGGTAGCGACAATCGGACTCAGTCGCCGGTTGTACTTCTGGTCACTGGTAACAATTCGTCGCATGTTTTCCGTCAGTTTCACGATGGATGTCGATGAAGAAACATTATCTTCGCTTTTAAATTGATTACACGTCGACGTCACGCCACGTCAATGTCGCCGTACAATTGTAAGGAAATTTGCTTTGTGTTGCTTGTGTCTTCAACTAACGACTTTTAGTTCGGTTACCTACACCGAACACTTTGCTTGGTCAACTGGAAGCAGCTGGACAAAAAAATTGTTTACTACGTTTGCGCTAAGGCGCTGCGCAAACGTAGGCAATTTTTCTGTTACGTTTTATAGAATTTAATCAAACATATAAGAAAATATTATAGAGACCTATTGGAAAGTAGTGCTGAGAATAACAATTAACTTGGTGATGATTCTTTGTGCAGCAGTGGACAGTTCCAAAAGCTGTTAAGGAATTTGCACTTTGGAGTGGTTCTATTAACCACCAACCAGTATATCAGCCCACTCTTAACTGAAGAGAAGACCCTGTATTAAAATCTAAATCCTGGTTTTTAATGCTTTCATTGACCATATTATGTATTAAGACTTTAATATGCACGTAAAAACTACACGTTAATAGCCACTAACAATCAGAAGTCAACCAAGTAATGTGTTTTTGCTAAATAATTATGTTGTCCGAACTTTGTAAATGTGCATGTATTTTTCACACAAATATTGATGTCCTAATAATTTTCAAAGGATGCGAAAAAGAGGATCGTTATACGTGGTAAAGCCACGCTGCAGCTATATTAGTTGTATCATGAATGGGTCGGCTCGATCGGGGTAGTACGCTCTCACAGAATACCAGCTTAATGCTGCTGTGATTCGTATGGCGAGTATAAAGAACCGGAGACTCTTTTTACTAAAAACGAAGCATTCCATCTCAGTCCTCAGGGGTGTCAACGCATCTGCATTCTAATTGTTAATCGAGGCTAAATGTAGATGTCTATGGACCACAGCATTCACTTACCATTAGGTAGACTGTGCGCTCGTTGTCATCCTTATTCTATAAAAAAAATCCCCTACCGGTATCGTCCTGTGCATGACGTACATGGCGACAAGAAAAAACTGAAATAGAAGATGGGCTGCAGCATCATCCTGATGACAGATCATAATAATTAAAAAAACTATGGTTGCCAACCCGCTTGCTAAATGCGGCAACTATAGCAAATATCATCCTATGAGGCAATCTACGAAGGAAGCCTTTATTCAGCTGTGGACATCTGACAGGCTGTAATAAAGATGATGAATGAAAGAGAATTCTTCCGCACACAGAACTGAGAAATAATCCCGTACCGGAGATCTGACATTCGGACACATACTGAACATTTTTGTAATCATTGAAATTTTGATATTAAAAATGCCAGCTCCAACTACCAAATTTTAGGACAGGTCATTCACTATACAAGCAGTGCGATCATAGAATGACTTTCAGTTCATTCGCAAACTAATTTTTTAAAGATGTACTAACCCCGTACTGAAGACCTGTTGTTCAGACACGTGTTGACTGAACATCATTTACTTCATCAGTTTTTATTTAGCACTGAATCCAATGAAGCTGTAAAAGTCCTCTGTCTATCAGCACATACAACGTCAAAATTCAACAAAGTCCATCACAATTTGTATAGAGTCGACTATAAGATATGACAAGATATGGCTTCCGACTTCAAAGCATGGTGAAACTGTCGTAAATACAAAAATGTGTGTGACGTTTGTTACTGCATTTGCCAATGCCTTAGCTAAGAGTGGCAGGGTTTCATAAAATACTATAAAATGAGCTTATTTTATGCTTTAATTGTTCCTTTTTTTGTTGTAAAAAAGTAT
Source organism: Parnassius glacialis (assembly GCA_033319125.1). Lineage (NCBI taxonomy): Eukaryota > Metazoa > Arthropoda > Insecta > Lepidoptera > Papilionidae > Parnassius > Parnassius glacialis. The sequence goes on along the minus strand of JAVANC010000006.1, from coordinate 23,152,160 downwards.
TGAAGAATTATTTTAAGATCTCTGTTTCGGCTCCCTTTTCCACACAGACTAACATGTACATTTCGCAGATATTCTTTGATGGCAACATTGAAAGTACGAGCGGACATCTGTATGGGCTTGGTGCGCCATTTTCAACGAACGCTAACAATTTCCAAGATAACGGTGAAAATGGCAATTCTTCCTGATGCGGAGACTCTGTGGACCTTAATAGGCTCACACCACAACCGCATGTGTTTCATCGCAAAGATTGAACAAAAACTGTGATTTATATGTACCTGAATGATGGTGTCCTCAATACATGAATAATTTGACATTATAAACCATTGTACTATGTTTATTATGCACGAAATATAATTATTAATATGATAAATGTTTCCTTCTCATTTCTTTTTCTTTCTAAACGTGGCAACTATATCAAATTTTAACTCATTAAAATTTGATATAGTTGGAACGCTTTTTCACTTACCTATCCCTAGAGGGGCTAGGGATGGACAAGTGAAAAAAATATATCGATATTTTTAAACTATCGATATATCGTCATGTTTTGTATAATGAAGAATAAGGCCCTAAATTTGATTACTGGACGGTTAGACGACGAAAAAAACAACTACAGCACATGAATGGTTTTGTATCTTAATATTTTGTCTACTAATACATTTGATATATATATATTTCAAATACCTTCTCCCTTCCCCCTCCCTCTGGTGAACCTCGTGACATAAGACTCGACTCCCTCACCCCGCCCCCACACTAAATCTGTCGTGAGATTTTTCATGTATTTTTAGTGTAAATACGTTATAATCTATGCTTGATTGCGTAGGTTATTTAAAAAAAATGGCTTACTTATTTTTATATAATCTGTGGAAGTACGCATAACCACAATAAATATGATTGTGTAAGATTTAGCCATTTTTTACTTAATTTAACACAATTTCATCGAAATTTTACACTAGTTCCTGCGGTAAAAATTACGTGATATTTGCCCAGACCCTCTAGGGGGCTGAATCCCCCGTGAAAGATTACGTGAGATTCAGCCCCCTAACCATCTCACGTAATTAATGGACGCCCCCTACTTAATTAAATTAGACATCAGATGTAAAGTTTTTTCCGCTCTTGAATTTAATAACCGTCATTTTAGGAACTAAAAAATATAAGACACTACAATAAAGTAAAACAGTTCTAAATTAAGTAAATAATTAAAAGGTACTTACTATACTTACTACCCACGGGACATGGCGTAGTGGATATTCTTACACCGCCCCTACACGGCACCGTGATTTATTTAATTAATAGTATTTATGTGGGCTATTAAAACGTCGGCAAGTAGTGAACATCAAAGAAGTGCTACTTCTGTACGTAGTACCAGGCCTATCTCACTCCGCGCTTTAGGCATGAAAATATACTAAAAAGTATTTTTCTCTTATAAGTATTTAGGCACTTTTGACATTTATTTTTGAGTTTTTATTCAAGTATGGCTTCTCAAAAAGCCAAAAGGTACTGCATAGTATACGGGTGCTTAAATAACAATAGGAATGTCGACTTTTCATTCTTTGCCTACTGTTCGCGCCAAGGCGCTAATGTCAAGAATCGACGCTAGATGGCACTCGGCTCGGCGCGATACGGGATGAAGTTCCGCCCAGCGTGTTGAACGGTGGGTGTCGAGAACGCGCTAGAAAAATTAAGAGTCCAAATTCAGCGCTGCGATCGGCGGCACGCTGTCTTTTTTGTCGGGAACTCGGAGGTGGAATACGACACGCGCATCTAGGAAATATACGGTTAAGGATACGTAACGCGCATTCCTTTCTTGTTAGCTTCACCCGGGACTTATTGTGTCTAACTCAGAATCTGTATAAGTGCATTCGACAATAATAGCTAGTGCGGCATTTGATGTTCTAGAAATAACTGTTGCCACGCGGAACGGTAGTGACCTTTGATCCGGTCGCGCGTGTTAAGCTTTATAACAAACGAGAGTTAGTGGCTTCTGTAAGGTAGTTAATCGTACGACAGAGTTAAAGAACTGTCATCGTAGAAAACGAAGAAAGTGACTGCGGAAGGATACCATAGTTTGGAGAGGTGCTGAGGGCCGAACTGCTGCAGAGGGTAACGGTCTAATAAGGTCAATAACACTACCAGCTATACACATCACTGACCCTTACTTTCCTAGCACTATACATCCACATGCGACCTGACCGAATCCTGAGGGACCAGTCGCCTTGGATAGAGGTAAGTAAGCTCCGTTTAATAAAATAGAACGCTCCCCCCTGATTGTTTATTGTAATTAGAAACCTTCACCCTTGGCGTTAGGACGCCCGACCTGTGCCTGCTTGTAGGTTCTTCGTCTATGGGCCGCGGAGGACCCTACTCCTGGGATAGGTAGTTGCAGGCCGTAACACCTACTATCACAGAATAAATAATAGTAGTACTACGTACAGAAGATGCACTCTTTTGATGTTGACTGCTTGCCGACGTTTTAATAGTCTACATAGTTATTATTAATCAAATAAATCGCGCACGCAAACTAAATAAAACTTTATCGCCGCGCGCGAGTGTCTGTATTAGTTTGCATCTTTTCGCCTTACTACGTCACAACGTACTTTCCGTCGTTGCTAAGGGCTGTTAATAAGAGTAAAGAAATACATTGTGAAATGGTAAGTTAAATTAAGACTTCAATATAGGTTATTTAAGAATAACTCAATAACCATTGGTTTGACCTTGATCAACCACCACGGGACCACACGAGAACTATCAGCTTTCATATAAAAAAAGAATCATCGAAATCGGTTCGCCCAGTACAAAGTTATGAGGTAACACACATAAAAAAAAGCATACACTCGAATGGAGTACAGTCTCCTTTTTGGAAGCCGGCAGAAAATTAAAAATTTTGTACAGCCGACTTCAATATAAGCGACTTCAATATAGGTTATTTAAGAATAAATAAATAATCATTGGTCTGACCTTGATCAAACTCATATGGGACCACACGAGTACTATCAGCTTTCATATAAAAAAAGAATCATCGAAATCGGTTCGCCCAGTACAAAGTTATGAGGTAACACACATAAAAAAAACATACACTCGAATTGAGTACCGTCTCCTTTTTGGAAGTCGGCAGAAAATTAATAATGTATTACTTGAATATCGCGCCTCGAAACACTTGAACATCGGTTTTTTTCTATCTGTCAACTCGGGAGTCGAGACAATGTTCTGCTCCTCTATCCTTGTAATACCTATCTTTAATTACCTATACCTATCCTTGTATACCTTGGAATTATTTTGCTTCAAGTATACAAGCAAAATAGTTACAAAATCGTTACTGTACCGTACATATCTTTAAACTTTTTTGAATATTACGTTCTTATAGTATTTAAAATATTGAGTGAGCTGGAAAAGTGTAAATTATAGTATTTGAAGTGGAGTAAGCTGAAAAAGTGTAAAAAAACTGTGATACTTAAAAATTATTTCTGACTGTTTTTGCGAAAAAAAAAGATTTACGAAATGAGTTCGCGTGATCGTGATGCAGGTAGAAACTTTGAGTCAGGTAGTTCAAAAAGGAAACGAGCTGTCAAAAGAAAGCAGGTAAAAGAAAATCTACGTGGATATTTATATAAATATATAAAAAGAGATGATCAAGAAACCTCTACAAAACATTTATTGACTGAAAGTGACTCTAATCCTGATCCAGCTGAAAACATTCCACATCATCATCATAATCTGACTCAGATTCGAGTGAGACAAGCGGCAACTCGCGCGATGAGACTTCACCTAAAACAAGTAAAAGATAGACGATTAATGACCACTATATCGGATAAAAATATTTAAAATGAGCTCTTACAATTAATGGCAAGTCACGTGAAGACTCAAATTGTTGAAAAAATAATAAATATTACTCAATTATTCTTGATTGTACTCGCGACGTTTCTCGTGTTGAGCAACTTTCAATTATTATAAGATTTTTTAATACAAATACAGCTGAAATTGAAAAACATTTTATTGGTTTCTTAGCCGTCGAAAAAACCACAACCGAGAGTTTGACTAATTATATAGTCACGGAATTAGAACAGTTAGGTATATCATTGCAAAACTGCTGGGTCCAAGGATATGATAATGGTGCCAAAATGCGTGGTGAAAAAAGTGGTGTCTAAAAACGTATTCTTAAAATTAATCCACTGGCTTATTTTTTACCTTGCGCCTTGCGGGAGTCATAGGAATCTCATCCTAGGAGATGCAGCATCGTCTTGTGTCCAAGCAAAATGTTTTTTTGGTTTGTTACAAAGGTTGTACACTCTGTTTGCCGGCTCAAGTCAGAGGTGGGCTATTTTAAATGCTCATTTAAAATCGTTATCGCTAAAACCACTTTCTGAAACTAGATGAGAGTGCAGGGTAGCATCGGTGAAGGCCGTTAAATACCAACTAAGCGATATATGTGATGCTTTAAGGATTTAGCAAAAAATACAACAGATTGTCTGTTGGTCAGTGAATGCCATTCTATAGAAAAGGAAATAACTACCTACGAATTTGTAGTTTCACTTGTCATGTGGTATGATATTCTTACAAAGATAAATGTTAAAAGTAAAATGTGGCAAAGCGAAAACATGCATTTGGATGTGGCTATACAACACCTAGACTCATTCACAAATTGGCTCGATAATTATCGAGAAAATGGTTTTCAATCATCCCTTGTAACAGCGAGAGAAATAGACGACGAAAATGATATTGACAGACAGTTCAAAGAAGTCGGAAAACGACGAAAAAAGGCATATTGATTATGAAGGGGAAGATGAAGCTCATGAATTGAATGCGGAGTAAATTTTAAAAATAATCCAAATATTTTTATGTCATTGTCGACAATCTGCGCGCAAGCTGCCATTCTAGGTTTAAGGCTCTTAAAAATCATGAGATAATATAAAAAGAGCAAAGGAAATTAGTGATAGTGAAATTTTGAAACAATGCAGCGACTTGCAAATATCTATGACAGTAAAAGACTCATGTAATATTAATGGAGATGAATTGTACGAAGGACTGAATATGTTCATCCGTGTGTATGAAGGGAACGACTAAATTATCTCGGTGCTGAAATATATAATAGAAAAAAATAATAATTGAAGTTTACCCCACTATCGAAATAGTCCTGAGAATTATAGCTACTACACCTGTTACAGTTGCGTCTCCTGAAAGGAGTTTCTCGAGGCTTAAAATTATTAAAACATATTTGCGGAATTCGATGACACAAGATCGACTTTCAGCCCTTGCTATTCTTACAATCGAAAATGACTTAGCTCATTCGTTAGATTATTGTGCTTTGATTAAAGATTTGTCTTAGGAAAAGCCGCGAACATAAATTTTAAAATTTATCATCTCTGTATTTGTTAATTTTGTAAATCTTTCAATGTAAAATATTTTAAAACTCAAATTTTATTTATTTATATAACTTTAGCATTTCTCCTCAAACATGACAAATACCTAAACCAAACAACCACACCTACTTTCGCATCACATACATACTTTTCACGAAGGACAAAGGGCCTCGTAAAGACCTGCCGCCCGGAGCCTCGCAATGTGTAAGGCCGCCTCTGCAGACTATAATCGACCATATTATCTACTATGTGAGTTCTGTGATGCCCAACGCATGCAACTTGCAAGGCCATTCGTCGGGAATCTCGATCACATAAGTAAAGAAACCGACCAGAGGGGAAGCTACATACAAACGGCTCGCTGCGAGTACACCCATACATAGCGCAGCGATGTGTGCGTGAACTCTCACCGACTGGTTCACCGACGCTCCATCGGGGTACAAACCGGTTTGCGCCGGCTCAGTCAGAGTATCCATGAAAGGGCTGTTAGTCGTGCGCATTTAAATAAATAGACCAACAATATTTCGAAATTTTATACATCAATTAATTTATTAAGTATTTTTGCAATTATTAAATAATTAGATTAAAGTATTTTAATAAGAATAATTAAGAATTGTTATTATAAATTTATATAGGTAAATAATAAGTTTTCTGTATAAGCAAAAGTACCTAATAGTTGTACAGTATGCATGAATATTTCTAGAGAAAATAAGGATATTTCCTTTTTTTTGTACCCAAGAGATCAAGTGAAGTAGTACCTTTTTACGTATTATATACAATAAGACTAGGTAATAACATTGATAGGTAAGTGAGAATGTGTTAGAAAGGTGCGTCGCCGAGTGATTAAGTCGGTCTCACCTACTTGAAACGTTAGTCAGTCTAACTTTGACAGTGCCGTAGATGGCAGGATATTCTACGTAATAAGGCTAAATGTGTGACTTTATCCACCCACATTAGTATAGAGGTAGGTTGCTAGGTAGGTTGGATATAAGTTATTTTTTGCGAGTCGCGACCGCAGGGGTAAATACCACTGCATTATCGTTGGAATACAATCGCCAGACATTGGTGGGGATGGTGGGATTGGTGTTGATAGAAGTGGTGCTGGTGTTGGTGGATAGTGTTGGTGGAAGTAGTGCTGGTGTTGGTGGATAGTGTTGCTGATGGTGTCAGTGGTGGTGGAAGTGGTATAGTATGTGCCAAATCGATTGAGAAAAACGGACAATGACCTTTCGGTCGTTTAACCAGGGGTTACAAACCTTCAATATATAGGCACATTTTATATGTAGTACTTTCTTTATTTATAATGATTTTTTTATAATGATTGATATAATATATATTTATTAACTATTATTAAAAAGTTATGTGAAAGATCGCTGTAGAAGAAAAATCATCTATTGTTATAAAGTACTTTATTCATTTAACAACAAAAAACATTAATTTATAACACATATAAAGATTCGAGTGATAACGACACCGAATAAGTACGTACTTATGCAAAAGATAAAACTTTATTTTTAATATTATATAAGAACTTTATTTTTATTCGGTGCAATCATCACTCGTATCTTCACTTGATGAACTATCTGTAACATTAATTATAAAGCGATCTGCAGTTTGGTCAATTCTATCATCCATGCCACGCATTTTTTGTTCAACCTTAAGGACATGCTGAACACAGTTTTTCCATTTATCTGGCGTGATTTGAGTTAAACCATCTTTAAGTAAATTTTTAACATCTTTTAACTTGAAAGTTGTATTTTTTCGTGCAACGTACCCTTTCACATCTGCCCACACAAGTTCAATGGGGTTAAGCTCACAGTGATAAGGAGGTAACCTTACCACTGTGATGCTTTTTTCTTTTGCCATCTCGTCGGTGACGTAACTTCGATAGTTATCTTTAACTGCCTTTATTTTTTCCATTAAGTGGGTCTTTGTGTCCGAGGGCACGTATGCGATCTGTTTAGATTCTAGCCATTCCTGCATATTTTGTTTCCGCCAAGACATTGTTGGGGTTTTTTCTAAACGTCTGGAGTGGTAACTAGCGTTATCCATAACTATGACATCGCCGCTTTGCAGTTTTTCTATTACTTTTCTAAACCAGTCCTCGAAATGGAGAGCGTCCATACTCTCATGGTAGTCACCAGTAGATGATGATTCAAATACCCAATCACATCCCTCCAAAAAGCCATTTTCATTGCCAACGTGTACAACTATTAATCGCTTTCCTTTACCCGAAGGGGCTTTCGCGCCAGTAGAGTAGCCTTCTAACCGTGATTGACGAGAAGATTCAATTGTGGTGTCTTCCCATACCTTTCCCATAGTATGACCTGCGTTAATCCATGTTTCGTCAAGGTAAAAAATGTTACGTCCCTCGTTTCTTAATATTTGTATTTCTCTCAAATATCTGGTACGCCACAGAACTATCTCTGGGCGATCTATTAGACCACTTTTTCTGTTTCTCTTTATATATTTGAATTTTAAATGGCGCAACACACGTCGCAGGGAAGTTTTGCTCAAGTTTGGCAACTGGTCATCTTGATTTATACTGAGCAAAATTTTGTCTAAAGTCGGTAATTCTCCTGCAAGAAAGAACTGATGCACTTTCGCTCTTATAGCCGATTTATCAAAATCGTCCAACTTGTCAATTACAGACTTTTTTCTTTTATTAATTATTCCCTTTTCTGGTATTTTATGGGAATCTCTATACACGCTTAATACGCGATATATAGTGCTCTTGCTGACTCCTGAGATCTCCGAAACCTTTTCTACCATATTAACGTTTGAAGGATACACGTCTTCGGGCCAGGTGTTTTTGACATATTTGTATACATTAATGATAATCTCTTGTTCCCCGACCGACAAAGTGGTAGGTTTTCTCTTTTTTACTGGTGACGTTAAAGGTGCTCCAGAAGATGGGCCTGTAAATAAATGACAAAAATATACTACCATAGTACTACATCACATAAATACATATTGTTTTAGAAAATAAATACCACATGGTCACATAAAAAGAGCGCTTTAAGAAATAGAAAGGCTACGTCGTCGCATTTGTACCTATTTGTACGTACCTGCTACGTTTATTATGGGTCGGCGACGTCTCTTTCCACTTGATGTTGAAGGACCGGGTCCTTCACCAAATTCTCCTGAACTCATGTCGATTTAGTAACGACCGTCACAGTAAAACTAATATAACAGATTCAAAAAACAAAAACTTAACGATATAACAAATTTAACAGTAAAAACTCAACTAAAACAATGCAATGAATGCTATGAATTACCCGAGACGTACACACGCAAGCGCTATCCGAACACGAATGAAAACAAAATGGCGGACCGGCCCAAAAAAGGTGACGCATCTCTGGCTGCCATTGTCACGTTTCTTTTAGAACGAACTGACGTAACGCGCGTTTTGTTTATTTTAAAGGGATGAATTTGCAAAAGCTCAATATGGTGATTATATTGCTTCAAATATTTTTTTAATATGAAACTGTTATTAAATGAATTGCTGCGTTACTTACCATAAATTGAAATATAAAATATAACACATTTTTCGCGATGTACCGTAAGATTTTACTATGTTTATAGGAACCACAGACAATATTATTTAAGAAACAAAAAAACAAAACATATGTGCTGACCTAGAAGTGGGAATAATATCAATATTTAAATATTGTTATCACATCTAAATTGAGATTTTGTAAGTTACGCCTTTTGACACTCGGCTCATATCTGAGGTCATTGTCCGTTTTTCTCAATCGATATGGCACATACTATAGTATCGTACGTACGTACGTAGTGGACCAACAGTGGCTTCATCAACACCACCACCATACTATCACCACCACCGCCACGACCCACGACCACCATCACAGCCACAACTACCACCACCACCACTTACACCAAAACTCTTGATTTCTAACAATTAATAAATATGTTGTTATAATTAATGCACATGTTGTCCTATGCTATACAATATTTTTATATTTTCCTTAAAATTTTCACATGCATCGGGTGACAACCCTATCAGAATAGGTATAAATTTTCGACGTTGTTAGGAAGCTTCCCCTCTGGTCCTCTTTACTCTGTGTCTCGATGCTTGGTTAGTATAGGTAGATGGCGTAAAGAACAAATAAACCCGAGAAATATGATCGTAATCTACTTAGTTGAAAATCTTGTAAACAAAGTTTTAATTTCAGTATTTTGTGCTATTGCAACTTAAAATATTTTAGTTACAAAGGCGAGTATAGGTATGTAAGTAGGTACTTGGGTAGTGAAGTAAATTTCAACTAAGTTTTGTAATAAAATACTTAGGTATTACTTCTGTAGTTAAATTATTATTTAATTATTTTTTCGCTATAAGTACCTATCTAACAAAAAATTAAATACAGTAGAAACTCGATTATCCGGCCCTCAGTTATACGGATTCGCGATTATCCGGACTATCAACCGCGGCCAATTAAATAATTAAGTCATATTGAGCCAAGTGACAAATTGTTTAACATAATATGTACTGCAAGTCGAATTTATGCAAGTATGAACGTGTTGGAATTGGTGGAACTTTTAGAAGACGCTTTGTCTTGTTAGTTTTTACAAAAAAGATCAACTGGGCGACCGATATTTGGCCTGGCCCTTGCTCTGTGAAACAGCATTACAGTTAAATAAAAAAATATGTGGCGATGAATCGTTTGTCCCAAGTATCGGATGGTTCATCATCATCAACATTACAGCCTTTCATAAGTCCACTGCTGAACATAGGCCTCCCCCAAGGAATGCCTCAAAGCACGGTCCTGAGCCACCTGCATCCATTGACTTCCTGCATGTCTTACCAGGTCGTCACTCCATCTCGTGGGGGGTCGCCTTACACTTCGCCTACCGGTACGAGGCTGCCACTCGAGAACCTTTCTTCCCCATCGGTTGTCAGTTCTTCGAGCTATATGGCCGGCCCGCTGCCACATCAGCTTACTAATCCCTTGGGCTATGTCCGTTACTCTAGTTCTACTGCGGATATACTCATTTCTAAGTTTATCACGCAGAGAAACCCCCAGCATAGCCCTCTCCATAGCTCGCTGAGCGACCTTGAGCTTCCTCATATGGCCAGCACTGGTTGTACAATTTCGTTTTAAGGTTTTGAGGTATGTCTGACGAGAAGATGTGTCGTAGTTTCCCGAACGCTGCCCAGCCGAGTTGAATCCGTCGAATGACCTCTGGATCGAAGTTATGGCCAAGCTATTGCCACTTCAGCTTACTAATCCGTTATGCTATGTCGGTCACTCTGGTTCTACGGCACATATCCTCATTTATAGGTTTATCACGCAGAGAAATTCCGAGCATGGACCTCAGCGAGCTATGGAGAGGGCTATCCATAGCTCGCTGAGCGACCTTGAGCTTCCTTATCCAGCCAGCAGTAAAGGACCACGTCTCAGATCCATAGGTCATCACTGGCAACACGCACTGCTTATACAATCTTGTTTACAGGTTTTGAGGTATACCTGACGAGAAAATGTGCCGTAATTTCTCGAACGCTACTCAGCTGAGTTGAATCTTGACCTCTCGGTCGAAGTTGGACTTACCTAGTCGGACTATTTGTCCCAGGTAAACATACTCGTCAACAACTTCGAGCTTAGTGCTCCCAACAACTACCGGCATAGGTGTGACACGGACATTAAACATGATTTTTGTTTTGTACATGTTCATCCTAAGACCTATTCGTTGGGAGACACTATTGAGGTCATTGAGCATGGTGCTTAGGTCCTCCAGCGATTCTGCCATAAGAACTATATCGTCAGCAAATCGAAGGTGAGTGATGTACTCGCCATTGATGTTAATACCGTATCCTTTCCAGTCCAGAAGCTTGAAAACTTCTTCCAATGCAGCGGTAGAGTTTCGGGGATATAACATCACCCTGTCTTGCACCTCTCTGCAATTGGATAGGTTTCGTATTCTGGTTCTATACTCTGATAGCCATCGTAGCTCTACTGTACAAACACTTCAGCACTTAGATATACTGATAGTCAACTTGGCACCGCTGAAGGGACTGCAGCACTGCCCAAATTTCGACGGAATCAAAGGCTTTCTCACAGTCCACATACGCCAGACATAGTGGCAAATTGTACTCCTCGGACTTCTGCACAATTTGCCGAAGGGTATGTTGTGGTCTATGGTGCTAAAGCCCTTTCGGAAACCGGCTTGTTCGGGAGGCTGGAAGTCATCAAGTCTGCGCGCGAGACGATTCGTAATGACTCTCGAAAACAGCACGTAGACGCGGTTCAGAAGGGAAATCGGTCTGTAGTTCTTCAAGAGAGTGTTGTCACCTTTCTTGAAGAACAAGACGATTGCACTTTGCTCCACGCCTCCGGTGTAACGCCACCATGGAGGACGGAATTAAAGAGCTTCTGAAGGACTTCAAGTACCGGTCTTCCACCCGCTTTCAGAAGCTCCACTGTAATTCCATCCTCATCTGGGGCCTTGCCATTTTAAGGTGCTGGTGAGCTATTCTAATTTCGCTCAGACTGACGTCAGGGATATCTTCGGAATAGTGTCGGATAAGACTCGCTCTTGGATCGTTACTCACACTTGCGTGTGGCTCTAATCATGACGTGTACAGCTGCTCATAGAACCTCTCAATCTCACTCAAAATCTCTGGTGCCCCGGAAACGATGCTGTCACATTCGGTCTTCAGGTTTGACATTTGGCTCTTTCTGGCAGACAGATCTCTGGCAAAGACTTTGGAGCCATGGTTCCGCTCGATCGCTTTCGATTGAGGCTGCAGTATTATAGTATGTTTGTGTAATCTTAAAAAATATGTATATCGTATGATGGCAAATGTATCCCTTAATATTTTTAATAAACATTAATTTTCGTTGATATGTATTTGTTGTTTTTAATAAACACATAACATTATGTATGTATGCACAAAACCCGCTTTTCTTCATACATTCGATTATCCGGACTTTCGATTATCCGAATCCCTAAAGACAACAATTAGTCCGGTTAATCGAGTTTCCACTGTAAGTAAATTTTCCTTTCATTATCCTTCGGTAAGTCACAAAATAATATATCTGAATCCTTTTAATTTCTCATTATTTAGGACTAAAATGGTCCTCAAATCTTGGAATGTGCAGCCTATGCCGAAAAAGGGCAGCCGTGCCAACCCTGCCAACTTTCGGTCCTAATTTCTGGAATGTATCATTGGAATACACTTCCCGCCTTCAGTTGTTAATGGCTGAGAATTCCCCGAACCTCAACTAGGTGTCCTAGCAAGAATGTGGCGGTACTTCACGCCGGGGCAGCCCCTTACTTTATATAAAGCGCAAGTCCAGTCGTACATTGAGTATGTACTGCTGTCACATATAGGCTGGTGCTGCAAAATGCCACCTAGCGTTGGATTCAGTGGAGAGTCTAGCTAAGAAGTTTATTGGTAACCCTGATTTAGTTGAAACCAATCTTGTCAGCCTCTGATGCCTGATAAAGCTTATCGAAAATTGGGCCAAAACTTAACTATTAAGCATCCATCCCCGCAACAATTGTAGTAGAAACGTTTTTCCATTATAATAGATGATAGGTAATCTTTATATATAAAAAGTACATGTCACGTTGTTTGTCCGCGATGGACTCCTAAACTACTGAACTGTTTTCAATGAAATTTTTGGTCAATGTGCAGTTTGGTCAAACATAAAAGATAGGATAGCTTACATCTCAATTTATAGTCGCAATGCAATATTATTTTATTGAAAATTATTTGTCTATTATTTGACAGTCACAATTATTATCTGTTAGCTCCAAACGATTCTGTCAGATGACGATATCTGTTGACTGGATTGAGTAAATATTTAATAAATGGCGCTATGTTAAAAATGCAAACGTTTAATATAAGCTACAATTTAGTAGTATAACCACCACGTGTTGCTGTAAGTATTCAACAAATAGAACCGATTTCAAAAAATATTTGCAGACTGTGTGCAGTTTGATCCAACTTGAGAGATAGTTTTTATCCCGATAAGTGAACCTCAATTTTTTTATTGCTAATTTCAGGAGTTTTTTTGGGAAAGCAAATGATCGTTCGGGCAGAACAACGTCTGCCTGGTCAGCTAGTATACATATATATTATTCTTTAATTACAATAAAACTTTTTAACTATTTTATCCTACAATTAAATATACTAAACACTAAACAAAAACTATTTTGACGAGTATTTCAACTAGTATTTACAAAAACATATTTGCGTAGGTAAACAACATTAAAAAAAACTTTCATTCAATCGCCTAGAGCGCGCTAGCCCCGACTGCGATCTACCCCTGGGGCAGCTCGCGAGTCGCGATTGTAGGTAATTATTTCACGCAGGTAGCAAGAGTGAGAGAGGTGAGGAGAGTTCCCAAGGATACCGAAAGGTAAGATATTATTATTTATAGGTAGATCTAGATAATTAAGTACCTAGTTATTGACGCCATAGTTACAGTTTTATTATTTGATTTTTTTAGATTTGACCCGACCACAGCTTCACAGTTTTCGACTTTTTGCGTATAATGTCAATGACCTTAAAACGATTCAGTGTAAGTAGACCTCCCAGTACCAGCGATTACCTGATAATGCAAGATCAGCCTATTATAATGGTTATTAGTTTAAAACGTGGTTGATAATAAATAGAAAGACATTGAAAATAGCAGCACTTCTCATTGCCACTATTTCATTAATAATGCCGTCGCGTGTCACATGTTTTTACAGTGGCGGATTTACCAGCAGGCTGAGTAGGCTGGAGCCTAGGGCGGCAGATTTTAGGGGCGGCGAATTTGGGGCTAAAACATTTTCATTTTTCACTTGGTTGATAAATTTTCCTACAATTTGCGTTTGGTTGTGGCGCGGAAACGAGTCACATGACCGATCGCTAAGTGTGTTTGATCGAAATGCCTGCCCTAAGTAGTATATCTATGGTAATGCAGATGAATTGACTGAACGAGCGAGGCGCGGCTTCCGTGGCAGCCGCAGCAGGATCGTACTGTTGAAGGCGTACGCTGCGTGTTGGCACTGAATTCAAAACAGATAGATGTATTTACTTCAAAACCAAAAGAAAAGCTATCTCAGTTGAATCCTGGTGCGATTTTCTAATACGTACTAATATTTCTCCGGCACAATTTTTTGGAAAATCACTTATTGGAAAAACGTTCTGAAGAGGGTTCTTGCCGTAGTATGATAATGCCGCAAACATGTCTGGTGTGTGTATAATGGCTAAAATTCACAGCCAAGCACCAAAAACAGCTATTTTCTTGGAAGAAATGTATCCTAATGATTTAGAGACCAGAATGAAAATTCATGAAGAATTCCTACATTTTCAATGTCACCTTTCTTCTGAAAGAATTTTGATGAAAGCAGATTCTGGATCATTGAAAATTTTATCTCCATTCCTGCGGAACCAGAATTTTCAAAATGTTTACCTAAACATACAGCAGTCCACAAGGATTTATGTACACCAGTGACCAACTTTTCGGGTGTTTCATTTTAAAGCCACTATGTCTGGCGTATGTGGACTATGAGAAAGCCTTTGATTTCGTCGAAATTTGGGCGGTGCTGCAGTCCCTTCAGCGGTGCCAAGTTGACTGTCGGTATATCGAAGTGCTGAAGTGCTTGTACAGTAGAGCTACGATGGCTATCCGAGTACAGAACCAGAGTACGAAATCTATCCAATTGCAGAGAGGTGTAAGACAGGGTGACGTTATATCCCCGAAACTCTTCACCGCTGCATTGGAAGACGTTTTCAAGCTTCTGGGCTGGAAAGGATACGGTATTAACATCAAAGACGAGTACATCATTCACCTTCGATTTGCCGACGATATAGTCCTTATGGCAGAATCGCTGGAGGACCTAAGCACCATGCTCAATGACCTCAATAGTGTCTCCCAACGGATAGGTCTTAAGATGAACTTGGACAAAACAAAGATTATGTTTAATGTCCATGTCACACCTATGCCGGTAGTTGTTGGGAGCAGTAAGCTCGAAGTTGTTGACGAGTATGTTTACCTGGGACAAATAGTCCAACTAGGTAAGTCCAACTTCGACCGAGAGGTCAATCGACGGATTCAACTCGGCTGGGCAGCGTTCGGGAAACTACGACACATCTTCTCGTCAGACATACCTCAAAACCTTAAAACGAAATTGTACAACCAGTGTGTGTTGCCAGTGATGACTTACGGATCTGAGACGTGGTCCTTCACTGCTGGCCGTATGAGGAAGCTCAAGGTCACTCAGCGAACTATAAACAGGGCTATGCTCGGAGTTTCTCTGCGTGATAAACTTAGAAATGAGGATATCCGCAGTAGAACCAGAGTAACCGACATAGCCCAACGGATTAGTAAGCTGAAGTGGCAGTGGGCCGGCCATATAGCTCGAAGATCCGTCAACTGATGGGGAAGAAATGTTCTTGAGTGGCAGCCTCGTACCGGTAGGCGAAGTGTAGGGCGACCCCCCACGAGATGGAGTGACGACCTGGTAAGAAATGCAGGAAGTCGATGGATGCAGGTGGCTCAGGATCGTGCTTTGTGGTATTCCTTGGCGGAGGCCTATGTTCAGCAGTGGACTTATGAAAGGCTGTAATGATGATGATGATGACTAATTTTAAGTAAGAAAAGCTTCACGCTTTTCTTACTTAAAATGGCTGAAAAATTATCTAAGATCTACCTAAAGGCAACATCTCGGCATGCCGGGTTCATTCCCCGAAGTTACTTGCAATTGCAACATCAAAGGACTGTTGAACTTCTTCGGGGAGATTTCATACCTCGAATAAATACATCATTCCTGCCCACATGCAAAATACGCGATTAGATGTGGAGTTGCAGAAAACAGACTGTCGTAAACTAAACTACCTAAAGTCATCAAATTACAATTCCATTGACAAAAAATTGTAATGAATATGATTGTGAACTAGGGCATCGAATTGTAGAAGATCGGTAGGGGCGGCAAAATTAGAATAGCCTACTGGCGGCAAATGTGTAAATCCGCCACTGTGTTTTTAAATAACAAAAAATGTGAAAGACAAGTGACGGCGTCGTGGCGCAATGGCTTTGCAATGAGTTGCAGCGCTCCGCGCGTTCGAATCCCGCACGGAACAAGTATTTGTATGGCCAACACGTAATTGTTCTGGGTCTGGATGTTTGTACTAGTGAAATCTATATATGTAAACTGCCCCCGCGATACAGGAGAAAATCCTAGTGTGGAGGTTACGTTTTTTAAAAGAGAGGAAGAGACAAGTAATGAAATTAAACATTTTGTTCAACCGACTTCAATATTAATACGCATTATTAAGGATAACTCCTAAACTACTGGTCAGATTTTGATCAGATTTATATGGATATAAATTATAAGCACCAGCTTTCAAATAAAAAAGAATCATCAAAATCGGTTCACCTAGAAAAAAGTTCTGAGGTAACACAAAAATAGTCGAATTGAGTACCTCCCCCTTTTTTGAAGTCGGTTAAAAATGGTAAGTATGTAAATTATCTGAGTTTCAAAGACGTTCACGTTATTATAATCTTAATTTTTCTCGATGTTGCATATTAACCTTCCTCACATTGAACAATAATGTTCCCTCGGTGTATTATACTACCAACTAATATCAAAGGATTAAATTTGTTTTCTCACAGCACCTAACCCTGCAGTAGGTGCAGTCTTAACAAAGGCGCGTAACGGGCTAAGTGATACAGACTTTCGCACGTGGACGTAAGATGCATTTTGATTTAATACGCACGCCGCATAAATTTTTTTTTCGCGAGTTAATCTGTAGGCTAATTTGACGAAGGTTGTGTCCGAGGCGTACAAAGTATTATGAACATTAGCGACGTTATAACTAGATTTAAATTCGCAAGTTTGATATCAGAGAGTGATCGCACTTCTTTCCTCCTTAAATAGTCATTTCTCTAAAAAATTACTACCTACTCATTTTTCCTTACGTTAGGCTTTGACTTCACTTACTTGTTCAATCGTTTCTACTCTCGTATATGTATATTTTGGTATTTAAAATGTATTTATTTATTGTAGTATGTATTTCCCAACAACCTACGTACACCTTTGCCCTTTCTCAAAGGTCACTTTATCCTCTGCAATGGTTGCCTGGTAGAGATCGCTTCTAAACGATAAGGCTGCCAATTATACCTTTAAATAATTTGTTTTTTTCTTCTCTCATATGTATTTTTGTTGTACAAAAAGTAGTATATTTCACTACTAGTACTATTATTTATTTTGGTAGTGCCTGGTAGGTGAGGGTAATATGGTCCTTAACCTAACATTAAGCTTTATCGCCCTATAAAACCAAAACTAGAAGGAGGACAGAGACAAAACACAAAGTAGTATACTATAAATAATATATTAAGAAAAAACTAGCAAACAATCTTTGACAATAGTTGGAATACTTCGAAAATCAAATAAAAATAAGGACTTCGTTCCAATAACTATGCTGCACAATACTAAAATCGACAAAATATTTACAATAATTTCAACTGTCAAAATGGCGTCGATAAAGCAGCGCCCTTTAAACCCTTTATACTTTGATTGACTCATAAAGAGCTATCGTATCATAAAGCCATCTTCTATGCAAACAAGGCTGTAGTTTTTGAGTTATAAAAAAGTGACCATATTACCCTCACATACTATATTATTTATTGTAATTTAGTCAAAATGTGATTAACAATTTGGCAACGATTTCAACATAGTTTAAAAAAGAGTAGAAATAAAAGACGCATTGTAGCAATCGTTTTAATTGTAAAGTTTACGATTTAAATAAAGAGCGTAACTCTGATACAAATAGCCGGGCGGATCAGCTTTTGCCGACTACTGAGCAAAATATTTATTCTCTTTTATATTTATCATTCATTTAAATTCACTGACAGTAATACTGAAAAAAATATAATTGATAATGAAAAAGGAATGTAATGCTTGACAACAAAAACTAAGAGTACTGAAATATCAAACAATTTGTCTAAAGGATAAACTGAGGTAAGTTAATAATAAATATACTTGCGTAATAACTAATTCTAATAAACGTGTTTACGTGACGTTCTCGACTATTATTAGTACTACTTTGTGTTTCATTTTTTCTTTTTCTTGGTTTTTTGAGCAGCATCGGGTGTATTATCAGCCTTACGCTTGCTGGCGTTTGCACCTTTACCGGTTGCGTTGCCGCCTGGAGTATTTTGATTTGCATTCCCACTTTTCTTTTTCTTTTCGGCTCTTTCCTTTTCTTCCAGTTCTTGATTTTCCCTTTCAATTAATGTGATGAGAGTGTTACACCTGGAAAAATATAGTTTTTAGACCATTTACGAAGAAATTAATTTCCTATCATTTGAAAACAGTCTCGGCTTTATGTATCTTTTAAATATATATACACAAAGATAGAGATTTGTTGCTTATTACTATCACCGATAAAATGATTACGACTGTTGTATTTCATGTAGTAGTATATTAATTAAAATAAATATTAGGCTATGCTACTGTTTTAATATTCACAACAACAGCCATAAGGACTTACAGTTTATTTATTTTAAATTGTATAGCAACAAATACACGTAAATATTAGATAAATAACCTGCGCTGCAGCTCGACAGCAGTTCTGGACTTGAGGAACCAGTCGAATCTGAACTGCGGAGCAGCATGGACTGCGGCACGGAGCTCCTCATATACATTCTCCTTGTCGAAGCCCAGCTTGTGCAGCATACACACCAAAAACCTGGTTAATTTAACAAAGAATAATCAATAAATATAAACTTTATTTTGGCCATTTTGGGATTCTCATTTCTGATCTAATAATTTTAAGAGTTGCAGAGGATAAATCTTAATATCTTACGAGTTTCGAATAATATTCAATCAACTAAAAATACAATCTCACACCTTGTGATCACTTCAGATTCATCCTAAAATAAGTCTGGCATACAACGAAAATAACAACAAATAAGTAATAACTACAAAAAGTTACCTGTCTTCTTCCTCCACATAATTTTTACCCTTGTTTGTGCCATATGAAATTCTAAGCTGGTGGAATGGTGCTCTATAACGCGCCATTTTCGCATCTAATGCTTTCTTGATAGAGGCTCTTCTCTGTATCTTTGCTTCCCCCCTCTCTATTTGTCCCATAATTCTATCAATGTCTTGAAGTTCATGGCATCGCTCCCAGAATACAGCAGAATATTCCATAACCTAATTATATAACAAAATTTATTTTTGATATATGCTGTTATGCGATTACATAAGTTCTTTGCTAAATAATGTCAAAGAAATGTTTAATTTAATTTAAAAATTTCAATAACTTACCTCTTCCGGTGTCTTTCCTTCAACGTCTTTTGCAATATTTTCAATATCATCTCTGCCATACTTTTCATTAGCTTTGATGAACTGATTAAAATCTCTTTTAGTCCAATTTGTAAAACCTAAAATGTAAATAGAAATATCATTAACAATCGATACCGAATATCGATATCGAGCATCTTATTTCGTCCCATGTAAAGGGGAGACTTAAGAAAGGTCAGAGAGTCGTCACAGCCTTTTAGCATAGCAGTTTACCATCTCATATGTTAATCATAATTACAGCCTTACACAAATCCGCTGTTAACTTGTATAGTGAGTGTAGAGAACCGAAGACCCTTTTACTGGTAATGAGACATTCCATCTTAGTTCCTCAGGGGAGACAGCGCATCTATATTTTGATTCTAAATCGAGGACAGATGTAGGTGTCTGTGGGCCACTGTATTTAATTACAATCAGGTGGACTATGTTCTTGTTTATCATCCCTACTTGTATTAAAAAGCCATATGAGTTCGAAACATATAACCGTGTTAAGTTAAAAGATGAATACGCAATTTAGCCCCATCCAAATTGTTGAGGGCTCTAAACTAATGTGGACTAATACCTTGAGTTAAAAGTTGTTCCTTCTCTTGGACTTCTTCCTCAGTTAACGCTTCGGCGTCATCGATTTTGCGTTGCTCCTCTCTCTGTATTTTAGCAGCGTCTGGACCAAGTTCTGGATTACGTGGAACTTTATATCTGTGAAAATATGTTTAATTTCATTAAAAAAAAATATTTTTATAAGAATATGTAAGATCATCAATTACACTTTGCTACTGTACAATACAACTGATTTATTTTTTATTAAGTGGCGAAGCTTGCGAAGTCACTTATTGATTTCACGATGTCTGTCCGTCTGTCCGTCCGTCTGTCCGTCTGTCCCACGATTATCTCGAGAACGGTTTCGAATTTTCAAATTCTGTTTTCAGCAATCGATTACTGATCACCCAGGCATCTGAACCTCCTATTTTGGAACTGATTGCTCAACGGCAACCGTTAGAAACCGCTACAAAGCTGATTGCTTTGCCACTTTGCTATGCTGTTAGCTTGCTAGGTTTATTGATTTCACGATGTCTGTCCGTCTGTCCGTCCGTCTGTCCCACGATTATCTCGAGAACGGTTTCGAATTTTCAAATTCTGTTTTCAGCAATCGATTACTGATCACCCAGGCATCTGAACCTCCTATTTTGGAACTGATTGCTCAACGGCAACCGTTAGAAACCGCTACAAAGCTGATTGCTTTGCCACTTTGCTATGCTGTTAGCTTGCTAGGTTTATTGATTTCACGATGTCTGTCCGTCTGTCCGTCCGTCTGTCCCACGATTATCTCGAGAACGGTTTCGAATTTTCAAATTCTGTTTTCAGCAATCGATTACTGATCACCCAGGCATCTGAACCTCCTATTTTGAAACTGATTGCTCAACGGCAACCGTTACAAAGCTGATTGCTTCGCCACTTTGCTATGCTGTTAGCTTGCTAGGTTTTTGAAATTACATTTTTTTATATCAATCAATAAAAATTTAACATTGTTTTATTAATTACGAATGAAGTAGATTTTCATTTTTTCTGCCGACTTCCAAGAAGGAGACGGTACTCAATTCGAGTGTATGTTTTTTTTTTTTTTAGCTTTTTTTATGTGTGTTACCTCATAACTTTGTACTGGGCGAACCGATTTCGATGATTCTTTTTTTATATGAAAGCTGATAGTTCTCGTGTGGTCCCATATGAATTTGATCAAGGTCAGACCAATGGTTATTGAGTTATTCTTAAATAACCTGTCTTGAAGTCGCTTATATTGAAGTCGGCTGTACAAAATTTTTAATTTTAAATTATTGTTCAACTAGGGAGCAGAAATGAAAGCTTATCCTTAAAATAACTTATAAATAAAGTATAATTACTTATTTATTAAATAAGTATATTTTAATAGTATAATGAACACAGTAAAAATGAAATAAAATCTTACCCAAGAGTTTTTCTATAGTGATAAATTTCTTGATCCAACAGCTCAAACAGCCGAGGTGGGAAGAACTGGAAATCTTGAACTATCGGTTGTTTTGGAGGTCGTGGTGCCTGGTTGGAAAAATATAGTGTAAAATAAAACAAAATTACGTTTTAAATAAAATATAAACAAGTACAAGCCCAAATAAAGTAATTGATACAACTAAAAGCTTATTACCATGCACATTGCTTTTTAAATTATTGCCTAATTACTAAAAACATACCAAATACAGGAATAATGGCAACCATACAAGTTTAAAGCCGAACGTCCACCGCAAACTAAACCAACTTAGTTTATCTTAGCTCGCAACTTGCATAGCTGAGCCAGTTTTTCATACATGTGCGTCCACCGTAAACTATGCCAGCTAAGCTGGGTAAAATAGCCAAACCAAGTGAAATTAACTACGCTAAGCGCCTCTCACCCCCTTACCTTACCCCTCTGGCGTCTTTTGCTAAGTGTTGTTTGTTTAAGCTTACTTTTCGGTGGACGTACAACGATTTTCCAGGTTAGCTCAGTTTATTTCACTGAGCCTAGTTTTCACATAACTTAGTTCGCGGTGGACGTTCGGCTTAAGCCAGACTTGATATATATACAAGCTCTATACTATGTAATTACGAATGTACGATTTATTTAATGTGGTTAATGGGACCACCATGCAAGTATTCTACGAAAGTACTCTATATTGATGAATAAATCAACTCCAAAAATATGTTAAATTATGTCAGATAATATATTGTTGTTGAATATATGTATTAGAAAATACAGTTGAATTCAGAAACCTCTAAGTTTTTTAAAGTAAATTAATAGTGAGTAAACTGAATGAAATTAACTTCAATTTTATATTGTGATAGAAAATAAAATGTTTATACCTATAATCAAAATAAAACAAAGATATCTACATAATGTTCAATAGTTTTGTATGATTTCAGCATCATAATATTGTTTATTTGTATCAATATTTAGTAGTAATTCAGTAATAGTTATTTAGGACCAAACAAGCAACAACACTTAATTACACATAATACAACATATCTATAAATCATAAAAAAAATATATCAATCGCATATTATAATATTATCCATATAAATAATTATATAAAAACCATAACACTCAAGTTGTTAAAAATAATTTATATTTTACCAATAAAAACCGATTGGATTGTTTGGGATTATTTGATAATATACATACACGGTACATGCAAAGTTATTTATTCTGTGATTATATGCAAAGTTATTGTGACACACAAATATCATTACACACATAAATAATATGCTACAGTATAAAGAGCTAATCAACGAAATAGAGCTAAGCAATAAATAAATAAACAACGGACGACGGCGATGTTTCTTCATGGTTCTCCTTAGCTCTTTACACTTATTTACCTGTACCTTGGGCGCCTTGGGCTCGGAGACACGGAGTGCCTCCCTGAAGTACGCGTCCACTGCATAGTTCGCCTTACGTTCTCTCTTAGGAGGCTCTATCCAACTACCCATAGGAATAATTTTCTGCTTTTCTCTGTAGTCCTCGCCTAAACAGTAACATACAACAGTTTTAACATAACTTTCGATAACTGTTTTGCAAATTTCCATAACCGCAAATATCTTCTTTTTTTTACA
The DNA here is from genome assembly GCA_033319125.1 of Parnassius glacialis. Taxonomy (NCBI): domain Eukaryota; kingdom Metazoa; phylum Arthropoda; class Insecta; order Lepidoptera; family Papilionidae; genus Parnassius; species Parnassius glacialis. The sequence continues at coordinate 23,128,875 of JAVANC010000006.1, read as the reverse complement.
TTTAGGTATACATTTCTACCACCCACACAAGTTAATTAATTATTGCAAAGCAACTATTGAAATCCAACTCTCACCTATTATCTGTCAAATCTTTTAAGAAATTAGTAAACTACTCAATCGTTCTTAAAATTGCTTTCCAGTTTTTTTTTATTTATAGCATTACAGGCCTACTGCTGAACATAGACTTCCCCTAAGGAATGTCACAAAAAAACGGTCCTGAGCCACTTGCATCCATCGACTTCTTGCATGTCTTTCCAGGTCATCACTACATCTAGTGGGGGGTGTATATACGCCCTACACTTGGCCTAACGGTACGAGGCTACTACTCGAAACTTCCTTCCCCATCGGTTGTCGATTCTTCGAGCTATATGGCCAACTCATTGACACTTTAACTTACTAATTCGTTGGGCTTTGTCAGTAACTCTGGTTCTACTGCGGATATTCTCTTTTTTAAGATCACGCAGAAAACCCCGAGCGTAGCCCTTTCAATAGCTCAACGAGCGACCTTCAGCTTTCTTATACGGCCAGCAGTGAAGGACCACGTCTCAGATCCATAAAACATAATTGGCAACACGCCCTGGTTGTACAATCTCGTTTTCAGGTTTTGAGGTATACCTGACGTGAAATTGTGCCGTAATCTCCCGAACGTTGCCCAACCGAGTTGAATCCATCGATTGACCTCTCGGTCAAATGTTGGACTTACGTGGTTTACGTGTAAGAATATCCACTACCATGTCGTGGGTGTCGTAAGAGGCGAGAGGGAAACAAATTAGGAGATGGACAGCAGCTTCTTCCTAATAACGACTAAAAATGAAAATAAACTTCGATTGCCAACCCGCTTGCCAAGCTTGGCAACTATGGCAAATATCCCCCCTATGAAGCAATCTATGGAGAAGGCTTATGTTCAGCAGTGGACTTTAATAGGCTGTAAGGTAAACATACTCGCCGACAACTTCGAGCGTGACATGAACGTTACACATGGTCTTCGTTTTGTCCACGTTCATCTTTAAGATTTATCCGTTGGGAGACACTATTGAGGTCATTGGGTATAGTGATTAGGTCCTCCAGCGATTCTGCCATAAGTAATCTAAATAAAGTATATCGTCGGCAATTCGAAGGTGAGTGATGTACACGCCATTGATGTTAATACTGTATCCTTTCCCGTCCAGTAGCTTGAAAACGTCTTCCAATGCAGCGGTGAAGGTTCGGGGATATAACGTCACCCTGTCTTACACCTCTTTGCAGTTGGATTCATTAAATATATTAAGTAACAACTACTGCGACCTGCATTAAAACGATGAAAGAAATTATTATTTTACAACATTCCCATATCCAAATAATTATCTTGTTAGTTAAAAAATATATATTCTTCAGTTACCATGCTTGAAGAATGAAGCTGATGATAAGGCATGCATTAGGTAGAAGTTACCTTTTGCCTATTGGTGACACCACTATAATCTCTATTATATAATCCTAATGGTCTATCCACGCGTTAAAGAATGAACGAGAAATAATTTGGATGCTAAGCGCGAAAAAATCAACGGCAAATCAGCAGCGAACATTTACTATGTAAACGGCATCCTCACATATTCGCGCTGTACAATCCAAAAATAGGTTACTTTTGTCATAACTGAGCATATCTTCGAAGACCTATTGATTAAGACACAGGAGCTACGGAGTCACGTAGCTGAAATTAGCATGGATGATATTATACTGCCGATGGTACTTTTTGCCCTGTATTTTGTTACACGATGAACAATTTCGTAAAATTTCATTCATGTTCTTAAAAATATGATTAGTATATAACATAGTCAATTTTATCAAAACTGTAAAAGTAAGCGAACAAATTTGATTCTACAAAAAGTTCACGATTTGCACCTTCAAACTGATACACTGAATCCGTAGTAGCGCCTGGTGTGTCCATAGAAAATGCCCTTAATGAAGACTCTCCGAGACTTTCCAACTTTTGTTTTAGCTCCTCAGTCTGAAAGAATAGATTTCACATTAATTTAACCCATATTACTTTATTTAAAACAACGAAAAAGAAATAGTTTTTTTTTATTAAATCTAATAATAAACAATAATGTTCTTTGTGTTTGTTCGTATTTTATGTGCTACAATACCGTCCGTCAGATTGCGCTAAAACTTTGTCAACTTATTGCTTGCACTTGTAGTGACTTGACATGGTTATAGGCATAGTACATTTAACTATACAGTAGGTGGCGCGCGTATCGTACAGTCGACAGATTTATTTGAAATTTATACAATATCATTGTCATTATCATTCGTATTTAAACAATATAACTTTCAAATTTAAAATGATATTTCCACAATTATTTCCTCTGCAGCATTAACATTGTTAATTAATGTGTAAATTTAACACACAATAATTAACAACACAGAACAAATTAGAAATAACATTGTAGTGATCACCTTATTCCCAGGGGTTATTATATTTTTTTTTATAGGATAGGGTGACAAACAAACACACAGTCCACCTGATGGTAAGTGGTTGCTGTGGTCTATAGACATCTCCATTTATCCTCGTTTGCGAATCAAAAGACAGATGCGTTGTCAGCCGTGAATTATCATCCATAAATAACAAACATTCATTACTTTCAGTGATTTCTGTAAAAATAATGAAGACAAATATAGAATTATGTAATAATAATGTCCTCCAGACGAAATTTTGGTCACGACGGCCAGTCTCAAGCGAGAGTAGCTATCTGCGCAGGACAAGATTTTTAGGCTACCTAAAGTGGTAAATGGTATAGTATTGGTAGTGTTAACATCATTACCTTGACTTCTCCTTTAGCCAAAATAGTGTCAATATCTTCATCTGTAATCTCGGAGTCCTTGGACGAGAAAACATGATTTGCACCATGTCTGATCATGTTAAGCATTTCATCTTTATTCAGCTGATTCTTAGTATCGACAAGACGTCCTGATTGTATAACCAACTTGTCTAAACGTAGCTTCACTTCAGCCCGCTCCACAATTTTCTCTTCAACTGTATTATCCGTGATAAGTCTGAATACTCGCACCTGTTAAAATTTGTAATAAAACAACTTCAATTGCTGACAATGAAAATAGTGGGATTAGCATATCATATTTCATGGCACACCAATAAATAGCAAGCTCGCAATCTTCTCGTGATGAATGGACCACTACAATCCATCTATACTAATATAATGAAGTGTTTGTTTAAACAAATCTCTGGAACTACCAGTCCGATTTCACTAATTCTTTTGTATAATATAGCCAGCTTCATGAGGAATAGTATAGGCTACACCTATCAGCTAGTCTTAAATATCGATTTTTTTTTATAAAAACGGTACCCCCACTTTAGGATTTTCTCCCGTATCATGGAGGCAGTTTACAAATATAAATTTCACAAGGACAAACATCCAGACCCGGAACAATTATTTGTAGGCCATACAAATACCTTGTTCCGTGCGGGATTCGAACCCGCGGCCCCAGCGCAACAACTCATTGCTAAGACACTGCGCCACGGAGCCGTCAAGCAAGTCAGAAGAAAAAGCGCACCCGAAATGATTTATCCGCGTGCGCTGGCGTACGCTAGTTAGTGATACGTAAAATGTTTTATTTTTTTATTTTATTTTATTTTTTTTTTATTTTTATTTATTAGGTTCTCCAACAGTTATAACACAATACATTTGAATAAAAAATACAAGATCCAACATGTCTTAAACTAAGTGCATAACTACTTATAGGGGAACACATCATGCGCTTAATAATAATAAGTTACTTATATGTAAAAGAAAACAAAAATCATAAAAACCTATTTTAAGTTATTTTTTAACAAATTACAGTAGATATTTTTTTGTGATAAAGTCCCTGATCTGCTTACGAAAAAGTTTTAAAGAATCAAAATTAAGATCTACCGATGTGCTGCATTCATTGTAAAGTCTACTCAATCTAGGAACAGGAGAGAAATGACCAAGTTTAGTCCTACGCAATGGTGGGTTCATAGGTTGAAAAATGTTTTACAAAAATATAGATTATTACTCCATCTAAAAAAAAGTCCGCGATACCATATATCCGTATGTCTTATACATAAGCCACAATAAGGTATTTTGCGACATAAAAATGAAAATTATAAAGTGACTTACGAGCGTTATTATTAGGCATGACATATTAATCCTTACAAACGAAAGTTACTTCATCATCAAGACAATTTTATGAAGATAAACTTTGGATTTATAGCATGTTATTTTTATGCATAGTTCAAGAGATAATGAAAAATTAAAATAATTCAACACTCGGCTCAGCACACTAATGACGCATAAACCCTAGCCGCTCGATGACAACCGAGGGAAACCAGCAATAAACAAGGTTAGTACAATCATTTTAGCTAAAAATCGGCAAAATTAATGGGTACTTTTATTTATCGGCATATGTACGTTATAAAGCGAAGTTAAATTTTATACACTTTCCCTCCCCCTCCCGGGTGACTCCCCGCATCCCGCCCCGCGGCACAGTGTTCCGAACCGCGGTTGTATCCAGTTTTATAGAAAATAGTACACGATACATGAAAAGTGTGTAGTCTGAGAGTGGATAAAATGAAATTTTATTCTAAAACGTACATAATATGCCGATAGATAAAAGTGCTGCATTAATTTTTCCAATTTTTCCATACAATAATACCATACAGGTGTCATATTACGTCGCGCGGCTCAGACACGTGATATACGCGGGTGAAACCGCGGGGTACAGCAAGTCTTTGATAACTGCAAATAAGACATTGATACAGCTGGGAAATAAGATGGAAGGCTCATGCTATAAACAACATGTAACAAAAACCCTGTGGTTCCCTTTAATGGCGTTATCAGAGACAGTATTCAAATGTAAAGGAATAACTTTTTTCAACAAATTTGAACATTAAAAAAATAATTTGCAAATTGTATGTGGTTTTGTTACCTCTAACTGAGATGAGCATCGGTGAAGGGTCTTTAACAATCCTCTTATTCTCCAGATAATGCAGGGGTAATAAAACCACATACAATTTGCAAATAATTTTTTTTTAATTAAATTAATTTTCTTATGTTAAAGTTTTTTGAAAAAAGTTATTTATATACGTTTGAATACTGACTCTGATAACGTACTTAACGGGAACCACAGGGGTTTTGTTACATATTGTATATATAAACTCCTTTTTTTAAAAGAAACAACAACAGGTACATTATTGTATTGTAAATATCCTGTTTCTGTTTCTATTGCCTAGAAGCATGCCTTCCCAGAACTAACTAGCAGACTTTTCGGCAGAAAAGGAGCCCTAGAAGTTATGTTACATTAGTCAATATAGCAGTTTGTCAATCAATCTAACCTGTTTTTTCTGTCCAATACGATGAGCTCTGTCCATAGCTTGAAGATCCATCTGTGGATTCCAATCGGAATCGTAAATGATGACCACATCAGCCGATGTTAAGTTGATACCCAAACCGCCAGCTCTCGTTGACAGCATGAAGATGAATTTCTCACTTCCCTCTGCATTGTACTCTTCTATTTGTCTGTTTCTATCTTCGTGGGGGGTTTGACCGTCTAAACGGCAATACTGCAAAATGTTTAAATCAAAATAAAACCTTAATATATTTAAATTGGAAAGGTCAGAATATCAGGCTTGTTTAGTAACAAAAATGTTGATTTTTTACAGGATTATTCTTTATCTGTATAGACAGAACAGTGAAGAGAATAATACTTAACATCAGATTTAAATCAAATAAGCAATTTTAATAAAAAAAGTCATCAAAATGCACCTCACCTTATATTGTCTCCATAGGCAATAATCCTCAAGTATATCTAGCATCCTTGTCATCTGTGAGAATATGAGTACTCTCGAATCTTGTTCGCGCAATTTTGGCAGCAGTTTATCCAGAATCGCAAGTTTGCCACAGTTGTACACCAAATGCTCATCCGTTGTGTATGGAGGTCCAGGTTCGGCTCCATCGAATAGGTATGGGTGATTGCAACATTTACGCAATTGCATGAGGATGTTTTGTAACCGCATTTTCTCCACTTTTCCAGCTCCATTCACTTAAAACCAACATCTTTCGTCCATAAATATGAAAATACAACTAAAAATTATGTCCGACAATGATTTTCAAATCTAATATAATAAGCAAAGGCTTGCACAATCAAATCGGTGTTTTTCTCTACTTTTTTTCTACAGACTGACCAAAAAAAATTTTTTTTGTAAAATGTAACCGAAAATTTAAAGTTAATATATAAAACTGTAGTTAGTTGAAAACGTAATTCGGTCGGAGTCTACTATTTTTTATAGAACTGAAAAATTAAAAGATATAATAGTTTGTTCTTTTTTTTTTTAGAAATTACTAGGATGGCCGAGCGGTCTAAAGCGCCAGACTAAAGGTTTTCCTTACTTCTATTAGATAGAAATATTTGTGAGGTTACTAAACGAAGTCCTCACTAAAACAACTTTAATTAATAAGCATTTATTTGTGCCATAACTTCCATCTTGCCATAACATTCTCTACACGTGAATTTTAGTAGAGAATGCAAATTTTTCTAATTTAATGTTAAATAAAACTATTTCTGAAATTACTTAAAATTTATTCTGTAAGGTTAGTATTTTCGAATTTTACAAAAATGAATATTGGTCTTCAATCACAAAATATTTTCTTCTGTTAAATTTCAAATTTTTCAAATAATACAAAATGTTTTAAAATAATACAATAGAATCATAATATGTCAATCCTGCCTTTTATGTAATCAAGAGGGAATTTTTTCGGGATGTTAACCATAAATGATTTTGTGTAGTGCATGAACTTTTTGTGAAAACAATGTAGCAACAGCTTTGCTGATGATACGCATCTCAAGTTATTTTGTCCACTAAGGCGCCCCAACTACTACTACCTAACGTCAGCTACAGGTACTATCGTCAACTGTCCGCTGGGTTGTTATTGTGGGTTATTTGTTATATTATATTATTGTATGTATTGCAAAAATATTAAAAAAAAATTGTTTTGTGATGACCAGCATACTACTCTTTGTTGTATACAAATATGTTTGTTATTTTTATTATGATTGAAGCCTTGAAAAATTAAAAAATAATTTCATTGAAATAGGCATTATAAAAAATAACTTACCTACGTCAATGTCCTTCATCAGTACTTTAGTATACCATTCTCTCTGCATTTTACTTAGTCCTACATAAACTTTCACTTCTTTCTTGGGTTTAAGTTTTTTTTCTACTTCTGACTTGAGGCGTCTCAACAAGAACGGTCTTAACACGGCGTGCAACCGCGAAACAAGTTGATTATCACCAAGAGCTGCATTTGTATTAAACCAAGAATCAAAATCCTAAAAAATATATACAAAACTTTTAAAAACGACACAGTATGCAGTACTATTTTTGTTAATTTGTCAATTGTTGTAGTACTAAACACAATATAATTTAAACAAGTTTAAAAAATGGATTTTAATCGAAAATACTTACATCAGAGCTGTTGAATACGTCCGGTAAAAGGAAATTAAGTAGCGCCCATAATTCATGAAGATTATTTTGTAATGGAGTACCAGTTAACAGTAATCTATTCATACTCTTAAACTCACGAAGAAGCTCTGAGAGCTTCGACTTCTCGTTTTTAATACGATGAGCCTCATCAATAACCATATAACGCCAGTTGAACTTTTTAAACACAGACTTCTCTCTAATGATCATTTCGTAGGATGTTATACAGACATCCCAATTACCCGGCATAAGTGTTTCACGAATAAATGTATTCTGTAGAAAAATTAAAGTGACATATAAAGTTCAAGCGGTTAACATTAAAAAACATAGGTGGAACTGAGTCACATGGAGATAACCTTAAATGATCTTGGCATGTTTGAATATTTATCTCTCGTAAATTCATAAATGTTGGAAAGCCTCATAATCATATTATTATTGGCCTCAATGGATAACTTTTTTTTATAGGATAAGGGTAACAAACGAGCACACAGTCCACCTGATGTTAAGTGGTTGCTGCAGCCCATAGACATCTACATCTATCCTCTATTACAAATCAAAATACATATATGTTGTCACCCGTGAGGACTAAGATGGAATGCCTCATTTCCAGTAAAAATGGTCTCCGGTTCTCTACACTCACCATACGAAACACTATTCTATATATTCTTATCTATTCTATCTATCTATCTATTCTTATATATTCTATATCTATATATTCTATTTTACGTTGGTATTCTACGAGAGCGTGGTCATTCCCCGGTCAAGCCGAGCCATTCGTACTTCAACCACAATATAGCATGTAGAACTTATTATAAAATATCACAAAAACACAAGCATTACTGAATTATTTTAGACAACTGGCACTATCACAAGTGATAAAGTGGTAGCATTGAATTAATTTGCCTATCTTCTTCATGTTTTTGCTGTAGCCAGCAAGTACCTATGGTCTAAATATGTTACCAAGGCTGCTAAAATAGTAAGATTTTGCTGTTGGTTGTCTCCTTAAAAAAATGGAGTTATAAGGGAACCCTTCACCAGCAAAATAACGAAACAGCAAAAATTAAAACAATGATTACCCTAGTCTCTTGATCACCGATTAAGCACACAGCCTTGAGTGACGGGCACCATTTCTTGAATTCATTCATCCAATTTGTTAAAGTTGATTTTGGAACTATAACAATATGAGGGCCAGGAACATTCCTAATAAAAGATATTGTCAATTATTGTGAAAACATTGATTAAAAAATAATATAACGATTTACTATACAACATAGTAAAAGGTTGAGGCTCACCTAAAATTTTTCATGTAACCCAAGAGGGAAATGGTTTGTAAAGTTTTACCAAGACCCATCTCATCAGCTAAAATTCCATTGATACCATTTTCATAAAGCGAAATCATCCAATTGAGGCCACGTACTTGGTAATCACGCATTTCACCATTTTTAATGTATGGTGGCGAAGCTTCAAATCGAAATATTGTTTTTTGTTTTATGTTTGTTTCAGCCAAAAGCTCTTCATCTTCTTCTTGTTCTGTTTTTCGATGACGATGGCTAAAAATATCGGATTTTTGATATTAAATTAAAATTAAGTTAAATAATTCACACATAAAATTGGCGACTTTTCAAAATATTTTGCTATGTTAAGAGACACCGCACACTGCAGACTTTCTATCGGACGAGAGTTCAGTCGTTTTCTTACTCAGTATAGAGATGTATGCAAGTGCGCATATTATAACGATTAGTTATCGGCCGATAAATTAGTCTGATGGGCTACACGATTCCCTTCAAATTAAATTGTTGGTCAACTATCAGCCAACTGCTAAATCAGTACGGCGCTCTTCGACGCGCGCGTACACGCCGATTATTTAGACAGCCGACTGAGTCGATAACGTCACTTCGTTCAAAATTTTGGCGCAGAAAAGAAGTGCGCATGCATCAAAATGGTGTTGCTTGTCAAATCATCTAGTTTACAGTTGATAAAGGAAGTTTTTTTTATAGGATAAAGGTGACAAACGAGCACACAGTCCAGCTAATGGTAAGTGGATGCTGTGGCCCATAGATATCTACATCTATCTCGAGTACGGGTATTCTGTGAGAGTGTGGTCCTTCCCCGGTCTAACCGACCCATTCGTGCTACAACTGTACTATTGATATAGCTGTAGGTGTAATACAGCTGTAACGCCGAACCTTGAGCGGCAGTTAATTAACCTAAAACCAAGACTTACTCAAAATTTTGTCTAGTGATCTTGGGAGGGGCATTTCAGTATCCGTGAGGGACTAAATCCCCTCTAAGACTGACGGTTCCGCCAAAGAGAATGGGTGTATCCGGTGGAATAACACACCCACCTGCGCTAGGACCTGCGCAGTCAAGCGCCATAAGCGGGGATGAAAGAGTCCTGGAGGGTTGAGCCAATCGTGGGGTATATAGTGGCTAGAAGCAACACGCCCTCTTTGTTCCGGATTTCAAGCCAAACGGTGGCCCTATCAGCTAGCCACAGGTAGGGAAATGGCCAAGCGCCCCGTCAGACGGTCGCACGCGAGGGACGTGGGGGCTGTCTAGTTTCCTGAATAGGGCTAGGAAGTGGTAAAGGCCATGCTGACGGAGCAAGTCATTCTGGCAGCGGGGATGGGCCTTTTCAGCCCTGTCTGCCAGCTGGATCGAGATCCTGATGTCGCGCTGTGAGTCAACTTCTCGTGCCTATATTCCCCTCGTAATCTTAACTCGTTTGTTGGGAACGGGCTCCATTGGGGGTGGGAAGCCAGGGGGGACGAATTTAAAAAACTAAATCAATAATGGACGCTTTGAGGCCCAACACAAAAGAAGGAGAGGTGACTTCTAGAAGCACCAACACTCAAGGAGAAACCGCCAGTAAAATGGCGACCCAACAGAGCACGCCATTCAGCGTAGCTGGCCCTTTCAAGGGAATTTCCTCGCTGGAGGCTCCTAAATCCAGTTCCTCGGAGCTGGATGCGGATAGGGAACAAGGGAGCGCGAGTAGAAATACTCCTGCGGAGCCCCTTAGAACGGACGAGCTCTTCTCAGTTGCCTGGCAATTGGTGAGCCGTAAAGTAAAGGTAAGGCACCCAAAAAAGTGATTAGCCGACCCGACGGACCATTAAGTGGGTCTATCCTGCCAGGGAGCGGAAGAAAGGTCAAGAAAAAGAACAGGAAGCAGAGAAAGAAAGCCCATAAAGAAAGGGTGGAGCTGGCTGCTCTCAAAATTAATACTAAGGAGGCTGGACAAGCTGCTGCTTGTGAGGTGCTTGGACCTGGACTCAGTAGCCGTACTGAAACTGGAAAGGATATCAATCCAGCCCAAGTACAAGGTGCGGCTGCAGGGACCAGTTCCAAAAAAACCGCCAGGAAGCAGAGAGCTGCCAAGCGTCCTGTTAAAAAAGAAATAACAGCCAAAAGGAGGCTGGATGAGACCACCTCGCCGAGAGGCGAGCATAAAAAGGTGATACTCGAATAGCAACCCAAGGCTGCAAAGAGCAACTATGCTTCCACAGTTAAAGCTGAATTGTGTGTGGCCCTAACGCGCGTACAGGTCGCATCACAAAAGAAGTAGATGACAACATCCTCATATCTACCCACAGGAAGATGATCAGTGAGAATTGGAGTAGCCAAGACCCTGATGCGTCGTACCCAGTCTTCAGAGGCAAATCCATCTATACAAAGGTTGTCCTAACATGCTAAGCTTGCAAATGTTCTGATTTGCAAGGGAAAGCCTTTTTGGAACGAAGTTCGTTATCGGATGGTATGTTATGGGGGATGGAGATTAGGCGACAAAAAGTGTAAGATTTTTCCGTCACGACCTCTGCTGACGTCCTGTAGACGGCTTTGGCGGCGAAATAAGGAAGCGAGATGGGCCAATATCCATCTCCTTCGCAATTTTTCTTATCTTGCCATAACATAAATATTATTTTATTTTAAATAACGCTTCTTTTTATAATCACTAGTAATTCATTTATGTGTCATCATCATCATCATTACCGCGTTTCATAAGTCCACTGCTGAACATAGTCCTCCCCCAAGGAATGCCACTAAGCACGGTCCTGAGCCAGCTGCATCCATCGACGTCCTGCATGTCTTACCAGGTCGTCACTCCATCTAGTGGGGGGTCGCCCTACACTTCGCCTACCGGTACGAGGCTGCCACTCGAGAACCTTTCTTCCCCATCGGTTGTCGGTTCTTCGAGCTATGTGGCCGGCCCACTGTCACTTCAGCTTACTAATCCATTGGGCTATGTCGGTTACTCTGGTTCTACTGCGGATATCCTCATTTCTAAGTTTATCACGCAGAGAAACCCCGAGCATAGCCCTCTCCATAGCTCGCTGAGCGACCTTGAGCTTCCTCATACGGCCAGTAATGAAAGACCACGTCTCAGATCCGTAAGTCATCACTGGCGACACACACTGGTTGTACAAATTCGTTTTTAAGTTTTGAGGTATGTCTAACGAGAAGATGTGTCGTAGTTTCCCGGGACGCTGCCCAGCCGAGTTGAATCCATCGATTGACCTCTCGGTCGAAGTTGGACTTACCTAGTCGGACTATTTGTCCCAAGTAAACATGGACGTTAAACATGATTTTTGTTTTGTCCATGTTCATCTTAAGACCTATCCGTTGGGAGACACTATTGAGGTCATTGAGCATAGTTGATAGGTCCTCCAGCGATTCTGCCATAAGGACTATATCGTAGGCAAATCGAAGGTGAGTGATGTACTCGTCATTGATGTTAATACCTCATCCTTTCCAGTCCAGTAGCTTGAAAACGTCTACCAATGCAGCGGTGAAGAGTTTCGGGGATATAACGTCACCCTGTCTTACATCTCTCTGCAATTGGATAGGTTTCGTACTCTGATTCTGTACTCGGATAGCCATCGTAGCTCTACTGTACAAACACTTCAACACTTCAATATACCAACTGTCAACTTGGCACCGCTGAAGGGACTGCACCGCCCAAATTTCGACGGAATCAAAGGCTTTCTCATAGTCTGTCTTCTGTACAATTTTCCGAAGGGTGTGTATGTGGTCCATGGTACTAAAGCCTTTTCGGAAACCGGCTTATTCAGGAGGCTGGAAGTCGTCAAGTCTGCGTGCGAGACGACTCTCGAAAACAGCACGTAGACGCGGCTCAGAAGGGAAATCGGTCTGTAGTTCTTCAAGAGAGCGTTGTCGCCGTTCTTGAAGAACAAGACCACTGCACTTCTGCTCCACGCCTTCGGAGTAGTGCCATCATGGAGGACGGAATTAAAGACCTTCTGAAGGACTTCAAGTACCGGTTTTCCACCCGCTTTCAGAACCTCCGCTGTAATTCCATTCCACATTTATTTGTATTTGTTAATAAATAATATAATATGTTTATCAATAATAATATACTACGAAAGGAACTTGGTTCCAACCCAGTTTTCCACAACACTCACGCATGTTTTTTACTAAAGACTACTATTCATTCCATTTAATGATTTACTTATTACAGTCAATCAAAAGTTAATTGCTGTACATGGGCCTCCATGATCGATTACCACATAGGGGGCCATGGAGCAAACCGTGAAGGATATTTGCTTTCGTTGTCAGGTTGTCACGCTTGGCAGACCCACGCAGGGCTGGCAACCGCAGTTCTCATTATTATTTTGAGGTGTTATCAGTTGAGTCCACGAAATATAAAGATGCTGCTTCCCATCTGATCTTTTATATACGTCAGTCGCCTCTTACGACACCCACATGGGAGAGTGGATCCTCTTACGTCGCGAATAAATAACTTAATTGATAGATGATGAAGGATTTCATAATTTCATTCAGACTATGAAACTACAGGAAACGTCGGGAATATAAAAATAAAAGTACATTAAACACCATAAAATTCGTCATGCTGAGTTTCAATTATAATATTAAGTAACAGGGTAATGTTTTTTAAAAACTAAAAAAAATATATATTAAGTGTTCACGTATACATAATAAAACATTATCAAAATCATGCCACCAGGTTCATAAGCATATTTACCAATGGTAAATGTGATTAGTGTACGCTCTCACATCTTGTGTTATAGACTCAAGAGACGAAATGAGTTGACGTGTGACTTGTGAAAGTTTGTCTACATATTTTATTTTTAAATTTATTATTTTATACTAGCTATCCACCCCGGCTTCGCCTGGATTTACTAATGCGGCGTCATTTAGATTTAAGATAATCCAATTTTTTATGATCAAATATAGCCCAGATCACTCTTGGCATTGCTCTCTATCTGTTTATGAAGTTTCACTACAATCGATTCAGCCATTTCGAACATTAGCCCGCACAGAGAAAGACTAAAAGAAGGATGCCCATTTTTGACCTGACTATGTATAGAAATGAAATAAATCTTAAAATTCAGCTAATTGAATTCTTAATTAAATACACATATCACAATGTTAAAAGAAACGCAGGAGAAAAATATTTTTAATATTTATTTATGCTTATTCTACGTCAAGGGTAAACTTTTTTTTTTTTTATAACTGTATGGCCCTTGGTATTGTGATAATGTCACAATAATTCTGCCAATGTCCGGTCTTCGGTCTGTCACACCTTGTCTTGAGGCTTTCCGGTGGAAAAGGAGTTAGTGGTTATTAGGTGAAAATGTGGAAAAAAACAAAGAAACTAAATACATGAATTGTGGACCACACAATATAGAGTAAAAATCTAGTTATAGGGGGGTATTAGCCTGGGCAGGGAATATAGAATTAGGTTAAGCTAAATTTAGTATACAATAATTATAATTTAATATTATACATTCGAATATATTTTGAGATTGTATTGACATATATGGAATCGGGGATAGTTAAGAAAGAATTGATATTAACTGGACGAGGGATTGTTTTGGGAAGGATATCATATAAAGAAATTGGGTGATTTTGACAACTGAAGAAAATGTGTTCTGGGGTACCTTCATCTAGACCACATTCACAGAGGGAATGATCTTTGATTCTAATTTTAGCAAGAAATACAGGAGTGCAGACATGCCCGAGCCTTAAACGGCAGATTCTAGATGGGATTTGTTTGTTCAGAAACCTGAATTTGAAAAACCAAGGTTTTGGAGGAATTTGGGGTTGGATTTTACCAAAGTAGAAACCTTTACTATGTCTGGATATGCTCCATTCTCTGTCCCAAGAATTCTTTGATTCAATTTGAGCTAATGACATTAAATCATAAGGGTAAACTTATTACCACCATATTTTGAACGCATCTCAACTACCCTTTTTCTAAGACGTTCCATTTCATATACTTCACATTTCTCTACTTGACTTAATTGAACTCTGTTTCTGAGTTTTAAGCATTTATTTTATTTAATCAGTAAGTATTCCCCTTTATTCTTATATATATATTTATATCCTTTTTATATATTTTTTTTTATTACTTTTTGTATAGTACAGATAAATTAAAAATAATATAATAATTAAATAAATAAATAATGCAGTATATCATTGAGTGCACACAAGTGAAACGGATTTTTTTGACATTTAACAGTTCTACGATTGGCATCGGCGCAGTCCTTCATTTCTACTAGTTAGTCTGTACCTTCATTGTTGCCAAAGAGAATATAATCACTTGTTGTGTTTTCGTCTCGTTGTGTATTGTCCCATTTTGTATGTTTTTCATTGATCATATAGAATAGAAATATGTAGGGATACACAAGATTTTTCTCAGTATAATCTCAGAGGAAGTGGTGATAGAAACTTAATAAGAGATAGAAAAATTAAATATTTGGTAACGCAAATCCTAACCTAAAGAGTAACATTAATATTTTTGGGCTTCGTAGCATATAAATCGTAAAAATTACTACATGACATTTTTTTCTAAACTTACAGGAAGTTTTTCTATTATACCTTATAACTATGCATAAACTTTTACTATCAGGTTTTTAAATGTATGAAAAGTGGGCATGGTTCTTTAAAATGTTTTGTCTGTCTCTCTTCCTAATCATGTCTTAATATCATAATCATTACTAAACAATAATGAAAAGATAGAATTTCTTTAAATGCAATGCAATAAAAATTACTACAATAAACTATTACAAAGAGGTAGTATGCAACCACAAGTTATACTTACTCCCCAGCAGATCCAGGTAGTTCAGGTTCTTTGATCTTTTTAGGTCGCCCAGCTTTAGCTTTTGGAGGACTACTTCCAGACTTTGGAGTATTAGTCATAAAGTGTGAAAAAATTTCAGTTTGTTTTAATAAAAACTCAAATCTTTTGGAACGATCGGTTTCAATTTTACTTTCAAAGTCGCCCTCTTTACCTCTGGAAGAAGTTGTGTCACTTGACGACTCGTTCTAAAATTAATACAGAGTATGAAATATTTAAACACATATTTGGAACAAAGTAACAAAAAACCAATGTTATATTAAAATAAATAATTAAATGAAACACTTACGGAATTTTCTCCGACCTCTGCAACATCTATAGCTTCTTCCGTGTTAGACATTTTCAATAGTATAAAAAATTATCATACAATAATTTATTTCCTACTGTATTCAATAATTTCTACTGAATTCAATAAACACAGTGTTCATATTTTAAATCGATTATCATGTTATAAATACGCAATATGTAAAGAAGTATCCCCTAAAAAACGGCAGACGATGAGATTCACACTTCACAGAACAAAATTTTTGACATTTGTGACAAGACGCCGGTGCACGGGCGCGAAAACAGTGCTGCTACTTACGCTTGGGCAAAAAATAGCAATATATTGAAATATCGATAGTTACTCATAAAATATCAATATAATATTATATGTCTTTTTTAATCGCGATATATCGATATTTATTTTAGAGTATCGAATTCATATCAATTTCGATATATTTTTTGTAAGTATTAATGGACCAAACATTAAGCAACAAAAAAGCAGCTACAAAAACAGAATTCATGTACAGATATCGTATGTTTTTCGTCGTCCAACCGTTGTCGTCAGTAATTAAATTTTGGGCCTAATCCTAGTACATCATGAAAATAATCACGATATATCTATATTTATCACGTTTAAAGTAGCGAGCACCAACATATAAACAGCCCATTTTTCTTGCCTCGCCATTGCTCGTTGACGCTCGCCTAGCTGGCCAAGTGCAGGCAAGCCTTGCCGCTACTCGGGATCGCTCGCTATGACTTATCCACTTCCGAACAGTGTCGGGTTTTCTGCACAAATCAAAGGCGCTCGCCTGCACTCGGAAAGTCACGTCCACATGTTAGTCGGCCATGTCAGTTATAACTTGGCTTCCGTCCCGGTGAGATGTTATGTTTTAATTAAATTGCAACTTCAAAATATTTTCTACAATGTCACTGCTTCTTCTTTTTTACAACTTTACTGCGGTGTACACTGACATGCTAATTATGTGCACTCATTAAATAAATAGCAGAAGCTGCAATAACTTCTACGTCATCCATATTGTTCCAATTCTCAATGAAAACTAATTACGGCCAACATATGTATAGCCTCACAAAAACTCGTGAACATTGGCTGTTGGCGTTGGTCTCTTTCGATCTTGACCAACGTGTAGACTGTAGCACTCGCCTTGTATCAATTTGCCTTCGCTCGCGTTGGCTGAGTCTTGGCCAACATGTATTACCGGGGTGATAATTTCATATCGGCTGGACTCGACCGCGTTTATCGTTAGCGGTTAGCTGTTTAGTTCAAACTTAAACACAAACGCCAAAACGTTAAACTTTTGTCTTAAATTAGACATTAAGTCTTGTAAAGTTAAGAACTTCACTTACGAGGTGCATTTTACCAGGCTTGTCTCACTCCGCGCTCTAGGTATGAAAATATATGTATCTACGCTGCGTGGTCTCCCACAAGCTACTAATTCCTTGAGATAGTAACACGTGCGCGCTCGAGCTGACGCGCGCCTTACGTTAACAAAAAAGTATTTTTCTCTTATAAGTATTTAGTCACTTTTGATATTTATTTTTGAACTTTTGTTCAAGTATGGCCTACAAGTTACTGCATAGCATACGTTTGCTTAAATAACAATAGGAATGTCAACTTTTCAATCTTTACTGTTCCTAAGAATACCAAAAGGTAATATATTATTATTTATAGGTAGATCTAGATAATTAAGTACTTAGTTACTGACCTATAGTTACAGATTTATTATTTGCTTCGAGATCCGACCACAGCTTCGCAGTTTTCGATTTTTTCGCGTATAATGCCAATGACCTTTAAAAAATCTTCAGTGTAAGTAGGCCTCCCAGTATAAGTAACTGTCTACTAATCTAAGATCAACATATACTGTTTATTTGCTTAACAATTGGTCGATAAAAGGAAGAGATTCAATATAGCTGCACTTCTCATTGCCACTCTTTTATTAATACCGTCGCATGTCACATGTTTATAAATAGCATTGAGCAACATTGAGTTACAACGCTGGGGCGGCGAGTTCGAATCCCGCACGGAACAAGTATTTGTATGGCCTACAAATAATTGTTTCGGGTCTAGATGTTTGTCCTTATGTAATTTATGTTTGTAAACTGGCTCCACGATACAGGAGAAAATCCTAGTGTGGGGGTAACCTATCCTTTTTAACAAAAAAAAAATACTAATACATTTAATATACCAACTAATATCAAAGGATTCAATTTGTTTTCTCACAATATCTAAACCTACAATAGAGGCGGCCTTAACAAAGGGCTAAGTGATGCAGACACTCGCACGCGGACGTAAGGTTAGGCATGTCGATTCACTTAAAATACAATCGATCTCCGATTCGATTCAAATCGAACATACTAGAATCGATTCTTGATTAAATCTATCATTAAGAGATCGATTTTCGATTAATCGCGACATTTTCAAAGATGCCTAATAATACATATAAGAACAACATTAACAAAGATGCAAACTGCAAGGTATATTTCTCGATAAATCAAATTTAAATGAATGCTACACGAATATAATACTTTTTATTTCGTTACCTTAAACTTCAACAAATAATATTTACTCACAGTACATTTTTGATAAATAAAGTAAATCCAAGGCACAGATTAGGTTAGACATCGAAATACACTTATAAGCATTGAAGTATAATGTATAGTGCCACCAACTTATCTGTGAACTGACAGCTTGGCGCTTCTGCGCTGAAGTGTTGCCAGTTCGGGAATATTCCCATCTATTCCTAGATAGAGTCCACATACGAAGGTAATAAATTAGTCACGGAATATATGTCCAAGAACAAGAAGAAACAAAACTATCATAATTGAACCAATTAAACTTTAATTAAATAATATGCCTTTATGCCTTTTTTACCGGGCGTTGTAATTTGCGTTTCTGTGGTTTATGCGGTTTCCGGTTCTTTAACTATTTTGGAAATGAATACTTGACTAACATCTGAAAAAGAAATGAATTGCATTAACCAATCCATTTATCGGAAATACGAAAGGAAGGAACAAAACATAGCAATACTGACCTGTAGCAGCTGATACTCTTTTATAGACCTGATTGAAAGGCATTATCGGTGCTTGCCCTCAAGCTTCTTGCTCACAAAAGTTTAATACTTTTAAAATAATGTTTCGAGCATCACTTTTAATGGTTTTCGGCAATTTTTATTTTTCTATAAACTCTCAAAACAATGACGTATCGAGTGACATTTGATTAAATGGCGGCTGTAGTTCACAATTTTGCCGCAGCTGTCAGTTCACAGATTGTAGTGTTATGCAACTTACATTTCATTGTACACTAATTCTCCATTCTGCTTTGATAAGGGGGGAAAATGTAGTGTTATGCTACTTACTTATCATTTTACATTAATTTAAATCCATTTTTCCATTCTGTTTCGATTTTCTGCATTCACTTCAAAACTGGATATTTTACATCACCTTTATTTCCATAGGATCCTGTAACGATTTTAAACCATAAGAACACAATCACAAATCATTTCTACTTCGTATTTTCACATTATCAGCACTTTTAAATTGGTGTCAATGAAGTCTACCTTTTTTCGATCTTTTAGTTAGTTTTCCTTAACTCTACAATTTCGGGCTTTGTGTGGGTAGTTGCGCTACCTTTTTTCCTATATCAATAATATCTCCTTTTCCACTTAAATCTTGCCGTTTTCTTATTACAAGCCTAAAACTAAAATTTGACATGATTTGTTATTGTTGTTTATTTGGTCTCCATGGAAATTATATTCAAATTTGCTACCGGTCTGTTGTTTCTATTTCGATAATTCCACATAAATACTCTTTCCTCTTGACCATTTACAAAAAATTTGCGTTTAATTTAAATAATTTTTCCGTTCTCTCTAGAAAGATATAAAAGCCGAACAATCGGTGAAGAAAGGCAGTCTTGCTTCAGTTCTCGAATTGGAAGCATCTTCTAAAGGCCTTATCCCGGGGCCGCTCTGCCCCGGGATCCTGCAAGCCTCTGTCCTACCTGAAGCCACTGGACTCTACGAACCTCTGCTCTATCTGAAGTCGCTGGACTCTACAAACCGTTGCTCTGCCTGAAGTCGCCGGGTTCCTACAAGTCTCTGTTCTACCTGGAGTCGCCGGAACCTGCAAACCTCGGTTCCGCCTGAAGTCACCGGAACCTGCAAACCTCTGTCCCGCCTGCAGTCACCGGATCCTGCAGGCTTCTGTGATGTCTGAAGCCGCCGAGGATCCTGCAAGCCCCTGTCTGGCCTGAAATCGCCGGATCCCGCAATTACCACATTCACCGGAGGTCGCCGCCTAGAGACGCCCACGCCTTCTCACCTACGCCGTGCGTGCTCGTTCCAGGCGCTGAGAGCACACCTTGGATCTTCCGACTCAGCTTCGGCACTAATCTCTTTTTTTTATTACTTTTTTAAAATAATCTGTAAATCGCATCATCTATCCTCATATTCATACTCCATTTTTGTTATATAAAATTGTAAATATTTTTGAATCTTAAATATATTATTTGTTTTGTTGTATTTTTGTTGTTTTGTTGCTCTTAGGTTAGATTCTTTTTGTTCTTAATTGTCCCTACACGACAAGATAAGTTGGTGGGACTATACTTACGTACTAGAACAGCTATTTCAAACAAAACATGTGCGCTACTCTATGTCGTTGCGCATCAGTCTTACCGCGCATGCGCGGTTTTTTATCATAATAGATTATGCGTAGGTAGAATGATAAGTAGGTATTTAATTATTGTTTATTTAGAGTACATAATATATTGTTAATTAATTTATTAAAACGAGTTCAATTTTTAATAATTTGTCAAGTCTTTTGCATGATATGAATTAAATTAATATGATAATATATATTATATATATTATCACAATAGCATTTTAATTAAATTTTATATAAATATTTTATAAGGTAACTAAGATAACTATATAAATTGGAAGGAATCGAAACTAATGAAATATATTTATTTAAATCTAGAACTGGGTCCCCAAAAGCCCTAACCTAAGTTTGCGTGAGGCATGGACACAGAGCTGACACTATTTATATTATGCCTTATGAATTACTGTGAGAAAACATAGTAAAACTTTAAAAACTTCTACCATTTCTGTTTACACATGAATTATATGTATATACACTTATTTGTTGTGTTTTGCTGAAAACTAATTTCAATTAATAAGATGTATAAATGTTATTGTAAAAATATATATTAGGTATTTAATTAGTGCCTAACAATACAAGTTTTGTTATTTTTTGAATTCTTCGTACTATATTTATTCTCTTCTTTAAAATTCAAGGAACAAATGTATGTATGATTAGTTGGTAACCACATCTCTACGATTATTTTAGACGAATTTAATCCATTTTTCTCGGTTTTCGTGGCTTGGACGTGGAAACCTAAAAATAAAATAAAAGAATAATCAGCAAATATAAACGTAAGAAATTTAGCTTAATTATAAATACTTAGGTATATTTATATCAACCAAAAAAAAATGTGCATAATATGATCGTCCTACACTTGCTCACAGAAATGTCGTATCTGAACAAATTAATTTCATAATCTATATTCCATGACACAAGTTGGCGCCAAAGAAATAACTTTTTAATTATTAATCTATAATGTTTTTTTATTATTTAAGTATCTTAGTTACCGATGAAAAGTGATTCCTTGGTTTTTACTAACATTTCGTGAATTTTTGTGCAATATCTAAGAACACACCGCGGCATATTTTATCAAGAGATTTTTTTTTAAATCAACACAACACGTGACAACTCTACAAGCGCCTAGCGAGCGACTGATTAAAGTGCGGTGACATTGCCGCAGTTGAATGGAACAGCGTAATATAGTGCAGTGTCGCCTCTAGTACGTAGTACATAATATCTCAATGCTTATAAGATTAAAAATGACAATGACAATTGACAATTTTTTTTATTAGTAAGTAACATATTATATTATCGTAATAGATCAACGCTACAGCTATATTAGCGTGTATTAGTCGGCTCACCCGAGGCAGGACCACACTATTAGAGAATACCAGCAAACAGTAGCTTAAGGCTGTAGTGTGTTGTATAGTGAGTGTTAAGAACCGGATAAACTTTTTACTGGAAACGAGGCATTCGATCTTAGTCCTCAGGGGTGACAATGCATCTGCATGTTGATGTTGATTATTTATCGAGGATAAAGGAAGATGTTTATGACCCACAGAAACAGAAACAGAAACCTTTTTATTCAATATAGATTATAAATAATACTTATTGAAAGTCACACTTTTGTTTAATTACCACTGGTTCGAAATAAACCTCTGCCCTGGGAAGAACCAGCCAGACCCAGCGGGACTTTTTAAAAAAAAAAATAACAGTCATGTATGTTACATGAATTAACAACACAACAAATTAGAAATAGCTTGGTAGCGATCACCTCATTTCCAGGGGTTATTATCATCTATAAATTATTTAATATTATAATAACCCTTCTTATAATAACTTAGTTTAATAAAGTTTTTGAACTTTGAGCAGGTCAAATTTTGTATACCTACTTATTTTCTGAAATTCTGTTGTAAAAGCGTATACATTGCCTCAAGAATGAATTACTGACTCGATGGAGTCGAGTAACTGATATTACTAGCTTGTGTCTGTTCCTAGTATTTACAGAGTGAATATCACTTATTTTTGTAAAACTACTTTTATTTTTGTGTACGTACATTACATTTTCATAAATGTATTGAGAGGCCAAGGTTAATATATTAATTTCCTTAAATTTTTGTCGCAGCGACTCTTTAGGCTTTAAATCATAAATTGCTCTTATGGCCCTCTTCTGTAAAACAAATATATTTTCAGTGTCAGCTGCGTATCCCCATAGCAAAATACCATACGACATTATGCTATGGAAATAGCTAAAGTAAACTAGTCTAGCTGTTTCAACACTGGTTAGACTTCTAATCTTTTTGACAGCATATGCTGCAGAACTAATTCTGCGAAGAAAAATGGTGGTATCTACAAGACTCAGTTTCTCCCCATTTAAAATTACATTAGTATTCAATTGTTTGACATTTCGAGTCATGAATTTCATACATTTCGTTTTAGTCCCATTTAAATGCAAATTATTAACATTGAACCAATTTACTAATTTAGATATAGCATTATTTACTTCGTCATATTTTTGTAATTGTCGACTTAATTTGAAAATTAAAGAAGTATTATCTACAAATAATACTGTATCATGGTTATCCCCTACTATGTAAGATTAGTCATTAATGAACACAAGAAACAGAAAGAGGCCGAGAATTGAGCCTTGAGGCACGCCCTGATCTGATTCGGTTAATTTGTTATTAACACTTAACTGATAGTTTGAATTGCGAGAGTTGATCTTACCAGTTTCGCTATTAATTATACTCCATGTGATTTTAATTTTATTAGAAGCCGTCTTAATTTTGTTGCTCCAATACAAAAACTTGGCTGTGGAGCATACTCTTTTAAATATTTTTGAATATTTTTTTACATATTCCCTAAATTCGACGCTATGATTATATGACCTTTTATGGTAAAGATCATATAATCTATGTCTGCTGTTATGGACTCCTACCGTCGCCCATTCATTAAATTACTTCCGACTGTTCAAGGAAAATGTTTTAGAAGTAAAAATACTATTAAATTCATTGCAAATAAGCTTAAATAATGTTCCATACAAAAAAATTAAGATCATCTTGGTATGAAAGTCATGGAAATTTTTTCACTATGTTACTTCTAAACTTCTCCAAGCGACGTGCATTTACTGGAACAAACACAACTTTCTCATCTACTTGCTTTTTGTGAACATAAGGTAACGATACTACTTGTCCACAGTGATCAGAATTTAATTCTTGAATTATACATTTATGCAACGGCGTCACATTTGTAAAAATGTTATCTATACATTTTGCACTAGATTGAGCAATACGCGTTGGCTCTAAAAATAAATTAAAAAGACCATATGATTTAAACAATGATCTAAATTTAATATTGATGGAGGATGCTTCTAGAAGATTGATTTTTTTTTGAAAACAACAGATTTATTCTGTTTATTAAGCTTAGCAAAAACTTCCTCCATATTTTTTTCAAAAGTATCGTATATAGAACATGGGGGTCTGTAGACGCTCATAACAATGAGGTGCTCAAACTCATCACATGCCATTTCTACAGTTCGCTCAACAGAGAGGCTCACAATATCTTTACGTTCTTTACATGATAATAATTTACTAGCTAATATTAAGGAGCCACCTCTTAAAACCGTTTCTCTATTTAAAGATATGACCACCTGGTGATTACTGAAGTTAAACATTAAATTATAAGCTTTTAACCAATGTTCAGTAATACATAAAATATGAATATAGTTGCTATTTAAAAACAACTCAATTTCTAGCTCTTTGCCTATCGTGCCTTGTATATTTTAATTATGAAGCGCGTAGAAATATCACAAAGGGCCATTATAAAAGTTTGCGGGTTCTTCTCTTATAGACATCCAACTGAACTTCTTTATCGATACTGGCAGGTACTAACGGTACATCAGCTGTTTATTCTCTATACATTGTTGAAGCAACACAGTGGAAATACCTATGATCCCCATAAATTTGTGGGAGTTACACGTAAAAATACAGTTTGCGCTACATTTGCAACAAAGAAGACATATACAAAAAAAAATTCTTTTGCTATTTGGGTGGATTCTTATACAATAAAATAAATGAAAAATTATCTATGTTTTCTAACTATAAATATGATTGCAAAAAAAACGTACATGACTGGTTACTGAAATTAGATTATGATTTAACGGAATCGTTCCTATCAAGATAAATATAATGTACACACACACACACACACACACACACACACACACACACACACACACACACGCACGCACGCACGCACGCGTGCACACACACACACACACGCACGCACGCACGCACGCACGCTTGCACACACACACACACACACACACACACACACACACACACGCGCGCACGCACGCACGCGTGCGCACACACACACACACACACGCGGCGCGCGCGCCTACAATATACACTACACTACACTTATATAAATATATAACACCATACATACATATATGTATTTACACATTTGATATCCTAATACACTCTTAATTAGTATTTCATCCTGCATCTTCGTTGTAATTATATTTCATCACAATATAAGAATAACTTTTTTTATCTATCTATCTATTGTTTTCCTAGAATAATTTCATACAATGTCATAGCATTCGAGGGGTGAGAACCTGGTGACTTGTACTACAGGCTTATATATGCCTACTTCAGGCACCAGCTTCTCACATAATAAAATTATGTTTATGTACTACTAGATTTACATTGTTTTACTTTATGTTATGTGAGAAGATAAATAAAGACTTTATTATTATTATTATATTATTATTATTATTTTGATGCACCAGGTGTAAACAATTTTCATTATCACTCTGTGGAGTCATACAATTAAAGATTTGTAAGCTACATTCTAAATTATTTAAATTATTAGAACTGCTAGAGATTACCTCTATTGTCTCATTTTCTAATTTAAATTACTTGGAACTGATTCCAAATTACATATTAAGTCATTATACTGCTCAAAAGAAGCAGATGTCTGTGTAGCCAAGTCCTTGGCTGAGTTAATATATAAACAATAAGATAGCACATTTGCTATCTGTCTTAAATTATGTTTAGATAGGTAATACCTATCTCTAGTCAAAAATCAACCTACCATCAAGTGGACGGTGTGCTAGTTTTTCGTCACTCTTATCCTATAAAATAAAAAAACCATGTTATGTTCATAAACATTTATTTGTTCCGTTCAAATTATCAACCAAGTACAACAAAGTTGTTTTTACCGCAGCCAGTTTAGGAGCTTAATCACTAATTCTTGAATCAGTCCGATTCAAGAGGTTTTTGGATCGATTCATCGGATCGATATAGTGTTTCAAATCAATCTGAAAAACTGATTATTTTACTCGAAATGATCGATTTCTCGATTAATTGATTTCAGATCGACATGCCTACGTAAGGTGCATTGTGATTTAATACGCACGCTGCGCCGCATTCATTTTTGTTTCGACGTAGGCTAATTTCACAAAGATCGCTTCCGAGGCGTGCAAAGTATTATAAACATTAGAGACGCTGTAAGGTTTAAACTCGCAAAGGACATTGTTCTGCGTCCATACAATGTTCTCCTAAGAACCAACAGTGAAAAAAAATACCTTTTTAAGTCCGAAATTACACATTATTGTATGTAAGAACAATAACTCCTGACGGACACTTCTGAAAACTTAGAAGAAGAAGAAGTTACACTTAGCAGTTATCATATAGATTTTGAGGTTATGTTTTATTTATATGAAACTATGCTATTGCAGTTATATGTAAGCAGTTCAGTCTTAGCCTAGTATTTATACGGTAAATAAAATTCAGGTTGTGATTAGGTATTTATTTTATTAATACCAAATATATACAACTTATACAGTCTCATTTGGTTAAAGTCCGTGATTCAAGCCAGGTAGGTCGCTAAAGAATATCGATATCCGTTGTTCAAGCAGAGTCGTAATTTATAAAAACTTATCGCATAACAAACCAACTGCACAGTGCACTTAGATTTCGAAAACATTTGCAGAAATGTATTTTTTCAAACGAAACCAAAACTATGGATTGTAGAGTACAAAGAGAACCATCTTATAAGGGGCGAAAGTTGAAAAAGTGTCTTACTATTTACTGAACATAGAGGTTCCAAAACCTACCACAATAGCGCTGGCGTCTGATAAACTACGAAATGAAGATAGCTGTTGTGAACGGAGTGAAGTCAGCTGAATTCAAATATTTAAAAAGGCGACGAGTTTTTAAAAAGTGTAAATAAAATGCCTAAAGGTCTTAAAAGTGATGCGCGATATTCTAAAAGTTTTATCTTTTATAAAAGTAAAGAAACGTGTACAAGTCCCAACTATACCATTTGAAAAGCTGTATGAACGCGTTGCTGCCGCGACAGGTTAGTATTGTCAGATATGGAAAATTAAAATCACCACTGACAAACTAAGTCAGAATTCCTAATAGAGTAACAATTACACTGCTGTTTTTGGATACATTACAAGAATTAACATATTCACATTGCTTAGATTAGACTGATGCAAAAGGATAGATAATTGGATAGTTTAATTATTGTTAAATATTAAGATATAGTTGTTTGTTGTTTTTTTTTCTCAAAAAATAAGCATTTTAAATACTCTTGCTACTCATTCTAAGTAGAATTTACACTGCATATTTTATTTTTAAATTGCATGTTCAAATTCATAGAATAGAATAGAATAATTATAAAAAAATATTCTGTTGCAAATGAGCTCAAAGTACTAATGGATTATAATCCGAAGTCTATGTAGTTATAAAAGTGCCTTTATCAAAGATGAATTTGTAGTATGTTATAAAATTAATTAATTGGTTGCTGGTATAATTATAGCGATTATGATATTTGATGGATTTTCATCGATTGACATCAGTGAATATGAATAATTTATGTTTATTATTTTTTAAACAGTGGTAGAGCCATGCGGCAGCTTTTGCTGTCGCACGGATGGGCCGGCTCGAACCGGGGTGGTACCACGACCTCACAGAATACCAGCGTGAAGTAGATGTTTACTTTTGCGTTTCGCTTGGTGAGTGCAGGTGGCCGGAGGCCCTGTTTACTGGAAATGAGGCATTTCATCTTAGTCCTCACGGGTGACAACGCATCTGCATTTTGATTTGTAATAGAGGATAGATGTAGATGTCTATAGGCCGCAGCAACCACTTACCATCAGGTGGACTGTGTGCTCGTTTGTCACCCTTATCCTATAAAAAAAATGTACTTGTGAAACATAGTAAAAAAATTATCTCAACTTAAGTACCTAGCTTTGTAGTTTGTGTTGCTAATATTCTAATGCCCCAATTAATGAGGGCTAATAACCTCCCACTCACCAGACGTCGCTAGTTGTGACTGAGGTAAAGTTTTTGTACGCAATGTCAGTTAATTGAGAAATTAGTTTTAAATAATAGTTTAATCATTATCTAGAGTATTATATTAATACACAACACAATGCGTCAGTACTTTGATTTTTAATTTTTTGCACATTATAACTATTTTTTAAAAAATCATCTTTTAGTTATATTTATAGTTTGATTTATTCATTTCTAATGTAATTAATATAAAATATAATTAATAATACAGAAAGAAACCTTAAAGATTACATTTTCCTAAGAAATTATCGTCCCCGCTATGAAATCTGTCAAATTTTTTACCTCACTGTAAAGTGGTGCCACCCTGGTGGCAGAAAAAGTCGTGGATGCTCATTGAAGATTCATTGCATAAAAATACCGGTGCAGTGGAAAAACATTTGAAAATATGTAAAACAAAATAGAAAATGAATACAGACTAAAAATCGCATATTTAAATGAACCCTTTATTATAAGTGTCAGAGCGATAGTGAAAGCGATTTCATTGACTCCGAAATTGAATTATTGGAACCAGTAGCTAACGGGGGTACATTTTTCAAAACAGAAATTCTTGGAATTCGGCCGCTTGAACTTCGAGATCATGACCATAATTATTTTTGTAAAATATAAATAATATATATAATAACACTAATTCTCACTAATTTTAATATATTAACATGAAATTTTCGTTACAACAATCTATTTCGCTACGTACGATGTCTTGGACCTATATATAAGAAACATAGATATAAGAATAATAGTATATTCTATCCATTATACATAATATCTATGATAAAAAAGTACTCTGTGACTTGAACTGGGAGTGGGACAGACCATGAAGTTATAAATAAAGATATTATTTATCTTTAACTTCATGGGACAGACTGAAGCAGAGAATATAATCACTACGTCATAAAGAGTAATTGTGTTCTGTGCACTACGTTAAGGTGAAAGCTCCAGGGTGGCCCGCGAAATTCAAATTTTCTTGCGTTTTTGGAATTTGCAGGTCAGTGTCAAGTTGTATATTTAACAAAATATGATTGGCGACTGTAGCAATTATGTGTTTACAGAATTATTATCATTAAAATCACCAATACAACCCTGTAAGTTCATATTAGCCATAAGTTCATATTTTTCTGGAAAAACTCATTCAAAGGGCTAATATGAACTTACAGGGTTGTATTGGTGATTATTTTGTTAAATATACAACCTAACCCTGACCTGCAAATTGCAAAAAACCCGAGAAAATTTGAATTTCGCGGGCCACCCAGGAGATTCCACCTTAAGAGGCGGGACTTCCATAGTAAAAGTAAATTATGCATGAAAGAATGCCAAGTTACTCTACCACAATCCTATATCTCCGCTCTACCAACACCAAGATATGACATTTAGTTTTGACAAACAGTGTTGACAACATTGATGAATTACAATAGTGCTGTAAATGTCTATCCTCGAATAATTTTATCGATATAAGCTTTATCAATATATTTTTTATCGATATTCTTACATAATAAAAGTTAAATCTCTATACTGAATTATTTCATGAGAAATAATTTTTTTAACGTGGGGTATTGAGTAAAAATGCCGATGAGGATAAGAAATCAATGTATTTTACACACAGCAATTTGTAATTATATCTCTACAATTAGGTACAAAAATATGTATTATTGTATTGTAGTATATATTTGATTAATGAAGCATAGTAAAGTAACACCCAGGGGGATGAAACTGCCATACTACAAGAATAAAAAATGCATTGAATGTTCTGCCCTCTAGTGAACTAGGTACATAAACTTGTAGGTTAGTTTTCTTCAGTGTTGTATAGAAAAAAAATCTAAATCTATGGCAGTTTTGGTCTATGGTTATGGTTGACACTCGATTGTGGAGGTGTTCAAAGTGTATCATTTTTGCGATTGGAACATTTGCATCTTGATCATTGAAATGTTCCGAAACACTGATATGTTTCATTTATCTCATTTGGATCATCTACTCAAAAGATATAAAAGAAAGAATGTTCCGAATACATTAAGTTGCGTCGCGGTCGTTTATTACTGACTGATCCGTGAAATGTTATGTGGCAATAATGCTGAATAATATAAGTGCTTAGATTATTTATTCTGTACCGTAAGAAGATTGTATATAAAATCGATTCTCCTTCATACTTTAACAAAAATGTCACTATGTCAATTCATTATTTACAAAAATGTCCATTTACACAAAACAGCAATGTCTATGTACACAGAATTTTCTCGTAAA
Organism: Parnassius glacialis; assembly: GCA_033319125.1. Taxonomy (NCBI): domain Eukaryota; kingdom Metazoa; phylum Arthropoda; class Insecta; order Lepidoptera; family Papilionidae; genus Parnassius; species Parnassius glacialis. The sequence goes on along the minus strand of JAVANC010000006.1, from coordinate 23,098,739 downwards.
GTATCATAATTCTAAACTTTATGATGAAAAGGAAGAAAGTAAAGTCACAATAATCACTGCGCAAAGAAATCCTAAACATAACTCAGTATGTTTTCGTAAACAGGCGCTAATGAATATAAACAATTTGACAAGTGCCGCATGAACGTAAAATGATAACTTGTTGCAAACATTACATACAATAAACGACCGTATAGTATTTGACACATAAGCGCCTTAGTGGTAATTTTTACGTGCATAAATAACGTCAGCGAAAATCCGTACGAGTTGAGTGATACACTTCTTATTTGTTATCTCTATCTGACTTGTGTGGATTATAATTATTTCGCCCGCTCACTCGCCACTCGTGAGTTAATAGTTAAGTTAATCATTGTCTCAGTCTGTATCTCTCGCTCGTGGCTCAGTCGCCTCGCAAGCGACGCGTCGCGCGAAATTAGCAAAGAGCAAAGTAATGTTTCACTGTTCCAGATCCAAATGATACATTTGAAACGTTGTTACTGAACCAATCTTTTGTGTCACTTCAGTGATCCGTATCAGTGAGTCGTTTCCGTAAAGAGATACACACGCCTACTCGGTTGACACTTGACAGTTCTTTCCAGAATTAGATGTAAAAGCAGGGATAAACCCCCAAATATTTACAGTCATTAAGGGGGAGGTATGTATTATTGTTATTATTATGGAAACACATTTTTTGGTTAAAATTTCCAATATGGACCATCGATTTTAATGCCCATATTTTAAAAAAAAAAGGCCGTCACTCCATCTAGTGGGGGGGGTCGCCCTACACTTCGTCTACCCCAGGGGTCGGCAACCTGCGGCTCGCGAGCAACATGCGGCTCTTTGGATGTGAAGTTGCGGCTCTTTAGAGCGGTTTCAGACTAGCGTTTTATACGCGCGTATGAGCTCGTTTTTGGAAGCGCATGTAGGCGCGTATAGGTGCGCCTTTTGTCACACGCTCGACTCGTACGAGCGCGGACGCGCTTCTAACCTCGTATAAGTGCGAGCTGTGAGAGAAACCTCCCCGCGCGCCCATTTCACCCTCTGCCGGAGACCACGCAACGCACGCACGCGTCTCAGTTGACAACTTCACATTGCAGTGGATATACATTTTAGCAGTGGATTACGTTTTATAATGTCATATACTGCTGAACGTCTTATTTTTGAAATTGAATCACGCCCAGCAATATGGGATAGTAGGACCAAGGAATATTCTAATAGAATAATAAAACAAAATGCTTGGGAGGAACTATCTGCAGCGTTGGAACCAAACTTTGAAGAGAAAACAAGTGCAGAAAAATGTCTAATAGGTATGTTGATTGATGATTTTACTGTACATTATACCAACAGTAACAAATAAAAAACTTTTAAATTTTATTTTATATCTTTTATTATGCATATTTTGATTGCCATGGAAGTGCCCCTGCATCACTCACATAGTAGTCAGCAAAATTGTCGCGGATATCATATGCTGCTTTATTTCTTGTGCTCGGTATTAGGTTACCTACAGTATCTTGAGTGCCATTTGTTGTCGGTGAAATATAATTATTCTCTCTTTGACGAACAAAATCATGTAAGACACAACAAGATTTTACAATATCTTCGCACAAATCAATTGACACATTTAGTGGTCGGTGGAGGATCCTCCATGTATTAGCCAGAATCCCAAATGCACATTCGATATGGCGGCGGGCTCTGGATAGTCTGTAATTGTAAATTCTTTGTTTTGGTGACAAATTGTTGCCACTATATGGTCTTTGCATATTTTCTTCCAACCCAAAAGCCTCATCGCCAATGAATGTGAACGGCAATGGCTCGCCTGAACTATGTAAGGGTCTGGGTTTAGGAATATTCAATGACTTTTCATTAATCATTTTGTATAGTGTACTGTTTTTTTGTATATTAGCGAATCTGCACTTTTTCCGTAAGAACCCACGTCAATGAAAATAAAATTAAAATCTGAATCGCAAACTGCTAATAGCACAAGAGAAAAATAATGCTTATAATTAAAGTAAAGTGAGCCACTGTGAGCCGGCTGAAATACTTCTATATGTTTGCCATCGATAGCACTTAGAAGATTAGGAAAGTTTGTGGTACTATTGAAGCCTTTCGCAATTTTCAACCATTCTCCTTCAGATGTTGGTGGCATGCATATGAATTTCAAAGAATTCCATATTGTTAAACAAGTTTCCCGCAAAATGCTTGATACTGTAGAAATCCCACATTTGTATGAATAATGCAGCTCGGTAAATGTGCATCCCGATGCTAGAAACCTGCAACAACTTATATGTTGTATTTAATTTATACATTTATTAAAATACTTGTTTCAGGCAATACTATTCAGAAAAAATGGAAAAGCATCAGAGATGCATTCTCACGAGAACTGAAGAAGAATCATTTAAAAAGCGGTTCTGGAGCCAAAAACTCAAAGCCTTACGCCTATTTCAATAATCTATTGTTTTTGAAACCACTGTATGAAACAAAACCTAAAAAAGACGAACAAGAAAATACAGACGACGAAATTGTAAACATTGAAGATGGCATTAATGATAACGCTGATAGTAATGATGCTTCAGATATTACTGTTGAAACAACTAGGTCTAGCTCGTCAGGAAAAAGAAAAAATGAAGAAAATTTGTTCAAAATCTTAGCAGATAATATTATAAATAAAAAGAAAAGAAATATGGAAACAGCAGACAATGATGATCCGGACAAACAATTTTTGTTATCATTATTGCCAGATTTTAAAAATATGGATCCGAGTAGTAAATTTGATTTAAAATATGATATAATGAGTGTTATGAAGAGATATAAAGATTATAATAAGTCACATTCAGAATACGGTTATCGAACAGGAGCTACTTCTATGAGTAGTCAGTATTCAAATTCGACATCAGTCGCAAGCCCCCCACCCGGTTCGTCTACTCCATTGCCAGCTACTTTTATTACTTCCAACATTCATAGAAATTCAGAGCACCAGTTCCCGGAGTATGGTAAAGAAATTTTTCAAGATTTGTTCATAAATAATAACTAATTTCGTAAATAAATTTTGTAAACGTAAACATTTGACTTTTAATACTCACCTTATAGTGATCGCAAGCCTCTCTTCAGAGAATATGATTTTCCTTAACACAGTACCTTTATGCTCTAACTGTGATTTTAATATATTTAACAATACATCAAAAGTGCTCAAAGACATTCGAAAGTAATTTTTGAATCGTTTAGAATCACTTCGCAGTTCTGGGTAAAGTGTATTAAAGTGACCGGTCATCAGTCTTGATGCAACTATCGGTGACACCCAGCATTTTTTTCGTCGTCTCAGTCAACGGCGAATAAGTAACGCAAATAGTAATGTTTCTTCGTCAGAATCCATGTTGATACTGACACGACACCACCGGTGCGAGCGAACACGCCGAAATATGTCCGTTTACGCGAGTATGGTTTTTAGAAGCGCGTAATGTAGCGCGCGTATAAGCGCGTATGCTGAAATGACCGTATACGCGCAAAAAAATACGCTAGTCTGAAACCGCTATTAGTTTCATACGCAAATATTATTTATTTTATAAAAAAAAACATTTAAAAATCGATCCACACTGAGCCATTTGGAGTTGATACTGGATCTCTAGAAATGCAATTGATCGATTTAAAAAGTAAAGCTTTGTGAAGTTGAAAATTTACAGAGTTGAAAAGCAAGACGGCTCCGTGGCGCAGTGGCTTAGTTGCTGCGCTGGGGGCCGCCGGTTCGAATCCCGCACGGAATAAGTATTTGTATGGCCTACAAATAATTGTTCCGGGTCTTGATGTTTGTCCTTGTGCAATTTGTGTTTGTAAACTGCCTCTACGATACTGGAGAAAACCCTAGTGTGGGGACAACGTTATTTAAAAGAAAAAAAGTTGAAAGAGTTAGAGGTCCAGAAATGTATGGGATAAACTTTCCAATATGGACCATCGATTTAAATGCCCATTTTTTTTGTAGATAGTACTCACTAAAAGAAAGCGTTTTGCAAAGTTTCAATGTGCGGAAATGCGTACTTTTTGAGAAAAAATTATTGAAAATCAGTTATTTTTGCAAATTTATGTCAATTCCTACGGTAAAAGTGACGCTATTTTATATTGTTATTGTCATCGTCAGTAGGGATGTCGATTCTTTCCGAAAAATATCGATTTTATAAATGGATTCGAATCGTAAGCTGATGTATTGATTCACAAAAAAAAATCCATTTCTAAAATTTCGATATTTTTTCATGTTTGCATTTATAATGAAAATATAAATCCATTTTATGAGAACAAAATCCCCTTCATCAGACATAAAATAGGGGGACTGATTAAAAGGGGTTTCTGTATTTATTTTGAGACTGCAACGTCTCCGTCGCTGCGGGAAGAGCAGCCTCTACGCCTTTGCGTAACAAATCGCAGGCATCTACGACTTGTTACAGCAGGCGGAGGCTGCTCCCCCTACGCACCTCCGGCTCTTTATAATCACTCTAGGGGTAGGACAGACTCGTACCAGGTGGAGTCGGGGTCAATCAATTCAATTCTTTGACATAAGTTGAACCTAACCTATTTTATTTGTTATCTGCCCTAATAAAAATAAATAAATTAAAATAAAACAAATTTCAATAAGAGATTATTTACTATGGTATCTTTCTGGTTTTTCATAAAAAGGATTTATATTTACATTATAAATGCAAACATGAAAAAATATCGATATTTTAGAAATAGATTTTTTTGTGAATCGATACGTCAGCTTACGATTCAAATCGATTTAAAAATCGATCTTTTTCGGAAAGAATCGACATCCCTACCGATGTTGACAATGACAATACAAAACCAAAATAGTGTCATAATGATTTCTTATATTTACGCGAACACTACACATTTAAATAAAACTAATTTTACGAATTTTATCGCGTATATTAACTTATTTTACATTCCCGACGTTTCAAGCACTTTACAGCACCCTTGGTTTCAGATAGCACGAGGGATCTGTGACAGTAAACACCTGGCCGCCGAGCTCCAACACGTTAAGCAAGCAGTGTTGCCACCTTGCAGAAAAATTTATCACTAGTAGTAGTAGTAAATTTCACCAGATTTACTTAAAAAAATCCCTAGAATTCACCAAATTATTTAAAATCAAATCACGTGGTATGTAATAAAAATACTATTTTAATTGTGGAAATAATTACAATAAACACAACATATAAAATCGAGACGGCCTCCTGGTCACAGTTTCTCCAACGGACAGCCAACGAGTATCACAAGAGTGCAATATTTTTAAAGCATTCTCAGCACAATTTACTGTCTCATAATCAAATCAAATCAAATCATTTATTTCGCTAAAAACATGGGTACAGACGGATGGATACAGAGTCAATATTTGTTTCCACATATTTTGCCATTCGTGGCATGCGAAAAAAAAATTTAAAATAAATGTCTTCAGAACAAATGAACTAACATTAGAAATTAACACATAATATTCCAGTATGTAACTACCACTTTGTAATGATAACATTTGTTTTTAGAAGAACATAACAAAATTAGAAAAATAAACTTTAATTCAATTGCGAAGTATCATGCAAAATCCTGGATCTATAGTAACTTACTAAACTAAACAAAAACAACAAAAAAAAAATTAAAAGCAAAATCAAAATTTATAGTTAAAGAATTCTTTGATGTTATAAAAGGCAGTATTTATTAGCCACTGCCCACTGCTTTAAACTTTTTTTCATTCGCGTTAATAGCTGTTCACGAATATTTTTAGGAACTTTATTATATATCTTGATACACATTACGAGACAATTCCTGTGGAATAATGCAGTTCTACAAGGTGGCATAAGTAGACGTGTCGGATCTCTTTTTGCAACTTTATTATTTTCCTGCCCGGTAACAAATTGATTTGTATTATTTTTTACAAAAACGCAGATTTCTAATATATGTAACCCAGTTAAAGTGAGAATATTTTTTTCCTTAAACAGGGGTCTACAGCTCTGTAGAGGGCCTACGTTACACAGTGCACGAATACATTTCTTCTGGCTTAGAAAGGCTCTGTTTGCGTCTGTTGAGTTGCCCCACAAGATTAATCCTTATCTTAAGACGGATTCAACGTACCCGTAGTAAGCAACACGCGCTGCTTGCGGACCTGCTACATTTTGAAGTCTATGTAGTGCATAAACAAATTGATTAATTTTTTTGCATACCTTATTAACGTGTAATTTCCAGTTTACATGCTGGTCAATAGCAATTGTGTCAATAGCAATAGGAATTGTGTATCTTCTACCTCTACCAATCTTTCGCCCTTATATGTTAATTCTAATTTTTGTGGTTTTGTTTTATAATTTCCAAACTGAATAAATTTAGTTTTGTTAGTGTTGACTTATAAATTATTATCTTCTAGCCATGATATAACTGATTTTATAGTGGAATTTATCTCTTGTTCATATATCTGTGAATTATTAGTGTGGGGTGTAACAATTAATATGTCATCAGCAAATAGTATGGACTGATGCTTTGTTATCATAGACTTTGTATCTTATAGATTAAACATTCCGTGACGTCATCAGCGTGTGAAAGGAATGCACGTATATAGTTAGACATAAGAGTAAGAGAAAGCAAATCTATATTTCTTGTCTTTTTCCAGGTATGCGTTTTTGATTGTTTTATGTTTTCCCTCCTTTATTTGACATTAACGATGTCAAGCTCTTGTGAATAACCTTAATATTATAAGCAAACAGGTAATTGAATTTTGGGATAAATACCCGAGGAACTGGCTGTCATGGTGATTGGTTGTCACACGGGTTTGATAAATTTTCTCAAGAAAATTTGAATTAACGACGTTATTTTCGTTTGAATTGCTATATTTTTTTTATTTTCAAAGTAATTATTGTACGTAAGTGTTTATTATTATTCGTAGCTAGCTTATGTACTGGGGATGGAAGAGATTGAACAGGATTCAGATCCTCCGGATGATGCCGGAAAATCTGGATCTTCACCCGACCTCTTCCTTAATTCTAATCCTACTGATACATTTTATCAGTCCGATACTGGTAATCCTATGAAACGTAAAGCCTATAATATATCATCCTTAAATTTAGAACCGAAGAAAAAAGTGTCTTCTCTACCTTCAGCAGCCGTACAAAATGTATTTGTTCATCCTTTATCTGAAGAAAAGAAACGGTATAATAGTAATGACAGTGCACCTTTTATTGTTCACATTATGAAACCGACAGTGGAGCCCTCCTCCGGAACTACAATTAAGCCAATTAAAGTGGGTCAATTTCTGTACCAAAACAATATTCAGGGAATTTTAAAAAATGGTGTTAAGAGCATAGGACGCAATCGTATTTCTATTGAGTTTTCTTCCCCCCAACTAGCTAACGATTTTGTTGTAAGTCCATTACTTGCTAAAGCAAATTTTGTAGCCGTAATTCCTACCTATGCTATTACGAGAATGGGTATCATTAGAGGTGTTCCAAGCGATATAGGTATGGATGAATTCGTTTCTGCATCAGAAGTTGCTTCTTCTACGGAAATAATTCGCGCTCGTCGTCTAAACCGTAAAGTTATTAAAGCAGATAACTCTGTTGAGTGGATTCCAACACAAACAATTGTTATTACATTCTCCGGTAAATTACTACCCTCACATGTTTTTGCCTATTTCACGTCATATCCTGTAGAACCTTACCTCTTACCTACAATACAATGTTATAACTGCTGCCGTTTCGGTCATGTTAAGTCTAAATGCAGATCTAAGCCTCGTTGTTATAAATGTGGACAACCACATGATGGAGAATCATGTGAAGTTACCTCGGTCACATGTCTTCACTGTACTGGTAATCATGCAGCTATTAGTTCATCCTGTCCAGAATTTAATAGACAAAAATCCATTAAAGTAATTATGTCCCAAGAACATATTTCATATGATGAAGCATCTGTAAGAGTCCGCCCATCCAAACGAGCCTATTCCGACATTGCAAGCAAAACTCCTTTAAATCCATCTCCTAATACGAGTAATAAGAATTCATATAAAAAAACTTTCTATATAAATAGGAAACCACGTTCTCCAGCATCCGATCATGGGTATGACCATACAGCCCATGAATCCATGATCCAAACCCCAAGAAGTTCTCTTCCTAATGGAAATGCTTACCCTAAAGATAATGAGCAAAACCATACTTCTCCAAATGAAAATTTAATAGACTTACTTATATCCACACTTATGTGTATCATTTCGAAATTTGACGACCACTGTTTACCTCCAAATTTAACCCAGTCTCTTGAGAAACTATCGATGCTCTTAAATAATATAAATAAGCATGGCTACGATTCTTCAATGGAACTGTCGCAGTATTAAGCATAAAAAAGGTGATTTAATCTATCTTATCAACAAATACAACCCGTTTCTTGTAGCATTATCAGAAGTTTGGCTTCACCCGAAATCTCACTTCCGTATTCCTGGTTTTGCTTGCCTTCGCGAAGACAGGAAAGATGGTTACGCCGGTGCTGTAATCCTAGTTAATAGATTACATTCATTTATTAAGGTTTCACTTCCTCAACATAGTGAGGAATTAAACGTTGTAGCTTGCAAATGTAATGATATCACATACCTCTCTTTCTATATTCCTCACCCTCATCCATCACTGATCACTGAATTAAACTTAATAATTTCATCTATTACTCCTCCTTTTATATTACTAGGTGATTTTAATGCTCACCATTTCTCATGGGGCTCATGCAGAAATGATACTTTTGGCTATCTCTTAATGGCATTGTTTGATGAATTTAATATTTGCATTTTAAATGATGGATCACCAACAAGGAGAGTATATCCATCTCAAAATCCTAAAAGTGTTGTTGATCTAACTTTATGTACCCCAAATCTTACATCACGCATTAATTGGAAAGTTTTATCTCACTCATATGGTAGTGATCATTACCCAATATTACTCTCATTAGCCAACTGCTCAATACCAATCAGAGTTTTTTCTCCGCTGTTAAAATATAATATAAAAGGAGCGGACTGGGCTAAATTCTCATCGTTATCAGATTCGGTATTCTCTAAATTTTATAAGAGTGACTCTAATGATATAGAGACAAACTACAAAAACTTTGTTAAGTATCTTTTACTCACCGCAGATTCATGTTTCACACGAAAAATTTCGCCTCCTACCAAAATTTGTTCTCCCCCATGGTGGGATGAGGAATGCACACTCAGTGTTAAAAAACGAAAACAAGCTGAACGTCTATACTCCTCCAATATGTCTATTGAAAACTTTTTAAATTATAAAAAAATAGCTGCTCATACATTAAAACTGTTAGCACATAAAAAAAAGACGGGTTGGCTTAGGTTTTGTGAAAATCTTTCACCCCGCTCTCCTGCTTCTATATTATGGAAGAATATAAAGAAATTCCGCGGATCATATAACGATGATAATTATTCAACGCAATGTGATTCCTCTATTTGGTACAATTTATTTGCCGATAAGCTTGCTCCTCCTTGGGTTCCCTCCTTTGAGGAATTATGTTATTGTGAACCATTAATAACCCAACCTGGAGTAAACATTAATAATTCACGTTTTAATGATCTTTTCTCCAATGAAGAATTTGAATTGGTTGTTCAACACCTTAAAGATTCGTCACCAGGTATAGACGGAATTCCATACTCATTTATTTCTAACGCAGGATCAAAATCTAAGCAAACTTTTCTAGACTTAATTAATAACATATTTATTACGGGAATAGTCCCTGATGATTGGAAAATGCAAATTATTATCCCCATCTTAAAACCAGACAAAAATCCTAGTGATGGTAATAGTTACCGCCCTATAGCACTATCATCAACTCTGTGCAAAATAATGGAGCATTTAATTAAAAATCGTCTAGAATGGTTTGTTGAAAATAAAGGTCTCTTGGCCAAAACACAGTTTGGATTTCGAAAGGGACTCAGCACGCTTGATAGCTTGTCTGTTTTTACCTCTGATATACGCTCGGCTTTTTCCAGAGAAGAATCGGTTGGTGCTGTTTTTCTAGATGTATCATCAGCCTATGACAACGTTGTCCTCCCTTTACTCAAAGATAAGATGCTTCTTTTGGATATTCCCCATAGAATTACTCGCATTATTTTTAATTTACTTTCAGTAAGGTCAATATGTATAAGAGTTCAAGGAAAACTGCTCCCTCCTAGACAGATATGGCGAGGCCTCCCACAAGGTTCTGTTTTAAGTCCTATTTTATTTAACATATACACCCATAATTTTGAACATTCTGTTAACTCCTTCTGTAAAGTCTTACAATATGCTGACGATCTAACTCTTTATTATTCTTCTAAGAACTTTACAGACTTGAGTTATCGTCTTAACTCTGCATTGTTCTACTTAAATAATTGGCTTACTGATAACGGTCTATCCTTATCACCTACAAAGAGTAGAGTAGTAATATTTTCTAGAAAAAGATTTTGTCCCAATATTTCAATCTCAGTACAAAATCAAATAATTCCGACAAGTGATAATGTTAAATTCCTAGGTGTTTTTCTGGATTCTAAGATGACAGGTATTCCTCATTTAACGTTCATTGCCCAAAAATGTGAAAAGAATGTAAATATCCTTCGTTCAGTGACAGGTGTTTGGTGGGGGTCTCACCCATATTGTTTAAAACTTTTATATAACGCTCTAATCCGTAGTCATTTTGACTACGGTACATTTCTCTTGGAACCTTGTAATAAACAAGCTCTTAACCTATTAGATAAAATCCAATTCAAGTGCTTACGAATTATTTTGGGGGCCATGAAGTCATCTCCATCAAATGCTCTACAAGTTGAATGTAGCGAACCTCCTCTTTACCTACGTAGACAGTATCTTGCCGATCGCTTTATATATAGAATATTTCAACTATCTTCACACCCACTGCTTTCTAAACTGCATTCTTTAAACTCTGGTTTGAAGAATAACAACTACTGGACTCATAAAGACGTTCCCTGTATCCTTAAAAGCTACCAAAAGATACTTACCTTCAGATTTCCCATATTTCAAAGTATGATTAATCCTCTATTCGTACATCCATTTGAAGCTCTATGTTATCATCCTCCAGTTATTTTAGATTTTGGTGTGACTAAAAATTCCCCTGTAGCCCAACAAAAATTTCTAAGTATATTACGCGAAAAATGGGAAGGGTGGTTGACCCTTTTTACTGATGCCTCCAAACTCTCCGATAATAGTTTTGTAGGTTCAGCTGTCTGGATACCGAAATATAAAATAATTTTAAATTTTAAAAATTCAAATGCTACTTCAATTTTCACTGGTGAAGCGGTTGCTATTTTAGAAGCAATTTTATTTATAGAAGCACATAAAATCAACAAATGTATTGTTTTTACTGACTCATATAGTTCATTACAAAGCATTTCATCTAACCCGTTTCGAAGTAAATCGAAATTCCCAATTATTTTTGAAATAAAAGATGCACTGTATAGGTGTTTTTGTCAAGGCCTTAACTTGAAACTTGCTTGGCTGCCAAGTCATAGTGGCATACGTGACAACGAATTTGTCGATTCCTTAGCAAAGCAAGCATCTACTTCTGGTACCCTCTTGCATCATATAACATATACTCATGACCTTATTTCTCTTGCGAAAATCCATCAGATGTCAGATTGGAACTCTCTTTGGAAAAAAACTCAGAAGTCTATCGGTAAATATTATGCAGAACTCCAACCTGACATCCCCTCCAAACCATGGTTTTTTAAATTTAGAAATGGCACCAAACATAGCACATCTGTCATATGTAGAATTAGATTGGGACACACTTGTTCACCTGTATTTTTGGCAAAACTTAAGATTAAAGATAGTTCAATTTGTGAGTGTGGATTAGACGAAGGTACGATCGATCATAAATTTTTTAACTGCCCTAACCTCTCCGTTTCATTATACGATTTTCTTCCTAATAACATCCCTCGCCCTGTAAATCTTAAGTCTTTGTTAAATTTAGTTTACACTCCTTTTGTACAAACTTTATTAGATTTCATATCCATTAATAACATTAAACTATAGTACCTTTGCCACTTACCTATATCCATATTATTATATTAGCAATAATTTTGTAAAAATATTATAATGTTAATTCATTCGAAAATAAGTAAGTTCGTAACATAAAGTTAAGTAAGCGCATCTACGGAAACGGAAACTAGTAAATACTCTGTGTGACTCTCATGAAATACTTGACGCTGGCAGAATCCATTGGAAGTTGCCAAAATAGGAAAAAAAAAAAAAAAAAAATTTAATTTTGTGTTTTTTGTGGGTTTTAGTTATTAAGTAAGGTTAAAAAGATGGTAAGTTGTAGCATTTTAGGATGCAACAGCATCAGTCAACGAAAAATTGATAATACTACCTTTTATCGGTAAGTTTGTTTTGTGCTTACATTTGCTACTTGTACTGATTTATATCTATTGTTTTGAATATAAAGTGTAACATTTCATGTGTTTAATGAACTTTGTGATAAATATATAGGTACGACTTTCCATTACCTTCCATCGAGTTTGGTGTTGATACGTATTTTTACAGAAAGGTTACATTTTTATAAGCACACACACAAAGTTTCAATATGCGGAAACACGTACTTTTTGAGAAATAAATTAATAAAAATCACTTATTTTAACAATATTTTGTTGCTTTTTTTTAATTGGCTTTACGGCTCTGGGTTCTAGCCCTTTTGAGCCTACTTTATTACGAATTTCCATTGACATTCGTCGCATTGGGGGGGGGGGGGGGGGAGAAGAGGTGTAGGAGGACTAATTCAGAGGGATTTCTGTATCTATTTTGAGACTGCAACGTCTCCGGCGCTGCGGGAAGAGCAGCCTCTACGCCTTTGCGTAACAAATCGTAGGCATCCCTCCTCGCCTCCGCAGCTTCGGCTTGTTGGTTGCCTTCGGCGACCAGCCTCAGCCGCTCCGGCTCGTCCGATGCCTACGATTTGTTACAGCAGGCGGAGGCTGCTCCCCCTACGCGCCTCCGGTTCTATATAACCACTCTAGGGGTAGGACAGACTCGTACCACGTGGAGTCGGGGTCAATAAATTTGGTTCTTTGACATAAGTAGAACCTAACCTATTTTATTTATTATCTGCCCTAATAGGTACTGTTAAAATAAAACAAATCAAATATAATCAATAATTTATTAATCAATTTTATACACATATTGTATCGCTTTAATTAATTCTTCAAAGACATCTTTATGTTCTATTTTTATTTTTCTTCGCCAAGAATATTCAATGAGCCACTCTGTGAAACTTCCTTTATAACCGTCCCTACTGAACATCACTTTTAAATTTCGCCAGTGACTTTCTATTCTTTGTGTGTGTGTCCCGTCTGGTGCCACAAATTTATTTATAGGATCGCTGTGGTTTACTTTCTTATGTATGTATCCATATTGAGGTAGGCAATCATAGGCTTTCCAAAAATCAATATGTCAATCAATCTCCAAAAATCAGTATAGGGTCAATAAATTTGGTTCTTTGACATAAGAGCTTAGCTTTCTATAGAAATCCCTCTGAATTAGTCCCCTACATCTCCTCCCCCCTTCCCCCCACTCAACGAATGTCTGGAAATTCGTAATAAAATAGGCTCAGAAGAGCTAGAACCCAGAGCCGTAAAGCCAATTAAAAAAAACAACAAAATATTGAAATAAGTGATTTTTATTAATTTATTTCTCAAAAATTACGTGTTTCCGCATATTTAAACATTGTGTGTGTGCTTATAAAAATGTAACCCATTTTTTGTGATATCACGACAGCTTACGATACGAATTGATTTAAAAATTTATCTTTTTCGGAAAGAAACGACATCCGTACTGACGACGACAATGACATTACAAAATGGCGCCAGTTTTACGCTAGGAATGTAACATAAACATTGCAAAAATAATTAATTTACAAATAATGTTTTTTCTCAAAAAGTATGCGTTTCCGCATATTGAAACTTTAGGCTTAGCTTTCCATTACCTTCCATCGAGTTTGGTGTTGATACGTATTTTTACAGAAAAGTTACATTTTTATAAGCACACACACAAAGTTTCAATACGCGGAAACGACCAGATGGAAGTTAGCGTAGAACATTCTTTTTTTTAACTATACTGTATGCCAATTAATTGCTCCATAAATGCTCCAGCAGAATCCGAAATTGCTCCAGCTCCATTGTTATTAGTTAATTTATAATTAATTAAAAAAAAATTAAGTATCAAAAATTTAATTTTGCAATAAAGTATAAAATATCTACTTTTTTAAATTAAACTGTTTGCCAATTAGTTGCTCCATAAATGCTCCAGCAGAATCCGAAATTGCTCCAGCTCTATTGTTATTAGTTAATTTATAATTAATTTAAAAAAAAATTAAGTATCGGCAATTCAATGTTTTTAAAAAACATAAAATATCTACGTTTTAAAATTAAACTGTATGCCAGTTATTTGCTCCTTAAATTCTCCAGCAGAATCCAAATTTGCTCCACCTCTATTGCTATTAGTTAATTTATAAATAATTTTTAAAAAATGTAAGTATTGAAAATTTAATTTTGCTATAAAACAGAAAATATATATTTTTTAAAATTAAACTGTATGCCAATTATTTGCTCATTAAATGCTCCAGCTGAATCAGAAATTACTATACCTCTATTGCTTTTAGTTAATTTATAATTAATTTTAAAAAAATTAACCAGAAGGAAGTTAGCGTAGAACATATTTTTTTTAAATTAAATTGTATGCCAATTAATTGCTCCTTAAATGCTCCATCAGAATCCGAAATTGCTCCACCTCTATTGTTATTAGTTAATTTATAATTAATTTTTAAGAAAAAATAAGTATCGAAAATTTAATTTTGCTATAAAACAAAAAATATCTACTTATTAAAATTTAACTGTACGCCAATTATTTGCACCTTAAATGCTCCAGCTGAATCCGAAATTGCTATATCTCCATTGCTATTAGTTAATTTATAATTAATTAAAAAAAGTTAAGTATCGAAAATTTAATTTTGCACTAAAGTATAAAATATCTACTTTTTTAAATTAACCTGTATGCCAATGAGGGCTAATAATCTTCCACTCACCAGATGTCGCTACTAGCGACTGAGGTAAAGTTTTTTGTTACACAGTGTCATTTAATTGAGAAATTAGTTTTAAATAATAGTTTATCATTGTCTAGAGTATTATATTAATATATAACACAATGCGTCAGTGGTTTGATTTTTAATTTTTTGCACATTACAACTCTTTTTTTTTAAAAGTCGTCTTTTAGTTATATTTATAGTTTGGTTTATTCATTTTTAATGTAATTAATATAAAATATAACTAATATTACAGAAAGAAACCTTAAATATTACATTTTCCTAAGAAATTATCGTCCCCGCTATGAAATCTGTCAAATATTTTACCTCACTCGAAAGTGGCGCCGCCCTGGTGGCAGAAAAAGTCGTGGATGCCCTCATTAATTGCTCCTTAAATGCTCCAGCAGAATCCGGAATTGCTATACCTCTATTGCTATTAGTTGATTTATAATTAATTTAAAAAAAATAAGTATCGAAAATTGAATTTTGCTATAAAACATAAAATATCTCCTTTTTAAAATTAAACTAAATGGCAATTAATTGCCCCTTAAATGCTCCAGCTGAATCCGAAATTGCTCCATCTCTTTTGCTATTAGTTGATTTATAATTAATTTAAGAAAAAAAAGGATCGAAAATTTAATTTTGCTATAAAACATAAAATATCTGTTTTTTAAAATTAAACTAAATGCCAATTAATTGCTCCTTAAATGCTCCAGTAGAATCCAAAATTGCTCCACCTCTATTGCTATTCGTTAATTTGTAATTAGTTTTGAGAAAGAGTGATCCCATTTGAGTAATAGTGCCATCATCAATAGAATGTAGTAACATTCTATATTAAAAGTCATTTCATCGAATAAAAATTGATTGACTCTCAAAAGTGGTGCGTATAATAGATGCTAAATGGTATAAAGCCAAAAAAATAATATTGATGGGTTTTGAAATATAAATATTTTTTTTGTGTTTGTGCCATCTAACGTCTTTTCTACGTACCACCATGAGAGTTAATCAATTTTGATTTGATAAAATGACTACTTATAGAAAGAAAGAAATAGATGGTGCTATCAAATAAAATTACGTATATAATAGATAGTAATTACCTAATTAACAAACAAAACAGATATGTCTCTTCTTAAGATCGAAGAAGATGATGCACTGTGACACATATGTATATAATTTTATGTAAATAAATGAATGATACACACCATCCATGTTATTCAAAAATCATTGATGAATAATTGAAATGTTTCCCTGTAATACAAAAGTTTCACTTCTGTCGTGTGTCTTCACGACACACACTGTTTTTTGTAACGCTTTTGTAATATATTTATATAAGTTATACAAATAAATAACTTACATAATATATATAAGTATTAATATAATTTATACTTTTTTTAAATTTAACACTGAGAAAATTAATAAAAATATATAAATATAAAGCTAAGGTGGAAATTCAAATAAACGAATAGGCAACACGACAGCTAAGTAAGTGTACAAGACTATTTCTTAACACTGTAGTTGTCGCGCCTTATAAAAACAAGAAGTGGTCACATGGATTTCATATGTTGTCCAATCTAAAATAAGAAGAAAGCCGTAAAATATCAATTTTACCTAATACATACTCTATTTTAAATAAAACAAGGTAACATTTAGTCAACGGTTAATTATATTAAATAAACAAAAACATTTATACCTCCTTTTTATTCAAATAATAATAATGAAAGAACTTTTAAATATTAATATATGAAAATGACACATTAATTTCAAAGTGAGATCACAAATTATTATTTGCTGTGTATAATAATGTGATCGCTAGTGTTTCCTCTATTCGTTGATATACTCTTCGACCAGCAAGTTATTATTTAAAAATAAATCATAAATAAATGCACATGCACGTGCTGCACTGAGCACGACCTCCTATTTTTCAACTTTTTATACTTGACATGTCAAAAGATTCATTTTTAAGTGACTTTTCTGAAAATTTAAATATTATAATCCACCCGACCACTGTAGCTTTTAGGTGTAGAATAGAATAGAATAGAATAATTTTTTATTCAATATTGATTATTACATAATACTTATTGAAAGTCATTTTTTATTTATATTTATATTATTGTAACTTTTAGGTTTTCAAAATTGATTTGTAATGTGATTGCGGATCGATATCGATATTTTTTTTATTACTCATTGAAAAAGCATCAAAATTTAAGCACTCAACTAAAGAAGAACATTATTGAGTAGATTCTGTTACCAAGTCTAAACATAATTGACAATGACAGCTGAGTAGCTGAGATGCGGCTTTTGGACTTTGGACTTTTTGCTTATTATTTTATATCAATCTAAAGGTCTTTGACCAGTGATTTTAAAGATAACATGTCCTGAGTGGGCTAAGCCCACGTAACTGGCCTTTTACTTGTATTAAAATAAAAATGTACATAAACAATTTCTATCCTTAGATAAAATAAATTCATAAAATATTTTATCTCTTAACTAAACGATGCCCGCGACTTCGTCCACGTGGACTAAGGTTTTTTAACTCCCGCGGGATTTATTTAATTTTCTGGGATAAAATGTAGGTTATGTGTTAATTCAGAGTACCCAAATATATATACAAGAATTGCTCGTTTAAAGGTAGTAATAAAAGTAGTAGTAGAGCAATTCTTTAAACAAAAAATAACAATTATAAATTAATTAATTAATAGGGAGCAATTATATAAGGTGGTACGCAAAAAAGACGCTAGATGGCTTAAACACAAAAAAACTATTAACATGTTTGTCCAATTCATTCATAAGAATCCATAATTTCAAAACTCACCGGTTAATATTATTTTTTTGGGTTTATGCCATTTAGTATCTATTCTACGTACCACCTTGAGAGTCAATCAATTTTTGTTCGATAAAATGACTTTAACCATAGAATGTTACTACATTCTATTTATGATGGCGCTATTACTCAAATGGGATCACTATCTGAAAATTAATTATAAATTAACTAATAGCAATAGAGGTGGAGCAATTTTGGATTCTGCTGGAGCATTTAAGGAGCAATTAATTGGCATACAGTTTAATTTTGAAAAGTAGATATTTTCTGTTTTACAGCAAAATTAAGTTTTCGATACTTAATTTTTTAAAAAATTAATTATAAATTAACTAATAACAATAGAGGTGGAGCAATTTCAAATTCTGCTGGAGCATTTAAGGAGCAATTAATTAGCATACAATTTAATTTAAAAAAATAATGTTCTACGCTAACTTCCTTCTGGTTAATTTTTAAAAAAATAATTATGAATTAACTAATAACAATACAGGTGGAGCAATTTCGGATTCTGTTGGAGCATTTAAGGAGCAATTAATTGGCATACAATTTAATTTAAAAAAATAATGTTCTACGCTAACTTCCTTCTGGTTATTTTTTTTAAATTAATTATATATTAACTAATAGCCATAGAGGTATAGCAATTTTGGATTCAGCTGGAGCATTTAATGAGCAAATAATTGGAATACAGTTTAATTTTAAAAACTATATATTTTCTGTTTTATAGCAAAATTAAATTTTCGATACTTACATTTTTTTTAAATTATTTATAAATTAACTAATAGCAATAGAGGTGGAGCAAATTCGGATTCTGCTGGAGCATTTATGGAGCAAATAATTGGCATGCAGTTTAATTTTAAAACGTAGATATTTTATGTTTTAAAAAAAATTGAATTGCCGATACTTAATTTTTTAAAAAATTAATTTCAAATTAACTAATAACAATAGAGCTGGAGCAATTTCGGATTCTGCTGGAGCATTTAAGGAGCAATTAATTGGCATATAGTTTAATTTAAGAAAGTAGATATTTTATACTTTATTTCAAAATTAAATTTTTGATACTAATTTTTTTTTTTAAATTAATTATAAATTAACTAATAACAATAGAGCTGGAGCAATTTCGGATTCTGCTGGAGCATTTATAGAGCAATTAATTGGCATACAGTTTAGTTAAAAAAAAGAATGTTCTACGCTAACTTCCATCTGGTGCGGAAACGCGTACTTTTTGAGAAATAAATTAATAAAAATCACTTATTTTAACAATTTTTTTTATTGGCTTTACGGCTCTGGGTTCTAGCCCTTTTGAACCTACTTTATTACGAATATCCATTGACATTCGTCGCATTGAGGGGGTAGGGGGGGAGAAGAGGTGTAGGAGGACTAATTCAGAGGGATTTCTGTATCTATTTTGAGACTGCTGTATTGTATTTGTATGAAATATTTTTTTAACAAAACATTATAACCGATGGCAAGGTATCGAAATGGCAACATATTGTTGATGTATACCAAACAGACTGCAAGCATATGCAATCTCGGTTGTTACACAAACTATATGATGAGCATGTGATTCCCAAGAAAGTAAAAAAATGAAGGTAATAATCATGTAAAATTTATCACAAAACAATCACCATTCTCAAACCTTAATTCAGATTATATTTTTGACCAACTGCTTTGATCTCTGCCTACACCACTGAAATCAATGAAAGAATGTTAATAGGTTGTATTGCATTTAGCTTATTTTTATATTTTTTACTTTATAGGTGAAGAATTGTGTCCGGGTTTTTAGTAAAACTATGGCAGCAGCTTTATCATATACTGCTGAATTCTGTAAGTTTTATTCTAAATATTGTTTTAATATACAGTAAAGTTTCACAAGTACTTCTATTACAAGTACCTTTATTAACCCAACTTTTATTATTAAAACATTGCTAAAGTATAGTATTCAATATCTTGATTATATTTTCAATGATAATTATGTTCAAAAATTATTGAAAATTTCTGTATAATTGTGAAAGATTAATAGATTTATGTGAAAGTAACTTTTTCTTATTACTATGGCCTCATAGCTAAAGAAAAAACCAATAAAATTTGTCTTGACATTGTCTATAGGATGCAAACATTGTCCTGCAAATAAGAGAGCTTCCATTTAAACAAAATTAGCACACATATTAAAAGTTAGATCCTATTAGTTTATATATTTAAATATTATTTTTTCCAGCTCACTACACTGATGGCAGACCCGTTAGCAAAACTTTAAAAAACACTTCGGAGACTGTATCATTTCTGGATGATTTATTCGATAGTGTAAATGGCTCTTCTCTTGACCACAAGAAATGTGGTGGAAAACCTTTAAGGAAGGCTGTTACTAAAAACTCAGAGCATCACAAGTTTTAGAAGGATGCAAAGAAAAAAATTGAAAATATTAAATTTATTGACAAGGGCAATGAAAAGTCCGTGCCTACACTAAAAAATTGGCTGACAACATTTAAAAGTTATGAAAGGGTGTGGCAAGTATTACACAAAAAAAAAATCATGCGGCTTCAATATTTTAATTCGGATCCAATTGAAAACTTTTTTAGGCGAGTGAGGTCGTATAATTTTCGTAACAATCATTCAACCTGCCATATTTTCATTAGTACTTTTAAATCATTATTAATTACAGGCCTAATTAAATTTCATTCAGAAACCTATAATTGCGAAGATGACACTTGCTATCAGTTGATAAAAGTGCAGTCTTTATTTAGAAAGAGTTCTGAAGGGATAAACTGTAACACATCAAATATCAGACAGGATATTGGATGTACTGAAGAGAACCTTTTCGCTGAAAATATTCAAGTGCAGGCAGCAAGAGAGCGATTAAATGTTCACTCAACAGCATATACCACTGGATGGGTTATTAAAAAAATACTTTGCAAAATAAATTGCCAAGAATGTGAGACCAGTTTATGTACTAAAGTAGATAGATGGTGATGTACATAAATGGATCTCATAAAAAGAATTTAATGCAATTAAGCAAAGAAAGCTGACCTATCTTTCGAAATATGCTGTGAGGCATTTTAATTCAATAATAAAAGAAACAAATAGATACTTGGAATATTGTGCTCACCACGAAAATGTAAGCCAAGAAATTAAAAAACTTATAAAAACCAAGTATCTATTTGAATACAATAATTGTAAAAGCCATAAAGATATTGTACTTGTATATTTTCTAATGCTTTCTATTAAACTGTGCATTTTCAACTGGTGCAACATAATTAATAGGATTCTGAAAGGCACGGAAATAGTATCGAAAAGCGTACATTGCCACCAATGCAAAGAAAAGCACTAAACAAGTTTGAAAAAAAGTTGAAAAATAAATCATATTATAAATAATATACACAATGCATTTTATTTCTACTATAATTCTCCTTCTTCATAATAAAATTTAAAATTATGTATATAAAAATATATATATAATATATATATATATATATATATATATATAAACATATATATATATATATATATATATATATATATATATGTGTGTGTATATACATATATATTATACTAGGTAGAAATAAAATTATTCCTTTGCCTATATCCAATTCATATTTAAAAAAAAGAAATGTCATGTTCTGATTTGCTCTACGGTCCAAAACGTAGATAGAGGATTGATCATAGATATAAGAAAAATAGGGGATATGGCATGTGGTCACGTGACCTGAAGTCAAGTGTTTCTCAAATATGGCGACGACTCCACCCTATGCTCCACCCACAAGAAATAGCGTTGTTTTTGTCGATATTTTCAGTATCGATGCTATATAAATTATGACGTACCATCCATCTCATAGGTATATATTAAATAAACAAATATTAGATCACTACACTATTGAATTGGGTTAATCCTGTAATAGTAGTTGTATTGAGATGATAAATAAATAAATCTTACGTTCAACTCAGAATAGGAAAGTTTTGAAACTGTAATTGCTTTAAGATATGGTGAAGCAACAGTCAAAAGTGAGTGAAGAGACCAAGTAAAGAGCACTTGATTGGAGCTTTAACTCCTTTCTTTTCAGAAGACGTATACGACGTGCACCAGAATATTATACTGAGTTCGTGCAACGAGCTAACGTTTTTTCGTAACGACGGCAATCTGCACATAAGCACTCCATGCGTGCGTCCCTGGGTCGACGCATGCATTTTTTTTCTCCTCTGCAGAGATTAACGAAACCACCACTATAGGCAATGTATTAGGCTTCGTTAGGTTTTTTTCCAGCCCACGCTGTCCCACTACTAGGCAGAAGTCTCCCCTAAGTTTTTTCCAGTAGTTTTGTCGTGCACCATATCGAACAAGCCCCAATGGTATGCGTCCAGGTTGCGTGAATTATATCATATATATAGACTTTATAGCGGCTGGGAAGTTAGTTGCGAGCGCAAGTCCTGTACCTTCACGCTTCGCTTTACGTACTGTGATCTGAGACACCATCAAGTTTTCTTTCAACTATATCTGCACGGACTTGCGCTCGCTCTTAACTTCCAAGCCGCCATAAAGATTCAACAACACCTTTCTTTCGTGGTAATGGTCGCTTACCAGTTCAAGTCACCATGAACGTGCAGTGGACTGACTTTTACGAGTATCTTGATTTATTTAAAGTTTGTGGAGCATGTGTTCTTTCATACATAGTTACTAGCCGTCATCTCTCTTTTTTTGATAATAAAGATTATTTATTTATTTATCTCAGTAATTTAATCGAGTTGAGCAGCCCCTTTCTAACCATACCACCGTTCACACAATCCATTAATCATTTAACTATCCTAACCTATTCCTCAATCTTCAGCATCCTATGTTCATACCATACGACAACCAATTTCCATGCAACATTTCGATCAATAGGGGCGGCTGTGCTACTTCAGACTTCCACTTCCATACTCATTTCTCATTATATCCCATTTGTGTAACACCACAAAATATCAATTTTATAGTGTTTACAACTTGCAAGTTGTAATGACTTCCACCAGTAGCGTAATCCACCACTAAGGATACTGGAGGTAAACGAGAGAGTAAGGATTAAAAATAAATAAAATAACAATACTGTATACTGATTAAAATCATTTATTCGTGACGAAATAATATTATTTAGTCAGAAAATTTATTTTAGACATGAACCAAATCACCCTCAAGCCGAACTACATCCAGCGTTCTATTTATACATTCTTTTTCAAAATGCAAGAAGCATATTCTTCTTACTACTGCAGGTTTTATGTTTTCTTGGCCTATATTTTCAATCCACAATTTTTGAAGGCCTTCATTTTTTGGCAACCTAAAATAAATATTATGCATCTTTAAGTACCAGTCAAAAATAATCTTAACATCATCAAATATTTGATGAAAAAAACTATCATAGAAAATTTACGATTTACACTATTTTCAAGTTATTTTCTTATACGAAAGGCTCCCAATCGATCGTTTGATTAAATATACAGTTTACGTATCTAAAATGTTATTTGATCATGACTACATTAATATTATTGTTAAACAGGCTCAGAAGGGCTAGAACCCAGAGCCGTAAAGCCAGTTTAATAAAAAAGTATTGTTAAAATTGATATCGATAATTTCAAAACATGACAACACGTAAGGACAACACTATGTAAAAATATAAACAATCAAAATGTTTACTTGTTTAAATTTACATGATAATAGTCATTGGAAATTCTAGATAATAGCGGGAAACACGATTTAGAACCCATAACATGAACACGAAACGCAATTCACACGAAAAAATATACAATTAAGGAAAAAAGTTACAACTAACCTGAAAAATGACAATCCTTTTTCATTTTTACGAGAATTTGAATTACATCCATTGATGCAACACTTTGTGATGTTGTTTTTGCTACACTACCCTTTACTAATGAACAAAAAAGCTCCAAAATAGTCAAAATTCACTGTAACACTGCGAAATAACTCCGAACAAGGCTTAGATGACAGACGAACTACCACAAATGAACGTCATCCTAAAATGGCGTCATGCTTCAATGTGGAGCTTGGTGACATTTATGAAAACTGGCAACAGAAAATTGAAGTATAAGATATGTACTTATCTCTTTTTACATTTGAAAATCATAACGTGTGAGAATGAGACAGATATATTTTTGTTGGCAAGGTTCATGTTTGCATGATATTTGTAGAACCAAAAAATATATATGCAATTTACAGCTTATCCTCTACTCTTCTTATATCAATGGGATTGATTGATAAGATACTAGGTCTATGGTCCAAAATAAATGTACCAGAGACGTCCGTCTGAACGCGTAGTGTTTCTATAATCTATATCATTCTATATAGTTTGTGGTTCTTTCTAATAAATACGAATATTATTGATACGATAATTCAGGAAACGAAAATATTTTGCAACTTTTCGTTCCTCTCCTGTGAAAATCATAATTTAGGCTTTATGGTTATTTACTAAATTTAACAATAAATGTGGTTGTTCACAGTTTATGCACCTATGTTAACATGCTGCTAAACGGAAAATTATTAACTACTGATTGGTGATTGTGAAAATGATAATGTGAAAACTCAAGCTATTATACATTATAACATTCATAAAGGAAAATAGATACATAATTAAAATTATATACAGTCTTTGATATTAATATTTAAAAAAATCTTATGTGAAATAGGTTAAGTTTTATTAGTGTTAATGTTATCTGCAAAATTACCATTCGGAGATTTAAGATAATCATTGGAGATATCCAATAATTATCTGGTAGAATGCATAAACAGAAACATTGATAATAAAACTGCATAGTTCATAATTATCAATATATTCATTGACAAAATACGCCATCTAGTGGTAACCATGTCGTAACTACCACAAGCCGCGATGTACTAAAGAATACAGCGGCATCCAGCGTACACGGTACACTCATTCGAAAACTGAAATGAGAGTGCCGAATCTACTCCTGGTATATAGTGTATTGTCTATGGTAACACCTTTATGTGTATTATCAGAACTTTATATAATAATAATTCAATGTATATAATGCCGTACAAAAACAAAGGTTATGCCGTGTACAATAAGAAAAAACTGCAGCGGGGCTCATATTATTGAAACGTGTAGTTGAGCGAAGCGAAATTCGAGAAATAAGTTTATTTCTTTCTTTTTCATAAAGATACTTGTATAACTATTTTAAATTATCAGTGTCTTTTTTAATAAAACAGTTTAAACCTCGTGCTGTTTATTATAAAATTCTACACAGTAAATACGGGTTTTGCCATATATTAAAAAATAACACTTGTGCCCCAAAATGTAAGGATTAAACTGCATTAATAGGCTTGACCTTGTTAAGACGAAATATTATTATTGACCTTCTGTCCTTCAACTTTTGAACTTGAGTTTTCATATTAGGTTAGATCTCTGAGGAACAAGTGCAATAATAAATTTAAAATAAAATTTTGGGTGTAAGTAATATTATTATTTAAAAACTTTGCTAATTCCAAGTTTATTTCGAACTTAGAATAATAACACCTAGAAGCCGAGTCCGCGTCCGTAATACGAGGCAACTCAAACTAAGCCAGTATGGCTTAGTTCAATACTCGGCCCGTTAGTGCTCAAGGTCGTATCGTGTTGACAACAGTTCCCGAAATTTTAATTAAAAATGACGGTTTGTGCAGTGAACGGATGTCACAGCACATCAGAGAAACACAAGAAACATTATTATTACATTTCACGTGTAAGTAATACTTTTGAACTTATATTTTTACGTAAAACATTCATCAAAAATAAATATGAATTTTTAAAAAATGACACATGACATTGTAATATGCCTATATGGAAATGTTGTCAGTGGTAGAAAAAATCTCCCACTTTTTGTCGTGTTATTAAAAATAAAACACGTCAATAGGAATTAAATACTTATAATAATAATACTTCATTTTCCGAAAGATTTGATGATGAAGATAAAGAATTGACTCAACACTTATTGAAAACACCGATTCCAAATGATGTCGGATTTGAAATTACACGGGGTAACGATGATCCTAACTGCAGAAACCACATTGTTGGCTATATAGCTGGAAAGACATCTCACAACCCGAGTAAAATGTAAATATTGCATTGATAACATGCTTGCAAAAGAGAAACTTTGGTTCCATAAATCGGTATGTATGAGGGATAAAGGTGGATTGGTTTACGCCTCAAAAGAAGTTTATTCTATTTGTAGTGTTGCTGAAACTGATCTGAGACGTTATCTAAAAGAAAATTCAGGCAATATTTTCGAAAAAGAAGTCAAAAGATTTTCTTTACGATTCGTATCATCAAAGCGGCAGTTGTTCAGGAAACAGTTTCAGTTACAAGGCTACTGATGTAAATGATTTTAATATTCATTTGTGTTTTTCTTATAAAGTTTTCTCAATAACTTTAAGCTGGAATGCATCTACTGTGTAAAACCTGCCAAAATTAAAATGTTCTTATGTTTTTCATATTGTAGCTTACGTTATGCATGCAGTGAGGCGCGATGCACCATTATTCGACGATTATTAAAACCAAATTAGTTAAAACAAACTGAATAATGCATACTGAATTCACCAATCGTTCGTCGAACAGTCGTGTGTCGGGTATCGGGCGGGTGTGTATATTGAACTTGCATTAGTCATAATTACAACGTCTCTATTCAGTTACAAAGAAAAATATGCTACAATCACATTTCGATGGCTCATAAAAGTGCTTGGCTAGACAGGCAAATACCCTATTCAAGAATGTTTTGAATTTGGCGGACTACACTTCGATAACAGAATTCGAACAAACTTATTTTCACATTTGTATCAGTAATACGTTACGTCGTAACTGTTAGTTTAATATAGTTTCAACTTCCCTACTTTTGGGGAAAAATTTAATGTATTGGGAACATTGTTTTTTCACTTGTGTGCGTTTCGTCTAGCTTAAACACAACTTGCTTACGGAAACAAATTTATTCTTGCCTCACGTTTGAACGTCCGCTTTGTAGGGAACTATCGTTCTAGGTGTTATTATTCTAAGATTTCGAAGCATAAAGCACGCATAGTGATATCAGTGTTCATAAAAGAAGTCTACGAAAACAAACAAAAACTTTGTAAATATTTATTTGATTTCGTGATTGTAAATATAGATATAACTTCGTTTTAGGTTGAAATATAACAAAGAAAACACTGTGTTTTGTGGAAGATTTTCGAAAAAAGCTGATAATTTAAATAAAAAAGCGTGTTGTAATATTTGTAAAAACGAATTTAGTTTTTAGACGACTTCAGGTAATCTGAAGTTACATTTACGGCAGCAATATATAGAAGCGTATACAAGTTTCGGTAAAACAGCAAATGATTGCTAGATCTTCGAGACCTGTGAACACTTTGTGTGTCCTTGCGTCAGCACTAACATAAAAGACAACTTTTTGAGCCAGCCTTCAATGTCAAATCCAACCTCCGTGATGCGATCAGCTGTACTGCACCGCAGTCTCAACACAAATAAGGAAAAATGGATGCCTTAATTCCTAGAAAGATGTGAAAAGATTAAAAGTACGAAGGAAAATTCATTTCAGCAATTAAATTAGTATTTACTTAGTGAAACGAAAATAATTTTGATCATAACTGTTCTATGACGGTATTTTGTTAAGTTGCGGATACATGGAAAATAGACAGTTATGAATATAGATAGTTATGATAACGTTATCCGTTGTACCATTACGATAACGTTACGTTATTTAGAAAAAACATAACGACACACCGCTAGACTAAACCCGTATGGAACGCTAACGAACGGAAGGGGAAGGGGATAGTGGGTCTTAGACGCCCATTACACGATAGGTTTTGCTGTCAGTTTTACAACAATCACGGTTGTGATTAACGAATAACCTATCGTGTAATGCGGTGATTGACGGTTGCATGAAATTGATCAAAATATCTGGATATTTTGATTTTTACGTCAATCAACTATCAGTCACGAATTTTGATTGAACGTGTAATGGCATTTTGTCAATCACGCGTCAGTCAACGCCATATATAAATATATATGGTCAACGCTCAGACAGCAATGGAGGCGGACGCATGATTTTAAGTTCAACGCTCGATTTGGCGCGCGAATGACGTTTAAGTTGTGGGACTCGAAAAACCCCGGGTAGGGGGATGCCCCTAATACCAGCCACGCCCCTAGTTCCAGCCTTTTCGCCTTTTTACTTCGTAAATAAAATTGAAGAAGAAGTATTGGACTTGTGAAGGGCTGAAATGATGATGAAGATTCAAAAACTTGAATGATTAAATTATAAGAAATCGATGTACTATAATACATAATTTTTATTATAATCTTGTTTTAATTAATTGTTTAGTGTTAAAAGAAAAATGGAACTGCTTAAAGCTAAACCACACTAAGGTAAGGTAAGTATAAGTAAAATATTAAACTAAAATCATTGTTATCGTCTTTCTTAATACATATTCCATGCTTGTGATATGCATGATTTAAAATTATAAGTTGTTATGAATTTATTTCAGTGCCACTAAAACTTACCTACAATAGGTACCTACCAAAACCTCAAAAGGCATAGTCCTATGTTATGCTGGCATTAGGTACACAAAAGAAAATTGAAATTAAAGGCACTAAAAGGCTGTAAATAGGGACATCCACCCTATACGAATAAATATAAAAGGTAAGCTTATTTTTCGTCCATAAATGCGTTTCAAATAAAGCCGCGTATCGATTATGCGCTCCAAGAGGTCGAACATTGGCGTGCGCTAAATTAAAATGGGTAAAGTGATATTAAATATTACAATTTTTCCTATTGGTTTTTTTTTTCAAGATATTAAATTACATTTAAATGGTGAATCGAAAATGAACTTAGTTTATAGGTAGGTCCTTTCCCTCCGAAAATTTGGACATTACACGCTCATGCTGACTGATGTCAGTCAAACCCAAATTTTCGGAGGGAAAAGACCTACCTATAAACTAAGTTCATTTTCGATTCACCATTTAACTGTAATTTAATATCCTGAAAAGTAAAAGAAAAAAAAAAACGAATAGGAAAATATCTAATATTTAACAAACCATGCATGTCACAAGCATGGAATATGTATTAAGATAGATGACAACAATTATTTTATTTTAATATTTTTTACTTCTTATCTTACTGTGGTTTAGCTTTAAGCAGTTCCATTTTTCTTTTAACACTAAACAATTAATTAAAGCAAACTTATAATAAAAATTATGTATTATATATAGTACATCGATTTCTTATAATTTAATCATCCAAGTTTTTGAATCTTCATTATCATTTCAGCCCGTCACAAGTCCACTACAGAACATCATCCTCCATAGACTGCCGCAAAGCATGGTCCTGAACCACTTTCCTTGTTGACTTTTTCATTTATGTTCTTAAGTTATAGTAAAATTAGTATTACTAAGTTGTAGTTAATTACATTTATTGTTTTTAGGGGCATCCACCCTACCCAGGGTTTTTCGTGTCCTACAACTCGGGGAGAGCCTCAAAATTTAAAGTAAAATCTTTTTCTGGCTGAAGCATGTTTGCTGGGAGTGGCGACGGGCTTCACGAGCGCGTGGAAGCTGCTTCTTCAATATATTCTGCGTCCGCCTCCATCGTTGTCTAAGCGTTGATCACAGAACATAATTACTCTTTATCAAGAGAAGAACGCCAACTTCATACTAAAAAACGGAAACACGTGTTTTGTGTGTACACGAAAAGCGCTACGGTGGACGCCCATATAAAACTTTTTTAGCGGGAATTTCAAACCTTTGTATTCTGTAACTTTAAACTTTTTATTTAAGGCTTATTCGAGTAATTTTGGCTCAAGCCTCCAAACCTATGGGGTAAATTCCTTGAAAAAATATTTGAGAGGTTGCACCAAAATTATTCGAATATAATTTAGATTAGTATGTGGGATAAAATAAAACTATAAATAAGTATAGATATGTAATTTTATTTTCTGGAAGACAGATTATTTTATAAACTACACATTATTATTGATGTTTTTTATTGCTTTTGCACGTAATATTTCCACGCACGTTACTAATATATAACACATGTTATTGTCAGAGAGTTATTCTTCACAAAACATTAACGTAAATTTAAATTAGCAAAATTCTCATGATGAAAACTTAACTCAGCCCAAATACGTGACCTGAAACAGATATAATTCGAGTCAATATAGTAATATACCCTACAAATAACGGCCAATAAAATCGAAATGTTTATAGCCTTACCACAATATTGTCATAAGTTTTTCTTTTCCTATCATAGGAAACTTGCAGAAAGTGATCAGATGATTTTGTGCTTTTTATTTACACAACACTTAACTTACTCTCGATGATGATCACAAATCGTGCATAAAACTTTGAAATAATGAATTCATTTATAGTCAATATCTTATACAGAATTAACATTCACAAAAAATCTTTACTGTACATTCACGACGATATTATGACTGTATATTTGCGTACATACGAAAATGAAGTCCATCTAACTGAATGTAAGCAAAAATGAATAATAAATATTAAAAACTAAACCTATGAAATAAACTTTAATAAATTTTAGAAAATATTTTCAATATGAAAGACGTTGACAAACAAATGTCATTTTTTCTTCTTCTATTAATTCATGGCTTCTTTTGATAAAATTCTGCTAATATTTGATAATTTTATTTAAATCTATTAGTAGGTAAACTAATTGTGCGAATCTAGAGTAATATGTATGTAATTATACTTTGAAGAGCAAACCAATAAAAGTTTAACACCGAATTAATATTTGTATTTACTTCCCATATAATATGAATTTGTTTATCTAATTTTTAAAATGGCAATCTAAAACAAGATTAAAGAAAGAGACAGCGATATTTTATTTCGCTTTATTTTAACAAGCCCAACACGCATATTGACAAAATCATGATTGTGTGCAGATTTTTCAGCTTTCATACAAAGTTGCCTCATCCTGGCGTTGACTGACGCGTGATTGACGAAATGCCATTACACGATCAATCAAAATTCGTGACTGATAGTAGATTGACGTAAAAATCGAAATATCCAGATATTTGTCAATCAATTTCATGCAACCGTCAATCACCGCATTACACGGTAGCTTATTCGTCAATCACAACCGTGATTGCTGTAAAACTGACAGCAAAACCTACCGTGTAAGACGCCCTTTACAGAAAATATATAATTTATAATTACAGAAAAACGTTACCCCCACACTAGGATTTTCTCCTGTGTTGTGGAGGCAGTTTACAAACATAAATTGCACAAGGACAAACATCCAGACCCGGAACAATTATTTGTAGGCCATACAAATACTTGTTCCGTGCGGGATTCGAACCCGCGGCCCCCAGCGCAACAACTGATTGCTAAGCCACTGCGCCACGGAGCCGTCAGTGTCGATCCGAAGATAGTCAGCACTCCAAATGCCAACTTCTTCACCTCACTGTAGCAATCTGGAAGACTAATCCATGCGTCGGACATAAGTGCCTCAACTCGCAGCATTTCTTTTAAAGCTGTTCATTTATGTTGCGTTACGTACATACATTGGTTAAAATTTCCAATATGGACCATCGATTTAAATGCCCATATTCTCTTTTTCGGAAAGAATCGATATCCCTACTGACGATGACAGTGACAATACAAAATAGTGTCGGTTTTACAGTAGGAATTGACATAAATATTGCAAAAATAATTGATTTTCAATAATTTTTTTCTCAAAAAGTACGCGTTTCCGCATATTGAAACTTTGCAAAACGCTTTCTTTTAGTGAGTACTATCTACAAAAAAAATGGGTATTTAAATCGATGGTCCATATTGGAAAGTTTATCCCATACATTTCTGGACCTCTAACTCTTTCAACTTTTTTTCTTTTAAAAAACGTTACCCCCACACTACGGTTTTCTCCAGTATCGTAGAGGTAGTTTACAAACACAAATTGCACAAGGGCAAACATCAAGACCCGGAACAATTATTTGTAGGCCATACAAATAGGTACTTATTCCGTGCGAGATTCGAACCCGCGGCCCCCAGCGCAGCAACTAAGCCACTGCGCCACGGAGCCGTCTTGCTTTTCAACTCTGTAAATTTTCAACTTCACAAAGCTTTACTTTTTAAATCGATCAATTGCATTTTTAGAGATCCACTCAATCCTATCAACTCCAAATGGCTGTGTGGATCGATTTTTATTTTTTTTTATAAAATAAATAATATTTGCGTATGAAACTAAAGAGCCGCAACTTCACATCCAAAGAGCCGCAGGTTGCCGACCCCTGGGGTAGGCGAAGTGTAGGGCGACCCCCCACTAGATGGAGTGACGGCCTGGTAAGACATGCAGGAAGTCGATGGATGCAGGTGGTTCAGGACCGTGCTTTGTGGCATTCCTTGGGGGAGGCCTATGTTCAGCAGTGGACTTATGAAGGGCTGTAATGATGATGATGATGAAATTCCATATTATTTACTTTATATTCTTACTAAGGAATGTTAATATGATTTGTTTGATTAAGTCCATGTTATTTAGTTACATAAGTTCTAAGTCCTATTAATAACTTTCCATAAAAGTGGCTTCGTCCACATGTTGGGACCTAAATTCGTCATAATAATGTTGATTTTATTAGAAAAAATATGATTAATACCTGAATAAAGTCAGATTGGTACTTAATATAAGGTAGACTGAGGCAAGTGTGACAGTGGGGCAAGTGTGACAAATGCAAATTATGCGGCATAAATATGTTTTTTGGTTAAATACCATTTCCTGAACAACACAGGAAGTTTTATGTTTATACCGACAGTTAAGTACATAGCTTCAACTATTTAATCGACAGACGTCATTTTATCAAAACTACTCACCTGGCGAAAGCTCGCGCAATTTTAAGAGCCGAAGTTTTTAAGTGTTTCGATACGTCCTTAAGTTATTTTAAATAAGCTACAAGATGAGTGATAAAGAATAATATTGGTACTTATAGTGTAATATGTTTCTGTGATCTGAAATCCACTATTCCTTGAAATACGGATACAGTTACACTCACCTCACCATTATTTAACATCGGGGTAAGTATGACAGTGTCACGCTTACCCCGATCATCTTGTATGAGAATATCGTAACTAGTGATGGGACAGCCTATTGTTTTAACTGACTTTCAAAAAAGGAGGATGCTGTTTACCTGTGTGTTCGTACTATGTATTTATATTTAATAAGCGAGCGAGCGAAGGGAGTGAGATCTCAGAGTCACGTTAAACGAATTGGTGTTTGTATGTTAGTAGGTACTTGTGATTGTATGTACATATGTTTACATCATTTTGTATGCACGGTGATAACTTTTGAAATACATCTGATTTCAATTAAAACTGGTAGTTTATGAGATATGGAGGGGTGTGTCAAAAGGGGTGAAAAATATCAGTTCATGGGGTATGCCTTTGGTTTAACTCAGCGAGAAGTCAGAGCTTTAGTTGGTCAATATGTTCGTCGCAATGAAATTGATACTCCCTTCAAAGATAGGATTTCGGGAGACGAGTGGTTAAGAACAAGGAACAAACTATCGATTAAAAAAACTTCAAGCCGTCAAATCGCAAGAAGAAAAGCTGCTAACTAGTATTTCCCAACAATTTTAACTATGTGCTTGAGACAGTCGTACAAAAGCAACAATTCAAAGGTGACCAAATAATGGAATCTTGATGAAACAAGTTTCAGTCAATGCCTAGGAAAGTTAAAAATAAAATTGGCCGAAAAGATTTTCAAGCCACAAGAACCACTAGCTTACCAGGCTGCGATAATACAACTGTATTGTTAGCATGCAATGCCTGGGGCTAGAAACTTCCTCCGTTAATAATTTTTAAAAGAATGTATCTTTGGAATACATGGTTACCAGGTTAGAAGTATTTAAATGTTCATTTTAGTTTTAATTAATTTATGTCACACTTACCTCGGGTGACTCTACTTATGTTTTAAATTTGTCAATAATTTTAATAGAGTTATTTCGATGACACTTTTTGTCAATCTCGTTGTGTACACTAAAATGTAATTTGGGGACTTAAGAACTTCTACAACTGGCGCCTGCATTATTGTTTATTTGTTGACTTATTTTCAACAGATTTCAAAAAGGAGGGGGTTTACGATTCGTCAGAATCTTTTGTTTTTTATGTATGTACACCAATTACTGAAGACGCCTAAACCGATTTGGAAAATTCTTTTTTGTTTCAAAGGGTATACTTCCCAGGTGGTCCCATTTACGTTTTGTCAAAATCGGTCGGGCAGTTTTTAAAAAATCAACAATAAATTATATTTATATTAAAGTTGGTTGTACAAAATTTTCTATTTTACCACTTGTTAAATTGAAATTAGGTGGAGTGTGGTAACTTTTCTTAATAGCTCCTTCAATTAGATTATTCAAATATTCCAACTTGGCTTCTTTAGTTTCACATTTTCTTAACACCTCCCATGATATCTGAAAGGTTTTGCATATTAATTATAATTTTTACAAAAAGTTAGTTATAAATATTAATATAAGTTAATTACCAGTTCAGCACAAAAGCCCAAGGTGTTAAGTTCTCTGATTTTACTCTTAAATTGACCACTTGGTGTCTTAGTGTTACGGATAAAAGAATTCCTTCCTCCAATCACTAATACAATCCAAATATGATCATCTGGAGGGTATCTTGTTAATCCAAAATATTTGTTGTCAAATTTATCTCCCACTGGCATTGCAGATCCTTTTTGATCATTACACAATATAATATCTGTAAAAAAATCAAGTCATGCTTTTAATGTTAATTTTAACAACTTCGCTCTTGCTGGCAACTAGATAAAACCCACCTCCCCTTTGATGATGTGTCAGAATATGACCACCTTTTACAAAGTCATTGCCCCGAGCTTCTCTTAGTATGTTTAAAACATCCAAAAACATTCTTTCTGTCACATTGTACTGTTTAACATAGTTTTCATCAGGAACATAATCTGTGTATTTTTTAGCCATGATAATTAATTCCTTGTCAGTAAGTTGACTTAATTTAGAATCCTTGCAAAATATTTTAGCAGTGTTGTTTAACGTTAAAATTTCTCTTCCATAGGCTATACAATGTTTTCCATAAGTTTTTTCCAAGAAAGCTGGGTGTAGTGCTTTACACATTAAGTCTTTTGGATACAGCGCTAATAAACCTAAGTATGCTATACAACAGGCAAATGACCTACCATGTAAATTAATTTCACTTTCTCTTTCTGGTTTTTGTAATTCATGTAACAATT
Source organism: Parnassius glacialis (assembly GCA_033319125.1). Taxonomy (NCBI): domain Eukaryota; kingdom Metazoa; phylum Arthropoda; class Insecta; order Lepidoptera; family Papilionidae; genus Parnassius; species Parnassius glacialis. The sequence goes on along the minus strand of JAVANC010000006.1, from coordinate 23,063,623 downwards.
TAGAAATAAAATCTTCAGACTGAGGTTTGAAATTAAATGTACCAAATGTTAATGCTAATCTTTCTAAATCTTTTAGTCTAGTTTGAGACATTGATGTACTCACCATGTCAGCAATAGCATTTAAACAACCTTCATGTAAAGTTAGTGTCGATGTTCCTACCAATGCTATATGAACATTGCACATCACTGAGAGTCTCGGTACTTCGTACTGCAATTTATCCAATAACTTATAAATTGTATCATCTGTTGTTATTTTCATTGAATAGCGGATTATTTTTAACAAAGCTGCAAGAGAGATTTCATGGATACTTGAACTATTGTCTATAATTTTCTTAGCTAAATTTGTAACTAATTCCATATTTCTAATGGGGGTTTTGCTTTTAAAAAATCCCATAGATATTATAGCAAGCTCGTCAACTGTAAATTCATCAAAATGGTCAGTAATGCAAACCTCCAAATTATGTATATCCTTAGGTGATTTTCGTTGAATTCCAATAAAAAACATAGTTGTGACAAGTTGAGCAGGTGTTAACTTTTTTGCTTTTCCCGATAACTTCAGTAAACACTTGTATGAAAAGTCACTGACCCTTGTTACATTAAGCATATAAAAGAGAGTAACAAAAGTAAGCATTTCATCGTAGGACCACTGTTGAATCCTTCTTAGACATTCATCATCTAGAGCTGCCCATACTTCAATGTAATTTCTACTTCTAATGGATTCTGTTTCTGGCCACTTCAGTAATGAATAAAATATTGACTTTAATTCATCATCACTAGCCACTTTAAGGTTATCTGTTAAGTTGTCAATAAAATCATCAAACATCTTATCAGATATGCATAGATTTTGTTCAGCACACAATGCTCCGAGGATAGGGAAAGTTTCAAAAATATTTTTTGATGTATTCTTGGACCAATCTTGAGAAAGCAAATCTTGTATGGAATGTTTTGTTATTAACATTTTACTATCTTCAAAATCAATGTTGACTGCATATCCTTGATTTTGCATTATACTGTAAGCGTACTTGTTTTCATGTTCCATAAACATTTTCACATATAATTTTGGACTTTCATGCAAATTTCTAAAAATGTTTTTATACTGACTATTACGTATAACCCCAAATTGATTACGAAATTGTAAATGCGTAAAAAGTCGCAGGCATTTATAAATAGTCATTGTAAGAAAGAATTTACGCTTTAAAATATTAAATTCCACTAAATATTGAAAGTCTAGTAAAAAATTGCAGTACAGTGCGTTAGTAGTTAGTACTTAGTATACAATATTTTGGTTGTGGTTTAAATAACACTTTTCACTACTTAGGCTAGCCGCACACACGCAATAATATTGACATTAAAAATATTGGACTAAATTTTTGCCGATTATATTTGTAAACTTCTTCCAATTTTTTTAATTAGTGTTGTACACTACATTGTTTATAAATTTCTTTTATTTCATTAATTATAAACCATAACCAACATGACAATTTTTTTGTTAATCTAATTCTAACCTATTAAATACATGTCCAATAAACATCGAATATGGCCAACATCGATGTTTTGAGTAGGATAAACATCGAACATCGATGTTGAGCTATCGATGTCAACATCGATCATCCCTACTCTCAACTTCATTTCAACATCAACTTATTAACTTTTTTCTTGCTTAGATGCTTGTCTTTTAAGACATTAACGTCACCACATATCAGAGTTGCGAAGCATTTAGCAATTTGCCTTTTTTTTGTAACGTAGCCTAGAATCATCTACTGTATGTCAGATAACCTATAAAGACTATTTGTGAACGTAAGTCTACCTTAATCATCTGGCCTAAAAAATTGTCTAAATTGGCACCACAGTTACAGACTAATAGTGTTGCTAACTCTCCACCGTAAGAGTCGCTAGATTATAAAGAATAAATCCGCCAGATATCACTAGAATCAGTTTGTTGTCAAGTCTTCATAATATATCGCCAGAATAAAGTAAAAAAAACAAAATAGCTTTTAGATTAGACTTTGTTTATGTAAATTTTAATCAATATAATTCTAAGGTATAGAGATAATTATATGATAATCATGTATTAAAAGGATAGAGGTTTTAACTGTCATGCTATAATAACAAAAAAATAATTGTTAACAAAGTCTGAAAAAATGTTGTTCATTCATATTTTTTAACAAAATATACTCATTGTAATTTTCATTATTAGAGCCATGCTGAAGCTATATTAGTGGTATGGTTGTAACACGAATGGGTCGACTCTACTAGGGAAGGACCACGCTCTCATAGAATACCAGCGTAAAATAGCAGCATAACGCTGCTGTGTTTCGTATGGTGAGTGTAGAGAACCGGAGATCCTTTTTACTGGATTCGAGGCATTCCATCTTAGTCATCACAGGTGACAACGCATCTGCATTTTGATTCGTAATCGAGGATAGATGTAGATATCTATGGGCCACAGCAACCACTTACAATCAGGTGGACTGTGTGCTCGTTTGTGACCCTTATCCTATAAAAAAATATGTCACAGTCAAAACTCATAACCGATCAAAACCACTTTTCACTGCAAAGATCAGGCATGGATGGTTTTGACCGATGTATTTCAGTCAAAAACAGTTTTAACTGATTTTTGTACTCAGAAATGGTTCTGACCAACGTTTTTAGTCAAAAGTAATTTTGCCTCATTTAAAGTTCAGGCTATCGGTGAAAACTCGTAATATCAGTGACAGTAGGTTAAGGTGTGGATGGGTTGGCCCTTGGGCTATCCTAAAGCCGCGTACATTATTATGCTATAGAATAAAATATTGATGAAATTTTACTTTTTAATATCAGAAACTCAAAAAGTATAAGTCAAAGGTAGTTTTGACTAACGTTGTTGGTCAAAATCACTATTATCTAATATTTTTGCTATTAAAAATGGTTTTGACCAATGTCCATATTCAAAACTACTTTTAACTGTAAAAATCAGTTAAAAAGTGGTATTGACAAACGTCCTTAGTCAAAACTAGTTTTCACTGATTTTTTAAAGGCAAAACTGGTTTTTACCGGTTATGAATTTTGACTGTAATGGTCCCCACTCACGGTCAGTTAAACTGACATCAGTTCAACTGATCATTTCAAACGGATTTAATACAAAAAAATTTCGACACACGGTCAGTTCAACTGATTATTCCAACTGATCAGTTCAAACTAGGGCTGTTTATATTTTTAAAATATCGGATTTTCAATATATCGATAATTATAAATATATCAATATCGGAGTTTTATATATCGTAAACATAAGCGATATATTGATGCTTATTGCTTAAAAATGATTCACACAGTTTATAATTTAGTATAATTATTAAACAAATTAAATTATAAATGTATAGAAATGTTAGGTTATAGTTCTTAGTAATTATTTTACTAAGAACTATAACCTAATTATTAAAGAGCCATGGTAGCTCAGATGGTTAGCGCTCGCTTTCACAGTACGCGAGCAACCCGGGTTCGATCCCCGCCGGCACCAATGAAATTGTTAATTCTAATTTTAAGTGCTGATTTACCACGTGCTCGGCGATGAAGTAAAACATCGTGAGGAAACCTGCATGTCTGAGAAATAAAATAAATATTTCAGAAAACGTGAAGTTCGTCAACACGCATTGGGGCAGCGCGGTGGACGTTGCCCTAAAACCCTCTCAGAAGTTAGGAGAGGCCTGCCCAGCTGAGGAGTGCCCAGCATTGGGACGTATATGGGCTGTAAATTTAACTTGAATAATTGTTAAATTTAAATAAGACAATTATGTTTACCAATATTTGTCAGTAAGAGTTTTCAAAAATACTCGTTGTTTTATATGTTCAGCTGTTTCAATACTCCAATTATTGGGCTCTAAAAGATTGATTGTAGAAGTAATTCGCACAGAAACACTCGCCGCGATTATAGAAGATCTTCCGACAACAGAAACTAGTTCGATAGTGCGTACCGTCGCGCCTGTAGCAGACGTTGTACATAGACCCGCGCTCCACGCCCCTTCGGTCCGTTCAGTTCGTTCAGCCCGGTCGACAGTTAGCGCGATAGCAAAGTTAAAACAAATCGAGTATAATGCCGCGGAGGAACTACCCGCAATTAGAAGGAATTGCAACTCGAAGAAGATCTCATCAAGAAGAAATACGCTAGGGACGTCGCTCAACTGCAGGAAGAAACAGATAGGGAAAGTCTAAACGAAGACGATTTAGTGGAAAATAGGGTACGCATTGATAGGTGGTTAGAGAACGTGGAGACTGTACGTGGGGAGCCGCCCTACCGCCAGTCTCAGCCCGCGCCCCGCATCGGGATAGAGCAGGCCCTACCGAATAGGGGAACCGGTTACGACCACGCTGAAGATGGCCAGGGGAGTTCGGTTGCGAATGATGCTCAACCGCGTCGCGTAGAAATAATACAGAGGGATAGTGGAGTCGCCGTAGAAATGAACCAGGTGGATCGCCGTGTACGGGTCACGTTGCCGTCGCGCGTCCAACGCCGCACTCTATCGCCTATACATAGATCGCCACATTGCCACGCGGATCGTAGATCACCGTCGCCGTGTAGGGATGTAGGTATACATAGATCGCCATCGCCACATCGCCACGCGGATCGTAGATCACCGTCGCCGTGTAGGAATGTAGGTATACATAGATCGCCATCGCCACATCGCCACGCGGATCGTAGATTATCGTCGCCGTGTTATAAGGATGTAGGTGTACATAGGTCGCCAGCGCCACAGCGTAGGCTAGAGGGAGATAGGGATAGAGATAGGTCGCTTACTCCGCGAGGGAAAGAGAGGGGTATAGATCGACTAGCGGAAGCTTTAGAAAACATGATTAGAATCAGGCCCGCCGCCGCGAAGCAGACGCAGGACTTGCCTATTTTTAACGGTTCGGCCGCGCAATGGTTAGCTTTTAAAGCCGCGATGAAAGAATCCACGCGTTTATATGGATTCACAAATACGGAAAATATGGCAAGGTTAAGAAATTGTTTACGCGGTGAGGCTAGGGAAGTAGTATCGGCACTGCTGTTTACCGCAAATGATCCAGCAGATATTATGCGAACACTGGAGCAGTGTTTCGGCCGCCCGGAAGTAATTATAGATCGTGCGTTAGAGGAATTAAAACGCCTTCCGCGCCCGTGTCAAACCACCCAGGAATTAAATTCGTTCGCGATTAAGTTACAGAATATAGTGTATATTATGCAGAACGTCGACGGCAAAGGATATTTACAAAATCCGATGCTAACTAGGGAAGTCACTAGCAACCTTAGCCCTCACTTACGGTCACGTTGGTGCGATTATGCGGAGCACTACGGAAGTGCGGACGAACCGGACATCGTCACGCTATCCCCGTTCATGATGAGAGAGGCTGACCGTGCGTTAAGTCATGCCTATACGTCCGTAGCGCCGACTAAGGAATCGCCCGTAAGACGAGAGGCGCCGCCGTCGAAAAGAGTTATATTGACACGCCGCGTAGAGGATAGGGCCCGCGACGTAAAGACGTTCACCGCCCAGGAGGAGACCGGTAGTGCCTCATGTATGTGTTGTGGGGGTGAACACTCAATCGCCAAATGTAGGAAGCTAGCGCAAATGGGTTTGGACGACCGGTGGAAGTGGGTTAAGGAAGATGGGGTGTGTTTTAGGTGTTTAAACAGTAAACACCGACGCTTTAGATTTAAAGCCAGGAAATGCGGCGTCGACGGCTGCAACGCCCCCCTCCATGCCCTCCTTCACGCCCGCAAGAGCACCTGAAACATCGGCAAAACCGGATGAGACCGTGCTCGTCGCGTCGAACGTTGGTAGTAGTGCGTCCGTTTTATTGAAAGTGTGCCCCATTACCGAACGCGGACCGCGTGGTAAGGAAGTAGATACGTATGCGCTACTTAACGACGAGAATAGGACGTCGAAGGCAGCCTATAGCTGCACGTACGTTATTAGGGTGGGTAATACAGGGAACCGTGCCGCGGTTAACGTGTAGGGAAGACGGCGAGACCGTATTACACGTCGTAAGCGCTAGTGGACGGTCAGATAGGGACATCCGAACGTTTGTCAGTCAGGACGAGGAGCTAACAGAACTCCTCAAACGGCAGTACGAGATAGATTCTATAGGTATCTCGCTAAAGAGTAGGCCGCGACGGGAAGAGGAGCGCGCTGTCGACATATTCCAGCGCACCGTCAAGAACGTCGGCGAGCAATACCAAGTTGGACTGCCATGGAAGGACGACAACGTGCGGATGCCACCCAGCTATGAAATAGCAGCTCGAAGACTACGGACGATTGAAAGAAAAATGGACTAGTCGCCGGAGTTTCGGGACGCCTACAGAGCCCAGATAGACAACCTCCTGGCAAAAGGATACGCAAGGGAAGCCGAGGGGACAGAGAGAGAGAGGACCCCAAGAGCTGGTACCTGCCACACTTTGCCGTACGGAACCCAAACAAGCCGGGGAAGACAAGAGTAGTGTTCGACGCGGCAGCTCGCGCATCCGGTAGATGTCTTAATGACTATTTACTCGACGGCCCCGACTTATTACGGAACTTACCGGGCATACTGTTTAGGTTTAGGGAGAATGAGATAGCCGTGTCCGTGGATATTAGGGAAATGTTCTTGCGTGTAAAAATCGACCGTCGCGACCAACCCGCGCAATTGTTTCTCTGGCGAAGAAATGAGCGATCCAGCCCACCGCGGGAGTACGTTATGACGTCTATGATTTTCGGCGCGAGGAGCTCGCCGTTTCTCGCACATAGTGTTAGAGATCATAACGCGCGCACACACGCAGAAACACATCCGTTGGCGCTTAACGCTATCGTGCGTAGTCATTATATAGACGACTATTTAGACAGTTATGCAACGGTAGAGGAAGCGTTAAATACGGCAAGGCAGGTTACGGAAGTGCACCAGAAGGCCGGTTTCACCTTGGCAGGCTGGAATTCTAACCACGCAGCCCTATTGGAAGACAAGCTGGAGGAACAACTGGCGAGCAAGCCTAAGGAAGTAGGCTTAAGGGAAGACAGCCGAGGCAATACCCTAGGGTTGCTATGGATGGCCGACGAAGACGCCCTAACATTCAATACCTCTATGAATAGGGTGCCGCAGGAAGTAAAGGCGCTACAGCGACCACCGACCAAGAGGGAAGCATTAAGCGCAGTCATGTCGGTGTTTGACCCGCTCGGACAGCAGTCCTCACCATCACCGTCACCTCACCATCACCGCCAAGATCCTGCTACAAGACCTATGGCGAATGAAGAAGGTCGGATGGGATGATGAACTACCCGAGGAGGCAGCGGATGAGTTCCAGAGGTGGCTGCGAGTCGTCGAGGAGGTGTCCCGACTGCGACTGCCTAGGTGCTATGCTCCTACGGAGGGAGTGGTAGAGCGTCAACTTCACGTTTTTAACGACACAAGCGAACGTGCGTACGCATCCGCGGCATATTGGCGTATACGATACCGCGACGGAACGGTTAGGATACGATTAGTGGCAGCCAAGGCGAAAGTCGCCCCGATTAAGGCGCAAAGTATACCGCGATTAGAGTTGCAGGCGAATTTAATAGGCGCGCGACTCCCGGAATTCGTGCAAGGCGAGCACAGAGTAGTAGCCGATAAGGTAGTGTATTGGACAGACTCCACTACGGCGCTCCACTGGATACAAAATGATACGGTGCGTTACACCCCATACGTGGCTCATAGGTTAGGGGAGATAGCGGAAAAAACGTCACCCGAGCAATGGAGGTGGATACCGACCGCAGAAAAAATCGCGGATCAGGCGACGCGCGTAAACTATGTGAACAAGGAAGAGAGCGACAGATGGTTTACGGGACCGCCATTCCTATACGAAGACGAAGACAGATGGCCTCGCCGTCAGGAAGAGAAGGCAGGGAATGATGATGAAGAACTGGAGGAAGTCGTGGCGCATCAGAGCGACACCAAGGATGCTCCACACCTGCCGGACATAGAAAGATTCTCTTCCTACGAAAGATTAATTAGGGCCACTGCACGAGTACTACAGTTCGTCGATGCCATACGAGGAAGGGCACACGGACTGACATTGCAGCACATCCAGAGGGCAGAGCGGATGTGGATGGAGCACAGCCAACATGAAAGCTTCGCTGAAGACATCAGTCGACTTCAGCGGGGGAAGAACCTGGCAACCGGCAGCGCGCTAAGGACCTATACTAGAAGATGGCGTACTACGAGCCAGGGGAAGAATCGACGCAGCCGACGTGGACAGCCAGATGAAGAGGCCCATCATATTAAACGGACGCCACCATTTCGTGAAGCTGCTTGTGGACAAGGCGCATCAGGAAGCAAGCCACGCCAACAGGGAGAGGGTGGTCAACGACCTACGCACCAGATATCATATCCTCCGATTACGACCAACAGTACGAGAAGTGGAGCGGAGATGTCTGCGATGCAGGGTACGCAAGGCGACACCACGGCCATCGGTTATAGGAGACCTACCACCTGAACGATTAGGGGCATTCGCGCGACCATTCACCTACACCGGAATCGATTATTTCGGACCTATAACAGTTACGATAGGACGTCGGCATGAAAAACGGTGGGTAGCGTTATTCACCTGTTTAACGACGCGCGCGGTGCATTTAGAACTAGTATACTCCCTTACGACGGACTCGGCGATATCGGCATTGCGGCGCATGGCGGCTAGGCGTGGGTGGCCACGGGTCATATACTCGGATAATGGGACGAATTTTCATGGGGCAAATACTGAACTGCAACGGGCAATGGAAGAGTGGGCACCACAGCTGAAGGACTACGCGCTGACTCGGCGGACAGATTGGAAATTCATCGCACCGGGCGCACCGAACCAGGGAGCCGCATGGGAGCGTCTCGTGCACTCAGTGAAGACCGCACTCGAAGCCACTCTGCACAAGAAGAGCCCACGGGAGGAGACGTTAGCGACGCTCCTCACAGAAGCTGAGAACACAGTGAACTCTCGACCGTTGACGCACGTACCGGTCGATATCAACGATGAAGAGGCGCTGACACCCAACCATTTCCTGCTGTTGGGACTATCGAGCCTACCAGTCACCGCGCCGTGTACACCTAGTGATCGTCGGGCGTGGAGAGCGGCGCAAGTACTCGCCGATGAATACTGGAGGCGCTGGGTTAAAGAGTACCCGCCGACGCTGGTTGCGCGCGGGAACTCCCGAGATGTTCAGCAGCGCCAGATCCAAGAAGAGGACCTCGTCGTGGTTGCAGACAGCAGCATGTCAAGAAACGTGTGGCCGCGGGGAATCGTGACGAAGACCTTTCCCGGACCGGACGGCGTGGTGCGCAAAGTCGAAGTGAGGACCAGGGGCGGAGTGCTGCGGCGGCCGGTCAGGAAGATCGCCGTCCTCCCGAGGGAAGTTTAGGCTCGCAAGCTACGCCGGGGGGAGGATGTTGCGGACAGCGAGGGAACCGCCGCCCCGTTGTCCCTTCATACCCCGTTGCGCCCCGCGCACCCCGCACACAGGCAGCGGAGCGACGACCAATGAGCGTGCAGCATCGTCGCGCGACACTACTCACAGGCTAAGACGCTCTCTTGCGGGATATAAGAAGGGCGTTTTGGTCTGTGAGCTGTTCATTTCGGAAGCGGCACTGGAAGAAAGGAAACTCAAGAGAAAATCAAGACTCCATAAGTGAAGACCTCTCTCTGTACATATTATAGTTAATAGTGCCGAATTATTGTAAATTGTTGAATACAGTATAGTTCTACAGTACCATCTTTTCTTCAAGCAGTCCCCTAGCATAGTTTACCTCAACATCAGTCAGTCAATTAGTCAATACAGTCCACTAGCTACAGTAATAAATAAATACAGTCCACTTCGACCCCTTATAAAAATGTTATAAAAAATTATAAAATATATAAAAAAGCTACTAAGAAAGTATGTACTTACCAAAAATGGAAACGAACTGAAGCCAGCGGATTACGGTGCACCCGGAAAAATACGTGGGTTGCCGTCAGTTAAAAATTTTAACTTAAGATTTCACATTCACGATCAGATTTTGGATATACGTTGTACGTCAGTCACAGAGTACATTATATTATATAGGGAAACGTCAGTTCAACGGAGCAGTCTAACCGACAGCACGCCCGAATTAAATCCGTGCGTTGCCGTCAGTTAAAAATTTTAACTTAAGATTTCACATTCACGGTCAGTTTTTGGATGTACATCAGTTAAACTGATGAGTTTAACTGACCGTGTGTCGCCACCATAACAATAAATCGTATCAAACTCGCAAAACAGCTCTTCTTAAAACCACATCATCCTTCATGCTAACAATGTAACAGCTTTTTTAGAGCTAACTTTTCTGTTTTACGAGACGTTGAGTGTAGCTACATATTAAAATAACATGTTGCGCCAATGAGAGCTAATAATTTACCTCTCACCAGATGTTGCTAATGAGACTGTGAAGTTTTTTTGTTACACAATGCCATTTAATTAATAAGTTACGTTTTGTTAAATGTTTATTGGTTTTAGAGCATCTAGAATATTATTTAAATCCCTCAGCCGTTTACTCCATTATATTTAAACATTTTAACTCTTTTTTTTGAATATCCAGGAATATCCATAGCTTGGTTTATTAATTTCTAATCTAATGAGGTCTTATATTTCAGCTCACCAGATGTCGCCAGTTGTAACCGAGGTGAAGTTTTTGTAACACACAATGTCATATTTAATTAAGAATTTGAGTTTTAAATAAAAGCTTTTCGGTTTTTAGAGTATTATATTAATACCATGCACAAAACAATGCTTCAGAGGTTTACTCTTTTGTGCCGGACGGGCGTAACTCTCCGGAGTAAATGTTGTCGAAGATACTCCGCGAGTCGCTCACGTCCTACACCTATAGGTTCCGGAGGATACATCCACTGCCGTCTCTGTGTGTGCTGCTGGAAACTGTGGACAAGTGTTCAAAATTAAAATGCACGATTTATAAATTCAAATAGCAAGGGAGTGGCCAGCGGTTCGACTGATTAATTAGTCGCGAAATTTTATAATTATTATTTATTGACCACGGTTGTTGAATACGGTTGTTCAACTACGGTTGTTCACTATAGGTTGCTCACTATACAGGGTCATTTTTAATTTACTAAAGACCTTTTAGGAATATATTGGTTACATCATTACAAACAATTTTAGCGAGATCACTCTTTACAGAATATAATACATTTACAAAAAAACTACTTTTAAGTTTTTGTTGTCATGTCTGACTCCTTTTAAGTCTGTATTTTGTAGTACATAAACAATGTCAGAATAAATCGTCAAAGAAAATGCCTTATTTATTTTACACTTGTTATCAATATCACACATTGTGTTGAAATGATTAAACATATTTAAAAAAGCAAATGACATTCAAAAAAAATCGCAAAAATATTAAAATTTATAATAAGTAAGTCCGGTCGACGCCCGCGCTCAGCTGATAGCGTTGCGAGTGCCTACTAAACCATTCATCACTGTGCCTATTGCACCAGCGCGCTACTTTAAGGGGCTACTCCACGCGAACGACCTTGAGCGTTTGTGTGCCGGCCGCGCCAACTCCCTACAATATAGGATCGCGTAAAAAATAATATGTAAGACGCCACCTACCATAGTTTTGTATAACTCAATGCCACCTACTGCACGGACGTAGTATTTTTCAACATCAATAAACTATTTTATGGAAATACACACAGCGTACAACGATAAATGTATTTTAATTTTTTTATTCGGTATATTAGTTGCATTATATTAGAATTATGTATTCTCATATATTATCTAATTATGAAATTTTATAATTAATTATATATTAAAAATGAAGCATTGAAAATTGTGAGTTTAAAAGATACCTACTCACTATAGGTAAATAGATAGATAGCTCGCCTTTTGTACAAATATTTGGTGCAATAAAGAATAAACAAATAAATAGGATGTTTCGCAGAGTGAGAGTAATATATAATAAGAGTCGTGGAGGCAGTTTACAAACATAAATTGCACTAGGACAAACATCCAGACCCGGAACGATTATTTGTAGGCCTTACAAATATTTGTTCCGTGCGGGATTCGAACCCGCGGCCCCCAGCGCAATAACTGATTGCTAAGCCACTGCGCCACGGAGCCGTCGCCGGGTTATGGGTAAAGTGACCATACGTCCCGTTTTGAACGGGACTGTCCCTTTTCTCGGTCACCTGTCCCATTGTCCCCAAATAAAGCTCCGGGACACAAAATTGTCCCGTAACTCTTTGGATGGAAGTATTCAAAGCCAACAATCTTCAACATAATTTTTTTAATCGAATATATTTTATGTCTACCTGGTACAAATGCTCCGATAGAAAGAGTATTTTTTTATTTTGAATAAATTGTGGACGTCTGAAAGAAACACTTACGGTTCCAGTTCTAAAGGCGATGTTGAAAGATAACAATAAAAAAAAATTGAGCAGAATTTTATTCTTATTTAAAATCATCACCAACTTTATTAAAGCAAATTTAATCCTCTGACAAATGTAATTCATAATTAAAAAAAATGTTGCATTTAATAATTACCTATTTTTAAATGCAACATTATTTTTTAATTTATTGTATAAAGTTATAGTTTTTAGAGTATAAATAAACCCTTGTCCTGTTTTGAGTTAAAAAATAAATGGTCAGCTTAGTCTTTTTAGTTAAATTTAGTTTTAATTTTTTTTAGTTTATAGTAAAAAGTAGGTATATTAGTACCTTCTTAGATACTTTTTACCGAATTATAAGTATAGAACACCTTATGTACTCAATTATTTTTTGAAAAAGAAGAAAAAACAAGCAATGAATAATATACTATATTTTAGCAAAAAACTATAACTTAGTAATACTAATTATAATTATAACTTAGAACATAAATGAAAAACTCATAACCGACCCAGGATTCGAACCCTCCTTCGAGACCTCATGGTCAGCAGTCGCACTACTACAACCACTAGACCAACGAGGCAGTACTACATCTGAGAAGATATTGTAGTTGCTTATTAAGATTATTTTTAACTGTATACTATACTGATAATATTGAATTAGCCTTTTATAGTGTAAATTATAATATTTGTCGAAATGTTAATTATGGATTCGAACCTTACATGCTAATGATGCTTCATTTTTTTATTTGCATTTACTTCAAAGAAAATACACGCAAAAAGCTTCATCGCGCAGTAAAAACACAACAAATATATGTATAACTAATACGAAAAATTATACCCAAAACAAACAAATAATACTACCTATAAAATAACCTAATAAGTAATAATATTATCGACTGATAAGATCGTGAGCGTGTGCGTAAGCCGATGCTCTAACGAACGACACGGGCTCCACGTTCGAGAGCTCAACGCTCAATGATCCAGCAAGCCCGTGGGCAGTGAATACGCCCAGATTTTAAAATAATTTCTTAATAAAATCAAATTTTGGTCTTTTGAAAAAATTTTTACTATAGAAATGTTCATTAATAAATTGCCTATCCATTGGTGTAAATCGCAAAATAAAATAATACTTACTTTACGAGGAGATGCATGTTATCAATAATAATTTCACATTTATGTGGTTTCGTTGTAAGGAGATTATATTAATATTTATTCCTTTAAAAAAAAATTGGATACAGCTCTTATGAAATCAAGATTATGTAGAAATATAATGTGTTTTTTATTTGTTGATATATCTTTTAAATAAAAAGTAGATAGCTCCTAAAAACCGCACAAATAACGACTAGCGCGACATTTTGCTCAACCATCGCCTTAAATGACTACATTAAATTTTCATATACTTCTTTATTTTGCATAAAACCATTTGATGAACTATTTGATAATTTTATTAATTTCTTTACGAATTAATAGACATTCGTTAAAAGACATTTAGGTATTATTTTTTACGAATGCTGTTTGCTAGCAACGTCGCACATGCAGCGGCCCAAGGCCAAGCCAAAGGTATATTATGACGTCGACACAGGTGTCATTGACATCAAAAGCGCCGCCTGCGCTTTTCGGTTTACAGCCATCGATGTGGTGATCGATGTTTGCAGCACGTGCAAATTAAATGAGTATTATTAACTATTTTTTTATTTAATGTAAGTTGTATTTAAAAATGGATGCAGGTTAAACTAATTACAAATATTACAATAAAATATTTATAATGATTAATAATAATTAACAGTAATTGAATAAAGATATAAATAAAAATTATAAAATACAAAGGAGACGGTCCATTTCTGGCCCAGTCTATGTACAATATACAGTAAAAAGGGAAAAATTCAGGGATTTTGTTAAAAATAAAATGAGATAATAAATCAAAATAAATAACTTGCAAAAAATAAAAATGCAATCCCAAGTTTCTGATGGTTTTACAAGATGGTGCCATTCCAGTCATAAAAAAGTAAAAAAGACACGGTCAAATGTCATTTCTGTCAAATAATATTTTTATTTACTTCGAGCTTGGTTGTGTAGTTCAGAACTCTACTCTCTACTTGTTTTACTCCACTTATGTTTTTAGACTTAATGATTTACGTTTTAGTTGATATCGGACATCTGTATTCTGTAGAATCACATTTTGAATCAGTAAGCAGGTATGTACTAAAGAAAGATGCTTCCTTAAGCTATTAAACGCATTTGAATGACATGCTTGTGTCTGTAGTCTGTTAATAATGATTAATTTCTACATACGTTCATAAGGGCTGCAAAATATTAATATGATGTAATTATCTTTCAATTCACCTGTTAAAACATGTTGCACAATTTAAAATGCGCTTCTGCAATATAGATAGTTAATTAAAATAAGATTGTATTGTTCTAGATGGATGAAAATGCACCAATATGTCCACAATGTTTTGCAAACGTATTACAAGAATTATCTCGGCACAAATCTTGAAAATGAGCTCCAGTGCCCTAATGCCAATACTATCAGTATATCGTATATTTGGTGTCAACGAAGACTGGGTAGCAGATAAGTTGTGACCCAATTAATATCATCCCAACAAGACTCTGTTTTAATAAGAGGCCGTATAACATCTCGCCATCACTCGGGCAGAGCTTATTATACATATTATATACTGTTGACGAGACAAGGGACAAGTTGGGATGAGATGATTGCAGGTTATTATTGCAGTTTCTCTTCTGGACAACAGACAGTGGGTTGCTGTGCCCACATAATGACCGTTGTCTGGTATTTGTGTTGGGCTCGGTATCAAAATTCTATAACCACACCGGCCTCAATTCTTGATGGTATTTTAATAGGAAAGGATTTTGAAGTAGGATAAATAAATAAAAATAAAAAATTAAGCAGTTTTATTTATGTTTAGTATCCAAAATATGATTGACCTAATGTTTCACTTTCTATAATTCATAGGACTGTTAACCTTTGTTATGACATTATCCCTGCTTCAAATGTCTGTCAAGGCTCAAGGCATACTCTGACACGCTGAGGACCTGTTATATGAAAATATTTGTACGCCGGAAACGGCAGAATATTTAGGATGCCAATTCTTTTGTAACAACTGTAATGTACCATATTATAACAAATAAATTATATTATCTATGATTGTACCCTAGCACTTCAGCAGCCCAGATAGACACATATACTTGAACAGAAATTAGTATTCAGGATTATTCCGTTTATCCACCTTATAACAGCCACTCTAAGGTAAAATAAGTTAAATATATTCTATAAGATTAGTGCAATAAAGTAGTATCTCACGGAGGATTTTGGGCTAATGAATGCAATGAAATAATTTTGTGCGTAGGCACCGTTGATTTATCTCAACAATCTTCTTATCTGGAATTTGGTAGTACTTTGTACATTTGTTTTCTCCTGAACTGCATTTATGATATGCAAATATCAACAAGAACGTTAGTTGTTTTAAGACCAAAAAGCACATACACAATCTATAATACACTTTATTCGTGTTTTGATCAAAAAATACAACGTTTTTGCCCTACTTTCCTACTATTTTCGAGACATTTTAGCTATTTTACATAATAAATCTACCTGATAGGCTATACGTGATATGAGTATATCACAGACTAACTAGTAGATTCTACCCGAGAGTATATTTCAGAGATGACAGCTAACGTCAAATCAAAACGACGTCAATCCGCCATTAGAGTTGCATTTATTGGTGAGAATAAAATATAATTGCACTGAAATTAAGGTGAATTCGTGGATTTGAATGATCAAAAGTGGTTTAATATTTTATTTTAATTTATTTCCATGCTTGTACATAAACTAGGCCTACGCTCCATACAATTTTGGACCGTCTCCTTTAATAATTAGACTTACCTAGGTACTTGTCCGCGGATGGCGGTGAGTATCGCGTACATAATAATAATAATAATAATAATAATCTTTATTGACATAAAAAAATGTTACAATTTGAAGTCGCTGACTCCCGAGCTAGGTCAGAAAAACTGTGTTACGGTAAAACATACATACATACATACATTTTATACATTTGTACATAGCGTTCAAAACACAAAATAATCACCTGCACATTCTATGCATAGGTGACACCTAAAACTTAAATGTTCACCGACACGAGATAATACTTGATGATTCATTTTGATTTGATCGAATGCCCAAATTATTTTTTTCTTTCAACATGTCAACGGATTTCGAATGCGCGAACAGTATACACTAATGTCTTTACATGCCCCTACAAATAAAAATCCATTGGTGTGATATCTGGCGATCTGGGAGGCCATGCACAAGCCCCGTCACGACTGATTCAGTGACCAGGGTATTCTCTGTTTAAATAAAAAGTTAAGGAACTTGACGATCATAGTGCGCCGGCGCCCCATCATGTTGGTAATACATATTGCGTAGAGATGCAAGTGGTATGTCCTTTAATAACACTGGCAGCGTGTCGGTGAGAAAAGTATGATAGCTTTCACCGTTTAATCTTTCTATGAAGACCGGGCCTGCCTACACATTGACACTAAACCGGTGTTGAAAGCTATGCGGTCTTGGTTCATGTGGATTTTCATAGCACCACAAGAGTTCATTGTGCGAATTAAATAATCCTATTCTGCCAAATGTTGCTTCATCAGTCCATAAAATGTACCTCGTTCAGCAGTTAGTAACAAGTTACAAAATGTAACTTGCGCTGGTTTGTCAGCTTCGCTGAGTTCATGAACACGATGCAGGTGGAATGGGTACTTCCCTTCATTGTGTATGACACTCCATGCGTAGTACTGTGACACCTGTGGTAAGCCCGATGGCTTACCGATACTAACGTACAACGTAACTTTCGCGATATTAATCTCACAACGGAAGGAGAAACGTCGTGGGCGCATCAAAGGCGACTGACGACACAGGTAATTAGGTCAAGTTCAAATGAGCAAGCGCCGCCTCCCACACCCCTCCACCCCTACCCCACCACGCGCTTTCTTTTGCTAACTAGGGCTATTGCCGTTTAGAAGGTCCAATTAAAATATTTTTATTTTTGTATGAAAATATAAATTGAAGAAATATATTTTTTTTTTCTTACAGATGTTATTGTTATGATGCAAATAATATATTCCCAAAAGGTCTTCAGTGAATTAAAAATTACCCTGTATATTTCAAAATATTTAATTAAAATGAGCGGTAGTATAAAAATATATATTGGTAGTAGCTGGTTTTCTGACACTACTGACTAGCAGCTATTAATCAACTAAAACTAGATGATTTTATCACTTGTGTAACTGCGAATATCAGTTACCACTTTCTGCGATTAGCTATCACTTTCACTATATGTAACTGCAAATATCAGTTACCACTTTTTTCGTCTAGCTAACACTTTTCACTATATGTAACTGCGAATTTTCAGTTACCACTTTTTTCGGCTAGCTAACACTTTTTCACTATATGCAACACCGAATTTTCAGTTGCCACTTTTTTCGGCTAGCTAACATATTTTCACTATATGCAACACCGAATTTTCAGTTGCCACTTTTTTCGGCTAGCTAACACTTTCACTATTCACTATATATTTCTGCTAGTCACTGCAACTACTATCAGATACAACTGCTGGGCACTGGTAGTTCTTCCCTTAGAATAATAACACCTAGAAGCCGAGTCCGCGTCCGTAATATGAGGCAACTTAAACTAAGCCAGTATGGCTCAGTTCAATACTCGGCCCGTTAGTGCTCAAAGTCGTGTCGGGTTGACCAAAGAGTATAGTAATATATAAGGAGGGTTGACAACAGCTCCCGAAATTTTAATTAAAAATGACGTTTTATGCAGTGAACAGATGTCAGTACATCAGAGAAACACAAGAAACATAGTTTAGTAGTAGTAGTAGTTTTACATTACATTTCACGAGTAAATAATGCTTTTGAACTTATATTTTTACGTAAAACATTCATCAAAAATAAATATGAATTTTTAAAAACTGACATTCCATTATATGGAAATGATGCCAAAGCGAAAGAAAAATTCTCCCACCTTTTTTAAATTGAAACTAAAACACGTCAATAGGAATGAGGGCATACACGACTTTTTCTGCTACCAGGGCGGCGCCACTTTACAGTGAGGTAAAATATTTGACAGATTTCATAGCGGGGATAATAATTTCTTAAGAAAATGTAATATTTAAGGTTTCTTTCTGTATTGTTAGTTATATTTTATATTACTTACATTAGAAATGAATAAACCAAACTACTAAAACTTAAACTAAAACTAAAACTTGCCGTATAGTGGCGGTCAAGAATATCCACTACTCCATATCCTCCCGTGGGTGTCGTAAAAGGCGACAAAGGGAAACAGGCAGGAGATGGGCAGCAGCATCTTCCTGGTAACAGCAAAAATACAATAAAAAGCTGCGGTTGCCAACCCGCTCGCCAAGCGTGGCAACTATGGCAATATACCCCCCATGATGAGAGTTACGAAGAGACGGCCCCCAGTCCGGCCCCGCTATTCCTGGCTACGGTGGCGACCATGGTAACGGCGGGGCAGGGGGTGCTAAGAATCTCCAGTGGAGGTTCGGTTGCCACCTTAGACGACTCGACCTGGCAACGTACAACGCACGCACCCTGAGGACTGATGAGAAAATCGTGGAGCTGGAAGAAGAGATAGACAAGTTGCGCTGGCATATTATAGGATTATCCGAAGTCCGAAGAGAGGGGGAGGACACGGTAGTCCTCGAATCCGGCAACTTGCTCTATCACCGGGAGGGCGACCATCTGTCCCAAGGAGGTGTCGGATTTATCGCCCACAAGTCTCTCGTTAACAACGTTGTAAAGATCGGGAGTGTGTCGACGAGGGTTGCGTACCTTATACTCGGAATCACCAAACGGTATTCGCTGAAGGTCATACAGGTTTACGCACCAACCTCGGCACACCCCGATGAGGAGGTGGAGGAAATGTATGAGGATATCTCTAGAGCCATGCATTCCTCCAAAACCCGACTAGGTAAGTCCAACTTCGACCGAGACGTCAATCGACGGATTCAACTCGGCTGGGCAGCGTTCGGGAAGCTACAACACATCTTCTCGTCAGACATACCTCAAAACCTTAAAACGAAATTGTACAACCAGTGCGTGTTGCCAGTGATGACTTACGGAACTGAGACGTGGTCGTTCACTGCTGGCCGTATGAGGAAGCCCAAGGTCGCTCAGCGAGCTATGGAGAGGGCTATGCTCGGAGTTTCTCTGCGTGATAAACTTAGGAATGAGGATATCCGCAGTAGAACCAGAGTAACCGACATAGCCCAACGGATTAGTAAGCTGAAGTGGCAGTGGGCCGGCCATATAGCTCGAAGAACCGACAACCGATGGGGAAGAAAGGTTCTCGAGTGGCAGCCTCGTACCGTAGGCAAAGTGTAGGCCCCCCCACGAGATGGAGTGACGACCTGGTAAGACATGCAGGAAGTCGATGGATGCAGGTGGCTCAGGACCGTGCTTTGTGGCATTCTTTGGGGGAGGCCTATGTTCAGCAGTGGACTTGTGAAGGGCTGTAATGATGAATGAAACCAAACTATAAAATATAACTATAGTATGTGCCAAATCGATTGAGAAAAACGGACAATGACCTTTCGGTCGTTTAACCAGGGGTTACAAACCTTCAATATATAGGCACATTTTATATGTAGTACTTTCTTTATTTATAATGATTTTTTTATAATGATTGATATAATATATATTTATTAACTATTATTAAAAAGTTATGTGAAAGATCGCTGTAGAAGAAAAATCATCTATTGTTATAAAGTACTTTATTCATTTAACAACAAAAAACATTAATTTATAACACATATAAAGATTCGAGTGATAACGACACCGAATAAGTACGTACTTATGCAAAAGATAAAACTTTATTTTTAATATTATATAAGAACTTTATTTTTATTCGGTGCAATCATCACTCGTATCTTCACTTGATGAACTATCTGTAACATTAATTATAAAGCGATCTGCAGTTTGGTCAATTCTATCATCCATGCCACGCATTTTTTGTTCAACCTTAAGGACATGCTGAACACAGTTTTTCCATTTATCTGGCGTGATTTGAGTTAAACCATCTTTAAGTAAATTTTTAACATCTTTTAACTTGAAAGTTGTATTTTTTCGTGCAACGTACCCTTTCACATCTGCCCACACAAGTTCAATGGGGTTAAGCTCACAGTGATAAGGAGGTAACCTTACCACTGTGATGCTTTTTTCTTTTGCCATCTCGTCGGTGACGTAACTTCGATAGTTATCTTTAACTGCCTTTATTTTTTCCATTAAGTGGGTCTTTGTGTCCGAGGGCACGTATGCGATCTGTTTAGATTCTAGCCATTCCTGCATATTTTGTTTCCGCCAAGACATTGTTGGGGTTTTTTCTAAACGTCTGGAGTGGTAACTAGCGTTATCCATAACTATGACATCGCCGCTTTGCAGTTTTTCTATTACTTTTCTAAACCAGTCCTCGAAATGGAGAGCGTCCATACTCTCATGGTAGTCACCAGTAGATGATGATTCAAATACCCAATCACATCCCTCCAAAAAGCCATTTTCATTGCCAACGTGTACAACTATTAATCGCTTTCCTTTGCCCGAAGGGGCTTTCGCGCCAGTAGAGTAGCCTTCTAACCGTGATTGACGAGAAGATTCAATTGTGGTGTCTTCCCATACCTTTCCCATAGTATGACCTGCGTTAATCCATGTTTCGTCAAGGTAAAAAATGTTACGTCCCTCGTTTCTTAATATTTGTATTTCTCTCAAATATCTGGTACGCCACAGAACTATCTCTGGGCGATCTATTAGACCACTTTTTCTGTTTCTCTTTATATATTTGAATTTTAAATGGCGCAACACACGTCGCAGGGAAGTTTTGCTCAAGTTTGGCAACTGGTCATCTTGATTTATACTGAGCAAAATTTTGTCTAAAGTCGGTAATTCTCCTGCAAGAAAGAACTGATGCACTTTCGCTCTTATAGCCGATTTATCAAAATCGTCCAACTTGTCAATTACAGACTTTTTTCTTTTATTAATTATTCCCTTTTCTGGTATTTTATGGGAATCTCTATACACGCTTAATACGCGATATATAGTGCTCTTGCTGACTCCTGAGATCTCCGAAACCTTTTCTACCATATTAACGTTTGAAGGATACACGTCTTCGGGCCAGGTGTTTTTGACATATTTGTATACATTAATGATAATCTCTTGTTCCCCGACCGACAAAGTGGTAGGTTTTCTCTTTTTTACTGGTGACGTTAAAGGTGCTCCAGAAGATGGGCCTGTAAATAAATGACAAAAATATACTACCATAGTACTACATCACATAAATACATATTGTTTTAGAAAATAAATACCACATGGTCACATAAAAAGAGCGCTTTAAGAAATAGAAAGGCTACGTCGTCGCATTTGTACCTATTTGTACGTACCTGCTACGTTTATTATGGGTCGGCGACGTCTCTTTCCACTTGATGTTGAAGGACCGGGTCCTTCACCAAATTCTCCTGAACTCATGTCGATTTAGTAACGACCGTCACAGTAAAACTAATATAACAGATTCAAAAAACAAAAACTTAACGATATAACAAATTTAACAGTAAAAACTCAACTAAAACAATGCAATGAATGCTATGAATTACCCGAGACGTACACACGCAAGCGCTATCCGAACACGAATGAAAACAAAATGGCGGACCGGCCCAAAAAAGGTGACGCATCTCTGGCTGCCATTGTCACGTTTCTTTTAGAACGAACTGACGTAACGCGCGTTTTGTTTATTTTAAAGGGATGAATTTGCAAAAGCTCAATATGGTGATTATATTGCTTCAAATATTTTTTTAATATGAAACTGTTATTAAATGAATTGCTGCGTTACTTACCATAAATTGAAATATAAAATATAACACATTTTTCGCGATGTACCGTAAGATTTTACTATGTTTATAGGAACCACAGACAATATTATTTAAGAAACAAAAAAACAAAACATATGTGCTGACCTAGAAGTGGGAATAATATCAATATTTAAATATTGTTATCACATCTAAATTGAGATTTTGTAAGTTACGCCTTTTGACACTCGGCTCATATCTGAGGTCATTGTCCGTTTTTCTCAATCGATATGGCACATACTATAAAAGCCGATTTTTTTAAAAAGAGTTATAAAGTGAAAAAAATTGATAAAATCAAACCTCTGACGTATTGTGTTGTGTAATAATATAATATTTTAGATAATGATAAACTATTATTTAAAACTAATTTCTCAGTTAACTGACACTATGTTACAAAAAACTTTACCTCCGTCACAACTAGCGACATCTGGTGAGTGGAAGATTATTAGCCCTCATTAAATAGAGTGCGTAATGCAACTTGACAACTTATTACTACGAGGGCTGCCAACATTGAAAAAATGCAACGCATTGTTTTTATTTAGCGACGGCTCCGTGGTGCAGTGGCTTAGTAATGAGTTGTTGCGCTGGAGGCCGCGGGTTCGAATGCCGCACGGAAAAAGTATTTGTATGCCTTACAAATCATTGTTCCGGGTCTGGATGTTTATCCTCGTGCAATTTATGTTTGTAAGCTGCCTCCACGATACAGGAGAAAATCCTAGTGTGGGGGTAGTAAAAAAATTAAAAAATATGAATGATGAATTTTAAGGAAACTTTTTATATGGTCTGATAATAAATGCATGTTTGGTTTTCGTTTTATGTTTTTTTCTGATCCGATCATTGCGGCTTGTGAGACAGAAAACATCAAACACAATCGAAATGAAAGCAGTTGGAAGCCCACAAAAATACAAAAATTTGTTCTTTACATTTTTTATAGGATACGGTGACATACGAACACACGGTCCACCTGATGGTAAGTGGATGCTGTGACCCATATACACAACTATCCTCAATAAAGAGATGCGTTGTCATCCGTGAGGTCTTTGTAAAACCTACGAAAATTAAAATTTTCTTGTGTTTTCCGTATTGTAGCTTACATTATGCATGCAGTGACATTATCATCAGTACACCATTAATCGACGATTATTAAAAAAAATTGTTAAAAACAAACTGAATAACAGATACTGAATACGTTCAATCGTTCGTCGAACAGTCGTGTGTCAGGCATCGGGCGGTTGTATATCGAACTTGCATTAGTCATATAATTATAACGTCTCTATACAGTTACAAAGAAAAATATGATGCAATCACATTTATATGGTTCATAAAAGTATCTCACTTGGCTAGATAGGCAAATATCCTATTCAAAAATATTCTGAATTTAGCGGGCTACACTTCGATAATAAAATTCAAACAAACTTATTTTCACATTTGTGTGAGTCATACGTTACGTTGTAACTATTAGTCCAATATAGTTTCAACTTCCCTACTTTTCGGGAAAATTTAATGTATTGGCCACATTATTTCTTCATTTGTGTGTGTTTCGTCTAGCGTAAACACAAGTGGATAACGCACACTTAGATTTTGTTCTTGCCCCACTTTTGAACGTCCGCTTTGTAGGGAATTATCGTTCTAGGTGTTATTATTCTAAGGTTCTTCCTACTACCACGTTACTGGGTTTCGCCCCCATAAGGTAGACTTCGGCTATACTTTATAGTGAGCCGCTTGCCATTTCCCGTTTTGCCTCTTTATTTTTGAACATTTTCATTATGTAATAGGCATAAATTGCACTATTTTCTATATAAGGTTCAATCTTACACTAATATGCTAAACATCATTATATCGGCATTTTGGTCCTTTATCAGTATATGATAAAGGATATTCAATATATTTACATTCAAAAAAGTTATTAAACGAAATGTTGCAAACTTTTATAATAAATGGGCACATTAATTCTTTAATTTTCCTATAAATATTAAATGCGTTTAATTATACAAATTATTTCTTCACTATCATAATCTATATACCATATGCTAACTAAATGTCATATTTACAACTCTTTTAGAATACAAAAATATTCTCATTATTTTTAGTATAAACTATTGCGCAGTTAATTAAATTTCCAGAAAGTTCTACGATACGACGCGCTGTGATTGGTCGATTTTTTTCTTAAACAATTAAAGTTGTTTATATTAACTATGATCAAAACGACATTCTATACAAAAATATATTAAGAGTTGTAAACACACTGTAAAACTATATTATCATACTATTTACTCGATTTCGTCCATAATTTCACTTTTTATACAAAACAATATTCTTTCATCACTTTGTTTCTTAAAGTCGGCAGGCCGTCGCGAACATCTTTAATATTTTGTATTTTTATTTTTTTTAATTTTTCTGCTTTTAGGAATATCCACAGTTTGGTTTATTCATTTCTAATCTAATTAATATAAAACATAATATCTAATATTACAGAAAGAAACATTAAAACTTACTTTTTATTATTAAATTAACTTTCTTACTACATATAAAATCTGTCAAATATTCTACCTCATTCGAAAGTGGTGCCGCCCTGGTGGTAATAAAGTCGTGAATGCCCTCATTAATATCAAATATAACTAATATTACAGAAAGAAACATTAACTCATAAATTTCCCTAATAAATTAACTTGCATGTCATGTAATCTATCAAATATTTCACCTCATACCTAGGTGGCACCGTCCTGATGACAAAAAAAATCATGGATGCTCAAATCAATCGATCATTGCTGAATGTGCTAGCACCACTACCTAGACGTTGATAATTTTGATTCTATTCTAGTTAGCTACATTACATTACTGCGTCCGTTAGTGATTAAATAATTCGACTAACAACCGAAGAGGATTTCTAATTGGTATTTTCAAATGTCAATAAAAATGGTGAACAATTTTACTATAAATAATTGTTTATTTTACTTTTTTATTGCACTCAAATATAAAATCATAATGTTTCACTACTAAATAGTTAGCTACCTAGTGACGGCTACACAACATAATAACTAATATTTAATACTAGCTCTTCCCCGCAACATCGTCAGAGTGAAATTTACTACGATTAGATTTCATAGATTTTAATTTTTTTTTGCGCGAAACTGTAATTTTTTTCTAAAATAAAAGTAGTAAAATGTACATTTTATAACATCAGCAAACTGCCAGTGTATGCTACGGTGCTTATATATAACTGCATGATAGATATACTGATAGATAACTGCACGGTATACACTACGGTGTATACCGTGCTCCTTTTCCGCAAATACAGTAGACAAGGTTTATTTATGTGCACAGCAAGATTTTGACAGGGTCAATAAATGGCTCCAACAAAACATATTAACACAGAATACGGACAAAACCAAATATATTCATTTTTCTTTTTGCAGCTCAACACAACATATAATCATTCCAGAAATTTATGCACATCAATGTTGCTCAGTCGCAGTCTAAAATGTAACTGCCCAGTTATTTTTAATACAAAAACTATTAAATACCTTGGAATGATTATATTATGAAACCAAAACTAGGAGGAGGACAGAGACATAAACACAAAGTCATATACTCTAACTAACATACTAGGAACACTTCGAAAAATAATAATAATAATAATAATAATAATATTCCACAACTATCACACAACGCCATCTAGTCCCAAGCTAAGCAGAGCTTGTATTATGGGTACTAGACAACTGATAAACATACTTATATATTTCTAAATACATAAATATTATAGATAAATTACACCCAGACCCAGAACAAATGATCGTGCTCATCACACAAACATTTGTCCTGGGTGGGAATCGAACCCACGACCTCCGGCATAGCAGTCAGGGTGACTAACCACTAGACCAACAGGCCTGTCTGAATGAACTTAAAAAAACTAACTGCACTACGCAATACTAAAATTGGCTAAAATATTTACTATAATGTCAACTGTCAAAATTGTGTCGTTAAAGGAGCACCTTTTGACCTTTTATTATGTGATTGACTTTTTTTTAAGTTTATTTATCAGATCAAAAGAAAAGAATACATGTATAGGTCTAATTAACATCTAAAACCATGGAGGTTTGACTTGATGCTAAATAATTTAGTTTAAGTCAGCATATTATGTGCAAGACAGTTTAAGTAAGCACAGTAAAACCCGCTTAAGACGATTTTGAAAGGACCCGAGAAGACACGTATCGTCTGCGTATTGGTAACAGGAACTGTGTTTCAGACAGTTACCCATCTCGTTGACATAAGATAAGAAGTGCAACGGGCCAAGGACTGATCCTTGGGCCGTGCCTTCTGTTACAATCTTAGGGTCGCTGAACGAGTTATTTAATTTAACCGTAAATGTACGATTTTGGAGGTAATTTCTACACCAATTGAGCAAAGAACACCGAATACCACAATCATCCAGTTTATTGATTAAGAGTTGATGTTGAAGCGTGTCAACATCACGAGAAAAATCAATAAACAAGGCCAGTACACATTTTTTATGGTTCAAATGCTTGTTTACCTCATCTGTAAACTTACATAGAAGGTCCGTAGTACTTTTGCCCGCTTGAAATCCGTACTGGTTTTTGTTTATGACTTCGTGCTTTCGGTAAAAATTATGAATCTGTTCACTGATAACTTTTTCTACTACTTTATCAATACTAGAAAGCAGAGTGATTGGTCGATAGTTGGAGTAATCGTCGTGTTTGCCCTTTTTGAAAACAGGCCTCACACAGCCTATTTTGAGGTCGTCGGGGTATTCTCCAGACGCAATACTGCGGTTAATTAAATTGGCAATGGGTAAGGATATATGTTTATTAACCACTTTTAAATCAGCTACTTTAATACCGTCAGGTCCAGGAGCCTTATTAGAGTTCATTCTCTTAATGATTTTGTTTACATTGTCCTAAGAAACTTTTTGGAACAGAATACTAGAATCCACCGGTCTCCGATAAGTTAGGGAATTGGTTAATTTTAAGCTGCATCGAGGAACAATGTTTTTTACTGCCTTTTCAAAGCTATTTGCGAAGTTGTTAGCTATTGCTTTGCTGGTAAGGCCCTGTCCGTCAAAAGCCTTCAATATCGCCTCGTCAATGGATAATGTTACCCGTCCTAACATCTGGTTAATGATTTTATAAACATTTTTTGTATTTTTAAAGTTATTATGTATTACATTAAGATGTATGTACATTACATAACATTAGTATGTATTTTTTTTTGATTCAATTAGTTTATGGAGTTTATTTCTAGTTTTATTATATTCTAGTCTAATTTTAGGATCAAAAGAGCTATTTTTCCAAAGCTTAAATTAGTAATCCCTTTTTTCACATAATCGGGTGACATTATCATTGATCCAAGGGGCTATAGGCAGATTCCTACGACTTTTAGAATATCTAACAGACCTACTAATAGTCGCAGACTTTATAGCTGCTAGGAAAGATTTTTTTGTAAATGAAAGTATATCATTTGACGTACTCATGTTATTTGTCTGTTCCCAATCTGTAAAGCTCAGCTCATTACTAAAAATGGTATGATCGAAAGTGGTTTTCTGTGTAACATCTTGTACTCGTCGTATAGGTGGCGAGTCAGCAAGGCACGTGAGCACTATGTCCCGATAGTCGGCCAGTGCAGCGTCTAGTACAGCTGAGTACAGATGTGATGTGGGGAAGCTCGCAAATATATGATCTATGCTAGATTTAGTGACTTTATTTTTTCTTGTTTCAATTCTAGTATAATTTGAAATTCCGCACATCAACCCGCGCTCGCTGTGTGTTTGTAAATAAGTGTCCCTGTAAGATGAAATAGTTTTTAGGTCAATGTTGGAGTCGCCGTTTAGTAAAAGGTTTGTTTTAGTGTCGTATTTTGAGATGTACCTGCCAAGTTCTTTTACAAACAAATCCTTGTTTCTTTTTGGGGGCTTATAGATTGCACACACAACTACATCTCAGTTTTAAGATACCCGTTATCTTTTCGAACATGATACTTTTATGTGGTATTAATGTAAACTTGAGATGGTTTTTAACAAAGGCAATGATACCGCCTTCCCGTAGCGTAGATCGCAATTGGTAGTACATATTATAACCCGGTAAATTAAAAAGATTAACAATCATATCTGTTATACCAACTTCTGTTAGAGTAATTAAGTCTATGGGGTATTTGGAACTATGAATAACTTGTTGAAGCTTCGTAAAATTCTTTATGAGTGATCTTATATTAAAATGTAAGCTAGTAAGTAATGCATGACGTTTTGGGGGTAATTGTTGAAAAAAGTTATGTATATCGTTACAGTTAACAAATTCTTTAATGTTTATAGTCATAATAAAGTTTGAGGAGTAGTTAATAAGTATGTAGGTAGGTAGGTATATTCGATCAATGGAAAACAAAAAGTAAAAAATATGATCAAGAGGTTTTAGGTTTTAGGAGTAATTCAATATCATTATCTGTACGAATATAGTAACTTTTAGTATTAGGACCTTTCCTGACAAGTACTTTACCGTCCTTACACCAAATATATTGGACGATTTTACTAAGTTTCGCTTTGGTGTTATATAGTAGAGTTTTTAAATACATAGTAAGGGCCTCCCTGATGTACACTCGCTGTTCAGCTACTTCCTTCGGCGAGTTTGGTAGGATAGTTCCCACGGAGAGACATTTCTCTTTACCAGCTTTAATCCATTGTTTTTAGGCTGCCTTTGTTTTCATCTCAACGAGGATTGGATTAGGGCGGTCCTTAGAGCTGGGCAAGCGTTGCGAAGATTGAATGTCACTCACCTTGGTATTTAGTTCTGAAGCCAGCGTTTCTAGGACTTTATTAACGTCTTTGAGGGAAGCCTGCGATTTCTACCATATTTGATAAAGATTTCTGCTGAAACGTTTTTATTTCTTGCTCTACTATGCTCACTCTAAGTTCAAGGTTTTTGTTCTTATTTTGTAGGTCTTGGTTTTTATTTTCGAGTTCTTTTATTTTGTTATCGTATTTTTTAGGGTTTGATCAATAGTACTTAGTTGATCACCCAGGAAATCAATTGAAGTTTCTAGATTCCCGATTTCTTCCCGGAACGTTTTCTTTAACTCCTGACTGATGTCCCTGATAAGCTTCTGGGTGTCAATCTGGGTATTCAAAGAATTCACAATCACGGAGTCATCGTCATCAGCCTCTTCGTGTGGAGTGAAAAAGGATTTAACAGTGGATGGGCCGGCTCGAACCGGGGTGGTACCACGACCACACAGAATACCAGCGTGATGTAGAGGTTTACCTCTGCGTTTCGCTTGGTGAGTGCAGGTGGCCGGAGGCCCTTTTTACTGGAAATGAGGCATTCCATCTTAGTCCTCACGGGTGACAACGCATCTACATTTTGAATTGTAATAGAGGATAGATGTAGATGTCTATGGGCCGCAGCAACCACTTACCATCAGGTGGACTGTGTGCTCGTTTGTCACCCTTATCCTATAAAAAAAAAAACCTACGCGAAACGTTTTTCATACATTCCTCGCAGCTCCACTGGATGTTCGGCGAATTGTGTAGAGTATTAATCTGTTTATTACACAGCTTGGCGCAGGACGGATTCGAATGGACAGTAATGTTGCACCTGCTACATACCAGACCCGGCGCTTTTTTGGTAATATTTTTGTTACAGTTAACACACTTCACCAACACCATTGTGGGTGGTTGAAAACAAAGATACACAAACTGTTCGCAACGGCGCACTGACGTGAACTCCAATAGTTTACAAAAAAACTCCAATGGTGTCCAAAAGAAATATTATACTTGAATTTAAGCAATAATTGTATTTAAAAATATATTTATTACGGAGCTATTTTACTCTGACAACTGACATTGACACAATGACTTATGAAGAGCTATCGTATTATCGTATCATAAAACCATCTATGCAAACAATGCTGTAGTATTTGAGTTATAAGAAAGTGGCCATATTAACTGGATCTGAATCATCTGAAGCTACATTAAGATCTTCACTCTGATAATTCTTCTTAATCTACATTTTTCGTCATTTGCGTGATATGATCTATCTTCAAAGGTGTTTGGTCCCCAACAATTCGAATTAGTTTTAAATAATTTTTTTTATAGGATATGGGTGACAAACGAGCACACAGTCCACCTGATGGTAAGTGGTTGCTGCGGCCCATAGACATCTACATCTATCCTCGTTTGCGAATCAAAATGCAGATGCGTTGTCAAACGTGAGGACTAAGATGGAATGCCTCATTTCCAGTAAAAAGGGGCTCCGGCCACCTGCACTCACCAAGCCAAACGCAGAGGTAAACCTCTTCTTCACGCTGGTATTCTGTGAGGTCGTGGTACCACCCCGGTTCGAGCCGGCCCATCCTGTCGCAAAAGCTGCCGCGTGACTCTACCACTGTTAAAAATTTATTTTCTAAAACCCAACCGCAGTTTTCAGGGCCGCGATTTTATACAGTATGGACCGGTTGCATGGAGCCACATAAAATTGACGTAATATGTAGTGCGCAAAATTTTTTGTACCAGCACGGTAGCATAATGTTAGAGTCAAAACGTTTTACTTTAAAAAAATTCATTGTCTACCTTAGCGGAGTAACTTTTTACAAAAATGCGATACCTGGCATCGTTCACACTAGTGCAGTGCTTGATCCCATACATATTAGCAGTAAACTCTTAAATAGCCTATACACTACATTGTTATGACGCAAACATATTTTTTTTGAAAATTATTAAAATTAATTTAATTTTCGAAAGGCAAGCTATTGTAGTTTTTTGTATGATATTCTGTAACTTTTAAGCATTGATATTGAACAGAACTATTTTTTTCTAACCTGATAGCAATCTAAAATTATCTGAGCAAGGGGGTGAGGAAATTTTTTTTGGTACAATGAGGGCTCGTCATAAATAAGTTAGGGAACCCCTGCTCTAAGGGTATGCACTAATTTTCAGGACTTATAAGATAAATTCTTGTTGTTGCTTCAGTAGTTTACAACATGGAAGAATGTAAATAGCTATCTTATAGCTAAAACTGATTAATTTATATCGACTTTATTCATTAGAAATATTCGTATTTAAACAACATTTACGTAAATATCTTAAAATAGTCTATGCCTAAAAAGAAGTTAAAATTTATAAGCATACTTAACTGTTTTTTACGTGGTAGAGCCATGGTGCAACTGTACGTATTAGTAGTATAGTTGTAGCACAAATGGGTCGGCTGGACCGGGGAAGGTTCAAGCTCTCACAGAATACCAGCGTAAAATAGCAGCTTAACACTGCTATGTTTCGTATGGTGAGTGTAGATAATCGGAGGCCCTTTTTACTGGTAAAGAGGCATTCCATCTTAGTCCTCACCGTTGACAACACATCTGCAGTTTGATTCATAATTGAGGATAAATGTAGATGTCTATGGGTATTAAAAACTTACTTCTTTGTTTAGATACCTATATTGGATTTTGTGGTGGCATTTTTGGGTAGGAAGAGGGAAACGGAAGACACAGTCGTCCAACTCCTATATCAGGTTTAGATGTAACAGAAAAAATAAAGATACTTTATTTAAAACCTCAATACTTCGGATGTTGAGACCAATTGGTTGTTGATTGTATTGTTGTAGTTGAGGAACATTGGCTACAAAGTGATGATAGCATTAAAAAAGCGAGTTAACTGTTATGCTCAAAGAATAAAATAAAATTCAAGTTAATTAATTTTTTGTATTTATAAGTACCTACGATTTTTATTTCCTCATAATTTATTATAATTTTTTGGGAAGCACTAAATTCATCAGTGACAAGTCCACTGCATTTAGAAATTTTCTATTTATCTATAGGTACGCTGAATCAATTTATCGATTCGGATAGCTTTTGTCCGCATCAAAAGTGAAATAATAATCACTGAAATAAAATAATTGCAGTACTTATAGTAAAAATACGTAATGCATGTTAGAAAAATAAAATATATAATTTTTTATTTTTCTAACATGCATGACCTTAAAGTTATATGATTTTTGTAATATTTTACCTAGTTTTTATTCACTGTTTGTTTCAGCCATTGCATTTTTCTGCCGACTCCCAAAAAGGAGACGGTACTCAATTCGACTGTATGTTTTTTATGTGTGTTACCTCATAACTTTTTACTGGGTGAATCGATTTCGCTGATTCTTTTTTATTTGCAAGCTGGTACATCTCGTGTTGTCCCATCAAGGGACAGTAGTTAGTCAGACCAATAGTTTTTAAGTTATTCTTAATAACTTATATTGAAGTCGGCTGTACAAAATTTTAAATTTTTTAAATTATTTAACAGTGGTAGAGCCACGCGGCAGCTTTTGCTGTCGCACGGATGGGCCGGCTCGAACCGGGGTGGTACCACGACCTCACAGAATACCAGCGTGAAGTAGAGGTTTACCTCTGCGTTTCGCTTGGTGAGTGCAGGTGGCCGGAGGCCCTTTTTACTGGAAATGAGGCATTCCATCTTAGTCCTCACGGGTGACAACGCATCTGCATTTTGATTCGCAAACGAGGATAGATGTAGATGTCTATGGGCCGCAGCAACCACTTACCATCAGGTGGACTGTGTGCTCGTTTATCACCCTTATACTATATAAAAAAAAATATTTATCTATTCTACAATATACCATCAAGAACTAAATCACTTAATATTCAGTTTCTACTATTTAAACACAAGGGGAGTAGGTATAACAGATGTAACTTGGATGTAACATAGCATAATATTTACTGTGAGTTTTTGGTCCACTAGGTCATTTGCTCCTTGTTGAAAGATACATTTTGAATGAAAATATTTTTACTTTGACTAAAGGTGTTAAGGCTCTTTTTCTGTAAAGAAGTCCGCCTGGGTTGGTACTGCCCTTTTACACTTGCCTCCGAGCGGCCGTGCATCCACTGCTGTGTTTATTTTTGCAGAACTAGAGGCTGTGCGACTTTTCATTTTCATCTTTGGCCTCAGTTGCAATTTCTGATAACATAGCTGTTGCCTCCTATCTTTAAAGTTGGTTGAGGGTGTCGATGGGTCGCAGTAACCACTTATCATCATGAAGTAGATACATTAGTTCGTAGTCAAAATAGTTTTTTTTTAAACGTACCACCAGTAAAAACGCAAATAGAGATTTACTTACTCAACGTAATTAACTTGCATTTAATCTAAGCCATAAGATGGTAGGTAAAAGCTTAGATAGTGCGGCAGACAAGGGGACAATTGGAAAAATCGCAATACTTTCAAACGCATAAACAACACCTTGTACCGATGCACAAATATTGGTAATATCGAGTTCGAGGTTAGGACCTAGGAAACAGTAAGTTATTTCGAATTCTTTAAACAAAACGGTACAAATAAAACATGGTTTGCATACACACTCCTTTATTGTAATGACTTAGGTGTTTCACGCTAGTTTTAATTATCTGTTACAAAGTGATATTTTACATTAACGACCTTTTCACAGTCGGAATTATATTCTTTTCAAAATAAACTTAATATTCAGGGTTTGTTTTATATTTCAGGGTACTAAAAACACTAACCTAACTTTGGTTGAAATTTATTATTTTAACCAAGTGGATCTCATAAATTCATATGTAATATGTTTCATATATTTCTTAAAATAACATTTTTTAAAATAAAATTATTGACGTAATTGAATAATTGTATATCACATTCCAATTCAATTCCAGTTGTATATTAAAATATTAATGTAGCGTGTTAAAAATGGACGGTGTATATTAAAATCCTCTTTTTTAATAAAGAGAAAATAATGTCTTAATCAAAATTATAGCAAACAAATACTTTATCACGGACCTAAAAGACAGAGAGACCACATACCTACATTTGAAGTGATGCTTAAACTAAGCCGAAATCATTATTATAAGAACTCGCATTCACACACACATATGCATTGAAATCATTTGCGACCAAAAACATGGTTAAAGGCGCATTACGGGTTGATAAAGAAAGAAAGACGAGTGTCTGCGTGGGTTGTGTGTGAGTGCGTGACGAGAAGTTGAGCATAGTTTCGACGTCACTGGAAATGTATAGCGTTCTGTCTATATTTCTTTGTAGATGAGCTGAACACTTTTTAAACAAATTATAAAAAAATTGATATAATAAACCATTTTTTTTAAACGAACTCTTTGCTTTACGTTTCTTTTGTTTGTAATTTATCATGACGATTCACAACTTAGAAAACACAAAAATACTTGTTATATAAGAGCCCTACAGCTAAAAATTGCCTATTAATAAATAATTTCGAAAAATACAGGAGGAAAAAACGCCCGTCATCGCCCAGCATCAGCCTGTGAACAATAAATATTATATTATTAAAGGTGAAAAAAAAAGTGAACACTGTTAATGTATCAGTAATCCTTACCACTATTATGTGATTAAGTAAAAAAAAAAACTGTGTTATGTAATTTTGTACAAATGTATTTTTATGACCTCAGGCCGGCGATAGCAACGACCGAAAATTCTTTATTTATTGGTCTGAGTCCTAGTACTAAAGTTAAAAAGTAAAGTTACAGCTTATATACGTCCCACTGCTGGGCACACACAGGCCTCCTCTCACTTCTGACCTTCTAAGAGTGTTTTAGGGCAAAGAAGTGGCCACCACAGAGTACTTTTGTGTCCGCCACGCTGCCCTAATGCGTGTTGGCGGACTTCACATGTCTTTGATATATTTTTTATATCTCAAACATGTAGGTTTCCTCACGATGTTTTCCTTCACCGCTGAGCACGTGGTAAATCAGCACTTAAAATTGCAATTAAGTATTTCATTGGTGCCGTCGGGGATCGTACCTGATTTGCTCGCGTAATGTGAAATTTACAGCGAGCGCTAAGTCGTGATACAACTCTTCCCAGTCCTAGGGATAGTATAATAGTTATTTATTAATAAATCACACATAGACATAGCTGACTGCACAATTTAGGCACACTATTCAAACTTAACACTCATTGTCCCGTGAGTCATTTAAGAACATTTCAATTGGTTAAGTATTGTGTTTTGCGGACAGGGAAGTTATAATTAAATTATTATGTAAAATCAGTAGATGTAATTTATTTTGGTTGTTCATTTTCTTTTTTTTAAAATAAGTTTTAATTATGTGCTTTTAGTTAGAAAGTTTGATATTCGCAATTTATCGCATTTAGCATCTGAAACGTATGTTTAGATTAAATGTTACAAAAACCATCGTGCATATTATAGTCGTGCGTATAGTATATTTAGTGTAGTAATAAATAAAATAAAATACAGTTTTGTAAAAAGATCAAATTTCGCTTTTATTAGGGGAAGCAGAAGGAATGGTGCTCATTGGGCAATACCGCTCACTCAAATAACTTGATAATAATTTAAAATTAAAAAATTTTGTACAGCCGATTTCAATATCAGTTATTTAAGAATAACTCAAAAACTATTGGTCTGACCTTGATCTAATTCATATGGGACCACTAGAACTATCAGTTTTCATATAAAAAAAGAATCATCGAAATCAGTACACCCAGTACAAAGTTATGAGGAAACACACATAAAAAAAACAATTACTCGAATTGAGTACCGTCTCCTTTTTGGAAGTCGGCAGAAAACGGTGCACAGATAAACCTCAAGCGGTCTGAAGTGCTTGGTGTGTGACGCATAAGCAGGCAGTGACATATGGTATCGCTGTGCCACATAAAAACTTTGGTCTCATACCATGGGTTCTGGATGGGATTCTCCAAGGATAGATCAGTGATTTTTGTACCTAATATTAAAGTCAGTTGATTAGTCATAGTGATTACTTCTAATAAGGAAGAGTTATGGTTAATTACGATTGGTAGCCTATACTTTAGTTGAATTAAGAAGTGTGAATATTGAAAATCCATCTTACTTTTTATATTGAAACAAAATAAAAAATGACCTTTGAGATATGAGCATAATTATCTCGAAGCCTGAGCGGTATTATTCATTGTCAGGGGCAATGGCGCTCAAAGCTGTTTTTTTGTAAGGTTTCCTGCTGATTAAATGTAAAAGATAAATTCTTTAGTGTTAGAATACGAATTACCATTTATTTGAATTTTTATTATTTTTCTTTTATTTTTAATACAAATCAATTAAAAAAAGAGCGTTTTTCTCTTAAGTGAACGGCATGCCAACTGCCGCAAAATTTGCGCTCCTTTAGATTTTATTTATTTTATATGATAAACATGTTTATTGATATTATTGATGTGATACCTTCACCCTATTGTTAGTATGCAGGATAAGAATGTTAGCTTGAGAAATTTAAATAATATTTTATTTGAAAAATCGAATTGTGACGATTTGTTGCGAAGGTAAAGGTGCAGTGTTATTTCGTTATCTTACAAGTTTCTTACATTTATATTTATATGTACTTGTTACATCATAGGCGTATAAGGAACAAGCTAGAAGCATAGCCAGCACGAACTGATCAATGTTTTAGTTTCGAGACTTTAGGTATTCTGACTGACGGCGGCAGCGGTAAAAGATTATTTCCGTATCTAGCGTGAAAATTTTTATCTAACGACGCTTCGTTCACGCTTACTTTCTTATTTACACACATTTTCATAGTTTTGTCCTGAAAATGATTACATATCAGGTTTGGAATTCATGATCATGAAGCATTGCATGAGCTGCGGAATATAATAACTCTTATATTTATAGGTATTTACTTACCAAGGCTTCAGTCTTCTTACGTAAATTGGCTCTAGAAAGTGTGAGGGCTAATTCCGATTGCAGTCTACTAGATATAGGTTCATCGTCAGGAATTAAATGACCATCGACTTTATCTCCATTAAGAAAATCCAACTTTAATGGTTCCCTCCTACCGACATTATTAACGTATTCCCCTATAGTAACTGATACGGGTCTTGCAATTTTTTTCATAGTTGCCGTTCCATTTGGCGCTTTAATAAAATAGTTAGATGGTGGTTTAGCTTGAACATTCAGAGGATTTTTTAATTTATACGATTCTAATGACTCTATTTCTGCATTTTCTTCTTTAATATTTTTTAAATTATACTGTAATTGAGAATCG
This sequence comes from Parnassius glacialis, assembly GCA_033319125.1. Lineage (NCBI taxonomy): Eukaryota > Metazoa > Arthropoda > Insecta > Lepidoptera > Papilionidae > Parnassius > Parnassius glacialis. The sequence goes on along the minus strand of JAVANC010000006.1, from coordinate 23,026,315 downwards.
CTTTTGGTATTATAATCAGGAGTCGGTGTTCGATTAAGTGTTCCATTCTTTCTGATATTCGAATTTACACGATCTATTTCTTGTGGTTTCGGCTTTTGATTATTAACGCTTTTACTTTCACCGTTTTGATGACCATTCGCTATTGGCATCTGAAACATAAAACTTATTGAGTAAATCGTTCAGTTTTATTAAAATAGTGTAAGAATCTCATGACACATTTCACACATTCAATACATATACACAATTTTGGATAAGCCGAAAAACAAAATAAGGACAGGATGAGCTCATAAATTAGTGGTGTCTCATATATAATTAGAAAAAGTACCGAAAAAACTGTATTTGGAAGTCAAAATTCAGCAGTATCGTGCATAAGCAAAGGTAAATATCATAGTCGTAGTGATTAAAAATTATAGTCTTAGGACTAAGGCGTTATATGTACTATAAATATTTAGGTCAGGAAGATTAGAACATCAAGTAGTTTTAATCCGGCTATTCTAGTATAAAGTAAAATAGAATAAAAAAATAAGGAATATGTAGAAAAATATATTCGGTAAAGTGTAATACGAATATATTGGTAATAAATAATAATGGCATCTAATTGTTTATGAAAAAAGTTTGTTTTACAGTAGTTTTATAAAAGCTTTGGTTAACTGCACATAAAATCAAATGATACTTTATTAAAGTAATAATAATAGTAATGTTTACTTTATTTGCCCTCACATGTTTACATTGCCTTTTAATAATATTGGAGGTATAAACATTTTAATTTGTGAGAGCCTGGTGTTAGGACTACGAAAAACCTGACTGAGAGAACAACCAAACAGAGTAATAAATTTCTCAGATAAATCATTTTGATCAACCTGCAATTTGTTTTCTTACTAAATAAGGAATACAAAAACAAAATGTATTTTAACAACTCACCGGAGGCGGAGGTGGCGGATTGTCCGTTTTTTCCGTGTGTTGTAATTCATCATTAATTTTGGGAGATTCCGTTGCGATGGCCTCGGGTTTTCTCAATTGAAGCGATGATTGACGATCCTTGCAACAAAACATTTAATGGTATAAATAAAAGAAGACGAAAGTAACGATTTCTTATATTTACGCGAACACTACACATTGAATAAAACTATTTTTACGGATTTTATCGCGTTTAATTAACTTATTTGATATTCCCAACGTTTCGTTTGCTTTCCAGCAACCATGGTCACGGGGGACTGAGGTGATTGACGTCCCGATGTTAGAGTTAACCCGGAGTACCTTCAGCTTTTTTAATTAATAATTTTGGTCCGATCTACGCAGAATGAACTGTGTCTTGAAGTCTTGCAGTGGTATGCTTGGGTTTAGTTTTAATTTTATGAATTACAGGATCAATTAAAAGTAGCAGCCAAGAAAGCCATTGAAAATACTTTCAATGGCTTTCTTGGCTGCTACTTTTAATTTTTTTTTAAAAAAACGTTACCCCCACACTAGGACTTTCTCCTGTATTGTGGAGGCAGTTTACAAACACAAATTACACAAGGACAAATATCCAGACCCGGAACAATTATTTGTAGGTCATACAAATACTTGCTCCGTGCGGGATTCGAACCCGCGCCCCCCAGCGCAGCAACTCATTGCTAAGCCACTGCGCCACGGAGCCGTAATTGACTTTTTTGAAAGTATTTTCAATGGCTTTCTTGGCTGATTTATTTCATAAATAATAAATTTTTTAGGGCATCGGCTCCAAAAATTATTCAGACTAAAAAATCTACAGAATTCGTTATGTTTAAATAATTAACAAACAGTGAAACGGACCGATTCCGATACTTTGCTCCTTGGCACCGTGATTTAAAGTAATAAAAAATATGTTGATGGTTTATTAAAGTTTTATAAGGTTTTTCTTTTACTAGGGTGATATTAAAACCTTTAAAAAAGGACAAAGTTACAATGCAAATTATTTTTTTCATTTTTGATAAACTGACAAGGTAGGTATTTAAAATTCAGTAGGTGGTATGAAATACGAAAAGTGTGTGTTACGTGAAGATGTACCTACATACAAGTGCTTGCAAAAAAATGTTTGATTAACTAATTACGGCATTTGTTATGCTAAATTAAACAATAGCAAAGTGAAGCCTACCATGCCACTGTTTACAACTAAGGACCAACATCAACTTTTTAAGTCTGTACTCTCTCTGTCTTTCCCACTGTACAAACACTTTAGCACTTCGATATACCGCCAGTCAACTTGACATCGCTGAAATCACTATAGCTCCGCCCAAATTTCAACGAAATCGAAGCTTTAGTCCACATACGCAAGACAAAGTGGCCGATTGTACTGCATCACCACAATTCTGCCTCACGCTTTCGGATAGTACCACCATGGAGGACGGAATTGAAGACATTCTAAAGGACTTCAAGTACTGGTTTTCTATCCACATTCAGAAGCTCCGCTGTAATTCCATCGTCGCCAGGGGCCTTATCGTTTTTAAGGTGCTGGAGAGCCATTCTAATCTCGCTCAGACTGACTGGGATAGTGTCGGGTAAGACTTGTCCTTGAATCGTCACTCACACTTGCGTGTTATGTACTGTATATATACTAAATTTTTATTGCAGCTGTCAAGTGCAATAAAAATTTTAGGTAATGGCGTGTTATGAAAATTGCGTTGCTTTAAATGGATTGAATGTAAGCGATTGCGCTTTTCTTCATTCACAAGGTCAGCTTCTCATATCGATTTTCAGTTTTTAACCATGTATTAACTTGATATTAAGACTTACTTAATTTACTAACATGACTTGTCCTGGATATATTATGGCCGAATATTCGACGCTTCGGACTAAAATCTTGTAAGATTTTTGGTATAATATATCTGGCAATATCGTTATTCATTGCACTTCCAATTAAAAAAAAATCTTAGAACTAGTTTAACACAAGTGTCCTCGATGAAATATGTTACAATCTAAACTAAACAACAACAACGTCTGTATAACATGTATATATGTCTTCATTTGAATTACCTGGAAAATAAGGGTCAAAGTCGTGATATTTAATCAGTGATCTTTGACATTGAACTTTGAATACATAAACACTGACACTGGCAACAGCGCGAAAATACATAAGAAACAAGTGAATGACGTAATTTTCATGCGCTGCCGCTTGACTAAAGTATAACCACGACGCACAATATATCTCGTAGTAAGTGGAAAACATAATTACACGTGAAAGGTGACTTAATTAGCTTAGGCTCACGAAATTTGTACATTTGGGACGACTGTTTTTATTAGTAGGTACAATATTCTTATTTTATAAATGCTGGCAAGATTTACAAAATATAACTTTAATTTGATAATACAGTGGGACAAAACGACTATTTTCCGTTTAACATTTCGACAAGCGACAGGCATCTACAGTATACGAAATATTGTTTTTTTATAGATATAGTCTTATCTAAGTTAGCTATCGATCGTGCACTATTAAACTGATAACTGGAAGGGAAAATGATTCACACCTAAAAAACGAACGTCAATATGGATCAATATATTTATTTACAGATATATACTATGTATTTATATACAGAATTATTGAAATACAAAAAAGGTCTTTGCATTCCATTATAACGTAAGTATCGAATTTACAACAAATATGAAATTAATTTATTTTTATTTCTTCAATGTAAAATTTCGATTTTAAAACTTTTTTAATCGACGGCAGTTTTAAATTGGAGTTTTCCTAGAGAAGAAAGTGCTAGCGTACAGGGTCGTCTTTTAAAGAAAAAACTATAATAAGTTTTTTTTATATAAAAAAAGTTATCAGATTCTAGTCCGAATAGAAATCTATAACTCGCTCCATTTACTTACTTCATAACATTGAATTACGAACAATGGCTTTGATTTAACATTTTTCTTCATTTTAACAGCAATCACAATTCACTAGAGAAACAATTGCACATTCGCACTGGTACGTTACAAAACGCACTATTAACTTAAATTATGGTTGCAACGAGTTAATATTTCGTTGAATAGGATTTATTTGAACAGCGCGTAGTAAACAACCGCTGAATAAAAAGCAAGACCGTGTGAAGGTCATCGATAATTTTTCCAACGCGAGGAAAATCGCAGTACGGTGAATTTATTTTGTGAATCGAATAGCTATGGTGAATCAGTTATTATTTCACAGTAACCGTACACCATGAGCGTTACGAGGTAACTAACAGAGGCGATATACTGACGTGGGTTCGGTTCGGGCACCTGAGAGTTGCTGGCAGGTGCGGGGTGCGCAGACGTTATCAGCGTGGACCGTAGAGTCATTCCGTACGAAATCACAATTCACAAATCAGTGCTATAGAATCTCTGCAGTTGCGGAGTGCTTAGCGCAGGTAAAGTCCGTAGCCTACAAATCGACAATGACGTCGGTAAAAAATATACTCGGTCAGTAAACACACGGCACGACGACCGCAAGCAAGCGTGCGGGTCTCGTGATCAGATGCAAATTAATGTTGTATGCCCTGATAACTTCTGAGAGGGTAATTTATGCATAGTTTTAATAATATCAAGAACTAATTCTAAATGGCTATACTGTCAACAAAAATATTTTACAATAATGTAGATTTATAGTAATGTAGATTTGTTTGTTTATTTATCGAGGATCACCAACAGAATTTACAAAAATGTTCACATATTTATCATTTTCTATAGTAGTAAAATAATTGTAACTTTTTTAACAGGCGATCACAACATGAACCAAATATACTAGGTATACAAAGTATGAAAATAATTACACTAAAGTTAGAGGTAATACTTGTTACACTAAAGTTAGAGGTAATACTTGTTTAAATATCAAAAGATCATGTAGGTCAGTTATTGTGAATTCTACAAGTTTATTTATTTGTGATTTTTTATTCCTAATTTATAGGTGTCATTGAATATATCAAGAATATTTAAAAATAAAACTATAAGGCTAATTAAAGAAAAATACTGTTTTTTAAATTGACAATAAACTGCTATTGTATACTTTATATACTACTTGCTATTTTGTAATCTACTAGTTATTTCCCACGGATTAACTTGTGTAAAAACTGAAGAGAAGGGTACTTTCCATCACTTCAACACAAAATTATTTTTCTGTGCTGTTCTCGAACTATTTACGAAATTTCAAATGAATCCGTTCGGCCCTTTTAGCGTGAATGCATAACAGTCAAACAGACAAACGTTCACATTTATAATTTTAGTAAGAACAAGATTTTAAATCTTGTTAAAATATGGTTGTTTGTAAAAACAAAAACTGCAAGCCACAAATAGAAACAAATTAGAATAAGAAAATATACAAAACTGTTATGTATCTATGACTTCTAATTTATGTAATTGTAAAAAAATCAAAAAATATTTACTACATGTACAATATTGGTACAAAATATTAACAACTAGTTTTTCGCTCCGCGTTGTTACTCGCGTCCAATTTATAGCGCATACCGCATAATACAATACCGAGAGCTCAAGCTATCGCATGGAAACTTTCTCATATTTTGGAATAAACATGATCGCAGATTTTAAGTTAAACTAAGGCTTTTCATTTAAAAAAATCCTTTATCAAATAACAATATACATTAATAAAGTACAACGTAACAATATCCTTATAACTAAGTAATGTTCGGATAAAAATTACAAACCTTTTTTGGTTATAAGAGGCCGGGGAAAATGTTTTTGCTACTTATTTTGTTTGTTTAAAATTGAAGAAAAATTTCTTTGGTTGTATTGTTTGTATCTGACTGGTTTTAATATCAATAGATATAGGACAACAAAAAGGAACATAAAAAGTAAAAAACACTTTTCCGCCATTTTACAATTATTTTTCTGTTCGCCAAAATGAGTGTATCTAACGAAGAAATTCGATACATTTTGAAGTTTTATTACAAAAAAGGGAAAAACACGACTCAAGCCGCGAAAAAAAATTGTGACGTTTATGAACCTATTGAAGTGTCAGTAAGAGTAGCACAAAGTTGTTTTTTTTTTTTTTGCGGTTTTCGGTGGTGAAGGAAAACGTTGTACAGTAGGGTAACGTATTGAACTCTTCCCTTTTCCAAAAAAAAAACTCAGAAATATTATTTAGATGCATGTGCCCAGCTATGGGACTTTTTAAGGCTGGTTCCTTTTTAACTGAAGTAGAACATCTTAATAATTGCCCATGTAATAGATAGGCAGGCGGTATTAAAAAAAATAAAACTTAAATCCTTGATTTGATTGGTATCCTAGCTCTACATCACGTCTTTACCGTTAATATATTTTAGAACTACTTAATAAATTTTACATTGGTATATGAGTAAAACATTTATTTTTATTATTTACTGTGTTCTAGGTATGAGTATATCACTATAGAACATTATTTTACATAATTTAATTACGATTTCTGAGATTAGATTAAATGCACTTAATGACTCAACGCCACCATTGCACGAATTTGTACCTATACTTCGTACCCATACTTCAGAATATTAATCATAACTTATGTTAGAATGAACCGATTTTGGTAAAGCAAAGACTAAATGTAATTCGAAGATACGCCTTATGATTTCGTAAATGATTCTTTTGTGATAAATTAGTACTTTATAGGTGATACGTTCATAAACAAACAGACAGACAGTCAATTCTAAAAATGATAGTAAATGTATTTAATTACTTTTTTATTATTTCTTATTTGTTGAAAATGTGGTAGAGTCATGCTGCAGCTATATTACTGGTATGGTTGTAGCACGAATGGGTCGGCTCGACCGGGGAAGGACCACGCTCTCACAGAATACCAGCGTCAAATAGCAGCTTAACACTGCTGTGTTTCGTATGGTGAGTGTAGAGAACCGCAGACCCGTTTTACTGGAAAAGAGGCATTCTGTCTTAGTACTCACTGCTGACAACGGATCTGCATTTTAATTCACAAACGAAGAGATGCAGATGTCTATAGGCCACAGTAACCACTAACCATCAGGTGGACTGTGTGCTCGTTTGTCACCCTAATTCTATAAAAAAAAATTAAGTCTCTCTAGATCAAAGTGATTTACAATTTAGCTGTTACAAAAATATGAAATGTAGAATTTACATTTAATTTTTGACATTTTTTTATATGTATAGAAGATAATATTATAATCCGTCTAGTGATTGCGATAAATTGTGATTGAAGGGAGTAATAAAAGTGGAGAGTAATGCAAACCAAATATTTTTTTTATAGTATAAGAGTGACAAACGAGCACAAAGTCCACCTGATGTTAAGTGGTTGCTGTGGCCAATAGACATCTACATCTATCCTCGTTTGTGAATCAAAATCTAGACTAAGACTAAGATGAAATGCTTCGTTTCCAGTAAAAAGGTTCTCCAGTTCTCTACACTCACCATACGAAACACAGCAGCATTAAGCTGCTATTTTACGCTGGTATTATGTGGGAGCGTGGTCCTTCCCAAGTCGAGCCGACCCATTCGTGCTACAACTATACTATTAAAATAGCTGCAGCATGGCTCTACCACGTAGATTAATGTTACGTTTGCCATTCCACTTGCCAGGTGGTAATTGTAATATTGTATAGATATAGATAATACAATATAATCAATATTGAACATTGATTTGATTCTAAGAAAAAATATAATATATATATAATAGTTATACACTTTTTCTAGAACACATAGATATAGATCAACATGTAGAATGAACCATACAGTAACATTGTGTTAATAAATAGGCGAACACACATAAAATCTTGTTAAGTACTAAAAATATACCATAGAAAGATCGAAGTGAAAGTATCTTGTTGCTTAATTGCATTGCATGCGTCTTTTAAAAATTGAATATTATGATGCGGAACGGTTTAAAAAACAATTTTGTTTTGGCATCTTTCCGATTCATACATTTTTATAATGCTTACTCACGAGCATACAGTCCACCTGACGGTAAGTGGATGATGTGGCCCACAGATATCTTACATCTATCCTCGATTAAGAATCAAAATGCAGATGCGTTTCCAGTTGCCACCCCAGAGGACTAAGATGGAATGCCTCGTTTCCAGCAAAAAGGTTCTTGGTGCCTCTATACTCACCATATGAAACACAGCAGCATTAAGCTGCTATTTTACGCTGCTATTCTGTGAAAGTGTTGTCCTAATCAGGTCCAATGTGTGAGCGTTATTATTAGGCATGGCAGATTAATCCTTACGAACGAAAGTTACTTAATCATCAAGACAATTTTATGAAAATAAACTTTGCTCTCATGTTATTTGGACGCATAGACTATACGTGAGTGATGCCAAAAGATAATAAAAACCGGTTAAGTGCGAGTCGCACTCTCGCACGACTCGCGCACCGAGGGTTCCGACAAATCCGTAGGTAGGTATATAAGTTTAAAATTATTAAAAATATTTTTATTATCTGATGTAACTAAAAAATTATGCTTTTTGCAATTTTCCCTTTATCTGTGCTATGAAACGTTGCTTTGTACCAAATTTCAAGATCCTGAGTTCACAGGAAGTACCCTGTAGGTTTTGATTCCCTAGCGAATGTCGAAAATTTGCAGCATAACCGGCTGTATCTTTTGATTGCGTTGGCTTAGAAGCAGAAAGAAGTAGAAGAAGTATAAATTTCAGCTTGATACCTTCACGTGTTTCTGAGAAAAAGGGTCTTGACAGACAGACAAACGGACAACAAAGTGATACTATAAGGGTTCCGTTTTTTCCTTTTGAGGTACGGAACCCTAAAAATTTAAATAATTCAACACGGCTCGGTGTGTGAATGACGCATAAACCCTAGTCGCCTGATGAAAACCGAGAGAAACCAGCAGTGAACGCTTCTAGGAGCACGGTGGGATGTCACGCCGCGCGACTAAAACGCGTGATATACGTGGGTGAAACCGCGGGGCGCAGCTAGTACGTTATACGGGTCATTTCTTAGAAATTTTGAAACAATGTCAGCCTTAGTTTAATTAACGATACAATTTGTTATAGTTTTGACCAAATTTCGTTAGATATTTTAACAAAATAATACAAAAACTACAACGTTTAATCATAGAAGCTTATTGTAACCAGCCTCATTTTTGTAATTGATAAAACAATGTGGATTAAACGCTTCGACCTTGTTTTCTTTTACAGAATTTTATACCTACACTAGGTTGTTACTGGTTTAAATTTTTTCTTGAGTAGTTTACTTAAAAATACAGGATTCGATTATTTATACAAGACATTAGATATATTAACATTTCTGTGACAGACCACGCAGAAAATTTTGCGAAAAGCGGTTTTCTTGGATGAAACACCGACTTGATGTTCCAATTAAAAATTTACGTCCACATTATTTACGAGCTTAATTTTTTTATAGATGAGAGAGCAAACGAGCATGCGGCTCACCCGATGGTAAGTGTCGATCGCCGCCCATGAAAAACTGCCATATCATGGTAATTACAGGTGCGTTGTCGGCCTTTTAAAAAGGAACACACACAGATATCGTGCCAGGAAGAAAACTAGTAAATCGCACAGGGGTGGACCGCCAAGCATCCAGATGGTGTAAATGATATTGTGAGTTTTGTTGCGATGTGCAATGGTGGAAATTGGCGTGCTGGAATTATTCCGAGTAATTTCCCTAAGAACCCCCGTGATAAATACGATACAAAATGCAAAGAATGCATCAACTCTTCACAGCGCTATTGAATCGAGTCAATCGGCAAGAACTCGGTTATAGACGATTCGAGCCGCTCTTCACTGGATGCGGTCAAGTGGAAGCAATTGGCACTGGTGTGCTCCGGCCGAAAATATTTTTGCACGATGGTTTTTTATGTCTTTTTTGAAATATTGGTCATGTGTAACGTCCATGTCACATCTATGCTGGCGGTTATTGCGAGCACTACGCTTGAAGCTGTTAACGAGTATGTTTACTTCGGACAAATCGTCCGACTAGGTAAGTCCAACTTCGACCGAGAGGTCAATCGACGGATGCAACTCGGCTGGGCAACGTTTGCGAAATTACGACACATCTTCTCGTCAGGTATACCTCAAAACCTGAAAACGAGATTGTACAACCAGTGCGTGTTGCCTGTGATGATTTATGGATCTGAGATGTGATCCTTCACTGCTCTCCGTATGAGGAAGCTCAACGACGCTAAGCGAGCTACGCAGAGGGCTAAGCTCGGAGTTTCTCTGCGTCATAGACTTCGAAATGGCATCACAGCAATCCACAGTAAAACCACAGTAACCGACATAGCTCAACGGATTAGTAAGCTGAAGTGAAAATGTGCCTGCCATATGTAGCTCGTGGAACCGACAACCGATGGGGAATTGCCCGTAACGGTAGATGAAGTGTAGGGCATCCCTTCATTAGATGGAGTGACGACCTGGTAAGACATGCAAGAAGCCGATGGATGCAGGTGGCTCAGGACCGTGCTTTGAGGCACTCTTTGAGTAAGGTCTATGTTCAGTAGTGGACTTGTGAAGGGCTGTAATGATGATAATGATGATTTAAAATGTTGAATTTACAAACAAACACCATCCACCTGATGGTAAGTGGCTACTGATTCAAAGTTTTAATGGATTAGAGGTAAATTATAACAATATATATATACGTGATCTATTTTATGTTAAGGGTTCTGGTCTCACGAGCATTTACAAATAAAATGGCCACTTACCATACGGTCTGTGCTGTCTCCAACGTTCTTTTCCGTTTCATCGCTTGTGACATCTTGGTTTGCGAACATTTTTCGATGAACTTTCTTGAATTCATCTATTAATGCATCGTGTTGCTTTTTCTTGTCATTTTCTAACGCTTTTGGAACAGTCGGCTTTTTGACTGGATTTGGCATTTTATTGGTGTCCGGTGGGGTTTTCTTATTCTATATTGAAAATAACGAATTATTAGATTCTAAGAAAGATGAAAAAAATCATCAAAAAAGTAAAGTTACAGCCTTAATACATCCACAGACCTCCCATTTCTAGGAGGGTTATGGATTATATATTAGTCCACCGCGTTGCTCCAGAGCATTTTGGCCGAGCAAAACTTCTAATGTCTTCATTTTTTTAATTTCTCAGACATGCAAGTTTCTTCACGATGTTTTCGTTCACCAGCAAGCATGTGATAAATCAGCACATAAATTGTAATTTACAATTTCATTGGTGCCCTCGGGAAAAATCTAGTTGCTAGTGTAATAAAAACGATTGTTTAGTAGCGTAAATAACGATATTTAATTTTTATTTTATAGAATATAGATGACAAAGGAACGCAGTCCACGTGATAGTACGTTGGTAAGTGAGTGTTGTGTCCTACACTGCTTTTGAACGATAATACCTATCAATTGAACATTGCTATTGTTACTGTGCTCAAAACTGTCGATTGACGCAATGCAGATTTGTGCATAGACCCTATTATGGACAAAAAACTAGTATAGATACACCACAGTGCTCAATTTTACGCATATGTGATGAAATCGGTGCTAGGCCAAAATTCAATTTCACTCAAACAGATGGGAACAATCATTATACAACTATGAATGGAAATCAAAATTTTGTGTTTTTGTGACAATCAACAAGTATGGAGTCCAACTGGGAATGGGTTTTCGTAGGCAGTGTACCTAGCAACTACATCATGGTTCCTTGGTTTAGACATTGCATCTGTTGCGATAGGAGCCTCTCAAACTACCTTAATTCACTATAAATACCTTTTCACAAAAATGTTACATAATTTACTTATTAAACTTAAAGTTATATTTTAAGCTGTGTCTCGGCAGCAACGCAAAGTCAGGAATTCGCATTTAGAAAAACCCAAAATTAGAGGCTTTTTAGGTGCTAATTAGGTGCCAAGATTAAAAATTATGTGCTCTAAAATATAAATGGGCAGGGGCTCCCCAGTGCCAGCTCCTTCCACTTGACCGCATCCAGCGCAGAGCGGCTCGAATCGTCGACGACCGAGCCCTTTCCGATCGTCTCGATTCATTGGCACTGCGAAAAGATGTTGCATCCCTTTGCATTTTCTTTCGCATCTACCATGGGGAGTGCTCTGAGGAATTGTTCGGATTAATCCCAGCCGCCAAATTTCACGAACGCACATCGCGGCAGAACTCGCGATACCATCCACACCATCTGGATGATTGGCGGTCCACCACTGTGCGATTCAGAAGATGTTTTCTTCCTCGCACAATATCCTTGTGGAATCGATTACCATCACTTAACAGTGGTAGAGCCACGCGGCAGCTTTTGCTGCAGCACGGATGGGCCGGCTCGAACCGGGGTGGAACCACGACCTCACAGAATACCAGCGTGAAGTAGAGGTTTACCTCTGCGTTTCGCTTGGTGAGTGCAGGTGGCCGGAGGCCCTTTTTTCGGGAAATGAGGCATTCCATCTTAGTCCTCACGGGTGACAACGCATCTACATTTTGATTTGTAATAGAGGATAGATGTAGATGTCTATGGGCCGCAGCAACCACTTACCATCAGGTGGACTGTGTGCTCGTTTGTCACCCTCATCCTATAAAACACCATCAGCGATTTTTCCGGACCGATACGACTTAGGGACCTTCAAGAAAAGAGCGTACTACTTTTTAAAAGGCCGGCAACGCATCTGCAATTCCCTCCATGGTGTTGCAGTTGTTCATGGGCGGCGGTAGTCACTTACATCAGGTGAGCCGCATGCTCGTTTGCCCCCTCTCCTATATAAAAAAAAATTCACCGCGACGAACTGCTAAAATTTGCGTTGCTAGCAAAACGTATCGCTAGCAACGCAATGAAGTTATTAGATATACGATAAATATTAATAGCAAGGAATTAAGTCTTAATTAGGTGTTGTAAGTATAGGCAATGGGAAGACGCCCCTAATAAACATAAAGTCGTTATTCAGAACAAAGCAGATGCAAAATTCAGGTTTTTTGAAAATTACAATAGAGTCAAAATTGCTTTTAGAAAAAACCCAAATTAGGCCTTTTTAGGTGCTAATTTTAATTGCTTAAATTTTTAATTGCTCTAAAATTTTCACCGCAACGAACTGTTGTAATTTGCGTTGTGGCAAAACATATCCGCTAGCAACGCAGTGTCGATAATAGATATACGTTAAATATTAATACCAAGGAATTAAGTGCTGTAAGATTATTGAGGTCGGATGTAGATAACGGTAATGTTCTGTAAATTATCGGATCCAGATCCACCATTACCTTACTATAAGGTATGAACGGCATTTTTTGTTCTTTATCAGTTATATATTATATATATATATATATATATATATATATATATATATATATATATATCGTCGAATCTGTACTAAACCCAAATCAGAACGCCCCGACTCCACGTAGTCTTGTCTGCCCTACCCCTAGTGTGTTTTTGTAAAGCCGTAGGCACGGAGGGATAGCTCAGCCTCTACGGCTAGCACAGGAATATACCGAAGCAGCGGAGATGAGTATGGGTGCCTGTGATTTGCTACGCAAGGGTGAAGGGGCTGCACTCCCCGCAGCGCGAAAGCCGTTACAGAAGCTAAATCAATATTCCTGTTTAAAAAATGATGAACTTTACCAAAAAAATATTACTTATACACTGTATATTTCCGCAGAATTCCCCACCAAGGGTAATTTCCCAGAATCCTAAGCACCTAATTAACACTCAATTCCTTGCTATTAATGTTTGTGGTATATGTAATAACTTCATTGCGTTGCTAGCAAAACGTATTGCTAGCAACGCAAATTTTAACAGTTCGTTGCGGTGAAAATTTTAGAGCACCTAATTTTTAAACTTGGCACCTAATTAGCACCTTAAACCTGGGTTTCTCTAAATGCGAATTCCTGACTTTGCGTTGCTGACGATACACAACTTATATTTTACAAATAATTTTCGTTTGATGGTAAAATCTTAACAATAGACTTATAATAGGTTTTCTTAAGTTTGTTATACCGTTTAGGGGTTTTTAGTAAGTATTTTGTAATCCCACCAAAAACATAAATGTAAAAAGGGGCCCAAATTCGTCACATACTACGTTCGGGGTTGTCAACTTCGCGGATGAGCGTTAAGAACTCGACGGGTGCTAAGATTCATATAGCTCCTAGCTTATTCATATAGCTGAGTAAATAAACGGAACGGAGGCAAAGCTTCATACAACCGCGCGCATCAGTTGCACAACTACAAGTAAGCGGGGCATGTGTGCGTGACCACTGGCCGCTTGTCGTGTACGCGGCGAGATTGGAAAAAACCGGTTACGCTGGCACAACCAGTGGACAAAAATTTCAGGGTCAGTGCGAAGCACGTTGTTTGTTTTGTTAGTTGCAAGTTTGAATATTTTAATGTAACAACGTGGTATTATTAATAATGGTTGTTTATTGTACTGTGTGTATGAATAATACTAGAAAATAATAAAAATATATCATACTTTAACTATCCCAAGGAGTACTAGGTAAGTAAATATTTTATTATTACTTTTCAAGTAAGTACCTTTATTTTATTGTATGATCCTTTTTTTATTAAGAAGAGGGTACTACACGGTGTGTTTTTACCTTTTTATTGCTATTACAAGCTTTTACTAAATATTTGTAAATATGTGGGTGAGTTGATATTTAGTAGGTATGTGGGTTAAGTTCACATATGGCAAGTAAGATTTGAACCACTTCCCGATATCTGATTGAGTTGAAATGTTGTATACCGTAACTTCAGTGACAATGCAATAATATGATAGGTATTGTTTTGTTTGATTTGTCTTCACATATTGTGACAACCCTACCAAAATAGGTAACAATTTTGCACGTTCTTAGGAAGCTTTAACTCTATTCCGTTTATTTACTCATATGATATAAGTTAAGTATTTAAATTATAGGTATAGTATTGTATTGTTTAGTTCCTTGAATTCTAATTAGAAATTAGACAAAGTTTATTCAAGGGGGCCAAAATTACAACTATGTTGGTCTAATAGTTTTTGAGTAATGCGGGAGTAATTGAGAGTTGCTCGAAATGGTTCGTGTAGATGCACACATGACCGCCGTGTATCCTGTATGTTATTATATTATTAATATATTTGTTTGTTTGTAATCGCGTTTTCGAAAACGGCTCAAACGATTTCGATAAAATTTACAACATAGGGAGTTGAAAAATTTATCTAGCTCGGTCTCATTTCTGGGAAAATTTATTTGCTTTCAGTATTTTAACGCACAAAGCAATAAACTGGATTGGAATACTATGATTGGTAATTTTAATATCCTTATGGCAGCGTAGGTCTACTAAATCAGAGTGCGAGAAATCGAATGCTGCAACGTAGTCAGATTTTATTGGTTTTATTTTTGTTATGCAGTATTTTAGTCCACTTGGCCCCATAGCTGGACAAAAATAAATTATTATAGACTAATAAAATGTTTTGTTTGCGGAGATACGTAGGTACATTTTAATGGCGCTCTGTTAAACATTTGCGAAATATTTTATACAAAAAATCATTGCTTTATCTTTATTGCGACAAATCAAACCTATTTATTCAAACCCATTTAATATTTAATAGGTTTTTACGAAACGGCACTAACGATTTTGTTGAAATTATATTTATTCATAGGTACTGTAATATTTGTGATAATACTCTGTATATTTTAACACACTTAGCGTAATTTTAACATTTAAAACCAAGCATGAAATAGTTTTATCTTTAGTTCGAAGAAGCTTTAACATTTTCACAAATATATTAGTGTGTTAAGCTGCGTTAAAATGGGCATTAATTAACAGACCTTGTAAGTATGCCAAGAAAAATATTATTAAGCCCAATAGTCCGTAATCAAGTAAATTATTAAATAAAAGAAAGCAAAATTAAATGTTCTGTTAATGTGATAGGACAGAAGTGAACTGCCTACAAGAGAAATTTAAGTTTATTGAGTTCTTGTATATCTAGAAGTGTGAAGTCACCATTTTCCGTCTTTGTATTTCCTCGGCGATAGCGCTGGACAATGTAGCAGAACTAGATATACTTGTTGTATCAGAATTTACATCATTCTTCATAGGTGGTGGGAAGTTGCAACGCGTATTGGCACAAGAAGCAGCCGTCATGTGATGCACTTCTACTACAAAAGTCTTCTTATCGTTATCCCTGTTCGTCTCATTTGTGAAAACATTTTTTCTAGGAGTCTGATTATCATAGCTACACTGTATGGTGGCGCCATCTTCTGTCAAGTTTATAATAGTTCTATTTAATGGACTCGTAACCCTTGCAGAGTCAAATTCTAGTTTATTTTTCATGTGAGTTTTATTTTCGTACGTATGTGGGTTGTTTGGAATACTAGGGCTATCATAATCGGGTTCTATATCAGACGGTGCATCGAAATTGTGTGTGTCGTCTTTCTTCCATTTAAAATCTAGACTGTCCCATGTTCTTCTCTTCATTCTGTTCAGGGTCAATCTGCAAAAATATAAATATACTTTATCCTTATCTTTACACCTTACTCATAAATAAATCAAAATTATATTTAGTTAATTTTCCCAGATATTTCTTCAATTTAAAACTTATCTAACTTTAAAATCTGACCAAAAATATTAAAAAAAAAATTGATTTCATTTTATCATATACCTTTACCATATATATTTAAGACTGAACTTTATTTTCACGTGGGAATTATATTTTAAATATTCATTAAGGTGCTTTGGGGTAAATACGACATATTTTCTGATTAGTTGACACGATGCACATTTAATAATTATATTTTAAAAAATCTATCTAAGTTTACAACCAACTCATGTCACTTTTATTTATTGAAATACATATCCTAATTAGTTTGTTATTCATCTTAATAAAATGTATTTACGTTGCGTAAATACAATCATTTAAAATTTGACATGTTTTACTTATGGATACGGTGTAATTCCGATATAACGCGGGGTAAAACCGAATTATTTTTTAAGTGTTCCTTTTTGACTTTCGACAGAAGGTTTAGATTTACTTTTCGTTCGTCTATACCCCTCTACAAAAAGCATTGATACATATTTTATGTTTCTAATTTAACTATATTTTGCTCACTTCAATTTTCGGAATTACCCCACATAAAGTCCAGTGGACTTCTAAACACTTAAGGCACCACCACGGCAGCGCACCTTGAGTTACCGTAGTTGGACAGTTATTAGGCTAGTTAAAGAGGTTTGTTCAAACTTTTATAACAGTGTTATTAACAGTGGTAGAGCCACGCGGCAGCTTTTGCTGTCGCACGGATGGGCCGGCTCGAACCGGGGTGGTACCACGACCTCACAGAAAACCAGCGTGAAGTAGAGGTTCACCTCTGCGTTTCGCTTGGTGAGTGCAGGTGGCCGGAGGCCCTTTTTACTGGAAATGAGGCATTCCATCTTAGTCCTCACGGGTGACAACGCATCTACACGGGTGACAACGAGGATAGATGTAGATGTCTATGGGCCGCTGCAACCACTTACCATCAGGTGGACTGTGTGCTCGTTTGTCACCCTTATCCTATAAAAAAAGGTAAGCGAGAATAAAAAAATATTTTTTTATACATTTCTTTATATATTTTTAATGAGTCAAAGTATCCGAAATCGGGATTTTTCAAACCTTTAAAAAGTCATAACTGCGAAAACATTACCTTTATCGTAAAACGTCATAGGACCTTTTGTATTTATAATTTACCAAGAAATATAAAAAAATATGGTTCATACTTTATTATTTTTCTTTATGCATTTCTAATGGGTCAAAAGTATCCGAAATTGAGATTTTTCAAGCCTTTGACAATTCATAGAAGATATAAACTTTATCGTAAAAGTCACGGGACTTTTTTATTCGTATTTTATCAAAGAATATAAAAAAATAGTCCCGTTTGAAAATAATTATTCAAGTTTAAACAATACCTACGGCACCGAGTTACCTCATGGCAACATGCATTTATATCATCAGTACGACAATTTGAAGGGAATTGCATAAAAGAATTGATGTGAAATAGATTTCGGTACTTATGCACCTATTTCTTCTGGACAATGTTGAAATATTTGGCATTGCGCTAGGTACGCATTGCCAACTGCCGTTGGTTAAATTCGCGAACGTGTTAAACTTATCCAAAATAACAATTTATGCTGACGAAATATTGACAGCCACTGGAAACTACAATGAAAAAGTAGTTCGATAGTCCATTAATTCGTAATTAACTCTGTGGGGCATTTCCGAAAAAAACGCAAAAACAATAGCTGACTAATCCTAGCCTATAAAATAAAGCTTTAAAAACGATTACCTATCATAGAATCAAACAATCATTAAGATTACTTAGCAAATTCCTAAGATAATGAACGCGGGGTAATTCCGAAAAACCGAAAAGAGTTAAAAAAGCTGTTTCCACCGAAAAGTTAACTTTGCACGCGCGCTATTGAGACTAGCTACCTGAAACGACTGAAGCGAACGAGACAAATAAAATGTCATCTAGAATAAAGTGACCAGAGCAAAAAAAATTGCCTAGTTAAGCCGTAATTTGTAAATATCGGAATTCCCCCATTTTCGTAATAACCCCAAAGCACCTTATTTCACGTTTTATGATTTTTCAGATTTCAAAATCATTACAATTTTCAATCAGCAACGATTAGACAAAGCAATCATGTCATTTCGTTTAAACGCAACGTACGAGTATGGCTTTTAGTCTCTTTGCTTAGAGCAGAGAAGGATTATCAACGCACAAGAAAACAAAAAAATATTGGTAAATCCAATTGTGCATGCCCTAAGCGCATTAAAAATACGTATAATATATAATGATTATACGATTTTTTTAAAAGTAGTTTAAATATTCACAAGTTTTCACTAATAATCTTATTATATCTCCAATTTTCCAATAATTTTGACATAAAACTTCAATTTACAAAAAAGTATGGAAAATCCAAAAGCTCACGACTTACAATGCTCATATGATCATCATATCATCATTCAGGTCACTCCATAAAGTCCAAGACGTATTTAACTATAAATATATACATACCTAATTACTTTTAGTACGTACTATGTACTATTATGTATTTATTCTGTGCTTTTAAAATATTGTAATAAAAATTTCTGATTATTATAATAATCAATTATGTATTTAATTTGGTTTTTCGAATATTTTGTATTTGTACAGCGATCTTTTTGAGCCGCTACAAACAAACGATAAAGTATCTACTCACGACGGCGGTTGACGCCGGACTGAGTGAAGCAGTCTATTTGGTAAAATAAATTACATACAAGGCTGCTAAAACACCGAAAATTTTTGAAATTTCGTAGCCAAAAATAATAATCATAACTAAACAAAACAAAATTAAACTGCCATTTACATTCCATGGCTTCTCACATGGTAGATGAAGAGATTAAAAAATAGATTTAGTTAAAGAATTGATATTTTCCAAAGTTATCGCATTTACCATTCCATGTGGACTTGATAAATCTACACCATAAGCCACTTTTTTATGTAAAAATAGCAATTAATCGATTTAAAGAAAATTGATCTTTCTGACAATGTGCTCTTTATATCATTTCTATGTTCAATATGATTGTTAGATACGATTTTATGCGACAAAATGTTGGAATCTTGATTAATAGGCGCTAGTAGAACATATCATACGCGCTTTGCGCTTAAAGCATGCAAAAGAGTGCAGTGCATGAACATTTTTATTAACTATGTTATTTATTGTGCACATAACATCATTGTGATTAACCATTTCAAATGTTACAGTGGGCAAACTTGGGTTGCAATTGCGATCATACTATTAGCTTGTTAGGCGTCTTATTGATCCTGTCACGGTTCTGTTTGGCCAGTAGAGCCTGATTATAAGTCGAAATGCATGTCGAGTTTTAGATGCCGCTTTGCTGGTGTTGATAATTTATAGTTAAGGTTGTGGCTTGTGGTGGTATTTGTGTGGCGATAAGCAGAACACGCGGTTTTGTGGGAGGGACGTTGTAACTACTTCTCTTCAAATTAGGTAATTCAGAAAAGCTTATCTTTTGCCTATGGATAAATAATAATTTAAATCTCTTAACTTGAATCATAAACATTTTCGTAAAGTGGCAGATTCTAATCGAAATTCTTTTCGAAAATGTTACCCGCTCTACATAGGAAAGAAAAATACTTTGTAAAACTGATTGGATAAGAAGATTTAACTATTTTATCATTTGCTACCGAGAATGCTTACTAAAGGCAGCTTGGGCAAAATTATCGTATTTTAGACACGATTTTGATGCTCGAGTAACGGATACTTCTTGCAATAAGATCAATAAAATTCTGAATCGAATAGGTTTTTAAAATACTGTAGGTGAATAGAGATAAAATAAAATTTAACTTAACCGCCGGGTAAAATCTTTGACATCCGATTTCCCTATATTTAAGCCGTAGAGTATTTAATATTTTCGATACTAGGAAAAGTTTATTACTGAATTAAATTCATAATCGGCTACATTTTTATTTAGATCCTTTATTTCCTATTAATAAACAAAAAAGTTTCAAAAAAAGGAAATTTTTGTCCACCGCATTTTACACGCCTACTTCGTGCTGGACAAATATCAAATGAGAAGATGTTAAAAGTTCTCCATAAAGAACTTATACCGTGTAAGTCAAGCAAATAATTGGCACATATAACACCATTCGCATTGTCTCAACACACTTATTTCAAAGTTATGTAAACTACTAACCCGATGTGCCCTTTTGCCTAAGTGTTACCTGTCAGCTCTATCAGCCGCCTCCTCAGCGACGCTTGCTAGTCTTCGCCGCAATGCTGCTGGAGGAGCCAGCGGAACGACCGGAGTAATTGGTGCTGGACTGCGCTCGCCTGCTGCTGACGACGCCGAACTGTTGTACCCCGAACTCTCCGGTGACACTAAGTCAGTCCCAGCGCCTTCTCGAATAACCAGCTCGAGGCGCCCAATCACTTTCATTGCTGATATGGCCTAAAGAAAACATTTTATAAGTCTATCATTTGAAGCTATTAAGAAAGTAAAAAGTGAGAAAAAAGTGAGGAGATTAGAGAACTATTGCTAAACTTTTAACGATTTTTCACCGACGCTCTTCAGAGTAAACAGCTGTCCAGCAGTATCTGTTGTTCATCATCATCATCATCATCAACATCATTACAGCCTTTCATAAGTCCACTGCTGAACATAGGCCTTTCCCAAGGAATGCCACAAAGCACTGTCCTGAGCCACCTGAATCCATCGACTTCCTGCATGTCTTACCAGGTCGTCACTCCATCTCGTGGGGGGTCGCCCTACAATCTGTTGTTGGCATGAAGTATTGCTGAAGCTATGCACAGACACCTGACTTTCATGCAGCTGTTCTGATGTAAAGAGACACACTTGTGTTTTAAAGGCTGGTATAACTCCACATCTTTGCTATCATCCGCGTACCCATAAATGCCAGACATAAACAGATCATTGATATGCAGCAAGAAGAGAGTTGCGTAGAGGACGGCACTGAGACACTGCGGCATTAGTTGTCATAGGCTTGAAAAAGAAACCTCTAATAACGAATCGGGGAGACGGTTCACTCAAAAACTCCTTCAAGCAGCCAATCAGACAAGGGGAAAAGCAGCACGTTACTTTGGTACTTTTGGTACCTTGACAGACGCACACACACAATTACACAATTTTGTATAGCAAAAGGCCTCGGCCGGCACAGGCGTTTACGCACACATGCGTACGTATTATGTTCAGAAATAAGAATATGCTATTTAATTTTTTTTAATTGATTGGGCTAAAAATTAAAACTTATTACATTAATGTGTTGCTTGTAGAATAATCTGACAAAAAATCAGAATAATTGCATGTATATTAATATGGTTTTTAATCGTTAAAAGTAATTTTTAGAGATATCTTTGTGATTTTTTTTCTATCATAATGATTTCTTATATTTACGCGAACACTACACATTGAATAAAACTACTTTTACGGATTTTATCGCGTTTAATTAACTTATTTTATATTCCCGACGTTTCGGTTGATTTCCAGCAACCGTGGTCACGGGGGACTGAAGTGATTGACGTTCCGATGTCAGAGTTAACCCGGAGTACCTTCAGCTTTTTAATTAATAATTCTGGTCCGATCTACGCAGAATGAACTAACTGTGTCTTGAAGTCTTGCAGTGGTATGCTTGGGTTTAGTTTTAATTTTATGAATTACAGGATCCCAAGCAGGGATCTGCTTGGGATCCTGTAATTCACCTCAGTTCCCCGTGACCACGGTTGCTGGAAAGCAACCGAAACGTCGGGAATATTAAATAAGTTAATTAAACGCGATAAAATCCGTAAAACTAGTTTCATTAAATTTTTCTATCATATTAAATTAGTAGTATCATGTTTTTGACACACTATCTAACTAGCATATGCATATCTAACTAGGATATATATCCTGAAAAATATCACATATATTTTTCTGAATTTGTTTACTGCAATTGATATTTACTTTAAGGCATTATAAAACATATACTTTAAGGCGATTAGCTCCTGTAGACCTCTTAAGGATTTAAAGCCTTCGTTTCTTATTTTTGTATAAATACTGCGATCGTAAAATAGGACAAAGAAATATATAACTACTGTGGCTTTAACTCAATTAAATCAAGCTAAGATCTTAGCGGTTAGCCACCGTAGAGTCTATATCACCTGAGGATGCCTCGTGTAGAGGCGAAACACGTGGCTATGGGTAAATCAGGCCCTAAAAATAATTTTATATTACCTCATTGAAGAAAATGTTTGCGAAATCTTGACCGTTGCACAATAAAAGCTGGTCGTAACCAGCCATATGGTTATTTCAATTATTATTACTCATAGCACGTTTAGCAGTTTTAGAATTTGATTCATGCTTGATTGATGATTGTATTAAGTGATAAAAATTATTACCTCATTGAAGGATATGTTTGTGAAATCTTGACCGTTGCATGATAAAATCTGATCACCCGGTCGTAAACCAGCCTCTTTTGCTATCCCACCATCTCTCACGAATTGTACGAAAATCCCAGGCTTCCAGTCTGGTCCTTTGCAAATTCTGAAATAGAATAAGAAAATAACATTTAAAAAATTTTACTCTTTCTATGTATTTGTCGATTTGTCGTGTATTTGTTGTTTTAACAGTGGTAGAGCCACGCGGGGTCGCACGGATGGGCCGGCTCGAACCGGGGTGGTACCACGACCTCACAGAAAACCAGCGTGAAGTAGAGGTTTACCTCTGCGTTTCGCTTGGTGAGTGCAGGTGGCCGGAGGCCCTTTTTACTGGAAATGAGGCATTCCATCTTAGTCCTCACGGGTGACAAAGCATCTACATTTTGAATTGTAATAGAGGATAGATGTAGATGTCTATGGGCCGCAGCAACCACTTACCATCAGGTGGATTGTGTGCTCGCTTGTCACCCTTATCCAATAAAAAAAAATACTGAGGAAATGATACAATAATATCGTCCTATACAGCACAAATATTTTTTGTTTACATTTACAAGTTCATAAGTTCGCCGTGTAGTGGCGGTGTTATAGAATCGATTACCTTATAATATCATCCCGTGGGTGTCGTAAGAGTCAACAGAGGGAAATTAAACAAGCGATGGGCAGCAGTATATATCTTCTTGATATAACTCAATAATAATTTAAGAAAAACCAGTTTACAGTGACATACAGACAGTAATGGATAGTGAATGAAAAATTCACAAATTTGCACAAGATAAAATATTATAATAGATGTTCAAAATGGTATTAAGCACGACTGAAGAGACGTTCATTCGTCAAAGTATTGGAATTTTCCAAATGAGACGGCATTTGATTCATTTTATAAACAGCGATAGTTATTTTTAACAGACTTCCAATAAATAATAGTTAAAAAAAAAACCAAAAAAACATGTTTTTGGTGATAACCGAACTAAAGTGTAGAAAATAATTTTCAATAAATATAAAATAAGAAAACAGTGTTTAACACAAAAATCATTTCATTGTAAAAAAGCGTGGTGTTTGTGTGTTTTTATTTTTTTAAACTATTATTTATTTTCTATTTTTTAGTACGGCTAACTAAAAAGCGTGTTTTTTTGGGACGAAGTTCTTTTACGCAGCTTACAGTTGATTGAACTGACTGAAATCGTAGTTATTTTATTATGAATTATTCGCAAATCCTGAGGATCCTGACAAGGATAATGGGACAAACTATTTAAATTATTGCGTTGTCATCGGTTCTTGATGAGTGTGCGAAATTTCAAAACAATCCGACGTTTTGAAGGGGATGAAAATCACATTCAAAAATTTCGTTACATGTATGTATGTAACTATCAGGGGCGTAGCTACCGCCGTATCAATGATACGAGGCCCCCGGGGTACAGGGGCCCCGAAAGTGTGTAACCAATAATTTCAAGGACTTCTACGGGACAGGAAAGGCTATCACTATTATTATCTATAGAAGCAAAGAATTAAAAAAAACTGAAACTTCTTCAGCTATGAATGCCGCCGAATCGTCTTTAGCTATGTTAGTATTGTTTGGCTAGGTTAGTTCCTATAAGTATTAATTGTTAGTAATAACTTACATATAATCAATATATAATAATTTTAATTCAAGGGTTTTTGTTCCTTTTATGAAATCTTTACTCTTCATTTATTTATTTATTCGTATGATATTCTTACAATCGTTCACAATAAATTAAAATTAAAATCAAAATTATAATGTTATTCTATCTTTTTAATTGCTGAATCCATGGGATAGCGTCGTATTCGAGAGAGATATAGTAGTATAGAGAGTATGTTGGGCAGCCGTGGTACCTTGTGAGTGGGCAGTCTCTAGCTATATGCTCAACATCCTGGACAGCAACTCCACACTCACACCCCGGTGATTCCCTCCACCCGCACATGGACATGAAGGCATTGCTTCGCCCGCATCCGGTTCGTACCCTATTCAAGTGGCACCATTCCCTTCTTGGGAGCGCAAAACCAGCAGGGTTAAGTGTAGGGTTGATGGTAACTCCCATGCTATCAGGGGGTTTTGCGTTCCATTCCTGCAACCACTCAGCAGATATGTTAAATCCGCCGGACACGAGTTCACACGCGGTCTGGTATGATGGGTTACGTGACTTCAGAGGATGTGGTGGCGGATCAGTAAACTCCGCGTGAGCTGGCAGGTTGGGATTTCCGTAGATCTTCTGGGACTCTCGTAGTAGTATTTGTTGTCTTCTCAAATGGGGTGGGCTTATATGGCTTAGCACGGGGAGCCATTGGAGGGGGGTACATTTTAAGGTTCCAGATAATCATCTCATGGTCTGGTTCAGCTGGGTTTCCATATGCAGCACATGTGCACTATTTGACCTTACTGGTGCACAGTACTCTGCTGTTGAGTACACCAATCTGAGGCCAGTTGTACGCAGCACATTGGCGCTGGCTCCCCAAGTGGTACCCGCTACCCTCTGCAAGATGTTGTTTCTGGTTTGGAGCTTTTTGGATACTTTGTCCATGTGCGGAGCGTACGTGAGACTTTGATCGAGAGTCACGCCCAGGTATCTCGGAATGGAGTTGTAGTGCAACATGGCTCCAGCAAACTCAACAGTGGGCTCGTATTTTGCCATTTGGTTAGTCAAGTGAAACGCAGTTACTTCGGTTTTGGCAGTGTTTGGTACTAAAGTATTTGTTTCCTAAAGTATTTGTCTAGTATGCTTAAGTCTTCGTTAAGGATACCTTCGGATGGTTTGAAGGTTTCGTGTTGGGAAGCTAGTGTATCACGTAAGTAAAGATTGAAGAGCAGCGGAGCCAAAACTGAACCCTGTGGTAATCCATTGTTGAGCTCTTTGATACGACTTTCACTGTCGCCAAGGAAAACTATGAACTCACGGTTCCTAAGTATACTATTTAACAGCCCCACCATTTTTCTGCATGGTACCGCTTTCATGAACTTATAGACCAATCCTTGCCGCCAAACTGTGTCGTATGCCGCTGACAGGTCTATTGAAACAGCAACCGTCTTTAGTTTCTTTTGAAACCCTGCTTCAATGTGGGTTGTGAGGGTCAACACTTGTCGGTACAGTTGCTGCCACAACGGAAGCCAGCTTGTTCCACTGGAACCACCTTATCAATGAGAGGCATAATACGGTTATAGATTAGTCTCTCCAGAAGTTTGTAGACAGGACGATAGTTCTTAGAATCGTTTGCAGGTTTTTGGTGTTTCAGCATAGCAATAATCTTCGATCTATTGAAGTCGCGAGGCAATTTCTTACGTAACAGGATATCTGAGAACTCTTTCAGCCATTTCCTGCATTTCGGGCCCAGGTGCTTTAGAAACTCATTGTAGACTCCATCGAAACTAGCAGCTTTATTAGGAGGCAATAGTTTCAAGGCGCGATCGGTTTCATCTTGGGAGAATTCTCGTGATAGCTGGTAGTCAGTTGGTAGCGACGCCTTGAGCTGTTTAGCGCTCTGTCGTGTCGCCCGGGTATCATCTTTCCTTCCTTTAACTCGGGACACTTCAACTATTCTGTTTGCAATCGCGTTGGATAGTGGAGCAGTTCCAGTCTTGCCTGCCAACCCATTGAGCACCCTCCAAGCTTTCCTGGAAGCTTGCTGGAAGTCTTAAAATCCATTGACTCTACGGTATCGAGCCACCTATTTCGACGCTCTTTGTCGAGAGATTTCAGAAGGTCATCACTTATTTCATAGTTACCCGTGCGCGTGTACTCATCAAATAGTTTTCAGCAAGGGATGTACGCCTTGCGGTAGCTTCGGAGAATGCTCTTTTTTGCTGTAGCTATGATAAGTTTAGTGAATCTCTTGTAGTTTTCGGCATAGGGAGGTATCCATCTGATAGCAGCATCCATGTCAGCGCTGAATTTGGACCAGTCTGTTTTCAGGAAATTCCATCGAGGCAAAGGCACGGAGCTTATTAAGGGGATCTTAATACCAACCTCCACAAGCACCCGTCGGTGCTGGCTGTTCGGGAAGTCTGAGAGAATTCTTCGTGTGGTTTGTAATGGGGTTCGATTGATGTCACAGGTAGTAAACGTTAAGTCTGGATTATAATTCCCGTCTTACTAACCTGAACGATCCTCTATCCTTGGCATTAAATACCCGGT
Organism: Parnassius glacialis; assembly: GCA_033319125.1. Lineage (NCBI taxonomy): Eukaryota > Metazoa > Arthropoda > Insecta > Lepidoptera > Papilionidae > Parnassius > Parnassius glacialis. The sequence goes on along the minus strand of JAVANC010000006.1, from coordinate 22,999,356 downwards.
GTAGGTTGTTTTGCACGAGTTGTTCACCATTTGCATCATTTTTGTTATATCGCCAGGTCGGGTGATGACTATTGAAGTCGCCGGCATATAGGCATGGGTGAGAAAGCGGGGAGCTTGGAATTCCATGAAGAGCTCGGTGGTTTGTATACGTTTAGAATGGTAAGGTTATTGATCTTTATTGCAGAGGCAAATACATCCGGACCCCAAGGCAAGTCTCCGCAGCGACATGTTTAATACCGTCTTTAACATAAGTGGCCATACCATATTGCGCGTGGTTAATTGAATGAGCAAGGTAGTATCCCGGGATAGCACCACGTTTATATAGATCCTGTTCATCTCTAGCGTGAGTTTCTTGTAAAAGGAGTACGTCTATGTCATTTTCTAATACAATCTTACTTACTACTTCGCATTTAGCTTGACTAATACTTTCTATATTAAGTTGGCAGATTCGGGTAATAGGTCCAATATCTCTAGTCCGGTGGCTCTCCCAGGAGAGCTGATCGCATTGAGGCATTTCAAGTGGGTCATTAAATGCTATAATAATTCTTTGAACGACTGTGATAGTGTTGTGATATTGCAGGATTATAGCGCAACAGTACAGCAGCCAGTAGTTTGTTGTTCGTTTAGCGCCACCCAGGGGACACGTGCAGGGTGCGGGCGGCAATTCCTGCGGACGTCAACAACTTCATCCCCCTACTCTTCATTGGGGCCCCCCAACAAATTTTGATACAGGGCCCATCTAAGGCACGCTACGCCACTGGTAACTATACTCGTAGATACATACCAAGCTAATAAAAGCGTGTTAAAAAAGGTTTTTAATTCCTTTTTTTGTAAAACTAAAGTGTCAAAAGAACTTACAGTTCACTTGAAGGACAAATGCAACCAACTTTAAACAAAGTATTAATTATAAAAAATAAGTACATAAAGCAATGTATGCTTAAAACAAAAAGGAGGGGCTGACAAACGTTAATGCACGCACAAAAACTAAGAAAGCAAAACAACATAAATAAGATATACACTGACCAACATACTCTATCACGCTTCCACAATATTATGACCGGTCAATTTATTTTAAAAAACATTGATTTTTTAAAAATTTTAATCTAATGAAAGGTGAATCCAAGCACAAAATAAATCTCTTCATCATCAAGTGAATGTTGGGGCTATCCAGCCCCTCGACATAATAGACATAGTGAGAAGACTTAAAAGTATAAAACATTTTGAGTTAATGTAATTTAGTGATAGTTTTATATAGTGTAGAGATGATAGTGCTATTTGTATGAACACGACGTTATCTAGAGACAATAAGAAAAATATTAATGAACACGTTATTAGTATAGTACGTTATATTCGTTTAGGTTGAAATAAAATAACTTATTAGCCATAGGAGCTAGATTTTAATGGCGACTATTTTATTGTACTATAGTAACAAAAGGAACGTACCCGCAGCCAAGTTTAGCTCTCGGTGGGACCAATATTGAGAGGCGCATATCGGTGAGGTGGTCCGTGTTATGGCACAGTGTCGGCGACGAGGACACGTCGGATGAAAGCGACGTGCGCTCCGACACGAACTGCCAAGACAGAGGCTCGTACTCCTTTCTGCAAGAAACTTTTCTTAGAGCGATTTAAAACAAAATAATAAATCTTCACAATCTTACCAGATCAACTTCAACTATCGAGGTTATTGCAATAGGTGTCGGAATATGTGTAGGCCTAATCATAAGAAAACCCATTATAATCAATGCTCCTCAAGGTCCTCCTTTTTTATAAGATAAGGGTGAAGCGAGCACACAGTCCACCTGATGGTAAATTATTGCTGTGGCCCATAGACATCTATATCTATCCTCGTTTATGAATCAAAATGCAAATGCGTTGTCAGCCGTGAGAACTAAGTTGGAATGCCTCTTTTCCAGTAAAATGGGTCTCCGGTTCTCTACACTCACCATATGAAATACAGCAGCATTAATCTGCTATTTTACGCTGGTATTCTGTGAGAGCGTGGCACTTTCCCGGTCGAGCTGGCCCGTTCGTGCTACCACTATATAATTAATATGGCCGCAGCATGGCTCTATCACGTAAAAAATCTCCTGAGCTGGCAGTTACCAATGCACTCCATTATTTTAGAGATTAAGGAGGTGATGTCGATAGGCCTACAGTTGGATGGACTGTAGTTGGTCTGAGCGTTCATCTTATTTAAGAATCGGGTGTACTAACGCTGTCTTCATTTGGAAGATTAATTCCATCCGCCCACTCAATTATAGACGTCCAGTGAGTGTATTCCTTTACGCACTGAGCTTTGCCAAACCGAAAGCCATATGAGACGTAAGTGTTGACAAAGGGTAAAGCCAGGAACAACTTGTTGTTTCCGAATGTCAGAATAACTCTTTCGTATACACCATTAGCTTACAACAGCTGCACTGCTTGACATGAAGCATGAACCATTGAAGGAAGAGGTCCCCTTTTATCCCGTATATACAAAAGACCTCTCCTTGCCTGCTCCGTTGGTCTAGTGGTGGTAAACGTGATTGCTGATCATGAGATTCCAGGTGCGAATCCCAGGTTATGCCAATATCAGTTATTGGGGTTTCCTGTCAAGAAATTCCCAGTAGCAGCTCGGAGTCAAGAAATTGGCCCTGGGTCTCCCCCGTGCCTCGGAAAGCACGTAAACCCGTTGGTCCTGCGCCTGATATATCGTGTCGGATTACCGTCTCATCGGACTATGCTCATAGTGAGTGACACACATCATTTTATTTTATAACGCGGATATTTGCGAAGTAATTTTTTCTAAAAGCTTTTATGTAATGGATTTCCGCAAAGTAACGCCTGATTCTATTAATTATAGTTTGTGCCACACAAAATTTAAAGGAAGATGGTCCCAAACATACATTGATTAGAACATTTCCGGAACAAGACAAGACTTTAAAGACAATTAAAATACTTACTCTTTGACAGGTATCATGCCGACGTCTGAAACAAAATATAATCATTTAAATTATGTATATTTCCATAAATTAAAACATTTACATACACCAATTATAAATAGTTGTATTAAAAAGAACCTCAAGTTTTTGTGTAGCTCTCGATATAGAGTAGTACCTAAGTTTTTTTTTATGAAACTGATATGATGAACGAACTTACAGTTCACCTGACTGTTAGTGGTTACTGTCACAGTTACAGTATTGTCTAAAATTTGCTACGGCAGCCAAGGACGCGTTGTCATCTCTGAGTACTAAGATGGAATGCCTCACAACCTGCATTAGACATGTGTCAAACCTGAATGATTCGTTCATTAGACCCGGGTCGCATCGAAGTATTGATGACTACAATTAAATTTTTTGAACCTTCCGGATCAAACGATTGTTAGGACATACGACCAAAGAGTAAAGTACATATAATGTCTGACGACCGTAACTACCGAGACCGAGTAGGTCTCAGAGATCATAGAGTACTGGAACTTGAAATGATCCATTTGAATGTTCGACCCGAATGATCCTGTTCGTAAAACGAATCAATACTTGTATGATCGGGTCACTAGAAATGAATGAATTACACATGTCTACTAGTAAGTTTTTAAGATTATCCGAAAAATGCACATAAAAACTGAATAACATGTATATTTTACTAAAATTTAATTTAAAGTTTAAATAAGCAAAAGTCCTTTAGTAATAACAATCCATTACACAAAAAATATACTCGTAATAATAGATTATTTCAAACGATGGCCATGCAGCAATAAAATTAGTCAAAGCATATAAAACGATCGTGTGAATTTCGTTATTGCAGGATAAACGACGTGTAAAATCGGATAATGATGCACATAAAAATTCCGATTTATTTGTACCTTGATGTCGGTTTTGTTGGTTGTTAACAATATTCACATATTTTAACTAAAAAGCGGCCAAGCTCAAGTACGTACGTTTTTACAGTATACGTAAATTTTGTACATCGATTTTTCAATTTATTTAATAAAAATCAAATTACAAAAAGAGAGTACAACAACTTTGCAAGTCCGTATAAAGATAACTACTTCGTCATCATCATCAATACAGCCTTTAAGAAGTCATCTGCTGTATCTCCCTCCTTTAGGCCTCCTCCAAGGAATGTCACAAAGCATAGTCCTGAGCCACCTGCATCTATCTACTTCCTACATCTCTTACCACGTCATCACTCCATCTAGTGGGGGCCGTGCTATTCTTCGCTCACCAGAAGCTGCCTCTCGAGAACCTTTAATCGTCATATCTTCCAGCTATATGGCCATCCCATTGATACTTCAGCTTACTTATCTTTTGGGTTATGTCGGTTACTCTGGTTCTACTGTAGATATCTACATTTCTATCACACAGAAGAACTCCGGGCATAGCCCCCTCCATAGCTGGCTATATTATTTCACAAGACCGTAAAGAGCCAACGGCAGATATAAATAATAAATCTTCTATTAGTCAGTTTGATTTCGAGTTACTTTTTCCTATATAATTGAAATACATACGTATAAATGTGTATATGCAATTTTATGCAATGCTTCAAATGTTTTAACTCTTTGAAATACAAAAAGAAAACAAGGTAAACAGACGCCAAATGACTTCGGCATATCATTTCGTAGAAGGTTCAGGGATATCTCTATATTATAAATTCAACATTGGCACTAATGCGACAACATCGTTATACCTACCTATATATCCTGATTAGTGACTGTGAATCCTTAAGACCTAGATCTTGACTGCCATTTTAGTCGGTGATATTCGCCTTTTTATTATTATAGAATGAGGGTGCCAAATCAGCACACAGTCCACCTGATGGTAATTGGATGACGTGGCTCATATACATCTACATCTATTCTCGATTAAGAATCAAAATGCAGATGCGTTGTCATCCCTGAGGACTAAGGTGGAATGCCTTGTTTCCAGTGAAAAGGGTCTCCGGATCTATACACTCACCATACCAGCAGCATGAAGCTGCTATTCCACGCTGGTATTCTGTGGGAGAGTGGTCTTTCCCCGGTCGAGCTGACCCATTAGTGCCACAACCATTATATAACTACAGCATGGCTCTACCACGAAGAAAATAAATTAAAATATTTAAAATACTTCTACATAGCATCTTTAGTTTTCTACTCACGTCGCAATTTAATCTTCAGTCTGGACTGCGAAGTGAGGTAGTGTACTAACTCAGCGTGCACGGCGTCGTCCACCCGGTATCCATTCACACTCACTATTTGATCCCCGACCTAGAATGAAATTAATTCAAAATTACACAACAGCCTTTAGAATAACGGGTGGTAAAATTAAAAATTTTGTCAATATAAATAAAATGAGAACATTATCAACATATAGGAAGTCGATGTCAATTAAATACGCATTATTAAGGATAACTCAAACAGTACTGGTCAGATCTTGATTAAATTTATATGGGACCACAAGAAAAGCACCAGCTTTCAAATAAAAAAAATTAATCATTCAAATCTGTTCACCCAGTACCAAGTTATGAGGTAACACACATAAAAAAACATACAGTCGAATTGAGTACCGTCTCCTATTTGGAGGTCGGCAGAAAATTAAAAATATTGACTTCAATTTAAATTATTAAGAATAACACAGAAATTATTGGTCACACCTTGACCAAATTTATATAGGACTACATGAGAAGCACCAGCTTTATAATAAAAAAAGAATCATCGAAATCAGTTCACTCAGAAAAAAAGGTATGAGGTAATAAAAAACATACAGTCGAATTGAGTACAGTCTCCTTTTTGAAGTCGGTAGAAAATGTATTATTATGTTTGATTTTTTAACTTTTTGATATGTTGACTATAGTCACAAAATCATTCCCCTTTTTTTAATTAACTTAACTTAAAATTAATTCCTTGGTATGCAGGAGGAAAAGCAGGAGGTACTCAATTCGACTGTATGTTTTTTGTGTGGTATCTGATAACTTTTTTCTGGGTGAACCAATTTCGATGATTCTTTTTTTATTTGAAAGCTGGTGCTTTTCATGGGGTTCCATATAAGTTTGATCGAGGTCCGACCAATAGTTATTGACTTATTCTTAATAATTTATATTGAAGCCAGTTGTACAAAATGTTTAATTTTAAATTATCGTAATTACAAGTAGTATTAATCAATTCATTCTAATATCACATTATTTGTCTTCCATTTTTATCTTCCATCCAATAAATTAATGTTTGTCAGGGGCGTAGCTACCGCCGTATCAGCCGTATCAATGACACGGGGCCCCCGGGCTACAGGGGCCCCGAACGTGTATAAGGGAAAATTCTAAGGACTTCTATGGGACAGAAAAGGTATCAGACTTGTCCCTATTGTGTATTGAGGCAGAAAATTCAGAAAAACTGAATTTGTCTTCAGCTATGAATGATATAATAAAATAAATTGTATATTTGTAAAAAGTGTATATTTGATTTGAATTGTTTGGCTAGTTTATTTCCTAGGAGTATATAATTGTAAGTAATAACTTATAACCAATATATAATTATTTAATTCAATGCGAGCGTTTTTGTTCGTTTTGTGAAAAATCTTCACTCTTCATTTGGGCCCCCTAATAAATTTTGATACCGGGCCCGTATAACGTAACGCTACGTCAAACTTTTGTTCGTATTTTGTGCTCATTTCATATGCACTAATAAACTTTTTCAAAAGTTATCTAAACCTTAAACCTCGTGTAAAGACAAAGTTGATATGAGTTTTAATTGAGAAATTCGCTTCGACCAAGTTATTTTTGTTGTTGATGAAAATGTAAATTAACTTGCTTAAAATTTCCGACTACGCTTGGAATAAAAAGTAGATTGCGACAAGAAAGTGCTGTATACCTGTTATTATAATCTACCTTCATAGGATAGGATTTTTATTTGAAAAATTCTCTAAAGCTAGTGTTTATATTCTCTTATATATTAGTTTGATTAGTATTATAATATAAATTTAAAATTTTGCGTTGCGGTTTGAGTCAGATTAGCTGGGGACACGGGAGTGAATTAACTTGCGCGAAAGAAAACGAAACGCAAACTCTTCATGTTACAACCATGCGATTGTTTTCACGCTATGATTCGATTAAATGAATGAACGTGTGACGTCAAACCCACACGAGCGGAGCTGGTGATGTCAGCCGTCGACGCAGCGGTTTGTGACGAGAAGAGCACTTTCTTTGCGCTCTCTGACAGCCGGTGAAGCCGGACAGTTCTTATGCCCCACATAGCTGGCAACTTTCGATCGGACTTTCGATCCACCTCCTTGTTTTTTTTTTCTTTACAAACGACGCGGGAGACCGACAGACTACGAATTCTTGATTAATGAAGGGCGGACACACTCTATTTCTATAGAAACGTACTTTATACATGTAAAACATGTAGAGTTAGCAGAATAGGTTTTTCTTTTTACTTTTTATGACTTATTTAGGTAGTTTTTAGGACTTATAGTTCATTCATTCTAGAAACGGAAATTTTTGATTTTTGTCGATTTTCTTTATCGATACACGTATGTCGTAATTACTTTCATCAAAATAATTAATTTAATGAAATCTATAAATTCTAGGCAACGATACGGTTCTGAGCCACCGGCAGTGGACTCGTGATTTGCTGTAGTAGTAGTAGTAGAAGTAGTAAGCTCTGATCATTGTTCTAATAAGAAAGTAAGTCAGATTGAAGGAAATGTAAGGTTGTAGTCGCAAGAAATATTTTTTATAATACACGGCGATTTAAAACCACATTTTAATCACGCTCGTGCGGGACTTAACTGACCGATTATTATACGATATGTTTTACTTAAGTATAATATTTTTTAATATTTATTACATTTTATAACAACAGCACTTCAATTAGTAACACCTATTAGAATAGATACTTTAAATTACAAACCAAACATTGAATCATTTTATCAAGAAATATATAAAAGACTTGACATAAAGTCAAGTTTTTTGTACATTCTGAGTTTGAACTGTAATTTACAAATCTTTAATCATTTACATTTATGCCAACATCTGGATCATACAAAACTTCTGTAAATCGAGCCTCGTTGTAACTTTGTTCCCGTTTAATTAAATCTTTAGATTGATGTTGTAATTCTTGTACTGAAACTTTTTGATATTAGATTTAGAATTCTCAGAAAGAACATTTTTGTTTGATTTTAATTTCAAATAATGTTTTTCTTGAATTTGAGAAAATGAACATTTTTGTCTTTATAATCATTTAGTGTTTTACAATTTTTCAATTAAAAAAGTGGTTTTAAGTCACTTGTACGAGTACTATAAAATAATGAACGATACACGGAACTTAAGTAACCGATTATTAAAACGTGTAAAATTTAGTGCGGCTAACTTCACACGGTTCATTAATCGGCTACTTAAGTCCCTTGTATCGTAATGTACTATTATGTGATATCACTATAGATATAGTATACATAAGTATATACTATAACGTAAGTATATACCAAATATATGGATATCACTTATCATATATAGAAATAGATTTTTTGGAGACGGTTTTTGGATTTTCTCTTTACCTGTGCTGTTAAACCTTGCTTCTAGCCAGATTTTATTTGATTTATTCTAGGTCTTAGAAGTACCTGATAAGTTGAGATAAGTGAGTTTGTAAGCATCAAAATATGTGATATAAATGGCCGTATCTTTTGACTGCGTTGACTTAGAAAAAAAAATGATACACCTCCAAGGGACCATAAACCTTAATATTTGATATTAATTTCAACTTTATATCTCTACCCTTTCCTGCAAAAAGGGGTTTGACAGACGAACAGACGGGCAGATGGACGGACGGCAGAGTGATCCTTTAAAGGGTTACGTTTCTTTTTTTGAGTAACGGAACCCTAAAAAGTATCATTCATACAACTTTTTTCCACTAATTGAAAGTATTACTTAATGTATAAGCAATAAACTGAGATTTCTTTATTTATAAACTACACTTTATGTTGATGGAATCCAAAGATAGAAATGAATGGGGAATATAGTGCATAAGTGATATAGGTACATACATACAATGTGGGTAGAAATCACGGAAGGAGTCTGTCTAGTGACGTATTGATCTCTTTTTACGTCTGAGATATTGTTCTAGATATTATATTAGACACGATAATAAGAAGACGGTATATATAGGATATAAGAGAAGTGAAAGAAGATACGATTCTATAGATATTTCCTATGTTTCCTAATACAGTCTTACTTTATATTCTACAGAAAATATTACATCGCATGTAGATAATGTAATATAATATGATGAATATGTTATCATTTCCTCAAAATAAATGATAACATATTCCCTCTAAAACTCACTATGATTATGCTACATAGGAATTTTGTTTTAAAACAAGAAAAATGTTTGACGCCGTCGTAAGTTTCCGAGTAGGTTTTCGATATAATTATATGATAGGCTCGGAACCTCACCCCCGCCGTCGTGTCGCGTCGTTCGCGTGGTGAGCCGTAGCCGCCTGCGAATCTGTAATGATCCAGAAGGAGTCTACTGAGCGGGGTCAGGCGAGGACAGATACGTTTCGGTGACGACGTAGCTAAGGCGCTCGTCATAGGCCTCCCCTTGATGATGGTGTTCGCCTACATGGAACATGCCTCTGCGGTTGCTGACGCTCGGGGTGCGGGCCCCAAACGTCTAGTAATGTAACTCCCGAGGAGCACGATGACTCGAAATTGACATCGTGATAGCACTGCGAGGGTGCTGACGAGAATAAGTGCTAACCTCGGGATATGCTGTGGCGTACCGCACGGAGATTCCGGTACCCCTCATATACGCTTATGGTGACTATCGTGGGTTTTAGCCGGTAGGAGTCCGGCATAACTTTTCCTTAGCCCCCGTAACGAAAGGTATCCATGAGGATTCCCAGACGATAAAAAAAGTTTCAGACGTAGACTTAGAACAATTACAGCGTCGAATCTAAATTTAGATTTGTGTTAATAACAAATCTTGTCATCAACTGGGTACCAAACCTAGGGCATACGAGTTAGAGCCACGCTACAGCTGCATTATAGCTGTTTATACATTAAAGCTAGCTTTGAGCACGTAAAGCCGTTGGTCCTGTGCCATCTCATCTCTCTCCGTTCGTGTTGATTTGCCATACTTAGTAGTGTCAGAAACTAACCATTAAGCAACTGTTACCGTTTATTACCGTTTAGCGTTACAACCTATCAAAATTCCGCCGAACATATACCTCCTCCATAGATGACCTCATAAATGAGGATATTTGCCATAGTTGCTACGCTTGGCAGGTGGATTGGCAACTGTTAGTTGTTATTAGGAAGTCGCTGTTGTTTATTTTTTGGCAAAGAATAAATATGCTCCTGGTTTGTTTCCCCCCTCCCTCCTACTCTGCTTGCAACACCCAAAGGTAAAATAGGGTAGTCGATATTCTTACACCGCCACTACACGGTATTGTATTGTACATTAAGCAACGTCATCGACAAATAATAATAATAACAAATGAAAAAATAAAGCCACGTTGTAGTATTTTAATACTGCTGTACGAATGTGTCGATGCGACTTCAACGAAAATTCATTTCACAAAAAAGGTAAAATAAGTTCCATATACATACAGCAGAGTACTTGTAAAGGACTGTAATGATGATAATGATGACTACTATTCCATCATCACTAGGACATCCACATTACTTTGGAAACCTATTCATCTGGGCTCGTTACGGAAAAAAATGAATAATGAAATATATGTTACAAATGTATTTTTAAGAAAATCCATTGCCCCATTTTTAACCCCCGACGAAAACATAGAGGTGTTCTATGTTTGTAGTGTGCATATGTGTATCTGTGTGTGTCTGTCTGTCGCATCATAGCTCCTGAACAAATGAACCGATTTTGATTAAGTTTGTTTCATTTGAAAGGTGTATTAATCGAAAGTGTTCTTAGATATGTTTTAAGAAAATCTGTTCAGCCGTTTGAAGATCATCTTTTATCATCATTTAAGCTATATTCTGTATCGTAAGGTAAGACTTTGGGAAATGCTAGAAAAATCTCATAGATTCCGGTAAATGCTGGTATAACTATCTCGTGTTAGATATACTTAGTAGACTTTACGATATAAAATATTCATGGAACGCATTAAAAGTATTTTTTTTTATAGGATAAGTGTGGTAAGTGGTTGTTGTGGCCCATAGACATCTACATCTATCCTCGTTTGCGAATCGAAATGCAAATGCGTTGTCATCCGTGAGGACTAAGTTGAAATACCTCGTTTCCAGTAAAAAGGGTCTCCGGTTCTCTATACCCACCATACGCGAAACACAGCAGCATTAAGCTGCTATTTTACGCTGGTATTCTGTGAGAGCGTGGTCATTCCCCGGTCAAGGCGACCCATTCGTGCCACAACTATTCCAGTGATATAGTTGCAGCATGGCTCTGCCACGTATAAATTAGTAAATGAAATATATATTCTAATGATGTATGCAAACCAACAGTAACATAGCCCATCATGATACAACATAGGCCAGCCTGACTGCAACGTGACCTTCTTTGCTGGTACTAAAAGTATTACCACGACGGACAGAATGACGACAACAATTGAGACTCGTTAAATGACCCAAGCTAGTTGTCTACGCAGTTCTTTATACTGCTCGTACGAGTGGGGGAGTTTAACCGCTTTTTACTAATCTACCCTCATTCTTAACACTCGTTTATTCTAAACATAAAATGTCCAGACCGGCGCGGCTACAGCCAGCAGCGTCAAAGGTGCTAAACATCTAGTATTGCGATCGTCAATATGTCTGCAAAGTGTGACGATTAATGCTACGGCCACACTACCGTGATATGGCAATAATTATGGCCAGAATTGAAACTACACCTAGCCACAATTTATGGCCATAATTTTACAATGTCAATCAATTTTATTCAATTTATTTATTCAATTATAACGGTAGACTGTAGCGTCAGCTTCAACCTGTATCTTGAAAAATGATATTTTTCTAGTTAATTTAATCTAGGTAAACCCTAGTTTAAATAAATAAATAAATAAATTACTGCGTGAAGTAGTGTGATTACACTAGGGTTTACCTAGATAATATGACAATGAACTAGAAAAATGTCATTTTTCAAGATACAGGTTGAAGCTGACGCTATTGTCTACCGTAATAATTTTAGGCAGTAATTTAATGCCATAATTATTGCGGCAAATGGACGGTAGATGGTAAGGTGGTGTGGCTATAGCTTAAGGCAAATCCTCCGCACGACGTGTGAAGCCCATGTCCAGCAGTTGACTTCTACGGACTGATGAAGAAAAAAAAAACAAAAAGAAAACTAACATGATTTATGTAAGCTGTCACTTATAGGCACTTTTGTTTACATTTTGTCTTTAACAAAATTGACGAACTAAACGAACCAACATCTTTTTGTCGTTGACTAGCGATCCACCCCGATAACAGCGCCATACAACATAATTAAAAATTAAAAATTTTGTACAGCCGACTTCAATATAAGCGACTTCAATATAGGTTATTTAAGAATAACTCAATGACCATTGGTCTGACCTTGATCAAATTCATATGGGACCACACGTAAACACATATAAAAAAAGAATCATCAAAATCAGTTTGCCCAGTACAAAGTTATGAGGTAACACACATAAAAAAAAAACATACACTCGAATTGAGTACCGTCTCCTTTTTGGAAGTCGGCAGAAAAATTTCATCAAAATTGGACCGATCTTCGAGTTTTTGCGAGACTAACGGACAGCAATTGTTTTTTATACAATAGAGATATTATTTATCTATTTATTAATACGAGTAGAGAAAACTTTGTACCTACCCTAGAAGGAGTGCAGAAAGCTAATAAAAAATTGTTGTAAATACATCATCATCGTCATCATCATTACAGGCCTTCACAAGTCCAGCGCTAAACATAGGTATCCCCCAAAGAAGGCCACAAACACATCAAATATACATACATTTTTTCGTTCATACTGTCAATGTGAAACACATAAATGTTGCCTAAAAGGCAAGGCAAAGAAGGCGAAAATCATTTTAATTTATATTTTTCATATTACATATTCCTATTTTTTATATAATAAACATTAAAAATATTATAATAATTTCTTTAAATTATAAATTTAATGGTAATTCATTAAAAACTAGTGGGCGCCTAGTTGTCAAAGAGCAATGGCAGAAAAATAGTTGACAAAAATTATAGCGTCTAGAAATAAGTTATACATAAAATGAGTTTTATTATTTTTCTATGATTTTTAAAATAAAAATGTATTTTAATTAAAGCCACAGAAAAAAACAAAAATTTTTGGGAATATCAAATGACTTAAATCATTTTACTCTATTCAAATGTTGCCATTTAGTATATTCATACTATTTTCGTATACATTTTGTAAGACTACCAACACAACACACAAAATATTTTTATATTAAGTTATTATTAGTAATAACTGTACTATCAGTAATAATAAAAATAGTCTCTTACAAAGAATTTCCTACAATAATACATTATCTCAATCCTGGTACTATGAAACAATTCCATTTCATGTTATGCCAACACTAGCAAAAATAAAATGTCACTGTTTTTTTTTACTGGCTTTATGGCTCTGGGTTCTAGCCCTTCTGAGAATGTCGCTATGATACAAAAGCCCTGGAGCCATGCCAGAAATATACATTTATAGTATGCAAATATATAATAGAAATACAATAATCTAAAAACTCTCAATTATGTATTATGTATTAAGCTAACATCAAAAAACCACAGGAAGCATGACTTTTTCCAAGTGGCATAGGACATAACCTAAAAAGGTTCAAATGTAAATATTTTTTTTCTGACGCCTTCTCAGGACGAAATTCTTTGACAGAGTTATTAAGGGACTTACGCTTAACATTTTAAGATATTTTTGGTATATAGACGCTACCATTTCTTCTCAACTAATTTTATGTATGAAAGTCTGCCATTGTTCTTTCGACATCTAGGCGCCCACTTTGAATTTATGCATGGCATAATGATTAACTGTAAGATACGCCGTTATTCATTGTAAACATAATATCCAATTTATTTGCTACCAATGGCTTAGATAATTGAGTGTTTATCATAACAGTAATGACTAAAGCTTAATTCCGAACGAATTTAACTCTGTAAAACCGCGTTTACCGCATTTTAATCCATTAGTGCAGCAACATTATCTCATTAATACAATATCCGTATCACATTACTAAATAAATTCAATACAAAATGAACCACATTGCTTAAGACCACATAAAAAAAATTATTTATTTGTTTAAACTTTTATTCACAAAAAATAAATCGTACATAATATAGCAGCCTTTTTCGCGTTTAATTTAACTTTTTACTTCCCGACGTACCAACTTATAAGTTGGCTCGACACTTGGCAAAAATATTATCACCACTGAGAGGACATACCAGAGTACACATTAAGGATTCCTACCATTTTGTTAGTGAGATAAAATACCTACATCTCACTGACAATGAAACTATGGTCAGCTTTGATGTTCAGTCACTATTCACATGCTTATCTATTGAAGACTGCATCTCAATTGTAACTAGGAAGCTAGAAGATAACAACATGCCTACAGAATATGCAGTATTACTCAAACACTGCCTTAGATCTTACATCTGCCTTACATCTGGCTATCTATTGTGAAAGGAAGAGTTCTACTAGCAAGTAGATGGTGTGGCGATGGGCTCGCCTGTCTCTCCCGTAGTCGCCGACATATTCATGGAGGACTTTTAGGAGAAATCCCTTCTTACTGCTCCTGTAACTCCAAGATTCTACAAGCGGTACGTAGACGATACTTTCACGATTTTACCATCTGACAAAGTAACTGCATTTTTAGACCACCTTAATACCATAAACTCCAAAATACAATTCACAATGGAGGTAGAGGCAAACAATTCTTTAGCTTTCCTAGATGTTTGAGTCATCCGAAATCCTGATAACACACTTTGTATAGGAAAAAGACCCATACCAACCGATATTTAAATGGTGATTCGCACCATCATCCATCACAGTTAGCTATCGTGGGAAAAACTTTGTTTCAGAGAGCACGAGGGATCTGTGACAGAAAACATCTGGCCGCCGAGCTTCAGAACGTCGAACAAGTATTGCAAGACAACAAGCTTCGGATCCCGCGCCTAGGTCACAGTGACTGAGTGAAGCCGGCCACAGTCGAGCGTGTGCCTGCTGTACTACCCTATGTCAGAGGAGTCACAGACAAGGTTGGCTACATCTTGAAGCGAGCTTCCATTAAAACATACTTCAAGTCGCCGAAGAAGATTAGCCAATTTTTACCATCCGTCAAGTGTCATATCCCTCTACAAGATGGAGGAGTGTACAAGCTGAATTGTGAATGTAGTCTCTCTTACATAGGACAAACAAAAATATCTATAAAAACCTGCGTGAAATAACATATAGCTGACTTGAAGCACCGACGTCCGTGAAGTCTGCAGTGTTATTCATGTTCAAGATCGTCCCAACCATTACGGTGGTAGAGCCACGCAGCAGTTTATTACTGTTGCACGTATGGGCCGGCTCGAGCCGGGTTAGTACCACACCTCACAGAATACCGGCGTGAAGTAGAAGCTCTGCTTCTGCGTTTCGTCTGGTGAGTGCAGGTGGCCGGAGGCCCAATCCCCCCCCCCCCCCCCATCAACATGGTAGTGGAATTACACATTAGACTACCCCAGGAGGGTACCAGTACCCCTGGAGAATCCTTCGCTGAGCATCCACGACCATGTTATTCCAATCCTGAGCGTGGGTGCTCAGGCTGCCCCGCGTATTCTGGGGGGGGGGGGGGGGGCAAAATTCCGCTCAAAAACATAACTGCTCGGGGCAAACTGAGTAACAATACCAAGGCGACCCCTGCCACGCTATCCGTGAATTTCTGCAGCATCAGGGGACTTCACTCTAACCTAAACGCCGTCCACTACCATCTCGAGACCTTGCTCTTCTTGCTCTTCCTGACCGAGACGCAGGTTTCCTCTCCGGCTGATATTTCGTATCTCTCCTACCCGGGGTACAAATTGGAGCACTCCTTTGTGCCTCGGCCTGGAGTTTGCGTGTATGTCAGAGAGGACATCTGTTCTCGACGCCTCGGCACTCTTGAAGGTTCGGACCTGTCCATCCTTTGGCTACGCGTAGACAGCGACGACTATCCGCGCGACTACGGGTGCCTCTATAGGTCCCATAGCGGTAATGCCGAAACAGACCGACTCATCGACCACGTCCAAATGGCTACAGATTCCTTGCTACAACAGGTCCCATCCGCAGAGATTGTGATCCTTGGCGATTTTAACGCCCACCATGCCGAATGGCTCGGTTCACGTTTAACCGATCATGCGGGGAGATCTGTTTATGACTTTGCCTTGGCATATGGTCTGACACAACTGGTTACTTCGCCTACGCGGATTCCAGATGTGGAGGATCATACACCTTCCCTGTTGGACCTTCTGCTGACCTCTCATCCGGACGGATATCGGGTTTCCGTCGATGCCCCTCTCGGCTCTTCGGACCACTGTCTGATCCGGAGTATGGTGCCACTCACGCTCCCTTCGAGGGTGCGTTCTGCAGGTTGCCGCCGTGTTTGGCATTACAGGTCGGCGGATTGGGACGGAATGCGGTCTTTCTTTGCATCCTACCCATGGGGGCGGGTTTGCTTCTCGCCGGATGATCCCAGCGCTGTTGCTGACTTTGTCAATGATGTGGTGCTACAGGGAATGGAACTATTTATTCCATCATCTGTGGTACCCATCGGAGGCAGATCTCAGCCTTGGTTTGGTCGCTCCTGTAAAACTGCATTACGCAGTAAGCAGGAGTGTTATCAAGCCTGGGCTGCGGCTTCGGCGACTCGGGATGTAAACACCAGCATACTTAAAAAGAAGTATAACTTCGCCTCCAGGTCCTTCAAAAGAGTTATTGCCAAGGCAAAGTCAGAGCACATAGGCAGAATTGGCGAGAAAATAGTTCGCCTTCCTTCGGGAACCCGTGCATTCTGGTCTCTCGCCAAGGCTGTCCAAGGGAATTTTTGTAAGCCATCACTACCATCTCTGCACAGGGAGGACGACTCACTGGCCCATGACGCAAAAGACAAAGCCGACCTTTTAGGCTCCCTTTTTGCGTCCAACTCGACTCTTCATGACGGGGGGAAAACACCGCCGACCATCCCGCGGTGTGAGTGCTCCATGCCGGATGTGCTGTTCTCACAGCGCTCGGTTCGCAAAGCACTTCTCTCCCTGGACATCCAGAAGTCGAGTGGGCCTGACGGAATCCCCCAATTGTGCTGAGGACGTGTGCTCCGGAGTTGGCACCGGTCCTAACGCGTCTTTTCCGGTACTCCTACTCCCAAGGCGTAGTCCCGAATTCATGGAAGACAGCTTTTGTTCACCCGATCCCTAAAAAAGGCGACCGCTCAGACCCATCCAACTATAGGCCTATCGCGATCACCTCCTTGTTCTCCAAAATAATGGAATCCATTATCAACTGCCAGCTCATCCGGTACCTTGAGGATCACTAGCTGATTAGTGACCGCCAATACGGTTTTCGTCGGGGTCGATCAGCTGGTGATCTTCTGGTCTACCTGACCCATAGATGGGCGGAGGCAGTAGAGTCCAAGGGGGAGGCGTTGGCCGTTAGTCTGGACATTGCGAAGGCCTTCGATCGGGTTTGGCACAAAGCGCTTCTTTCGAAGCTCCCTTCCTATGGGCTTCCCGAGAAATTGTGCAATTGGATCACCAGCTTCCTTGCAGATCGGAGCATCAAGGTCGTTGTAGACGGTGCATGTTCTGACTACAAGCCTATTAACGCTGGTGTTCCACAAGGCTGTGTGCTATCACCAACGCTGTTTCTTCTGCATATCAATGATATGTTGCTAACTGGTAACATTCATTGCTATGCGGATGACAGCACTGGTGATGCTCTATACACCGGCCGTGCTAATATTTCTCGGGAAAACGTCTCCAAGTACCGGAACAAACTTGTGTCTGAAGTCGAGTTTTTGCTGGACAAAGTCTCGAACTGGGGGCGACTAAATCTAGTCCAGTTTAATCCTCAGAAGACATAAGTTTGCGCGTTTACCTCTAAAAAGAACCCCTTTGTCGTATCTCCTCAGTTTCAAGGCACTCCCCTAGTTGCCTCAGCCAGTATCGGAATCCTCGGCGTCGACATATCGAGTGACGTGCAGTTTCGTGGTCACTTGGAAGAGAAGGCCAAATTGGCCTCTAAAAAGCTTGGCGTGCTCAGCAGAGCGGGACAGTATTTCATGCCGGCACACCGCCTGCAACTTTACAAGGCGCAGGTTCGGCCTCACATGGAATACTGTTCCCATCTCTGGGCAGGGGCTCCCCAGTGCCAGTTCCTTCCACTTGACCGCATCCAGCGCAGAGCGGCTCGAATCGTCGACGACCGAGTCCTTTCCGATCGGCTCGACTCATTGGCGCTGCGAAGAGATGTTGCATCTCTTTGCATTTTCTTTCGTATCTACCATGGGGAGTGCTCTGAGGAATTGTTCGGATTAATCCCAGCCGCCAAATTTCACGAACGCACATCGCGGCAGAACTCCCGATACCATCTACACCATCTGGATGATTGGCGGTCCACCACTGTGCGATTTAGAAGATGTTTTCTTCCTCGCACGACTTCCTTGTGGAATCGATTACCATCAGCGATTTTTCCGGACCGATACGACTTAGGGACCTTCAAGAAAAGAGCGTATTACTTTTTAAAAGGCCGGCAACGCATCTGCAATTCCCTCCCTGGTGTTGCAGTTGTTCATGGGCGGCGGTAGTCACTTACCATCAGTTGAGCCGCATGCTCGTTTGCCCCTTCTCCTATAAAAAAAAACATTAGGTTTGATAGACCACAAATCCTCGCAAAGAACACCGATTCCTACCAAGGATGATTCGCGAGGCTATTGAAATTAAAAAACAGCCTAATTTCAATAGAGAAGATGGATGGGTGCTGCTATCTGCTTGGGATCCTATAATTAATAAAATTAAATTCAAACCCAAGAATACCAATGTAAGACTTCAAGATACTATAAGCTCATTCTACGTAGATCGGACCAAAAATTAATATTCAAAAACTGAAGGTAGCCGGGCTAACTATGACATCGGGACGTTAAACACCTCAGTCCCTCCCGTGACCACGGGTGCTGAAAAGCTTCCGTCGGGAAGTAAAAAGTTAAATTAAACGCGAAAAAATTCGTAAAAATTAGTTTCATTTAATGGTTTGTTTACAATTTACGTATGGACGTGTTTCATTCGGACGTGTTACAACTTACTTTTAAATCGTCTCCATTCCATAAAAAATCTATGTACGCTATCTTTTCTCATATCTGTTATGTCATCATGTCATCATCTTACCTCACAAAATATATTGCGTTTTTAGCGAAATAAACACACACGGGTCATAATAAAATTAAAAATATAACATATTTAAGAAATAAAGCCAATATTTCTACGATACCAGCATTTTTATAGGATAAGATTGACAAACGAGTTTACAGTCTGCCTGGTGGTAAGTGGATCCTATGGCATATAGACGTCTACATCTATCCTCGGTTAAGAATCAAAATGCATATGGCAGTACCTATGGTAGACCCCTAATGACTAAGATGTGTACCTCGTTTCCAGTGAGAAAAGAACCGAGCTTTTATAAGATAGGCACAGACAAGACACGATGTATACGAACACACGTGCATATGAAGCCTTTAAAATTACCCACTACTTTTGCACGGCACGGCGCCGCGATGCATGTGAAAAGGTATGGTAAATACTTACTATACTTTTGATTGCCATTATTGTTTTCAAACGACTTCAATAAAGTAGGAGGTTCTCAATTCGTCGGAATCTTTTTTTAATGTATATACATTAAAAAAAAGGTTTCTCAAAGACGCCTGAACCGATTTGGAAAATTCTTTTTTGTTTCAAATGGTATACTTCCCAGGAGGTCCCATTTAAACTTTATCGAAATCGGTCGAGAGGTTTTACAAAAATCAACAATAAATTAAATTCATATTGAAGTCGTTTGTACAAAATTTTAAATTTTACCATTTGTTAAGAAGACAAATGAACAGTGAACACATAGACAAAAGATAAAATATTTTATTTAAAAAAAACTGTGCTAACGAAGATATCCGTAGAAGAATAAGAGCAACTAACATAGCCCAATTAATGAGTAAGATGAAGTGGTAATGAGTCGGCCATATGGCAAGAAAAACTGTCAAACGATGGGGATATAGGAAGAAAGGTTCTCAAGTATGATCGATGGAGTGATTACCTCGATTTACAACGGTAGTAGATTAAAAAGACATGTTGTCTTTGACAAAAAAAAATCGAAATTTAAAGAGTTTTAATTTTTGATGTACCATGGCTGAAATCTGCCTCCGATGGGCACCACAGAGGAAGGAATAAAAATTTCCATACCCTGAAGTACCACATCAGCAAACAGAATTAGCAACAGCATTGGGATCGTCCAGCGAGAAGCAAACCCAAGGGTAGGATGGAAAGAAAGACCGCATCCCATCCCAATCGGCTGACCTATATTGCCAAGCACGGCGGCAGCCTGCAGAAAGCAAACGCAATTTCAACGTGAGTGGCATCACATTCCGGAATAGACAATGGTCCGAGGAGCCAAGAGGGACGTCGGAGGAGACCTGATATATGTCCGGATGAGAGGGTAGCAGAAGGTCCAACAGGGAAGGTGCATGATCCTTCACATTTGGGATCCGCGTAGATGTAGTAACCAATTGTGTCAGACCATATGCCAAGGCGAAATCATGAACAGATCTCCAGGCATCGGTTAAACGTAAACCGAGCCATATGGCGTGGTGGGCGTTAAAATCGTCAAGGATAACGATCTCTGCGGATGGGACCTGTTGTAGCAAGGAATCTGTACCCACTTGGACAGAGGTGCATCGACGGAAAACTGATATCCGTCCGGATGAGAGGTCAGCAGAAGGTCCAACAGGGAAGGTGTATGACCCTCAACATCTGGAATCCGTGTAGGCTATGTAACCAGTTGTGTCAGACCATAAGCCAAGGCAAAGTCATAAACAGATCTCCCCGCATGATCGGTTAAACGTGAACCGAGCCATTCGGCGTGGTGGGCGTTAAAATCGCCAAGGATCGTGATCTCTGCGGATGGGACCTCTTGTAGCAAGGAATCTGTAGCCATTTAGACGTGGTCCATGAGTCGGTCTGTTTCGGCATAATCGCTATGGGACCTGTAGAGGCACACGTAAACGCGCGGATGGTCATCGTCGTCTACGCGTAGCCAAAGGATGGACAGGTCCGAACCTTCAAGACTGCCGAGGCGTCGAGAACAGATGTCCTCTCTGATTTATACGTTAACTCCAGCACTAGGCACAAAGGAGTGTTCCAATTTGTATCCCGGGTAGGAGAGATACGAAGTATCAGCCGGAGAGGACACTTCCGTTTCGGTCAAAAAGGGCAAGTCCGGTTTCGCCGTCTCGAGATGGTATTGGATGGCGTTTAGGTTCGAGTGAAGTCCCCTGTTACAGAAATTCACGGATAGCGTGGCAGGGGTCGCCTTGATTTTGTTGCTCAGTTTTTCCCGAGCAATTATTGTTTTGAGCGGAATTTTGCCCCTTATTTCTCAGAGGTGACAACGTATCTGTATTTTGATTCTGAGCCGAAGCTAAAGGTAGATGTCTATATACATCGGCATCCATTTACCATCACGAGGACGGTGTGCTCGTTTGTCACCCTTATTCTATAAAAAAAATACTGGTATCTACCGGAAACCATGAGATCTTTCTGGTATATATCAGTCACCACTTACGGCACTAAAAAATAGAGTGATGGTATCTCTTATTCCGCCACTACAAGGCACAACGTAGACAAAGGAATAAAAGCTATATTTCCTTGATGTATATTACTTTATTATAATAACAATATCGTTATTAATATAATTGTGAAGGGCTGCAATGATCATGATGGTAATTGTCATATAATTTATATTATTAGTAATTTTCTAATCTAATAGTTGTTGTACTCGTAATAGGCGACATAAAGAAAATTCAAAATTTATATTTAGATAGTGATAGTATTTTGATGCTATCACTATCTAAATATATCACATTCATAACGAGTCCAGGGGTACATCTAATGTAGTCCTGAAGTAGGTTATGTGGCGCAAAAGCTTCGGGAAATTTGGTTAAGGTGGTACCGAAACGTCCTACGTTATCCGTTGGAAGGAGATGCCTTGATCCGTGCCAGGAGTAAGAGTACGCGGCAGACTACAAAGCGCTGGCTCGACGTCCTAATGTCGGATATGAAAGTCAATGGAGTCATTACCTAGGAACCTTTAGACCGAGCAAAGTGGAGACGGACCCTGGCGGATGACGGGATAGCTCATAGGAGGAGAAGAATTGTTAGTGGGTTGAGTTGCAAATGGGAGAAAAAATTATCTTATACACCTTTCGTTATTATACCTCAACAAAAAATACCTAAACCGCAATTTCGAGTGTGTCGGTGTAAAGTGATTAAATTAAACATTTTGCACAACCGACATTTAGTAGAAATAAAATAATTTATTTTTGATTTTTTTAAAACCGCTGGACTGATTTCGATAAAATTTAAATGGGACCACCTGGAAAGTATACCCTTTGAAATAAAAAAAAAGAATTTTCCAAATCGGTTCAGGCGTCTTCGAGTAATCGGTGAACATACATAAAAAACAACAAACACACAAATTGAGAACCTCCTCCTTTTTTGAAGTCGGTTAAAAAGTCTTGGTAATAAAAATAGGTCCAACAGTGCGGAGATAGAAAATGAGGAAAATTAAACAGTATTAAAAATGTTCCAAGTTCCAATTTTACGCGTACCTATAATATGAATGTTGTCTTTCTGCCGATTTTTAACCAAAATAATAAAAATAAAAATTTAATCTTTGAGTAATTACCGCCGAAAAAAAGTTCTACTAGATTCCACACCCGTTCATATGTTAAAATCGAGGTTGGACTATTCAGTGACAACAACGAAATCTTAAAGTCCAATACTTTATCTATATGCAAAAATGTGATCTCGGCTGAGATTCGAACAGAAGACCCATGGTGTTGAAGCAAGGTATTCTGACCTCTAAGCCACGCGATCGTCTTATGTGGATAAAACACCTGTAAAATTCAATGTCAAGTTACATTTGCACTGTGCACACGCGGCTCTTTACCTACGTTATCGTATGTTTACACTTTATCGATGACTCACAATGTGATAGTACATTTATTATACCAGGTGTATTACATTTAATTAACGAATACGTGGGTCAGCGGTCTGAGTACTTGTCTGTTGGATTTTAAGCGTTAAGTATTAATCCCACACAATCATCATTAACAACATGATCATCTCCTAAATGGCAAAAATTCGCAAAACTTGTAATTCGTGGCAGAAGTGGCGATTAGTAACCAGGCCTCTCGACTGTAAGCGCTTATTCTGTCGCTGAGAATATTATAAGTAGGTATGTTTTTCCCCGTGGGGGAAATGCTCTTCCATTCCGACTCCGGAGGAAACGACGGGTTATCAGACTCACGCTGATTTTCAGATGAACGTTTCCTTGCTCTCTCTCTCAGAAATGAGAGGCGGCCTGTCAAGGAAATGTCCGCCGCGCTGCCCTAATGCGTGTTGGCGAACTTCACAAGCATAGAAATACTTCTTTTATTATATCTATGTTCACAAGTGTTCGAAAAAAATTCTTATTTCTTAGACATGCAAGTTTCCTCACGATGTTTTCCTTCACCGCCGAGCACGTGGTAAATCATCACTTAAAATTGCGGTGGGGATCGAACTCAGGTTGCTCACGCACTGTGAAATTTACAGCGAGTGTTTAGCCCCTGAGCTACCCTATCTCTTTACTTAACGTAACTTTACTTTTTTTATAGGATAAGTGTGACAAACGTGCACACAGTCCACCTGATTGTAAGTGGTTGCTGTGGCCCATATACATCTACATCTATCCTCGTTTAAGCGTCAAAATGCAATGTGTTGTCAGCCGTGATGACTAAGATCATTTTCTTTCTTCACTTCTTTTCTTTAAAAGGCGGTTGATAAGTGAGTAGAATATAAAAATATTGGTGGAAAAAATAAAAGGCATTAAACCGAAAGTATTGTTTAAGCACGTTAAGTTGCGAAAATGATGGATTCCTAAATGATTGTTCCGCTAGGTATTATATAAGATGTCTCTAAATTTTTCTGGCAATTCTTCTAATCGATTCTGGATAAGATCAGTACCAGAATATTCTAAAATAAATATATACAGATTTTGTTTAAGACTAAGTAAATCCCTCACTTGGTTACTTGGGCTACCGCATGCATCATTTGTATAAATAAAATCATATATAATATAATTTACAAATGGGTAAAACACATGTAACAGCAAATAAGTAAGATTAATAGTGATTATGAATATTAGTGGGACCACGCAATAATGGAACACGAAATCATTTGTTAAAATCTAGCTGCTAGTGACACCAAACTGTTAAGCGGACATAAAGAAGAGCATACATACATACAACTATGTTTTTACATCGCAATCGGATAAAATTGAGGCTTTGAACAAAAAAAAGCTATCATACATACTCATATTTGCAAGTCCTTAAATGTATTTCGTTTTTGTAAGAGATTCGATCACGAATTCTGATTTTAGAAAAATAATCATTACCTGTTCTTGCTAAAACTACAATTAAATCACTAAACACCAATTCTAAAAAGTACCCATCTATATAGTAGGTAAAGAGGAAGAGGATGTGTGTTAAAGCACATTCCACACAAAGTTGTGAGCAGCGATTGCGAGCTCTGCGAAACTAGTTTCTTTTAGAATAAGGAACTATATAGATAATGTTTTAAAATAATATAGATCATGCTAAAAATGCAATTAAATTAATAAACACCGATACTGAAAGGTACCCATCTATTATTATTATTAATAAGAGAATGTGAGTTAAGAACATTCGACACACAGTTGTGAGCAACGATTGCGAGCTCGGCGAAACTAGTTTCTTTTAGAATAAGGGACTATATAGATAATGTTTTAAAATAATATAGATCATGCTAAAAATGCAATTAAATTAATAAACACCAATACTGAAAGGTACCCATCTATTATTATTATTAATAAGATAATGTGAGTTAAGAACATTCGACACACAGTTGTGAGCAACGATTGCGAGCTCTGCGAAACTAGTTTCTTTTAGAATAAGGGACTATATAGATAATGTTTTAAAATAATATAGATCATGCTAAAAATGCAATTAAATTAATAAACACCAATACTGAAAGGTACCCATCTATTATTATTATTAATAAGAGAATGTGAGTTAAGAACATTCGACACACAGTTGTGAGCAACGATTGCGAGCTCTGCGAAACTAGTTTCTTTTAGAATAAGGGACTATATAGATAATGTTTTAAAATAATATAGATCATGCTAAAAATGCAATTAAATTAATAAACACCAATACTGAAAGGTACCCATCTATTATTATTATTAATAAGAGAATGTGAGTTAAGAACATTCGACACACAGTTGTGAGCAACGATTGCGAGCTCTGCGAAACTAGTTTCTTTTAGAATAAGGGACTATATAGATAATGTTTTAAAATAATATAGATCATGCTAAAAATGCTATTAAATTAATAAACACCAATACTGAAAGGTACCCATCTATTATTATTATTAATAAGAGAATGTGAGTTAAGAACATTCGACACACAGTTGTGAGCAACGATTGCGAGCTCTGCGACACTAGTTTCTTTTAGAATAAGGGACTATATAGATAATGTTTTAAAATAATATAGATCATGCTAAAAGTGCAATTAAATTAATAAACACCAATACTGAAAAGTACCCATCTATTATTATTATTAATAAGAGAATGTGATTTAAGAACATTCGACACAGTTATGAGCAACGATTGCGAGCTCTGCGAAACTAGTTTCTTTTAGAATAAGGGACTATATAGATAATGTTTTAAAATAATATAGATCATGCTAAAAATGCAATTAAATTAATAAACACCAATACTGAAAAGTACCCATCTATTATTATTATTAATAAGAGAATGTGAGTTAAGAACATTCGACACACAGTTGTGAGCAACGATTGCGAGCTCTGCGAAACTAGTTTCTTTTAGAATAAGGGACTATATAGATAATGTTTTAAAATAATATAGATCATGCTAAAAATGCAATTAAATTAATAAACACCAATACTGAAAGGTACCCATCTATTATTATTATTAATAAGAGAATGTGAGTTAAGAACATTCGACACACAGTTGTGAGCAACGATTGCGAGCTCTGCGAAACTAGTTTCTTTTAGAATAAGGGACTATATAGATAATGTTTTAAAATAATATAGATCATGCTAAAAATGCAATTAAATTAATAAACACCAATACTGAAAGGTACCCATCTATTATTATTATTAATAAGAGAATGTGAGTTAAGAACATTCGACACACAGTTGTGAGCAACGATTGCGAGCTCTGCGAAACTAGTTTCTTTTAGAATAAGGGACTATATAGATAATGTTTTAAAATAATATAGATCATGCTAAAAATGCTATTAAATTAATAAACACCAATACTGAAAGGTACCCATCTATTATTATTATTAATAAGAGAATGTGAGTTAAGAACATTCGACACACAGTTGTGAGCAACGATTGCGAGCTCTGCGACACTAGTTTCTTTTAGAATAAGGGACTATATAGATAATGTTTTAAAATAATATAGATCATGCTAAAAGTGCAATTAAATTAATAAACACCAATACTGAAAAGTACCCATCTATTATTATTATTAATAAGAGAATGTGATTTAAGAACATTCGACACAGTTATGAGCAACGATTGCGAGCTCTGCGAAACTAGTTTCTTTTAGAATAAGGGACTATATAGATAATGTTTTAAAATAATATAGATCATGCTAAAAATGCAATTAAATTAATAAACACCAATACTGAAAAGTACCCATCTATTATTATTATTAATAAGAGAATGTGAGTTAAGAACATTCGACACACAGTTGTGAGCAACGATTGCGAGCTCGGCGAAACCAGTTTCTTTTAGAATAAGGGACTACATAGATTGTAGGTGTTGTTTTCCTAAATCATGGATCTTGCTAAAACTGAGAAATACCCATTTATTCCATAAAGAGCATGTGTGTTAAGAATATTCCTAACAGAGTTTGCAATAGAGCAGCGATTGCAATAGCCCCGCGAAACTGGTTTCTTTTCGAATTAGGGACTACACAGATACATAATATGTGGATACTATTTTTATACACGTCGGCGGATCGTCCAATTAACAACGCAATTCTCGGGGAGAATAATATAATAATATTACATTTCGTTTTCATATTTAAGGTGTGTTATGCAATGTAAAGGTTTTAAAAGTAAACCAGGGCATATAAGATGAAGCTTTTGCTACCGGATCTTTGTAACATTAGCACTGAACATTAGCACACAAACCGGTTGGGTTATACTAACAGTACCGATATTATAAATAGAAAACATTGTTGACTCTATCACTGTTATGTATAAACATTTTTTTTATAGGACAGAGTGACAAACGAGCACAAAGTCCACCTGATGGTAAGTAGTTGCTGTGACCCATAGACATCTACATCTATCCTCGTTTAAGCATAAAAATGCAATATCATCAACAAAGAATTAAAATGCAGATGCATTGTCATACGTGAGGACTAAGATGGAATGCCTCTTTTCCAGTAAAAAGGGTCTCCGGTTCTCTACACTCACCATACGAAACACAGCAGCATTAAGCTGCTATTTTAGGCTGGTATTCTGTGAGAGCATGGTCCTTCCCCGGTCGAGCCGACCTATTCGTGCTACAACTATACTACTAATATAGCTGCAGCATGGCTCTACCACGTTAGGATACAATGATTTTCGAACAATATAAAATAAGTATAGCAAGATTTTTTTTAATCTTACACCTAAATATTTAAAATAAAATTTTAAACCTTGGACAGACATTTAACGCCAAGTCATGTCATAGGTACTAATCCTGTTGTAAATCTATTGAACAATCAAAGTACCTAGTATTTTTATGCCTTTTTAACCGACTTTAAAATGAGGAGATACTCAATTCGACTGTACTTTTTTTTATGTGAGTTACCTTATAACTTTTTTCTGCGTGAACCAATTTTGATGATTCCTTATTTTATTTGAAAGCTGGTGCTTCTCATGTGGTCCCATATAAATTTGATCAAGATCTGACCAGTAATTTGGAGTTATCCTTAATAATTTATATTGAAGTGGGTTGTACAAAATTTTTAATTTTACCACTTGTAAGTCTTGTCACCCATGATTTGAGATTAAAGTAAAAGTATGAAAATCGGTTGAACAAACTATTAATCATAAATATTATTATGGAACCTGATATAATTAGATAGAACTATCAATCACAGATTAAATATAAAATATTATATAGAAGAGATATAATAGTTCGATTATAGTCTTTTAGCGTTTGTTTAAATTAGCTAACTGTGAAAATATATTTGTAATTTTTTTTATAGGATAAGGGTGCCATACGTACACACATTTCACCTATTAGTAAGTGGTTGCTATGGCCCATATACATCTACATCTATTCTCGATTACGATTGCGTAGTCACCTGCGAGGACTAAGATGGAATGCTCTGAATGGTTTCCAGTAAAAAGGGTCTCCGGGTCTCTACACTCACCATACGAAACACAGCAGCGTTAGGCTGCTATTTTCTATAACATATTTCTATATTATGTTTTGATCTATTTTCTATTTCTATTAATCACGATTCTGTGTCTTCTATCTACCAAGCTGTTAAGGTTCGAGCCTAAGGTGTTACCCTATTGGTGCTCTCTAAAATACATTTTGAAGAATACATGAATACTCGATTTTAAGTAATAGTTCATTACCCACCTCATTTCCATCATCGGATAACAAAACGCACGGCAGTTTTCTATAGTTACGATGATAATCATAGTATTGAGTAGAAGCGTTTTGCTTCGTCTTGTATATTATGCGGATACCAATGGATTGGTAAATTGCCACCCAAGACTGAGAATCAGTCATCTTGAACTAAGCTTAAGCACAGCATAGCTACTGTCCATAGTTTTATTGATACTGTCAATTGGCTTACAAAGTTGTTTGCAAAAATTTGTTAGCAAAAAATGCATATTATCGAACAAATTATATCGTATAAAAAACAAAAATGTGAAAAATAAAACTTATGTGTGAGTGAATATAGATGTGTACCGAATTCGGCACAAACGACGTTCGGGCTTCGCCGATAAACACTTGGTATCTTGGGTGCTAAGCTTTATAGTCAGAGCTATGAGAATGTATGACGTCCTTCAAGGAGGGCAGCCGCAACATTTTCTGCCAGCAGGGCGGCGCCATTTTGGTATGAGGTGGAATATTTGACAGATTTCGTAATTGGTTTAATAGAATATCTTTAGAGAGTATAGAATTCTCATAAATTAATTATTTTAGTAAGAAACATTACTCCTTATTTTCAAGACCATCAAAATACACACACGTCAATCAACAATGAAATTACACTACATATTTGGTTCAGATATTTTATGTAATGCGAACAAAGTTTAAGGCCGCTACATACAAAAAAAAAAATAAAAAACGCAAATGTAAACGCGGTCGTCGAACCGTGGTCTGAAGGACTGCAGTAACGCTTTTCTATTTTAGCAAATGTTACACAAGAAGCGTTTACTCGGAGGCTCACACGCTCTCCGAGCGGTAGAAAGTCGCCGATTGACCAGAGCGGAGGTAATTGAGTGACTCACGCAGAGCCTCTTAGATGCATGAGCTATTTCTAAATTGTCATATAATTGCATTCCGCTTGCCCTCTTCCTGTGTTCGCAGTTTCTGATACAGGGCAGACATTTTTTATCCATGGTTAGATTCAATTATACATTTTTAAATAAGCCTTCAAGCTTATTACTTAGAAGTAATAAGCTTTAGAGATATTATCACATTGGTATGACTTTATTTAGCTTACCAAAGTACGAGTATATTTAAAAATATAATTTCAAAGTTAATAAATCGATATCAAATATTATGTCTTTTTAAATAAAGCGAATTTAAGGAAAAGCTATTATCCACTTTTTTATTCAAATGTTATGATTGTTAAAGATGTGGTATGCTCTACAAATTTTGAAATGAAAATCACAATTTGTGTTACTTTTTTCTAGAAGCGCGTCCGACATAACCGGAATAACACAATTTCGTACAACGATATTAATATATTCTGTATTTAATTTTTACCACCGTAGCTGTAAGTAAATATTCTAGAAACAACTTTTGTAGAGAAGTGTGGAATTCGTTGCATGATAGTTGACAACAATAAAAAAAAGAAAATATAAAGATGAATTGACTAAAATAAATATTTCAGGACTAAGACAAATAGTACAAAAGAAGCCACAAAATACAAGGAAAATTTTGTGGCTTCCTCCGACACAAGGCTAAATTACCGCCATGCCCCAATAAATATTGAGCAAAACGGCGAAGGAGCGGTGTCAAAATTGGTAGAGTCTATACTGCGATAGCGAATTTCTACTAACCATGATTTTTTAAAACATGCAAGCTACAAATAAATTATTTAAAAGACCCATAGACACTGGCAAAAAAATAGTTTTTTTTTTGATAAAGATCCTAGCAATGTTATTAATATTCGTTTTAACCACTCCTGGTAAGCTTAAAATGCTGGTGTAAGGAGTGGTTCACAACAATAGTCGAATGGCGGTTTCGACCCCATGACCTTTAGTGTTCGCGGTGTCGCTTAAGAGAGTGGTTCCCACACATGCTGACTGCTAGGCAGGAGGAGAGTTCCACCTTTAGTCAATTTGTGATTCTGACAGACGTCTTCCGGTGGACTTTTTACGGAATGATGATGACAGACTAATCTATTTAATCCTTTATTTAGTGCAGTAGGGCTACAATGGGCAGGAGACATTTTTATCCCCGGGGAAAGGAGAAAATGTTTATCCCCTCGCTTAGTTTTATCTACCCTTCGAGCATGGGCACACCGGTGAATATAATATCCACAGTAGATAAAATGGGAGATAGACTTAGACTGAGATAGATTTTATGTATGAATATAAACTTAAACCCACGTCCAATGAACTAGGATAGGATTGTCCCTTTAAATTTCAAAAAAGCATAATTTTTTATCTTTCATTTGGCGCCATGCCCATGCTACGGACGGGGGATATATGTCTACTCGTTATGTCAAACGGGGATATACTTCTCCCTGTTGCCATGCTTTGGCATAGGGACAAGATAATTTTATCTCTTGTCAGTGGATATAATCGGGGGATAATATTTTTGTCCCCAGCCCACGCTAGCCATTCTGGAGGAGAAATTAAAAATTGTTTATTTGAGGCTACTCAAATAAACAATTTTTATTACTATTATTCTAAATCAACTTCTCAAGATTTCTTTAGAGAGTCAAACAACTTATTGTACTGGTGCTGTAATAAAACGGATGTACTCATGAATTTTCGTAATTTCATTGTTAGGAAGTAATTATGCGAAAATTGAACTGCGCTGCTGTGAATTTAAATTATTGTGTTGATTGCTATAATTATAATGGTCTAATTGTAATGAAATGGCGGTGTTTTTATCGGGCCTTTTCTGTAATATCATAAAAACATTTCAATTTGTTAAAGTATTTCAATGTTGGAACACGCTAGAGAGCAACTTGCATGAAAACAGACTAAAAGCCACCCACGGAAGAATATATTATCAGTGTTAAACTACATTATGTCGAATTTTCTTATTCGTATACAATCGCAATTCAACTGGTGCGACAATATCTCAAAACTTTTTGGTAATATTTCGTAACCATTTTTACTTATTTAGAAATATAGAATATATCCTCTGATAACTACCTCACTGCAAGAAAAAGTCGAAAATTAAAGACTATGTATGTAAAGATTATGTATGTATACGGATGAAGTAAATAGATACGTCGGCATTTTGTAATTAAATTGTAAGGAATAATAACATCTTCATCATCAATATAATATGCCATTTTTCAAATTTAAAATGAGCGTTCACGTCGCTACCTAAGTATGAAATGTATGGTTCATTTTATACTTCGAGTAATTACATGCAAATTATTCTGAGATTTGTTTGATGTTTGCATGACACATCTATTGTTTACGATCGATATTTTCTTCAATTTACTTAATATAAGAAATAGTCACATACGTAGTAGAGCCATGCTGCAACTATATTAGTAGTATGGTTGTAGCACGAATGGGTCGGCTCGATCGGGGAAGGACCACGCTCTCACAGAATACCATTGTCAAATAGCAGCTTAACACTGCTGTGTTTCATATGGTGAGTGTAGAGAACCGGAGACCCTTTTTACTGGAAACGAGGCATTCGACGATTGATTCACAAACGAGGATAAATGTAGATGTCTATGGGTCACAGCAACCACTTACCATCAGGTGGACTGTGTGCTCGACACTCACCATACGAAACACATTTTACGGTTACACAGTTATTTTACGCTGGTATTCTGTGAGAGCGTGGTTCTTAACCGGTCGAGCCGACCCATTCAAGCTACAACTATAACAGTAATATAATATAGTAAAATAGCTGCAGCATGGCTTGGAATCATACATCACACGTTCTCGAAATATTTTATTCCTTCGACCTGCAAATTTTCCAATTTTTAGGATAAGGGTGTAAAACGAGCACACAGTCCACCTGATGGTAAGTGATTGCTGCGGCCCATAGACATCTACATCTATCCTCTGTTACAGATCAAAATGCAGATGCGTTTCCACCCGTGAGGACTAGGATGGAACGCCTCATTTCCAGTAAAAAGGGCCTCCGGCCACCTGCACTCACCAAGCGAAACGCAGAGGTAAACCTCTACTTCACGCTGGTATTCTGTGAGGTCGTGGTACCACCCCGGTTCGAGCCGGCCCATCCATGCGACAGCAATAGCTGTCGCCTGGCTCTACCACTGTTTATTTTCCTTCGCCGCCGAGCACATGGTAAATCAGCACGTTAAATTTTTATGAGCAATTTGATTGGTGCCGGCGGGGGTCGAACCCTTCAACTACTATATGACTTAAATTACATATTATATTTAAATAAATCTGATATTAGCTACATGTACTCATTTATAAAATACTGATTGTATGATATTTTAAATAATCTCTAAGTTATCAAAGAAATTATTTTATCGGATATTTATTTGATGGCTTAAACTAAAATGTATGTATTAAGCTATGTAAATAACTAAAAAAGTCCTTCTTGTGAGTATAAAGACAATCCATTTAGATCGAAAACTGAGGTAGTAAATGCTATACAATAGAGAAATAATTGCGGTTACACAACGAACAAAACGCATAACACGTTTAATAGACTGCAAGGCAGGCTTGCGGTCGAACGAACACGGCAATGATTAATTGACAAATATTCATTAGGCTTACATTATATCTGTATCTCACAAACATGTTATACTACACAATCAAACAATATTATAATCTTTAATGACAAATTTCACGTAAATTACTGTGAAAATAAAATTCAATATATTTCTTGATTAATCCTTAAGTATATATAAAAATTACGTGTCACATTGTTTGTCCGCGATGAACTCCTAACCGACTGAACTGATTTCAATGAAATTTTGCACACTGTGTGCAGTTTGGTCCAACATGAGAGATAGGGTAGTTTTTATCCCGTTAAGTGACCATCAATATTTTTTATTGCGAATTTCAGTTTTTATTTATTAGGCAAAGGGTCGTCGGAAAGAGCAGAACAACGTCTGCCTGGTCAGCTAGTGTTCTTATATAATATACTTGACGCTCGGTCCCCAAGGTTGCAAGAAAGGCTTTGCTTTAATCGTCACGCTTGGCAGGGGGTTAACCATATTGCATTATCAAACCGCTCGCAACTTGACGCTGTTGCTCATCACCGTTCTAGATATTTTACGTCTGAGGTAAATGAGATGGTATACCGAAACCTATCGGAAAGATATTTCTTGTGTATTTACGTGGTAGAGCCATGCTGCAGCTAAATTAGTAGTATAGTTGTAGCACGAATGGGTCGGCTGGACCGGGGAAGAACCATACTCCCACAGAATACCAGCGTAAAATGGCAGCTGAACGTGCTGTGTTTCGTATGGTGGTAGTGTAGAGAACCGGAGATCCTTTTTAATGAAAACGAGGCATTTCATCTTAGTCCTCAGGGGTGGCAACGT
Organism: Parnassius glacialis; assembly: GCA_033319125.1. Taxonomy (NCBI): domain Eukaryota; kingdom Metazoa; phylum Arthropoda; class Insecta; order Lepidoptera; family Papilionidae; genus Parnassius; species Parnassius glacialis. Next base: position 22,965,127 of record JAVANC010000006.1, on the reverse strand, counting down.
ATCTGCATATTAATACGTAATTGAGGATAGATGTAGATGTCTATGGGCCACAGCATCCAGTTACCATCAGGACTGTGTGCTCGCTTATCACCCTTATAAAAAAAAAACAATGTTACGACATCCACGTGACGGGACGCAAAGGATTGGATTCTCTTACACGGCCGCCGTACACCAACTATTTATTTGTTTATTCATGCATGCGAATATTTTAACAGATGCTTTACTTGTATAATAAATAACAATGACATCAGTTGTCGCGTCGCATCAAATAACAGAAAAGTCTCTATTGTTATCGGCGCGTTATGCCGGACTCAGTGCATCGCTGTCGCTATCGTATTGAATCAAGAAAATACCTTTTGTTTTGCTGAAATCCTAGTAGTTACTATGCGGAGTATAACATATGAATACAACAATATATTTTTAAACTAAATAAGTACATATATTCCGTTCCGTTTTATAAGGAATATAAACAAATATATGCTCGTCGTTTAAGGATAATATTCTTAATTTGATTTATTTTCAATACATCGCCAATTTGGTTGACAAAGTTCCACCTAAGAAGTCCCTTTGCACTTGAAGAGTTGTTATTACAAAATCGGTACTGTTATAGCGTATCAAACTCCACTGCTGAACATAGATTGCCTCATACTGAGAGATATTTTCCATAGTTGCCAAACTTGGCAGGCGTGTTGGCAACAGCAGTTTTTCATTTTTAGTTATTATTAGAAAAACGCTGCAGCCCATCTCCTGGTTTGTTTCCCTCCGTTACCTCTTACGACACCCACGGGGCGATATGGGGTAGTGGATATTCTTACACCGCCATTACACGGTATTATTACAAAATTAAAAAAAATGGTTTAATAATTTTACTATAAAATCTAAATCTTAAATAATCGATTTGCCATAATAATTCTCTCAGAAGTTATAGGAGTGTGCCTAGCAGTAAGATGCGCGTTAAAGTGACAGTCTATATGACTGTTACTTTAACTTTAATTTTTTTTAATTCTTTGCACACATAATAACACACGAATTGTCTAAATGAGCACAAAACACCTGGCAACCCTCGTTCTGAAAGAACTGTGTTACGTGAGCACTCAAAAGAATAAAAGAATGGAATGCGTCTTGCAACAGTTCAACCTCGGACTCAAGTAATTGTGAAGCCGACAACACGCTTACTGCGAAGTAAATTGTTAGAGGTGTTCGCATAGGCCCAGCTATGAGATATTTAAGTAACGTGAGAAATTGCAAAATGACACACACAAATTGTCACCGACAAAGAATCAATTTTCTCTTGAATCAAAGTAAAACAAATAATACACAATCAGATAACTCTATTGAACGTTGTTGAGCAAAAAATTTGGCAAGAACTTACACAATCACTGCGAACCCAAACCGACATTAACGAGTGGTTTTTATCTCTACGGTGTAACATGTTTCAAAGTTATTGCTGAAATCATCCGTAGTATTTTAATAACATAACGCTTACACTAATAACGAATAATTAATTTTAGGTGCAAGATTTCGCCGTTTACTCCAGCTGAAAAGAAAATACCGTATGCCATTAACTTATATTTGAAATGATTGCCGTATCACTGACCTCTATAATATGTATACAATCGAGGCAAAGTGACCTGTTTGCCGAATGGAATCCACTATAGTGGTATAACGTAGTGAATATAAATACTTTTTGGATAGTGGCGCACGTTACCTGGCCTAGGAAATAGTCGTGATTCTCCATTACTTTCACCGTATTATTATATTTTATATTATGTTATCTTAATTGACGTTTGATTGATTCGTTGATTCTATCAGTTATTATCGCAAAAGTTAAAGTAAACAACTGAAGAAATATATCGTAATCGAGAACTCCTTTTTGTAACCCTTGTTTAAACTGTAATGTTATTGAATTTCTGTACTTCTTATTACACCTACCTCTTTTATCTCTGCACTACTCTAAGGTAGACTGGTAGATAATGCCTCGGGCATTAAGTCCGATATATACATTAAACTGTATATTCGCTTCGCTTTTCAAAAAACGTTATTAAAAACACTAGGATTTTCTCCTGTATCGTGGAGGCAGTTTACAAACACAAATTGCACAAGGACAAACATCCAGACCCGGAAGAATTATTTGTAGGCCATACAAATACTTGTTCCGTGCGGGATTCGAACCCGCGGCCCTCAGCGCAGCAACTCATTGCTAAGCCACTGCGCAACGGAGCCGTCGAAATATATGATATATGAAGTTAAATAAATAAATAAATAAGGTTATGTTGACGTTTTCCACAAATACCCACACCTGCAAAGGGGAGTAGGTACAAAGGTATAGATGATACATTACTCGTACACTAATTGAAAGTTAGAGAGACAAAGGTGTGAGACGTCTGGTAACGCGATCGTCAACCGTGCTGATATTACAAACATATTACAAACTACTAATACTACTCTACTAGTAATGCATAATTAGTTTTCGGCTTAAACTAAAGTCTGTTGGTCGGTAAAGTCTGTATACGAACTAAAATCTGAGACTAAAATGTAAAGTTAGAGAAATTACATACGTATAAGTACGGCATTTGACAGCAAATGTCAATTTTAGACTAGCGGAAACTGTGGTGTCGCGGTTGAGGCTTCTTATACGAAAAAAAGCCTTTTTCAACTTTAGGTTCAACCCAAGAGTATTAATAAACCACGTTTTATAATAAGAAATATTATGTATAGTGTTTAAAAATATCAATAAAATTTTAGTGCTAGTGCTCCAAATATTAGTGCTAGTGCTATTTCGAGTACTGGCAAAATTTTGACCTATTTCTCAGTTAAAAGGATAATAAATTAATGTTATTTATAGTACACGGTGATTTAAAACTGGAGTTAACTAGAGCTGTGTCTCGTCAGCAAAGCATAATCAGGAACTAGCATTTAGAAAAAGCCAAAATTAGGTGCTTTTTAGATGCTAATTAATTAATTAATCAATTAATTTGCTAATTTAATGTTGATTTTTGCGTTGCTGGCAAAACTTATTGCTAGCAACGCAGTGATGATAATAGATATACGATAAATATTAATAGCAAGCAATTAAGTGCTAATGCTGCAAGTATGTATAGGCAATGACATGGCACCCCTAATAAAAATAAAGTCGTTATTCAGAATATAGCAGATGTAAAAATCAGGTCTTCTCTTCTGAATATCAGAAGAATAGAATTAAAATTGCATTTAGAAAAAGCCAAAATTTGGGATTTATTAGATGCTAATTAGGCGCCAACGAACTGTTTTTGCATTGTTAGCAAAACGTATCGCTAGCAACGCAGTGACGATAATAGATATTATATTGCTGTAAAATGATCGCCTTGTATTTTTTATTATTAAAAACCTCCTGAATGTGTTCATATTTAATCATATTTTAGTAAATTTAATGAATTTATAAGACAAATATTAAGCCTTCACGATACCTACTATATAACAACTCAATGTTCAGTACAACTTAATGTTCAAAATGAATGTATGTATTTTTACTTTATACATTTTTAATTGTTTAAAATATTACTTCTTTGATATTTTTAGACGATTTTATAGAGGCTTCAATTATTAATAATATCTGATGCATCGTCACAGTGTGTACTCGTACCTACGAAGAATGAAAACGACTCTATGAGGAAACTTAAAACAAACCTTTAATCCTTGAAGATGAGCTTCGGAGTTTAAATCTACTTTCGATACGAAGAACCCTGTGGTATGTTCCCGGCCTCCGCGCAAGGAGAACCCGAACGCAGGAGCTGCCCGTCGCGGTCTCAGCAAACGCACGACGCGGACGCGCCGCTCCGACGAACCCGCAGCGGTATCGCCACGTGATCCCGACGTGGTCGTCGATGTTGTTGACGCGGAGTACATATTCCAGCTGAGAGCAATAGAGAACTATTATTCATTTACTATTTTAGTACTATTCTTAATGGGCTATTAGTATACAGTATTAAATGTCGGCCCTTTTTGGGTATAACTAACGTGAACATGCGTCTCGCTTTGAGCTGTGCAGTCCCGCTGTCTCCAAAATGTGGCGGTGTAAGAAAATCTATTACCCTATATTATTCTTTCGTGAGTGTTGGAAGAGGCGACAAAGGGAAACTGAAAGAGGAAATCGGCAACAGCTGTTAAGCTTGTTAACAAGATGCTGTTATCTTCATGATAAAAATGAATCAATATCCCCCCTATGAGGCTATCTATGGAGAAGATTAGCAATGGTCCTTTGAAGAGCTGTGCTGAATAAATGATGCCATCAAAAACATAACTTGTAAAAAAAAACTAAGTCTCGCAACTCAATTCTTCTATTACTATAAAAAGTTGTGAGATCCATGTAATACCAAGTCGGTTAATTTATTCAGTCCCTACTTAAGGGTCCTTCTGTCTCAAGTTATTACGTAATTAGCTAACCTAACAACATCTTATAGTGACCATATCAATATTAAAAATCTTTTATGTTTTAAATACATAGATTGACTCGGCCATCGCATGAAAACACAATGTATCTCACAAGTAATACATATTATATTAAATTACATTGTTTAGTGCGATTGCCCAGTCAATCTATGTATTTAAAACATAAAAGATTTTTAATATTGATATGGCCACTATAAGATGTTGTTAGGTTAGCTAATTACGTAACAACTCGAGACAGAAGGACCTTTAAGTAGGGACTGATAAATTAACCGACTTGGTATTACATGGATCTCACAACTTTTTATGGTAGAAAAACTGAGTTGCGAGACTTGGTTTTTTTACAAGTTATGTTTTTGATGGCATCTCTTTTTTTTTGTAGATAGTCCTATTTTTTTCCCTTTCCGTTACCATCTACTTCTTGAATACCAACTACGGATTTTCGGGCAATTTAGTCTACTTAATACTTTGCGGGATTTTGGTACAACTTCACAAGACATGTCCCATTCTTGCTTTTTCATTCCGTTACCATTTTACAAGTTACCTTTGAACATAATTATATCTATTTACCTATCTACATCTATTATTCCATTATATTATACATATACAGGTACACTGATTCATAAATGTAACTTTGTAATCCGGATGTTTGTCGTTGTGCAATTTATGTTTGTAAACTGCCCCCACGATACAGGAGAGAATCCTAGTGTGGAGGTTACGTTTATAAAAAAAAGAAAGAAAAAAAGTTCCTACATATTTATATAGGATTACAAAGTTATTTATACAGTTAGTGTATCTAGAAAACTGGACCGAAATTACAAAATATTTTAATTTTTCCTTGATTTATATACTAAACACTAATTGTATTCTAAATTTGAAGCTTCTACATCTGCTAGAAATTCCTTAGAGTTTTGATAATTGGTCAGACAGTGAGTGACAAAATTAAGAAACTTTGACTAGTTATAATTCTTAAACTACTGGTTTAAATTGAATGAAATTTAAAATATACGGTGGTTATACAATGCCTGTTTGGCTACTGAAAATTCAGGCTTCTAATTTTAACCACAACGAAGATGTAGAGGGTCGAAAATGATCTGAAATGCTTCGAGAAAAGGATGGTACGGCCGTGTCGCTTTTTTGCTCGACTTGGCGGGGGCACTGCCGTGCCCCCAGATGATGGATAGTCATATTTATTCTTTACTAGCGCCCCGCCCCGGTTTCGAATGGATATATTAATGTGGCGTTATTTAGATTTAAGATAATTATTAAATATTATTTATTATCTCGTTTTTGCTATTTGTCAACAATAAAGAACTCTAATTTCTTCAAACTAGATATAGTCTAGATCACTCATGTCATTGTGCTCTATCTATTCGTCAAGTTTCATTACAATCAGTTTAGCCATTCCGAAGGTAAGCCCGGACAGTCAGACCGACAGATAATAGTTGACGGCTCCGTGGCGCAGTGGCTTAGCAATGAGTTGCTGCGCTGGGGGGCGCGGGTTCGAATCCCGCACGGCACAAGTATTTGTATGGCCTACAAATAATTGTTCCGGGTCTGGATGTTTGTCCTTGTGCAATTTGTGTTTGTAAACTGCCTCCACGATACAGGAAAAAATCCTAGTGTGGGGGTAACGTTATTTAAAAAAAAACAATTAAAAATTTTGTACAACCGACTGCAATATAAATTATTAAGAAAAACTCAAAAACTATTAGTCAGACCTTGACCAAATATGGGACCACAAGTGAAGTACCAGCTTTCAAATAAAAAAAAAATCATCGAAATCGGTTCACCCAGTAAAAAGTTATGAGGTAACACACATAAAAAAACATACAGTCGAATTGAGTACCGTCTCCTTTTTGAAGTCGGCAGAAAATATTAAAAATCGTTATTCATGTCTTACTAGCGTATCTACAAATTGGGTTATTTGCACGCTACTTAGACATGCTCAGCTCAATAAAAAGTAGTAATTTTTATATTAAAGACAGATACCTCAATTTTGTTTATATATACAAATAAAAGTTTACCTAGGTACATAATATAAATAAAGATAAAATACCGCTAAAGATTCACACAATTAAAACTACGGCGAATAAGAAAATGTTTATTAATGCGTGTCAATTGAAATAAAACATTCATTAAATAACTTTAATTATTTTTTGTTCTCTTTTTATCTACTCTAGATATTTTTAAGGCGGCAAGGCTTCTTTTCTACCTAGAAGACCGTGTGGGTAGGTACTGCACTCTTACTCTTTTTTGCTGTTAAATAGACCATTGCCGTGTTCCCTTGTGAAGGATTACCAGCTAGCATGGTTACAGACAAAATTGGAGGCAACGTAACTGTAAGTTTTCGTTGTGTAAAGTGGTTTTTGGGTCACATAGCCGCTTACTAAGATGGGAATTTTGTTTGTAATTTGAGCTAATCTAGCACAATAAAATGTCTATTATAAATTATAAAAACTTCCAAAGTTTTTATTTACTACATAAATAACATAATAAAGACCTAATATATAAAACCTAAACGGAGGTCTAAACGGGCTTGTGGAAAAAACTACGACGCTAACGGTATCTGTACAAAAAAATGTTTATAGGTGGTAGAGCCATGCTGCAGCTATATTAATAGTATAGTTGTAGCACGAATGGGTCGGCTCGGCCGGGGAAGGACCACGCTCTCATAGAATACCAGCGTAAAATAGCAGCTTAACACTGCTGTGTTTCGTATGGTGAGTGTAGAGAACCGGAGACCCTTTTTACTGGAAAAGAAGCATTCCATCTTAATCCTCACGGGTGACAACGCATCTGCATTTTGATTCGCAAACGAGGATAAATGTAGATGTCTATGGGCCACAGCAACCACTTACCATCAGGTGAACTGTGTGCTCGTTTGTCACCCTTATACCATAAAAAAGAGATAAGTTTGCTACTTTATAAGTTTTGTAGGGGGTAATCTCCGGAACTAATGACTCAATTCTGAAAATCTTTTCACTAATAAAAAAAGTTGCTACAGTATCTGTAAATGCCATAGACTATAAATAATAGTTGTATCTTGTGTTTGAGTGAAGCTATCACGGTTTATGTTTAGCAAGTCGGAAAAGAATATCCCTTACATCCTCAGAAGATTATTTATTGTGCATGAAGCTCAAACGATTGTTTAAAAGTGAATAGAATGTAAATCAAATAATATGTAGGCCTTTACAAGGCCTGTCATATTTATAAGAACATTTGGTTGACTGTAACAGTGACGTCAATACACGAAACATGACTGGAAAATGCTTTGAATGTTTGCGAAATTTTCAATCATGTACTCATAGATCGTGTTGTATAGACGACGCCATTTCGACCTAGTGTGATAACTGAAGATGAGGATGACCCTCTGTCATTATAACAATTTTAAAGCTCGCAGCCGTTAGCCTTACTTCCAGTGAAGCTGTAACAGCCAACTGGCTGTCAGCACCGATATCACAGAAAGCAGTTTTGACATTAGCTCAGTGTCTTGGTTGATTAAAATTATTTCAAGTTTATTTCAAAAGTCAAAAATATATTGTTTATTCACCGGATCGTTTAATTCGTTGGACTAGTAGATGTTTACCTCGTAAACTACTATTCAAAATCGGTACGTCTAATATGCTTTTAAGAAATTTAAGCCCACCTAGCATGTGCTGGCACAAGACTACTAATAATTGTAGCAGCCATCCTTATCGGACAAATAACTGGCCAACTGACGCACGTTTCGAGAATTCCAATGATTCTGCTGATGTCTTTTCAGTTTTTCTTCTTTCAGTTCTTTCCAGTTACATGCGAAAAAAATCTTGTGCTGACTATTAATAAGTACCAGGAGCAAACATTCTCACATGAGAGTTTTTCTCATGAACATTTATATGTTGGTTTATTACGAGTTGAATCTTCTGATAAACAGTATATTTTACAACCAGAAAATTAAAAGATGTCATAAATTGTTTACATAGAAGGTCTTAACCACAAATAAAATTGTAAATATCATAGTTATTAGGTATTATTAAAAATTATGAAAATAATGAAAAAAAAAACTAATAAACGCACAAAAATTTTTTAGTGTGATTTAATTTGTCTCTCCTTTACGCATAGACTGACAGCAGCGGTTTGACGTGTTTTTTTTTGTGCGTGGGGCATAGGTTCCCAAAATTATACGAGTCAGGCTTCCTTGCTACGTAAAAATATATTGCGCCTCCGCTGCCGTATTTCACTTACCTACTTTTGAGTATTGAGGGCTTTTTGAGAGTTAAGTGTAAAGACGATCAGATAGCGCATCTGCTACTCTCTATACGTAACAACATACAACTTAAGTCTCCTTCTATTTGAGTTAGAGAACACTCAAGTTGTATGCATTGCATACGTCACCCTGACAATAGACGGTGGAACCGGAATAAAGCAAATCAAGTTCATTGCTGCTTGGCAGACGAACTCGGTGTAAGTTTACCTCGGCTCGAACAGCGACAAAACAATTAAAAACTACCATTACCTTTATAAGTTTACTTAGTACGATTTCAAGTTAATTCTATTTAACCTATTTTTTAAAATATGTCCCATAATGAGCAACACATTACTTCCACTGCAATTGTCCCTTCCTTCTCTATCTAACACGTACTTAAGAGATAAGATGCAACACACAATGACGTATGTGTTATAGCCAGTTATTTGTAGTCGCTAATAATGAAATCCGTAGATGATCATGTAGATGATCATATGATCGAGTAGGGACAATGGCTGCCACATATTAGTAAACAGAAGCTGCATGTGGCAACTGGACTGCTCAGGCTTGCAATACACTTATTTGCATTGTTGTTTTTTGTTTTCTTGTTTATTTTTACAATAGAACATGCTTTTATTATCTATGTGTCTACACCTTTTCAACTGAGAATACTATATCATTGGGGACTGAGGAATCTCATTTTGAAACCATAATAGATTAAAAATATATTGACTTTTGACAAACGAATTTTTAATTTCTCACGTCGAAAAATAAAGAGTTTTCATTTCATATAAGTACTTATTAACTATTTACATTTTATAATTTAATTTTAATAATTTATTATAATAATTTTGGTAGACCGTCCCGTCACGGATCTCTGAACGATCGTAACCGAAAGACTCTTGTCATTATTAATTTTCCCTCGGTTTTAGATCGTTGTAGAATACTTAAAGACTTTGGCACGGTACAAGTCCTTTGAAAGAGAGGCAAAATTCCTTGTGTGGGAAGCTGCCTCAGCGATACACAGTACTAAACAGTAACTAAAAAACTGAGTAAATGGCGCAATAATGAATTTATGACAGATGACTGTATTATGTTTGTGCTGTAAAGACTATCGGGTTCTAAATGCGGTGAAATTTATAAAGGAACTTTATCTGCGACTAATCGCCGCCACATGAGACAAGGCTGCTGGTTCGGTTTCTCGCCCAAAGACGAGCCATTCAACGGGGAAACGCAGGCAGTATTCATGTGCACTATACAGCAGGGAGTAGGAGTGTATAATAATTATAGATTGTAACATTTTCATTGTAATAAATATGGTAAGTAATTGTGTTATGTAAATAAATCATAGCTATTTACAAAGACAGAAAAATCAGCAAAATACCTGGACAATTGTCTAGCACAAAGTTATGTTAAATTCTAGCTAAAATCGTTGTTCTAACTTACTTCCCTTGATCGCGATATTCGTTTAAGACTTGACTTCGGCAAATTTACAGCGATATAATTTATTGTTTCACTTGAATTCCCTATCCTAGTGCAACCGTTTTAAAGCTAGGTCTCGACAGACGCGTTGCATATAAACCGGTTAGCTTGGCATACTATGCAATATTTCATGCAACAGCCGTAATACAAAATGACCAATGATAATATTACCTACATATTAGGAGTATAAGGAACAAAGTGAACAATATATGATTTTTCTGCCATTTACCATTTCCTGTATTCACCTCTTATACCTAGACGAAATGAATACGCTAATGGATTCTCAGAATAGAATAGAATAGAAGATTTTTATTAAATATTGATTATTACTCATTAAAAGTCACTTCTAAAAGACACTATACTTATTAAAAGTCATTTTTTATTTACCACTGGTTCGGAAAATACCTCCGCATTGGGAAGAACCAGCAAGAAACCCAACGGGACTTTTATTTTTAAACATAATTTCACTTAACAATAATTTTGTTTATACAATTATAAATGATTTTTTATAGAATCAGCGTGGTGGCGATCACCTTATTCCTAGGGGTTATTTTCATTCATGTATTCCTTGATATTATAATAATCCTTTTTGTAGAGTTTTTCTTTAATAAAACTTTTAAACTTGTTTATTGACAAACTTTGAACATGTTCTGGGAATTTGTTGTAAAAGCGTATACATTGCCTCATAAATGAATTACTAATTCTGTGGAGTCTAATAACTGGCATTATAAGCTTATGTTTGTTCCTTGTGTTTAAAGTATGAACATCCTTATTCTTATTAAAGCTATTTATGTTTTCATGTACATACATTACATTTTCATAAATATATTGCGATACCAAAGTTAATATGTTTATTTCTTTCAATTTTTCTCTGAGGGACTCTTTACAATTTAGGTTATAAATCGCCGGTACGGCTCTCTTTTGCAAAACAAATAAGTATAGCTTCAATAGCAGTCGCATTACCCAATAGCAAATTTCCATAAGAAATTACGCTATAAAAGTAACTAAAATACACTAACCTAGCTGTCTCAACATCTGTGAGACTGCTAATCTTTCTTACAGAATATGCTGCAGAACTAAGTCTGCTTGCTAATTTAGATATATGGGGCTCCATTGAAGTTTCGCGTCAATAGTAATACCAAGAAAAACAGTGGTATCCACAAGACTCAACTCATACATACCCCGCCATTACACAATCTACAGAATAGATGGCGTTATAATAGCCATTCACTTTTACAGTTCGATAAAGAACAGAGACAATGTTGGATATAAGGTTTTTTATAGTTTGATACACGAATTTTAATATAGGAATAACTATAGAATATTACTCTTGCTACAGTAATATTTCTAGAAATTCTAGAACACTGTTGCGAGAAATTGCTTGTTTCCTTAGTGTGCCCAGCAAACAAAACAGGTTGCATTACATGACGTGATGAAACAATAGTTCAAGGTAAATATAGACGGCAAATTGTTCCGAAGGAATGAAGGTCCCGCGAAGCGGCAAGTGTGACGGATATCAGTAACGAAGACTTGTAGCCGGGAGTATGCATAGGCGGTGTGAGGTCGTTGCTCCTCTGCTCCGAGGAGCTGCACATTCGCTCTCGCCTCCCGTCGTCGTACCGCGACCCCTGTGACTCAGGTTGCCAGCTATGCAAAACTGATTTGCGGGACATCGACAATTTGATTTAGAGCCCGAGCAGAAAACACGTGATCTAATAAATCCTTGTCTGTTTTTGTTTACAAAAAAAACCTTGAGTTTATCAAAGGCGGAAAGTTGAAGAAGAATCTTATTTTGTCACACACGCGGCTTGCAGCGTCGCAGGCAATGCTTAGTCTCTATATAATATAATCGAATAGAATAGTTATTACTTTATTCAGTAGAATATGGCACACTTGTTAGCAGTTAATAAAATTAGTTGTGGAACTAAATAACCATATAAAAAAAAACAAATACTAAATTGAGAAGAAATAAAAAATGAGAAACGGACCCATTTCCACCTGATGATAAATGGATGCTGTGACACATAGACACCCACATACATATATATCCTCGATTAAGTTATCTTCCTCGATGACAACACGTAACGGCCGGTGCTAGTTACTAGTAATAATTAAAAATTAAAAATGTTGTACAGCCGACTTCAATATAAATTATTAAGAATAACTCAAAAACTATTGGTCTGACCTTGATCAAATTCATATGGGACCACACGAGAAATACCAGCTTTCAAACAAAAAAAGAATCATCGAAATCGGTTCACCCAAAAAAAAGTTATGAGGTAACACACATAAAAAAAACATACAGTCGAATTGAATACCGTCTCCTTTTTGGAAGTCGGCAGAAAAGGGTCTCCAGTTTTCTGCTATTGTATGAATAACTTACGATTTCTAAGTAATCAATCCTTTCATTTAAATTTAAATTTAGATTGTTATGTGGTGACGAAATGAATATAAATTAAATGTAATGAAGTCTTTATTTATCGGTTTCTGTAAAGTTTCGTTCCAAAACATGCGCATTGATGACGAGGAATAGTTTCGCCTGCTTGAATAACTTTTTTTATCTAAATATAAGACCTAGAGATGAAACGTCGTTCCAGAACGTCTCGTCTCTCACGGGACGTTTGGCAACCCTACCTGTGACCTACCTAAATAACAAGTAACAACAAATACTTTTATTAAATGTTGTAATATGTTAAAACAAAACAAAGACATAATTTAATATTTTTATTATTTTATTTATTACATTCGTGTATTAAATTTAAGAATGTATTTGGCTTTCGAATTGTTATTCAGTACCGAGGTATATCTTTGAAAATATATATTTAATTTATTGTTATCTTCAGATCTTCTGAATACATATTATAGATTATAACTTATTAAATTTGAATGTTCGTTGCCAAAGTTTATTTCATACTTGGAAACGTTTGATTGTAGGTACTTTGTTCCGTAGAAACCCGTTCGACACTGAATTTACTGGTTTAAAATACCGTTTTTATCAATGATATTATCTATAAAAAAGAGGTTATTTATTTTACAAATTAAACAGCCTTATAAGTTATCATCAAAAATCAAATATATGATTAAAAGTTAATTACTTAAATGATTATTCCAATTTATTCATTTTTAAATTTTATTTATTTAAATAGTATATACTAGTAATATTATTTACTTTTAATTTTTTATATGATGAGGTTGATAAACGAGCACACAGTCCACCTAATGGTAAGTGGTTGCTGTGACCCATAGACATCCACATCTATCTTAAATTAAGAATCAAAATGCGTTGTCACCCGTGAGAACTAAGATGGATGCCTCGTTTCCAGTAAAAAGGATCTCCGGTTCTCTACACTCACCATATGAAACACAGCAGTGTTAAGCTGCTATTTTATGCTGGTATTCTGTGAGAGTGTGGTCCTTCCCCGGTCGAGCCGACCCATTCGTGCTACAACTATACTATTAATTTAGATGCAGCATGTCTCTACCACGTATAATACTATTAATGCCATCAAAAACATAACTTGTAAAAAAAAACAAGTCTCGCAACTCAGTTCTTCTACCGTAAAAAGTTGTGAGATCCATGTAATACCAAACCGGTTAATTTGTTCAGTCCCTACTTAAGGGTCCTTCTGTCTTAAGTTATTACGTAATTAGCTAACCTAACAACATCTTATAGTGACCATATCAATATTAAAAATCTTTTATGTTTTAAATAAATTGACTTGGAAATCGCACTAAACAATCCAACTTAATGTTATATGTATACTTGAGAGGTAGGTACATTATGTTTTCATGCGATGGCCAAGTCAATTTATTTAAAACATAAAATATTTTTAATATGGATATGGTCACTATAAGATGTTGTTAGGTATTTTAAGTAAGAAACTTTGACTAGTTATAACTCTACTGGTTCAAATTTAATGAAATTTGAAATATACCGAGTTTATACAATGCCTACTTGGTTACTGAATTCAGGCTTTTAGTTTTATCCACAACGAAGTTATAGGGTTTCGAAAATGGCCTGAACTGCTTCGAGAAAAGAATCGTACGGCCGTGCCGCTTTTTTGCTCGACTTGGCGAAGGCACTGCTGTGCCCCCAGATATTATTCTGTGTACCTGTAAGCAAAAGATTTGGTTATAACAATTTTGGAATTATGCGGTTCTTCCTTTAAGGGCTGTTTTCTTTTAAAATATTTATACCTACTTATATTAATATTTTCTGCCTATCTCCTAATGCAAGGCTTGAATAAAACGAATTATTTCAATTCATAAATCATTTCTGACAGGTATAAAGTAAGAGAATGTAAGGCAAAGTAGGCTGTAAGGATTCTGTTTGAAGGCATTCGCCATAAACAATTCAAGGCATACACAAATGTCGGTTATCGACATCGAAGGCGTGAGGTGAACGATGTACGCCTTGAAAATTTGAATAGCATTGCTTTGACACAGATGTTTGTTACGTGATTTTATTTGTATTCGTTCTAGGTGATTTTATAAAATTAATCATTTTAATACTCGGGTTAAAATTTGAAGTAAAACCTATTAAATATTATTTACACTGTTGCCCATTCTATTTTTTTTTTGTATAATGCTCTCGACATTATCTCGTTTGAAAAATACCTGTAGGTTTATCATGGTCCGCTGTGGATCAGATAGAGTGCATTTCTCCTGCCATTGTTTGATTTTGAACTTACCTTATCTTAATGATTTCTTATATTTACGCGAACACTACACATTGAATAAACCTATTTTTTTAACGGATTTTAGTATACCTTATCTTGTAGGGGACAATAAAGATATAGTATTATTTGCTGCTTACTTACTTAGTTACTTATCTTCACGCACAATCCCTGACGGGGTAGCCAGAGAGAACAGATCGCCAAGTGTCACGATCCTTACATACCTCTTTCGCTTCTTTCAGATTCATTATCTTCTTCATACATGCACGTATAGGTATCCGAGTACTCTTGACCCTCCCCTCTTCGAGCAATTTGCTCACATGGTCTTCGAAAGTAAGTCTCGGTCTACCTCGACACCTTTTAATATTAACTTTCGCGCTATATATTTTCTTCACCATTCGGTCTTCACTCATTCGCTCAACGTGCCCAAACCATCGTAGCACGCCCTTATCAATTTTTGTGATAAGGTCATCTTTCAAACCTGCCATATTGCGAATCTCTTCGTTTCGCTTTCGGTCGGCCATGGTAACGCCGCACATTTGCGGATGACGGCACTGGTGATGCTCTATACACCGGCCGTGCTAATATTTCTCGGGAAAACGTCTCCGAGTACCGGAACAAACTTGTGTCTGAAGTCGAGTCTTTGCTGGACAAAGTCTCGGACTGGGGGCGACTAAATCTAGTCCAGTTTAATCCTCAGAAGACACAAAATTGCGCGTTTATCGCTAAAAAGAACCCCTTTGTCGTATCTCCTCAGTTTCAAGGCACTCCCCTAGTTGCCTCAGCCAGTATCGGAATCCTCGGCGTCGACATATCGAGTGACGTGCAGTTTCGTGGTCACTTGGAAGAGAAGGCCAAATTGGCCTCTAAAAAACTTGGCGTGCTCAGCAGAACGGGACAGTATTTCATGCCGGCACACCGCCTGCAACTTTACAAGGCGCAGGTTCGGCCTCACATGGAATACTGTTCCCATCTCTGGGCTGGGGCTCCCCAGTGCCAGCTCCTTCCACTTGACCGCATCCAGCGCAGAGCGGCTTGAATCGTCAACGACTGAGCCCTTTCCGATCGGCTCGATTCATTGGCACTGCGAAGAGATGTTGCATCCCTTTGCATTTTCTTTCGCATCTACCATGGAGAGTGCTCTGAGGAATTGTTCGGATTAATCCCAGCCGCCAAATTTCACGAACGCACATCGCGGCAGAACTCCCGATACCATCCACACCATCTGGATGATTGGCGGTCCACCACTGTGCGATTTAGAAGATGTTTTCTTCCTCGCACGACTTCCTTGTGGAATCGATTACCATCAGCGATTTTTCCGTACCGATACGAATTAGGGACCTTCAAGAAAAGAGCGTACTCCTTTTTAAAAGGCCGGCAACGCATCTGCAATTCCCTCCCTGGTGTTGCAGTTGTTCATGGGCGGCGGTAGTCACTTACCATCAGGTGAGCGACATGCTCGTTTGCCCCCTCTCCTATAAAAAAAATTACGAAGAGATCGCATCTCCACTGCATTCAACTTGCTTTTATGCTTCTTCTGGCATACCCAGGTTTCGCTGCCATATAACAAAGTCGGTACCAACACTGCGTTATGTATTGCAGGGCGTGCACTCTTCACTACGCCTTGCCTTTTAACTAACGCAGTCAGGGCACCATTGACTTTGTTCCCGGCAGCGACACGCCTGTCCACATCTAAATCACATCTTCCATCCCGGCTAAAAGCACTCCCCAAGTATACAATTTCATTTACCTGTTCTAGACATTCCTGATTTACCCATATTTCACACTTCGTTCTCTCTTCGTCCCTTTCAAATACCAGAACCTTAGTTTTATTAGCATTCAAACGGAGACCTTTAATTTCACATTCCTCTTTCATACACGTGACTAATGCCTGCAGTTCTGCCTCTGATGGTGCAATAAGCACTGCATCATCAGCATACAGCAGACAATTTACTTTAATGTCACCCAATTTCACACCCAAACAGCTATCTTTCAGCTTCTGTAAACAGCTGTCGAGATACAGTATGAACAGCCAGGAAGACATGACACAACCCTGTTTTACTCCCGTTTGGACGCTAAACATGGGTGACAGGTCATGCCCTACCCGCACACAGGCTTTACAGTCACAGTAAAGTGACTAGTTGCTGCTGATATCTTTAATTTTCTAACTCAAACGACAGCTAATTAATTTTTACAATGTAAATAATAATCATCATCATCATTACAGCCCTTCATAAGTCCACTGCTGAACATAGGCCTCCCCCAAGGAATGCCACAAAATATGGTCCTGAGCCACCTGCATCCATTGACTTCCTGCATATCTTACCAGGTCATCACTCCATCTAGTGGGGGGACGCCTTACACTTCGTCCGCCGGTACGAGGTCGCCACTCGAGAACCTTTTTTCCCCATCGGTTGTCGGTTCTTCGAGCTATATGGTCGGCCCATTGCCACTTCAGCTTACTAATCCGTTGGGCTATGTCGGTCACTCCGGTTCTACTGCGGATATCCTCATTTCTAAGTTTATCATGTAGAGAAACTCCGAGCATAGCCCTCTCCATAGCTCGCTGAGCGACCTTCATCTTCCTCATGCGGCCAGCAGTGAAGGACAACGTCTCAGTTCCATAGGTCATCACTGGCAACACGCACTGGTTGTACAGTCTCGTTTTCAAGTTTTGAGGTATACCTGACGAGAAGATGTGCCGTAATTTCCCGAACGTAATGTAAATAATGCTCTATCGAAATTAGTACATTGGTTTAACGTCAACAATTTGCTCTTAAATGGCAATAAGACATATTGCCGTTTAAGAGCAAATTGTTGGCGTTAAATGAAAAAATAAAATAATGTTAAATTTACAATACCTAATGTTAAACGTTCAAATACCAATGTGCTCTTAAATGGGGAGGACTTGAGTCTTGTGGATACCACTGTTTTTCTTGGTATTACTATTGATGCGAAGTTTCAATGGGGCCCCCATATATCTAAATTAGCAGGCGGACTTAGTTCTGCAGCATATGCTGTAAGAAAGATTAGAAGTCACACTAATGTTGAGATAGCTAGATTAGTTTATTTTACTTACTTTCATAGCGTGATCTCTTTTGGATTTTTGCTATGGAATAATGCGACTGACATTAAAGCCATATTTGTTTTGCAAAAGAGAGTACGGCTCTCTTTTGGGCGATTTATAACTTAAATTATAATGAGTCTTCCTTAGAGAAAATTTTGTTGAATAAAATTGTACAAAAAGGATTATTATAATATCAGAGAATACATAAATGACCATCAAGCTGTTCTATTAAAATTCATTCAAAAATTGTACAAAATGATTATAAAGTGAAATATGTTTAAAAAAGCCCCGATGAGTTTCTTGCTGATTCTTCCCAGGGCGAAGGTATTTTCCGAACCAGTGGTAAATAAAAAATAACTTTCAATAAGTATTATGTAATAATCTATATTGAATAAATATTATTCTATTTTATTCTATTCTCACTAAAACTGCTTAATTAGAACGTTATAACAAATTTTGAAATTGAAATTTTTGAGACTACAATTATTTTTAAGTTTTCTCACTTCTGTCGGCAGGCTCAATGATTGCCATTTGTTTTAAGTAATATTATATAGCACAGTACATCATACAAAATGGAAATCTATAACAAACCCATCGGTAACTGAAGAATATACTCAAAAACGGACCATTAAAAATTTGGAGTTTATGTGTATTATACGAGTACTACTCCTCGTATGTACAATGTCGATTTCCATATACATACTATATACATTATACATAGAAATTATTATTTCATATTGTGCCTGAAGTTATTATCTATGTGTGCATCAACTCGTATGTTTGTACGTGTGTAGTGTCAGTAGGTACATGGTCAAAATAATTTCTGTGAGATTGAACTTAAAGTCATTTACCGATTTCTTTTAAAAATCAATCAGGTTTATTTGTTCTATATACGTCGAAAAAGGTACAATCTAAATCTTCTAGCAAAGTTAGTCTTCGATGCCAATGTAGGAATCATGATCCAATATATCAACATAGCTAGAATAGCTTTCGACGGATTAGTAGTATAGCTACAGCACATGAGTAAAGAAAATTTACTCTGTGGCTACAGTAACAGTCACTTGGCATAAATTGTTCTGACATTAAAAGGGTTTGTTTCATCGTGAAGATCAGTTTTAGAAAATATTAACGATTTTAAGAGCTACCCTTAAAACCGTTCTTTGGGCTCTTTAAGGACAATAAGATTCACCGTGAAACAGAGAGTGGTGTCATCGGTATAGTATAAAACACATTGGCGCCCTGCAGGGGCAGCGATGTTCAATCTTATATATGATATAAAAGAAAAAAGGAAGGCCTGAGAATGTTACCCTGCGAAACACCGAAAGAAATAGTCTTCAAGGAGCCCACACCCCACACACTCACCAATCTTAACGCCATTATTCCCTGTCTAACGAATAATTTATAACTTATAGTTAGTTATGAATGAATTCCAAATATTATGAATATTGCCTTTGACTTTTTGCCATTTTCATAACGCATTCTAAACTTCTTTTAGCAGGTAGAGGTAAGAAAGTGTCTACTACTAAAATATCACTTAACGGAAAATGTTCACCATATTTATTTTAATAACTTACTTTATCTTACCTTACTATATTATTAACTATAAACACAAATTTACCAAGCTAAATAATCAAGTAGCGTACGTGAGGGTAATATGGTCATCCGGTTAATATGGTCACTTTTTTATAACTCAAAATCTACAGCCTTGTTTGCATAGATGGCTCTATGATACGATAGCTTTTCATGATTCAATCAAATATTAAAAGGTCATAAGGGCGCTGATTTATAGACGCCATTTTGAAAGGTGTTCGATTTCGCGCGGTCAGAGTTTGAAGTATTGCTTATAATTTATTAAAAAAAGCTGTGTTCTGTCAACTTTGTTGTTTTAAGACTCATCATACCGTATTATAGGTAAGTAAATAAATAATTTATCATATTTTTAAATAGTCAAGTGTCCGTAATGGTCTTCTAAATATAGTTTTTTGTTATTCGTAAACAAAGTGAACAAGTACTGTTCTGCTAATATGGCCACCGAAATGACCATATTTACATAATGAAAATAGTAAATAAAGTTTTAGGATGTTAGAATTATCTAATTAATAAGGCTTAATATTATTTTTTTCAGATTATGGGTCGTTACATTAAGAAAGGATTAAGAGGGAACTGGCGTCAGGAGGATCTCCAAGCAGCTCTTAATGCAGTTGCAAATGGACAGAAGGTAAACACCGCCACCAAAGAGTTCAAAATGCCAAGGAGAACCCTTAAAAGGTACTTAAAGACAAAACAAATTCTAAAGTCTCATCTTGGTCGCAAATCACTTCTCTCTTCAGAACAGGAAAATGAATTGGTAACGCGTATTAAACGATTTGCAAGCGTTGGTTATCCTATAACACCAAAGTTATTGAGGATATCTGTGTATCAATATTGCAAACTCAACAAAATTCGTATACCTAAGTCAACTGAAGGAAACGGTAAAGTTGGGCGTGACTGGTTAATAGGATTTATGGAACGTCACGAAGATCTTTCTTTGAGAAAAAGCCAAAAGTTAAGTCCTGCTAGGGCACAAAAGCTTAACAAGTTTGTGGTGGATGATTATTTTTAAAAACTCAAGGAAATAATGGAGAAGTTGGCTGTGCAAGATAAACCATTTCAACATTTACAACATTGATGAAAAGGGCTGCCAATTGATGCTTCACAAAAGTCCTCTAGTTTTGGCACAAAAATGTGTAAAGCGAGTCCACACACTAGCTTCGGAACATGCTGAAAATGTAGCTATTGTTTCCTGTGGAAATGCTATCGGTAACACCATACCACATATGATCCTCTTCAAAGGAAAGAGATTGAAACCAGAATGGGAAGATTATTTACCCCAGGCTCTTTAGTAGCAATGACTCCAAAAGGCAGTATGAACTCTGAAACCTTTGTGAAATGGATACATCATTTTGCAAAATTCAAGACTCCAGGTCCATGTTTATTGATATTCGATGGAGCATCAAGTCACTTAGATTACAATATTGTACACGTTGCAGATAAACACGATATTACTCTATTATGTCTTCCAAGTAACACAATGCACGGACTGCAACCCATGGACAAGGCTGTCTTTAGAGCGTTTGAGCATTACTGGGATCAAGAGCTTCAGAAATTTCGGTTCCAGAACAAAGACAAAGCTCTGACGAAACAAAGATTCGGGAGGATATTTACTCCAGTATGGGACAAAGCTCTTACCCCATCTAATATAAAATCCGGATTTGAAGCTACTGGAATCTATCCATTCAACCCAGATAGAATTCCGGAATGTGCTTATGCTCCTAGCATTCCAACTCACTTACCAAAAGCAGGTGAATCAGAGAGCAATTCTGATGAAAATAATGCAGCAAGCATTATAAATGCAGCTTCTGCACTTAATGATGAGAGTTTCAGTTGCGAAGATAACGTCCTTTTAAACTTGTTTCAAAGCAATGAACAACAAAATGTGATTTCATCTTGCATCAGAGATGAACCAGCACTATTGGCTTCCCTGGAAGTCATAGAATTAAATTCGTGAACACAACAGTGTTCAATAAACCGGGGCCTTCGAATTCTGTATGCTCTGTTCAGCCTATATCTTCAACTAATGAAGTCGTTGTTCAGCCTATAGTTTCCTCCACGTTATGCAATGTTCTGCAGCCGATATTGTCAACATCTTCCAGCAATATAAATGAAGCAGGCAATGTGTCCTTCACAGATATGATGAAGACACCTGAAAAAATTCTTCCAATAAATGACAACGACGCAAAACAATTGACAGTCTGGCACAGCATTTGACAAGGTCGATGTTCGCTAAGATAAATCCTACAGTAGTAAATACACCATCAAGCACAAAAGCTTCCCATCTAGTGAAGAGACGCAAACAAGCTACCAAGCAAGCGCAATCATGGTATTGCTTCCTCTGTAAGGAAGATAGAGTAGCCGACATGAGGCTCTGCAAATGTTATGGTGTTTATGTACATGAAGAGTGTGTTGGATTAACAGCAGAAGATAAAGAAAGATACAAGTGCCCAAAATGTGAGAACTAATTTACGTGGAAAATTCATACTGTTAATATGGACACATAGTGACCATATTTCCAGCAAATGCGGTAAATATGGTCACTAACTGTTTTTTTTAAACTTGATTTTTGAAGTGTTCCTAATTCTTGCCAAAGTTTGTTTTTTTATTTTTTTCTTAATATATTAGTTATAGTTTAAGATTTTGTGTTTCTGTCTCTGTCCTGCTCCTAGTTTTGGTTTTATAGGGCGGCAAAGCTTAAGGTGACCATATTACCCTCACGTACCTTACTATCTAAAATTCCTCTTATATACCTACCTCATGATAATAAATACTTCGACAAATTAAATAATTTTTTGTCTCAATGAAATGGTATTAATTGCATAAAATGAAAGTAAGTAGATAAAGCGGCATACATGGCTTCTTTAATTTAGGTCAATTCCGGATACAATAGGTCAGCAAATTAAAATAATAAAACATGTTCACTGTCCTTTTTTTCCTGCTTTATTTAGTGTTCTATATTTTTTCTGTTATATTAAACATACATAAAAAAGGATATATATGTTTGTTGTGAGTACGAGAAAACAACAATTTGTGGATTCTCCTTATTTGTTCAAATTATATTATGAGACATGTAATATCAATGGAATAAATCATAATAAAATACAAATCATATTTGAAGTGCTATAACTTCTAAATAAAGACATAGCACAAATTCAAAAAGGTTTCGTAGATAGGTACGTTAATTTGTATTTACCAGAAATTGCGTACCTAACCGATATTTTTAGTGCAAAACTGATACATGTGTATTATATCTATCTCATATAACATTCAAGTGTATTTATAAAAAAAGGTTTGTACTGTAACTCAGTGCGAAAAGTATTATTGGGTTTATATTATATAATATACATAATATGAATATTTTACTTGGTTCGATACATATTACAACGAGAATAATATACAACAAACTAATTATGGCATGACTAATCTATATATAGTTAAATCGATATTGTGTAATCGGAAACTTGATTGTCCGATTTTATAATTAGACAAGAAGAGATTTTTAACAGAAAGAGTACAGAGTACTTAAATGTGAAAGCTGATTCTAGCATAAAGTAAGGAGTCGAGTCTCCACAGGTCAGGTAGGTATTTGAATACTACGAATCAATAGGAGTCTACTAGGTACAGCGGAGAAACACGTAGACAATTAAGTGCAACACAACACAACATACTTGGAATCAACAATATGTGTTTTCCGGGAACCCAGAACCTGCAACGGAGGCAGCCACTCTAATCACAAGACTAGTCGTTGTTTCTTTTCTAGATAATTATTTTCATTACATACATAATTATCTAAATAAAAAAGCTGTACGACACCATTTATAATGTATGATGATGAAATTTTTACTCGCGTACAGTGTTGGTAATCGCAAATGAGTATTTCATTTCCATCTTCAAATGTGCATTATGTTATACGCAACTCGACAAAATGTCCCGTGTGAACATCTAGAGTAAAAATCTACGTCGGTATTACATATATATTGTTATTACATTTCAATGTTTAAAACCTTTCAATAACAAATTCCTCTCTTTTTTCCTTAAGCTATTACTCAAACTTTTCCTAAATTTATATAATCCCGTTCCTAATAGTTAATTTTTTTTGGTAAGCAAATTATAATGTTTAATAAGTAGCTTTGTATGATATTTTTTTATAGAATAAGTATGACAAACGAGCACACAGTCAACATGATAATAAGTGAATGCTGTGGCCCATATACATCTACATTTATTCTTAACTAGACACATGCATAATAATAACGCTCATAAATCACTTTTTAATTTTCAATACTGTCTGTATGTATCACAAAATATCTTATTGTGGCTTATGTATAAGAAAAAGGCATATGGTGAACGCATCCTTAGAATATACTGGCGTAAAAGAACGAAATGTGAGTGAATGTGTGCCGTACCTGTGCCCGAAACACGTTTTTCGGTGATTTGTGAGTTTATAACATATATATTATAGTATATAATTTCTTTGTGTAGACCTAAACCATATCTGAAAACGAACACTGAACACTGTGATAGATATTATAATCCGAATCAAGACATTTTAAATTTTTTAAATCATGCAAAAAAAAACTACGATAAATATAAAAAATATGTCTATCTATTTGAAATATAAGCCACCAAAAGTAATACCGGAGAATTGACTATTAAGTTTCGACTTTTGATTTAAAATTATGTCCACATTCATGCGTTTTTGAGCAGGTGCATGTGAATTAAGACTTGCCATCGAAAGAGAAAGTAACTATATCACATTTCGAACAGAGCCTTTTAATATAAAAAACGTTACGATAACCGTGTCATTTTCGATTTTCGATCACAAGTTTTACTCTTTTTATTCTATCGCGCTAGGTTAAATTATAATAATTAAAATTAAAACAAATATGGGGAACCAAAAAACCATATAAGTAGAAACATTAAAATAAAGTTAAATAATAATTCAATGAAATGTCCAAAACTTATAGCTAACACATTTAATGATTATTTTGCTACAGTCGGTGGAAATGAGTGCAGTAAAAATAAAAATACTCGTACAATAGGATAAAATCTCCTACTTGTTCAATGTACCTATGTAGTGTAAATGAACAAGAAATGTAATTTTATTTAGAAAATATTGAAATTCTAGATGGTTGCCAAAATGGATTTAGTAAAATACAAAAAGCTCTTCAGCACATTAATGACAAGAAATATGCAATAGGTCTACTATTAAATATGACCAAAGCTTGTGATAGACTTTCTTATAATATAGGTACTATTGTCAAAATTACATGGCTCTGGTATTCGAAAACCCACTTGAACATTAAACAAAGTGTTCAGACAAAACAATACGATCATAAATTAAATAAAATAAATATTATTAGATCCGAAGAAAGGCATTTAACATATTCAATTTCACAAAGTAACGTTCTAGAATGTGTTCTAACGATATCCAACAAATTTCGACAAGCAAACGAAAAACTAATTAAATTTCTTTGCATCTCTGTCAAGAAAGTGCCGGGAAAAGATCAATAATACACCAAATGTTAGTTATTCATCCAAGTTTAATTTATCACATTCAAAGTATGCTCCTTCAGAAACGATACACTTTCTCCAACGAATAATCCAATCATCAAAATATTTCTTAAATGCTTTTTCCGGAATTAAGTTCAATTCTCGCTGTGTTTTCTTATGTCTTCTACCGAACGAAAACGGGTGCCACGAAGTGTTAATTTCAGTTTAGGAAAAAGAAAGAAGTCGGCTGGAGCCAGAGCCATATCTGGTGAATAAGGTGGTTAAAGTTAGAGCCTATATACGTCCCACTGCTGGACACAGGCCTCCTCTCATTTCACAGAGAGTTTTAAGGCAAGGAAAGGTCCGCAGCGCAGTCCAATGCGTGTTCTCGAACTTCACATGTCTTCTTTCCCAGACATGTAGGTTTCCTATATGAGTAAATATTGGACAAAGCAAACTCAACAAATACCATCGAGCAATAAGGTGGTTGCTCGATGGTATTTGTTGAGTTTTTGGTCAAAATTTCGTTCACAATGATGGCCTTATGCGAAGGCGCATTATCATGGTGCAAAATCTAAGAATTTTCTTTCCACAAATCTGGCCTTTTTCGTCTGATTTGCTCTCTTAAACGCCGCATAACGCTCAAATAATATTCTTTATTTACCGTTTGACTTCCAGGCAAGAATTCCGTGAGCACAATACCGCGATAGTCAAAGAAAACAGTCAACATGACTGACTGTAGATTGCCTTTGGGTGGTTTTTTTCGTTTCGATTCAGTTGGAAGGCGCAACTCCGAAACTTGTTGACTAGTTTGCATGTCAAACTCGTAAACCCACGTCTCGTCACCAGTAACAATGCGTTTCATAAATGTTGGGTCGGAATTGTCTCGTTCTAGCATGTCGTCAGCGACTCTTATACGATTGACTTTTTGGAGAAAATTCAGGTAATTTAGGGCTATCCCAGAGGCAACATGTTTCATACACAATTCATTATTTAAAATGGTACGGATGGACTCGTAAGACACGGAAAATTCGGCGGCTATCTTTCTTAAACTTGAATGAGGATTTGCAGTCACTATTTCCTTCACTTTTGCGATGTTAACTTCAGTTGCAGACGTTAATGGCCTTCCAGAGCGAGGCAAATCTTCCATCACATCTCGACCACTTTTGAACACTTTGTACCACCTATAAACGCGTGGTTTTGATAAAGTCGATTGGTTCACCGTAAGCCATTTGTAATATTTTCAGTGACTCCGAACACGAAATTCCATTGGCGATGCAAAATTTAAGACAAACTCTTTGTTCGATGTTTTTGTCTATTGTGAAATTCGTAATACATACTAGATATGATATAAATAAAAACAGCACTGTATTTAATCTAAATAACAGATTTAACTCAACTCCGCGCCAAAATGGAAAACAATTGTGCCAATCTAACAACAAAAAAAGAAACGAAAAATTTAATTTGAATCAAATCATCCATTCCCGATACTTTTTTGACTGAATGTATTTCCAATATTATTTACAGATGATATTTCCTAAATCATAAGAAATGAAACAAACGAAAATCCAAATAGAGTATCTAGGTAATGTCCCAGGCTGGTTACAAAGGCACAATTTAGAAATCTAATTTATAAAAATATTTGTTTTTCCGTATTTTACGCGCTGACATGCCGTTCATCAGATTGCGGTAAAAGGTTTTTTTTAATAGAAATAGGATGACAAACGTGCACACAGTCCACCTGATGGTAAGTCTGTCCTGTCCTCGTTTGCGAATCAAAATGCAAATGCGTTGTCAGCCTTGAGGACCAAGATGGAATGCCTCTACAGTACAATTACAGGTACAATTAACTTACACTAGGCACGTATCGTATCTATAATTTATATGAAAGATCAAAAAAATCAATTTCAATGATTGTATTATCATACCTATTAATTAATTTATTAATTTGTTTTCTATTATTTTTTTTAAAAACGTTACCCCCACAGTAGGATTTTCTCCTGTGTCGTGGAGGCAGTTTACAAACATAAATTGCACAAGGACAAACATCCGACCCGGAACAATTATTTGTAGGCCATACAAATCCTTGTTCCGTGCGGGATTCGAACCCGCGACCTCCAGCGCAACAACTGATTGCTAAGCCTCTGCGCCACGGAGCCGTCGACCTAATTGAACAATATAAATCTTCCAAATTAAAAAGGATATTTCCACAATTATTATTTCTTCTACGGAGCAATGCGCCGGGTACCAACTAGTAAACTATAATAAAAACAAATCAGTTCGGATCTTACAATAAACCACCAAAACATATCAATGTAAATTTTGATAATTCGCAAATAGAGACTGTTTATACGTTTTAATTACGCCTTTTTGAATTGAAATGCAGCACGAATACAGATATAGCATTATCTGCGTACTATGCATATGCTTACTCATAGTAACCTATTAATAATTTAAAAAATATGTGTGGGAGTTATTGCTAAAATAGATAATACAGAAAGTTGCAAGACATACCTCGTAAAATATAATCTGCTATTTAATACCTTTATATATTTTAGACATAATAGGTACATTTGCATTCAAAAACCAAAATATTTATTCCAAGAAACGCATAATAATATTAACACGTGAAGTAAAGAATAACTATATTTATCGTCATCCAGAATTAAAATGATAAATTGCAACCCATACTAGGCAGTTAAATTTTTAATAAATTACCTCTGAATATTTAAAATTATTTAATTGAAAGATGTTGTTTTGTAACTGTATTTTTTTATTTGTAATTTATAATTTGTAATTTTTCCAAATTGTTTTGGAAAAATATTTTCAAAGTTAAAACATTTTACAGTAAATCCAATTACATACAGGCTATGTATTCTATAATATATTATTACGTAATTTAAAAAAAAATTATAATGTTGATTATAATTGTTTAATTCTTATATCTAACAACTTTATTCAGTATGAACTTATTTTAGGCACAGGCCTATTAAATATAATAAATATTCTATTACCCCAAAAGGGTGGTTAAGTTATAAAACACATCATATTGTAAATTAGCATTGAATGCTATACTTACAATAAATATTTTGAATTTGAATTTGAACTTCTATAATTATTTTTATTTTATTTTATAGAACAGTTGAAGCATATAGAGAAGCAATTTTAACACGTAAGTTTAACACTTTTTATGATAATAAAATTTCTACCTTATTCCAATTCATTGGAAAAATTGAAAACATTGACATTTTAGTACATTGAGGTTGTGGTATTGCTTAGACCACTCAAGATGGTAAAATAATTTGCCAACGTCAAATTTTAAGGGAATAAAACAAATTCAACCTCATAATATGTGGGTAATATGCCTTACGAAGTCTGTAGTAAGTAAGACATATCGTATCAATCAATTAAAGCCCTGGTATCACTTTTTTCGTCATCAAATAGTTATTCATAATCAGAACAGGACTTGCTAAATATAGCGTTGATTTTTCTAGATGCATAACAGCCAGCCAGGTACCTAAATATGGTATAATGCAATATTGCAATGTTCTGGGCTCTCGCAGGTGGCGAGGCCGCTCAACCGTGAATCCCCCTCTCTCCCCGTTCAACAACTGTTCCCCGGTTTTTTTTCTCTCAGTCTAGCCGAGAGCAATGGCCTGAACGCTGATCAACCTCTGAAGTAGTAACTTTCGACTATTTCCTTAACCCTGGTGACACTTGAGTGTTACAGTACATTAGCTTAGGTTTCTGTAAATAACCAGTTTTTTTCTTTATTTAAATAAAATACACATATCTTAGTATACGAGTATGTAGTGTTAAAGTTAAAAATGAAAAATATAAAAAGGGCCTAGCTGAAATTTTAAAACTATACTACTTTTTCATAACAAACGTATTAACCCTAAATTAGTATCTAGCCATACACAAAATGCACACCGATCGATATTGTTTGCTGACAAAACGAAAACTTTTAGGGACGCTCTTTGAAAGGGGACGCAGTTAAAGGGATTCATAATTTCCGTTGCGTTGAAGGCTTTCAATAGACGAATGCTCATATAACGCGATGCCCTCCATATAAATATAAACTAGGCTTGACAGAGAACATTTAACGACATGATGTATCATGCAAAAAATATCTCTACATACAAAAATACTGTACAGGTCGTAAAGCTATGTGATAGAACTTAGTGAGTCTGACTAAGGTAGAAATGCCGTAAAACAACAGGCGAACAAACCGGCTGGAGCGACTCGTCGCCAATTAACCGCCTTCGACCTCTGAGCCGAGGCCCGCCTGATGCTATTCATAGATACAAGAGGCTACGTGTCCCTCAGAATACCCGAATCACTTAGACAAAGCAAATTTTATCTAACATTATTTTTGTCATTTTAATATGCTATAATTATACTATAATACTTATATTATAAACTACAACAGAAAACTTGAAAATTTGCCGGTTCTCAGATTATAAAAACAAACCAAAACTTTTTTTATACAATCTGAACGTGCGTTGGTGATCGTGTAACTTCTGAACTGCGGTCACATCACATCGTTATGTCAGTAACAAATTCTATACCTATTTGTCGACCAAAATTACTGATATTTACATTATAAATATTGGTTTAGTGTCAAAAATAATTTTAAATTTCAACCCTGGTGGTGCTGTGATGCTTTGAACAGTGGTAGAGCCACGTGGCAGAATTGCTGTCGCATGGATGGGCCGGCTCGATCCGGGGTGGTACCACGACCTCACAGAATACCAGCGTGAAGTAGAGGTTTACCTCTGCGTTTCGCTTGGTGAGTGCAGGTGGCCGGAGGCCCTTTTTACTGGAAATGAGGCATTCCATCTTAGTCCTCACGGGTGACAACGCATCTGCATTTTGATTCGCAAACGAGGATAGATTGTTTGATTGCTGCGGCCCATAGACATGTAGATGTCTATGGGCCGCAGCAACCACTTACCATCAGGTGGACTGTGTGCTCGTTTGTCACCCTTATCCTATAAAAAAAATAGTTAACGATTAGTTTTATGTATGGAGTGTAGAGTAGAGGAGAACCATCTTATAAGGTGCGAAAGTTGAAAAAGTGTCCCACTATATACTGAAAATAGAGGTTCCAAAACTTACCACAATAGCTCTGGCGTCTGAAAAACTACGATATGAATATAGCTGTTGTAGACGGAGTGAAGTCAGCCGAATTCAAATATTTAAAAAATTTCATAACTAGAGTAGTTAGTAAAATGCCAGTATACAAAACCTCAACTATTTACGTACTCGTAGTACAAAGCCAAACGGATTGGTCGGTCCTTGTTTATTTCTCCATCTTATTCTAATTGATTTTGGCGCTTTTTTTTATTTATCCTATGCTACTGCAGCGCCACCCTTATTGGACGCGTTTTTAGGGACACTTCATATATAGAGATGGTCCTCCTTGTACTCTACACTCCATAGTTTTATGTTAACACTGTAATTAGTCTGTAAAGATTCGAAAAAATTCGAAGTAAAACAGCTAAATTATTATTATTATTAAAATTCGAAGTAAAATAGAATAATAATATTAAATAAATAATGTTAAAAAAAAATTATGTGTAGGAATCGTTTAAGGTGACTTTGCTATAAGATAACATGCTGAAAAGGTCTAATGGCTTATGTTATGATAGTAGACGGTATCTCGCTTACGCTAGTTGTAAAATACCAGATCAGCGACGGGCGTTTGATTGCAACGTGCAACGTTAGGTAACTCTGCGAATGCTCTGCGATAATAATCAATCCGCCTGTTAACCGAGACGATTAAGGCAAATTCTGTTTATAGTGGGAAAGACCCATCACCAGCTGTGAACTTATACGGGTGTATGAAAAAGATTGTTAATAATATTATATTGAAATTGCTTTTTATTTCCTCGTCCTCATTAATCTTTTAAATACACAGTGATAGACAAACTACTCCCCATTAATTATGGGAAAAAGAACAAAATACTCTGATACCTACACAAATACTCACAAACCTGCATTACATATGTTATACATATTTTTTTTATTATTTTTTTATTTTATATTGGACAATTGAGAGAGGGTCTTATTATCACAATATTATTTCTTAAACTTTTTCATGTACTTATTAGACTATCCGTAACATAATACTTACATATTATTTAACACTAAATATGTTATTATAACGCACTATATTATCTTAAAAAGTATTTAAAAACAATTTTGGTTTATGAGAAAATGCTCTATTGAATTTGCGCATTCTTACGCAATCGTATCTCTCTCGATCTGCTCAGCAGTGCAAGTTGCGTGGTAGCATTGTCCTATAACAATATCATCTGCCGCAGGCCAAACGAAAGAAAAAGAAACACGACACGGATTAACTCTTTTTGGTCCGAGAGCTCATGACGCATTTTTCATGAAGTGTTTGATGCATCATGAAATTTTGTTGAAAAGAATGAGTCCACTCAATAAGCATGTATTTGACTGTTTGCCTGGCATGCCTGTATACACCTGGTACTGCGCATACAGGTAAATCGCAAAAAAAATCGCCCAAAAAAGTGTTTGATTCAAATAATAATAATGAATATCCATCAGCTAAGTTGATAAAGAATTAAGAAAAAAAATGGCAGACATTTCTGAAGGAGTTGACATAAGGGCAAACTACTCTAAAGTTGTATTTTAAAAAATTCCAAAAAAGTGTTTGATTTAATCTGCCATTTTTACAGCGTGTTTATTTCCGTTCCTCCGGGGGTTAATAATTTAAAAATATTTAAATAAATCTGATCTACTCACTGGTTACACGCTGTACCACTAAGTAATTTCGGCACTTTACTTGATGGGGAAAGCTTGCACATCGCCGTAGGAACCCGACTAGGAGCGGCGATTTGTCAACCCCATCAATGCCTCTATGGAAGCAAGGTCGACCAGTTTGGGCTCCACGGACTTTTTAAGAAAAGCGCTGGTAGGTTTTCACGGCACGGTTCTTTGAACGATGTCATCCGAGGGCTCTTTTCTCTATAAATGTTCCCTCGGTTTTAGAGTCTTGTGGAATATTTAGAGACGATGGCAGTCATTATTATTATTTGAATCAGATTCTTTTTGGGCGAATTTTTTTTGTGACTTACCTGTGCATGCAGTACCAGGTGTACCCAGGTAGACCAGGCAAACAGTGATGTACCTGCTTATTAAGTGGACTGATACTTATCAACAAAGTTTCATGCTGTATCAAACACTTCATGAAAAATGCGTCATGAGCTCTCGGTCCATGAAACAAAACAAATTGAAATACTGTAAATACTTTTGTAATTAATAATAATATAATATAATTTTTTGGTAAATAATAACCAATTACAAGGCGGGTGTCTTCAAGACAAGAATGAATAAGTGCTTTTATTGCTCTAAGACAGTACCGTTTACCGTCTAAGGCTATATGACCACTTACCACCAGGTGTGTATGTAGTCAAGCACTGACTTATAATAAGTAAAAAAAAGTTATTTGATCTTTCTATTACCATGTTGTATACCTAACAGTTTATGTCACGATTTTGCATGCAGAATTTTTAGAATTTTTTATGTTACGATTGATTTTCCTCCATCGCCGAACACATCGTAAAGTGCTACTGTTAACAATGTTTTATTGGTGCTCGCGGATTTATTAATGTATTTTAGCAATGTGTAAACGCTATGTTTTTAATAAAAAAACCTGTCATTATTCACCTAATTTAAAAGCTGTTTTTATAAAAAGGGTTTTTATCACTAATACCGTTAATTTCGAATATTAATTTATCCGTTTCGATATAAGATAATCCAGAAGGTGGTGAGTATTTGCGTTGCATAGCAATTAACGAGGCCTCAGGAGCAGCTGCTTCTCACTTCGTCAGCTCTACCTTGTGCTGTTCCGTGTCAGCTATAATTTATAATGGCTTAAATTTATAATTTATTGATTTCTTGTATTTTGTGATTTTATTATCACAAAACAAAACGGCAAACATTGTTTATGAAGAGGTCCTTTTATACTACAATATTCGTATATTTTAGAGTTCCGTATTTCAATCAGTCTAGACGGAACCCCTTCTGATGAGATTTCGCCGTCTGACTGTCTGTACATCCTTGTCTCATGGCTATTTTTGGTAATTAGGGACTATTGCTATAAAATATTAAAACAATTTAATAAAGGGTTGCTTTCGAGACTCAAAATACATATTTTTTTAATATCAAAATAAATATCGTAAATTTCTTATATTTGAAGTTATCTTTAGTTAAAAAAACCGGCAAAGTGCGAGTCGGACTCGCGCACCTAGGGTTCCAAACAAATCTGTAGGTATATAAGTTTAAAATTATTAAAACTATTTTTATTATATGATGTAACTGAAAATTTATGCTTTTCGCAATTTTTCCTTTATCTGTGCTATAAAACGTTGCTTCGTACCAAATTCCAAGATTCTGAGTTCACGGGAAGTACCCTGTAGGTTTTGATTCCCTTGCGAATGTCGAAAATTTACGGCATAAACGGCTATATCTTTTGATTGCGTTGGCTTAGAAGTTTGATTTTTTCACAGCTATAAGGGACAGTAGACTTGAGTATTTGATATGAATTTCAGCTTGATACCTCCACACGTTCCTGAGAAAAAGGGTCTTGACAGACAGACAGACAGACGGACATCAAAGTGATTCTATAAGGGTTCCGTTTTTTCCTTTTGAGGTACGGAACCCTAAAAATATCAATTTACTCTGCTTCATGAATAGAAGAAAAAGATTCTATGCAAATGAAGTCGCGGGCATAGCTAGTTTAAAATATTGAAATTTAGTTCCATTAACGACTTTAATCAATTCAGCTTTAATTTAAATCCAAAAAAATATCCCGTACTGAATAGTTTCTTTCGGTAAAGATTACACCGAACACTGTAGCATCTGGAATAATTCTAAACAATATTTATTTATCGTAAGTATTACCAAAACCAACAGTATAACAAATAATCTACGGTAAATCAAATGAATCCTGCAAAGTACAAACATTCCGGGGCTACGTAAGTTTATTAAAGAACCCAAATCCTCGTAACGAAACAAACAACAATGTTTTAACGTGCGGATAAAGAAACGATAAACCTTCTTGAGAATGTATAACAAAATATAAACAAAACTTTCTCTCAATTAAAAAAATAACAGTGTTAATGAAATGATTATATCTAACCTTAATTTAATTTAATTTTACAATGGTATACAATTTTTGACGTCATGAGTGATGCAATGTATTTGCAGAATCAAACGTAGGCAAACATTCATTTCAAAATGAATAAATTATCACGTTAGTTATCTCTCCATAGAGGAGCGTGTGAACAGAAACTACCACATCTCGTTCGTCAGCTCACTTTCCATCCATTCATGGCTTCTCCAGCTTTTTCTAACGATTTCTTTCGAACTTCTTAAGACTTTAAGACGTTTATGTTCAATTATTGCCACAGCTTTCTCACAAGTGTCTTTATTGGTACTGTTAACGTCTAGTAACGCCTATAATTATATTATGCGATATTGATGTGGATAGCTATCTCTTATAAAAACATAATATTTAAATATCAATTTCGGCATTTATTAAATATTAACTTTTAAATTCAATAGTGTTAACCGTGATAGGGTGGTTTATTTCAAGCATAAATTATTTACAGATAATTGTGTAAATAAATTTTGTTTACAGGCAAATTTTTTTTTTCTGTTCAATTTCCTATTTTACCTTAGCTTTCTAACAAACTTCATAAAATGACGAGGATGGCTCCGGATGTACTTATCTCCAATGTTAACTTTTAATTATAAGCAAAGACACATTTAACAGTTTGGCGTATACTATCACAGTGGTGCAATATGAATGTCCACGAGATCCAGATAATGTGATTAAAATTACTTATTATATGAAACGTAATGCCATCTTTTTGTGAATTTGACGTGGTTGATCTCTTTTTGGAGCAAAAAACTGAACAATTTGGCTTTTTTGTAGGACGTCGATTCAGCCACGCAACTAGATTAAGGCCCGCCACATACATACGGAATTCCATTTCGGGATTCCGTTTTGGAATTCCGAATGGGTCAGCCACACATGCGAAATCCCGTTTTGCCCGCAAAATTTCGAACGGAAAACGTGTGTGACGGGTCATAGATTTTATATGAACTTGCTGCGTTCGGAATCTCGAATCGGAATATGTAAACGGAATCCCGAAACGGAATTCCGTATGTATGTGGCGGGCCTTAGTCTAGTGAGCAGTGCAGTTGCAAATAGTTTTGTACGTGTAGGATCGCTTTGACATATACTTTGACAGATGGGAACGTCTACGTATGGCTATTCCCCTACGCTCCGCCGGTGGCCCGTGTTGCTCTAAGTTGCATCGTAACCTTTTTAAATTTCATAATAATACATCTTTCAACGATAACAGTATCAAGAAATCGGCGCCTTTAACTTACTTAAGTTTACAAGTTCTAAATATCGACTTACGAAATTATAACGGTCTTAGCGGAACGTTGTAATTTTTGTTTCCGAATTACCTAATCATACTGCCTAAATTTTAACACGCTATAAAATTAATTATTAATGTAGGCACTTATTAACTTATTCTTTATTAAAGGATACAATTTGATAGATAGCAAAGCGGTACCTACAGCTGTAAAATATAACATCATCGGTACCTATTCAAAAATTCATATTTTCGTGTTTTTTTTTAAATGTTTTTATTTTTGATATCTGCGATGATGCTACAATATTGAACTAGATGGGCAAAAATTGGTTTAAAAAATTTACCCTCGGTATCAATCTTGACTTCACAGTAACTAATACATTTTCGGGGCAAAGTCGAATTTATTATTAAACATATACATTGTAAAAAGGGCTAATATATAAAAATAATATTTACAGAATAAGGTGACAAACGAGCACACAGTCCACCTGATGGTAAATGGTTGCTGTGTGCCCATAGACATCTACACCTATCTTCGTTTGCGAATTAAAATGCAGATGCGTTGTCAGCCGTGAGGACTAAGATAGAATGCCTCTTTTCCAGTAAAAAAGGTCTCCGGTTCTCTACACACACCATACGAAACCCAGCAGCATTAAGCTGCTATTTTACGCTGGTATTCTGCGAGAGCGTGGTCCTTCCCCGGTCGAGCCAACCCATTCGTGCTACAACCATACTATTAATATAGCTGCAGCATGGCTGTACCACGTACAATTAATAGTGCATGGTTGATAATATAATACAATAACCCCTGGAAATAAGGTGATCGGTTCCAAGCTGTTTCGTATGTAGCGTTTTTTAAGTTATTGCAGGTACAAAATGTTTTTTATTCTTTATTATTACTTCGGGAAAGTCTCACTGGGTATCTTGGTAAATCTTACCAGGACAGAGGTTTTTTTTTCGAACGTGAGGTAAAAGTAATAATGACTTTCAATAAAAATTACTTCTAATTTATAGTAAATAAAAAATATTCCATTCTTTACTATTTTATTCTATTCTATTCTAGTCGTGTAACCATGTTATTCACGTTTAGAAGCAATAAAATAATGAAGTGGAAATTGTCGTTCGTTAAATTGTTGTTTGACGGACCTTAACCATAATTATTGATCATGAGAGGACATCACATTCGCTATTTTACGCTGTTTGTGTCCCAATTAAAATGGCGTGGGCAAATTCATCATAACCACCATAAAGGAATAAGAAGTAGTATAGGATAAAAGTCTGATCTTACATGAAGTCAACAGATTCTGTAACTTTATGATCTGTTTTCCGAAAGAGTCTTTAGAGAACTATTTATTTATTTATAACTTAATTAATATTTATGGAATGCTATTTCAGTTCCGTAGATTTTAGTTTTTTATGTTCCACATTACATAATTTTTTTCTTAAATCAATCTCAAACAAGGATTCTTTATGTTATCAAAAATAGGTTTTTGTTGTCATTGTAAGCAATATGGAGGGTAGTGATAAACCTCCTTAGAAAAAAAGTAAGAACGTTAACGGTTAATATTATTTTATTTTTAATTCTTATAATATTTTATATACATTTGAAATTGACTGAAGTGTGATACCGTCAAGTTGTCAACGATTTCGATAAGAACTTTTCATAATCCATTTTATAAGAAGGTCGTTTTGTATGTTTAACTTATCTTCAGAATCAAAATGACATTGAGAAAAATTAATATCACATTATTTCATCTGTCCATTCTCAATACCACTGAGGAGATATTTTTTAAGTCAGATACTAGATCTTATAAAAAATTAAATTTTTTACTAAATGTAATGAGACTTGGGGCAGGCATTTGATAACAAATAAGACATAGACTTTAGAGAACCGGAGACCCTTTTTACTGGAAACCAGGCATTTTATCTTAGTCCGCACGGGTGACAACGCATCTGCATTCCGATTCGTAATCGAGGATAGATGTAATGTCTATGGGCCACAGCAACCACTTACCATCAGGTGGACCGTGTGCTCGTTTGTCACCTTTATCCTATATAAAAAAACATACACTAAGCATAAAAGTTTAAAACCAACTATTTTACAAACCTTTTCAGTCCAATTCAGCAACAATAGAGTTATATTTCACCAACAGTAAAATTTGAGTAACTTAACATTATCAAAGTTGATCAGAGTCATTTCACACGAAAGGAAATATTTAAAAACACTGTTACACTTCTTGTAGTAATAATATGTACAAAAATCGATGAGACCGACAATGTTACGGTACCGAATACTAATTCACGGTTGGATTACAGCGGCAGTAGCTATAGTGGGTGGAATGAACGCGAGGGACGTTACGAACGTCCGCTCTCGACATCGGAGCATCGCGAATGCTAAAATAAAATAAAATAGAGGTAACCAAAGAAAGTTCGACGTCACGTAGTTGGTACTCCACTACACCATACCGCGGCATCGATAGCTTTGCTTACTGATTTAATTTGAAGGTAATAAGTCTTGCTCGACGTGTAGCTAACTGTTGTTTTAAACCAAATGGATGTCAAACTTTCGTCAGTGTTCTGCGCTCATAGTGAATATGTCTTTAATACTGACATAACTGATAAAAGGCAATCTCATTAAAAATATTCGTAATACGTACACATGAAGAATGCAACAATAGGTGAATATACGTGAATCTCTTGGTGACCACTACATTTGACTGTATTTTTTTATCTAATTATAAAAATTAAACCAGTATGTGACTATAATCCCACCTGGTGGTAAGTACCGAAGAAGCCCTAGATAGTAAATCGCATTATCTAAACGTAACAAAATTTTATCCAGTTTAATCTTTATAAATTTTGTATAATACTAAAAAGCCTAATATTATGTAATTTGTGGCCATACATTATTATGAGCACCTGCAACAAATACAGCCAAGTCTGGCATCTTTATCAATGGATGTTAACTTTGCGATCAAGGATGTACAGGTACAAAATTACGATTAACACGGACAACGTAATGTTTTTCGAAATATGTCATGTTTTGTATGAAAATTTAATAACTAATTAACAGCATTGTTCTCGATATAGCAACGTGAGAGTTAATTTTAGCATTAATTTTAACGTGGAATTGTGCCGGCGACGTAGGTAACATCTTTGTTCAGTGCTCCAGAACTTTTGTTGATTTTAGTTTGAAATACTTAATGTAGGTATCTATGTCTTTCTAATAAGGTAATATTAATTAGTTAGCAAATGCGATATTACGTTTTTAACGGTAAACGGTTAAAATGGTGGTCTTAATATTTATCTATAAAACTGTCTTGCCAAAGTTACCATATTAGTGATGCCACCATGTGACTGTTACTTTGCCATGTTTAGCTACAACCAAGGGTTGTCACTTTCAACGTATATTTTTAACCGATTACGTCGACTCAAAGAAAGGATTGTATACTTGACATTCTATGTATTTATGTTTGTATAGATGTTTTACCGTAGTAGCCTATTAGACGATTTTACCTAATGAGTTGTCAACCGTTTCATCTTTATCAAAAGTGAAGTTGATATTAATTTGTACTCAAAAAACAATGTAAATTTTTAATGATTATGGTTGTATTGCTATTGTAGGAAAGCATTATTTAGGTTGATTACAATTATTGTTTAAATGATTACTGTGATAAAATGACCATGATGACTAATAAAAACACGAATACTCTTGTTAAAAATGATTGTGATAAGCTTTATTTTTGATCTTTATTAAATTAGGTAATTTAAGATTTTTAGGTATATTTTTTTTTAGATTTTCGCTTAAGAAATTACTGAGACAAGATTTAAAACAAAAGTTTGTATGTAATTATGTACACGTGTACGAAGTGAAACATCATTACGAAATTTCATTCCTCTTTTATTTTATATATTACATATGTAGGTTAAATAAGGCTTACGCAAAAAAAAACGTTACAAGAAAACGCGACTTTTTTAATGCCATACTAAATTTCTTCACTACTTTGATAAAGTGTTTTTACTTCAAAAATTAAGTATAGTACGCAATCAATTGTTTTTGACAACCCTGACACACATTTTCAAGTTTCTATGAAAAATTGAAAAATGGGATGATTTCATTTTAATATATACTAGCGATCCGCCCGGTTTACCACGGGTGATTTCTGAATCTCGACTCCAGCTACACCTACCGGGTCTCATTATGAATCTAATAAAATCATCAAAATCGGTCGAGCCATTTTCGACTTTTTTCGAGACTAATAACGCACGATAATTGATTTATACAGATTGTTACAAAATTACCCGTAAAGCCGAAAGAGGTTAAATGGGGCCTTATAACGAGTCCATACACAATATTTAAGAACTGTAGTAATGATGTATAACATACCCCAAAAAAATTAAAAAATATATTATTTTAATTGATGTGCAACCCCTATTTAAGTCAAATTAAAGAGTAAACTACGCAGAATGTACATTTCTACCTAATTCGCGGAACGACAAACATTCTAAAAGACCTAACCTAACGAAACAATCTAAACGAACACTTACTTTTTCATAATAAACGTCAAATTTATAGAAACGGCTCAAAGTGTGCTCTGCCTTGATGAATACACAACCTCGCTCGTTGGGATATGGCTTGTGTGGCATTTCGCACCATCGTCGGTGTCATCGATGTCAAAACCAATCTAACACGCTGTTCCATCTCGGCAACCATTGGGCAATCGGAGAAATACACTCTGTCCTTCACATAAACCCACAAAAAGAAGTCCAAGGATGTGAGGTCCGGAGAACGAGCAGGTCATAGCACCAGTCCCTCACGGCCAATCCATCCTCGCGGAAAGCGAACTTTAAGATGTTCTCGTACGTTGCGAGCAGAATGTGCCGCTCCATCATGCTGATACACCATGTTTCTTTGGTTCTCAAAGTAATCCCAGTCAACCACAGCAAATTCGTCAATCGCCTCTTCAAATTCCGTTTGTACAAACGTTAGATAGTTGCTACCGTTCAGACGTGATGGCATAATGACGGGACCGATAACATGCCCGTCATAAAGGCCAGCCCACACATTCAGCCACCACTGGTGTTGGAAACTGCCCTGCCGTGAAGCATGTGGATTCACACGAGCCCAAACGTGATCGTTGTGCATGTTTGAAAGTGTTGACCTCGTGAATGTTGTCTTGTCCGTCCGAAGAACATATTTTACGTAATTAGGGTTTTCCTCTAACTGCCTAAAGTACCCCACTCGCAAAAGTTCGTCATGGGTGCAAAATCAGAGAGTATCAGCTCCTGTGTACGGCGATAGTGATAGGGGTGACGATTGTCGTCATGAAGAATTCGCCAAACTGCAACATGGTTTATACCGAATCTTGTTCCGGCTCGCCTCGTACTTGTGGTCGGCTCTTCTTCAAAATGCTCTAACACTAATTTAGCCTTCATGGGGTCGACTGTACTTGGACGTCCACTTCCAGTAGACCGATGAAAAGAGCCGGTGGAATGTAGTCCTTTTGACATGTTCAGAAAACACTGGTACGAAGGCAGCCGTCGCTGTTCAGTGGGGGGTCTACCATCGAGCACGATTTAAATTGCTATCTTCATGGCCTACGCGTAACATCATATCGTAATATTCCGAGTAAGAAAGCATCGTTATTTTGCAAAAAATGTTAGAAAAATATTCGAAACAGTTGTAGGATATCGATTAGAAAATTTGAAATCGATAACATATTTTTTTCCAACTTGACATTTTTTGAAGCCAGTACTTGAGTATAATGACATCCGTGTATCATAGAAAAACTATTAAAGTAGACAAACTATTAAGGTACGTAGGCCTTTCTGTTAAATAATCTGGTTCCCTGACATGCCAGCTTACTAGGGTTCACAAAATTTTTGGCTTTGATAATTAATTATATTTTTTACGGGGTATTTTGTAACACGTTATATATATATATATATATATATATATATATATATATATATATATATATGTGTGTGTGTGTGTGTGTGTGTGTGTGTGTGTGTGTGTGTATATATATATATATATATGTGTGTGTATGTATTAAAGAAATACAAGTCTGTTTTGTAACCTAACCTAAGCGAGCTGCCTCAGTGTGATAACAAAAACCCATAACGTGATTATTCGCAGCTGAACAAGAATGTCTAATAAATTCCAGGTTTGTGAACATACCACAGGTCTTTATGCTGTCCTATAATGATCTTGGGCCGTCAATAAATCTCAAAGACAAGCCATAGGGTAGAACACAGAGGAGGTAGGGTAGAAAGACCAGCAAGCATGATGTGGGGCAAATTTAGGCTGGACTTGAGCAACCCTAATTCAAATTGGCTGAAATATTACATAATAGTAATAATTTTATGTAACTTTTAAGATTCGTTGCATTACGTGGTAAAACCATGCTGCAGCTATTATATGGTTGTAGCATGAATGGGTCGGCTCGACGTGGGTAGGACAACGCTCTCACAGAATACCAACGTAAAATAGCAGCTTCATGCTGCTGTATTTCGCATGGTTAGTGTAGAGAATCGAAGACCCTTTTTACTGGAAACGAGGCATTCGACCTTAGTCCTCAGGGGGTCCTCAATGCATCTGCATTTTGATTCTTGATCGGGGATAAATGTAGATGTCTATGAGTCACAGCATCCACTTACCATCTGTGTGCTCGTTTGTCATACTTATTCTATAAAAAAAAAATCATAATTTTCTTGAAAATTACTTAATACTTATATGAATAAAATACTTAATCGTATTTTTTTCTCGTGTTAGCACTTATCAAGTCACTTGTCTAGTAGTAATGTTGTCTAACGTGTAAGTTATTTTATTTATTGCTGACTTTTCAATCGTCAGGAAAAAAATATTAATCGAATGAATAAACTATAGCTTGAGTGAATATAAAAGTGAAACGAATGAACTATTTTATTCATACAACTATCATTTTAAATTATCTTGAAGTGTGAAGAAGTGTCTGTTTGTAATATCAAAATAAATGCGTTTTACTAAA
This sequence comes from Parnassius glacialis, assembly GCA_033319125.1. Lineage (NCBI taxonomy): Eukaryota > Metazoa > Arthropoda > Insecta > Lepidoptera > Papilionidae > Parnassius > Parnassius glacialis. Next base: position 22,922,729 of record JAVANC010000006.1, on the reverse strand, counting down.
TGCATATGAAATTATATACGGTACTAATAAGAAAAAAAAAACTATTTTTAACATTTTTGTTTATCTGTTTGTCTGTTTGTCTGTCAGTCTGTCCGTCTGTCTGTTTGTTCCGGCTAATCTCCGAAATGACTGGTCCGATTTTGACGGGACTTTCACTGGCAGATAGCTGATTTTATAAGGACTAACTTAGGCTAACTTTATTTTAGAAAAAGAATTAGGGTTCCGCGCATAAAAATTAAATCCCATTAAACCTAATCGTAATAAATTCTACGAAGGCGAAGTCGCGGGGAACAGCTAGTATAATATAAAAAAAATGTCCTGAGTGACTGACTCATTTATCAATGCACAGCCCAAACCGCTAGACGTAGAAATCTGAAATTCGTAGAGTAGCCGACTTTTATAACGTAAACGTCCACTTAGAAATTATTTTGGAAATTTTATTGGAAAATCAACCACTAAGTGGGTAAAATAAGTTGTTACAGTTTGTATGAATGTTTTTACGGAGCGATTGACTAAAAACTTACTGAAAGTACGCTGCAACAAAAATAAATGAGTACGTATACGTATTTTAAGATTTTTCTAAATAACCCCTTATACTTATACTTATTGAGAGTGTTCAAATGGAGACAAATGTTTTAGTATTTTTGACAATTCTACCCATAAGGGCGTAAAAAAGGATGATTTGTTTAAAATTTCGGCATGTTTTAATTATATCTTTGATAACACTATTTTAAGTTTTCGATTAGAAACTAATGCCCGAATACAACTTAAATCTGAATTAAAAGATCTCACAAACATCACTCATGTGAGATTTGAGTAGCTGAGTAGTTCTCAAATCTTCATGCTATGGTACCGTTTAGTTAAAAAAATTGTTCTGTTCATAATCATATTATAAACTAGCTGTGCCCCGCGGTTTCACCCGCGTATATCACGCGTCTACGCCTTGCGACATGCGAACTTCGAGAGAGACATCACGACGGACGGTTGCTGAATTAACAAAGATTTAAAAAGTGAAATATGTTACTTAGAAATGACACGATTAACGTAATTGGTGGTTATGCATGGTACAGGTACTGATACGAATAATGTGGCCTAGTTTGTACCGGCGTTACTATTTCATATTTTAACATGAAAAAGTAGTTATTGTGACATAACTGTAATAGTTGATATGATACATATTGTATCCCTGGCTTTTTTGTAGATATTGATATCCTTTATAAAACTGAAGCACATTACTTTGCTCTATTATCAATAGTTTCCGCAGCGTACGCGATATAAGGATTCTTTTTGGTATTTTTTCACATCTTGGGTTACATTAACGAAGTTTCCTACGGATCCCTAACTTTTTTGAAAATATTATATAGCCTATGTTCATCAGGGATAATGTAGGATGCTAATGGTGAGAGAATTTTTCAAATCGGTCCAGTAGTTTCGGAGCCTATTCAATTCAAACAAATAAACAAACAAATCAAATCTTTCCTCTTTATAATATTAGTGTAGAAGTGTAGATGATCAATTCTACGATCTGGCCACGACATACATAAAAGTCTCTTTAATAAAGCTATAATGATAATGAAAATTTTGCAAAAATTGCAGGCAGACCAGTTTTAATCACTTGACATATATATTAGTAATTGAAATAAATACCTTATCAATTTTCATATTTTGATAGACGTCACTATTATCTATTCAAATTATTACACTTTTAAAATATAATAACAAAAATACTAAAAAACTAAACGTTAGAATTTTTTAATAATTTTATAATCTAATCATTTAATCATATAAATGTAAGTTATTTATATTATTTCATTTATTAGTAACTGAGGGCAAAATATACTACTTTTCCCATTTAGTGATAGATGGCGCTGTTTTGAATACCAAATCGGTGTAGTTTCAAATTATTTTACCAAGATTATTACTATATTTTATACTTTATTTACAAATATGGTTTTTGTTTGAAAACCACCCGTCATCCCGCCTATAACTAAGATATAATAGAAAATTAACATCTAAAGGAAATATAATACATAACCTTCATTTTTTGAAGTTCTGTAATCAGATAAAATGTAGTCTATAAGTTGTCCCGGGTTACTCACTACATATATACAAAATTTCATGTAAATCGGTTCAGTAGTTTTTGCGTGAATCCGGAATACACAGACAGACAGACAGAAAGACAGACAGACAAAAATTCTGAAAACCACTAATTTGGCTTGAAAACCCTTTATTTAGTCCCCTGGACTTGTTTTTTCAAGAATATATTAGAATTACAGACACGACTTTTCTACAGATTTATTATATGTATAGATACTCATGCCTGTCACCCAGTGGGGTAGGCAGAGATACTGACTTTTTTGGCACGATCCTGCCACATCTCTCTCGCCTCCTTTACATCTATATACCTACGCATACATGTTCATCGGTTAAGGGTACCCTTAATCTGGCCCATCTTCAATGTATCGCCAATTTGGTCGATAAACTTTCATCTAGGGCGTCCCTTCCTGACTCTCCCGTTCATTTCTGCACATTTTCCTTGTTCATCCTTTCTACATGACTAAACTACCGAAGCATTCCTTTATTAATCCTGGTCACAACATCATCTTGCAAACCACACTTCTCTTATCACTCAATTTCTCAACCTGTCATTCAAACTCAACCCTAACATACTCTTTAATGACCGCATTCCCACTGCACTTATTCTACTCTCGTACTTCTTCTGCCACACCCAACTTTCACTACCATTATGCCTCCTCTACACTACTCGCGAAGTAGATCAAAGTTAGACGAGGCGAATAGTGTAGTGAGGTACTTTGATTCGCTTCGTGCAACCTCGCTCCGTCTTGGGCGATTTCCTTACTTAAATAATATGTAGCTTTCTACATAATTATTTATTTAGTTAACGCATTGACATTGTACTGTTCACACAATTAGGTACCTATAGCATCTGCTTCTTGAACGTTATTCATGTTAAGGGTGCGGGAGACTTAAGATGACTGAGCTCTTCGCGAAGTAGCACGAATGTGTAGTCACGTTCTTCGGAATACGATTGACTTCGACGTTACTTCGCGAGTAGTGTAGAGCAGGCATTAAGATAGTGACTAACCCAGTATTGTGAATTGCCACACGTGCCTTTTTGACAATAGAGTGAAGAGCCCCATTTACTCTATGGCCTGCGTTCACTCGTCGTTCTATATCCTTATCATATCTACCATCCCTGCTCAATACACATCCCAAATACACAAACTTATCCACATGGTCAACCAACTTTCATTCTATTCTTATTTCACATATTGTTTTACTTTCTTCTCTTTCAAAAACCATCACTTTCGTTTTACTTGCGTTCACTTTAATTCCCCTTTTTTAATGACCTGTTCATTAATGTAACCATCATTTGCAACTCATCTGCCGACGACGCAAATATGACATCAGCGTACAAAAGGCATTTAACGGTTAATTCACCCATTCTTAACCCGCATTCTTCAACTTTCAATATTTCCAAACAACTGTCCATAAATAAATTGAACAGCCACGGAAAAGCTGCACAGTCCTGTCTGACTCCTTTATGAATGATAAACCAGTCCTAATATGCCTCGTTGCATTATAAAAAGATTTTTAATGCCTATACCCAGCTCTCAACCCAAATGAGTCCAGTGTTTGCCATAACACGCCCCTATCCACTCTGTCATAAGCCTTTTCTAAATCCATTAAGGCACAAAAACTTTTTAGTTTCGGCCAAAAATTTCTCCGCGATCATGCGCATAGAAAACACTTGATCGGTAAATCCCATCCTCTTTCTAATTTCTTTTATGGCTCTTGCAATCTACAACTTAGCATACAGTTTTTCCACAATGATAAGCAGACTGATGCCACGGAGTTTTTACATTCCTGTTGCAACTTGCTCTTATATAATAATGTCCTCCGGACCGAATTTCAGTCACGGCAGCCAGCCTTAACGGACACTAGCCGTCGGCGCAGGACAGGATTATAGTGCCCAAGTGTATGCACAAGCACAGGTGGACATTCTCACACTCATCATCATGCGGGGAGATCTATTTATGACTTTGGCTTGGCTTATGTTCTCAAACAACTGGTTACTTCGCCTACGCATGATTCCAGATGTGGAAGAATAAACACTTACCCTGTTGGACCTTTTGCTGCCTCTCATCCGGACAGATATCAAGTCTCCGTCGATGATCCTCTCGGCTTTTCGGACCATTATCTGATCCTGAGTACAGTGCCACTCACGCTCCAACCACGGTTGCATTATGCAGCTTGCCGCCGTGTTTGGCAATATAGGTCAGCCGATTGAGACTGGATGCGGTGTTTTTTTGCATCCTACTTTTAGGGGCGGGTTTGCTTCACATCGGATGATCTCAACGTTGTTGCTGATTCTGTCGCTAATGTGGTACTTCCGGGAATGGAATTTTTTCCATCATCTGTAGGCCGATCCCAGTCATGGCTTGGTCACTGCTGTAAAATTGCATCACGCCATAAGCATGGCGCTATCAAGCCTGGGCTGACGCATCGACGTCTCGAATGCAAACGCCAGCCTGACCTGGAGACGGGATTATATTTTGCGTATTTTCGTTTTTCATCTTAAAAACGAAATATAATTCCGTCTCCAGGTCAAACCAGTAATATTCATCGCTATGCGGAAGGCAGCACTGTTTATGCTTTATACACCGGCAGTGTCAATATTTCTCGGGAAAACGTTGCCGAGTACCGGAACAAACGTATCGGATATCGAGTCGGGGTCGGCTAAAGTTAGTCTAGTTCAATCCCCAGAAGACACAAGTTTGCCGCTAAAAAGAATCTCTTTGTCGTATCTCCTTACTATCAGGACATTCCCCTTGTTGTCACTTGGAAGAGAAGGCTAAATTGTCCTATAAAAAGCTTGGCGTGCTCAGCAGGGCGGGACAGTATTTCAAGGCGGTACACCGCTTGCAATTTTACAAGGAGCAAGTTCGGCCTCACATGGAATACTGTTTTCGTCTCTGGCAGTATATCGTAGTATTCCGTAGTGGTATGCCATCTGGTAGAGCTGCGCCTCTACTTGCGGTTGAGGACCTGGGAGGTATGGTCAAGGCCTTGCCTAACACGGCTCCGGGACTCCATGGATTGAGTGCGAGAATCGTGAGGAATGTATGGATGGCAGCACCGAGGGAATTTCATTCGATGTATGTCAAGTGTGTGGTAGGGGGGGTTTTCCCCAAGGTATGTAAGGACGGAAGACTGATTGTCATTCCAAAGGGTAATGATAAGCCGATCATAGATGCCAAGGCATATCGTCCGATAACGCTCCTCCCTGTTTTGGTAAAATTATTGGAACGCGTGTAAATGTTCGATATCTCTGAAAGAGCGACCAAAGGATTCGGCAAGATAACTAGCGTATCAACATCATCATGGGGTGTGCGATACCCAAGCTTAAAAATAATTTATACAGGAGTATCTGTGTCCACGCTTACGTACGCAGCAAAGTGCTGGTACGAGCGTGCGAACATCCGCCCTTATATTGTTAACTAAGGTGTATCGATGCACTATCACGGCGGCCTTATTGGTGCTGGCAGGCGTTCTCCCGGTGACCTGGAGGTCATCCGTGCTGGTAGTATGGGTATAGCACGTATGATCGCGCCTAAAGAGGAGTTGAGCAGACGGAAGCGTGAAATTCGGACAGAAGGCGACCGGTGTTTGGCAGGATCGATGGACAAATGATCAAAAGGTCGTGAGCCCTATCGATTTTTCCCGGAAGTGACATTGTGATTCAGGTATACCTGTGTCTCACCAGACTATCACACTTCTCAGATTCCCACCGGATATGGATGTTTTCGGAAGAAACTGTAAATCATGCGACTGTGCGAAACTAGTATATGTGAGTGTCATAGAATACTATAAGTGAGGTGCGACAGAGGAGGATGTTCACCATGTTATATGGGAATGACCTTAATATGATGAGCTAAGAGCGAAAATGATGGATAAATTAGTTCGTCCGGTCAGGGCCCGAGCTATTACTCGAACCTCGTCAGCGATGGGGTTAACTATGGGCTGTTGCGCAAGTTTGCGCATTGGTGGCATGATCGCAGAGTAAGGCAGGATAGAACGCTGGTACAAAGGCCTGACGACGTAGGTTAACAGTGTCGTCAGCCCCAGAAGGGGGAGAGTGACGTTAAATAAGGACAAGGATAAATATACTTGTAGGGAGTCAAGAAAGTTCGCGCGAAAGAGCCACGTGCAAGTATCGCGCCCGATACTTGCACGTGGATCTCCCGAGATTCGGTCCGTATGACCTGAGGGTCAGTGGGGCCATGGGAAGTAGTTGGTTGTTCTCATCGCTGGGCCGGTGCTCCCCAGTACCAGCTGCTTATACTTGACCGCATCCAGTGCAGAGCGTCTCGAACCATAGACATCCGAGTTCTCTCCGTCCGCCTCGGTTCACTGGCGCTGCGAAGAGATGTTGCATCTCCTCGCATTTTCTATCGCATTTACTACCGGGAGTGCTCTGAGGAATTGTTCAGATTTATTCCACCCGCCAAATTTCACCAACGCACATCGCGACAAAACTTACATTAGGTACTATCCACATCATCTGGATGCTTGGCGGTCCACTACTGTGCGATTTACTACTTTATTTCTCACACGACTATCTACTTCGTGGAATCTTTTACCACCGGCAACTTTCCCGCACCGATAAGACTTAAGAACCTTCAAGAAACAAGCTTACTCCTTTTTAAAAGGCCGGCAACGCACCTGCAATGCACCTGGTCTTGAAGTTGTTCATGGGCGGTGTTCGTTTGCTCTTCCATACAAAAAACTCACAAGCTTATTGTTCATGAATCCAATCACCATAATCTCGAATATTAATGTCATCATTACCATCATTCTCCTTTTATATAGCACTGAGTCACATGGAGCTGTGAAAGCCTAACTAAGCACTAAAATCGCAGAAAATAGATGAACCCACCTTACCAGGATGAAAATATTATTTCTATTTAAATATTAAGCCAACGGAAATGGTTGTCTTACACCCTAATTACACTCAAACATCTGAAGAATATTGACTAATCTCCTGGAAAAACTTAGCATCCCGTTATATTATATCCTTTTGTGGGGCGAATTTGGCCGTGGGAAAAGGATAGATCTCCTACCGGGCAAGGTGTTTAGTCCGGGGAGCGGCCAACGCTCCATGTATAAGTACAGAGCTATTCTATATATAGCGCAGTTCTACGGAACTTTGACTTCGTGATTGAGGCTTCGGTGTGTTTCGCTTGTTCTTAATTCATTTCCAATATATTATATATAAATACAAGCCCTCCATTGTACAAACGAATAAACAGAACCTCTGCCGGTTGAACGTTATTTAAAGGATGAAATATAATATTTTATTTGGTATTACTTTCACTTTCTACCGTCAAGAAAAAAGCAGTTTTCTATTAACTTTTTTTTTATAGGATAAGGGTGACAAACGAGCACACAGTCCACCTGATGGTAAGTGGTTGCTGCGGCCCATAGATATCTACATCTATCCTCTATTACAATTCAAAATGTAGATGCGTTGTCACCCGTGAGGACTAAGATGGAATGCCTCATTTCCAGTAAAAAGGGCCTCCGGTCACCTGCACTCACCAAGCGAAACGCAGAAGTAAACCTCTACTTCACGCTGGTATTCTGTGAGGTCGTGGTACCACCCCGGTTCGAGCCGGCCCATCCGTGCGACAGCAAAAGCTGCCGCGTGGCTCTACCACTGTTAAACTCTATAGTATTGCCTGCCTCGTTGATCTAGTGGTTGTAGTAGTGCGACTGCTGATCATAAGGTCCTGGGTTCGAATCCCGAGTCAGGCCAAAAGTCAGTTATTGGGTTTTTATGGCACGAAATTGTCAATAGGAGCCCGGAGTTAGGAAGACGGCGGTGTTTCTGTGTGTTAACCCCGTGCCTCGGAAAAGATGCAAAGCCGTTGGTCCTGCGCCTGATCTCTCTCGGGTCGAGTCGAATTACCGTCCCATCGAACTATGAAAGTGAGGCAATAAAGAGTGCATCTGTGCTCACGCATACACTTGGGCACTATAATCCTGTCCTGTGCCAATGGCTAGTATCCGTTGAAACTGGACGCCGTGACCGAAATTCGATCTGGCGAACATTATTTATTATTTATCTGTATTTAACGTTATTAAACCATAAAATATTTAAAAGAAATAAATCAACACCATTAATTACATAAAATTAAATAAAATTTCAATATTTTTATAATATGTTCTACTCTTTATTGTACACTAAGCAAAGATTAATACGTATTAGAAAATAAACAAAAAAGGTGGTCTTATTGCTACATAGCAATCTCTTCCAGACAACCCAAAACAATTAAAAAAAAAGAAAAGAAACATTAACGTGTAGCGTTCCACTATAATAACAAATTCTACGAACTTGTGCACTAAAAAGCAACATATTTTAGGCATTAAATCAGTGACCATAAATAAAAGAATGAGGAGAAGGAAAGTTAGAGATAGAAATAATGTTCCTTAACCTGTATCTTGAACAAACGTGAGGATTGAGAATGTTTAATCGACTGGGATAAAGAGTTCCAATGTTATTATTACATAATACTAGCGAACGGCCCCGGCTTCGCACCGGGTCCAATAGTGAATCTAAACCATCCAGAGATCAACTCAAACACACAAGAAATTTCATCAGAATCGATCGAGTCAGTTTCGAGTTTTAGCGAGACTAACTGATAGCAATGGATTTTTATATATTATAAAGATTAGATATTTCTTCGACGTAAAAAAGAACGAAAGGTTTGTATTTGTTCCTTTTCATTGCTTAGTTATAATCGCCCTTTTTAATTCATAGAATACAAAAATAAAATTGAACTTCAATTTGCAAAAGACCCAAAATTGTTTTGGCAATATTTTAAATCTAAAAAAGTAATTTAAATATGCAGAGCATCATAAAAGACGGTGAATAAGGGATGATGAAGCTGCTAAGGAATTTGCAGATTTTTTTGAATCGGTATACAGCAAGGATCTTTGCCACCTACGACGACTCGACCTGGCAACTTGTAACACACGCACCCTGAGGACTGACGAGAAGATCCTGGATCTGGAAGAAGAGATAGACAAGTTGCGCTGAAATATCATAGGATTATCCGAGGTCTGAAGAGAGGGGGAGGACACGGTAATCCTCGAATCCGGCAACTTGTTCTATCACCGGGAGGGCGACCATCTGTCCCAAGGAGGTGTCGGGTTTATCGTCCGCAAGTCTCTCGTGAACAACGTTGTAAAGATTGGGAGTATGTTGACGAGGGTTGCGTACCTTATACTCAGAATCACCAAACGGTATTCGCTGAAGGTCATACACGTTTACGCACCAACCTCGGGACACCCCGATGAGGAGGTGGAGGAAATGTATGAGGATATCTCTAGAGCCATGCATTCCTTCAAAACCCACTATACGGTGTTAATGGGAGACTTCAATGCAGAACTAGGCACAAGAGAGAACGGTGAGCTGAAAGTAGGGAAATTCGGAGTAGGGCAACGGAACCCAAGGGGCCAGCAGCTGGCCGACTTCATGGAGCAAGAGGGACTCTTTTTGATGAACTCTTTCTTCCAGAAGCGGCCCCGACGGTTCGACAAAAAATGAAATTGACTTCATTATGACGACCAGACGACAACTGTTCAGTGATATCTCAGTGATCGCGAGGGTTAAAACCGGCAGTCACCACCGAATGGTGAGAGGCACGCTGAACCTAAACGTTAAGTTGGAGAGGTCACGTCTAATGAAGTCAACGCTCTGTCCCCCTCGTGCTCTAATCCAAAGTCCCGAAACCTTTCAGCTCGAGCTGCAAAACCGTTTTCAGTGCCTAGAAGATTGCAATGCAGTGGACGATACGAAAGACAATCTCGTGGAAACTGTCCATGCGGTCGGAGCTAAGTTTTGGAAGACCCACCGCAGAAGAACACAAAAACTCTCTGCTGCAGTTTTCAGTAGATTTGACAGCATACAGGCAACTGAAGAGACAGATCTCCAAATGCATGCGGCGGGACTTACGCAACTTTAATACTGCTCGTATTGAAGAAGCGATAGAGCGGAACCAGGGCTCCAAAGTCTTTGCTAGAGATCTGTCTGCCAGAAAGAGCCAACTGTCGAAGCTGAAGGCCAAGTGTGGCAGCGGAATTTCCGGGACACCTGAGATTTTGAGTGAGATTGAGAGGTTCTATGGGGAGCTGTACACATCATCGTTGGAGCCACACGCAAGTGTGAGTAACGATCCAAGAGCGAGTCTTATCCGACATTATTCCGATGATATCCTGGACGTCAGTATGAGCGAGATTAGAATGGCTCTCCAGCACCTTAAAAACGGCAAGTCCACGGGCGAGGATAGAATTACAGCGGAGCTTCTGAAAGCGGGTGGAAAACCGGTACTGGAAGTCCTTCAGAAGCTCATTAATTTCATCCTCCATTGTGGCAGTACTCCGGAGGCATGGAGCAGAAGTGCGGTGGTCTTGTTCTCCAAGAAAGGCGACAACGCTCTCTTCAAGAACTACAGACCGATTTCCCTTCTGAGCCGCGTCTACGTGCTGTTTTCGAGAGTCATTACGAATCGTCTCGCACGTAGACTTGATGACTTCCAGCCTCTCGAACAAGCCGGTTTCTGAAAAGGCTTTAGTACCACAGACCACATACATACAAGACAGAGGAGTATAATCTGCCACTTTGCCTTGCATATGTGGACTATGAGAAAGCCTTTGATTCCGTTGAAATTTGAGCGGTGCTGCAGTCCCTTCAGCGGTGCAAGTTGACTGTCGGTATATCGAAGTGCTGAAGTGTTTGTACAGTAGAGCTACGATCAGTGGCGTAGCTATGTAACCAAGGGCCCCGGGGCAAAAATGAAATTGGGGCCATATTTAAACTAAAATAAATACTTTAAAGGTGCAAAACTACTTCATCGTCAGCTCCTTGTCGCCCACTGCAGGGCATAATAAAGCAAAGCTACTTACTACAAAGTATTATGTGTAACGCATAAACAATGACGAAGTAGATTACTGTTAATAGTATAGGTAGACAACATAACAGCGGAAGAGCCACACGGCAGCTTTTGATCCATGTCCAATCACTCTTCCTTAGCGCGGGTGCTCAAGCTGCCTCGCGTATCCTGGGGAGGGGGGGGGGGCAAAATTCCGCTCCAGACTAGTACTGCTCATGGCAAGTAGAGTAATAATACAAAGGTGAACCGTGCCATGCTATCCGTGAATTTCTGCAACATCAGGGGATTTCATTCGAACGTTAACGAAGTCCACTAGGTACCATCCGAAGACGGCGAAGCCGACCTTGCTCTTTGTAACTGAGACGCAGGTGTCCTCTGCGGTCGATACTTCTCTCCTATCTGGGGTACAAATTATAACACCTTTGTACCTCGGGCTGGAGTTTGCGTATACGTTAGAGAGTACATCCGTTCTCGACGCCTCGGTAGTCTTGAAGGTCAGCGATGACCATCCTCGCGTCTACGAGTGTCTCTATAGGTAATGCTGACACAGACCAACTTATCGACTACGTCCAAATCGCTTCAGACTCCGTGCTACAACAGGTCCCATCTGCAAAGATCGTTCGATCTTTGGTGATTTTAACGATCACCATGCTGAATGGCTTGGTTCTCGTTTAAAAGATCATGCGGGAAGATCTGTTGATGACTTTACCTTGGCATATGGGCCGACACAAACGGTTACTTCAAATACGCGGATTCTAGATGTGAAGGATCGTGCACCTTCCATGTAGGACCTTCTGCTGACCTCTCACCTGGACGGAAATGAGGTCTCCATCGACGCCCATCTTAGCTCATTGGACCATTGGCCGATCCAGATGGTTCCACTCACACTTCTATCACGGTTGCGTTCTGCAGATCACGCCATGTTTGGCACTATAGGTCGATCGATTGGGACAGGATGCAGTCTTTTTTTGCATCATTCCCTTGAAGACAGGGGAGAGTATGCTTCTCGATGGATGATTCCAACGTGATTCTGTCGCTGGTACTTCAGGGAATGGAATTCTTTATTCTATCATCTGTAGTGCCTGGTTTGGTCGCGCTATAATATGATTGCTTCATCAGCGCTGTTAAAAAGAAGTATAATTTGCCTTCAAGTCGATACAATACGGTTTGCACAACGCTCGGTGCGAATGGGCCTGATGGAGTTCCTCCCATTGTGCGGAAAACGTGTGCTCTCTAATTGGCACCGGTCGTAACGTGTATCTTCTAAAACTCTTTCACCCTAGGCGTAGTCCCGAACTCAAAGAAGACCGAAAAATAACCGAAAATTGACCGCTCAGACCTATGCAACTTGTTCTCCAAAATAATGAAAACTATTGTGAACTGCCAGTTCATGAGGTTGAGGATCAACAACTGAAAAGTGACCGCCAGTACGATTTCCGTCGGGGTTGCTCAGTTGGTGATCTTCGGTGGAGGCAGAGAGGAAGACCCTGGCCATTAGTTTGAACATAGCGAAGGCCTTAGATCGGGTTTGGCAGAAAGCGCTTCTTTCGAAGCTCCTTTCTTATGGGCTTCCCGAGAATTTGTGCAACTGGATCAGCAACTTTCTTGCAGATTGGAGCAAAAAGTTCCACAAGGCTACGTGCTATCACCTACGCTGTATCTTCGGCTTTTCAAAAATATGTTGCAAACCAGTAACACGCACTGGTATTGCTTTATACACCGGCTGTGCCTATATTTATCGGGAAAACGGCGCCGAGTACCGGAACAAACTTGTGTCTGAAGTCGAGTTTTTGCCGGATAAGATCTCGGATTGGGGCGACTAAACCTAATTAAACTCAATGCCCAGAAAACACAAGTTTGCGCGTTTACCACTAAAACCCCTTTGTCATTACTCGTCAATTTCAGGGCGCTCCCCTTGTTACCTCAGCCAGTATCGGAATCTTCGGCGTTGACATATCGAATAACGTGCAGTTTCGTGGTCACTTGAAAGGGAAGACCGAATTGGCCTCTCAAAAGTTTGGCGTGCTCAGCAGAGCGGGACAGTATTTTATGCCGGCACACTGCTTGCAACTTTACAAGGGGCAGTCTGTTCTCGTCTTTGGGCCAGGGCTCCCTAGTACCAGCTCCTTCCACTTAACCGCATCTAGCGCAGAGCGGCTCGAATCGACGACCGACGAAGACGAAAGACGAGACGAAGAGATGTTGCATCCCTTTGCATTTTCTATCGCATTTACCACAGGCTGTTCAGATGAATTGTTCGGATTAATTCCAGCCACAAAATTCCATCAATGCATTTCACAAATTCACATCATCGGGATGTTTGGCAGTCCACTACTGTCAAACCGATACGACTTAGGGAGTTTCAAGAAACGAGCTTACTTATTTTTAAAGAGCCGGTAACGCGCCTGCAATTCCCCTGGTGTTGTATTTGTTAATAGGCGGTGGTCGACACCGACCATCAGGTGAGGCGCATGCTCGTTTGTTGCGGATGCGGTATTAACATCAATGGCGAGTACATCACTCACCTTCGATTTGCCGACGATATAGTCCTTATGACAGAATCGCTGGAGGACCTAAGCACTATGCTCAATGACCTCAATAGTGTCTCCCAACGGATAGGTCTTAAGATGAACATGGACAAAACAAAGATCATGTTTAACGTACATGTCACACCTATGCCGGTAGTTGAAGGGAGCACTAAGCTCAAAGTTGTTGACGAGTATGTTTACCTGGGACAAATAGGCCGACTAGGTAAGTCCAACTTCGACCGAGGTCAATCGACGGATTCAACTCGACTGGGCAGCGTTGGGAAAACTACGACACATCTTCTCGTTAGACATACCTCAAAATCTGAAAACGAAATTGTACAACCGGTGCGTGTTGCCAGTGATGACTTACGGATCTGAGACTTGGTCCTTCCCTGCCTTCCGTATGAGGAAGCTCAAGGATGCTCAGCGAGCTATGGCGAGGGCTATGCTTGGGGTTTCTCTGCGTGATAAACTTAGAAATGAGTATATCCGCAGTAGAACCAGAGTAACCAACATAGCCCAACGGATTAGTAAGCTGAAGTGGCAGTAGGCCGGCCATATAGCTCGAAGAACCGACAACCGATGGGGAAGAAAGGTTCTTGAGTGCCAGCCTCGCACCAGTAGGCGAAGTGTAGGGCGTCCCCCCACTAGATGGAGTGACGACCTGGTAATACATGCAGGAAGTCCGTGCTTTGTGGCATTCTCTGGGGGAGACCTATGTTCAGCAGTGGACTTATGAAAGGCTGTAATGATGATGATGATGATGACACATCTTTTTTAAGAAGCTTTTCTTATATTTTCGGAAATAAATAAAAATTGCAAAGTGCGAGGTCGGTGCTATAGGGCAGGTGACCCAATAATTTCACGTCTGACGTCGCCAAGTAGTCGATTGTTTGCTTGGCAGTGTGCGACGAGTAGTGAAGGAGGATCCTAATGTGAGGTTGTTTTTCACGAACTTTTTCCTAGACAAATAGCAAACAATGGTTAGTGTAGCATTCTGCAGTAACTGTTTTCCAATCCGCTAAAACAGTTGTTGCGTAATGACCTGACCTTCCGAAAAACGAGGTCACCATCTTTTTCCCCACGCTTCGACTTCTCTTACTTTAGTTGGCAACTCCTCGGAAGGAAACACCCAAACAGCAGACTGTTTCTTAGTTTCAGGATCATAACAATAAATCCAGCTTTCGTACCCTGTAAATATGTCCAACACAGCATTTGAGTCACCTTTATTAAATGTTTGAACCATTTTACGACACCAATCAACATGACGGAGTTTTTGGGCCTCTGTCAAGTTATGAGGTATCCACCGGGCACAAAGCTTCCTAACTGCTAAATATTCATGGAGGATTTTGTGCACTTGACTCATACCGATCTATTATCTTGTTCGAATCTGCTGATAAGTCACTTCTTTGTCAGTCTCTATCACACGCCGCACAACACTGATGTTATCTTTAGTCGTCGCCGTAGAAGGCCGTCCCTATTGAGTTATACAAGACTAAATCAATGGCCGTCCCTCACGCAGATCATCGGTGAAATTAGTGCGACCACGTTTAAATTAATTAAACCAGTTATAAACAGTGGCACGAGATGGGACTGCATCGTGAAAGGCCAACCGAAGTCTATCATATATTTCTTGTTGACTTAAATAACATCGAAATTCATAAAAAAATCAGTGTACGAAAATTTTCTCGCGTTAAATTCATGCTGATGTGACACAGACAATTTTCAATTTGCCGCCAAATCGTAAACAAATGACAAATTAATAAAATACATACACAATAATATTGGCAAAGAGTTCCATTTTTAAATTTTGAACTTATTTTCTTATTATATCGTTTACAAGTGGCCAGTTCTAAAAACTTTCAGTGTCGCCCTCGTATGTCGTGTCAATGCATGTTAAGTAGGATAGATCTATTCGGTAGACCTATGGAACGAAAGAAAAGGGGCTTCGCTGATGCAACTTCACGCACGTTTATATTAGTCCAGGCTACGCCTCTGATTGTAAGCTGTTATTTAAAAAAAAGTCCCGCTGGGTATCTTGCTGGTTCTTCCAAGAGGCTTTTTTCGAACCAGTGGTAATTAAACAAAAGAGTGACTTTCAATAAGTATTATTTAGGTACAATCTATATTGAATAAAAAAGATTCTGTTTCTGTATAATTATGAATAATATACGAATCACGAACTCATCCGAACGACGCACGATAGTCCACGAACAGGTGCCGCCGCGGAAGGTTCGGCGGATTTTTTGCCGAAACCGAAACTATTACCGAAACTAGATTTTTTGCCGAAACTTTGCCGAAACCGCAACCGAAACCGAATCTTCGGTCGGTCACTAGTTTGTTTAGCCTGTAAGGATAGTTGTTAAATTAAACTTTTAATTAAATGGTAAATTCTAAATTTAATGTAAAGTTCTTTTTTAATAATCTATTGGAAAGCAGTCGTATTTCATAACACATATAAAATCTTGCACAAGTTTTAATATTTTATTACCAATCTCTTGTCCTCTCCCTCTGCCGTCAACTTTACAGTTATTATAATAATCATTCGACCTTTTCTTCGTGACTGATGGGACCGTACCGCTGATGCGGTGATGTTACTAGGTGAAGTACCATGGGATTTATAAAAACCGAAATGAGAAACGAACTTACAAACCACCTGATGGTAAGCCTACTACAGCCCATGGAACACTCCGACCAACTTCAAACAAAAAAGGCTCCAGATGGGTTGTCACCTCTGAGGACCTAGATGGAATGTCTCACAAGCTGTAA
Organism: Parnassius glacialis; assembly: GCA_033319125.1. Taxonomy (NCBI): domain Eukaryota; kingdom Metazoa; phylum Arthropoda; class Insecta; order Lepidoptera; family Papilionidae; genus Parnassius; species Parnassius glacialis. The sequence goes on along the minus strand of JAVANC010000006.1, from coordinate 22,906,453 downwards.
CCAAATTGGCTGTATTTGCCCTTCGGACCGGAACGTAGCAGTGCACATACTGCTATTTGGGGGCATTAATAGGTACGAAGTTGGTACCTACCAAGGAGGTTATATTTTATAACCTCCTTGGTACCCCCAGCCCAGAGATGTGAACAGTATTCCATGTGAGGCCGAACCTGCGCCTTGTAAAGTTGCAGACGTTGTGCCGGTATGAAATACTATCCCGCTCTGCAGAGCACGCCAAGCTTTTTAGAGGCCAATTTGGCCTTCTCTTCCAAGTGACCACGAAACTGCACGTCACTCGATATGTCGACGCCGAGGATTCCGATACTGGCTGAGGCAACAAGGGCAGTACCTTGAAACTGAGGAGATACGACAAAGGGGTTATTTTTAGTGATAAACGCGCAAACTTGTGTCTTCTGAGGATTAAACTGAACTAGATTTAGTCGCCCCCAACCCGAGACTTTGTCCAGCAAAGACTTCAAACACAAGTTTGTTCCGGTACTCGGCGACGTTTTCCCGAGAAATAATGGCACGGCCGGTGTATAGAGCATCACCAGTGCTGTCACCGCATAGCAATAAATGCTACCGGTTTGCAACATATCATCGATATTGTAACGACCCCCCACCCCCTCTCTTCTTCTTCTGTTCTCTTCTCTCATCCATCTATATATCTACTTATACTTGTTTAGAATCTATATCTATAAGATATATAAATATATCTAATTTACTTGACCAGTATATCTTGATCTTTCTAAAGGTTTAAATATAATAGGCCGTTTATTAAATTTATGGCGTGATCGTCTTAGTTAGGACCCTTATTTACGTTGTGTTTGTATAGTAACTTAGTTCTTTTAGGTGTTTCTTGGAAGAGTGAATATTCACGAGAGCAATCGAAAGCTGGTGGTAGAGTCTTATAAGTTAAAGAACCCCGTTCACGAAGACAAAGCTCAAAAAAGTTAAGAAAAAAAATTATCCCTATTCCACTTGTATCTGGTTCACAACAGTCAATTTCTTATTAGTTAATCCCTTCCCGCTTGGAAAAGGCTCATAATATTTATATCAAATACCAGATACAAGGGCTTCGCTCTCCCACATTAAAAAAAAATGTGGAGGAGGTACACGGCTCCGCACACGCCACGCACGGTGAGCGCCAACCATTTTATTGCGCTCCCCCCGAAGGGTACGCAAAATAACTGGCGAACCAGTAAAAGAGGACGTGGCCACTTGATAGTGCGTAAGCACAAACATCGACCGAAGTCGCGCATGTCAATGCGTGTAAACGCCATGCAGAATACGATCAAATCCAGCCACAGTGAATGTACGTCACACGGGTTAGGCAACAATAGACACACCGGCCATAAAAAGCCGTCCGTGAGCGCCACCACCTGCCAGACCGCCGTTCCTGCAGACGTGATGTAAGTGTAAGGCATCACCACCAATTGCATGGTCAGCACGGCCAATTGGCCGCAGAGCGTGTCATGAGTCTACCGCTCACCTCAAGGGAATGGGGTCCCACGTTGCGCGGCTTTCGGCCGCAGCCTTGAGAGCCTCCTCAGATTCGCCCTCCAGCTACCACCCGCATGAGGTCGACACATATGCTCCACCAACCAATACAATGGCAGATATAGCCAATAGGCAGTTATAAGATAATAGTAATAATTCGCCATCAGAAAGGGTTTGTGTCACTGACGTTGAGTATATGCATTTTTCGATCATGTTTGTCTCACCCACCAACAAGTTGCCTTCAATCTTTCAAAGGTGGGAATTTTATAGAGATATATTATTAAGTTGTAATATAAAACATCATGGAGGACAGACAGTCTGCAGCCCCGCGATAAAGGGACCCGACTTGGGCAAAGTTACTTAGGTTGTGAGTCAAACCAAAACGCAGAGAGCGCCATTGAGAATAGCGGCCCGCCAAACAACCATCGCAGAGACGCAATGTTGCATAATGCAACAAGCATCAATACGACTATCGTCGGGCTTACACCATCCCAAGGTACCTCATACAGTCCCAGTAGACATCACCACCCGCATACCTCCATCGACCAGAACCACAAGATGCGTCGAATCAGGTGCAGCACACCCGCAGATCCATCACAAGACGCAATACTGCAAGTAGCAGTAAGCATCAATGCAACTATCATACGGATGGCGCCCCCTCACAACACACCCACATGATCCCTATCGACTTTGGTAACAAAATTGATAATGTTGTTAACTAAAAATACCACCAACGTATCATAGTAGCACGGTACTAAGACGTTAGTAGCCAAAATTAGTTAGTAGTTAGTTTATTAGTTAGTAGCCGTATCATAGCGCTATTGCACTAAGACATGAAGTTGAGTATGCTTGCTGCACTTAAAAGTACTACCAAACACACTCACCCTAATCCGAAAGATAGCCGACGTATCATGACGTTATGCGCTAAGACACCGCCCACAAACGGTAGGGGTGTGCGATGTCCACGGGCAAGTCGCATTGCTACAACAAACCCGCTTACCACCGGCACTAAGATGATATGTCTAGGACACATCGGTTAGCGAGTCCAAGTTTACCTCGGTCTCGGAGGCTGCGAAGCAACCTACACGCCACTATAATAATCCTTTTCAAGTCCCATTTCTTTCAATATAATGCTTTTACATATTATTTGAGACCTTCCACATATTTGCTTTATTTCATAGACCATACTATTGTATGTCTTATTCATATGGGACTTCAAGTCATAACTCTGCTATCATAATGCTTATGCATCATAGAGACCTTCTATATTAATGCTTTGGTTCGTTAGACCTTACTATAATAAGTCCCTAATATAGGACTAGTCATTGTGCAACCTTAGTACTAGCAATCGATCAGCCGACCACCCCATATATATGTAAAACTTTGGGTATGTGTCTCCGGCAACGCCCTAATATAAGGGAACATTACGAGAACACGTTCATCAACTTAGAAATTTTCCAATTATTACAAGAACTCTTTCATCAACTTAGAAAATTTGTTCCATTTTTTCTATTATATTACAAATGTTATTTATCTTTATTGTTGCAATATAATCGACTTGTATTTATATGATTTGATACATTTTGAATATTTAAAGCAGAGTTTTAATAAATTTAGAGATTTTAGAGACAATTTATGCGTTTACTAATACTACAGGCTGGCCCATAAGTCCCTTGAAATGTAAAAAAATAATTTAACAAAAACTAATGACATTATGAAAAAGGTTTTTATTTTGTCATAATCCTTATAAAATGGGAATTGTTTTTTGAAAATTACATCATCTAAATGTAATCCGTTACGATCGCGGCACTCCTGTAAGCGGCGTTTAAAATTATCCATCACTGCGCGGCAAGTAAGCTCTGTAATGTTTGCCATTTCTCTTATATATTTTCTTTCAGGACGTCAATTGTCCGCGGGTTGGTTTCGTACACTTTAGTCTTAAGATAACCCCATAAGAAAAAGTCCATTGGGGTCAGATTTGGACTACGTGGTGGCCAAGGAATATCTCCTCTTCGAGAGATCACTTTAATAGGGAAAAGTTGACGGACGACTGGCATAGCGACGTTAAAGTTATGGGCAGTTGCTCCATCTTGTTGAAACCAGGTCCGCGTATTGAAGCCTGGAAAATTCTGCAACTCTGGTGTAAAAAAGTCCTGGATCATAGCTACATACCGTTGTGAAGTAACAGTAAGCGCGCGGCCTCTGCCGTCCTCAAAAAAGTAAGGGCCTATAATGCCATGCGCTGACATAGCCGCCCAAACTGTCACTTTAGGGCTATGTAAGGGCTTTTGATGTTTGCGATTTGGATTTTCGCAACTCCATTAGCGACAATTTTGCTTATTGACATGGCCGTTGATGTGAAAGTGAGCCTCATCAGAGAATAACACGTTATTAAACGAAGTAAAGCGGTTCAACATTTCATTTGCGAAATTTAGTCTGTGGATAGTGTCAGTATCTTTTAATTCCTATACTAACTGAATCTTGTACGGGTGAAGATGTAAATCTTTCTTTAAAATTCGCTGTAACGATGTTCTGGGTAAGTTTAATGCACTGGAACGCTTACGAGTAGACTGGGTAGGATTTTCACGAATTGAGTGTTTCACTACATCGATGTTTTCTTCCGTCCGTGATGTCCTTGGTCGACCTGACCGTTGTTTATCCAACGTCGAACCACTCTCTTCGAACTTAATAACCCAGTTCTTAATCGTTTGAACACTTGGAATGTCTTTAAAGTTGCGTAAATTCTGATATTCTCGAAATTTACGCCGCGCAATGGTAGCCGAATCATTGTTTCGATAAAACTCGCGCATACAAAATGCACGGTCCGCACCGGTGAAACGCTCCATGGCGACTGAATTCCCAGAAACCGTCGGTACTCCCCCCGCACCGCGCGCGTCACTCATGCGCGCAATTCAATATTCCAAATGAATATATTTGAACTTTATGCTTATTATTTGCATTTTAATTGTTTAAAATACAATTTCTATGACATTTTAAATGTCTTTTTAATGAATTTAATTATTATTTATTAATAATAATTATGAGGCGTCACAATATGCAGAAGAAACAGCGTTGGTGATAGCACGCAGCCTTGTGGAACACCAGCATTAATAGGCTTGTAGTCGGAGCATACACCGTCTACAACGACTTTGATGCTCCGATCTGCAAGAAAGCTGGTGATCCAATTGAACAATTTCTCGGGAAGCCCATAGGAAGGGAGCTTCGAAAGAAGCGCTCTGTGCCAAACCCGATCGAAGGCCTTCGCAATGTCCAAACTGACGGCCAATGCCTCCCCCGTGGACTCTACTGCCTCCGCCCATCTATGAGTTAAGTAGACCAGAAGTTCACCAGCTGATCGACCCCGACGAAAACCGTATTGATGGTCACTAATCAGCTGGTGATCCTCAAGGTACCGCATGAGGTGGCAGTTTATAACGGATTCTATTATTTTGGAGAACAAGGGGGTGATAGCGATAGGCCTATAGTTGGACGGGTCTGAGCGGTCGCCTTTTTTAGGGATCGGGTGGACAAAAGCTGTCTTCCATGATTTCGGAAGTACGCCTTGGGAGTAGGAGTACCGGAAAAGACGCGTTAGCACCGGTGTCAATTCCGGAGCACACGTCCTCAGCACAATTGGGGGGATTCCATCAGGCCCACTCGACTTCTGTATGTCCAGGGAGAGGAGTGCTGCTGCGTGGCTCTACCACCTTTTTATCACCTACCTTTTCTTTTCTACCACCGTACCTGCCAAGACGGACTCCTAGGCAGGAAAGGAATCCTATCGCCTAATAAATTTAATCGGTGATTACCCGTAATAACTCATTGAAATTACTAGGCGGGTATGCATGAATAGATATTTCCTTGCAGATGAATAGGAGAAAGAATAATAAAATGCTTGAGTGTCGTGGAACACTCGGTTGGAACGAAGTTCCTTGCGTAGTATATTATTATTGATAAACGTAGGTATTATATTATTGATTAACAAATACAAATAGATGAATTACTAGCGTCTATTAAAATGAAGCATCATTTGAAATAAAATAATATTTCTTTCATGGCAAGATAAGAATAAGTGCGAGGGAGATGGATATTATTCCATGTCACTTCCTTATTTCGCCGCCAAGACCGTCTACACTGACGCAAGGGGTAGTAACGAAAAAATCTTACACTTTTTGTCGCCTAGCTCCCATCCGCGTACCGTCCGATAAAGAACTTCGTTCCAAAATTGAGTGTATCATGCTAGTAATCAAAAATAATGGATTTGATGCTTATGATATATAGATCCGCGACCTGAGTTTTTTTTTTTATAGAATAAGGCTGACAAACGAGTACACACTCCACCTGATGTTAAGTGTATGCGGTGGCTCATAGACATCTACATTTATCCTCGATTAAGAATCAAAATGTAGAAGCATTGTCACTTCTGAGAACTATGATAGTATGCCTCATTTCCGTAACATATTGGTCAGTAAGTAACAGTATTGTTTACTGCACTCACAAAATGAAACACAGTTGGATTATGTTGCTATTTTACGCTGGTATTCTGTGAGAGCGTGGTCCTACTGAGCTGACCCATTCGTGCTACAACCATAATATAGGTGCAGCGTGACTCTACCACGTATAATACGTTAAGTACGAATATGCAAACTAAGCATTTTAGGAATATTTTAGCTAGTAAAAGGACTTATAAATTAAAACAATGAATAACACATTTGAACATATTTTATTAATAGCACAACAACACTAAAACTAATTTACTTATAATTTATCACATCTTTACATTTTCAACTCCATCTTTACCCAACATCCACTGTCCCATAAATAACGTTATCAAAGATATGATACCTTCCTTTTCCTAAATATCACCCAAAAATACAGCCTTCTATAACACTCAAAACCCATCATACCCTTTTCATTTCTGTTTTTATCTATATTTACAATAAACATCTATGTAACATCGATTTTATCAATAATTCTCTAAAATACATCCAGTTTAACAACAATATAGCTAGTCGTTAGGCATTTGAATATTTTAAAATATACGTACTAAGAATACGTATTTCAAGGATTGATTAGACAAATACACCAATATTGCCCAGTATTGGCGCATCTTTACTTCCACTAATAACTATTTAAATGGCACTAATTGCTCTATCGGTCATCGAAACACCTACTTTTGTGGCCAAGATGAGTTTTGGCCTATTATCTGCACACGAAATCAATGTATAATTTCTGTAAGTAATATCCACCAATGAGTATTGATACCTATTTTCAAACAACGGGGAAGAACTACCGTCATTGTAAAATGTTAAAACTTGATATTTATCAAAATAAATTCATCTAAAACAATGAAACATAGTTTTAATCATATTTCACTTATATCCTATTAAGGTTTGAAAATTGTCCTGACAATTCTAATAACTAATTGTTGTACAATTTTTAGATAATACGTTTTAATTAAATTAAACAGGTAGGTAAGTGATAATTCTTACCCTTATTATATCCGTTGCTAATTGTTCATTCTTCAATAATTCTAATTGTTACATTTGTAATTATTACAATAATTTGTGTCTGAGTTTTATGACTATCCAAAATTTATTTTATTTAAGTTAGGTTGCAGATATGCTCAGATCTAGAACAGAGATACCTAAAATATATGATTAATTCCTACTGAAGCAAACGGTTAAAAATATATAATATAGATTTCCTAATATCGGAAAAATAAGTAAATACAAAGATCTTTTAAATTTATCTCCACCTATACAAAAGCATGAATAAAGTCAGGATTCTAACTTGAATAAAAACTGTAAATAGAAAAATAACTGTACAAACAAATTTTTATACAAAATTACAAAAGGTTACGATTTTGGGTTATAGACTGGTACTTCCTTTCCTTTATTAGTTATTTTTATTTTTGCAAATAAATTCATTAAACACCATTTTTCAAAGTTTCGTTCATAGAAACATAAATGAAAGTGTGGAAATTAATATATCTGTAAATCTATAATAACTAGACACTATATAATCAAAAATTACGACGACGACACTCATAATCCACCTGAGAAAAAATGGTCAAAACATCTTTGGACATCCAAATCAAAAAAGGAGAGGGAGGGACAAAGGCAGTCCGATTGTGTAATGTGTACGAGTACCGGTGGAAATTACTACACAACTGTGTTCTAAATTGTTTCTTTATTAACACCTAAAACTAAACTAAGCTGTTAATATATAAAGTCAAGCGGTTTAAAATCGACACTGTTATAATTATACAAAACAACGATACCAAACGTCATCAAACGTCAAAACGAAGCCCACCACTATTCTCGCCATAGTTACACCAGTTACACAAACGCACTGCATTACGGTGCCATCCCTGAGGAATGAGATGGCACGCTATTATATCGATAATTTATTCAACTTTATATAAACCAACATCATTTGCACTACAGTAATAAATAATACCTAGTTAATATGAAATTAGTGTTTTTATTGGATTCTGCTATTAGCCAATAAATTTTTAATATAACAAATAATTGACAATAAACGCCAAAATAAAGCTTAACATACTAAGTAATTGCTGGTTCAAACAATTTTTTTTATTACAAAAGAAGTTTGACTTATACTGTTTGACTTTCGATTTATACTGGTAAAGTAGTACATATAACAATGTGGTAAAGTAACAAGTATACATTTAGATGCATGAAAAACATTATTTTAGATTTAATTTAAAGGATACGTGTATACTATAATGTAGTTTTTGACATTTCCCCAAAATAAAGAGTAAGTACGAATTTAAAAAAAACATCATCCAAAAGATTTTAATATCTATAACACATAACATATAAAGAGATAAATTTTTTATCAAAAGGTAATATGTAAAAAGTCTAAATGATATTCTTATGTTAAAAGTATATACTACACAAGCGCATGGAGGCTATCGAGATCGATTCGGATAACACTTTTTTTTTAGATAGAAGCAACTTTATACATAAGAATATGTGACCTTAAATCCATGTAGCACCTAACAAATTGCTTCTTCATGAGTCTTGCACATGGGTTGTTGTACTGATCAAATCCAATCGGTCGGCCGGTAAGAAATGGTTAGTTGTGCGCTAAGGTTGATCGCTGTAGTTAAAAAGAAACGTTTCATACGAGACCACCACAACCGACCGATCACAACCGCCTGATGATCTTAGCTTCCATGCTCGGATTGTTAAACAATCGTTGGAGTTATAATTATTTAAAACTAATAAGTTAATACTGTATTCAATTGTATTTTTAAACGTTCTTTTAACAACCATTTTCAGAATTAAGGATAAACATCAGTCATTAACTTTTTTTATTTGATTTTAAATTACATAATACTCTAAATATTGAATCACATAAATGTTCTTTTTTGCAATTGGGAAAAAACCGGAAACGAAGTTCAAATTTAAAAATTATATAAAGAAAGTTATAAGCCATTTTTTGCTTTTGTAGAATAATGGTGACAAACGAGCACGCAGTCCACCTAATAATAAATGGGTGCTATGGCCCTTTGATATCTACATCTATCATCGAATAAGTATCAAAATGCGTTGTCGCCCCTGAGGACTAAGGTGGAATGCCTCATTACCAGTAAAAAGGGTCGTCGATTTTCTACACTTAACATACGGAACACAGCAGCATTACTGTACTGTTTCACGCTGGTATTCGGTGAGAGCGTAGTCCTAACCTCGATCCATTCGTTCTACTATAGTTGCACCGTGGCTATACCACTTAAAAATAATAACAGCAATGTTGAGAATTAGAATGAAAGGTTAGTTTAAGCAGTAAAAGTTCTTTCAGTAGGTATATAGGGAAAGTTAATATTATTAACAAAAAAAATTAGACGGATTAATAGAATGGACGTACGTAACATTATACCTAATGTAAACAATTGAGCTTTGCCCTACTTTATATTTAGAGATAAGGTGGGTACCTAATTGCTTATCCGAAAAATATGTTTTACTATTTTTACGACAAACCTTTTAATAACTACTGATAGTTTAAATAAGTACAGTGTTTTCATAAGCCTTTACGATATTTATAAAAACCATACAATATGTCCTTTAAAGGGAATATGAGAAAATAAGAACACCAAACACTTTACTATAATAATGAATTGAATGAAACTAGTTCAAGTGTTATTCACTGAATATATCAAAAGTCTGCTACTGAACATACTCGTAGGCTTCCCCCATAGATTACCTCATAGGGAGAGATTGCGCAATATAGCGAGCCTTATTTACCATAGTTGCCATAGACAGACGAGTTGCAAAGAACCATAGTTTTTATTATTTTGAGTTACTATCAGGTATTTGCTCCTGTCCATCTTCCGTTTCTTTTCCGTTTGTCGCCTCTTACGACACCCACGAGTTAATATGTGGTAGTGGATTTTCTAAGCCACTAAACAGTGTCCACGCTAATAATACTTGTTAATAGAACTCCAGCCCTTTTATCTTTCAACGATGATGACCAGTTGCGGATAAAATTCCTTTAGAAACTTTACCGCACGTGGACACCACGAGCCGATAGCATCTACAGAAAATAGCACAAATAGATAGTCATCTTTCAGAGACTCCATATTGCGCCATTTACTCAGTAAGGCTGACTCTGATGACAAGCCGGTTCCGAGCCAGGTACACCAATAAATATGTTGATTGTGTGTGAGTGTTTATTGAATGTGCACGTATCTCAGTAATTGAAATTTCGGAGTTAACGTCAAAGACGCCTGAAGATATTAACATTAATAATCAAAAAATATAAAAACTACATATTAAAAATAGACAACAATTAAGAATTTGAAAGTTAGACCTATCAATCATATTGATACTTATTAATGTTATGTAATTATATTCTCTCATCGATTGTAGTTAAATAGAATAGGTAGAGATTTTATCTGTGTTGTGTTGCGCTATCATTTGTTAAAATATAAATAACGATATAAATTGACAATGTGTGAGATAGACTATGTCATCTCTAAATGGTATCGAAAAATTGAAAATATAATATTGTCTATGAAAAATACAGAACATTTCTTAGCACCACTTTCCTTCTCTAAGTTTTTAGCATTCTTTCCAGTTATTATACGATATAACTCTTAAAGGATATCTAAGTATTTCACTCCTTTTACAAATATTGGCTTCGATATTTCAATCAGTTTACGATTTAAACATTTTTTTACTATGGAAGAGGAGGTAAACGAGCATACGGCTCACCTGATGGTAAGTGGTCACCGTCGCCCATGAACAGCGTTGCCGGCCTTTTAGAAATGAGTAGGCTCTTTTGAAGGTCCCTAAATCGTATCGGTTCAGAAAAACCGCCGGCGACAGTAAATTCCATAGTATGTTAGTGCGAGGCGGGAAATTCCGCGTAAATTACACGGTAATTAATGTGTACACCGCCAACCAACGAGATGATGAGGATGGAATTTCGAGTTTTGTCGCAGTGAACGATAGTGGAATTCAACAACTGGAATTAATCCGAACAATTTCTCTGAGCACTCCCCGTGGTATATGCGATAGAAAATGCAGAGATGCAACGCTTCTTCGCAAGGCCAGTGGATCAAGCCGACCGGAAAAAACCTGTTGGACTAAAAATAGCTCATAAAAATTTTGCTATCAATTTCTTATATTTATTTCCCTGGGCAAACCATATTTTGCTTTAATATTGAGTATTTTTAATACACCTTTTTCGCCTTTATGATTATTCAGCATAAAATGCTGATGTTTTAATTCGTACATCAATAATATACATGAGCACATGAGCATTGCTACTATCTTTTTTTCAATACAACTACTTTTAATTTCTAAATATTAGGATACTCTAAAACATCTTCATTTCTATTTGAAAAATAATTGTGTGCTTATACACTCAATTAAATTTCAACATCGTTTGATTCTTAAATATAATTAAAACGTGCTGTATTGTCCACTAAATTCAATGAACTTTGACAAGTTCATTAAAAAAATAAGATCGACTACATTATTTATCTACTTACATTTTCTAACGTCTAAATGTTAAGCTCTACTATCTTTTTTATGTTCACTTAATAATGGCTCAATTTTCTTATCATTTGGTATAAGCGATTTTGCAGATGTCGCTGACGATGTCAAATCCACGGAAAGGGTGAAATTTGTGCTTAAAGTAGTCGAACTCGTTGGTGGAGTGCCCTCTTGATTTGATAAATTGTTAGTATTGCTTGTTTTGGAAGAAACGAGAGCCGTTACAGAAGGCAGTGTAGCATTATTACTTTTACATGTGCTTGATATGACTTGTAATTCAGAATTTATTGTTGGTGATATTTTAGATAATCCTGGGTTAGATGAACATTTTGAACTTACTGAAGTTACTATTATTTGACATTCTGTAGCATTTTTTGGCTTCGAAAGAGTTTCCTTCGTCGTAGACCTTATCGCATTAGTAGATTTTGAAATATCTGATCTGGTAGTATAATCTAGAGGTTTACAATAGTCGTTAGTGGTAACCAAAGTTTTTGGTCCTGATAATGTCGTTTTGGCACTATTACTAATATTTTTTGGCTTTGATACCGAATTATGTGGGTTTGACATTTCTTGTATAATGCTAGCATTTGATACTGTAGTACTACTAGGTTTCATAGGAAATGTATTAACAATATTGCATTTTTCAGTTTTTGGTTTGTTTTCAGAAATGCGTGCAGCATCTATAAATGATACATTAGCACTGCTTAACGGTGTGGAATTATTGCTACTATCGAAATAATTACCATCAATTTGTTTTATCGTACCATCTAGGTCAGGAATATCTTCTACGGTGGCTTTTTTTTGTCGCTGTAGTTGCTTATTACCGGAAATGCTACTTGAAGATTTTGATGAGTTTTCCTGATATTTTACACTCGTGTTACTTGTCATCGTGGTATTTGTTATAACTTCTTTGCTTGAATGTGATAATTGTTTTTGGGAAGGTGGAGTATTAGAAGATTGCTTCTTATAATTTTTCTTATTGTCATTACTCCAAACAGGTATTTTTGATTCAGATTTTGAAAAATCATTTAACGGTTTGTCTTTAGTGCCTTTCTTCGTTTTATTATCATTGGCGCTACGTGGTTCATGATCTCGCATATTTCTAGGCTCATTTATAGTTGTGACATTACTTTCACATGTTATATCGATATCTTCATTTGTTAAAATAGGAATCTGAGTATCTACTGCAGAAGATTTCTCAAGAGAAATCGGTGATTTAGTAACAACTGTTGACTTTGTTACTATTGTTGATGAATTATTTTTACAATAAGAAGGTGCTATTTTCAAATCCGCCGGTTTTTCTGTACTTATTATTGCTGCATTTAAACTCTCTTTAATGTCTATTGCTGTCTTGAGTATTTTTTGAGCACTTTCTTGAACAGCTGTTTTCGAATTGTCAGTTCTAAGATTAGCTAATTCAAACTTTTTTCCGCTTCTATCAATGTTACTTTGAACAGATTTAATAACACTTCCTTCTATTGTAGATAAAATGGGCATTGGTGTTACTTGAACTGGTTCCATATGATTTGTTTTATTGTCGGTATGAATTTTAGCAGTAGTAAAAATCAATGGACTGGGGCTATAACTAGATGATTTGTTTCTATCAATTTCGACTATAACTGCAGTTTTAGATGGTACAGTTTTTGTAGCATCGAGTACTCCAAAGACGTTCGTATTCGTAAGATTATATATTGGCGCTGTTACATATATATTCGCACACAAGTCCTTGGTACTTGTGATTACAATATTCTCTGATAAACTAGTAGAAGATGTAGGCGAAATTTTCTGTACTTTACTTTCAAGTAATTTATGATCAGCTTTTTCGGTTGTTAAGTCAGTCTTAGATTTAGACATTAAAAATTTGGCACTTCGGGAAGAGTTATCAATTTTATCCTTTTCGGAACTCAACAGCGGTTCAATGACGGTATCGTCGGACTCGTGACTGAAATTTGGTATTTTCCTTTTTATAGAACTGCGTTTTGTTTTAAGCCCCGTCGCTGTTTTCTTGACTTCATTATCAATTGTAGTTGTTATAGAATTAGAATCAGCACCATCTTGAGACGCCTGCAAAAAACAAAATACAAAATATACTTTTGAGCCAAATCGCCACATATGAAGAGATAAATCAGCAAAACGATAGTTGAGTCTAGCCATGATGAATTAAAAAAATATGGACCAAACTGTGATTATCTAATTCCCGGGCGTCTCAGAAGCTCAGAATAGAAAAACACAAGATAGAAATGGCTATAGAAACGACATATATCGGTTTTAAGACTAAATTGTCATCATCGCAGGAGCTTGCAAAAATTATAAGGAAAAGGCGGCTTTACTCCTGTGGTGAGACATGTTAATCTGCCCGTTAATAATTCTAAATCTGTTTCTTAGTGAAAATCTGGCGTATATTATCTTTCTAGAAGTTCTGCAATATAAAATTAACAACAAAGAGTACAACAGCATAATATTAACAAACAATCTATAGATATACTTGTATGTTGCAGGTTTATGAAAAAACCTGATTTTTGATCAAAAACCTAGGCTTTTGATCAAGAACCTGAAAATTACTGTTTAATGTTATCATAAACCTGAGAAAATCTAGTTTTTGACCTAATCTTGACTGATTTGGTTTTATGATGAAATCAATGTCAGTTGCTATTTCTTTAAATAAGATAACAGTGGTAGAGCCAAGCGGCAGCTTTTGCTGTCGCAGGGGAGGGCCGGCTCGAACCGGGGTGGTACCACGACCTCACAGAATACCAGCGTGAAGTAGAGGTTTACCTCTGCGTTTCGCTTGGTGAGTGCAGGTGGCCGGAGGCCCTTTTTACTGCAAATGAGGCATTCCATCTTAGTTCTCGCGGGTGACAACGCATCTGCATTTTGATTCGCAAAAGAGGATAGATGTAGATGTCTATAGGCCGCAGCAACCACTTACCATCAGGTGGACTGTGTGCTCGTTTGTCACCCTTATCCTATAAAAAAAAGTTAGATAACCTAACCTAACCCGACCTAAGCTTAAATTTCAGGTTTTTGGTCAAACACAGGATTTTTTCAGGTTAATGCAAGGCAAAATTATTACTTAATGATAACATTATGTAATAATTTTGCTTTTTTCCCATTCTTGATGAAAAGCCAAGATTTTTGATCAAAAACCTTATTGTAAAACAAACTTGCGACATATATAAAAGAAGATGTTCTGAGTGACTGAGTATCAACGCACAACTCATTCCCAAGCCAGATCAGCTTTAGGGTGCTCAAATTTGTATGGAGAATAAGTTATTAATGTTTCTTTAAACTGATGCAATTACTATTGAATTAAAATGATAAATTAACCATTTTTAAATTTTTCATAAATTTCCCGGCGTAAAAATGGTTCGCGGCTACCGCACGATCTCCCGCGAGGCGGCGAGCCTCCTTGCCGGATTGCCGCCATGGGATCTGGAGGCGATAGTCCTCGCGCGCCTGCACGAATGGCGCGCGGAGGCACTATGCTGGGGGGAAACCCCGCTGCCGCGGCAAGTTGTCGCGCAGCGGACAGACTTCCGGCATGATCTCATGGCGACATGGAGAGAGCGACTGTCGCAACCCCGTGCTGGGCACGCCACTATAGCGGCGATAAGACCCCTCTTTGAGGAGTGGCTTGAGAAACGCCACGGCGTCCTCACCTTCCACCTGACGCAGGTCCTCACCGGACACGGTGTGTTCGGGAGGTTCCTGCACCGAATCGGGCGGGAGGAAACGCCCGGGTGCTCCCACTGCGAGGATCGACCGGAGGACACGGTGGAGCACACCGTGGAGGTGTGCCCTGCTTGGGCGGAGCACCGCCGTGTCCTCGTAGCGGCGTAGGCGGCGGCGACCTCTCGCGTCCGGCCCTGGTCGAAGCCATGGTCCGGAGCGAGACGGAATGGGATGCCGTCACCACCTTCTGCGAAGCAGTGATGCTAGCGAAGGAGGTGGCGGAGCGGGAGAAGGAAAGAGCAGCAGCTTTCCTTCCCGGCCGCCGCGGGAGACGCCCCGGGCGTCGGGGGCTACGTCGTGGCCCCCGGCCACCGTAGGCGCGGGCCTGTGGACGGCGAGCAATGGGTAGCTCGCCGTCCGTCCGTCTAACGACGACAGGCCGTGTCGACGGCGCGTTTTGTTCCACGCGCGCCTCAAAGAGCTGTCAGCAGCGTGAAGGGGCCCGCAAGGGCCGACGCCTGCCGGGGCTGCGGGCTGTTCGAAAGAGATACCGCGGCTCCGGAACGTAAGGGCACTGAAGGAACACGGATGGTTTTTAGTCAGTAAAAGTCTGACACTCCCTTCCGCTCCACCCACAGCGAAAGGCGTCATTAGATGATTTTCCATCCGCAAAAAAAAAAGGTTGTAAAACTGTGGGTGCAGTTTTTATGGAAAATATTTTATAAGACGCACAACCCAAAGCGCTGGATGTAGAAGTTTGAAATTGGAACAATAGGTTCCTTCCCTTTATTACGTAGGCATCCAATAAGAAACGATTTCGAAATATTCAAACCCTAAGATGGTGGAAGAAGTTTTACAGTTTGTATGAAACTTTTTATATTACGGGGTGATCGACTTGCGATTTTTCAAAACATCCCCTTTGGCGAACGCGGCCCGTGAATGGTACATTGTTATGATAATTTACTTAATAATTTTATAAGTTTATTTAGTAGAAAGTAATTTATCGATATAAAAGATATAAGAGCCCGTAGTAGCTCAAAGGCTAAGCGCTCGCCGTAAACGCGAGCAACCCGGGTTGATCCCCGTCGTGCCGCCATCAATGTTATTGTTAGTTGCAATTATAAGTGCTGATTTACCTCGACGCTAATTTACTCACGACGTTTTTCTTTACCTCGGCAGTAAAGCAAAACGTCGTGAGAAACCTGCATGTCTGAAAAATACAAACAAAAAATTTCTAAGACATGTAAAGTCCATCAAAACAATTTGGGGCAGGACATCCACGGTAACAATTTCACATTGACAACGCCTTTATGTCATACCAGTAATGGCGGTTTTTAGTCAATTTAAAAAAAAAGAAGGACGTTCTCGATTTGATTGAATGTTCTTTGTTAATGTTAATGTTACGTGTGTTATGAATGTTACGCGATATCATATAAATTACTAGCTGGTACCCAACTCCGCCATTGCCGGTCCCAAGCCCGGATGAGAAAGGAGGAGGGGACGGTTCCGCCGGAGAGAGTGGGTGTATCCGGTGGACTAACACACCCAACTGCGCTAGGACCTACGCAGTCGAGCGCCGTACGAGGGGATGAAGGAGTCCTGGAGGGTAGAGCCGATCGTCGCTGGGGTATATAGTGGCGAGAGGCAACACGCCCTCTTTGGTCCGGATTTCAAGCTAAACGGTGGCCCTATCTGCTAGCCACAGATAGAGAAATGGCCAAGCGCCCCGTCAGAGGGTCGCAGGCGAGGGATGTGGGGGCTGCCTAGTTTTCCTGAAAAGGGGGCTGGGTGGTGGTAAAGGCCATGCTGACGGAGCAAGTGACAGTTTATTCGTGTGGTGGGGATGGGCCTTGTCAGTCCCATCTACCAGCTGGATCGAGCTCCCGATGTCGCGCTGTGAGACAACTTCGCGTCCCCATATTCTCCCGGTAATCCTAACGCCTGAAATTCCTTTTTTTCTAAAGTAGGGCGTTCCCAAAGGTGCGGGCTCCATGGAGGGTGGAAAGCCGGGGGGATGAATTTTAAAGAACAAAAAATTATGGACAATTTAAGGCCCAATAAGAAAGAGGGAGAGGTGTCAGAGGTGCTTACCAGAGACACCAAAGAATAAGGGGGAACCGTCACTAAACCGACGGTTCCACGGACAGTACCGTCCAGCGTATGCCCCCACCAAAGGGACAACTACCTCGCTGAACGTTTCCAAAACCAGTTCCAAGGAGCTGGATGAGAAAAAAGAACAAGAGCCCGCGAGTAACAAAACTGCGGAGCCACTACGTACTGACGACCTTTTCTCTGCTGCCTGGAAAGTGGTGAGCCGTAAGGGGAAAGGCAAGGCACCCAAAAAGGTGACTTGCCGACCTGACGGACCATCAGGAGGGCCTGCAGGCAGTAATGGAAAGGCCAAAAAGAAGAACAAGAAGCAGCGGGAAAAAGGCCGTAGAGAACGAGCCGCATTGGCTGCTTCCGAAACTAAAACCAAGGAGGCTGGGCAAGCTACTGCGACTGGGGTGCTTGGCGCTGGGACCAGTAGCCGCGCTGAAGATGGGAAGGATAAAAATCCAGCCCAAGTGGAAGTCACGGCCACGGGAACCAGCTCTAGGATATCCGCCAGGAAGCAGCGAGCGGCCAAGCGTCCTGGGAAGAAGAAAAGAGCAGCCAAAAGGATGCTGGAAGAGTCCACCTCCCTAGAGGGAAACACAAAAAAGTGCGACTCGAACAGCAACCAAAGACTGCAAGAACGAGCTACGCTTCCGCTGCTAAAGCAGATTTGGTTGTGGCCTTAACGTGTGCGCGTTCAGGTCACATTACGAAGGAAGTAGCAGACGACATCCTTGTGGCAATACAGAGGAAGATGATCAGCGAGGCCTGGAGTAGCCAGGACCCTGATGCGTCAGGCCCAGTTTTTAGGGGCAAACCCGTTTATACAGAAGGTGTCCTGAAACTGTGGTGCGACGATCAGAAGGCTCTGGACTTGTTGAAGGGGAATATTGCTACCCTCGACCTTAAATCCAACACCTTGCTGACAATAAAGAAACAGTCAGAGATACCACAAAGAGTCAAATGTGGTATCCTTATCCCTGATGCCCAAGGGGCCTGGAAAGACTCACGCGACATTGGTCGCGTGCTGGCGTACCAGAACCGCTGGGTTAACATCAGGGACTGGCTGTTACTTAAGGCTGATAAGCCGGGTGGTTCCTCGTTGTTTCGGTGCCGGAGGATCATATCTCGACCCTGATAAAGGCCGGACGCCGTCTCGCATGTGTATGCGGGGCGGTATACGTAAAATTCCAGGGACGTGGAGGTAAATTCTTTGACACTCCATCGAGCAAAGAGGTAGAAAACAACCCGGAAGTTATGGATACCGGAGCCATGGTTACCGGTACAGCGGAATCACTGGAGGCCAAGTCCAGTGAAAAAACGGCCTGCACAATTGAGCCGAAGCCCCCAGTGGAGATCGGGCTCAGCGGCAGCTCACTGAGTGACGAAAAGGACTGCATTTTGCCGACCACTTCCGACTCGGCGGCTGACGATGAAACCCGAGATCTTCTGGCAGGCCTATTTTTGGGCGGATACGGGGAGGACGCGATCAATGATGGCATGCCCTTCGTCCAAAACTAGCCTAGTGCAGGCCAACCTCCACCACAGCGAAACTGCGTCGGCTCAATTACGCAAGTGGTTGGAGGTTCAAAGGACTGCCATAGCCTTAATCCAGGAGCCGTAGGTTGGGGCTGGTAAAATTAAAGGCCTAAACAACCTAAAAGGTAAGCTATTCTACAGCTCTGAACACGACAAGCCTAGAGCGTGTATTTACACTACTAAAGATATCTGTGCACAACCATTAACAGATTTCTGTTCTAGAGACATGTATGCAGTGGCAATACAATACACACAGGAGAGAAGATTAGTCGTCGCCTCGGTCTACATGCCAGAGGAAGACACTCCTCCCCCTCATGACCTCGGCAGGTTGGTGAACTTCTGCGAGAGGACCGGACTAGAGGTTGTGATCGGGACGGACTCCAACGCACATCATCCCCTTTGGGAAATGGAAAAGCCAAATGAACGAGGTAAGGTTTTAGTTGAATATTTATTTAGTACTAACCTAACCATTTTAAACATAGGTTCTGAACCTACTTTCATAAACAAACGCTGTCGCACTATAATCGACCTCACACTTGCAACAGAAGGAGCAGCCAAACTAATTACGGGATGGCATGTGTCGAAAGAGGCCTCATGCTCAGACCATAGATGGATCTGCTTCGCGCTACAGGTCGATATCCCCTCTACACCACCATGGAGAAATCCCCGCAAGACGGATAAAACAAAATACCTAAATAGGCTGACGTCTTTGCTCGCGGATTTTGAGGGGATAAAAACTATAGCAGATCAGTCGCTCCTAGAAGAACAGGTAGCAGCTGTTACAAAGGCCATGATAGACAGCTACCATGAATCATGTCCAGAAATCACTCCACCAAGACATGCCGAGGTAAAGCAACCGTGGTGGGGTAAAGAATTCGATGGGAAACGTAAGAAGGTAAGAAAAGCCCTAAATAGGGCCATGAATACCTCAATGGATGAAGACTGGCTACTATATAAGAAAGCTAAGTTTGAATACAAAAAATGTATCAGGTATCGACGCTCGACTGGGTGGCGTAAATTCTGTGGCAAAATAGAAACCTGCGAACAAGCAAATAGGATAAGGAATATTCTAGCTAAACAGAACACGTCGGGATCCATGTCTCTAAAGAAACCCGACGGTAGCTACTCAACATCGCCGGATGAAGCCCAACGCATCCTAATTGAAACGCACTTCCCAGGTTGCTGCGTAACCCAGGAGGCAAACCGGCATGACGACATACTGACACCAACAGCAGAAGACTGGAATTTAGCACAGAGAGTGGTAACGATGGACAAAATCCATTGGGCCATTCACAGTTTCTTCCCCTATAAGGCGGCAGGACCTGACGGCATATTCCCGGCACTCCTACAGTGGGGGGGTAAAGCCCTAATAGTCAGACTTGTTGCCATAATGCGAGCCTGTCTGGCTCTTAAATATGTTCCTAGGGGATGGATGGAAGTGAAAGTTACATTCATACCCAAACCAGGTAAGAGCGACTACACTGACCCTAAATCCTACAGGCCCATTAGCCTCACATCCTTTCTCCTAAAGACGATGGAGAGG
Organism: Parnassius glacialis; assembly: GCA_033319125.1. Taxonomy (NCBI): domain Eukaryota; kingdom Metazoa; phylum Arthropoda; class Insecta; order Lepidoptera; family Papilionidae; genus Parnassius; species Parnassius glacialis. Next base: position 22,886,080 of record JAVANC010000006.1, on the reverse strand, counting down.
ATGTGTGAAAGGGAATTAAGGGGGTCGGCGCTAATAAACTTACCACTACACGACAAGCAACACGCCTACAGTCTAGGCAGATCAACAGAATCGGCACTTCATCAGGTAATTACAAAGAAGGCCATCCAAAACAAAGAAATATGTCTAGGTTCCTTCATAGATATAGAAGGTGCTTTTGACAGAACGAACTTCTCCAGCATAAAAGGTGCACTCAGTAGACATAAAGTTGAACCGGCACTGATCGACTGGATAGTTTACATGCTCAGTACACGAATAATAAAGATTGTTGATGAACCTCAACCAATCCAAATTAAGAAAGGCTGCCCGCAGGGTGGGGTTCTCTCGCCTCTCCTGTGGAATATGGTCATTAATGAACTCATCAGCAAATTAAATGCCAATCACTTCTATACAGTAGGTTATGCTGATGACCTGACAATACTGGTCTCTGGAAAGACAGCAAGCATAGTGTGCGACCTGACCCAAGCAGCTCTCCGTATAGTAGAGAGATGGTGCAGGGAATACGACTTAACCGTCAATCCAAATAAAACGGTTTTAGTAATGTTCACACAAAAACGAAAGCTGAATAACTATCATCTTCCAAGTCTTTTCAGCACAAAACTCCAGCTATCATCTGAGGTAAAATATTTAGGTCTTACCTTGGACAGCAAACTTAACTGGAATAAACACATAGAAAACAAAATCAACAAAGCTAGTATAACTTTCTGGCAATGCATAAACATGATTGGAAAAAGATGGGGACTGACGCCAAAAATCATACTGTGGCTTTATAAAACTGTGATTCGGCCCATGATCACATACGGCGCTCTGGTATGGTGGACCAAGACAAATGAAGCCACCACAATTAAGAAGCTTCAGCGCTACCAGAGACTGGCATGTATGGCTGCCACAGGCTGCATAAGAACTACGCCAACAGCAGCCTTAGAAGCGATGCTGGAGCTAACTCCGCTTCATCTACATATACAACAAGAAGCGACTTTAGCTGCCTCTGAACTCAAGACCCTAAATCTTTGGAGTAAGAATAGTGTCCCTCATACAGGCATAATTGATAGAATTCACTCAAAAATTCCCATCCTACAAGCCAAAAACGAAAAGATTCCTAAACAATTTGTTTTGATAAGAAATACAAGATACAATTAAATGAAAACAGCCAGCCGGAAGGATTAAGCCCAAAAGAGCTTAGAGTTTTCACCGATGGTTCTAAAACAAATGAAGCTGTACGTTCTGGAGCTTTCTCTGAAGACCTCAATATTCACATATGCACACCGCTGGGTACCTATAACACGGTCTTTCAGGCGGAATGTATGGGTATCATTCAAGCGGTCATAGCAATAGATGCTAGGAAGGTTAATGACTTGACAGTAGGGCGGTACTACAAGCTCTGAGTTGCAATGTGGTGAACTCGGGACTAATATATGAATGATATCAACGATTAAATGAGGTAGTAACAACAATGTGACTCTGCAATGGATAAAGGGACACAGTGGATCCAGAGGCAACGATGCAGCAGACGAACTGGCCAGAAGAGGATCGGCTCTGACCACTATAGGGCCGGAACCAATCATACCAATCCCCTTTGGTAACGTTCGTTCACTGGTACGTAGACACTTCACTAATCAACACGCTCAGCTTTGGAAAAATCTAGTAGACTGTAGACAAGCTAGGGAGGCCCTGCCTGAAATAAACAGTCGCTTAACCAAAGTTTTAATGAGACTGAACAAGCGGCAGATTAGGATAGTAACAAGTGCTATCACAGGACACGGCACCTTTAACAAACATTTATTTACTATAGGTGTTACAGATAGTCCCCTGTGCAGGGCATGTATGGGGGAGGAAGAAACGGCGGCCCACGTGCTACTGAAATGTCCGGAGGTCGCTACGTACAGGGCTAAACATCTCGGCACGCCGGGATCACTCCCCGAAGTTGCATGTAACATCAAGGGACTGTTGAGCTTCTTCGGGGAGATCTCATGGCTCAAATAATCACATTATTCCTGCCCACACGCAAAATACGCGCATAGACGTGGAGTTGCGGAAAACAGCCCGTCGTAAACTAAACTAAACTAAACTAGCTGGTACCCGGCGCGTTGCTGCCGCAGAAAAAAAATGTAGAGATAGCATTTTAAATTTGGAAGAATTATATTATTTAATTAGGAATGATAATATATTTATTGAAATTGAATAATATATTATAACTTTCAAATAAATTTGTCTGTACGATACGCACGCCACCTACTGTAAGTTAAATGTACTATGCCTATAACCTTCGCGCAACTGCAAGCAATAAGTTACCAAAGTTTTAGCGCAATCTGATGAACGGTATGGCTGCGCATAAAATACGAACAAACAAAAATTAATTTTCATATATTAAAGAAAATACACAAAATTAAATCATAAAAAATAATAGTATCATAATTATTCGTGCTAGTTGCTTAGCGCTTACGCAGTCACGCATACGGAGAGAAATTTGTAGTGTGTGCGTCAATATTACGCCGTTCTAGAGCGATCGTAGATTTTTACTTGCGCATATTTGACTACACGCTCTTAAAAAAATCATTTTAACTTATACTTAGTATAACTCCAATTAACTACAACAATAAAACAATAATAACGAAAAATAACAAATTGTGAAATTGTAACAACACGAAAAACTCAAAAGCGAACTGCGACTGCGAATTCAAACTTTAACCATTCAAACAGATTCTAATAATTTATAATAATAACTAGGTGACCAGGCAGACGTTGTTCTGCCCTTTCCGAACAACCATTTGCTTTCCAATTTCATTGAAATCAGTTCAGTAGTTTAGGAGTCCATCGCGGACAAACAACGTGACACGTACTTTTTATATATAAAGATTAAGTTAAAATAATGTGCGGGTGAAATGGCACGAAATCAGCTACCATTCATGTTCTATTCTTAATTGGCAAGCGTTTTACCAACTAACTTCAAAAACAACCTCACACAAATTATGTTTCTTCAATTCTAGGTGAGTCACGTCTCTCCGGTAATACCATTTCTACACCTTGGAGGTTTGAATGAAGCTTTGGCGAACAAAGTCTCTGGTAAATAAGCTGACCTGACTCTCATACATGTTAGATTGATGTTTGAGACCAGCATTACCAGCGGATAAGTATTGACACTGCACTCACAAAGTTCGTGCAATTATACAGACCAGTGCGCGGTAAGATTTCCATTAAATAGGTACATTATTTAACGTTTTCTATTAAAAAAAATACTAGACGTTTATGTGAGTTTCCATCAGGATTCAGGACATCGATAGTTAAGTGCGGTTATAGTTTTACAAGGTAGGCCGTATCACTTATTTATTATAAATCAATTTTTATTGAAGTTTACAAACAGTACAGGATCAAAAGGTGGATTTAAATCTAAAAGCATTATCCCAGTCAGTCACCTTAGGGCAGTGATAAAATTCCGAAGGCGGTTAAAAAAAACCATATATACGTACGTAATTAATTACTCGGACCCAGACAATCCATTTGTGGCTGAAGATGGGATTCCTCCACGACGATTGAGACGCAGTGACAGTGGAGGGTAGTGAAGAGGTTTTTTACGACGTTCACATTACATTGTTTAATTTACGACTATCATAGCAGAGTTAAGGGCAACTTGACTTTATAGATAAGATAGGTCGAATCTGTACTAAAACAGAATCAACACGCCCATGCTCCACGTAGTCTTATCTGACCTATCCGAAAAGCCGTAGGCGCGGAGGGAGAGCAACTCCCGCCCGCCGTAGCAAATCGCAGGTACCCGTGCGAGCCGTGGTGGCATAGAGCTGGTCGCCGAAGGTTGTCAATAAGCCAAAACTGCAGAGGTGAACATGGGCGCCTGCGATTTGCTACGCAAAGGCGAAGTGGCTACACTGCCCGCAGCGCCGAAGCCGTTGCAGAAGTAACTTTGGGCCATTATTACTGTGTAAAAAAGTGAGGTTATGATATTACAATAAAAATCATTACTCATAAATTATACGTTATGAAGCAATTTTAGGAAATGAGGCCGAAAGTTATGTAGGTGTAACGCGAAGTGAGCGTGAGAGCGGTGTACCTTCCGCATGGCGAGGAGCGGGTGCGCGTGGGGTCAGGCGCCGCGCTCGCGCAGCACGGGGCGGCCGTGCAGCAGCAGCACGGGCGGCGACAGCTGCGGCTCGCGCACCAGCACCGACGCGCCCGCCGGGCCCCACTCCTCCGTCGGCCGCGACAGCACGCGCGCCTTCTGCATCCACACAATAAATACTAGTACTACGTACACAAGTTGCACTCTTTTGCTGTTGACTATTTGCCGACGTTTTAATAGTCTACATAACTATTCTACGTTAGTTCATTGATAGCCAAGCTGTTGGCCTATCGCCAACACCTCCTTGTTCTCCAAAATAATGGAATCCATTATTAACTGCCAGCTCATGCGGTACATTGAGGATCACCAGCTGATTAGTGACTGCCAAGACGGTTTTCGTCGGGGTCGATCAGCTGGTGATCTTCTGGTCTACCTGACTCATAGATGGGCGGATCCAGTACAATTCAAGGAGGAGACATTGGTCATTAGTTTAGCCATTGCGAAGACGTCCGATTGGGTGTGGCACAAAGCGGTTTTTTTCAAAGCTCCCTTCCTATGGGCTTCCCGAGAAATTGTGCAATTGGATCACCAGTTTTCTGGCTGATCGGAGCATCGTAGCAGACTACTCTGATTACAAACTTATTAACGCTGGTGTTTCACAAGGCTGCGTGCTATCACCAATGCTGTTTCTTCTGCATATCAATGATATGTTGCAAACTGGTAACAATCATTGCTATGGGCATGACAGCACTGGTGATGCTCTATACACCGACCGTGCCAATATTTCTCGGGAAAACGTCGCCGAGTACCATAACAAACTTGTGTCTGAAGTCGGATTGGGGGCGACTAAATCTAGTCCAGTTTTATCCTCAGAAGACACAATTTTGCGCGTTTACCGCTAAAAAGAACCCCTTTGTCGTATCTTATTTTCAAGGCACTCCCCTTGTTGTCTCAGCCAGTATCGGAATCCTCGGCGTCGATATATCCAGTGACGTGCAGTTTCGTGGTCACTTGGAAGAGAAGCCTAAATTGGCCTCTAAAAAGATTGGCGTGCTCAGCAGAGCGGGACAGTATTTCATGCCGGCACACCGCCTACAACTTTACAAGGCGCAGGTTCGGCCTCACATGGAATACTTTTCCCATCTCTGGGCTGGGGCTTCCCAGTGCCAGCTTGTTCCACTTGACCGCATCCAGCGCAGAGCGACTCGAATCGTCGACGAACGAGTCCTTTCCTATCGGCTTGACTCACTGGCACTGCGAAGAGATGTTGCATCTCTTTGCGTATTTTATCTCATCTACCGCGGAGAGTGCTCAGATGAATTGTTCGGACTAATTCGAGCCGCTCAATTACATCATCGCATATCGCGACATAACTCGCGATACTATCCATTACATCTGGATGTTTAGCGGTCCACCACTGTGCGCTTTAGAAGATGTTTTCTTTCTCGCACAACTTCCTTGTGGAATCGATTACCACTAGCGATTTTTCCAGACCGATACGACTTTTTAAAGAATAGAATAGAATAGAATAATTTTTTATTCAATATAGATCACATTTGTAATACTTATTGAAAGTCATTTTTTACTTTACCACTGGTTCGAAAAAAAAACTGTCCTGGGAAGAACAAGCAAGAAACCCAGCGGGACTTTTTTTTTAAAAGGCCGGCAACGAATTTGCAATTCCCCTGGTGTTGCAGTTGTTCATGGGCAACGGTAGTCACTTACCATCAGGTGAGCCGCATGCTCATTTGCCCCCTCTCCTATAAAAAATAATCCCACTTCTGGCACCAAGTTGTTAGGAGGCCGATTGTGTTTGTTGGCTTGTTTGGTAGGTACCTAAATAATTGTCCATACTTTCTTGTGGCCCGATAGTTTCATGTTTAGTATCACTATTCTGTCTGATTTTTTTATGAGCTCCAGTAAGTTTTGTTTTAGGGATTGCTTTATAAGAAATCCTACACCTCTGTGTCCTGCTATTTCTCCTTTGTGGTATAGGATATATGTAGTCTTCATACTCTTCTATTTTCTCTCCCAGTCTTCTCATCTCACTTATTTCCAGTATATCATAGTTTGATTTTCTCTAGTGACTTTTCTAGTTCTAGCAGACTTTCCTGTATTTTTAGGGTTCTTGTATTTAGTGTTGCGATGTTGATTGTTACACGTGATTCCTTTTGGAGGGTTTTGGTCTAGTTCTCCCGCAGGCACCAGCCGTTTTGGGATACATTTTATTTGTTGCGGTTCAGGTTATTGTGTTAAATTTTTTCCACTTTTTGGCAATTTTTTTCTGTGTAGGTTTGGTTTGTATAAATTCGTTGTATTATTTTGCTTTGGTTCGATGTAATGATGGCAGTTATAAGTTTTTTTGGATCCTCAGCTAATGAAACTGGTGGTGCTGGTCTTCGTCGTTCAACATATTTCAGTGTGCTGGGTTTGAAATTTTCTTTTATTGCTTATTTGGTAGGTTGCTGTAAAGTAATACTATCTTGAAAATTAACTTGCTTCTGCGCTGACAAGTTTTGTAAGTTTAAGTCTTCCATTTTTCTCTTGTCACTGGCTTTATCTTTCTTTAGGTTTTTTTTACTATTAATTTGTTGTATTTCAGTTAGGCCATGTTTCTTTTTTTAATTTCCTCTTTTATTTGTGTCTGTAACTGCTTTCGTTTCTCTAACACTTCTTTTTGATAATCCTCTTTGACAATCATGGCTGGTGGTAAATTAGTTTTGTTTTTCAAGATCGAATGTCTCCATATAGATACAATGGAAACAACAACGAGGCGGTTTTTGTTGTCAGAACGTTGTCCAATCCTGTACACGTTGGTAATTTTATAACTGCCTAGGTGTGTTCCTGATTCTCTTAAAGCTTCCTTAATGTGGTCTACCAGTACAGCTTCTGTTTTACTTATCTCCTCTACTCAAAAGAAAACCAAGTTGTGTCCTCGCTTCTCTTTTTCTATGGCACTTAATTTTTACTGACGTTATTTTTAAGTAGAGTATTTTCTTCCATGATAGTTTTCAATTTCTCGTCCAATACTTCCCTAACATTTCTTGTCACTGATGTTGTTATGAGCATAGTTAGTTGTACGAGCTAGTTATATATTTTTGATAATAATAGTTTCAAACTTTTTTATTTTGGTGGTAATTTTAATTCTCTAGTGACAACACTGAATTGGCTTCAAGAAAGTTTTCAACCAATTTCTACACTTTTAATACGTTATTAAAAATTATAAATAAAAGCATTTTAAATCAATATTAAGTTTTTTAATCTATGTAAAAAGAATATTTTTAAGTAGTATTTTTTTTAAGTTGTTATTGTGTAAATGTATCCATTATACAGGGTTATTTTGCAATAACCAAAATTTGCACAGAAGGTGCAGAATAAGTAAGATGTTGAAGAAAAATTACTTAACTTAACTTATCTTCACGCACAATCCCTGACGGGTAGCCATAGAGAACAGATCGCCAAGTGTCACGATCCTTACATACAAATATAAATATAAATTAATTAAAAAATACCTCAAATATTTCCTTTTTATCTTTTAAATTCAAAATGCGTGGTAATGCGTTATATTAACAGATTTTACTGCGCACGCAACCATTCGTAAGGGTCGATCAGTAGGCAAAAACGTTGTTGCCTATAAATCACATTCAATTTGGGATAATTTCAAACAAAGTACAAGCCTTATTTACTTGTATTTTCAAAAACTGCAATAACGGTACATACATACATATATACATATATATATATATATATATATATATATATAAGCCAAAGAAAGCCTGAAAGAAGATGTAGTGACAAAAATTGAGAAAGGTATGCTGAGATGGTTTGGCCACGTCGAGAGAATGAATGAAGAACGATTGACGAAAAAAGTGTATAAGGCGAGTGTGAATGAAAGTGTTGGAAGGGGTAGACCTAGGCGGACATTTCTAGACCAAATTAGGGACGTCTTGAAAAAAGGCCAGGTTAAGAGTACCCTAAACCGTAGAGCATGTATGAAGGGAATAATGAGAGTGGACGAAGCGAAACAAGTATGTAAGGATCGTAGCAAGTGGAAAGAAGTGGTCTCTGCCTACCCCTAAGGGAAAGAGGCGTGATTATATGTATGTATGTATGTATATAAGCCAATGCCTTTTTTATATTAATATATTGTTTTAGGTTACAAAGTATAATCATAATGAAGAAACATAACGCATTTGCGGAGTGATTTCCACCGGCAACGATTCTCATCACAGTTATACAATCGCATTGCTGAATCAAATTACCTCCATTATTGTAAGGTCATCAGGTCCGCTGCAGATCTTATCAACGGCCATAAGCACCACAACGACAACTGGTAGAACTCCCAAAGTCCAGCCCACCGCGTCCGCCCACATAGGATACACGTAATGACCGTATGTCGCCGGCTTATATTCGATCCAGTTGAACACTAGAATAAACTGGAATCATATAAAGAGCAATTTATAATTTAAATTAAATTAAAGAACTTTCGAACTTTTATGTTATTTAATCACAATGGTCTATAGCTCTTATATGATCCGACTATATAACTTTAAGAACTCAGAATCTTTGGGAAATAGTGGTTCTTGGGTGGTTCGAGAGTAAGCTGAAGTGGCAATGAGCCGGCCATATTCACCATCGCACATCGCGACAAAACTCGCGATACCATCCATACCATCTGGATGATTAGCGGTCCACCACTGTGCGATTTAGAAGAAGTTTTCTTGCTCGCACGACTTCCTTGTGGAATCGACTACCACCAGAGATTATTCCGGAACGATACAACTTAGGGACCTTCAAGAAAAGCGCCTACTCTTTTTACGGCGGTAGTCACTTATCATCAGGTGAGCCGCATTATCGTTTGCCCCCTCTGCTATAAAAAAAAACATTACTGCCAGTTAGCACTACATAATATGTATAAATATAATTATTATATCGTACTAAGCACAACACATTGTATACAATTTTCATATTTTACCCACTCCGATTTCAAACAATTAATTTCATTTAAATTAACCAATTTGAAAGTCTATGTCATTACCACCAGAGCAGCGGGTGTGATGATACGCCACATTGTACTCCAAAAGAAGACCCAGAGTTTGGACTGGCGGCCGATCATGCGTTGGATATCTCCACAAAACTTTTCCGCGCCGTAAATCCAAGCAATGAGTATGCACTCGCCGATCGCAATTATTAGTACCGACCAGTTGGCCGCGTATTTGTCCATCAGCTGCAGCCAGTACATGCCACTCTGGAAAAATCATTTCAATTACACCACAGCCATAAAATTTACTTTTACTTTAATTTTTATTTGTTAAAGCGGCAACAGAAATACATATTCTGTGAAAATTTCTACCGGCCACCTATTACTGATCATGAGATAAAGTCCTCTGACAGACAGACGGACGGCACAGCGGAGGCTTAGTAATAGGGTCCCGTTGGTTACTCTTTGGGTGTGGAACCATAACAATTCAAAGGTTTTAACTTGATAAAAAATAATATACAGTGATGCCAGACGTCCCGATCATGGCGAGATGTACCGATTCTTAAGCAAAAATTTAATGTCTCGCGCGGGATAGACTCTGTCCCGCTTTTCGGGGATTACTCGACGGTGCGGCGGCGGATATTTGCGGATTGTTATTAGTATAGCAAAGTAACGTATTTTCATTAAAATACATTTTCTATTGCTATCAATCATTATTGAAAACTTAACTTGAAACTAAAATGAAAGAATAAGTAGTTTTGGCGAAAGAATACAACTTTTTTATCCAAAAGATTTCAACATCCCGCTTTACCAGAAGAAAAATCAGGCAACAGCGAATTACGAGTACATCATTTAATCGACTTTTTGTCTTCAAAAACGCTCATAAATTTCTACTTAATTTACGAAAAGTGTATATTATAATTGTATTTTATTATTATTGTTAGTGTATTAAAATGCCTATAAGAACTCCTAATATCTATTTTTAAACAAAAAGATATTAACGTCACTTACATTGGTGGTAAATATAAGCCCGCCGATATATCCAAAGACAGCGACAAGCAGAACAACCCACGCTTTGTTTTGTCGGAAGTTAGGGAATCTATCCAGAATTGCAGTTGTCACGGTTTCCATAAGGGCGAACTAAAGGTTTGAAATGAACAATTAGTATGTATTAATCAATTATGTAACAAAAAAGCGCCTGAGCGGCGGTTTTTGGAACGAAGTTCCTTATCGCACGGTACGAATTTGACGGATGGGGGCTAGGCGAGAAAAAGTGTAAAATTTTATCCGTCACGACCCCCTTTCTTTAGTGCGAGCGAGATGGAGTAATATCCATCTCCCTCACACTTTTTCTTATATCTTGCCTTGAAACAAATATTATTTTAAATGACGCTTCATTTTAATAGCCACTAATAATTCATTTATTTGTATTTGTTAATCAATAATATAATACGTTTATCAATAATAATATACTACGAAAGGAACTTCGTTCCAAACGAGTGTTCCACGACACTCACGCAAGTTTTTTTATCTTTATCATTAAAGCATAAATAGATATGAAATTAATGATGATAATTCAGCAAATACATTAAATATTTATCTCACAAATTTTTAGTACATTTAGGTACTCTTTATAGATATAATAAATCTGTAGAAAGGTCGTGTCTGTAATTCTATCAGTTCCTGGAAAAAAGCAAGTCCTGGGAACTAAATAAAGGACACTGAAACCAAATTAGTATTTTTATAATTTAATTTTAAGAAAAATATGAGAGTGCCGGCAGCAAAGACGTAAGGCGTATATATGGAGGCTGCCACTTTTTTAAGACAATATAAAACAGTGTAATTTATTATGATTGCTTACATATTAATTCGAGAGCTCATGACGCATTTTTCATGAAGTGTTTGATACATCATGAAACTTTGTTGATAAGTATCAGTCCACTCAATAAGCAGGTATATGACTGTTTGCCTGGCCTGCCTGGTACTGGCGCATACAGGTAAGTCGCAAAAAAATCTCCCGAAAAAACTGCTTGATTCAAATAATTTGATAATAAGAATGACTATCCGTCATCTAAGTTGATAAAGAATTAAGAAAAAAATGGCAGACATTTCTGAAGGGTTTGACATAGGGGCAAACTACCCCAAAGTTGTATTTTCAAAAATTCCAAAACAAGTGTTTGATTTAATCTGCCATCTAAAACAATTCAAAGTCAGCTTCTTCGGATACCGTGGTATAATAATATTGAAATGAATAGAAACCATATAATTGCTATTCATAGGTTACGGTCTGGGCAGAACAAAAACAAAACAGACTGAAACGGGTTGGTTTTTGAGTATACTTACGGAACCACACTCAGCGGTAGCAAAATCATTCATTTCCATATTCTTACCACATTGATTCCCCTTAACTAAGTAGGATTTGTGTAACAGGAACAAGTTATGTTACGATAAGGCTGACATATCCTTGTAGGATAAAAACCTTTTTCAATAAAAATAGATAATAAAAAAAACGACGGGTTGCACTCCGGGAGTGCCGGCAGAAGTGAAAACTTGAATATTAACGTTGTGCATTTTTGATATTTTGGAATGGCGGAGATTATTTATTATTATCTTATTTCATTTATTTTCATTCGAAATTATTTGTTTGGTAAACCTACACCGCACATGTGCTTATTGTGATGTTATGAAAATATAGGTTAATGCTATAAAGTATAAACATATTACAAATATTACATCTATAATGTGTAAGTACATATGTATCGATATTAATAATTTCGTCAAGCAGTACAGTAGACTCGATCGAAACCTAATCTTAATAATAAAATTATATTAATTAATAAATGAAAATTAATTAAACCTAACTTACTTCCTCTCCTACGCCGCGCCGGCTGTCTACTCTCCGTCCGTCTTACGAATTTTCGATCAGGACACGTGACCTGACGCGAGTTTAACATTTTTTACCCATTATAAAAAAAAGTGCACAACGCCGCTAAAGAAGTTTTCACTTCAAAACTCTGCCATTTTTACAGCGTCTTTATTATGTATAATAAAAAATTCTCACAAAAGGGCTGACAGTTTTTCCGGGGGTTAATAATTTAAAAATATTTACAAAAATCTTGCGTGGACAGGAGACAAATGTGCTAGGGGTTGTAATGAGTGCGAAAGAGAGTAACGGTCGCCGATATGCCCTTAATTATTCTTCGCGCTCCAGTTGAATGCGCATCACGTGATCCGCAGAAGAGAGAGAATTATATGAGAACTGCACTGATAGAATTTTGAAAGTCACTTTTCAAATCCAGTGATCGAACCGATCCAAACGTAAATTCATAGCATGTAAGCAGCTCATCAGCGGTCCTCGCCGACACTCATCAAATTATTATTGCAATTTGATATGTCGATTGACTACATGCTCGGCAGTGAAAGAAAATATCGTGAGTAAACCTATATGTCAGAGAAGTTAAAAAAGATTTCGGAAAATATTTTTATATCTGAAGTCAGTTGTCGTCGTTCGGTCAGCGAGCCGTACTCTTTAAGCACTCTGCGGCCTGAGCCCAGTTTTGAGATATGTAAGCTACTTCTTTTTAATTTAAAAGGGCTTCCTCAATTGAGTGCATTATCCCCCTCACCACTAGTGGTGGTGGAAGTAGTGGTGCTGGGATTAGTGGTGACGGGGATTGAGTTGAGGAAGGGCGGGGGGTGCTCTTCAAACTAGGTGAGACACGTCATTTTATTTTATTGAGCGGATATGGGCAAAGTAATTTTTTCCAACTTTAATTTTTGTTTTGGTCCTATCGCAAATATTAAGCGTAGCACAGGTATCATTACAGCCTATCGTAAGTCCACTGCTGAACATAGACTTCGCCTATGGAATGCCTCCATTGCCGTAGTTGCCACACTTGGCTTGGGTTCCCAACCGAAGTGTTTTATTATGTGTCCGAAAGGTGTTGCTGCCCATGTCTTGTTTCAGTTTCCCTTTGTCAACACTTACGTCATCCACGGACAGTAGATTCTCTTTACACGGCCACTCTTTATTTATTTATTTACTCTTTATTATACATTAAAACACAAAATAACGAGTACAGTTAAATCTAAAGTAGAATATGTACAACAGGCGGTCTTATCACTCTGAAAGTGATCTCTTCCAGACAACCTTAGCGTAGAGAACTGATGCAAACAATAGTTCAAAATAGAGGGGGCGTACAAAATAAAATATGAAAATACATATAAATAAATATAAATCAAAATTATATATAGTATCATATAATAGATTAAATGAAAAGGGTACGAAAAGGAAAAGTAATTTATCTAATGGCGCTTTAAGTAATACGATTTAACAAGACTTTTGAAAATGTGAAAATATTTAGCACGACGAATGTAGAGAGGTAAAGAGTTCCACAAACGCACAGCAGTTACAGTAAAGGATTTCTTAAAAAGGAGGAAGAGTGGAAAGGAGTAGAGAGAGAAAGATTGACAGAGGATTGAAGGAACCGATTATGGGTAAGGGAAAGATACTGGAAACGGTCTTTTAAATAATGAGGAGTGGAAAGATTAAACAGCACGCCATACAATGCGGGGAGAATGTGAATATTCCTGCGAAGGCGGATCAGGAGCCATTTGAGCTGTTTGCGAAATTCAGAGATATGATCATATTTGCGAAGCCCAAATATAAATCTAATACATAAATTCTGAATGCGCTCAAGCTTATTAAGTTGCTCCTCGGTAATGTCAAGATAGCAAATATCAGCATAGTCAAGAATAGGCAGAAGTAGAGACTGGGCGAGCGTAATTTTAGTTACTGTAGGAAGAAAATTACGTAATCTACGCGTAAAGAGCTTAGCGCAGCAAACATTTTTCTACTAATTTCATTAACCTGTGAGGCCCAAGACATACAAGAGTCGTGATACAACCCCAGGTGTTAACACCTTGTTATTGTAAGGGATTAGTGTGCAGTCTAGTATAATAGGAGGACCAGTAAATTTTTCCAATTAATCTAAAAGTACCGATGACAAAAGTCTGAATTTTCTTAGGATTAATCGTTAAACCATAACATTTACTCCAGTTCGAAATACAAGTCAGATCAGCGTTAATAGTGTCAACTGCTTTAGACAAATCTTCAAGAGAGGACTGAATAAAGACTTGGAGATCATTAGCATACAAGTGGTAGGAAGAGGACAAATTATGATATATAGAGTTAATGAAAATTATAAACAGGAAAGGAGACAACACGCCACCTTGTGGTACACCAGCCGCTGTAGTAGTCCAGGTGGAAAAAAAATCTTGCACATAAATGCGCTGTCGGTGACCAAACAAGTAACTTCGAAACCAGTCAACTACAATTGGAGATATGCTGAGCATGGGCAGCATGCCCAACAAGATATCAAAATCTATTGTATTAAATGCATTACTAAAATCAAGTAAAGTAATAATGGTAAGCTTTTGTTTCTCAATACTATACCGAATAACATCGATGATTTTTAAGAGTGCGGTAGCCGTACTATGGCCAGAACGGAAACCGGGTTGCAAAGGATTTAAAAGATTATGTTTTAAAAGATAGGTGCTCAGTTGATTGTGCACAAGACGTTCTAGAACTTTAGAAAGGAAAGGCAAGATAGAGATAGGTCTATAATGAGAAAAACTAGAGGGATTCGGCTTTTTCGGAAGAGGAACTACAAATGCATCTTTCCAAGCTGAAGCAAAAAAAGAAGAATTCAGTGAATTATTCAGGATGGAAGTGATTACAGGTGAAAGAAGATCAATGAGAGGGATGAGCTTTACATTCTCACTATACGGCGAATGTATTTCTTTTTTTATCGTAAATAGTGTTTACCGTAACTATATATATATAAATTACGTGTCACGTTGTTTGTCCGCGATGGACTCCTAAACTACTGAACTGATTTCAATGATATTTTGCACACTGTGTGCATTTTGGTCCAACTAGAGAGATAGGATAGTTTTTATTCCGATAAATGACCCTCAAAATTTTTATTGCGAATTTAAGGATTTTTATAGGAAGGGTCGTCGGAAAGGGCAGAACAACGTCTGCCTGGCGAGCTAGTATATATATATATATCATATCATCAGAACATAGGCCTCCCCTAAGGAATGCCAGAATAGCACGGTCCTGAGCCATCTGCATCCATCGAGTTCCGGTACGAGGCTAACACTCGAGAACCTTTTTTCCCCATTGGTTGTCGGTTCTTCAAGCTATATGGCCGGCTCATTGGCACTTTAGCGTACTAATCCGTTAGGCTGTCGGTTACTCTGTTTCTACTGCGGATATCCTCATTTTTAAGTTTATCACGCAGAAATACCCCGAGCATAGCCCCCTCTCCATAACTTGCTAAGCAACCTTGAGTGTCCTCATGCGGCCGGCGGTGAAGGACCACGTCTCAGTTCCATAGGTCATCACTGGCAATACGCAGTGGTTTTACAATCTCGTTTTCAAGTTTTGAGGTATACCCGGCGAGAAGATGCGTCGTTATTTCCCGAACGCTGCCCAACCGAGTTGAATCCATCTATTGACATCTCGGTCGAAGTTGGATTTACCTAGTCGGACTATTTGTCCCAGCGCTTAGTGCTCCCAACAACTACCGGCATAGATGTGACATGTACATTAAACATGATCTTTGTTTTATCCATGTTCATCTTAAGACCTATCCGTTGGGAGACACTATTGACGTCATTGAGCATAGTGCTTAGATCCTCTAGCGATTCTGCTATAAGGACCATATCGTCGGCAAATCGAAGGTGAATGATGCACTCCCCATTGATGTTAATACCGTATCCTTTCCAGTCCAGTAGCTTGAAAACGCCTTCCAAGGCAGCGGTGAAGAGTTTCGGGGATATAACGTCACCCTGTCTTACGCCTCTCTGCAGTTAGATAGGTATCGTACTCTGATTCTGTACTCGAATAGCCATCGTAGACCTACTGTACTAAGCTAAACTGTACTACTGTAAAAGTACACCAACTTGGCATCGCTGAAGGGACTGTAGCTCCGCCCAAATTACGACGGAATCAAAGGCTTTCTCACAGTCCACATACGCAAGGCAAAGTGGTAGATTGTACTCTTCTGTGTGTGAAGAAGACTGTACAATTTGCCGAAGGGTGTGTATGTGGTCTATGGTACTAAAGCCTCTTCGGAAACCGCCTTGTTCGGGAGGCAGAAAGTCGTCGAGTCTGCGTGCGAGACGATTCGTAATTAATCCCGAAAACAGCACGTACACGCGGCTCAGAAGGGATATCGGTCTGTAGTTCTTCAAGAGAGCGTTGTCGCCTTTCTTGAAGAACAAGACCACCACACTTCTGCTCCGCGCCTCCGGAGTAGTCCCACCATGGAGGACGAAATTATCGAGCTTCTGAAGGACTTCAAGTATCGGTTTTCCACCCGTTCTCAGAAACTCCGCTATAATTCCATCCTCACCTGGGGCCCTGCCGTTTTTAAGGTGCTGTAGAGCCATTCTAATCTCGCTCAGACTGACGTCCGGGATATCTTAGGAATAGTGTCGGATAAGACTCGCTCATGTATCGTTACTCACACTTGCGTGTGGCTCTAACGTTGACGTGTACAGCTGCCCATAGAACCTCTCAATGTGTGTATATATAAATTTCAAAAATGTTTTTCTATTTACGGTAAACTTAAGAAGAACATGCCTGATATATAAAGCATATTTTTTTTTACATCGCGTTTTTTATATCGGGCTGCAGCATTTCCTGATAATAACTCAGAATTGTAAAAAAACTGCAGTTGCCAACTCGCCAAACTATGACAAAATCCCCCTTATGAGGTAATGAACTTTTGTATACTGTAAATAAATGAATGAATAATATCTATGCCAAATTTCAATTATCTACGTCAAGTAGTCTCTGAGAAAATTTCTGTGATACATATAAAGACACGTAGGTGACTATATACTCTAGAAGTGATCGAATTTGCTAATTTTGGCACAAACCACAAAGCGAGCCCAGGGTAAAAAGCTAAGTATATAAATAAAAAGTTAAGTAGTATTACTGACAATAAAATATGTATTGTAGTATTGTATCGACTGTAGTTGTGATTACATTTGAAGAAGTAAATAGTCTATAACATGGAAAAATATTAGTAAATCAATTAAAGTAAGTAAGTTTCACTTCTGGGGACTGACCTCCTGTCACTTTTAAGGAAATTTTGGTACAAGGACTTCTCCCGTTAAAAATATATATAAATAGTATAGACATTATTATAACTATCTTACGAATTACAAAATATGATGAAAAAAAATATAAATACATTTCATATTATGTTGTATTTAATGTAAAAGTAAAAAAGTTACATAAGCCTACAAACATACCTGTGAATCGAGACCCAGTGTCAGTAACATCACAAAGAACAATATAGACCAGAGGGGCGCCACTGGAAGCCTGGTGACAACCTCCGGGTACACGATGAAAGCGAGCCCAGCTCCCTGATCTACGACGCGGTCTACGCCAACGTTCAATTCGTGTGCCAAAAAACCAATCACAGAGAATATGACGAGCCCCGCAAAGAACGAAGTAGCTATATTCGATACTGCCACGATTAGGGAGTCTCTGAAAGAATAAGTTTATTGGAACCAAGTGCTAGGTTCTAGGCGAGAACAAGTGTAAGATTTTTCCGTCATGACCCCTTTCTATAGTGCGAGCGAGATGGAATAATATCCATCTCCCTCGCACTTTTTCTTATGTTACCATGAAAGAAATATTATTTTATTTTAAATGACGCTTAATTTTAATAGACGCTAGTACCTAATTCATTTATTTGTATTTAATAATCAATAATATAATACGTTCATCAATAATAATATACTACGAAAGGAACTTCGTTCCAACCGAGTGTTCCACGACACTCATGCATGTTTTTTTTTATTTTAAATGACGCTTCATTTTGATAGACGCTAGTAATTCATTTATTTGTATTTGTTAATCAATAATATAATACGTTTATCAATAATAATATATTACGAAAGGAAATTCGTTCCAAACGAGTGTTCCACGACACTCATACATGTTTTTTTTTCTTGAGGCTCTTATTAATATCAAATCGGACATAATGGAGAATATATTTTGAACATTAATTATACAGTTCCGCAAGATAGAAGATTGGTGGTAAAAGAAATAGTCAGAGAGCTGGCGACACATTTTGAGCACGGATTTGATCGATCTAGTTATAGGTGTTGTTTACGAAAATTGTGGGACTAAAATATTTGTGTTAGAAAATATAACTGACCCAGCATGAAATAACATAAATTGTATTCTATTATCAATAATAAGCGTAGTATATCGATTGCAGATTATTTGGTCGTACGTCACGTATCTTAGGTTAATAAAATGTTAGATATGGAGATAGATTGGCAAATTTTATGTTCACAAGTTATGGTTCCTGTTACTTACATATAACAGTTATTGGAGAACTTATTGTATGATGAAAGTGTTATGAGACCTCCCCAAGCAGGACTGAGCGCGAAGAATATCTGAACTGCTGCGTCTCCCCATACCTTAAAATATTAAATAATGTTACCATTTATTTAAATAATATTTTTCATTTTATCAAAAAGTATTATTTAAAAAGCATCTTCAACGTAATCAAGATTTGTTAATAAACATATTTGACAAAGCGTTGGAAGCTTATGTTTTTGTTACCTGTGCGTTAGCCAACTGGCTAAAATCGGGGGTAAGATAAAACAAGATTCCAGTAGACGCTCCCGGTAAAGTCACGCCACGAAAAAATAGAATAACCAGCACCACATATGGAAACAGTGCAGTGAAATATACTACCTGAAACCAAGAAAAATCCAATTTTATTCGAAAGCTGGTCTTTTAAACTAGTTGTCCAACTAATTTTTATTTTGTCCTCATTTAAAGTGTTAATGATCCAGATGTTATTACGTTAGATTTACCTATTCGGACATTTTTTCCTAAATAAACATACCAATTAAGTGTGTACTGGCAGTGTAAGAATACTGCAACCCCATATCGTCCCGAGGGTATCGTAAGAGGCGACAGAGGGAAACAAGCCAGGTGATGTGAGCATCTTTCTGATTACAACTTTAAAATTAAAAACTGCAGTTGTCAATACGCCATCCAAGCGTGACAATTATTACAATTAAACCCCATGAAGAAACGTACAAAAGGGAAGACCCTCCAGTTCCCAGCGGCCCCGCTATTCTTAGCTATGGTAACGGCGGGGCAGGGGATGCTAAGAATTTCTGGTCGAGGTTCGATTGCCACCTACACTCACTCGACTCGATCTGTCATCATTTAAAACACACAGTTGAACTAGGATATTATAGGATTATCTGTTGTCTGAGGAATGAGAAGGATACGGTATTCCTCCGGCTATCTTCTATCACCGGGAGGGCGACCATTGCCAAGAGTGACCTGGTTTACGCACCAATCTCAGCACATCCCAATAAGGAGGTGGCGAAGATGTATCATATCTTTAGAGCCATGCAATCAACGCAAACGGTGAGCGGAAGATAGGAAATTCGAAATAGAGCAACGGAGCCCAAAGGATCACACACTGCACAGCTAGCTGACATCATGGAGAAGAGGAACTCTGCCACTTTGTCTTGCGTATGCGGACTGGGAGAAAGCCTTTGATTCCGTCGAAATTTGGGCGGTGCTTCAGTCCCTTTAACGATGTTAAGTTGGCTGTGGGTATATTGAAGTGGTGAAGGGTTTGTACAGTAGGGCTACGATGGCTATCCAAATACAGAAGAACCAGAGTACGAAACATATCCAACTGCAGAGAGGTCTAAGACAGGGTGACGTAATATTCCCGAAACTCTATTAGATTAGAATTTTAAACGTGGTAGAGCCATGCTGCAGCTATATGAATTGTATAGTTGTAGCACGAATAGGTCGGCTCGACCGGGGAAGTACCACGCTCTCACAGAATACCAGCGTAAAATAGCAGCTTAATGCTGTTGTGTTTCCTATGGTGAGTGTAGAGAACCGAAGACCCTTTTTACGGAAAAGAGGCATTTCGTCTTAGTGCTCACTGCTGACAACGCATCTGCATTTTGTTTCGCAAGCGAGCCACAGCAACCACTTACCATCAGGTGGACTGTGTGCTCGCGTCATCCTTATCCTATAAAAAAAATCTCCTTGCATTGGAAGACGTTTTCAAACTAGTGGACAGGAAAGGATAAGATATTAACATCAATGGCGAGTGCATTACTCACTCACTCACATCAATTTGTCGACGAAATAGTCCTTATGACAGAATCTCTGGAGGACCTAAGCACTGTGCTCAACGACCTCAAAAGTGTCTCGCAACGCATAGGTCTTAAGATGAACATGGACAAAACAAGTCATGTGTAACGTCCAGTGACACCCATGTCGGTAGTTGTTGTGAGCACTAAGCTCGAAGTTGTTGACGAGTAGGTATGTCCAACTTCGACAGAGACGTGAATCGACAGATTCAACTCGGCTGGGCAGCGTTCAAGAGATTACGACAGGCATATTCTCGTCAGGCATACCTCAAAACTTCAAAACAAGATTATACAACTAGTGCGTTTGCCAGTGATGACTTAGGCCCGCCACATACATACGGAATTCCGTTTCGGGATTCCGTTTCGATATTCCGATTCGAGATTCCGAACGCAGCAAGTTCATATAAAATATATGACCCGTCACATACGTACGGTAGTTTTCCGTTCGAAATTTTGCGGGAAAATCAGGATTCCGTATGTGTGTGGCCGACCCGTTCGGAATTCCGAAACTGAATTCCGTATGTATGTGGCCGGCCTTATGGATCTGATATGTGGTCCATCACTGCTGACCGTATGAGACGCTCAAGGTCGCTCAGCGAGCTATGGAAAGGGTTTCTCTGAATGATAGACTAAAAAAGAGGATATCCGCAGTAGAACCAAGTAACCGACACAACCCAACAAATTAGTAAGCTGAAGTGGCAATTGGTCGGCCATATAGTTCGAAGAACCGACAATAGAAGAGAAAGATATGTTCTCGAGTGGCGGCTTCGTAACAGCAGACGAAGTGTAGGGCATTCCCCACTAGCTGGAGTGACTACCTGCTAAGACATAGAGAAAATCGATGGTTGCAAGTGGCTTAGGACCGTTCTTTGTGGCATTCCTTGGGGGAGGCCTATGTTCAGCAGGCGGCTTGTGGAGGGCTGTAATGATGATTATGATGACAGAGAATTGCTTCAATGTAAGTAAATACTTATTCCATTATCATAAAAGGTACTTAGCCACTTATGATATCCAAATACGTACTCACAATTAGAGACATAAGTTATGTAATAATGATTTTATAGACATTATGTAGGTGCTCCGAATGCTATAGGTACGTATAATAAGTAAGTTCGCAAGAGGTACATAAGATACGGTACGTAAGAGTAATATGGTCACCTTAAACTTTGCCGCCCTATAAAATCAATACCAGAAAGGGGACAGAAACAAAACCACAAAGTCGTATACTATAACTAATATATTAAGAAAAAAATGGTTAATAACCTTTTGCAATAATTAGGAAATCTTCGAAACTGATGAAGAGCTATCGTACCACAAAACCATCTATGCAAACAATGCTGTAGTTTTTGAATTATAAGAAAGTGACGATATTAACCGGATGACCATATTACCCTCACGTACTACAATATAAAATAAAATTTTCATGTGTTTTGACAAAATGCTGAATAATACCTTTCCTGATGATTGAACTCCTTTAAACAGGCAGAGAAATACGATTAACCAGGCGGCGAACAGACACAAAGCCATGCCTAACCGTATTTGGCCAGTTTCCTCAATCCCCGAGGATAGCCCTAGAACTTGGTTTCTGAAAATTAAAAAATACTACTGTTAAAAGAATAAATGATCCGATAATATATCAAGAAAATGGTTGAGGAGCGGGAAATCCCTTTTAAAAACTTACAATAAAGAAAAGAAAGAAAAAAGAAATGAAATAGAAAAATAAGAGCTACTAATAAATTTTCATACATTATTATGTATAGAATAATAGCGGCCGGATGAAGTTATAATTGCTTGCAGCTACGACAATCCCGAACTAGGCGTGGGTTAACTAACGTGCTAGGTACCTCCTTAGAAGGTTGCTGTGGGTTTTAAACGATGGAGCTGATCCCCTTTCCACCTTGCAACTTGTCTCTTTTGCAATAGACGCACAGTTTTTCATAACTATCAATTTTTGAAAATTTTAAAATGGTGTGTAAATT
This sequence comes from Parnassius glacialis, assembly GCA_033319125.1. Classification (NCBI taxonomy): domain Eukaryota; kingdom Metazoa; phylum Arthropoda; class Insecta; order Lepidoptera; family Papilionidae; genus Parnassius; species Parnassius glacialis. The sequence goes on along the minus strand of JAVANC010000006.1, from coordinate 22,863,795 downwards.
CGATATAACGACCTTTGAAGGGACTGGGCATTTTATGGCGTTACTATTATAACATTATTTACTAATAAAGTATAAAAAATACATAAAATAAAACAAACATTATTATTGATACAAATAACAACGCTTATTGCGTATAATCTGTTGGAACGAAGTTCCTTATCGCACGGTACGAATTTGGCGGATGGGGGCTAGGCGAGAAAAAGTGTAAGATTTTTCAGTCTAACCCCCTTTCTATAGTGCAAGCGAGATGGAATATTATCCATCTCCCTTGCATTTTTTCTTCTTGCCATGAAAGCAATATTATTTTAAATGACGCTTCATTTTAATAGACGCTAGTAATAAATTTATTTGTATTTGTTAATCAATACGTTTATCAATAATAATATACTGTGAAAGGAACTTCGTTTTAACAGAGTGTTCCACGACACTCACGCATGTTTTTATCTTCGTCTGACGTTTTTTGCTGCGGGATCAATTTGGTTATACAAAAAGTATTTTTCTGCATCGAGTGCTTGTTTAATGCTTGGTGGAGGCTCAGAATCATCCGTCTCATCTTGTTTATCCCCATGTTGTTGTTCCTCAGTTTTACTCAAGGGATCCAACATTCCTTCATCTGTAGGTAAAACTGTTGTTGCCAGACTGTCATCTGCTTCATCTTCAGGTCATCTTCACTTTCAAACTCTGGTCCCATTTCTACTTCATCACTCGTAGAACTGATACAAAGTCTAGCATGATGAAAAAAGTGCTGTATAGTTGTTGCCGTCACTTCTTTCCAGGCTTTGGATAAAAATTTAGAAGATTTTCCCTCAGATTCGACCAGTATTTTAGTATCTTATCCCCCATCCGTATTTTACTTCTGACCCTTGAGACTTTTAATCACGCTTTGATCGTTCTTTGATTGTTTGGTGGAGAAAATGCCAACTCTATGTTTTAAAGGTTAGATATAAGAGAGTGAGCAGGGCAGTAGTCGACAAGAAGCAAGATTTTTTCGACCCTTTTATTATGCATGCTACCTTCGCTTTTCTTCTTCAAAAAGTTGACTTGTCATCTAAGCTGATTTGTTAGCTTTTAGGTGACTGGCAATTATTTAATATTTTTAAAACACTGGTGATATTACGATGTGCCTATTACCACCATCTTATGCCACTCATATTAGCAGCTACAAGCACTGTAATACGCTCTTTGGAGAGTTTTCCTCCCACACACTTTTCTCCTTTAAGCTTGGAGCTAGAATGTCCTAAAACTATTAAATGAAACTAATTTTACTGATTTTATCACGTTTAATTTTAACTTTTTAAGTCCCGACGTTTTGGGTGCTGTATAACGCAATAAAATCCGTAAAATTAGTACCATTTCTTTTATTCGTGTGGTTTACTAACAGTCAACTTACACAATAACAATCTTAAATAACAGAAAAGTTTCTTAAGCTAAGTGTAAACAATGAAATATACTGCAATATAACAATAACTTAAGTGGGTTCTGATTTTACAAAATAAATTTAACAATTTTAAAAGAAAAAAAAACTTTATTTATCCGTATGATAAAAAACACAAGCTATTTGCACGAAATTAAGTACTAGTTATACTGTCGACAATCTTTTTACGGAAACTGTAAGCGGAATCAAAGTTTACGTCAACTCTGTGTTTGTAACTATTTAACAGCTTACACAGTCTGGGTAATGGAGAGTTGGAGCCAAGAACGGTTCTGTGGGTTGGTGGTCTCAGTGGTGCTATCGGATAACGCGGATATCTTGAAGACGCGCTAAAATCAAATTAGTTCAGTAACTGTGGGCTGTGGGCAACTAATTCTATTGTTGAGAATTTTATACAAAAACAAGCAGTCTGTTTTAACCTATTTTAACCTATCCGCATATGAGAAATCTCTCTTTGCTTTACCAACTAATCGTGCCAAATGCCACAGAAACCGCTTCTGAATATGCTCAATGCGTAGATTGCGTACCGCAAAGTGACGACGCCAGACAACAGAACAGTACTCGAGTGCGCTACGAACGTAACTATTATTCAGCATTTTTTTTAGTTTTAATCATGGAAATACACTGACGGTTGGCGATGGTATCTCAAGACGCCTAAGCAGACAGACACTTTATTTTGAGAATCACATCACCATCAGAGCACTTGTTTCACAGTTTCCACTAATAGTTCACATGCACAGACACTTAATACACAAAATCGCACCACTTTTACATATCAAAGTCCACTTCAAACCATTATTTAAACAATAATACAGGAGCAGCAAACCGCCGCCGGTCAAGTTCCCGCCAAAACTCCTATTTCGTATGACGAACCCAAGCAGCCTTGAGGCTTTTGAAATATGTTTTCGTAATGAGGTATAAATGTCAGTTTCTTGTCAAAAGTAACCCCTAAACCTTTTATAACCTCGACCTCTTGAATAATATACTCATCTATTTTATAACTAAATGAAATAAGATTTACTTTTCTTGTAAATTTGACGTGTTGACATTTTTTCGGATTTAGTGTCATTCGATTGTCTCTGCACCAATCAATAAGATTTTTCAGATTCCTTTGTAATAATATTGAGTCTTCTATTGAATTTATATGTCTTAAGAGTTTCAGGCCATCGGCATACATAAAAACATAAGAGTTAGTTAAACAGTCTGGGATGTCGTTAATAAAAAAGTTAAAAAGGATAGCGCCAAGATGTGATCCTTGTGGCACACCTGAGGTTATACTAATATTATCACATCGAAACCCGTTGACCACAACGTAAAAAGTCCGATCCTCTAGATATGATGACAACCATGTTAAAAAAGAACCAGCAAACCCATAACATCTTAGTTTATTGAGCAGAAATTTGTGCACGTAGACCTAGATTCAACAAATCCATGCTGAGTGTTTTTAATATAAAGCTTAAGATGATTTTGAATTGTGGGACATACTACAGCCTCAAAAATCTTTGCAAAATTATACAAGATCGAGTTAGGTCTATAGTTGCTAACCAAAAATTCATCATCAGACTTGTATAGCGGTACCACTTTAGCTTCTTTCCATTGTTTAGGAAATATACCATTGCGTAATGATATATTATATATTTAACACAGTGGGGTGACTAATATGGGGGCATACAACGCTATAAAAAATGGTGGAATGTCGTCTAGCCCAGCCCCTTTAGATAGATCCAACCGTTGTAGTTTACTCAGGAGCGTTTTCTCTGTAATCACCGGTACAAAACAGTCTGACAGTAATTATTAATAGCATTTAATTAGAGGTGATATTAGCGTTCACACACGTTGTTACTGCGACAGTTATTATCAATATACGCTAACGAAAAGTTCTTGGTAAACGTACCACATATAGTAGGGCCATCAGATGTAGTAATGATCTCGTTACTCATTGTAACAGGGTAGGACCCTTTTCCCCCACGCTTACTTTTAACGAATGTCCAGAAAAGTTTTGGGTTAGAAATAAGATCCTTTTCCAATTTCTTAATGTAAAAGTTATACCTGTCAATAGCCAAATCTTCACAACGTTTACTTATAATTTCAAGTTCCAATTTGTCGCGCGGGTTTCCATATAACTTATAACGCCATCGAATATTATTCTTTTCTTTCAGCCTACGAATTGAATTACGGTCAAAACATGGTGGGTAACGTCCTTTCTTTCCAAAACATTTATAAGGCACAAATTTGCGTATGGCTTCCCATAAAACATTGTAGAAGACCTTAACCATTTCATTTACATCTGTTAGACGACAAAAGTTTCAGTCCAGTGTAGTTTTGATAAGTAATCTTTGATTGAGTCGTAGTCAGCTTTGTAGAAGTTAATTTTTTTTTGTGTTAATATTATACGGAAGCTTGTTATCTACAGTTAGAGAAAGTACTATATCCAAAGGGGGGTGCTGTTTGTCAATTTTGCTGAGGACATTAGTCGATTTAAAACTGTGCACATCCAAAATAACATTTATATTGTTGGTGATGTTGTTTAATTGGGAAAATGTATGTAAATTTACAAAGTCAACCAGGTTTCTAGCCAAACCAGTTGCCACATAACTACTGCAATTATTGTGAACCATTTGCCAATTAATGTTACTTAGATTAAAATCACCTACAAAAATCTTGGAGAGGTTATTTTCAGAAACTGAATTACAGTTGTCTAGAAAATGTTCAAGTACACTACGACTAACTGGAGGGGGCAAATAAACGGCCCACAATGCTATAATATGATGCACAGACCTAGAAGATGTTACCTCCAAATTTAGCCACAAGTCCGCACATTTACTCTACCAGGATAACATTCTTTTCACTTTTAGTTTATTATTTACGGCGACTCTTATGCCTCCACCCTCCTTTTCTGCCGACTTCCAAAAAGGAGACGGTACTCAATTCGAGTGTATGTTTTTTTTTTTTCGTTTTTTTTTTTATGTGTGTTACCTCATAACTTTGTACTGGGCGAACCGATTTCGATGATTCTTTTTTTATATGAAAGCTGATAGTTCTCGTGTGGTCCCATATGAATTTGATCAAGGTCAGACCAATGGTTATTGAGTTATTCTCAAATAACCTATATTGAAGTCGGCTGTACAAAATTTTTAATTTTAAATTATTGTTGTTATGAAATCCAGCTCTCCCTATCCCTTCTGTAAACCGTATATCTATTATCAAAAAGTTCTTCTGAAAAAATATTTGAGTACAACCATGATTCCACTATAACTATTAAATCGTAATTTTTGCAACAAACTTGTCTATAAAAATTATGAGTTTTCGTTTTTAAACCACGACCATTTTGATAATACAATTTCAAAGTATTGAATTTTATATTTAATGCGTAGTATTCGCGTAAATATAACAAGTCAAGTCCTAAACTTACTCAACAGAGCACTAAAACGAAAATCTATCGAATTAAAAATGAACCAGTTAAATGACCTTAGGTGCATTAGGGGAATACTGACATATTTTGAATTTTGAAGACATTGCGGGATTTATCCATTTTGTTAAATTACTTGGAGTAGGTTTAAATTCGCAAATAAATAATTATAACTGTGTTTGTTTGATTAAATGGAATTGTTATTTATGTAAAGATGTCCCGGATAACATGCTAATATTTTTTATTCTTTTTATTTTTTTACTTGGGGTAATGTCCATTGCGTTCAAAGTGGTGTTTTATTACCATCAGATCTAAGACTCATATTTAATTTTCATTCAGAATTATCCATATCCCAGGATACTTTGAAATATTGGTTAGAACATATTATGTATTCACATTTTTATGCTTCGGAATAACCCCACAATTAAAATGTGTTTCTCAACATTTGCTAACCTACACGCAATGTTTTCTTTTTATAATATATTATAGGAGCAACAGTAAAACAAATATGTAGATACTTATTCAGCAAAGAAGTTTATATTCCTATTAAATCATATCAATTACTAGTTATAAATAACATTACTTACTTTTTAGGAGGTTACAAGGTTTCAGTTTTGCAGTAATTGCAGATAGCTTTAATGTTTTACAAAAAAAAAGTGAATCAACAATCAAAGAAAATTAAAAAAGATAATTTGGTTCCAGTTTTGTTATCAAGCCGAACGTCCACCGCAAACTAAACTAACTTAGCTTATTTTAGCTCGCCAGTTTTTCATACATATGCGTCCACCGCAAAATAATGCCAGCTAAGGTAGTTAAAATAGCTAAAGTAAGTCAAAATAACTTAGTTGTGTAGGCCGATCCGAAACTACGCGAAATAATCTAAGCGCCTCGCACCCCCTTACCTTACCCCTCTGGCGCCTTTCCCTTAGTGTTGATCTGAAACTTCTGAATGTATCGAATTTCTTCATTAGATTTACTAATTTGGGCGGAAAGAAAAATAATTGAAAAATGGCGGGAGAGTGTTTCTTACTTTTTATGGCGGGAGTGTTTCCAACTTTTAACGACAACTGGAGAGATGATGGGTGATTAAGATGGCGTCTAATCATATGTTACTAATAAATATTCATGTCGCTTTGTTAGAATTTAACATATATCGAGATATAGCCATGTTCGTAATTACCACAACGAACCTTAGTATTCTTACCAGATTTCTTAATTATAGATCTTCGGGTAAATTCGACAATCCTAAAAACGCGTGAAATATTACTCTTGCTCATAGCTTTCCTCACTTATCTCATTTACACTCCAACCCCTTTCAGTTTGAAAAAAGTGTGGAAAAAATCCATAAATTGTAAAGAAAATTATATTATAAATTTCTCCGAAACTATAAGGTGGTGAACCTTCTTCATAGGGGAGGTCTGTGGGTTACTTTTTTCCTGACAGATACAACAATTACACGGTCCCGGCAATACAATCTGAAGTATCAATATGGTAGATAAAAATATCCGGGGGATCTACTCAGTGAAATGCTTTCAAAGAGTTGAATTGAATGATTTCAATTCCTTCCTCCTCTTCCATCATCGGACGCTTGACCAGATCCCTTGTTATCGATATACCACGCTTTGAACCAAACTTGATCTTCAACTTCGTAATGCGTACAGTAATAAAAGAGTAGAATAATTTGCTACCCGTCCCAAAGTATAAAGAGAAGTCTTCAATGAGATTAAATTTTCAGTATTTTTTCAAATTTTACAAATAGTAAAAAAATAAGTCTCTAGTAATCAAATACAATTGTTAATTTTTACACTTACGTAAAATATTCTTCAGCGGGAGGTTTTCTTAATACAACCTTGGCGAGGTCAGTAATATTGTGGAGTGCTGCATAACTTTGATTGACACATTGTCTTAAATAATAAGTTCCGTTTATTGCTTCACATTCGTCGGCTTCTTCGTATGAATAACAAACTGGAACAATTTTTTAAGATGATAATTGATATAAACAATAAGACTGAGGTGGAGGGTGATTAGAACTGTGGGTAACAAGCGAGCACACAGTCCACTCGATGGTTAGTGGATGTTGTAGCCCATAAACAACTTGGTCATCCTTGATTAAGAACTAAAATACAGTTGCTTTGTCAACTCAAGGAACAAAGTTGTCAGTAGTATGTAAAAAGAGATTTCAAGTCTCGTCACCCACCGTAAGAAACACAGCAACAATATGCTGCTATTTCATGCTGTTGTTTAGTTCAAGCGTGGTCCTTATCTAGTCGAGCCAACTCGTTCGTTCCTGCTACAGCCATAATATGCTGCAACGTGGTTCTACCACATATAACTAAGCCACCTCAATATAAAGTTACTTTAAATTGACTTAGTTGGTTTTATTTGTTGCGAATTGTATGATTAAATTGTAGGATACAATAATTATAACTTATTTTTTACCAAAAGAGAACGACGAAGAGAGATTGCACGTCTACAGAAATTTGTAAGGCCCATTGTACATATATACAGGGTTATTTTTCAAACAGTAGCAAATTTTTAATTTAAGTTCAAATATATAAATAATGGTATACCGTTATTGCAGTATTTGAAAATACGAGTAAATAAGGGTTCTACTTTTATTTGAAATTATTCCAAATTTAATATGATTGATGGGTAACACGTACGCGTACGCGCGCTGCTGTGTACGATTCTATTCACAACGTTCTTGCCGACTGATCGACCCTTACGAATGTTTGCGTGGGTAGTAAAATAGTAAGCGTTAGATATTTGTGAATGACAATCAGTTAAAATAATACATTATTACGCATTTTGAATTTTAAAAGATAAAAAGGACAGAAGTAGTTTGAGAATCTTTTTATTAATTTTTCTTTACCATTTGCCTACATTACTTATTCTAAACCTTCTGCAGGCCGGTTATTGCAAAATAACCCTGTATAACTGACTATATGATTACAAACTGATTTAAAAATTGGAATATTTAATAAAAAGATGTGTCACTTACATTCAGTGCTCCATTCAGCGTTGCAATTCTGCCAAGGCAATTGATAGAAGATACTCGCGAACGATACAGCCATGTAATAAATAGTCCATGCTATAATCAGATTGTAGTAGAGCATGACTATACTTGAGACGATAACCATGCCGTATCCAAGTCCACGGAACAAAGGACAGAATCTGTTGTAGACTGCAACCGGTCCGAGTGCGGCGTATTGACCAAAAGAAAGCTCCATGAACATTAACGGCAAACCAGCTATTATCAGCATTATCGTAAAAGGAATCAGAAATGCACCTGAAATCAATCAAAGTACATACGTAATTAAAAATTTTAGCAAAAAGTAAAAACTGACTTCAAATTTATAAAAAAAGGAGTTATTTATTTGGTAACTTCAGGCAGAATTTTTTTATATTTATTTTTATATGTATTTTAATTTTATTTATTTGGGACCACCCATGAAGTATAACGTTTTTAATAATCAAATAAAAGAATCGTCAAAATTGGTTCACAATCTGCGAAGATATCGCGTAACATACAAAAAACATGCGTGAGTGTCGTGGAACACTTTGTTGGAACGAAGTTCCTTTCGTAGTATATTATTATTGATAAACGTATTATGAATTATACCCCCGTGTAGTGGAGGGTAAGAATGCCCACTACCTCATATCTTCCCGTGGGTGTCGTAAGAGGCGACAGAGGGAAATTGAGGCAGAAGATGGGCAGCAGCATCTTTCTGTCAACAGCAAAGAACAGTAAAAAAAACTACGGATGCCAACCCACTCGCCAAGCGTGGCAACTATGGCAATATACCCCGCATGATTAAAGTTACGGAGAGACGGACCCCAGTCCCAGGAGTCCCCGCTATTCCTGACTACGGTATCGACCATGGCAACGGCGGGGCAGGGGGAACCTCCGGTGGAGGTTCGGTTGCCATCCAAGACGACTCGACCTGGTAACATATAACGCACGCACCCTGAGGACTGACAAGAAAATCCTAGAGCTGGAAAAAGAGATAGACAATTTGCGCTGGGATATTATAGAATTATCTGAGGTCCGAACAGAGGGGGAGGACATGGTAATCCTCAAATCCGGCAACTTGTTGTATCACCGACCATCTGTACCAAGGAGGTGTCGGATTTATCGTCCACAAGTCCCTCGTTAACAACGTTGTAAAGATTGAGAGTGTGTCGACGAAGGTTGTACCTTGTACTCAGATTCACTAAACGGTAGTCGCTGAAGGTCATACAGGTTTACGCACCAACCTCGACACATCTCGATGAGGAGGTGGAGGAAATGTATGAGGATATATCTAGAGCCATGCATTCCTCTAAAACCCACTATACGGTGTTAATGGGAGACTTCAACGCAAAACTAGGCACAAGAGAGAACGGTGAGCTGAAGGTAGGGAAATTTGGAATTGGGCAACGGAACAAGCCAAGGGTTCCGTTGCCCTATTGCACTCTACACCAGCAGCGATCACCGAATGGTGCGAGGCAAACTGAACCTAAACGTTAAATTGGAGAGATCACGTCTAATGAAGTCCACGCTCCGTCAAAGTCCTGAAACCTTTCAGCTCGAGCTACAAAACCGTTTTTAGTGCCTAGAAGATTGCAATGCAGTGGACGATATGAATGACAAGCTCGTGGAAAGTGTTTACACGGTCGAAGCTAAGTTTTGCAAGACCCACCGCAGAAGAACACAAAAACTCTCCGATCACACTCTTAATCTCATGACTGTTAGACGAGAAATGAAGCTGCAATCGTTAGTAGAGTTGACAGCATACAGGCAACTGAACAGACAGATCTCCAAATGCATGCCGTGGGACTTACGCAACTTTAATACTGGAACCAGGGCTCCAGTCTTTGCTAGAGATCTGTCTGCCAGAAAGAGCCAACCGTTGAAGCTGAAGACCGAGTGTGGCAGTTTTCTTCTTTTTTTTTATATTTATTTACCTTCTGAGCTGCATCTATGTGCTGTTTTCGGGAGTCGTTACGAAACGCCTCGCATGCAGACTCGACACCTTCCAGCCCCCCCCCCCCACCGATTTCCGAAAAGGCTTTAGCACCATAGAACACATACACTCTTCGGCAAATTATACAGAAGTCCGAGTAGTACAATTTGCCACTAGGTCTGGATATGTGGACTATGAGAAAGCCTTTGATTCCGTCGAAATTTGCGGCAAACATAATCAAATTACACAAACTAATTTCATTTTTTCGTTTAAATCTACACTACTATTATAAAGAGGAAAGATTTGTTTGTTTTTTTGTTTGAATTGAATAGGCTCCGAAACTACTGGACCGATTTGAAAAATTCTTTCAGCATTAGAATTCTACATTATCCCTGATGAACATAGGCTATATAATATTTTCAAAAAAGTTAGGGATCCGTATGAAAACTTCGTTAATGTAACTCAAGGTGTGAAAAAAAAAGCCAAAAAGAATCCTTATATTGCGTACGCTGCGGAAACTATTGATAATAGAGCAAAGTGATGTACTACAGTTTTATAGAGGATATCAATACCTACAAAAAAGTCTGCGGTAGCATAAGTTTAACTATTACAGTTATGTCACAATAACTACTTTTTCATGTTAAAATGTGAAATAGTAACGCCGGTACCAACTAGGCCACATTATTCGTATCAGTAATTTTAGTAACATATTTCACTTTTTAAATCTTTGTTAATTCAGCAACCGTCCATCGTGATGTTACTCTCGAAGTTCGCATGTCGCAAGGTGCATACGCGTGATATACGCGGGTAAAACCGCGGGGCACAGCTAGTGTTTAAAATAAGTTGATACGACACGATTTAAACAACACAACAGGCTGGTATATTATGTCAATTTTAGTTCCCGGTACAAACAATGTTGGCGCTTAAAATCGACACAAACATTTTGTAGGGAATAGCTAGTCCAGCGTACTTGTATATTATGTATACCTAGTATAGAGGTCAGTAAAACTATAAGCATCCGGTACTCGCGTACGGGGGTGGCGGGATGGGGAGAGTTCAGGGAAAACTCCTACCCTTCCCCACTTGCTGAAATGAATAGTTTATGAGTAATAATTTTTTTTTGTAAAATCATAACCTCACTTTTTTACACAGGAATATCGACTCAAGTTATTTTCAAACGGCTTCGGCGCTGCAGCCCTTCGCCCTTGCGTAGCAAATCACAGGCGCCAATGCTCACCTCCGCAGCTTCGACTTATCGGTCGCTTTATGCGACCAGCCTCAGTCACTGCGGCTCAAACAGGTGCCTGCGATTAGCTACAGCGGGTGGGGGCTGCTCTCCCTCCACGCCTACGGCTTTACAAAAACACTCTAGGGCAGACAAGGTGACGTGGAGTCGGGGCATTTGATTCACAGATTCGACCTATGTTATCTGTAAAGTCAGGTTGCCCTAAACTCTGCTATGATAGTTGTAAATGAAACAATGTAATGTGAATTGTTATAATTTTTTTCTGTAAACCCTCTTGACTGCTCTCCATGACTCAATTGGTTGTGTATGAATCCATTTTCAGCCACAAATGGATTGTTTGGGTTCGAGTAATTAACTTTTTTGTGGGTGACCCGTTTCGTTATAACAATTTTTAGTCAGTGAAATTTATTTTTATCGTAATTAATTCAAAACACATTTCCGAAATTAGTAAAGAGTGAAAAAGGTTCAAGCTTAACCCTGACAAACCTCCTAAAGTGAAAACATAATTAAAATCAAATACTCGACGTCTACTTCTTAATACTAAGTAGACCAAATTGACATATTTGCACTTCGTTATAAGCAATTTTTAGTGAAATTTATTTATGTCGTAATTAATTCAAAACGCATTTCCGACAACCAAAAGCAATGTAAAAGGTTCAAGCTTAACCCTGACAAGTCTCCTAAACTGAAAACATTATTAAAATCACGTACCGGACGTCTATAGCCAACCCTAGAGGCTAGAGGTCAGTGCGTGTAGTGCACAAACGCCTTTGACAGGCGCCCTTTGTTTGTAACAGTTACAGAAGAAATAGCTCAAAAACGTAAAATTCGAATGAAATATTTTTCAGTTGTGCATTCAATTCATTCAATATTGCATTCTAATCGAAGAGCGATTATATACCCTTTGACTGCAATGCATTCGATTTGCTTTATGGAAACAGTAAAATATACTCATTAGTTAAGCTGTTTATGCAACATGATTAAAATAATGTATCCATTAGCGCTCATCGAGTTATATGTACTACGTACCAGAGAATCCATTACAAACCAAAATTGTGTCCTACTCTATCTCTTCGCGCATGCGCGAAGACTTTAATTTGATATAAAATAAGATAGCTTAAGAGCCAGTGAGCGGCAGACTTACGGTATTTCAATAAGCTTCACTTTTTTTCCAGTTAATCCCCTATACCTGAGGTACATGAAATGGGGACTCTTTAGTTTGATCGGCGCGGCGGTCGATATAGACACGCTCAGGTGTTAAAGGTGTAAAAAAATGACCCAAAAAAACGTGATAGCAATAAGTCTGCCGCTTTGACATCTTGAAATATTTAATGAAAGTTACCGAAAAATAACATTGGCAGACACCTATGACGGTTTCAAGGTCATGGCAGACAGGTTGAAAAGTACAATTTTTTATTAATAATTTACGTTATTTTAATAAAGCTGCAATTTATATACCTAGTCAGGTCATAAATTCTGTCACATGTTTAATATAAAATAATTGAAACAAGTTTATTCATAATGTAACCATTTATATACCAAAATGAATTTAACAAAACATAGATTCTTACGACACTAAATTTTATTCAAAATGACCTCCGTGATTTTGAATACAGGCCTTCCAATCTGCGCGGCCAGTCGCCTATCGCAGCACGAACGAGGTCCATGTCAATATCGGCGGCTGCCTTAATCAAGGATGTCTTGAGTGGCTCCAAATTGGGATGAGGCTTTGAGCACGCCTTTTCCTCCAAGTGTTGCCATATCTTGTAATCTAACGGATTCAAATCTGGACTGGAGGAGGGCCAGTCTTCGTGCCGGATGAAGTCGATTTCACGCGCCGCCATCCAGTCTTGTGTGCTCTTCGCTCTATGAGCTGGCGCCGAATCTTGTTGGAATACTCAGTGCCTGTTATTGAACATGGTATGAGAAACAGGTTCCACAAGGTTCGTCAGGAATGTATTTTGATACACAACTGCATTAGTTTTTACACCTTTTTCACAAAAATGTACCTCTGTTAAGCCCCAATAAGAAACTCCCAACCATACCATGAGCGAGGATGGAAAATGACCTCGTTGGACACGCGAAATACGGTTGCTCGCTTCTTTACTACTGTGTGCGTACACCTTATCATTTTGTTTGTTGTAGCTCTCTTCTACGGTAAAATTTTTTTCATCCGAAAAATGAATTTCCCGATATTTTTTTCCCGCGTACCGCTTCAAAAAAGCGCGGCATCTCTTCAGTCTCAGGTCCATTAGACGAGCATTCAAACGATGTCCTGTTTTTCTTCGATATGCCCGAATCCCTAAGTCTTCATTTAACACCCTTTACATCGTGGTTCTGCTTAACCCCATCTGAAGGGCCAACAGTTTCTGCTTACGTTTGGGATTTCTTCGAATTCGCGCCTTCACAGATTTTATCACTGCTGGAGTCCTAACAGACCGAGGGCGACCACTTCTTGACCTGTCATCTACACTAGTCTTCATTGTATCGTTTGATGGTACGATAAACGAATCTTTTGGTTATATTCAAAATTTTCAGTATGTCAAAAATTTGAATTGACGCGTAACCGCAACGATGCAACGCAATAACTGCAACACGGTCTTCTTTAAGCGTCCACTCCATATTTAAAAATGAGTAAAATTCTAAAAAGTATACAGATTTATTTTTATGAACAATTGGAAATTCGAATTCAATAAACTTTTTTGTGGCCAGCATTCTAAAAGAAAAGTTTTTACTGTGTGACAATACTTATGACCTGACTATGTATATTGTTGATAATATTATTTGACATGACAGACACATATTGTGGTTGGATCACCCAGGCAGACAACAAACTTCTGGGGCGCCCATAAGCGCGTACTATAATAGCGCTCGTTCTAATCCAGTCTTTTTCTTTCTAGTTTTGTACACTTTGATACGGATATCATAATAATCATTCTTGGTAACATGTTACATTTAAAAAATAGCTCTTCTCAAGTATGGATTCTGACGGGAACAGGAAATAATGAACGATTCATAAATATTTCAAAAATTTATGAGCAACGTGATGATTTATTGAGTGAAAGTTTGCTTGGTTTCTATGCATTTACGGGCTGTGATTATAATCCACGTTTTTTTTTAATAAGGGGAACAAACGACCCATTATCTTACTACAGAAAACTCAGGCATACCAAGAACGCTTCGCAGCTTTTGGTGACAGTATTAGCTGAGAACCAAAAACAACAGCTTTTTAATGTTGTCCAAAAGTTTTGATGGAAGCTCTTTACCACCGTGTAAACGTGAGCTGTATCAGCAATTTATACGTGCGCATTATATTTACTATATATATATATATATATATATATCTTTATATATAAAAAGTACGTGTCACGTTGTTTGTCCGCGATGGACTCCTAAACTACTGAACTGATTTCAATGAAATTTTTGGTCAATGTGCAGTTTGGTCCAACTTAAAAGATAGGATAGCTTACATCTCAATTTATAGTCGCAATACAACATTATTTTATTGAAAATTATTTGTCTATTATTTGACAGTCACAATTATCTGTTAGCTCCAAACGATTCTGTCAGATGACGATATCTGTTGACTGGATTGAGTAAATATTTAATAGATGGCGCTATGTTAAAAATATAAACGTTTAATATAAGCTACAATCGGCTACAATTTAGTAGTATAACCACCACGTGTTGCTGTAAGTATTCAACAGATAGAACCGATTTCAAAAAAATTTTGCAGACTGTGTGCAGTTTGGTCCAACTTGAGAGATAGGATAGTTTTTATCCCGATAAGTGACCCTCAGTTTTTTTATTGCTAATTTCAGGAGTTTTTTTTGGGAAAGCAAATGGTCGTTCGGAAAGGGCAGAACAACGTCTGCCTGGTCAGCTAGTATATATATATATATATATATATATATATATATATATATATATATATATATAATATGAGGAAGAATGACAATATCCGCAGTAGAACCAGAGTAATCGACATAGCCCAACGGATTAGTAAGCTGACGTGGCAGTGGGCCGGCCATATAGCTCAAAGAACCGACAACCGATGGGGAAGAATGGTTCTTGAGTGGCAGCCTTGTACCGGTAGGCGAAGTGTAGAGCGACCCCGCACGAGATGGAGTGACGGCCTGGTAAGACATGCAGGAAGTCGATTATTTAATATATAGCATTGGGAAAAATGCTCACTAAAAATATCCAGTATAATTAGATCCACTGGAGCGCGGCTGGATTGAAGAAAATTATACGTATATATATTTAAATGGTTTGACGGAGATCAGTAGCTCAGTTTTATGAACGAATTAGTCGCAGATCTACCAGGTAATTTTCTTTTATAAGAATTTATACTTTGAAATTATTTATTTTTATATTATTGGCTTGATTTACAAATTGAAACTTATTATTTGCAAAAATTATAACGTCTGATGGTGGGAATGTAGATTTCGATGGAATTGATGCATCTGACGATGAACCTGAAGGCTACAACTCCGATAGCCAAGAATAATATGATTTGAATATTCTTAAAATTATTGAGTTTTTAATAAAATGCGTAGAGTAAACATTTTCATGAATAAATTGATATTATTATGACATCATAACATTAAAACATAAAAAATAAATATTACTATTGTATGCTTATTCGACATTTATTTATTTTCTAAGACGTAATAATTATTAATTGCAATCAATATGAAACGATCGTATTTACTTTCAATTAATATAATGATTGTTTTTAAATTGATCTAACGACTGTATTAGAGCGAGCGCTATTATAGTAAACTTTTGGACAACATTAAAAAACTGTTGTTTTTGGTTCTCAGCTAAATTACTGTCACTAAAAGTTGCGAAGCGTTCTTGGTATGCCTGAGTTTTCTGTAGTAAGGTAATGGGTCGTTTTTTCCCTTATTAAGTGGCGAAGCTTGCGAAGTCACTTATTGATTTCACGATGTCTGTCCGTCTGTCCGTCTGTCCGTCTGTCCGTCTGTCTGTCTGTCCGTCCGTCTGTCCGTCTGTCCCACGATTATCCCGAGAACGGTTTCGAATTTTCAAATTCTGTTTTCAGCAATCGATTACTGATCACCCAGGCATCTGAACCTCCTATTTTGAAACTGATTGCTCAACGGCAACCGTTAGAAACCGCTACAAAGCTGATTGCTTCGCCACTTTGCTATGCTGTTAGCTTGCTAGGTTTATTTAAAAAAAAACCTGGATTATAATCACAGCCCGTAAATGCATAGAAACCAAGCAAACTTTCACTCAATAAATCACCATGTTGCTCATAAATTTTTGAAATATTTATGAATCGTTCATTATTTCCTGTTCCCGTCAGAATCCATATTTGAGAAGAGCTATTTTTTAAATGTAACATGTTACCAAGCATGATTATTATGATATCCGTATCAGAGCGTGCAAAACTAGAAAAAAAAAGACTGGATTAGAACGAGCGCTATTATAGTACGCGCTTATGGGCGCCCCAGAAGTTTGTTGTCTGCCTGGGTGATACAACCACAATATGTCTGCCATGAAAATTATACATGTCAAATAACATTATCAACAATATATATAAATTGCAGCTTTATTGAAATAACGTAAATTATTAATAAAAAATTGTACATTTCAACCTGTCTGCCATGACCCTGAAATCGTCATAGGTGTCTGCCAATGTTATTTTTCGGTAACTTTCATTAAATATTTGAAGATGTCAAAGCGGCAGACTTATTGCTATCACGTTTTTTTGGGTCATTTTTTTACACCTTTAACACCTGAGCGTGTCTGTATCGACCGCCGGTCAAACTAAAGAGTCCCCATTTCATGTAGGCTCAGGTATAGGGAATTAACTGAAAAAAAAAGTGAAGCTTATTGAAATACCGTAAGTCTGCCGCTCACTGGCTCTTAAGCTAAGATATTAATATAAAATAAATATAAGAATTTAATATAAAATATCTTAATTTAATCTAAACAAACATATTTCTAAATAAAATGTAATAATAATTAATTTATGGAATTCACAAATCTTCAATTTACGCAATATTTAGTTTGTACGGATTGCAGTACAATTCAGTTGAACATAGTCAATGTTCGGAATGGCTCCTCTAGTACGTAGCTACGTAGTACATATAACTCAATGTTAGCGCTACTGACTCATTACGCAATAAGATACTAATACTTATCTGCAACCGTTACCCGAAAAATTTTATAGTGGCGGATTTACACATTTGCCGCCAGTAGGCTATTCTAATTTTGCCGTCCCTACCGATCTTTTACAATTCGGTGCCCTAGTTCACAATCATATTCATTACAATTTTTTGTCAATGAAATTGTAATTTAATGACTTTAGGTAGTTTAGTTTACGACAGGCTGTTTTCTGCAACTCCACATCTAAGCGCGTATTTTGCGTGTGGGCAGGAATGATGTATTTATTCGAGGTATGAAATCTCCCCGAAGAAGTTCAACAGTCCTTTGATGTTGCAAGTAACTTCGGGGAATGAACCCGGCATGCCGAGATGTTGCCTTTAGGTAGATCTTAGGTAATTTTTCAGCCATTTTAAGTAAGAAAAGCGAGAAGCTTTTCTTACTTAAAATTAATCATCATCATCATCATTACAGCCTTTCATAAGTCCACTGCTGAACATAGGCCTCCCCCAAGGAATACCACAAAGCACGATCCTGAGCTACCTGCATCCATCGACTTCCTGCATTTCTTACCAGGTCATCACTCTATCTCGTGGGGGGGTCGCCCTACACTTCGCCTACCGGTACGAGGCTGCCACTCAAGAACATTTCTTCCCCATCAGTTGTCGGTTCTTCGAGCTATATGGCCGGCCCACTGCCACTTCAGCTTACTAATCCGTTGGGCTATGTCAGTTACTCTGGTTCTACTGCGGATATCCTCATTTCTAAGTTTATCACGCAGAGAAACTCCGAGCATAGCCCTCTCCATAGCTCGCTGAGCGACCTTGAGCTTCCTCATACGGCCAGCAGTGAAGGACCACGTCTCAGATCCGTAAGTCATCACTGGCAACACGCACTGGTTGTACAATTTCGTTTTAAGGTTTTGAGGTATGTCTGACGAGAAGATGTGTCGTAGTTTCCCGAACGCTGCCCAGCCGAGTTGAATCCGTCGATTGACCTCTCGGTCGAAGTTGGACTTACCTAGTCGGACTATTTGTCCCAGGTAAACATACTCGTCAACAACTTCGAGCTTTGTGCTCCCAACAACTACCGCCATAGGTGTGACATGGACATTAAACATAATCTTTGTTTTGTCCAAGTTCATCTTAAGACCTATCCGTTGGGAGACACTATTGAGGTCATTGAGCATGGTGCTTAGGTCCTCCAGCGATTCTGCCATAAGGACTATATCGTCGGCAAATCGAAGGTGAATGATGTACTCGCCATTGATGTTAATACCGTATCCTTTCCAGTCCAGAAGCTTGAAAACGTCTTCCAATGCAGCGGTGAAGAGTTTCGGGGATATAACGTCACCCTGTCTTACACCTCTCTGCAATTGGATAGGTTTCGTACTCTGGTTCTGTACTCGGATAGCCATCGTAGCTCTACTGTACAAGCACATCAGCACTTCGATATACCGACAGTCAACTTGGCACCGCTGAAGGGACTGCAGCACCGCCCAAATTTCGACGAAATCAAAGGCTTTCTCATAGTCCACATACGCCAGACATATTGGCTTTAAAATGAAACCCCCGAAAAGTTGGTCAGTGGTGTACATAAATCCTTGTGGACTGCTATATGTTTAGGTAAACATTTTGAAAATTCTGGTTCCGCAGGAATGGAGATAAAATTTTCAATGATCCAGAATCTGCTTTCATCAAAATTCTTTCAGAAGAAAGGTGACATTGAAAATGTATGAATTCTTCATGAATTTTCATTCTGGTCTCTAAACCATTAGGATACATTTCTTTCAAGAAAATAGCTTTTTTTGGTCATTGTAGAAGCGTGCTCGTCGCGACCCCTGCCAGCCCTTTTCAGGGCTGCAATTCTACTCAGCTGCGCACCCATGCCAACGAGGGTTAGGGCGTCCCCCCAAGGCGACGCACACCAGCTAGTCTCCGTTGGTGTGGAATGCAGCGCGCAATGCGGCGATGGGGACCGCCACCCGTCACGCACAGCCCGACACGGCGGAAGGTGGAGGACAGAGTGCAGAGTTGGCACGTGGAATGTTAGAGGAGGCATGAAAGATAAGATGAATGAGTTGATTGAAATAATGAAAGAAAGAGAATTAGATGTCGTGTGTATGTCGGAGACAAAACGGAAGGGCAGTGGTACTGAAGAGCTCCCTGGCGGGGCGTTAGCTCTATGGTCCGGAGTCCCGGAGAGCGAGAGCGCCCGCCAGGGAGTGGGGGTGCTGCTGTCGTCTCGGTTGGTCGATGTTATGACTGAATATAAGGTTGTGAACTCAAGACTTCTCTGGGTTCGCTTTAAATTGGGACTGACGAAGTTATTCCTTTTGGCTGTTTATGCGCCGGTAGCTTCGTCGTCCAGGGCTGAGCTGGAGGAGTTTTGGGAGAATGTAAGAGAAGTTCTAGATTTGGCTAGGGGAAACGAAAGAATTGTTGTGTGTGGTGATTTGAATGGATGGGTTGGTACCGCTCGACCAGGGTACGAGTCGGTGCTTGGAAAGTTTGGCGATAAAAGGGTTAATGATGCTGGCAAGCTTATACTGGCGGTATGCAAGGAAAAGGGTCTTCTTGTGACAAACACTATGTTTAATCACAAGAAAATCCATATGTATACTAGAGAAAGAAAGAATGAGAGAAGTATGATCGATTTGTTTCTGGTGGATGACCGACTGCGAAAATAGGTGATGGATACGCGAGTGTTCAGGGGTGCTGACCTGGGAACGGATCACTATCTAGTGATTACTAGATTTAGGGGTCTGTTCGCGGGTTGGCGCTACCGGACGGCGGTAACAGAACCACAGTCGGTCTGTCGCATCCGAAGCTGGAAGCTTCAGGAAGCGGATACTAGGGACAAATATCATGCGAGGGTAGCCGAAAAGCTTCACACCATCGATGGCAGAAATGAATGTGTGGAAAGAACATGGTAGAACCTTAGGGATGGAATGGTAAGTGCAGCGGAAGAAGTGTGTGGAACGATTAAAAGAGGCAGTAGTAAAAGAAGAGATGCATGGTGGAATGATGAAGTGAAAGAAGCTGTAAAGAAGAAGAAGAAAGCATGGTTAGACTACTTGGCCTCTAGTAATGATAAGGATATGAGAGAGAAGATGAAAGAAAGATATAAGCTGCAGAAAGTTCACACGAAAGCATTGATTGAGGAAATGCGTGAAAGGTGTAGAATGGAAGCGGACGAAAGGTTGTCGCACAACTTTAAGAAGAACTCCAAACTCTTCTGGAAAGAGGTTGGAAGGACCCGAAGTGGTGCGACGGCCTTAAGAATGAACAAAGTGCTTTCGAGAACTAATGACGTCCTCACAGAAAAATCGGACGTCATGCAGCGATGGAGCGAATTTTATAGAGAAATGTATGCGTGTGATGATCTTAGTGAGGGATCCGGGGATGACGCCGTGACTGGTACGCCAGACCTGGACCTCGATAACACTGAGGTCATCAGTATGAAAGAGATTGAACGTGCGATTCGAAGTTTGAAATGTGGTAAGGCTGCGGGACTAGACAGAGTTACTGCTGAAATGGTCAAGTATGGTGGGCCTCGCGTCTGGGACAGCTTTCATCTCCTGTGCAATTTGTGCTGGCGGACGGGGGATGTCCCGGATGATTGGCGATCCGCAGTCATTGTGCCTTTATATAAAGGTAAAGGTTCACATTTTGACTGCGGGTGCTATCGGGCCATCAGCTTGACCAGTTTAGCAAGTAAAGTTTACTCGAAGGTTTTGACACGTAGGATGCAAGAGAAATCGGAAAGATTTCTATGGGAGGCACAATGCGGATTTAGACCTGGAAGAGGATGCACGGATCAAATGTTTTCTCTACGCATGATCACGGAAAAGCTTCTGGCTGCTAACCAGAAGATTTTCTGTGCTTTTGTGGATCTTGAGAAAGCATTTGATAAGGTTGTAAGGAAGAAAATGTGGGAACTGTTGCCGGGGTACGGTGTGGATGGTCGATTGCTAAGGGCTGTGCAGTCACTTTACTGTAACTGTAAAGCCTGTGTGCGGGTAGGGCATGACCTGTCACCCATGTTTAGCGTCCAAACGGGCGTGAAACAGGGTTGTGTTATGTCTTCCTGGCTGTTCATACTGTACCTCGACAGCTGTTTACAGAAGCTGAAAGATAGCTGTTTGGGTGTGAAATTGGGTGACATAAAAGTAAATTGTCTGCTGTATGCTGATGATGCAGTGCTTATTGCACCATCAGAGGCAGAACTGCAGGCATTAGTCACGTGTATGAAAGAGGAATGTGAAATTAAAGGTCTCCGTTTGAATGCTAATAAAACTAAGGTTCTGGTATTTGAAAGGGACGAAGAGAGAACGAAGTGTGAAATATGGGTAAATAAGGAATGTCTAGAACAGGTAAATGAAATTGTATACTTGGGGAGTGCTTTTAGCCGGGATGGAAGATGTGATTTAGATGTGGACAGGCGTGTCGCTGCCAGGAACAAAGTCAATGGTGCCCTGACTGTGTTAGTCAAAAGGCAAGGCGTAGTGAAGAGTGCACGCCTTGCAATACATAACGCAGTGTTGGTACCGACTTTGTTATATGGCAGCGAAACCTGGGTATGCCAGAAGAAGCATAAAAGCAAGTTGAATGCAGTGGAGATGCGATCTCTTCGTAAAATGTGCGGCGTCACCATGGCCGACCGAAAGCGAAGCGAAGAGATTCGCAATATGGCAGGTTTGAAAGATGACCTTATCACAAAAATTGATAAGGGCGTGCTTCGATGGTTTGGGCACGTTGAGCGAATGAGTGAAGACCGAATGGCGAAGAAAATATATAGCGCGAAAGTTAATATTAAAAGGTGTCGAGGTAGACCGAGACTAACTTTCGAAGACCATGTGAGCAAACTGCTCGAAGAGGGGAGGGTCAAGAGTACTCGGATACCTAGACGTGCATGTATGAAGAAGATAATGAATCTGAAAGAAGCGAAAGAGGTATGTAAGGATCGTGACACTTGGCGATCTGTTCTCTCTGGCTACCCCGTCAGGGATTGTGCGTGAAGATAAGTTAAGTATAAGCTTTTTTTGGTGCTTGGCTGTGAATTTTAGCCATTATACACACACCAGACATGTTTGCGGCATTATCATACTACGGCAAGAACCCTCTTCAGAACGTTTTTCTAATAAGTGATTTTCCAAAAAATTGTGCCGGAGAAATATTAGTACGTATTAGAAAATCGCACCAGGATTCAACTGAGATAGCTTTTCTTTTGGTTTTGAAGTAAATACATCTATCTGTTTTGAATTCAGTGCCAACACGCAGCGTACGCCTTCAACAGTACGATCCTGCTGCGGCTGCCACGGAGGCCGCGCCTCGCTCGTTCAGTCAATTCATCTGCATTACCATAGATATACTACTTAGGGCAGGCATTTCGATCAAACACACTTAGCGATCGGTCATGTGACTCGTTTCCGCGCCACAACCAAACGCAAATTGTAGGAAAATTTATCAACCAAGTGAAAAATGAAAATGTTTTAGCCCCAAATTCGCCGCCCCTAAAATCTGCCGCCCTAGGCTCCAGCCTACTCAGCCTGCTGGTAAATCCGCCACTGTGTACTGGTATGTGATCGTTTATTATTTACTTATTTATTTATCAGATAGGTATATATTTGCTTAAAACATGGACATGTAAGGATGGTACAATTCTTAAAGCACGACATGATTGCTATGTAAATGAAATGTGTAAAGGAAATTTTCATCTCCAATACAATACAATCAGACTAACTAAAAAATATGAAATCATGAATAAAATAATTTAAAATTAAAAATTTTGTACAGTCGACTACTGTATAAGCGACTTCAATATAGGTTATTTAAGAATAACTCAATAACCATTGGTCTGACCTTGATCAAATTCATATGGGACCACACGAGAACTATCAGCTTTCATATAAAAAAAGAATCATCGAAATCGGTTCGCCCAGTACAAAGTTATGAGGTAACACACATAAAACAAAAACATACACTCGAATTGAGTACCGTCTCCTTTTTGAAAGTCGGCAGAAAAGATAATTAGTGCATTAAAAAAAATATTAATTACATTTAATAAATAGGTCCCTGATATCATGAAATCGATTTTCATTGAGATAAGCCAACAATTTGTTTGTAAAAAAAATATTATTATGCGAATTTATGCCATTTGGTATTTTATTATAAATTCGAATACACATGGTTTAACAGCATAAACTATGTTTCTTTGATCGCTGTAAGTGATGACCTAATACAAGGCTATTTGCATTACTTTTTTTCTTAAGTTTAATCATAATATACCTTTGCAAGATTGTTACGTTGCAAGTATATTGTTATGAACATTACAAAATATTTGCAATATTACAATCTTTAACATTACATTATGTTTGTTGTTGTACTCGTATTTACATTTGTAATGGAGTATAAATATTTGTTACCTTAGAATTTATTTAACTACTAGCTGTGCCCCGCGGTTTCACCCGCGTCATCACGTGTTGGAGGTGCGCGACATGACCTAGTTCAAGCATTTTATAATTGCAATTAAATATTTTATTTGATAGCAATGGATGGAAGAATTGATTAATGGAGTACTTTTATCTGTCGGCATATTATGTATCATGTAGAGCGAAGTTAAGTTTTATCCACTATCCCTCCCCCTCCCGGTTTAGCAGTTCTCGCAGTTCTCATCGGGCGGCTAAGGTTTATGTGTCGTTCGCGCGCCCAGCCAAGTATTGAATTATTTTAATTTTACATTATCTCTTAAACTATGCGTCCAAATAACATGGTATAAAGAACAAAGTTTATCTTTATAAAATTGTCTTGATGATGAAGTAACTTTCGTTCGTAAGGATAAATAAGCCATGCCTAATAATAACGATCATAAATCACTTTATTAATTTTCAATATTTTTTGTCATAAAATACCTAATTATGGCTTATGTATATCAAATAGACATATGGTATCGCGGACTTTTTTTAGACGGAGTAAAGATCTATATTTTTCTAGAACATCGTATTTACGTATCCCTGACGATAACACCAGCGTACGCGGATAAATAATTTCGGGAGTGCTTTTTCTTCTGACTTGCTTAACAAATATCCATATTTTAGGCTAGCTGAGTAATAAAGCTTAATGCTAGTTAGCCTATACTATTTCACGTGAATCTGGCTATAATATACAATAAGAATTTTTCAAATCGGAGTGGTAGTTCCAGAGATTAGCGCGTTTAAACAAACAAAAAAACAAAAAAACTCTTCCGCTTTATTATATTAGTATAGATTTAGTTAGTGTTTGCATCCCGGGACGTTGATGCGTCCGCCCAGGCCAGGTAGCATTACTACTTATAGCTTGATACAATTTTACAGAACTGATCAAACCATGGCTGGGATATACCTATGATGGGCACCACAGACGATGGAATTAAAAATTCCATTCCCTGAAGTACCACATCATGAGAGACAGAATCAGCAACGACCTTGGGATCATCCGGCGAGAAACCAACCCGCCCTAATGGGTAGGATCCAAAAAAGACCGCATCATATCCTAATCGACCGACCTATACTGTCATAAACGGCGCCAGCCTGCATAACGCAACCGCGTTGTTGGCTTATGTGGCTGCATACTCCGGATGAGACAATGGTCCGAGGAGCCAAGAGGTCAGCAGAAAGTCCAACAGAGAAGTTGCATGATCCTCGACATCTGGGATCCGCGTAAGCGAAGTAACCAGTTGTTTCAGATCATATGCCAAGACAAAGTCATAAACAGATCTCCCTTCACGATCAGTTAAACAGGAACCAAGCTATTCAGCGTGGTGTGCGTTAAAATCACCAATGGGACCTGTTGTAGCACGGAGACTGCGGCCATTTGGATGTGGTCCACGTCGACATGGACCTATAGTTGCCTTCAAGACTGCAGAGACGTCAAGAATAGTTATTCTCTCTAACGTATACGCAAACTCCAGCCCGAGGCACAAAGAAGTGTTCCAAATTACATGGTAGAGCCATGCTGCAGCTATATTACTGGTATAATTGTAGCACGAATGGGTCGGCTCGACCGGGGAAGGGCCACGCTCTCACAGAATACCAGCGTAAAACAGCAGCTTAACGCTGCTGTGTTTCGTATGGTGAGTGTAGAGTACCGGAGACCTTTTTTACTGGAAACGAGGCACTCCATCTTAGTCCTCACGGGTGGCAACGCATCTGCATTTTGATTCGTAATCGAGGATGGATGTAGATGTCTATGGGCCACAGCAACCACTTACCAACAGGTGGACTGTGTGCTCAATTGTCACCCTTATCCTATAAAAAAAATTGTTTTAGAGAGAGGATATCCGCGCCTCGGTCAGAAAGATCAAGGCTAGCTTCACCTTTTCGAAATGGTAATGGACGGCGTTAAGGTTAGAGTGAAGTCCCCTGATGTTGCAGAAATTCACTGATAGCGTAGCAGGGGTCGCCTTTGTCCTGTTGGTCTTCTTGCCCCGAGCAGTGTTAAAGTCGAGCGGAATATTGATCCCCCCCCCCCTCCCCCGAATACGTGGGGTAGCCTGAACACTCACGCTTAGAAAGAGTAGGAAAGCTTGGGTGTGGTGCTCAGCGAGCTTCATTACCAGGGATGCTGGTAGCATTCTGGGGTAATGTCTTAATTAATTCCGCTACTATATTAAGGGGGGCAAGCACTTACCAGGCGAAACGCAGAAGTAAAACTTCTACTTCGCCCTGGTATTATTTGAGGTCAAGGTACCTCTCGTGATTGTACGACTGAAAAATACATAATACAAATGCAGGGAAGGAAGCGCTAAATTCTAAAAAGCTTATTATATAAGTTGTAAGAATATACAGGTATGTATATTTTCCAACTTTTATATAAGGCAAAATTCGAATAATACTGTTCGTGTTTCGTATACTTAAGGCGAAAATAGCGCTTAGCGTAGTTTTTGCATAAAGAATTTTCTCGAGAAGAGATCCGCTTATTTTGTGAAATGAGACAGACAGTAAACGGAGTGACAAAAGACTGTAGAACAAAAAACAGATATGAGAAACCATAATGGAAGTAAATGTCCATGATTATTTAAGGGACAGTATCCTAACAAAATGTGGACCAAGCAGAGTGTGGACCGCGAACTCAAAAGGTCGTGGATTCGAATCCGCGGTTCGACTACTGTCGTGAACCACACCTATCCCAAGCATTTTAAACTGACCAGGAGTGGTTAAGGGAATATTAGTAATATTAATAACATTGCTAATTTTTATTTAAATGATTATTTGTGAATTACCACAATTCGTAATAAAGCTTAGAAATAATATGTACCTAGCTTATTAATAAGTTAGAATAAAATAAGTATAAAGATTGATGAGAGGTCAATGTCGCCCATTCTGATATTTTTTAAACAGCGAATTGAAACAGTTCGATTTCAAAGCCATAACTTCGAAAGATTTTTTGTTTTTAATTTCTCAGACATGTAGATTACTGAATACCTATTTAGATATTATACACACAAAACTCATAACCGGTCAAGACCACTGCCCTTAGTCAAAAACTGTTTTGACTGATTTTTGTAGCCAAAAGTGGTTCTGACCAACGTTCTTAGTCAAAAGTGGTGTTGTTTTTTTTTTATAGAATAGCCACCCTAAAGCCGCCTACATTATAATGATATAAAATATAATACTGAAGAAATTGAACTTTTTAATTTCAGAAATTCAAAAAGTATAAGTCAAAAGAATTTTTGACTAACATTGTTCGTCAAAATCACTATTACCCAGTATTTTGGCAGTTAAAAGTGATTTGACAAACGTCCTTAGTCAAAACTAAAACGTGCCATTCTCGCACTTCTATAATGTAGAATTGCATTATGTTATGCATCGCGCGACCCTCACTCCTAACAGGAGAGTAATATTTTGAATGTGTTACATAATCCCGCTAGCGATGCGATGGGCCGAAACACGGGTCGAGTCGCGATATAGAGTTCATATATTTACGCGAACAATACACATTTAAAGGTAGCCGTGGCTAAGCTATGACTTTGGGACGTCGAACACCTCAGTCCCCTCCCCCCCCCCCCCGATCATGGGTGTTGTAAAGTGCGCGAAACGTCGCGAATATAAAATAAACTTTATTTAAACGAGTCGCAATGTTTCTCTTCACCAAATACGCGAAAAGAATGCTACATCTTTGCAACTTCCTCACCACTTCTGTATGATCTGCCTCTTAGATACATAGAAGAGGATCGACCTCGCCTTCCAATATGATATATGAACGATAACAAAAATTTGGTTTCGTGTTTCTTATAGAAAAAGATACATATTCAGGTAGAATTATGTACTAGACCTACTGCAATCTACTAATGATGTAAATAGAAAGTAGATACCTAAAATGTCTACATTTTGTAGGTATACTGAGACCAAAAACACTGTACTAATCAGATAAAAAAGCATTAATTAGTGGTTTTTAGGATTCCGTACCCAAAGTGTAACTTTAGTGATCCCGTTATTAAGCCTTCGCTGTCCGTCCGTCTGTCTATCAGCGGGCTGTATCTCATGATCCATAATAGTTAGACAGTTCAAATTTTCACAGAATATGTATTTCTGTTGCCGCTATAATAACAAATAATAAAAATAAATTAAAAATTAAAGGGGCTTCCCTACTAGAAACGTGTTTTACGATGGTACGGAACCCTTCATGTGCGAGTCCGACTCGCACTTGGCCGGCTGTTTATTTATTACGTAAGTTAGTTCAGAAAAACGACATAAAATGAAAAATATCTACACTATTAACAATGTTACAAAAAGTATTTCATTTATATTAATCTTTGTGACGACGATTCATTTAGTTCGACGGCTAGTATGTTACCTTATGTACTGACCGTTGCCTTATGGGTTGAAATCCAAGGTCAACTCCTATGAATTAAATATTAATATAGAAAATGTACTTATTTTCTTTAAAAAAAAATCACATTTACATAATATAAGAAGACAATATTAATATGCGCGTTTTAATATGCAGTGAATCAGTGTCAAGATGTTTTAAATACCCTTGAGAATAATACGATATGTCATTTTGTAGGTAACCTAGCATGAACTATTCATCCTCATGTTTTATATTATATTTTATATCTTATATTTCATATCTGTCCTCGTTTAGGAAACAAGATGCGGATGCGTGGTCACCCCAGAGGACTAAGATGGAATGCCTATTTACCAGTAAAAAGGTCAGTTTGAAGAACGTGAACAGTGTTAAAGGTTACTCTGCGTTTTGAATTTTAATACATTTTGTAAAAACAACAATGGATCCAGACACAAATCATTCTCTACAAAATCGTAATTTCAGCATATTCCAATAAATAAAGAAGTTACAAGGAATATAAAAAAAAATTAAAATATAAAAGAAAAAGGTCCGTTAAATTATTTTCTAACGTAACTGGGATCTTGAAGATTATTGATTAGCAATGTGACATTATAAAGGACCACAGTAATCAAATCAAACCTAAGTACCTACAAATAGTTTGGAAAACCCAACAGTGCACGTGCCTCATGAGCGTTTCGTTTAATTTTGATGAAAAAACTTTACTTGCTTACATTTCTACGCCAGGGTAGCCCGCGAAATTCAAATTTTATTACGTTTTTTGCAATTTGCAGGTCAGTGATAGATTGTATGTTCAACAAAATATGATTCGCGACTGTAACGCGTATGTATTTACAGAATTCATTATAATCATCAATACCACCCTCTAAGTTCGTATAATCCCATTGTATGGCTATTTCCAGAAAAACTCATTCAAGGGGATTATTTGAACTTAGAAGGTTGTATTGGTGATTTTAATGATAATAATTCTGTAAACACATACTCGTTACGGTCGCGAATCATATTTTGTTAAACATACAACCTGACCCTGACATGCAAATTCCAAAAAACGTAAAAAAAATTGAATTTCGTGGGCCACCCGTGGCTCACAGACCAACGGACAGCAGTCCATATTATATTTTTTCAATTATATTTTTTGTTATGTAATCTAAAGTGAATCAATTAGCAAAAAAAAATATCTTATAATTCAATGGTCTGTAGTTATTGCAACATTAATGGATTTGATGTCTAGTTAAAAGTATAAGAAGGATTTTAGGTAGCGAAATTGAGGTATGACCACATAGTCGAGAATAAAGCACTCCCACAAGTTGTGAGGCATGCAATATTGCTGTGGGAATCATTATTCAAATAAAAGGGTTCGTGATTCTAATATGTTTTTACTTTGAGGTCGACAAACAAGATTTTGTAACAAATTAGTTTATAAACAATTTTTAAGTTTACTTTGACATTAATAACATAGAGGTTTGATTAACTATTACACAAAAGACAAATACAAGAATTTCTTGCCAATGATATGCGAGGTAATTTCATTGTTGTTATAAAGAATATATAATCAGAAATATACAATCAGAGCTAAGACTTTAACAAATCTTTGAAACTTTTTAAAAACTGTATAAAATGTAGTGAGCAATATATACCAAACTATTTCATACAGGCTTCAATATTTAAGACCCATTTTGCTGGAAACGAAGCATTTCATCTTAGCCACCAATTTCATTTAATTTTGCGTAGGCATTATAGTGTAGTAACTCTAAATGATCCTAGAAACATAATTAATGTAAAATCAAAAATATTGAGCAATATTGGCACAAAATTGTCAAAACTTAAAGACGATTAATGTAGTTTTATATTGCTGAATTTATTTCTTCATAAAAATGTATCAAATTTTTAAAACTATATGTCGAAACAACGTCTTTTTGATTAAAAGTCAGGCGCGAATTCTTCTTATGACATAATTTATCAAATAAATAAATAATATAGTACCTCCTCCGTTATTGTAGCAGAGATAAGGGAACCTCCATACGTTGCCCAAGCCCACACTGTAGCCCAACAAAGATAAAAGAAAGTCGAATCGGCCAGTCCAGTTCCCGCGCTCTGGCTCCGTTTCTTCTGCGGTGTGCTCTTTTGGTGTATTTTCCTTGCATTGCTAAAACAAATGTTTATTATTTATGTTTGCTTATGTGCAATTTTGTTTTCGTAGACATGACATTCAAATTTACTTTTCTAATAAATGTAAACAAAAAAAATTTTAAACCTTTTTTTGAAATAATTAATGGAATTACTTTTTGGAAATCCATTATATTAAAGTTGGAAAAATTTCCTTTGCCCATATCCGCTCAATAAAATAAAACGATATGTTTTACCAAGGAAAGACGCACCACTGACAATACGACACGTGTTTTGCCTCTACACGAGGCATCCTCAGGCTGACCGCTAAGATCTTAGCGGTCAACCACCTATGTCTTTCCTAGTGTAGTGGTGCTGGGATTAGTGGTGACGGCAATAGTGCACGCTATTGAGAAAGGGCGGGAGGTGCTTTACAGACTAGGTAAGACACATCATTATATTTTACTAGGTCGCCAGGCAGGCGTTGTTCTGCCCTTTCTAAGGACCCTTCCTATAAAAATCCTTAAATTCGCAATAAAAAATTTTGAGGGTCATTTATCGGGATAAAAACTATCCTATCTCTCAAGTTGGACCAAAATGCACACAGTGTGCAAAATTTCATTGAAATCAGTTCAGTAGTTTAGGAGTCCATCGCGGACAAACAACGTGACACGTAATTTTTATATATAAAGATTGAGCGCATATGAGCAAAGTAAATTTTTCCAACATTTTTTTTAAATTCCACGTTTTTTACATATTCTTATATTCTTGCATTGTCGTCCGAATTTAAGCTATATAGCTGTATATTCAAAATTTTAAGTTTTCAGTTCATTGGAAAGTTGGTTTAAAATCAATTAATAAATTCTACCCGGAACGACGAACAAACAGACAAACAAACAAGAAATTGACTTAATAAAAACGTGTTAAATAAAACGTAATAGCTGCCACGCTTGGTAAACTGGATTATTGAAATAGGTAATGTATAATATTTTGAACTCACAGCTGGCCGTCAATCTTGCCCAAATTTAAAACATTACATTGCACTTAACGTAGATATTCTTATGTTTAATTGGACATTTATTAATTAAAATTTTATGTCTTATCAGCTTATCACACATTTTAATACATATAAGTATAAACCTTACATTTCATAATTGCAAATAATAGTAGCAGGAAATAGCTAAATATTAATTTAAATAATTCATCTCGCTTATTATACTCACATCTGTATATTCTAGATCCAATGCGGGAATGTCTTTGGCGACCGCTGGTATATGAGTTTTGGCCGATTTCTCCATTTTGTATAGATTTTAAAGCTATAGGAAAAGAATGTGTAGTCGGGACATTCTAAAAAATAACACTAGAGCGCTGGACGCACTCAAACCACTGAGCACTGTTATGCACATCTCACTCCACGTTACTCGGTCGGTACGCTACCGCCTTTAATGCACAAATTTAATGCTCTTTCATTTTTGGAAATAAACAAATAATGAGACGATCAGGTTAAATATACATTAGATCGAAAAACGGCGAACGCAACACCGCGCAGATGTTAAGTTTCGCATCGACCGAACCCTGAATGAACATCTAGGTCAATATCAAGCCTCCGCCTCCAGTGCGCCTGTCGCTCCCACACGACATCTCCCTGGCGAAAATCGCATGGAAATGTCCTGACCGAGCCTCGCTATACATCGACTATACTTCAACCGTAGATAGATATACTTCAAAAGAGATAGCGATGAAGCGTACATAAACGTGCAATTATATTAATATAATGTATACCGTAATGTACTGGAAAAATATTTCTTAGGCTCAAAAACGTGACTGATAGCATTTACGGTTCGTTGGAGTCAATTAACTCACCGTTATGGTTTCAGACTATTAAAGTCCACCGCTGAACATAGGCCTCCCCCATAAATTGCCTCATAGGGGGTATATTTGCCATAGTTGCCACGCTTGGCAAGCGGGTTGGCAACCGCAGTTTTTATTTTTAGTCGTTACGTATCACGAGGACGCTGCTGCCCATCTCCTGAATTGATTTGTTTCCCTCTGTCGCCTCTTACGACACCCACAGGATGATATGAGGTAGTGGATATTCTTTCATCGCCACTACACGATTATTAATTCACATCATATTATAACTCTTTAGTATTGATTTGCTTTTGTAGATAACATCCTTAGAGAAAACATGTCTTTCATTATGTAAAGGACATACCCTAATCTACATAAGAATAGTTTTACCATTATGATTTATTCATCAAAAATGCTTTCGATATGTTAAAAAAATAACTTTCGTACACTGTAATTTATTACTTTTTGTATTTTCGTATTGCAAAATTAATCAGAAAGGACTACCCTATACTGTTTGGTACGCGCCGAAACATCTTCGAGGTTGGACGTGCGTTGTTTGATCAAACATTCTTCTCGCTTTAGTGTTTATTCGCTTGACAATTAATTGCGGGGAGTGAAGTACTAATATCCTTTGTAAGAAATGCTTATGTCGGCAAAATTAACATCAGAACGGATATTAGATAGAGCGCAGGCAGAAAGCGGGCAATCGCTAAGAGGCGGAAGGTCGCTGAAAGTGGAACAACGTATTGATTACTGAGCCTTGCGCGGGTTGCGTTATTCATGATTCAGAATAAGTTTAAAATATTACCTTTAAAACATTTCACAAGAAAGTATATGCTTAATTTAAATCTATTTTTAATAAACCTTTACTATTGCTATATTATCAGAATCCGCTATTGGAGATAAGCCACTACCCAGATAGAAGACGTGCTATAATCGACACATTTCACTAAATAAAAAGAACTCTCGCGCCATAAAACTTTTTTATTTTAAATTTGACAAGCACAAGATCCATCCATCTATTCATAGGAGACCACAATATATTCATGACATTTCCCTTAGTACCTTGTCTCTTTGATTCCCATAGAAAGGAAGTCGTGTATAAGAGGATCCCCACACGGCATACGGTTAAGTATGGTATCCGATTAAAACCCTTGGCGATCACTAAAAATAGGCTATATAATAGTCTATTAGCAATTATTTGAGCGCCAGATGGCATCCTCTACGCGATGTATGATGTGAACGTTAAGTCACAGATTAAAAAAGTTCTGTTTTTCAATCAAATGTTCAAAACTTTTGTTTTGGACATTTGATGATTGATCCGAAAACATCTTTAATGAAATTTAAAAAAGGTAAAGCCGAGTTCGAGCTTTTAAAATTTCAATTTGGAGATTTGGAAATGCACACTGAAATGCAAAATGAAGATTTTAAATTAGTTGCGTCAACGACTAACCGTTGTAACCAATTATAAATATCAAACTTGTCTGTTTGGATGTTTGTCGCTCAATTACGCTTTAAAAGAGTTATTACGCGTATCACAACACATTTCTATAGTATGCAATAAACCACAAAATATTTTTTTAGTCCCACGACTAGGCCAGTCACAGATTAAACATAGTTTTTCGTTTACTAATTAATATTCATAATTTAAATAGAGTATAAAAATGAAAACTACAAATTTTATTTCAAATTCATTTTAATCCTTTGTAAATGCAATAAGTTACAAAATTTCATGTAAAATATATTAAGTATAGGAATGTATAAAAAGGCACCACAAAATTTGTATCATTGGAACAACACTTACTATGCATTCTACTCTTAAATTATACATCTAAACTTATATAATATTACAAAAATCCCGAAATAAAGAGCATAGCTGTAAGTATAGGTAATGTATATTACATACATAAACAACAGTAAGTGATGAAAAACAACAAAACATTAAAAGAAACACTTCCACCTGCATAAAATATTTTAAGCACCCCATAAAAGATTTTTGAATAGTGTTGTCTACTTTTTGGCTAACAGCGACTTGATCAGGGACTCCAACTTTCTGGTGTCGGCAGCGAATTTCCGGATGCCTTCAGAGAGCTTGTCGTTAGCCATCTGATCTTCGTTCAAGTGCCAGCGGAACTGTGCTTCCGTCAAGGAAATTTTCTCAGTGTCGCTTTTAGCCGCGGTCTCCGGATCCAGCGCCTGTAACTTATGTAATGTTAACCAACCATACTTTATCAACACAATCTTTATTAACATCATCATTTGACTATGATATCCGCCGGTTACAGTCACACAGGCAGACAGGTTATACACAGATCCTTCTCAATTATGAAACTGGCGGGGTTAATTGATGACCACACTACTGCATCTTCACTCATCGCACTTTAAGAGGCTGGGCTTGTCCCCGTCATCAATTTGGATATGGTATAGTTGCTACCTGTACAAGATTTTTTTTAATAATTTAGGCAAGAGCAGGGTTGGGCGACCCCTCACTAGATGGAATGACGACCTGATGAAACGCGCAGGTAGTCGATAGGTACACGTGATAATCGATGAACACACACCTTACTTATGGAGGAGGCCTATGTTCAACAGTGGACTTGTGGTAAGTTGTAATGATAGTGAATCTACGATATACCAGTTAACACAAGATTTTTACCATGTCACAGTCCACTTTCACGTGACTTGCAGGCAAATTAGAATGATGTATAACCTCACTTAATTCTTATTAGCTATACGAATGAAATTATGTTGGTTCCCAGAAAACGGTGTAGTTACTCGTGGCAATAAAACAGTAACTAACTCATCAACACGCGCTGGGTGAAGGGAGGCAGCCGGACGACGGAGACTTCACTAAGCCTAGCTTGGACTTGGTACGTCGTCGTACACCCCCCACCCCCCACCCCCACCCCCCAGCACCATTGTCATTATCGGAAGGGTGAAGTGTTGATACAGCGATACAGCACTCACTTTATCTGTCGAGACTCTACCGCCGATACGATAGTGGTGGGGCCTCGAGGAGAGACTTTAATTAAGTTAAGCCAACGCTAAAGTCAGAGCGAATTCATCACCACTTACCCTACCAGGTGGGATTGTAGTCAAACACAGGCTTATAATAAAGAAAGAAAAGCCTTGGAGCTAAAGGTCAGCTTAAGCTAAAAATCAGAAATTATACGTGGTAGAGCCGTGCTGCAGCTATATAAAGGGTCGACTCGACCGGGGAAGGACCACACACAGGACCAGACTCACGTACAGAATACCAGCACAAAACAGCAGCTTAATTGCTGCTGTGTTTCGTATGGTCAGTGTAGAGAATTGGAGACCCCTTTTATTGGAAACGACGCATTCTATCTTAGTTCTCATGGGTGACAACGCATCAGCATTTTGACTCGTAGTTGAGGATGGATGTAGATGTCTATGGGCCACAGGAACTACTTACCATCAGGGGAACTGTGTGCTCGTTTGTAACCCTTATTCTATTAAAAAAAAATGAATATTCTATGTTTAGGTGAAGGGCTAAAGAGATAGAACACTAATTCAAACTCAAAAGTTTTAATTTCAGTATTGTAGTAAGTTGCCTAATAATAATAATAATAACTAATAATACCTAAGATGTAAAAACGATTATATGCCTTACATGTATTGAAACAGCTAGATTAGTTTATTTTAGTTATTTCCATAGCATAATGTCATATGGAATCTTACTTTGGGTAATGTGACTGACATTGAAACTATCTTTAATACAAGCCAAAAAGTAAAGAAGAAGAAGAAGAAACTATCTTTGTTTTGCAAAAGGGAACCATGAGAGCTATTTATAACCTAGGTCCGAAGGAATTTCTTAGAGAAAAATTTAAAGAAATAAATATATTAATTTAAATAAAACTAATTTTACGGATTTTATCGCGTATATTAACTTTTTTACATTCCCGACGTTTCGAGCACTTTACAGCACCCATGGTCACGGGGGGGACTGAGGTGTATGACGTCCCAATGTCATAGTTAACCACGGCTACCTCCAGATTAAAAATTATTAATTTTTGTTCCGATCCACGCAGTATGAACTTACAGTATCATGAAGTCTAGATGTGTTAGTAATTCGGAATCCTGATAACACCTTGAGCCACACTGTGTATAGAAAAAAGACCCATACAGATAGATATTTAAATGGTGATTCTCACCACCATCCTTCACAGTTAGCTACCGTGGGTAAATCTTTGTTTCAGAGAGCACGAGGGATCTGTGACAGTAAACACCTGGCCGCCGAGCTCCAACACGTCAAGCAAGTTTTGCACGACAATAAGCTTCGGGTCCCGCGCCTACGTCACAGTGAACGAGTGAAGCCGGCCACAGTCGAGCGAGTGCCTGCTGTACTGCCATATGTCAGAGGTGTCACTGACAAGATTGGCTACATCTTGAAGCGGGCTTCCATTAAAACATATTTCAAGCCGCCGAAGAAGATTAGTCAGTTTTTACCATCAGTCAAGTGTAATATTCCTCTGCAAGATGCAGGAGTGTACAAGCTTGATTGTGAATGTGGTCTCTCTTATATAGGACAAACTAAAAGATCTATAAAAACCCGTGTTAAAGAACACATAGCTGATGTGAAGAATAGACGCTCCGGGAAGTCTGCAGTCTGTGAACACGTACAGGATCGCCCCCGTCATTACATTAGATTTGATAGACCACAAATCCTCGCTAAAGAACACCGATTCCTTCCAAGGATGATTCGCGAGGCTATTGAAATCAAGAAACATCCTAATTTCAATAGAGAAGATGGCTGGGTGCTACCATCTGCTTGGGATCCCATAATTAATAAAATTAAATCCCAACCCAAGCATACAACTGCAAGACTTCATGATACTGTAAGTTCATACTGCGTGGATCGGAACAAAAATTAATAATTTTTAATCTGGAGGTAGCCGTGGTTAACTATGACATTGGGACGTCATACACCTCAGTCCCCCCCGTGACCATGGGTGCTGTAAAGTGCTCGAAACGTCGGGAATGTAAAAAAGTTAATATACGCGATAAAATCCGTAAAATTAGTTTTATTTAAATGTGTAGTGTTCGCGTAAATATAAGAAATCATTATGTGAACCAGTACGGACTGGTAATTGCAAATAAAATTCGCCGGTTAGAAGATCTCATGACTAAGCGCGCAAGATATCTAACAGCATTGAACTTTTTGAAGAGATGTCGCGATAATAATATCATTCCTACGTGTGTCAAAATATCCACTAAAAAGGACATTCGAGGAAGCGCTAAGATCTTAAATCAGGCAAGTAAAAAGTTGTTACGAACGGTAATCCAACAAAAACGCTCCGATCTACATACCATAAACAAATCCATAGACACATCATTCAGTGAGTTAAAGGCAGTTTTAACGACATTTGATTATAATGTTTGCATCGAAACGTTAAATAAACGAGAAATTAATAAATATAACGAATGCAAAAACAAACATATAGTAAAATATCAAAAATTAACGACCAAATTAAATGTCAAACATCTGAGTCAACGTGAGAACGAAACGCAACCATTGACTACGAACGCGGATCATAGATTAAGCGCGGTCTATAATCTGTCAAAACAAACTCTGGATGATGCAACAATTAGAGTATTATCGAAAGGCCTTAATTTTGCTTTAACACCTAAAAAATTACCGTACGAAGAAATTATTTGCAGCGTCGAGGACTGTTTATATAAAAACAATATGCGAAAGGAAGATTTGGAAGCGATACGTCAAGACATTTCGTCTATGTTACGTCGAAGCTCAACACCAAAACCGAATCTACCTAAAGACGAATTTAAAGCGTTGAATAACCTACGCAATAAACGAGAACTCACGATTCTCCGCGCAGATAAAGGAAACGCCACGGTAGTCATGGATACGTCGGATTATAATTCTAAAATACAAGAACTTTTGTCGGATGCAAGTACTTATAAAAAGGTTAAAAATGACCCAACAAATAACACACTCAAAACAACTAGTGATCTCATAAAGAAACACTCCGAAAGATTAAATCTAGACGTAAAATCGATAATACCTACGTGTGCCAAACCACCGAAATTGTATGGGTTACCAAAAATACACAAGCCCAATGCTCCACTACGTCCTATAGTGAGCCAAATCGATTCACCAACTTACAAATTGGCTCAACACTTAGCGAATATACTCTCACCGCTCAGGGGACATACAAAAGCACACACAAAGGATTCCTACCATTTTGTCAGCGAGATTAAAGACCTACATCTGGCAGACAATGAAACTATGGTCAGTTTTGATGTGCAGTCTCTGTTCACATGCTTACCTGTTGAAGACTGCATCTCGATTGTTACTAGAAGGCTAGAGCAAAACAACATGCCCGTAGAATATGCAGTATTACTTAGACACTGCCTTACATCTGGCTACCTATTGTGGAAGGAGGAGTTCTACAAGCAAGTAGATGGAGTGGCGATGGGCTCACCTGTATCTCCCATTGTTGCCGATATATTCATGGAGGACTTTGAGGAGAAAGCCCTGCGTACTTCTCCCGTAAACCCAAGATTCTACAAGCGGTACGTAGACGACACTTTCACAATTCTCCCTTTAGATAAAGTAACTGCATTTCTAGACCATCTTAACTCCTTAAATTCTAAAATTCAGTTCACAATGGAGTTAGAGGCAAACAATTCTTTAGCTTTTCTAGATGTGTTAGTAATTCGGAATCCTGATAACACCTTGAGCCACACTGTGTATAGAAAAAAGACCCATACAGATAGATATTTAAATGGTGATTCTCACCACCATCCTTCACAGTTAGCTACCGTGGGTAAATCTTTGTTTCAGAGAGCACGAGGGATCTGTGACAGTAAACACCTGGCCGCCGAGCTCCAACACGTCAAGCAAGTTTTGCACGACAATAAGCTTCGGGTCCCGCGCCTACGTCACAGTGAACGAGTGAAGCCGGCCACAGTCGAGCGAGTGCCTGCTGTACTGCCATATGTCAGAGGTGTCACTGACAAGATTGGCTACATCTTGAAGCGGGCTTCCATTAAAACATATTTCAAGCCGCCGAAGAAGATTAGTCAGTTTTTACCATCAGTCAAGTGTAATATTCCTCTGCAAGATGCAGGAGTGTACAAGCTTGATTGTGAATGTGGTCTCTCTTATATAGGACAAACTAAAAGATCTATAAAAACCCGTGTTAAAGAACACATAGCTGATGTGAAGAATAGACGCTCCGGGAAGTCTGCAGTCTGTGAACACGTACAGGATCGCCCCCGTCATTACATTAGATTTGATAGACCACAAATCCTCGCTAAAGAACACCGATTCCTTCCAAGGATGATTCGCGAGGCTATTGAAATCAAGAAACATCCTAATTTCAATAGAGAAGATGGCTGGGTGCTACCATCTGCTTGGGATCCCATAATTAATAAAATTAAATCCCAACCCAAGCATACAACTGCAAGACTTCATGATACTGTAAGTTCATACTGCGTGGATCGGAACAAAAATTAATAATTTTTAATCTGGAGGTAGCCGTGGTTAACTATGACATTGGGACGTCATACACCTCAGTCCCCCCCGTGACCATGGGTGCTGTAAAGTGCTCGAAACGTCGGGAATGTAAAAAAGTTAATATACGCGATAAAATCCGTAAAATTAGTTTTATTTAAATGTGTAGTGTTCGCGTAAATATAAGAAATCATTAAATATATTAACTTTGGCCTCTATTATATTTACTAGAACTTATTGTATGTACACAAAAATAACCGACTAAATATAATTCTTTATAAAAATTAATAATAACTAAATTATTAATAACTAAATTATTAAGAATAACCCAAAAATATCCTATAAAAAAAAAAGAAAAAACAAGGTAGACTTAACAAGGACATACCCTTTTCATAGGTTCCTCACTGCTAGATAGCTCCTGAAGCAGTTTTGGGCTAATAGTGAGCAGGTCACATCCTGCCAACTCTATTATTTCGCCTGTATTTCTGAACGATGCGCCCATCACCTGAGTGTTGTACCCGAATTTCTTGTAATAGTTATACACGCGAGTCACCGACAACACGCCCGGGTCATCCTTAGCTTCGTAAGTTTTCTTGGTATGCTCTACATGCCTGATAGGATCATTCAAAACATTTTGTTCAAATTACAATTTACTAAAAAAAAGTTTTTACAAATAGTGGAAGAAAATGTCACGAGAAATCTTGTGAAAACCTGGATTACTGAGAAAAAAATTGTTATACTTATATGTCTCAGAGAAAAAAATATTAGGTATAACCAATGATGCGTGACATGTTTCATATCTAGGTGAGGAAAGAAAACCTGAATAATTTTAGAAATAGAAATCACTCTGAGGACATGATGTGTTATCTGTCAATCAGCATTATCTACATACATTGTATTTCATCTTCATAATTATACCTAGATTTTCTCTATTGTAGTCCTTAGGAATAATATAAAATAAATAATGTGAACTTGTGTAAGTCGGTATTTTACCTAGGCACCTGGGTTGGCACCACCCTTTTACTTCTTCTAAGGCTAATTGGTTTCATGTCCTGTGAAATGTGTTTATGCAGTTTGAGATTGTAGATGTTTAAAGGGGGCTTATTAAAAACGCCATATTGCAAGTAAGTATGTCTTTATAGGTTTTGGGTTGTAAAGTAGTCGAAAGTAGCTCGGAGTGGTTCACGTATTACACACTATCGATACGTCGCTCTTTTCTTCTCAGAACTTGGCTGACACCCTGCTGTGTGTCTAAATCTTATTCTCAATACTATTAAGCTTTGACTTGAAGTTTTTTTAATACTTAGGAAAATAACGCGGCACGATAAAAACTTCAAGTGAAGTTTAATCTTATTGATAACACTTTTAGGCTTGATTAAAGTAAGCAATTGAAGTTATCATAAAGCTGTAATAACTTTACGTGCGAGCAAAAATATATAATAATAGCCCCGCCGCAGCTGTGTTATTGTTAAGGGCAGGAAGAGAATGCCGGATATCCGTATCCGTTTGTTTCTCAAGTATTACAATGGTATACTACTAACAACTTGCTTCTGAATGCCAATAAAACGAAATGCATTAAATTTTCTTTTCGCTAGGCGGGCTTAGTACTCATATTAGATTGAACGATAAAATACTTGAGTTGGTAGATTCCGCAGTGTTTTGTGATATTACAGTCGACTCTCGCCTACAATAGGGAATCTCATATAAGAGGCCTTGTCAAAAAGACTTAGTTCTGCTGTGTAAACAGTAAAAAAGAGAAGGATATTAACAACTATGAATACACCAAAATTGGTTTATTCTAGCTATTTCCACAGTTTCGTCCTATATATTATAACTGTGGAGATCGGCAACAGATATTGAAAATATATTTATACTACAGAAAAGAGCTGTACATAGTATCGACAATATTAAACCAAGGGAGTCACTAGGAGAAAAAATAAAAGAAGTAACCATCGTTAAGGTGTTGCATCATAATGCATTTTGGACAATATTATATAAGTAAAGTAAAGTTGCAGCCTATTTACGTCCCACTGCTGGGCACAGGCCTCCTCTCATTTCTGAGAGGGTTTTAGGGCAAGGAATTGTTCACCGCGCTGCCCTAATGCGTGTTGGCGAACTTCACATGTCTTCGAAATATTTTTTTCTGATTTCTCAAACATGCAAGTTTCCTCATGATGTTTTCCTTCACCGCCGAGCACGTAGTAAATCAGCATTTAAAATTGCAATTAACAATTTCATTGGTGCCGGCGGGGATCGAAACCGGGTTGCTGGAGTACTGTGAAGCTTACAGCGAGCGCTAACCATCTGAGCTACCACAGCTTATATAAGTATGGAAATATTTTAATACCTTTGACAAAATGAGTGATGCCCATTATTTTAAGATGCTCAATTAATCCAAACTTACTATTCCAAAGTAGAGACTCCATAAAACTAGTGGCACATTTTTTGAAACAATGCATAACTATATATAATATAAGAGACACGTTGCAGCTATATATGGTTGTAGCACGA
The DNA here is from genome assembly GCA_033319125.1 of Parnassius glacialis. NCBI lineage: Eukaryota > Metazoa > Arthropoda > Insecta > Lepidoptera > Papilionidae > Parnassius > Parnassius glacialis. Next base: position 22,821,811 of record JAVANC010000006.1, on the reverse strand, counting down.
ATTGGTTGGCTCGACCGGGGTAGGACCACGCTCTCATAGAATACCAGCGTAAAATAGCAGATTAATGCTGCTGTGTTTCGTATGGTGTGTGTAGGGAACCGGAGACCCTTTTCACTGGAAACGAGGCATTCCACCTTAGTCCTCAATGGTGACAACGCATCTGCATATTGATTCTTAATTAAGGATAAATGTAGATGTCTAAGGGCCACAGTACCCTTTTACCATCAGGTGGACTGTGTGCTCATTTTCTCCCTATGCTGTAAAAAAATATATAAAATGATTTCCTGTAAAATTACTGATTTGCATTTGATTATATTCAAAGCGCATGAAAAAAGCACTCTTATGAAGAAAGGACATTAAAAATTAAATAACTATTAAAAACATAATAATGTGTGATCATAATGAGCTTCCTTATTTTTCTTATGAGGATTACATATTGTATGAGAAGAAATTGTTACTGTCGGGAGCAAAATAGTCAACTTGTGAGTTTTTTGCTACTTCTTCTCACAACTTTTTGAAGCGATAACGTGGTATTTGACTTTGTCCGTGGGTAATCGAGGGGGGTAAGATCTATATTCATGTTCGTACTTTTTGCAGATCTTTTTTTTATAGGATAAGGGTGACAAACGAGCACACAGTCCACCTGATGGTAAGTGGTTGCTGCGGCCCATAGACATCTACAATTATCCTCGTTTGCGAGTCAAAATGCAGATGCGTTGTCACCCGTGAGAACTAAGATGGAATGCCTCATTTCCAATAAAAAGGGCCTCCGGCCACCTGCACTCACCAAGCGAAACGCAAAGGTAAACCTCTACTTCACGCTGGTATTCTGTGAGGTCGTGGTACCACCCCGGTTCGAGCCGGCCCATCCGTGCGACAGCAAACGCTGCCGCGTGGCTCTACCACTGTTTAAATGCAATAAAACCTTTCGCATGTGCATTTATATGTGCGTGTACGTGGGTGCGTGCGTGTGTTTGTGTGCGTATGCGTATACGTGATCTTGAACGGATGTTTTACATTCATTTAAGGTTGAATTTTCAATCATCAAATAAAAGTAATCTCAGAACTTTCAATGCTACAATATTCGTTTTATTCAAGAATATTCAGTATGAAATTTCTTTTAGATTTTTCAGGCATTGCCATACCCTGTTGCCCCTCTCCCGCTACGGACCGGCATTTTAATTGATGACAGAAAACCAAATAGTTCCCTATCGAGTTACTTAATGCAAATAATCAAATCGAGCGAACATTTCGTGATGTATCTTCTTGTGGTGTAACAGTGACAAAAATATAACTTAATAAGACGTTATAATTATTTTAAAAAAAGCTATAATTTCCATGTCTATCGTCACATTTACATTACACAAGAAATAATAATCAAATGTACTCACCAATCTAAAATACGCCCAACGAAGGGTGATATCAAAGTAACGTTTGCTTCGGCACATGCAATAGCTTGGTACAGTGAGAAAAGAAGGGTCAGGTTACAGTGAATGCCATGTTTCTTCTCTAGTTCCCTGCAATAAATATTATAATGTATAATCAACTCTTTAATTCCCGTGGTTTACTTCTTTCCTTCTCATTAATAGCCTTGACAATGACACAGGAAAAAGGTCAAATCGCGTAAATGTCGCTTCCAAATTCAATTCTACTATCCACACCTCTTTGTTGCGCGATTCTTTATTCTACAATGGAGGGATCCATTGTTCCACTTTTCAACACTGCGGCCCTACTTATTATAAAGAGTTACTGACAATTTCATATTTAGTATACAATAATCCCCGATGTCGATCCATTGATATAATTAATGGGAAGATATGGTATTCCCGAACATCATATAACTGGACTGTGTGCACCACGAACACAAGATAACCCATACCAAATAAGAAACCAGAAACATACACTCCGACCTCAAACCCCCATAATAGCGCGTCATTTTCACGTAGATTTCGTGATCCACTTTTTGTGCTAGTAGTACCCTATCTTCCCTATTTTGTTTTCATCAATGTGTCTACGATCTCGCGACACTGACGCGATCCAGTGAACACAATACTGCATATTAAAAGTAGTCGCACACAACACAATAATGTGACGCAAGGAAGTTGCATGTGACGAAAGATTGCGATACGACAGTTGCCAAAATATAAACATTAAATATTAATAAATATGCGATTTTGTCAAAAAGTTAGTGGAATGGAGGGGTTAAAGAGGGGTGGAGGATTTTTTTTAACTGGCACTACTTGGTGACTCGGTAGTTTTACTATACATACAAAGTTGCTGTCATATTGTCGAGACTATGCATTTGTAATTTATTACTATCAATGACGACTAAACAAAAACGAAGTAGTGGCGGTGTAGGAATATCTACTATCCCATATCATCCCGCGGGCATCGTAAGAAGCGACTGAGTGAAACTAAAACAGAAGATTGGCAACAGCGTCTTCCCAATAACGCCTAAAAATAAAAGCTGCGGTTGTCAACTCGTTTGTCAAGCATGGGAACTATAGCAAATATCTCCCCTATGAAACAATCTATGGGGGGAGGTCTATGTTCAACAGTGAACATAAATAGGCTGTGACGGCAACAGTAAACAAAAACCGATTTAGTAAAGTTACAGCTTATTTACGTTCCACTGCTAATCACAAGCCTTCTCTCGTTTCTGAGAGGCAAGGAAATGTCCACCACGCTGCTCCAATGCGCGTTGACAGACTTCACATAACATGTCTTTGAATTTTATTTTTATTTCGCAGACATGCAGGTTTTCTGACGATGTTTCTTTCAACACTGAACACGTTTCAGCACCTAAAATTGCGTATCACAAATTCATAAGTGCCGGCGGAGATCGAACCCGGGTTGTGCGTTCTGCGATATTTATGGCGAGCGCTAAGCTCTTGAACACACTGCTCAAAATTGATTTATTTATATTTTTATAATATTACATTATTATCTTTTTTTTTTCAATATCTTTCCTTTTCTAAGTATGTTTTCTTTAAGCATTTTTTTTTCTGTAACAATTAAGAATAATATGATAAAAATGTTTTGTGTAATTACATACAATATCAGATACCAAATCTATTGACTTATAAAATACATAGCAAGAAATATGTCATACTTGGCAGCTTGAATTCCTTCCCACGTGGAAGCTAATTTGATTAAAATCCTTTCTTTTTTAATTCCTTGTTCAGCAAACATACTTATTAATTTAATTGCTTTGGCCATACTTGCTTCCTTATCAAACGATAACCTGAAATATAAATACTTATGTTAAATGAAATTTTGTTATTATAGTTATCTTCTGCATTAATCATACCTCATTTTTTTGATACACCATACATTTTGTAGTGATTTTTAAGCTACGCTAATTTAGCATCAAGTTCATTTACCAAAAGTCAAAATCAATAAACCTTTTATATATAGTAACTTATATATACTATATATATATATAGTAACATGTATGGATCTGAATGGTACATTTAACATCTTTTAAACTGTAAAATCTAAGAAAGTTTTGAGAAAAAATACTTATAAGTACTTCAATCAACAATATACAAGTATAGAACTACACACACTATATTTAATAACTAACCGAAAAAAAATTGTTTAAAAATTAAGTCAAATATACACTTTAGAACCCCAATGCTATGTGATACATGTTCAAAATAATCGAAATCTTTTTAATATCTAATTAGCAGTTTACCGTAACTTCGGCCGCGTGAAATAATTTATTAAGATTGAATTTCATGGGTTTTATATTATTTTGCGTGGAACCCTAATTATGTTTCTAAAATAAAAGTAGCCAAGTTACTTCTTATAACATCAGCTATCTGCTAGTGAATGTCCCGCCAAAATCGGTCTAGCTATTTCGGAGATTAGCCGAAACAAACAGACAGATAGATAGACAAATGTATGTTTTTGTTATAAGTACCGGTATATACTTTTATATGTATTTAGTAAAAAGTTGTTATTTTGACATTACAAACACAAATTTCAATTTTATTTATTTTTATAGATATATTCATCGAAGTCAATATCAAGCTTATTTTCAATGATTAAAGTCAAGGTGAATATTTAGGCGGACGGCTATGTACGGTGAGCCCAAAACGACTGGTGAATAACTTTTGTTCTGCACATTCATCGGTAGCGCAATAGCAGGTTAAAAACGTAACGGGGCCTATACGAGGGATGATCCAAAAGTAATGATAATGAAAATAAAACATGGTAATTAAAGTTAAAATAATAATTTATTTTTCTACATAGTCTCCTAACAAATCAATACATTTAGTCCATCTTTTTTCTAAACCCAGGATTCCCATTGAAAAAAATTCTTTGTCTTGACCCTCCCAAAACGCTTCAACAGCGGCCATTACTTCGCTATCGTCTTCGAATTTCTTGCCTCGTTGGCGTTCCTTGAGCCGAGGAAAGAGGTAGAAATCACTAGGAGCTAGATCTGGCGAATAGGGAGGGTGTTCAAGCAGTTCGAATCCCGTTTCTTGAATGGCAGCCATCGCAACTGCGGCTTTGTGAGCCGGTGCGTTGTCTTGGTGAAACAGCACTCCAGCTCGCAGTTTGCCGCGTCTTTTTTCCTTAATGGCCTCCCGTAATCTTCTTATTTGGTCTGCGTAGTAAGAGCCCGTAATAGTGGCTCCCTTTTTCCAAATATTCCACCATAATTATGCCTTGAGCGTCCCAAAAAACAGATGACATAACCTTTCCCGCCGAACTTGAAACTTTAAATTTCTTTGGCGTCGGTGAGGAGGCTCGCTTCCAAGTCATCGATTGTTGTTTCGTTTCAGGATCAAAATGGTGGATCCAGGTCTCGTCCACAGTTACAAAACGGAACAAAAAAATTTCTTGATCTGCTTGGAACTTTTCGAAATTGACCCTCGAAATGTCAACTCGATTTTTTTTTTGCTCGTCGATTAACATTCTGGGTACCCAACGCGCAGAGACCTTTTTCATATGCAACTCGTTCGCAAGGATTCTTTGAACGCTGCCATATGAGATCCCTGTGACCTCAGCTACATGCCTGATGGTCACTCTTCGATCTGCCAACACAACATCTTCGACTTTTTTCACGTTGTCTTCAGTGAGGGACGGGATGGGCGTCCTTCGCGATGTTCATCTTCAGTGGATGTTCTGCCCAGTTGAAACTCCTTGGCCCAGCGTACAACTGTAGAATATGGAGGAGCAGAGATCCCCATTGTTTCCACTAAGTCACTGTGTATGTCTTTTGAAGACATTTTTTTCAAACAGAGGTACTTGATGACAGCTCTAATTTCGTTTTTCTCCATGTTGATGTTATCTCTTTGACAGTAATGTCGTTACCTCACTGGCAGCGATAGACCTTTTGTTACTTTGACGGCAATGATACGCAGCTGTAAATAAGCTGTTTTGTGTCACGAGGGAGATCCAGGCGTCCTTTGTGTAGGTTTTAAAGGTTTTTAGGGTTTCTTAAGTGTTTTTAATGTTTTCAGTAACATATCTTGAATTATAGTAAAATAAAATTATTTTGTGCGTGCAGTTGGGGTCATAAATCATAGCTCGGCCTCAACCCTGCTAGGGCGGTGAGCATGTTGCGCGGGCGCAACGCCATTATCGATAACAACAAATTAAATTTTAGATATAAGTTATTATATTTATATTTATTTTTAATATAACTTGTTACATTCCAAACATTTATACTTATAGTTTTTTTTTAATACATAGATACCTAATTAATAATTTATTTTAAATCATTATTATTCTTATTTTAATAAATACGTTGTTTTATCTATATTTTTTTTCATTTTTATCACTAAACCACATAATGATAAAACTAAATACACTATCGATAACGCTTATCGACAACAATAATGCGCATCACTATGCTCGCCCCTAAGGCCCGTGATTGGGAGAGAGAGCGAAATACTCCGATGATTTATAACCCAAACTGCACGCACAAAATAATTTTAGTATGGTGTTAAGTTTATAAGTAATAAGGAAGCAGTAAGGGCTGCTGCGTTGAAATTGTTCATAGTGGCCATAATCTCATCCTAGTATCTTATTTGGTTCGTTCTCTTATTGAACTCATCACTCGACTCCAGCTGTTGCTTCACGAACCTATCGCTGATCTTGACGATGTCGTTCTCGGCTTCAATTATGCCGAGTTGGTTTTTAATGATGTCAAGTAGATAATTTACATTCTGTTGCACTCTTTGTATATCTCGATGTTTTTGAGAAAATCGTCGTCCAAAACACCAAAAAGCGTTCATGCCAAGCTTTCGGTGCCGTTGATGTATCCTCTTTTCTTGCGGCTTAAGTGTGGATTCAATAGAAAGTCATTCTGGGCCGCATGGCTATTGTTCCATACGCGTGCATATATCGCCGCGCTTATTCAAGTAGTTTGTGGCGTGAATACCTACATACAATCGCGCGAAACCTTAGGTTTCATACGCAGTCAGGGCTAGCACGTTTTAGGCGAGCAACGTACATACTATTTAATATTAGTTTTTCTAGCGCGCAGCGATTATTTAGCTTGTGTGTGTGATTTATCTAATCTATACAAATAAATAAAATTGAAGTGTCTGTTTATAATGTTAAAATAACAGCTTTTTACTAAATACATATGATTGTATATACGGTACTTATAACAAAAACACAATTTTTAAAATGTTTGTCTGTCTGTCGGTCTGTCTGTCTGTCTGTTTGTTCCGGCTAATCTCCGAAACGGCTGGATCGATTTCGACGGGACTTCCACTGGCAGATAGATGATGTTCTAAGGAGTAACCTAGGCTACTTATATTAGAGAAAAAGAATTAGGGTTCTGAGCAATATAATTAAAACCCTAAATTACACGCGGGCGAAGTCGCGGAGAACAGCTAGTTAATAATAATTATGTAGGCTATTAAGACTTCGGCATGTAGTCAACATCAAAAAAACGCAACTTCTGTACGTAGACTATTATTTATTCTGTTCCAATATGTAGTTAAATTATAATAAATTAGCAAAGTCCATTCATCATGTACCATGAGCATATCTCCTTTTCATCAAAATAAATAAGACAATTGTCTTATATCTTTATATATAAAAATTACATGTCACATTGTTTGTCCGATTTCAATGAAACTTGCACACTCTGTGCAGTTTAGTCCAACTTGAGAGATAGGATAGTTTTTATCTCGATACGTGACACTCAATATTTTTTTATTGCGAATTTAAGGATTTTTTTAATACGACAAAGGGTCGTCGGAGATGGCAGAACAACGTCTGTCTGGCCAGCTAGTATATATATATATATATATATATATATATATATATATATATAATTAGTTATCGTTTGTGCCAAGTAGTTGATAATGTAATAAATGCAACTATAAGACAAGTTTTTCACGAACCAGGACAGATCGAGTTACCGGGCGCGGTGCGGCGCTCGATATTGTGTTTAATTTTTAATTTTACCACTTGTTAAAAGTCAGTTTTGGTCTAAGCGACTTGTATCGGGTCTGCAGTTGATGTGGATATTCTTTCGACCAGCGATCCCAGATATGTTGGTGCAAGATCTATGGTTTTCCACCGATTTCGGATGTTTAGTTTATCTCCCACACGGTCTTCATCATGAGCGACATCATGAGACTTCTAGTTAGAAACTGGCCAGGAATAAAACACTGCAATCTTCAGGATATTCCGATAGCGGACAGAGTGGGGTAGTTAGCAGCTTAAAGTCCAACTTTTGTTTTCCCACAACTCTCATCATATATTTTATAGATTTTACGACTGCTCCCCAGATCCCACTAGCCGACAACCACCGAGAGGCCAGGAAGCTCCACCAGATATTATCTTCATTCAGAGCGTTGAAGAATTCGGGTAAAGTCATCACCTGTTGAAGTATATTGGCTGCTCCTTTATAGTTTGTTCCGTTGTCGGAATATGTTTGTGTGTCGTCTAAGTGCTGCTTTAAATGTCTGAAAGCTGAGATCGGACGTTGCTATAATCCCCATAAAAATGAAAATGGTGATATAACCTTTGACAGACTTGACTCCTCTACCTCAGTTAAATTTCACATCTACGTTCTACGTGCATTGTATAGTCAATGCCAGTGTGTGTGTGAATGGGCGTGATGATGTAATACGATCTGTTCGGTTTTAGATGGCTTAAATGGCGATGACATCTGACGCAGAAACGGACTACGTCTTTAACAGCTTTATGTTCGGCAATAATTCAAGTGTTGTCGCGTTTAGGCCAGCGTAAGACGAGCTCCACCGTGCAACGTCTGCTTGTGTGTGTTTTCAATTACTAGTCTTTTATAGTTAAGTTAGTTTATAACCATGCAGTTTTAAATAATAGTTTGAGGCGATAGTACGTATGTATGAGTGGCATATAAGTAAGCACGCGTGTTGTTACTTTAACAGTTTACTACAAACGATGAGTTTAATTAGAAAATAGATACAAAATAATTCGCCACTTGAGGTATCAGCAGAAAGCAAAATGTATGATTTTTGGACCGTACAACTTGAAAGATTCGCCTTTACTCATTACGCTTAAAAAGGCAGGTAAAGTGCAGAAGGCAGGTTAAATGCAGATATACATACCCTCGCTCTAGTAGTTAATAATGCTGACACTCATTACAAGTCCGAAAAATTGGGCTTCAGTGTTTCTTTGCTATTTTTACTAATAAACTAGTTTATATATAAAGAGTTTTATTTTACCTAGCGTCGACTTCTACTGAAACTCGGCCTGGAATAATTTTAAGAATTTCACATCCAAACAAAACACTCAGCATATCTAAAATTTCAGTTATCTGCTCCTCAATGGTTCTGTAACAATTTTATAAAACATATATTTTAAATTATTTCTAACATATTTAAACCATTATTTCTAGTAACAAGGTATTCCATCTTAGTCCACATGGATGTCAATACACATGCATTTGGATTATTAATCGAGGATAAATGTGTAATAAATGTGAATGCTGCGACCTATAGACACCTGTCAAGGGGTCGCAGCAATCATTCTCCATTAGGTCAATTTTCCCTTGGTTATCAAACCTTGTATAAAAAAAAACACTTTATTAATAAAACTGTTTTTTTTTAATTCCACAGACTATTTATTATACGTGGTAGACCCATGCTGCAGCTATATTAGTAGTAAAATTGTAGCACGAATGGGTCAACTCGTCCGTGGAAGGATCACGCTCTCTAGTTCAGTCAATCTGTCAAATTAATGGTACAAAAATTACCAATTGGATGAAAGTTGGTGAGTCGTTAGAAGATGATGTAAGAAAGCTTACTTGGGCATGGCCACCTGATCCGTCTGTGGATTTTTGAAAAAACTCAAAAAAATTTTGAAATGCATTTTTCTCGAAAACTATGCATTCTACAGAAAAATTTATTTGAACAAAAATGTAGAGGGCATCGTTATCTACAATTATTGTCATTGGTGCAATGTTGTAAAACAAAAAATGTGCACAGCAGGTGGCGCTAAAGTGCCAAAAAACGTGTTTTTCGACTTTTTCGCCCTTAAATTTTCATTTTTCAGCTACGATCCAAATGGAAAACTTGTTCCTTACAATTTTACAAACAACTTTTATTTAAACATTTTTTTTATACAACTTACCGTTTCATAGCTGCAGCTTGTTAAAGTATGAAAATTCCAATATTACGCTCTCACAAAGTATAAAAGCAAGGAAGGTGCATAAAAAAAGATGTATTTTTATTTTTTCACTTGAGAAGTAATAATCTATATTCTTTATAACAAATAAATAAAAATATTAGGAATAAGTATCAATATTAGACCTTTATGATAAGTTTTCGTCAAATTTGTATATAAAATATTTTATTCACTTGAATCAGTTGTAAAATTAATTATTTTTGTTAAAATATAATGAACTAAAAATGTTAACAGTTACAACAATTTTATCGATTATTTGAGAAATTTGGATTAGGTTTACGAAATAACTTAATTGATGTCGAAATTTTTTTTGGTAAATACACTAATATTTCTTTTATAATATACATGTTTTCATATTATAACAATTGAGTAATGCTAAGGTTACACTTGATTAAAATTGTTGTTACGCAAACACCTATGCTCATTAGCGTTATTGCAGGAACGAGTGTTAATTTATTTTTTGCGTGCACTGCGTAGTCTCTTCGTCGGTGGCCCTTTTGTTAAAACTATGCCAACACCGCCGGAGAAAGTCCCAATAGGACCGACAAAATTACCGTTAGCACCACTGCGCTGTTCACGCAGCGCTATATTACACTATAACTTTGAAATGATAGGTTGTATAAAAAAAATGTTTAAATAAAAGTTGTTTGTAAAATTGTAAGGAACAAGTTTTCCATTTGGATCGTAGCTGAAAAATGAAAATTTAAGGGCGAAAAAGTCGAAAAACACGTTTTTTGGCACTTTAGCGCCACCTGCTGTGCACATTTTTTGTTTTACAACATTGCACCAATGACAATAATTGTAGATAACGATGCCCTCTACATTTTTGTTCAAATAAATTTTTCTGTAGAATGCATAGTTTTCGAGAAAAATGCATTTCAAAATTTTTTTGAGTTTTTTCAAAAATCCACAGACGGATCAGGTGGCCATGCCCAAGTAAGCTTTCTTACATCATCTTCTAACGACTCACCAACTTTCATCCAATTGGTAATTTTTGTACCATTTTGATTTTTTTTTCGACAGATTGACTGAACTACTCACAGAATACCAGCATAAAATAGCAGCTTAATGCTACTGTGTTTCGTATGGTGAGTGTAGGGCACCGGAGACCCTTTTTACTGGAAAAGAGGCATTCTATCTTAGTCCTCACGAGTGACAAAACATCATTTAAAGAATATGTCAAAAATTATTCTAAAATGTTTAAAAAAGTTTGCTCCACAGCCAAATCGTTACATATTAGCAACAAAATTAAGACGGCTAAGAATAAAATTAAAATGACGTGGAGTATAATTAACAGCGAAACCGGTAATGAAAAACCTCGTAACTCAAACTATCAATTAAAAATTAACAATGAATTGACTAAATCAAATCAAGAAGTCGCAGCGGTGTTTGAGAAATATTTCACTGATATTCCTATTTTGACAACAGAGTCTTTGAATTCTTCTCCAACTGTCGCCGAGTCATTACTCAAACAGAATGTTAATATCTGTTTAAAAGAATTTAGATTTGAAAAAGTATTACCGCAAGATATTGTAAAATACTTCAAAACCATTGATGTAAAGAAAACCGCAGATTTGTGGGGGATTTCCGTGACAGTTATTGCGTCCATAATAGATTTAATTGCACCTCATCTTGCTATTATTTTTAATACTTGTATCGATTCTGGTGTGTTTCCTGATTTAATGAAGTATAGTAAAGTAATACCTTTATTTAAATCTGGTAGTACATTGGACCCCGCTAATTTTAGACCTATTTCTGTACTACCAACTCTTAGTAAAATTTTTGAAAAAATTATTTTGGATCAATTGTTAATTTTTTTTTATACAAATAAATTACTTCATAAAAACCAATTTGGATTTACAAGGGGTCGTTCGACGTCTGATGCCGGCGTTGAGCTTATGAAATATATTTTTAATGCCTGGGAGAATTCACAGGATGCCTTAGGTGTTTTCTGTGATCTTTCCAAGGCTTTCGATTGTGTTCATCATGAAACATTAATCAGGAAACTACAACATTACGGTGTAAAAAATTTGGCGCTTAGACTTATTACTTCATATTTAAGTAACAGAACTCAAAAAGTCGTGATAAATGGTAAAGGTTCCTCCGGATCGGTAGTATCAATGGGCGTTCCTCAGGGCTCGATTCTTGGCCCATTCCTGTTTTTAATCTATATTAATGACTTACCTTATCTTGTAGGGGACAATCACGATATAGTATTATTTGCTGACGATACCTCTTTAATTTTCAAACTCAAACGGCAGTTAATTAATTATGACGATGTAAATAATGCTCTATCGAAATTAGTACATTGGTTTAACGCCAACAATATGCTCTTGAACGGCAATAAGACAAAGTGTATTAAATTTACAATACCTAATGTAAAACATTCGAATACCAATGTGCTATTAAATGGGGAGGAGTTGAGTCTTGTAGATACCACTGTTTTTCTCGGTATTACTATTGACGCGAAACTTCAATGGGGCCCCCATATATCTAAATTAGCAAGCAGACTTAGTTCTGCAGCATATGCTGTAAGAAAGATTAGAAGTCTCACAGATGTTGAGACAGCTAGATTAGTGTATTTTAGTTACTTTCATAGCGTAATGTCTTATGGAATTTTGCTATGGGGTAATGCGACTGATATTGAAGCTATATTTGTTTTGCAAAAGAGAGCCGTTCGGGCGATTTATAACCTAAATTGTAAAGAGTCCCTCAGACAAAAATTTAAAGAAATAAACATATTAACTTTGGCATCGCAATATATTTATGAAAATCTAATGTATGTACATAAAAACATAAATAGCTTTAATAAGAATAAGGATGTGCATTCTTTAAACACTAGGAACAAACATAAGCTTGTAATACCAGTTACTAGACTCCACAGAATCAGTAATTCATTTATGGGGCAATGTATACGCTTTTACAACAAAATCCCAGAACATATTCAAAGTTTATCAATAAACAAGTTTAAAAGTTTTATTAAAGAAAAACTGTACAAAAAGGGTTATTATAATATCAAGGAATACATGAATGAAAATAACCCCTGGGAATAAGGTGATCGCCACCATGCTGGTTCTATTAAAAATCATTTAAAAATTGTATAAATGAAATTATTGTTAAGTGAAATATGTTTGAAAAAAAAAAGTCCCGCTGGGTTTCTTGCTGGTTCTTCCCAGGACAGAGGTATTTTCCGAACCAGTGGTAAATAAAAAATGACTTTCAATAAGAATTATGTAATAATCAATATTGAATAAAAAATTATTCTATTCTATATTCTATTCTATTCTGCATTTTGATTCTTTATTGAGGATAGATGTACATGTGCCACAGCAGTCACTTACCATCAGGTGTGCTTGTTTGTCACTTTATCCTATAAAAAAGACTATACAGCATTGTATGTGTTACTGTTCCTTAGCATCATTAAAGTCATGTCCGATAATCGGAACTAATCGCTAAACCATATTAAGCAATATAGTATAAAAAAACATTGAGTTATATGTACTACGTACTAGAGAAACCATTTCAAACAAAAACTGTGTCCTACTCTATGTTTTCGCGCATGCGCGGGAGTAGTAGTCGCGCATGCGCGAAGACCATAGATAATACAATATATACCAGGAAGTGAAGACTTTAATTTGATATAAAATAACATATTAATATAAAATAAATATAAGAATTTAATATAAAATATCTTAATTTCATCTAAACAAACATGTTATATTTCTAAATAAAATGTAATAATAATTATTTTATGGAATTCACAAATCTTCAATTTACGCAATATTTAGTTTGTACGGATTGCAGTACAGTTCAGTTGAACATAGTCAATGTTCGGAATGGCTTCTCTAGTACGTAGTACATATAACTCAATGTAAAAAAAAGATTTTAACCCATACAAACAAAATACCTAAATAAATAAAATCCAATGAGATGAAAATGCATTGCAAAGGATTCCAATTAGCTGTGGGTTATGGAGAAAAGGAAAGTATAATGTGGGTGGTATGGTATTGTCTATGTAAATATCATATCAACATTATTACATATATAGAGGCATGTTTAAATATTTCAAAGCACAATACTTTTTTTAGCACAATTACTTCTACAAACATACCAATATTCAACAAAATTATGGAATTAAGTACCTCACAAATTGAAGCATAATTATGAGACAATCTATGGAGGGCCTATGTTCAGCACGGGTATTTATAGGCTGTAAAGAATGGAATGAATGGAAAATTGAAAACATAAAATATTTTAAAGTTAAAATCAATCATAAATTTAGTAATGTGTGTATCTTACGAACATCACTTTAATAGCCCATCGGATGGTGGATTAAATTTTAATTGCCTTTGATAATTTCATTTATAACTGCTATGTGCAAACTTTGTCACACTTAACTTCAATGACAATAATTATGAGTGTAGTGAGGTGGCTGTCTGAAATACGCCACCACTAATTTGGAATTTTTGGAAGTTAAAGTTACAGCCTATATATGTCCCTATGTATATTTTAGGGCAAGAAACAGCGGCCGCGCTGCCCCAATGCGTGTTGGAGAACTTCACATGACATTCACAACATTTTTTCTTATTTTTTAAACATGCAGATTTCCTCTCACAATGTTTCCTTCACCGCCGAGCACATGGTAAATCAGTGGAAGTGAGTAATAAAGCTTAAATAATATAATTATTAATGTTCATTTATAAATTCACTAAGAAAGATAATTAAATATAAAAATTTTTCTCTGTAAGTTCCTGTTCAATAGTAATTGGACCGGATTACACAAAATATAATTGTAAATATTTTCATCTATTAACAATTTCAGTTTAGTTAAATTACCAGAAGCACATTAAATAGGCAATCACATAATATGCATTATGTACTGTGCACAAAAGCTTAACACAGGTCTGTTTAGTTGCCTGCATTAAAAACAAAGTATAAATGGAAATTAATTGTTAGTTCTTTGTCCAACATAACATGCACAGAGATTTGGTAATACTTACCCTCCACACTCTCTTCCATGTTTAATGGCTTTATCTAGCAAATGCTGATACTGCTCCATCCCCGCAGCCGATAGGATTAAACTTGGGTTTGTAGTGGCATCAGTTGGCTTGTAAGCTTTCATTGCTGTATATAAAATAGAAATTGATTTAAAATTTGCATCATAAACAGCTAAGTTGCTCTTAGCTTATAGCAACCGTATTCCCCATTTTGCTGTTAGGATTGTTATTTAATATTTTAGATGACTAAAATGCTGTTTATTGTAAAGTTATATCTTAATTTAAAAATACTTTTTCTGTCCATGTGTATGTGACTTAACTCCTCCTAAACAACTGGACTGATTTTGAATAAAATTTTGTGTGTATGATTAAGTTGATTTGAGAATGGTTTAGATTCACAATTGAACACGGTAGGTGGTGCTGTTGTCGAGATCCAGTAATGACCCCTGAGTAGCAGGGGTAGATCACTAGTAGAAATTAAAAACCAAACTTAAAGAGAAAGAATGAAAACATTCATTAAAATCTTTCAACAGCTTATGAAATAAGATATTCTACTAAACTCTGTATAACCCTGCATGAAACAGAAACTATCATAAATATGTATTTTTTTAATATTTTTATTACAACCACACTATGATAGGTAGACTACTACAGGCTTGAGGCGTGTGTGTTTGTGAGCACTGGCGGCTTGTCACGTACACTGCTTTAAACTGACTCGGCCTTGACCATGTTGCATATTGTGTTTGTTTTTGTTTCACATTTGATTTAAATGTGATGTAAAATATAAAAAGGTGTAAATATGGTTTACAGTACTATGTGTATGAACAATAATAGAATGGTTATCTTTATATTTTATATATTCTTCTGTCGGTATGTATGTGACTGAACTGCTTCTAAACAACTCATCCGATTTTAATGAAATTTTGTGTGTGTGTGTGTGTGTGTGTGATTAAGTTGATTCAAGAATGGTTTAGATTCACAACTGGACGCTGTTACACCACTTACTGCTTCCAAATATGAATCTAAGCTCAGGGTGATTTTGACTGTTGTCAAGATCCAGAAATCACCCTTGCAAAGCCAGATCGAGTCGCTAATACACAATTCAAATAATTATTTATATGTTGCGACTTAATAAAGTTAATAAAAATATATTACAACATTTTTATAATTATCTTGAAGACCACTAAAAACTTAGTACTTGATTATTATTTTGAATGTGGTAGATATCTCATACATATACGTCAAGAGTAATTTGTAAAAAGAAAATTTTGTCATACGAACATAATAAAAAGCTGACAAACTTTATGTTTTATCCTCCTGTGTCAACCCTATCAAAATAGGTACAAATTTTGAAAGCTCCTTAGAAACTTTGCCTCAGGTTGGTTTCTTTAGTCATGTGCTTTTCAAAGTATTTAGATTTAGTTAGCTTTTTGATAGGCAATAACTTCAATGCCAAAGTAGCAAAGAATGCCTTTAGAGTCCTTCAATTCTAGTGCACCAGACTTCTATAGCAAGGGCATCATCAAACTGCTAGTTAAATGATAACAGAATAATCAATATGAAAATAATATGTATCACAAGACTAAAAAAAAATTGTAATTGGAAACGATTGATTACACTAACCTTCAAAATCACCGGTATCGGCCACGACCGTGGAAAATTGCTTCAGCTGCTCAAGAGCATTCATTTTAGTACGTTTGGCTACTGGTTCACCACTCATATTGACTGTAGAATTAATAGTTAAATGATAGAAATAAGTAGGGCGTGATAATTACAACACAAGTGAGAGTTGATCGAGGTCCAGGAGTAGAGGAACGGAGACTTTCTAAATAGATTATAACTTAACCACTACTGCTGTATGTTTAAACCTAAGCTTCAAGTTAAATGCTTGAAGGTGACCCCAGCCCAATATATTAAACCACTATTACAATCAATTTTCTGTAGTGTTGTACTTAAATACTCTTTGATAACAATGAGGATAGATGAGACATATTAATTATTTAATCTGTGCCAATCTGGTGCAATGACATCTTAAAAGACTTTTGGCGGGAACTTGACCGGTGACAGATTACTGTTCCTGTATTATTGTTTAAATAATGGTATGAAGTGGATTTTGATATGTAAAGTGGTGCGATTTTGTGTATTATATGTCTGCACATATGAACTATTAGTGGAAACGGTGAAACAAGTGCTCTGATGGTGATGTGATCTGATTTCTAAGTATTCAAAGTACTCTGTAGATGTGATTCTTAAGATAAGGTATCTGTCTGCTTAAGCCGCGTCTCCACCAAAGTTTTGTTGTAGGCTTGGGTAAAAAATATTGATATATCGAAATGTCGATATATTTAACTATAAATATAGATATATATCGTCGATATTTTAAATCGCGATATTTCGATATTTAATTTAGAGTTTCGAATTCGTATCGAAATCAAAATCATTCAATTTTGGGCCTTATCTTTACACCATGCAAACGATGACGATATATCGATATTTATCACGCGATATATATCGATACTGTTTAAAAATGTGGATTCGATATATCTAGATATATTTTGCCCTTGCTCATCCCTATTTTGTTGCCAACACAACACTTGCCAACAAAACTTGTTTCCATTTTCGGCGTCAACATCAAAGGAATACGCTTGTTGCCAACATTTGTTCCCCCAGTGGAGACCCTTGTTGGAAACAGTTGTAAACAGTTGGAAGCATAACTGTTGTCGACATTTTTTTTATAACGTCTTTAGGCGCCTTAAGATACTATCACCTACTGTCTGCTAGCTCAAGTTACCGTCAAAATCTCCTAAAAACTACGCAATGTGACGCATCGACATATTGTGGAGCAGTATACTAAAAAGGATTATTATCAGTTGATACTGAAAATCCGTAAAAACGTAGATCCCGAATGAAATGAAGACATGGCTTAAAACACAAGTACCAAAACCAAAAATCTTAATAAAAATGACACCTTAGAGCATGGAATGATTACAATAACTAGAATATTATTACTTGCGTAAGCATCATAATATTAGCCTGTGATTATCACACCTGTAAAAGCGTGGTCATATCGGGTCATATACATAGACTTTAGAACGATACTGGCGTATAGACGACCTGAGAGCCCAAGAAACGCATGACCAATTTTGATTTCTCAATGTGTGCGTTAGCTAGTGATGTACATTTTACTTACAAGGACTATCGGAAATTGATTGTTAAGGAAGCGGTAAATAGATTTAAAAATTATTTAGTGCACGAAATTAAATAACTTCAAAAATTAACTGAATTTTACTATGGTGGTTCTTAAAGAATTTAAAAATATTCATATGACATGTTCCTGGGAATAAGCTGAACCTACCTGCGTTTTGCTGGATTTTAATTCAAATGTATAAAATCCCAAGTTACTTAACCGATAAACTTAAAAACCTCCCCAAGAATCAAATCTGAAAGTTGTATTTTCGAGCTATGATCCTTGGAGAAAAATATTTACTGCCGTGGGCAGTTTCCCCGGGATTTCTTTTTCAACATGTTGTTAATATAAATAGGTAGATAAGTAAGTATATACCTATTTATATTTTATATATTTCATAAAATGTTTTGATGTATTACTTTAGATAATTACAAACATTTAATAATTAAGTACATTATAGAAGTTTATTTTAACATTCGACTTAAATATGAATTTAAACTTAATAATTTAAGTAAGGAAACTTGTAGGAATTAGTTAAATATGATTGCTCTGTTTAAAGGCTAATATGTTTATGAAGCTTCATCATGCTTTATTTTTATATTCTTTCATGTGTCCCTGAAAAGTACAAAGTAATAGGAAACCTATTATCATTTTAGCTACATGAATTTTAAAAACATAATGATCTTAACACAGTAAAGTGCACCAAATGTCTGAAGATACCGATGCACACTCTATTCTCTCAATCTCGGTATGTTAAGAAAATGGTCACTCATTCATAAACTGACCGCGGCAAGTGCAACTTAATCTCGCAGTTCTGTTGATCCGCGCAGCTGTTACTTAACCACGAGTTTCTCTTCTCTAAGGCTAACGCTGTAGGCGATCCACCACGCTTTAATCCCTCGGCTCAATGTAGTCGGCTATCAAGCATGAATCGGGCATCGAGCATTTTGAGTATCAAATACAAAAAAATTTATACTATCCTGGCACATTCAACCACGCGTCTCATAAACGGGCGTCTAGTGGCGCTTCAAGAGCATAACTAAATATTTTATATGTAACTACGCTAAAATGATGATGCTATGAATATTGCACTAGTGTGACCGTGAGGTGCGGGTGGTGAAGTAAGGTTATACATAATGATTTCTTATATTTACGCGAAGACTACACATTAAATAAAACTATTTTCTTTGCGGATTTGTTCGCGTTTAATTTTACTTTTTACTTCCCGATGTTTCGGGTGCTTTTCAGCACCCGTAGTCACAGGAGGGACTGAGGTGTTTGACATCCCGATGTCATAGTTAGCCCGGCTACCTTCAGTTTTGAATATTAATTTTTGGTCCGATCTACGCAGAATGAGCTTATAGTATCTTGAAGTCTTGCAGTGGTATGCTTGGGTTTTGATTTAATTTTATTAATTAAAGGATCCCAACCAGGTGGCGGCACCTATCCATCTTCTCTATTGAAATTAGGATGTTTTTTTAACTTTAATAGTCTCGCGAATCATCCTTGGTAGGAATCGATGTTCTTTTGAGAGGATTTGTGGTCTATCAAATCTAATGTAATGGTTGGGATGATCTTGAACAACACTTATTTCTTGCGTGCCGACTTGTGCTGACCTACAGAGTCAAGAGATTTAGTATCCTTTTCTATCATGCATTTTTGCCATAAGGAATTTTCTTTTCCCTTGCACACTATATCGGTCTATACGCCAGTATATCCCTAAGTCTAGCCATAGTATATTCTAAGTCTATGGTCATACCTATATTATAAACGTCAATTTAATAAAAAATTGTAAAAGAGAAGACTTCATGAGCGGATCAATGACCTAAGAAAATGTCTAAAGCGGCCATTACGCGCCTAGGCAGGCGTCAATCAATTCAAATGATCAATCGCGATTGATCACGCGCAGAACGCGTGGTAGTTAGGATGCAGTTTTTAACCCTTAACTTGCGTAATGTGGGGCTCCCATAAATCGGACTCTTTTTCATACTTACTGCTTGATGTTTTTAATGAATTCAATCTTTGTCTTCTAAATGATGGTTCTCCTACCAGAATGTGTTATCCCTCCCATAATCCTAGATCTGCAGTCGATCTATCATTATGCTCTCCATCCCTGGCTGCCAGTATGTCATTTCAAACACTACCTTCTTGTTTTGGAAGTGACCATTATCCCATCCTGTTAAACCTGTCCAATAGATGTACTCCTCCCAGAAATACAGCTCCTCTTTTAAAATTCAATTTGTCGGATGCCAACTGGGAAGGATTTGCCACAGAATCAGAATGTAGTATTCAGAATTTTCCTACTGTTACATCCCAAAACCTACATTTTGTATATAATCAGTTCATAGCAATATTAAATACTTCAGCCTGCAAAATTTTTCCATTGAAAAACACATCCCCTAAGAAACTATCTTCACCTCCATGGTGGGATTCTGAATGCTCCTCGATTATCAGAAAACGCAAGGCAGCGGAAAGGTTATATCCTCAAATATGTCAATGGAAAATTTCTTAAGTTACCAAAAAATTGCCGCTGAATCCAAAAAACTTCTTTCAGAAAAGAAAAAAAAGGGATGGCTTTCATTTTGTGAGAGTCTATCCCCTCGATCTCCTTATTCCTTAGTTTGGAAAAGTATCAGACGTTTTCGCGGAGCTTAAATGTCAATAATTCCTCCTGTGCAGATCCTTCAGAATGGCTAAACGACTTCTGTTGCAGACTGGCTCCTCCATGGGTTCCTATGGAGGAAGAGATATTTCCAACTGCAAAACGTATCCTCTCCTACTTTCCCAGCATCCCAAATAACCTTAATGAACCATTCTCTTTAGAAGAATTAAAGTTAGTGCTCAGCCACCTCAAGGACTCCTCACCTGGCATTGATGGTATTCCATATTCATTTCTGGTTAATATGGGTTCTTCATGTCAACAGATTTTTCTTAACATCATTAATCAGGTTTTTACGACAGGTCCTATCCCAGATGACTGGAAAACCCATATTATTATACCCATTTTAAAGCCTGGAAAAGACCCCTCTTCAGCATTAAATTACCGCCCTATTGCTATCTCATCAACCTTATCTAAAGTCATGGAACATCTCGTAAAGAATCGACTGGAGTGGATATTAGAAAATAGGGGCATTCTGTCAAGGACTCAATTTGGCTTTAGAAAAGGTTTTAGCATAATGGATAGCCTTAGTATCTTAGTATCAGACATAAGACTTGCTTTTTCCAACAATGAGTATCTTATAGGCGTCTTTGTGGATGTTCGTTCGGCCTACGATGATGTTATTCTTCCGCTGCTCAGGCAGAAAATGCAACAGCTGAACATCCCGGAGAGAATCACAAATTTCGTGTCAAACCTGCTTTCGCAGAGGCGCATATTAGTTCGCTCTGAAGGCAAGCTCACATCACCTAGACCTGTTTGGAAGGGATTACCTCAAGGCTCAGTTCTGAGCCCCTTGTTATACAGCCTTTATACATATGACCTTGATAGATCTGTAAACTACTTAGCTAATGTCCTACAGTATGCTGATGACTTAGTCTTATATGCATCCGACATTTCCTTTGACCAAGCAATCTCCCGTCTATCCCAAGCAGTTAAATTCCTCAACTTTTGGGTTATAGAACATGGTTTGTCCATTTCAGCTAGTAAGAGTAACTCAGTAGTATTTACTAGACGAAGGTTTTCCCCAGATGTGCCTATCCATATTGATGGCTCTCTTATACCTTCTCAGACTCAAGTGAAATTTTTAGGAGTATTTCTAGACAGTAAAATGACACGTATCCCACATTTATCCTATGTAGCTGCTAAATGTGAAAAAAATCTAAATGTCATCCGATCTCTATCAGGCTCCTGGTGGGGCTCCCATCTTTATTCCCAAAAGCTTTTATATAATGCATTAATAAGGAGCCATTTCGACTATGGTTGTTTTTTACTGGAGCCATGTAGTAAAATGGCACTTAACATACTGGACAAAATCCAGTTAAAATGTCTTAGAATCATAACAGGAGCAATGAAATCTACTCCTATCCTCGCTCTCCAAGTGGAATGTGTCGAGCCTCCTCTTTTTCTCCGAAGACAGTATTTATCAGACAGATTTTTATTTAAAGCTGCCTGTTATTCGCACCATCCTCTCCTATCCAAACTACATTTCCTCAACCAGTTAGTCAAGCCATGCATTATAAAAAGCTATTCCAAACTTGTCAATCTTCCTTCTCCAATCTCCAAGTCACTTAGGAACCCTCTCTATAATATTCCCTATGAGGCCCTAATATATAAGCCAGACATATTTTTAAATATTGGCCTTTATAAGGACAGCACTGAACCAAATATTAAATTAAACATGATTCTAGCTGAAAAGTGGGTTGACTGGGTGGTTATGTTCACTGATGCCTCAAAGGTCAGCGAAAAAGGTTTAGTAGGATCCGCAGTGTAGATACCTAAATATAAAATTATTTTAAATTTTAATTCCCCTTCTGACTCTTCTGTATTCACAGGTGAGTCGTTGGCTGTATTAGAGGCAGTTTTGTATGCTGAATCTCACAGCCTGAAGAAAACTCTCATACTATCAGATTCCCTTTTTTTATATAGGATAAGGGTGACAAACGAGCACACAGTCCAACTGATGGTAAGTGGTTGCTGCGGCCCATAGACATCTACATCTATCCTCGTTTGCGAATCAAAATGCAGATGCGTTGTCACCTGTGAGGACTAAGATGGAATGCCTCATTTCCAGTAAAAAGGGCCTCCGGCCACTTACACTCACCAAGCGAAACGCAGAAGTAAACCTCTACTTCACGCTGGTATTCTGTGAGGTCGTGGTACCACCCCGGTTCGAGCCGGCCCATCCGTGCGACAGCAAAAGCTGCCGCGTGGCTCTACCACTGTTAATGAATTAGCTGCTTACAAAGTATTGCCTCCAGCCCATTTCAATTTAAAGTAAAATACCCATTAATTTTAAATATCAGAGAGTCTCTATTCAAATGTTATAAAAACTTAAGTTTACACTCCTCATGGCAAACCATTTGGCATCAGTCAAAACTTATAAAATGCAAAAATTATGCAAATGTCCAAAATAATATCCCCCTAAAACCTTGGTTCTTTAAAACCCGTCTCTTTAGTAAAGTGATTACCTCAACTGTTTGCCGTCTCCGATTCGGTCACACCTGTACACCTGTACACCTAGCTAAATTAAGGATTAGGGATACGTCAATCTGTGAATGTGGGTTAGGCGAAGGAACAGTTAACCACCTGTTTTTTGAGTGCCCCAAGGTCTCCTTCTCCTTTTATGATATACTCCCTAACTACATCCCTCGTCCTACTAATTTCTCATACTTATTGTCCCTTGCGTTTACTCCCTTTGTAAATATTTTGTATGATTATATTAGAACTAATAAAATTAAGTTGTAAGATTACTAACATGGTGATGGTTATAAACTTGTGGCGTCTTTTGTTGTAGATTGTGAAGACCTATACAAACAATAATAACTTGTAACTATTGTAAACACTCTCTTGTCACTCCCATGACTGACTTGACATTAGCAGAATTCTAAAAAGAGAGGCCATAAAACTAAGAAAGAAGAAGAACCCTTAACTTGGTAACGTATCTAATAATGCACATATTCTTAAAAAAAATATTGGGAAATATTTTAGCTGATTTAGACTAAAATTATATTCTATTTAGTTTATGGAATCCTTCTATTCGGCAGTAAAAATATTATTTATAACGTCTGGCAAAATTTGAAGTCAGTAGATCGCAAAATAGCGGAGCATGCGCGTGCGTCTACGAGTTAAAAGGTAAGAATTAATTAAAATCCCATCAAAATATAGTTGTAACGACAGATATATGTGACAATTATGTAATTGAATGTATATTGTTTTGGTTATGCAAAAGATTTTGATCGAACAATAATATTTTCTATCTAAAATATTACTGTCAATGTTCATGTATCTACAAATGCACATCGCCAAGATCCTGTACTATGACCTGACTTTTGGAGTGTGCATTATAGGACACATTGCCAAACTTACAACACTAGCGTGTACATCGTAATTATTTATCTGTATATAATGGTTTCTTTAATTTTTAAACCGGTATTGATGGTGATGGTACGGATGGTGATGGTAGAGCTCAGAGAATATTGGCTTTGGTCCCAAAACCAGGAGCAAGATCGAATATTGAGAGCAGCGACTCATCGGATGGCGAAATAAATGGACATGCTTCTGACAACGATGAGAGCTCGATACCACCTTTGTTGCCATCATCACTAGAAAATCTGCACGTATTGTCGGAAAGTGAAGACGACTACAGTGAGGTATAAGTCCCGGCCGAAAATACGACGGATGTTACGAGGCACGTGAGTTTATTGAGTAATTTGTCTACGTCCAGTATTGCTGCTTCTCCAACTAATGTAATAGTCTCAGCGACACCTTCACCGATCTCTTCAACAGCTCTACATATATATTATCCATACCATCACCATCAAATGCTACTGGATCCAGCAAAAGACCTAGTCAAAAAGATTGTAGTTAAGCAAAAAAAAGCTTGAAGTTAAGTGGACAACTGCAAGATTTAAATACACTGCTGAAATCAGTGATAAAATATTCAATAAACCTTCTGAAACAAACTCACCGTTGGAATATTTAAATTGATAGTTCAAGAAAGTAATTTATATCATATGCAAATAAAGGACATGAATTTGACTTTGGATTAAGTAAATAATTTTATTGCTATTAATATCCTCATGGGTGTCGTACGTTTGCCAGAGTAGGTACGGTATATTTTCTTTCGGGACAGTGAGACCATATAGTTTGCGTGGAGGAGACAAAAAGCTTCCTTATGATAAAATTTTGAAAAAACGAGGTCTCTTAGCCATTTTGCAAATCACTTCTATTGAAAGAAAAGTAACTGTGGTCAAATGGTTTGATAATAAATTTTTTACTGTGGCTAATTCTTATGTTGATGCTCATCCAGTTGACCATGTATTGAGATACAATAAAGATAAGAAGCGCAAACAGCCAGTGCCCTGTCCAAGCATAGTTCGGCAATACAATATATATGGGAGGTGTGGACCTTGCGGATATGTTGACTGTGCTTTATCGCACGGAAATAAGAGCGCATAGATACATACTATTACATACCACAATTCTCACAAATCTCTCAACAACGCTGGGCTCATGTATCGACGTGAAACTAAATGTCCAAAAACTATGAAGCTCAAGAAAATCAGATGCCCGATAGCTGATAGCCTCACTACTGTGGACCAAGTTGTTTATAGTACGAAAACAGAGGTAAAAAAATTCGTGACTCCTGAAAATCAGATGAACATGCGTTACGATCACGACGATGCGATGGGTCACATGCCATCATTTACATCCAAAGGATGATGTAATCTTTGTGTTAAAGGTCAGGCTTTGTTTAGTTGAAGATCGTAATTGTTTTTATAATTACCACCAGAAATAATATAATTATCCTAAATAGTAATTTGGTAATACTTATGACCAACTTACCAGTTGTAGTCACTTACAATTTTTATTTTCATGTGTCTTTATGTTTAAATTTATTGATTGATCTCATCTTTTATATATAAAAAGTACGTGTCACGTTGTTTGTCCGCGATGGACTCCTAAACTACTGAACTGATTTCAATGAAATTTTTGGTCAATGTGCAGTTTGGTCCAACTTAAAAGATAGGATAGCTTACATCTCAATTTATAGTCGCAATACAATATTATTTTATTGAAAATTATTTGTCTATTATTTGACAGTCACAATTATCTGTTAGCTCCAAACGATTCTGTCAGATGACGATATCTGTTGACTGGATTGAGTAAATATTTAATAGATGGCGCTAAGTTAAAAATACAGACGTTTAATATAAGCTACAATTTAGTAGTATAACCACCACGTGTTGCTGTAAGTATTCAACAGATAGAAGCGATTTCAAAAAAATTTTGCAGACTGTGTGCAGTTTGGTCCAACTTGAGAGATAGGATAGTTTTTATCCCGATAAGTGACCCTCAATTTTTTTATTGCTCATTTCAGGAGTTTTTTTGGGAAAACAAATGGTCGTTCGGAAAGGGCAGAACAACGTCTGCCTGGTCAGCTAGTATATTATAAGACTGCATTATGTAATAATGTTGTCATATTATTACGCTTTATTATTTTTATTTTGTAATTATCTATATAGATATATGATAACTGTGTGAAGGTGGTGGTCAAAAAGTCAATTAAAATAAAGAAGTTGAAGTTATGTTCCTAGTGATTTTAAATAGGTTGATATAAATATTATATGTTTAAAACAATAAATATATAGTGGTAGAGCCACGCGGCAGCTTTTGCTGTCGCACTGGGGTGGTACCACGACCTCACAGAAAACCAGCGTGAAGTAGAGGTTTACCTCTGCGTTTCGCTTGGTGAGTGCAGGTGGCCGGAGGCCCTTTTTACTGGAAATGAGGCATTCCACCTTAGTCCTTACGGGTGACAACGCATCTACATTTTGATTTGTAATAGAGGATAGATGTAGATGTCTATGGGCCGCAGCAACCACTTACCATCAGGTGGACTGTGTGCTCGTTTGTCACCCTTATCCTATAAAAAAAAAACATAGATTATTCTATAAAACAAAAAATATTTTTATTTACTACCTACCCAGCAATGTGTCTTATAATCTCCGTTACCAGATTGGGGGTTTTTTTTCGCAATTCTGGGGAATAAAATGACTCTTGGGGAATAACTGGGGAAATAGAATCTTTGGGGAAACTTTTGGGGGGAAAAATACATAATGGGAAATTTTGTGGGCTAGAATTTTTAAAACGATTAAATATAAAAAGTACAATGAAACGAACGTACTTTTTGTTCAGCTAACATATCAGTACTCAGTGTCTTATTCGGCTCTGTGAAGAAATCCAAATGCGAGTACCGAACAATATTAAATTATTAGAAAAAAATTCAATTTTCTGACCCCAAATCGCAACAAGCCAAGTAAGATCTAATATTGAAGAAATAGTTGTTGCTTTCAAGGATGTGGTTGGAGGAGTGGAAAACGTTGATGCGACGCTGCAAGAGCGGAGAATTCTACCTCTTCAGCAATGGAAAAATACCAAAACAGCTGACGAGTTTTGGAGAGAAGTGTTATCATACAAAAGTGCTTGTGGCGACGCATTTTTCTTTAATTTAACGAAACTTGCCACGGCTATTTTGAGTTTGCCATTTGCTAATGCTGCTGTAGAACGGGCGTTTCGATGATGAAAATAAATTGCGAAACAGAATGCTCACGAAAATCGCAGACCATATCATGAGAGTGAGAAATGCCTTACAAGACCGCGGCGAGTGCACAAAATTTGAGCCAAGCACGACAATGTTAACTTTATTTAAGTCTGAAAATGAATCAAACAGAAGATGAAGAGAATGTGAATGAAGTACTTGCTATTTTTAATGAAGATTAATTAAAAAAAATCGACAACTACTAACTTCATTCAAATTTTCTTCCTTCATTAACAAATAAAATAAAAGCTGTCTGTTTTAATTATATATTAATTTTTTTTATTCGTAACAAAACTGGTGGTTTTCTGGTTCAAACGTATCATTTTGGGGAAAAATAAAAATCAATTTGGGGGAAACTTGGTAGTGTGCATTATTAGATACATGGTATAAAAAGAAAACTAAATATGGCAGATTTTTTTTATTTATTTTTTAGTTGTCCATTTAGCACCTATCAACCCAAATATATGATAGAAATATAAAAATAATGACACCATAAACGTTGCCAAGTTAAGGGTTAAATAAAAATCTTCGACTTCATAATATATAAATTACTTGTATTCGTACTTGTATAACAAAATTAAATGAAGTGATACAATTTAAGAGAAAACGCTATATATACATTTACAGAAAAACATTCTCTTGTTTTTCTAATATTCGTGACATCTGTATTTTTTATTCTTTACAACTATTTAAAAAATTAAAATAAAAACAAAACATATAAAAACTCCACGAACATACTCCGCCCCCATGTAAGCTTCAGCTTTCAGTCTTCGTATTGGGGATCCAGTCAAGGGTATTTAATACCACGTTTGTGGACTCCGGTGGACGTCAGAACGTCTGCCACACGGTTTATTCCATCTGGTCCGGGGTAAAACTGTATGATACGTCCGAGTTTCCACTGTAGTGGAGGAGCGTTGTCATCCTTGAGAAACAGAAACAGAAACAGAAACAGAAACAGAAACTTTTTTATTCAATATAGATTATAAATAATACTTATTGAAAGTCACTCTTTTGTATAATTACCACTGGTTCGAAAAAAACCTCTGTCCTGGGAAGAACCAGCAAGAAACCCAGCGGGACTTTTTTTTTAAAATAACAGCTTACAATCATGTATGTTACACAAATTAACAACACAACAAATTAGAAATAGCTTGGGAGCGATCACCTCACTTCCAGGGGTTATTATCATCTATAAATTCTTTAATATTATAATAACCCTTTTTATACAAACTTAGTTTAATAAAGTTTTTGAACTTTGAGCAGGTCAAATTTTGTATATTTTCTGGAATTTTGTTGTAAAAGCGTATACATCGCCCCAAGAATGAATTACTGACTCGATGGAGTCGAGTAACTGGTACTACTAGCTTGTGTCTGTTCCTAGTATTTACAGAATGAATATCACTTATTTTTGTAAAACTACTTTTATTTTTGTGTACGTACATTACATTTTCATAAATGTATTGAGAGGCCAAAGTTAATATATTAATTTCCTTAAATTTTTGTCGCAGCGACTCTTTAGGCTTTAAATCATAAATTGCTCTTATGGCCCTCTTCTGCAAAACAAATATAATTTCAGTGTCAGCTGCGTGTCCCCATAGCAAAATACCATACGACATTATGCTATGGAAATAGCTAAAGTAAACTAGTCTAGCTGTTTCAACACTAGTTAGACTTCTAATCTTTTTTACAGCATATGCTGCAGAACTAAGTCTGCTTGCTAGCTTTGATATATGGGGGCTCCATTGAAGCTTCGCGTCTAGTGTGATTCCAAGAAAAATGGTGGTATCTACAAGACTCAGTTTCTCCCCATTTAAAATTACATTAGTATTTAATTGTTTGACATTTGGAGTCATAAATTTCATACATTTCGTTTTAGTGCCATTTAAATGCAAATTATTGACATTGAACCAATTCACTAATTTAGATATAGCATTATTTACTTCGTCATATTTTAGCAAATGTCGACTTAATTTGAAAATTAAAGAAGTGTCATCTGCAAATAATACTATATCATGGTTATCTCCTACTATGTAAGGTAAGTCATTAATATATACAAGAAACAGAAAGGGGCCGAGAATTGAGCCTTGAGGCACGCCCATCTGTACCATCGACCCGGAAGAACTCGTACTGTTGATGACAACTTTTTGCGTTCTCTTACTTAAATATGAAATAATTAATTTTAGAGCATCACTTCTTACACCGTAGTGTTGAAGTTTCCTGATTAATGTTTCATGGTGAACACAATCGAAGGCTTTGGATAGGTCACAAAATATACCCAAAGCATCCTGTGAATTCTCCCATGCATTAAATATATATTTAATCAGCTCAACACCGGCATCAGTTGTCGAGCGACCCCTTGTAAACCAATTCTCCAATCCGTAATTCTCGATCTGGTACTCGCCATTTATGTCGCTGTTGCAATTCAGATATATAATCCAGCTTCCATTTATTCCAAAAATGCTGACGATATTTTTCTAGTTGTTTAAATCTGTTAAGGCGGTTGAAACTCGTTGAAGTATGTTCAGGTGATGGTATCGTATCTAGAGCACATCCGATGAGGAAATGACCGGGAGTGAGTGGATGGAAATCATTAAGCTGAGAACAAATTATCGGACGCGTCCATCAGCCGCGGCTGACAGTCGCGGCTGACAGTCGCGGCTTAGCGGTGTGCACGGTAGTTAAGACGGTGTCTTCGTACGCCTCACTTCAGTCATTCTATAAAGGTGTTTCAATCGAGAAACATGACAAGCAGCGACAACGAGGACGAATTTATAGAGTTAGCGGCAGCTGCCTTATGTTGTCCTCCAATAAAAAGTGAAAAGGAGTGTTTGGGTCCATGATATTAATGTAAAACAACTCGAGTATGGTGAATTTCATACATTGTATCCAGACATACAAAAAGATGATAATAATAATAATAATAATAGCCATTTATTTCCCAATTTTCATACACAGTCCATATTAGAGAAATAATTTACAATATTATTATGATTCATGCAATATTGTTTCCTTTACTAAATGTCATGTTATCAGTGTTAATTTCAAATAAAAAAAGTTCAAATTCAATTTACAAAATTAACTTTTGATTATAAAGAATGTTTCAGTAAATAAACCATTTTATGATAAAAATTAATATTTAACATAATTTTGTCATAAAAATAAATTTTTATGACAAAAAGATGATAAACGTTACAAAATGTACTTAAGAATGAATGAAAACCATTTAAATTTTCTGCTTAGTCTGATTGAAAATGATGTTTAATTCAGCAGCAATTTGCTCCCACACTTCCTGTTTTAAAGTAGCATTTTTATAGTGCTGCAGTTTATAGTTATATAGGCATTCGTGGCCACGAACACATTCAATTAAATTTTCTTCGTCTGACATGTCGCGAGCGCGGTCGGTTCGTTTATGACACTCGAAACGTCCGCGGACGCGTCCCGTGCCCTGTGCACACCGTCGGCGGACGCACAAATATCCAGCCGGCTAGATTCTGTTTGGACGTCTGAACGCTCAAGGATGACCCAAGGGCACGTCCGCGTCTTACGACTGATAGTTTGCACAGTGTAGTATTAAATGTACTGGCTAGATTCAAATAAGCCGCGTCTTTCAGCCGCGGCTGACGGACGCCTCCGATAATTTGTTCTCAGCTTTGGGAGAGGACGACATAGGATATAGAGGGCGACTGTTCAGGATGGATTCAACTTGACTAAATAAGGTTGCCATCTCTTCAAAAGTTAAATATGTAGAACCAAGGGTTCGTTTAATATGAAATTTTGCGGATTTTAAGCCCGCCTCCCATAGACCGCCAAAGTGCGGCGCATAAGCCGGGGAGAAATAAATTTTATGCCTTCGTTCGAAGCAAAATCGGAAATGGAATGCGAATTCGTGTTTAAAAAATTGCCTAGTTCTTTCGAGGCTGCTACAAAATTCGTGCCGTTGTCACAATAGATATCTGCCGGCTTTTCTCTGCGAGATATAAACCGACGTAAAGCTAGTACAAACGCATTTTTGCTGAGATCACTCACCGCTTCTAAGTGAAGGTATGTATATTTCATACAAATAAATAAACATAAGTAGCACTTAGTTACGATTTTAAAGCCTCTACCTTTACGATTAACCATAGAAAATGGTCCCGCAAAGTCTACGCCAGTACTAATAAAAGGAAATCCAGCGTCTACGCGAACGGAAGGTAAGTTTCCCATTTTAGGGGTTACTGGTTTAGCAGCAAATCTACGACATCTGACACACTGATGATAGACAGAACGAGCGACATCTCTGCCAGCGACGGGCCACACAGTGTGACTGACGGACGACAGCAGCAGCAGCGGCGCGGCATTCAGCAGGCGCAGGTGCTCACGCTCGAGCAACAGCCGAGTGAAGCTATGCTTGCCATGGACTAAGACAAGATGTTGTTTTTCGAACGAGTAGGAGGATTCATTGAGGCGGCCCCCCACACGGATTAAACCATCGCGTAAAAACGGACTTAAACGGCTTATTATTTTGTAATAATTTTAATTCGTCAGGAAAAGATTCGCGCTGAGAGAGGTATGCTAGTTTTTCAAATGATCGAGTAAGTTCCTCAGGCTGCAGCACATCGGTAAGTTCAATTCTATTTTTACAACAGGTTATGAAACGTAAGACATAAGCGAAAATGCGTTGTAGTTTAGTAAGAGATGAGTAAGAGTCGAAATCAATTAAAACTTGTCGGTATATTTTTTATATGTCTCCGGAGAGTACATATTTATAAAGACGAAATCTGAGTATAATATTAAATAAGAAATCCTGAATAGGAGGCCCCACCATTTGGAGGTCATTAATAGAGAAACCTGAGGTAGAGAGGGCGCTGCCGTCAAAGACAACGCGAAGTTTTGTCGACTCACTGTCTGGTTTGATCATCGCATGGTGCGGGATGAAGTAAGCCGGGATGAAATAACCTCAGTAGTTTCTGAAAAATGTCCAAGATCTGAATATTGACGTATAAAATCAGAATACATTAATTTTAAATCTGGATTTTCTAAAACGTCTTTCTAACCCTAGGGGGCGCCTTTTAGCTAACTGATAAGAATCGCCTAAACAATCAGGTTCAGAAATAAGTGGTAATCGAACACAAAACCTACCGTCGTCCATGCGACGAGTATTTTCTAAAAAGTGCTTCTCACATTCCATATCAAAACTGGACAATATCTTATTAGATTCAGGGACATCCTCAACCTGCCAAAATTTAGTAATTTGCTCTTCAAGGGACAAATGAGTACATAAAACGCCATGAAAATTAGTCTTGCTAAACAGACTTTGAAGAAATTGGGCCAGATAATATCCAACCAAACCTTGTATCTGTGACTATAGGTTTGTTAAAGCCTAGAGTGATCTATTGGCCTAATATTAATTGCCAAAATACATCAGCTCCAATAAGTAGATCTACAGGAGCAGGCTGAAAGAAGTTAGGATCGGCAAGGTTAATATTCATAGGTAAGTTTAATTGAGATATATCAAGTTGGACATGAGGTAGATCGCCAGATATTTTAGGTAGCACTAAGCAAGATAAGGTAAGTGTGTAGTTAGTAGATTTAGACTTAATACGGACGGAGCAACGCTTGACGCCTGAGGTAAGTTGTCTCCTACGCCTATTATATTTGTGTTTGTTTGTTTAGTGGGCAAGCAAAGTTTGCGTTTCAAATTTTCAGTTAGTATGGAAGCCTGACTACAACTGTCTAATAAGGCGCGCGCCGTCTCATACTTGTTAGTAATGGGATTGTACACATCTACAAGGGCAGTGGATAGCAAGACGTGGTTGTTACTGGAGACGGACTGTACCGATACATTGACTGTAGTGTCAATGACCTCAGGGGTTTCATTTGCTGGCTCAGTCTCATTTGCAGTCCTATTTACGGATGCATTACTTGCCCGAGGAACCTCGCGGTGTAAAAGCGTATTGTGTCGCCGCTTACAAGTGAAACAAGGGCCTAACCTGCATAGTCGCGTAGGGTGTCTCTTACGTAGGCAATTTAAGCATAATTTCAACCTGGCCGCCTCGGTGATACGCTCCTCGATAGATTTGGACAAGAAAGAAGAGCAGCCGTAGACGCGGTGCGGCCCGCCGCAGTATACGCACGATGCCGCCGCACCCGCCGCTCCGCTGGCAGCGCTCGCAGTAGATGACGAGACACCACACATAGACGAGCTGGGTTCCATTGAAATAGCATGAGATTTTAAGGGTAATTTCTGTTGCTTAAAATTGTTGAATATTTCGCCTTTTTCCTGTTTATTATTATTCGCACTTTCGAGAATATCAGCTCGAGCCTACAAAAATTTAAAGAAATTATCTAACGAAGGTAAATCACAATTTAATGAAGATTTATATTCTTCCCATTTTAGTCTAGAATTGCTATCAAGCTTAGGGACAATCATATGAATGATTATTGGATCCCAATTAGTAGTGGGAACACCTAAAGTGTTAAGGTCTCTAATATTTTTTGAAACATGATCCACAGTGTTACGCAAAGACTTAGCTGTCTGAGAAATAGGAGGCATATTAAATAGTGCATTCATGTGTTGTGAGACCAGCTGTTTTTTATTGTCATATCTCTCGCAGAGAAGGCACCAAGCCACATTGTAGTTACATTCAGTTACTTCCAAATTATTAATAACTTGGACTGCCTCACCTAGCAGGTAAGATGAAAGATAGTGAAATTTGTGTATAAAATTTATATTTTCATTAACATGTATTAAGGAGACACATTCAAGCCATTTATAATAGCTACCATCAAAATGGGCAATTTTAATTTCTGGTAAGCGAAACTCTGGCTGAATCTTAAGATTAGGCTGGCCTGAGTCTGAAGAATGATGTCTATCTTTTTTAAAGGATGATAATAAATCCTTAGCCCATATCATAGGCGTATAAAAGCTACGTTCCATTTCCTCCCTTACTTCAAACTGGGAGGTATCACGAACCTCAATTTCCGTCTGCAAGTCATTAAAATATTCAAACAAACCTTCAAATTTTTCTAACCGTACAGAGCTCAGTAATTTGACTTTGTATAGGATTCTTAACTTCAATTAAATCATTTACAAATTTTTTAAATAACTTTACTCTTTGCTCAACGTTAGCCCGTTTAGTCATGAGCTCATCCATATTTGTACCCTTTTTAGGCATTGTGAAGATAAATGAAGAAAACAAATTAAAAATCAAGATAGGTAAATGCTTAATCCGTAAAATTATTTGAATATTAGTAAGTTAGTATGAAAAGTTGAAATTCCTAAGAATTTGCTACGATGACTTGCAAATTAAAGGCATAAAATAAACGTAACTTGCGACTTAAGCGCGGCGCAGCAGCAGTCCACGGTCGGAGAACGTGAAGAGAAGAAGAGTGCAGCAGCAGGAGACAGTCCCCTGCAGCAACAGGCGAGTAGTAGTAGTAGCTTAAGAAGTTATTAGGCTTACTTTTAAGTAGCTTAGTATGGAAAAACTATTTGGGAGCCTAAAATTCAAATTGATATATAAAATAAAATATTATCTTATGAAATATTAGTATAAATTAACCAAATTTTATGGTGATTTACAATTCTTTGCAAGGGACGCCACGTGTGCTTAAAGAAAGTGTAGATAGATTTAGTTTTAGCTTATTAATTGTACAACAATGCCTTGCCTTGCAAGTGCCTTAAACAATTTTGTTGTAATTTATCGATTAAACTTTTAGCACAGCCTTGGATAAATAAGACATGAAAATTAGGTTCACTGCGATATATAAAGAAATGGCCCGCTGGCAACCTAAAGTCAAGTTGTGGGAAGGACGTACGGGGTAAGTAGCTTATAAAAGTGTTATAGGAGTGGTCACTTCCCTGAGTTTGTTCCTGTGCAGCTGGCTCTCGTTGCAGGTTCTCTCGGCAATTACAATTTGTGTTGACTTGTCCAAAGCTTACTTCTTCATTGGATAATCACGTCGCAGGGTCACCAATGATCACGCGCAGAACGCGTGGTAGTTAGGATGCAGTTTTTAAATTAAAATCTTCGACTTCAATATATAAATTATAATATCGTACTTGTATAACAAAATTAAATGAAGTGATACAATTTAAGAGAAAACGCTATATATACATTTACAGAATAACATTCTCTTGTTTCTCCAATATTCGTGACATGTCTATTTTATTCTTTATAATTATTTAAAAAATTAAAATAAAAACAAAACATATAAAACTTTACGAACAATGATTAATGTTTGAATGATAGAATAATTTAGACATTAGACGCCCATTACACGCCTAGACAAGCGTCAATCAGTTCGATCAATCATGATTGACGTTTGAATGATAGAATAATTTCGACATTACGACATTACACGCCGATGCTGACTGATGTCAGTCAAACTTCTTATATATAAAAAAAAGTACTCTGTGAGTCAAACCCAAATTTTCGGAGAGAAAGGACCTACCTATAAACTAAGTTCATTTTCGATTCACCATTTAACTGTAATTTAATATCTTGAAAAGAAAAAGAAGAAAAACGAATAGGAAAAATTGTAATATTTAATATCATTTTACCCATTTTAATTTAACGCGCGCCAATGTTCGACTTCTTTTTTTTTTTTTTTTTTTTGCGGATGGAAAATCATCAAATGACGCCTTTCGCTCTGGGTGGAGCGGAAGGGAGTGTCAGACTTTTACTGACTAAAAACCATCCGTGTTCCTTCAGTGCCCTTACGTTCCGGAGCCGCGGTATCTCTTTCGAACAGCCCGCAGCCCCGGCAGGCGTCGGCCCTTGCGGGCCCCTTCACGCTGCTGACAGCTCTTTGAGGCGCGCGTGGAACAAAACGCGCCGTCGACACGGCCTGTCGTCGTTAGACGGACGGACGGCGAGCTACCCATTGCTCGCCATCCACAGGCCCGCGCCTACGGTGGCCGGGGGCCACGACGTAGCCCCCGACGCCCGGGGCGTCTCCCGCGGCGGCCGGGAAGGAAAGCTGCTGCTCTCTCCTTCTCCCGCTCCGCCACCTCCTTCGCTAGCATCACTGCTTCGCAGAAGGTGGTGACGGCATCCCATTCCGTCTCGCCCCGGACCATGGCTTCGACCAGGGCCGGACGCGAGAGGTCGCCGCCGCCTATCGCCGCTACGAGGACACGGCGGTGCTCCGCCCAAGCAGGGCACACCTCCACGGTGTGCTCCACCGTGTCCTCCGGTCGCTCCTCGCAGTGGGAGCACCCGGGCGTTTCCTCCCGCCCGATTCGGTGCAGGAACCTCCCGAACACACCGTGTCCGGTGAGGACCTGCGTCAGGCGGAAGGTGAGGACGCCGTGGCGTCTCTCAAGCCACTCCTCAAAGAGGGGTCTTATCGCCGCTATAGTGGCGTGCCCAGCACGGGGTTGCGACAGTCGCTCTCTCCATGTCGCCATGAGATCATGCCGGAAGTCTGTCCGCTGCGCGACAACTTGCCGCGGCAGCGGGGTTTCCCCCCGGCATAGTGCCTCCGCGCGCCATTCGTGCAGGCGCGCGAGGACTATCGCCTCCAGATCCCATGGCGGCGATCCGGCAAGGAGGCTTGCCGCCTCGCGGGAGATCGTGCGGTAGCCGCGAACCATCTTTACGGCAACCACCCTTTGGGGCGCGTTTAGGTGGTGGACGGCAAGCCGCGCCAAACCACGCGCCCACACCGGGGCCCCGTAAAGGGCCATGGACCTCACGATCCCCGCGTAGAGCCTCCGGCAGGAGGCGTTTGGCCCCCCCAGGTTCGGCAGGAGCCGCCTGAAGGCAGCCCCGGTCCGTTCCAGTTTGGGAGCCAAACGTCGGAAGTGCTCAACGAAGTTCCATCGGCCGTCGAGGACGAGTCCTAGGTACTTCAACGTCGACTCGACGCCGATGGATACCCCTCCTACCATCACTGAGGATCCCGGTGGTGGCCTGTTCCGAGGACCATGGAAGTGCATGGCCTCGGACTTGTGCAGAGCCACCTCGAGACCCAGTTGCCGGATCCTCTCAACGACTATCGCAACCCCGCGTGTCATAGTTTCCGCCGCCGCCTCGTACGACCCCCCTTGTGCCAGTACCAGCGTGTCGTCAGCGTAGCAAACTACGCTGACGCCGGTAGGGAGGTCGGCGCGCAGCACCCAGTCGTAACCGATGTTCCACAGGGGCGGCCCCAGAACCGAACCCTGTGGGACACCGCACGACATCTCTCGCCGGTTCCACTCACCGTTGCGACCGGGGTAGATGACGGCCCTGTCCGTCAGATAGTCCCCGACTATACGACGGAGATAGGTCGGCACCCGGTGATACCGGAGTGCCTCCCTAATGCAGCTCCAGGGCATGGAGTTGAAGGCGTTGGCGATGTCGAGAGACACCGCCAAAACCACTCCCCCCCTGGCCACTGCATCCCCCGTCGTGAGGGCTCTCACGCGCATGATGGCGTCCACCGTAGAGCGCCTCTTGCGGAAACCAAACTGGTGTTCCGCAAGATCCGGCCCCGTCCCCGCAAGGTGCTCGGCGAGGCGGTTTGCAATGACTCTTTCAAAGAGCTTGCCCACCTCGTCGAGCAGCACCACGGGCCGGTATGCGGACGGAGAGTCCGCAGGGCGCCCTGGCTTCCAAATGAGGACCAGCTTCCCCGTCTTCCAACGAAGCGGGAATTGGCCTCTCTCCAAGCATGCGCTTAGGAGCCCCTCCAGTCGGGGCCCGAGAGCCTCCGAGGCCAGGACACAGGCTTTGCCAGGCAAGCCATCGGGTCCTGGGGCGGTATTCCTGGCCTTGAGCCTACGCACCGCCACTCTCAGGTCTACCCCGGTCCCTTCTGGGATGTCGTCGTCGTCGTCCTGGTGGTCCGCTTCCGGCACCGCAGGTGGCGGAGCCATAGGCGGGGGCGGATGTTCCGCTCGCGCAGTGAACAGAGCGCTCACCACGTCCTCCACGAGCTGAGGCCGGAGACTCTGCGTCAGCGGGGGGGCCCAGGTGCGGAGTTTATCCCGCACCATCTTGTAAGGGCGCCCCCACGGATCTCTGTCGAGAGTCTCCAGCATCTCCTCACGGGCCCGATCCCGGGCCCGCATGACAGCCTCCCGGAGGGCGGTCTTCGCCGCTCTGTATCCCTCGTACAGCTCCGCCTCAATGGCTGCCGCATTCGGTGGACGAATGCGGAGCCTGCGATGCCTGGCGTACAGGTGCCGCGCGGCGACACAAGCCTCGCGCAGACACGTCAGCTCACGCGACCACCAATACACCTGACGCCGGGCGCTTCCTGGCCGGACGCGGGGCATTGCCACGTCACATATCTCGGACATGGCCTCCTGGAACCACCCTGCCTCATCATTGACGTCGGCAGGCCTATCCGGTGATGACACCCAGGCCTGCACGATCGAGGCTTCCAGGAGGAGCTCCCGGTCCAGCTGCTTCAGCGCCCAACGCGGACCACTCGGGGCCTGTTGGACTGGCGCGCTCGAGGGCTGGGTGGAGACGTCAAACCGGATGTACCGGTGGTCGGAGTAGGTCTCCACCCCCTCCATGACTCGCCAGTCAATGGCACGCGGCGACAGAGCGGGGCTAGCGAATGAAATGTCCACCACCGACAATGTTCGACTTCTTGGAGCACATAATCGATTCGCGGCTTTATTTGAAACGCATTTATGGACGAAAAATAAGCTTACGTTTTATATTCATTCGTATAGGGTGGATGCCCATATTACCAGCCTTTTAGTGCCAATTTCAATTTACTTTTGTGTACCTACCTAATGCTTGCATAACATAGGTTGCCTGGCATGCCTTTTGAGTTTTTGGTAGGTACCTATTGTAGGTAAGTTTTAGGGGCACTGAAATAAATTCATAACAACTTATAATTTTAAATCATGCATATCACAAGCATGGAATATGTATTAAGATAGACGACAACAATTATTTTATTTTAATGTTTTACTTCTTACCTTACTGTGGTTTAGCTTTAAGCAGTTCCATTTTTCTTTTAACACTTAACAATTAATTAAAACAAAATTATAATACTGTATGGTGTTCTTAACATATAGCAAATGTCTGAAAGCAAGTACGTATCATTTGCTAAACTTTTAAATCTTAAACAAATTTTAAAATACAGACGAATTGATCATAACTTCCTTAACTATAAAATAATTGTATTTATTTCAGTTTATGACATCCGTGATTTATATTACGTGGCTGAAATTAGGTACTTCTTATTATGTACGTCAAACCAAACAACAGCCGGGCGGCTGACATTAAGCACTCCATACATTTCGTATATCTAATTACAGCCCCATTAATTTCCACTAAAATAAAATAAAAAACTTATAGATTTAAACAAAAATAGCTGCATTACTATACCTATAGTCACATTCATATAATGGGATTGTTATAAAACTAATTTGCTTAATTACAACAATCCCATTATAATGGATTTCCGCAAAGTAACGCCTGATTCTATCAATTACATTCATATAAATCAAAAAGCCTAAAGATGAGCTAATGTAAAATGTGCTTAATTGTATCGGGACCATAACTTGTCAAAAAGTGGAGTGGCGACGGGCTGCGCGAGCGCGTGGAAGCCGCCTCTTCAATATATTCTGCGTCCGCCTCCATTGCTGTCTGAGCGTTGACTGACGCGTGATTGACGACATGCCATTACACGTTCAATCAAAATTCGTGACTGATAGTTGATTGACGTAAAAATCAAAAAACGAGAACGAGAACGAGACGAAGACGAAAGACGAAGAAGACGAAGAGGCGGCTTCCACGCGCTCGCGCAGCCCGTCGCCACTCCACTTTTGACAAGTGTAATGGGCGTCTAAGGGAATTGGTACCGATTGGAACGGATCTATTGCATGCCTTAAGCGAAAGCGCAAGGTATGTTCTACTATCGCCTAAAAATTAAGATTCCAACGTTTTATTGAATAAAATCGTATCTAGCAATCATATTATACATATAAACGATATAAAATTAACATTGTTAGAAATATAAATGATTGTTGAACTTATTAATATTTTTTTTAAATCGATTAATTGCTATTTTTAAATAAAAAAGGGGTTTTAGTGGCTTATGGCACAGTAAATATATAGTAGGAACAGTATGGAAACTTCCTACAAACGCTCGAAACGGCACACTCACACGAACATGCGCAACGACGAGACTTCTAAGCGCTCGTCGCGGTGCTCTCAGTAGCGAGTGTCGTCTCAAGACTAAAAATGCCACGAACGTATACGTATAGTATACGGCTGTTTGAACTCGGCTTCATCAAAACCGGAGCTATCTTATTTTAAGCTTCCTGCTGATTTTGAAAGGTAAGAATTATTTTTATTGTCATTGTTATAATCGTTATCGAATTCGTCGTTCATTTTTTCGTCATGAGTGCCAATTTCATTTGTTTCGAGGGTGTTGAAGTCGATAGTACTGTCGAAATATAAATCCAAGATGGCGGTTGCAATAGGTATCAATTTTTTCGTCATGGGTGCATCGATCACTAATAAAAAACATGGGTGTCATTTTCATGGTTTTCGAGGGTGTTGAAGCCGATAGTGCTGTCGAAATATAAATCCAAGATGGCGGCTGCAATAGGTATCAATTTTTTCGTCATGGATGTCATTTTCATAGTTTTTGAGTATGTTGAAGCCGATAGTGCTGTTGAAATGTAAATCCAAGATGGCGGCTGCAATATGTATCAATTTTTTGGTCATGGGTGTCATTTTCATAGTTTTAGAGTATGTTGAAGCCGATAGTGCTGTTTAAATGTAAATCCAAGATGGCGGCTGCAATAGGTATCAATTTATTCGTCATGGGAGTCATTTTCATAGTTTTTGAGTATGTTGAAGCCGATAGTGCTGTTGAAATGTAAATCCAAGATGACGGCTGCAACAGGTATTAATTTTTTCGTCATGGGTGTCATTTTCATGGTTTTTGAGGGTGTTGAAACCGATTTTTCGTTGTTGTTTTAAAAAAGAACATATAAACTGCAAAGTAGCTGATCTAATTTACAAAAAAATAAACAAAATCGGTTTCATAGTACCCTGTCCTTGTTTCCCAACAGTTTATTTAAAAAAATCCTGTTCATTAGAATGATATTTTTTTACACAGTTAAATTAAATAATAAAGAATTCCGAACTTGTCGTAGCAGACAAAAATATTTTCCTGTAAATAATTTGTAATAATCTATACAAATAAATAGAATAGAATAATTCAATATACATTACATGTGTAATTCTTATTGAAAGTCATTTTTTACTTTACCACTGGTTCGAAAAAATACCCTCTGTCCTGGGAAGAACCAGCAAGAAACCCAGCGTGACTTTTAAAAAATAAAATTGAAGTGTCTGTTTGTAATGTCAAAATAACAGCTACTTCTATTTAAAAAAAAGTATTAGAGTTCCGCGCTAAATAATAAAAACCCTAACACGCGAGCGAAGTCGCAGGGAACAACTAGTGAAGAATAAAGGTACGTTTTCGTCCCGTACGTTCCCGCCGAAACTTACAAAAGGTTACGACGTAATGACAAAGTTAAAGATCTATAGTTCTACAAGTTGTTGTGTGTTAATATTAAATTGTTTTCCGTGTTTAAACTATCGTTTTTTGCTGAGATCACCTATTTAATTGTAAGCTAGTTATTTAAATTCGATTGATTGATAAAAAAAAGCAATATCAAAACATTAAAAGTTACAACCCTATTGCTTCAATGGAGCGTAGGTAATTATATCCTCAACTAGGCTTAGTTTCCATACTGTTCATATTTATACTGTGCTTATGGTGTGGATTTATCAAATCCGGAAGGCTTGTAAACACTCTTAACTTTTGAAAATATCAATTGTTTAACTCAATCTATTTTTTAATCTCTTCATCTATCATGTGGGAAGCCACTGAATGTAGATGGCAGTGTAATTTTGTTTTGTTTAGCTATAATTAATTTTTTTCGGCTCCAAAATGGCGAAATTTTCGTTGATTTGGTAGCCTTGTATGTAAATTATTTCTCGTCGTTCGGCATTCAGTACCGCGAATGTGTAATTGAGTCACTTTACAGGAGAGACAAAAAACTGATTAATTTATAATGTACGCTTTACTATTTGTTGGAAAGAGTTTTTTAAGTATTTCTAAATCTATTTTTGAAAGGTTTTTGGTCATATTTTAAATACAAAATCGCGTATATGATTGAATACTATCGAAACACCAAAAAATAAAAATTTGCAATATTTTCACGGTACTGAATGCCGAGCGACGTATCTGTAAAGGGAGTATGGAGTGTAGAGTACAAGGAGAACCATCTTATAAGGGGCAAAATTTGAATAAGTGTCCTACTATTTACTGAAAATAGAGGTTCCAAAAACTACCACCAGGGATTGAAAACGGTCCCAAAATACCGGTATAGTACCGGTATTTAAGGGTTTCGGTACCTATACCGGAACAGGAACCAGAACCTAAATTAGAACCTTTAAGAACCTTTATTTTACCGGTTCCTAAGTAAAGCGAAAGCGAGTCCAAACTTGTTTGAGGTGCGGTCGGGTGGACGACGCGATGCGGCGCGGGGCGGTGTGTGAGAAGAGGGAAGTTTGTAAAATATCACATTTGTATTGGTGGATCTTATGTTGCATATCAATGCAGTGTTGCCAACTCCACAGATTTTCTATAGATATACGGAAATTTGTCATCATCTACGGACTACGGAATTTGACGTTGCAATCTACGGATTTTTTATAAACTTAACAAGATTTTTTATCATGAGTGTGAACTTGCCGACAATGTCATTCTCCCTCTCTTCTTCTAATGTTGTCTGTATTAAATTATATTTAATAATTAATTCTATGTTATCTGTATTAAAATAAAATCATTCTTACTCATAAATATCAAATTTTTGTGACGTTAATCGATTTCAAATGTCAATAGCTTAGATATTTTGAATTAAATTAGGTAAGTTTGTTTCTTCTTTCTTCTTGAAAAATAGGCAGATAATATAACCGCTTATAACCTTTTTATAGATGATTGAATTGTCACTTATGTCTCAAATTTTTCTAATCCATACTATCCCATTTGTTTTTTATAATTATTAAAAAAATTCTGCCGGATTATTCTTCGCTTTTCCTCGATCTTTTTTTTCGAATTTCTCAAAGTTCTTAGTTGTATAGTTTTTCATCATCATCATCATTACAGCCCTTCA
Organism: Parnassius glacialis; assembly: GCA_033319125.1. Lineage (NCBI taxonomy): Eukaryota > Metazoa > Arthropoda > Insecta > Lepidoptera > Papilionidae > Parnassius > Parnassius glacialis. The sequence goes on along the minus strand of JAVANC010000006.1, from coordinate 22,778,593 downwards.
CAAGTCCACTGCTGAACATAGGCCTCCCCCAAGGAATGCCACAAAGCACGGTTTGAGCCACCTGCATCCATCGACTTCCTGCATATCTTACCAGGTCGTCACTCCATCTAGTGGGGGGACGCCCCACACTTCATCCTCCAGTACGAGGCCGCCACTCTAGAATGTCGGTTCTTCGAGCTTTATGGCCGGCCCATTGCCACTCAGCCTACTAATCAGTTGGGCTATGTCGGTTACTCTGGTTCTACTGCGGATATCCTCATTTCTAAGTTTATCACGCAGAGAAACTCTAAGAATAGCCCTCTTCATAGCTCGCTGAGTGACCTTGAGCTTCCTCATCCGGCCAGCAGTGAACGACCACGTCTCACTTCCATAAGTAATCACTGGCAACACGCACTGTTTGTACAGTCTCGTTTTTAAGTTTTGAGGTTATACCTGACGAGAAGATGTGCGTAATTTCCTGAACGCTGCCCAACCAAGTTGCATCCGTCGATTGATCTCTCGGTCGAAGTTGGACTTACCTAGTCGGACTATTTGTCCCAGGTAAACATACTCGTCAACAACTTCGAGCTTAGTGCTCCCAACAACTACCGGCATAGGTGTGACATGGACGTTAAACATGATCTTTGTTTTGCCCTTGTTCATCTTCGGTCTTGAGGACCCTGGGAGTAAGATTCGGGTAGTTTTTGACGGCTCCGCCCCCTCGTCAAATGGTGTGTCCCTGAACCAGTGTCTCCACTCTGGTCCTAAATTGATCAAGGACATATCCGACATTTTGACCCACTTCCGTCGGCACCAAGTGGTTTTTGTAGCCGACATTCGGATGATGTTTCGACAATCAGTGGTCCATTGTGATGACCGTCGATATCAGATGATATTGTGGCGCGAGAAGCCCAGCGATCCGATATAGGTGTTTGAGCTGAACACCACCACCTATGGACTCCGGACCTGCCCGTATATCGCCATGCGAACCCTCCTTGAACTCGCTGAGAGAGAGAATTTAAAATACGCTCGGGGGGCTTCTATTTTGGAGACTTCGGTCTACACGGACGACATTTGCATGGGCACCTCCACCGTCGAGGAGGCTCTTGTATTGCGAGACGAATTGATTGCCATCCTGAAATCCGGAGGTTATGAGTTGCGCAAACGGTTGTCGAACTCCCCTCATATTTTGAAGGACCTCCCAGGAGAGGAGCAACAAGAACCTCATCTATTCGAACTCCCTGAAAATCCTAATTTGTTGACTGTGCTGGGCATTCAATATCAGCCTGTTCAGGATACTTTCTCGTATCGAGTCAACCTCGATCCCCCACCTAAAGCATGGACCAAGCGCTCAACCAGACCACAACCAGACCAGACCAGAGTGGAGACAATGGTTCAGGGACACACCATTTGACGAGGGGGCGGAGCCGTTAAAAACTACACGAATCTTACTCCCAGGGGTCCTCAAGACCGCATGGTGAGGGATAAAGTAGTGCTAATATGACCGCCAGTCGAAGTTGGACGGTGACATGTGACCCAGCTCTTGATACTCGCGCATGAACTCGACATATTTATCGCGAAAGGCTGGGTCGCGCCGCATACGGCGCTCCATGGAAAGCAACTTTTTTTCGGCCAGGGTACGAAACTGGCCCAAAGGGGGCCGTGAGTCAAGAAAGGGTAAGCGAGTGACAAAACGACCGTCGACACGACCGCCGGTATTGTTCTGGTAAAACAACTCGCACTTACGGTCCAGAGGGTTGACTCGAGCCGCGTGTGGTGGCTCACCAAATTCCCAGAACCGCTGGACGACGTCCGAAAGGGATACGTCCACAATAGAGAGTGGGTCGGCCATCTGAGAAGATTGCAACCACAGAACTGGTCCAAAGAAGCTGTGCCCAAATACAGTGGACATGGCTGACAAGCCATCGGGCTGTAGGGCTCGTATCTCGCCTAACAAGATAAACCCCAGCGCGTCGGCCCCCAGCAACAAATCTATAGGCCTAGGTTGAGACCACTGAGGGTCTGCCGGTCTCAAACCCGACGGACAACGAACCGCGCTGTCATTTATACGGACGTTAGGGAGAAAACCTACAATGTCATCGAGGACATTTACCTTAACTAGAATGTGAAGGTGTTCGCTGGCAGGGCCAAACACCAACTCCGCTTGTCCCCTAAGAGCAGAAGGCTCGGCACCACCGATACCTACCACTGGACGTGATTCAGAGCTCCAGGGGAGCTCTAGTCTTCCCACCAACCAAGTGGAGGCCACACAGAGTTGTGGACCCGAATCCAATAGAGCGCGAACCGTTAAACAGTCGCCATTCGGGTTGTGCATTTTCACTGAGGCCTTCGGCAATAGAACAGTTTGACAAGTGGACTGTTGACGGCTCAAAGGAGGGGAACCTCCAGATTTCAGGATGGCAATCAATTCGTCTCGCAATACAAGAGCCTCCTCGACGGTGGAGGCGCCCATGCAAATGTCGTCCATGTAGACCGAAGTCTCTAAAATAGAAGCGAACCATCGCCAAGGAGCGCCGCTGGTGCTACTCGTGCTTGGAAAGGCACCTCCAACGAGACTGCACGCACCAGCGGTACGGACTGCAGCTTCATATCCCGTCTAACAGCCATGAGACTAAGAGTGTGATCGGAGAGTTTTTGTGTTCTTCTGTGGCGGGTCTCGCTAAACTTAGCTCCGACCGCATGGACAGTTTTCACGAGCTTGTAATTCATATCTTCCACTGCATTGTAATCTTCTAGGCACTGAAAACGGTTTCGTAGCTCAAGCTGAAAGGTTTCGGGACTTTGGAGTAGAGCACGAGGGAGACAGAGCGTTGACTTCATTAGACGTGTCCTCTCCAACTTTACGTTTAGGTTCAGTGTGCTTGTCACCATTCGGTGCTTGCTGCCGGTATTCACCCTCGCGATCACTGAGACATCACTGAACAGTAGTCGTCTGGTTGTCATAATGAATTCCATCTCATTTTTTGTCGAACCGTCGGGGCTCGACCAGGTCCACTTCCTGTGGGGCCGCTTCTGGAAGAAAGAGTTCATCATAAAGAGTCCCTCTTTCTCCATGAACTCTGCCAGCTGTTGGCCCCTTTGGTTCCGTTGCCCTATTCCAAATTTCCCTACTTTCAGCTCACCATTCTCTCTTGTGCCTAGATTTGCGTTGAAGTCTCCCATTAACACCGTATAGTGGGTTTTGGAGGAATGCATAGCTTTAGAAATATCCTCATACATTTCCTCCACCTCCTCATCGGGGTGTGTCGAGGTTGGTGCGTAAACCTGTATGACCTTCAGCGAATACCGTTTGGTGATTCTGAGTATAAGGTACGCAACCCTCGTTGACACACTGCCAATCTTTACAACGTTGTTAACGAGAAACTTGTGGACGATAAATCCGACACCTCCTTGGGACAGGTGCTCGCCCTCCCGGTGATAGAACAAGTTGCCGGATTCGAGGATTACCGTGTCCTCCCCCTTTCTTCGGACTTCGGATAATCCTATAATATTCCAGCGCAACTTGTCTATCTCTTCTTCCAGCTCCAGGATCTTCTCGTCAGTCCTCAGGGTGCGTGCGTTATAAGTTGCCAGGTCGAGTCGTCGTAGGTGGCAACCGAACTTCCACCGGAGATGCTTAGAACCCCTGCCCCGCCGTTACCATGGTCGCCACCGTAGCCAGGAATAGCGGGGCCGACGGGGACTGGGGCCGTCTCTTAGTAACTTTATTTATTTTGGTGGGTATATTGCCATAGTTTTCACGCTTGGCGAGCGGGTTGGCAACCGCAGTTTTTATTGTGATATTGCTGTTATCAGGAAGATGCTGCTGCCCATCTCCTGACTGTATCCCACTGTCGCCTCTTTCGACACCCACAGATATTCTTAACCGCCACTACACAGCTATAGTTTTTCATTGTGACATAAATCACCCGAGTCTGAAACACCGTAATATATCAAATAATAAACTAACAAAAACCACAAAATAAAATCCATGTTTATAAGTCGTTATAATCAAGTTTGAAACGTATTCTTTTAGTATAACTATCCACAAATATTAAAGTGTGTATAGTTACTTTATTTGTTGTTTTCTAAATATTATTTTATTAAAAGAAACAATTAGTTATAATCAATTTTTATGGTTTATTTTTCTTACATGTGTAGCTTGATTCGATGTTATACTACATTTAAACTTACAACAAGAATTTTCCATGACAGAATGAATTTATCAATTAAGTTCAAAAACAAATATTGTGGATCCTCAACGGAGCGGATATTTTGAAATAGCATCTACGGAATTGTACAGAATTTTTTATACCAATCTACGGATTTGGAGAAATTTGATTATAGGTTCTTGGAACCGGTATTTAGAACCGGTACATCGGAACCCGAACCGGAACCGATACCGGAACTGGAACCGTACCGAAAAGAGGAACCTTTATAAGAACCTAAATGAAGAACCAGAACCGAAATTGGTACCGGTATTCAATCCCTGACTACCACACTAGCGCTGGCGTCTGAAAAACTACGATATGAAGATAGCTGTTGTGAACGGAGTGAAGTCAGCTGCATTCAAATATTTAAAAAAAATCATGACTAGAGTAGTTAGTAAAATGTCAGTATACAAAATCTCAACTATTTACGTAGTACAAAACCAAGCGGATTGGTCGGTCCTTGTTTATTTCTCCATCTTATTCTAATTACTTTTGGCGCTTTTTTTTTAATTTATCCTATGCTACTGCAGCGCCACCCTTATTGGACGCGTTTTTACACTTCTTATATAGAGATCATGAAGTTATAGATAAAGATGGAGGCCACACTTTGAACAACAGCTTGAGTCAAATACCTACGTATCTTTATCTCACTCTCTGTGGTCTGACTTCTCTTTTTAGTGTAGAACACAATATTGCTATGTAATATTTGAATCTCCCGGTAAATTCTTAGAAATAATTTCCACACTAACTATATCAGAACTTAAGCTCTGTAAAATAATGTACCAATAAATAAATAGTTGATCTACGATTAGTTACATTAAAAATTCCAAAATAGAAGGTCTCGTATGCATTATCGGGTTAACAAATCAATTAATTACACTCCCATTTCCTAAGGGTTCGGTAATGTGGCAACATTAGCCCTATATGTCAACATAAATTAGACAAATATGGCGGTTGTTTACTTAGCTGTTCACAGCGTCGTTTGAGATATTTAAAGTTAATTATTGTTATAATTCAAGAAATGGTGCAAACTTGTGTAGTACGTGGTTGCGGCAGTAGTTGGTGTCCAGGAGGTGATATAAGATTTCATACGTGTGTTTAAATAGTGACTTCTGGCATTGAATACTTGTAAACATACTTTTTTGTATTTTCACTTAATTTTTTGCAGAAACGTTTTATCAGTGTTTTAAACATATTAGTAAATTATAACTTTGGCAAAATCAAATAGTTTTACATTGAATTTAATTAAGTTTGAACAATTTTATTGTTTTCGTTTAAAAGAAGTCGTACTGAAGTAGTGTGACCATATTGACGATGTATCTGAGACTTTCCTTGTGACCTTAACTAGTTATATTATGTACATGTTTATTATTATGTTACCGGAAATGCATGAAATTTAGGAATTATGTACACTTCCTATATAGTCTATATAATGACGGATTTCATAGATTTCATAATATTAAATTAAAAATTAGTAACATAATATATTCTTTTGGTAGACAATTTATTTTTATTTAGTCTTTGTTTCTCATTATTCTGATACATTAATTACGTTTATAATAATTATGTATTTAGAAATGTAGTAGTTTAAAAGTATGTTATAAAACAACATTTTGTAAAATATGTTATTATTTGCAGACAACAAGTGCATTACATGAAGAGTCTATTGTGCAAATAGCTGCTCTGGCTGTACCAAGCACTAGTTCTGGCATTTATGAAAGTAGTTCTGCACTTAAGGAAACAGAAGTGAAAATGTATTGGCTGTAATATTGAAGAGCAAACTAGTAAAAAACAATGTCGAAAAATTCTTGAAAATTTATGCAATCTTAACAAATTACCTGTAAGTTTCCTTTTCCTTTATTACTAAATGCATACCTTTTGTTTGTATTTATTATGACTTTAATATTACATTACATAATGTATTATATAGCTTAAAACACATACATATTTAAACTCTTTAGTGCCATTCGCAGTGTGGTAACCGTCACTACGACACTAAGCATAAAGCTTCTTGTTTGATGCTTCATTTATGCATGCTCATGAAGGCGCGCTCCGGTGTATTATGTGTTACCTATTAAGTGATGTAAATTTGTACTGACATTATGATGTAGAAGAGTTATTTGTTTCTTTTTTTTTTGTTTGAGTTCTCTAATCTCTGGAACTATACCAGTCTGATTTGAAAATATTTTTTTGCATCTTTAAAACCAATTTTTCAGGAAGGCTATCTAACACTACGACCCTTATGAACGGAGCAATACGATGTACGATGCTAAAAAATACTGATTTCATAAAGTTTTCTTGTTTTCTTAGGTCAGCAGTGAATACGACGATCCCGCGAAGATTGATAGGGGCGTGCAAGTGAAAATAAAGTGTACTAAAGAAGAAATACTTGAGACGAAAACTAAGATTCTTAAGCAAAAAGTGGCGCGCCAAACTAAAAAATTCAGGATAGGTCTTTTTTAATGGACACTATTAAAAAGTATACGGGTCAGTCAGAAATTGAAAGTATTATTCAAGGGCGTTTTGCTCATATCTGTAAGGACTTCAAAAAGCCACAGAGTAATCAACATGGTGTGAAAAATTTCAATAAATAATTTTAATATGGAAAGTGTTTTTATTTATTTTTTTAAGGTTTTTAACAAACCATGTAGTGGCGGTGTGAGAACATCCATTACCCCATATCATTCCGAGGGTGTTGTAAGAGATGTCAGAGGGAAAATGAAACAGGAGATGGGCAGTGGCATCTTCCTGATAACAACTCAAAATAATAATATATTACCATTCCTATTATAGTACATATGTTACTAAAAATCTATGAAATCCGTTATTATATAGAATTCCTAGGAATTTTAGATAATTCTTAAAATGAACTGGATGTGTGGGATATAGTATTATACACATTTCAGCTCAGAGCAACCTGACTCTGATGGGTTAGGTCAGAAGGCTAAGGCAGGAGCTCCGCTACGCTGCTTTAGTCCTCGTGATATTTTTTTAAATAATTGTCCAGAAATAGATTTAGTCTATCTGAACAATAAATCAGGTATATTTTGCCCAATTCATTGATCACCCGGGGTTATAATAAATTTTAATTTTATATTTCGTTGGTATCGTTTAGGAATTGTATACAATAACCAGAAAATACATTATCGAAATGGTAGTTATAAAATATTCTCTGATATATTTATTTTCCACATTTTCTAAATAGGCTCGGCATTATATGGGTTGTGACGGAAATGCGTGGTCATATTTTAATACCGGTTCTGCCCATGGAAATGAAAACCTATCTTCATAAAACTAGTCAATTCCCAAAAAAATTGTACAAAAATATATAATCTATATAGGCTAGGTCTTAGTAGTAAACAGAGATATAGATATTTATAAATAAAACAATGTAACTCAACTACTTATAGCGATATCCTGGGAAAAATAAAATAAAGGTTACCTACTTAGAAAGGGAGGGTCTGCCCACAGAGAGCGAGATAGTAATACATATTTTTTGCTTCAAGTAGGTATTCGGAGTGTGGTCTCCATCTTTATCTATAACTTCATGATAGAGATGTTCCTCCTTGTACTCTACACTCCATAAAAGAGAGCTAAAGCCACAGAGTAGTTTACTCACTCACTCAGTTCGACGTCAGTCGCCATAGATAAGAGTTGGTCAGTTGCCGTAATAGATAATATTATACTAGTGGCCGTCGTGAGTGGACATTGTTTGGGATGTTTGCAGCGGCTCAAAAAGATCGCTGTACAAATACACAATATTCGAATAACCAAATTTCTTAAATACCTAATCATAATAATAATAAGAGATTTTTTTATTCCAATATTTTAAAAGCACAGAATAAATAAACCTAGCAAGCTAACAGCATAGCAAAGTGGCGAAGCAATCAGCTTTGTAGCGGTTTCTAACGGAAAAGAAAAATTCAAAATAGGAGGTTCAGATGCCTGGGTGATCAGTAATCGATTGCTGAAAACAGAATTTGAAAATTCGAAACCGTTCTCGAGATAATCGTGGGACAGACGGACAGACGGACAGACGGACAGACGGACAGACGAACGGACGGACGGACAGACGGACAGACGGACAGACGGACAGACGGACAGACATCGTGAAATCAATAAGTGAATTCGCAAGCTTCGCCACTTAATAATAGTAGTACGTACTAAAAGTAAGTAGTATCAATTTTTTTGTTATGGGTGACATTTTCATGGTTTTCGAGAGTGTTGAAACCGATAGGGTTGTCGATATGTAAATCCAAGATGGCGGCCGCAATAGGTATAAATTTTTTCATCATGGGTGTCATTTTCATGGTTTTCGAGGGTGTGGAAGCCGATAGTGCTGTAAAAATGTAAATCCAAGATGGCGGCTGCAATAGATATAAATTTTTTCATCATGGGTGTCATTTTCATGGTTTTCGAGGGTGTTAAAGCCGATAGTGCTGTCGAAATGTAAATCCAAGATAGCGGCTAAAATAGATATCAATTTTTTCATCCTAGGTGTCATTTTCATAGTTTTCGAAGGTGTTGAAGCCGATAGTGCTGTCGAAATGTAAATCCAAGATGGCGGCTGCAATAGATATCAATTTTTTCATCATGGGTGTCACTTTCATGGGTTTCGAAGGTGTTGAAGCCGATAGTGCTGTCGAAATGTAAATCCAGGATGACGGCTGAATTAGGTACCAATTTTTTCATCATGTGTGTCATTTTCATGGTTTTCGAGGGTGTTGAAGCCGATAGTGCTGTCGAAATGTAAATCCAAGATGGCAGCTATAATAGGTATAAAGTTTTTCATCATGGGTATCATTTTCATGGTTTTCGAGAGAGTTGAAGCCGATAGGGTTGTCGAAATGTAAATCCAAGATGGCGGCTGCAATAGATATCAATTTTTCATCATGGGTGTCATTTTCATGGTTTTCGCGGGTGTTCAAGCCGATAGTGCTGTCAAAATGTAAATCCAAGATGGCGGCTGCAATAGATATAAATTTTTTCATCATGGGTGTCATTTTCATGGTTTTCGAGGGTGTTAAAGCCGATAGTCCTGTCGAAATGTAAATTCAAGATAGCGGCTGCAATAGATATCAATTTTTCCATCTTAGGTGTCATTTTCATGGTTTTGCGAGGGTGTTGAAGCCGATAGTGCTGTCGAAATGTAAATCCAAGATGGCAGCTGCAATAGGTATAAAGATTTTCATCATGGGTATACTTTTCATGGTTTTCGAGAGAGTTGAAGCCGATAGGGTTGTCGAAATGTAAATCCAAGATGGCGGCTGCAATAGATATCAATTTTTCATCATGGGTGTCATTTTAATGGTTTTCGCGGGTGTTGAAGCCGATAGTGCTGTCAAAATGTAAATCCAAGATGGCGGCTGCAATAGGTATCAATTTTTTCATAATGGGTGACATTTTCATGGTTTTCTAGAGTGTTGAAACCGATAGGGTTGTCGAAATGTAAATCCAGGATGACGGCTGAATTAGGTACCAATTTTTTCATCATGGGTGTCATTTTCATGGTATTCGAGGGTGTTGAAGCCGATAGTGCTGTCGAAATGTAAATCCAAGATGGCAGCTGCAATAGGTATAAAGTTTTTCATCATGGGTATAATTTTCATGGTTTTCGAGAGATTTGAAGCCGATAGGGTTGTCGAAATGTAAATCCAAGATGGCGGCTGCAATAGATATCAATTTTTTATCATGGGTGTCATTTTCATGGTTTTCGTGGGTGTTGAAGCCGATAGTGCTGTCAAAATGTAAATCCAAGATGGCGGCTGCGATAGGTATCAATTTTTTCATCATGGGAGACATTTTCATGGTTTTCGAGAGTGTTGAAACCGATAGGGTTGTCGAAATGTAAATCCAAGACGGCGGCCGCAATAGGTATAAATTTTTTCATCATGGGTGTCATTTTCATGGTTTTCGAGGGTGTGGAAGCCGATAGTGCTGTAAAAATGTAAATCCAAGATGGCGGCTGCAAAAGATATAATTTTTTTCGTCATGGGTGTCATTTTCATGGTTTTCGAGGGTGTTAAAGCCGATAGTGCTGTCGAAATGTAAATCCAAGATAGCGGCTGCAATAGATATCAATTTTTTCATCATGGGTGTCATTTTCATGGTTTTCGAGGGTGTTGAAGCCGATAGTGCTGTCGAAATGTAAATCCAAGATAGCGGCTGCAATAGATATCGATTTTTTCATCTTAGGTGTCATTTTCATGGTTTTCGAGGGTGTTGAAGCCGATAGTGCTGTCGAAATGTAAATCCAAGATGGCAGCTGCAATAGGTATAAATTTTTTCATCATGGGTATCCTTTTCATGGTTTTCGAGAGAGTTGAAGCCGATAGGGTTGTCGAAATGTAAATCCAAGATGGCGGCTGCAATAGATATCAATTTTTCATCATGGGTGTCATTTTCATGGTTTTCGCGGGTGTTGAAGCCGATAGTGCTGTCAAAATGTAAATCCAAGATGGCGGCTGCAATAGGTATCAATTTTTTTATCATGGGTGTCATTTTCATGGGTTTCGAGGGTGTTGAAGCCGATAATGCTGTCGAAATGTAAATACTAGATGGCGGCTGAAGTAGGTACCAATTTTTCCATCATGGATGTCATTTTCATGGTTTTCGAGGGTGTAAAAGCCGATAGTGCTGTCGAAATGTAAATCCAAGATGGCGGCTGCAATAGATATCAATTTTTCATCATGGGTGTCATTTTCATGGTTTTCGAGGGTGTAAAAGCCGATAGTGCTGTCGAAATGTAAATCCAAGATGGCGGCTGCAATAGATATCAATTTTTCATCATGGGTGTCATTTTCATGGTTTTCGCGGAAGTTGAAGCCGATAGTGCTGTCAAAATGTAAATCCAAGATGGCGGCTGCAATAGGTATCAATTTTTTCATCATGGGTGTCATTTTCATGGGTTTCGAGGGTGTTGAAGCCGATAAAGCTGTCGAAATGTAAATACTAGATGGCGGCTGAAGTAGGTACCAATTTTTCCATCATGGATGTCATTTTCATGGTTTTCGAGGGTGTAAAAGCCGATAGTGCTGTCGAAATGTAAATCCAAGATTGCGGCTGCAATAGATATCAATTTTTTCATCATGGGTGTCATTTTCATGTTTTTCGAGGGTATTGAAGCCGATAGTGCTGTCGAAATGTAAATCTAGGATGACGGCTGAATTAGGTACCAATTTTTTCATCATGGGTGTTATTTTCATGGTTTTCGAGGGTGTTGAAGCCGATAGTGCTGTCGAAATGTAAGTCCAGGATGACGGCTGAATTAGGTACCAATTTTTTCATCATGGGTGTCATTTTCATGGTTTTCGAGGGTGTTGAAGCCGATAGTGCTGTCGAAATGTAAATCCAAGATGGCGGCTGCAATATATATCATTTTTTCATCATGGGTGTCACTTTCATGGGTTTCGAAGGTGTTAAAGCCGATAGTGCTGTCGAAATGTAAATCCAAGATGGCGGCTGCAATAGATATCAATTTTTTCATCATGGGTGTCACTTTCATGGGTTTCGAAGGTGTTGAAGCCGATAGTGCTGTCGAAATGTAAATCCAGGATGACGGCTGAATTAGGTACCAATTTTTTCATCATGGGTGTCACTTTCATGGGTTTCGAAGGTGTTGAAGCCGATAGTGCTGTCGAAATTTAAATCTAAGGTGGCGGCTGCAATAGGTACCAATTTTTTCATCATGGGTGTCATTTTCTTGGTTTTCGAGGGTGTTGAAGCCGATAATGCTGTCGAAATGTATTTAAACTACTTTAATAAATTCCGTATAATCATGTTATACGTAATTTTTTAATGCGCTTAAGGCATGCCCAATTGGATTTACCAATTATTTATTTCTTTTACTTCTTCAGTGTGACCAACAATAACTTGTACCACACTTTTTTGACTACATGAAGTGAACAATTATAATAATAATAATAATAATAATAATAAGCCTTTTATTTCATGCTAAAAATGGGATACATACATAGTTTATAGTTTAACGAAAAAAGCAAAAAGAAAAAAATGTTTAAATCTGGATAGTAATATATAAGTTTCTTTGCATGAACCCCTCCTCAAGTGAAGGTGAAGGCCTCCTCTAAAGAATTCCATGTGTCTCTATTTTGAGCTATTTGCGGCCAGCAGATACCAGCTGTTTTTATCAAATCGTCTGCCCATCTCGTGTGGGGTCTGCCTTTAAGACGTTTGCCGATTGGACCCATCAACGTTGTTACTCTGGTGGTCCATCTCTCGTCCTTTAGTCTCGCTACGTGTCCAGCCCACTTCCATTTTAGTCTTTTAGCGTAGGTTAGAGCATCCGTCGCTTTGGTGGTTTCTCTAATTTATGTGTGACGAATTTTTTGAATCTTTTTAATGTTGAGCATACTTCGTTCTATTCCGCATTGGCAGGTCGTGATTTTTCTTTTTAATTTGGATGTATATTTCCAAGTTTGACATGCGTAGGTTAGACAAGGTAGGAGGCATGACATCATGACTTTTGTTTTGATATTTATTGGCATGTTACTTTTGAATATATCTTTTAAGGACCAGTACTTGTTCCAAGTATTTTGTACTCTTCGTTCTACTTCTAGTTCATTGTTTTCTGTTGAAGCCAATTTGTTTTCCAAGGTATATGTATTTCTCTGTATATTTCAAAGATTCATTGTCCACTGATATTCTTCTTTGTATACTATTTGTCATGACCATAGTTTTCGAAAGTTTAATTGAAAAGTTTAGTGAATCGATCATGTTTTGTAATTGTGTGCTAGATTCTGACAGCAAAACTAAGTCATCTGCGAAGCGTAAGTGGGATAAATAGTTGCCATTGATGTTTAATCCTGTCTTTTCCCAGTTGAATCTTTTTATTATTGACTCTAGGATAGATATAAATAATTTTGGAGACAGCGGGTCCGCTTGTTTTACGCCTCTTCCGATGGAGAACGTAGGACCAGTTGATTCTAGTTTTATTTTTGCTGTGCTACCTTTGTAAATATTTTTGATTATATCTATATACTCTTGTTCAACTTTTTGAGCTTGCAGGGCGGTCCATATGCTTGAATGTGACACGGTATCAAAAGCTTTTTTGTAATCGATATATGCGATGTAGAGCGTTCTTTGCTGCTCTTGGTATTTTTCCATTATTTGTTCTAGAGTATGTATATGATCGATCGTTGAAAAGCCTTTGCGAAAGCCTGCTTGTTCTATTGGTTGGTTTGCTTCTATTGTGACACTTATTCTTTTGTTAATTATGGAGGAAAACAGTTTGTAGATACATGAGAGTAAGCTTATAGGCCTGTAATTTGTGATATCTTTTGAGTCCCCTTTTTTATAAATTAAAATTATTTCTGACTCTACCCACTGCGATGGTATTTCAGCAGTTTTTAATATAAGGTTAAATAAATGTGTTAATGGGAAAGTCAATAGCGGCCAAGCAACCTTTATAGCTTCATTTGTAATGCCGTCTGGATCCTATCCTATCTTTAGCCTTTTTATTTCTTGTGTGACTTCTTTTTCAGTTATTGGTGTTATGTTTCCGCTTTTTTTTGTAGAGTTAGTATCGTTTGCTTTTCTATGACTGATACACTCGTTTCCTTGTGCTTTATATAATGTTTTATAAAAATGGGTTGCTATATCTATGATTTCTTTTCGATTATTTGCGGTTTTGTCCACAATTATTATAAGAGTATTTATTATTAAATTTAATTTTACTTTTTCTTTATGTTAGTTTTTTTTAATATTGTTTGTAACCTTTTAGTTAGATATAATTTTTACAAATTATACATATAGTTATAACTATACAGTACGAAATACGTTATAAGACAATGGTGAAGCATTCTGTTAAAAACACGTTAAGCTTATTTTAAACTATCGATATATTTTAATATTTGTGAAAACAATAAAAAGATACCAAGAATTTTAAAATTAGTTCACGCAGTGCATTTCAACGTATTTTTAATCTACATGTTCCGAGGTGCCTACTAATTAAAATAAGTTGAGTACGTTTTTATCTGAATCTTTGCCAATATAATATTTTAGTGTCACGGAAGATTGCAATAATAGGTCACGCTAACGTGTGGTAACTTGACAGTTAAACCTATATAACTTTAAAGCTATGTTTATAAAAATAACAATAGTTTTTTTTCATCCAAATTGATGCAGAAATACGAAAGTTGTAACGTTTTGAAGTTTCGCTAATTTTTTAAATATTTTAACCACTTGTGACGTGACGTCACAATTTGACAGAACGAGCGCGGAGAGAGAGAGAGGTACTTGCTTAAGTTCAGTACCATAGACAATATACTTAATAGGAGTAGGACATTCAGTACTAACCGCGCGCTCGGAAGTATACGGTGGTATACGATCGCTTACCTACATATTATAAACTAACGTATTGAACATTTAGCTTTTTTATGATTATATTTGTATTTATATATATAGGTCACGGTGTGTAGTGCTGTAAAAAAAGTGTAGCTAAAAGTGGATATTTTTATGGTTGTGCGGTATTATTCTGAAAATAATGATTTTTTTATCATAAAAAATGCGTGGAATAAAGCTTCAAAGGTACTAATAAAAGATAACAAAAAGTATACAGCTATACCATTGGTTTTTTTATAGGATAAGGGTGACAAACGAGCACACAAACCACCTGATGGTAAGTGGTTGCTGCGGCCCATAGACATCTACATCTATCCTCTATCAAAAATGTAAATGCAGATGCATTGTCACCCGTGAGGACTAAGATAGAATGCCTCATTTCCAGTAAAAAGGGTTTCCGGTTCTCTACACTCACCATACGAAACACAGCAGCGTAAATCAGCTATTTTACGTTGGTATTCTGTGAAAGCGTGGTCCTTCCCCGGTCGACCCGACCCATTCATGCTACAACTATACTACTAATATAGCTGCAGCATGGCTCTACCACATAAAAAGTGTAGTAGGCTTATGCAATAATACATAGGTAGGTATTAACTGACCGAACTACGAAGTTGCACATGACTTACGACGACATAACATGAAAAAACATAGTAGTGCAATGAGTATTAATCAACTCGTAGTATTATTAAGTGGCGAAGCTTGCGAAGACACTTATTGATTTCACAATGTCTGTCCGTCTGTCTGTCCCACGATTATCTCGAGAACGGTTTCGAATTTTGAAATTCTGTTTTCAGCAATTGATTACTGATCACCCAGGCATCTGAACCTCCTATTTTGAAACTGATTGCTCAACGGCAACCGTTAGAAACCGCTACAAAACTGATTGCTTCGCCACTTTGCTATGCTGTTAGCTTGCTAGGTTTATTTAGCACCTAGTGACACGTGAAGAAGTTTTGTTGGTTACGTAGTTCGTCATTAGTTCCAAAAATTTGGTCCTAGTTTTATTTTAACTTACTTTTGAATAAACTGATTGCGGTATTACGTTGGTAGTTGGTACCTATTGTGTTTTGAAAATGCAGTGTAACACGATCTACAGGATTTTATCTTCTCATATCGGACTTTTATTGCTAAATTTTAACGTCTTCCTTAAGGAGCGTGATATAACAGAAATTCACGCTAGCAGTCTTTGAATAATTTGAGTTTTTGAGCCACGTACGTAATATAAGAACTACAACAATGTTCGACTAGATTTAGACTAGTTAAAACATATTATAGTTACTTCACTTTAACGTTTTGCTGTTGTATGTAGGTTAACAAAGAGCTAAAGGTTCGCTATCCCTCACTTCATTATCGATTTTATTCTTGGATTTTATAGACTTAGAAAATACTGGCATATAGACCACCTGACAGACCGAAAACGCGTGACCAAGAAACCGTTCCAACATATTATTGTTACTTCACTTTAACGTTTTGCTGTTGTATGTAGGTTAACAAAGAGCTAAAGGTTCGCTATCCCTCTCTTCATTATCGATTTTATTCTTGAATTTTATAGACTTAGAAAATACTGGCGTACAGACCACCTGACAGCCCGAAAACGCGTGACCAAGAAACAGTTCCTGTATAGGACAGTTACTATACTCTTTGCGCGTGACCAATTTTGGTTTGTTATTGTGTGCGTTAGCTAGTGATGTATATTTAACTTACAAGGACTATCGAAAATGATTGTTAAGGAAGCGGTAAAAGGATATAAAAAAAAATGTTTAGTGCATGAAGTTGAATAATTAAAAAATTAACTGAATTTTACCATAATAGTTCTAAAATAATTAAAAAGTATTAATATAACATGTTCTTGGGAATAAGCTGAACTTACCCGCCTTTTGTTGGATTTCAATTAAAATGTATAAAATCTCAGGTGAATTTACCGATAAATTTAAAAAACTCCCCAATAATCAGATCGGAAAGTTGTATTTTTGAGCGAGAGTATCTTTGGGGATAAATATTTACTGCCGTAGGCAGTTTCCCCGGAATTTCTTTTTTAACATATTGTTAATATAAATAGGTAGATACTTGACTAAGTATATACTTATTTATAATTTATATATTTTATAAAATGTTTTGATGGGGAAATAAAAACGGGGACACGGAGTACATAACGGCTGCTTTATTTTTCATATACGTATTACTTGTGATAATTATAAACATTTAATAATTAAATACATTATCATCATCATCATCATCATTACAGCCCTTCACAAGTCCACTGCTGAACGTAAGCCTCCCCCAAGGTATGCCACATAGCACGGTCCTGAGCCACCTGCATCTATCGACTTCCTGCATATCTTACCAGGTCGTCACTCCATCTAATGGGGGGACGGCCTACACTTCGCCTGCCGGTACGAGGCTGCCACTCAAGAACCTTTTTCCCCATCGGTTGTCGGTTCTTCGAGCTATATGGCCAGCCCTTTGCCACTTCAGCTTACTAATCCGTTGGGCTATGTCGGTCACTCTGATTCTACTGCGGATATCCTCATTTCTATGTTTATCACGCAGAGAAACTCCGAGCATAGCCCTCTCCATAGCTCGCTGAGAGACCTTGAGCTTCCTTATCCGGCCAGCAGTGAAGGACCACGTCTCAGTTCCATATGTCATCACTGGCAACACGCACTGGTTGTACAGTCTCGTTTTCAAGTTTTGAGGTATACCTGACGAGAAAATGTGCTGTAATTTCCCGAACGCTGCCCAACCGAGTTGAATCCATCGATTGACCTCTCGGTCGAAGTTGGACTTACCTAATCGGACTGAAAATAGTGGTGCTATTTGTCCCAGGTAAACATACTCGTCAACAACTTCGAGCTTAGTGCTCCCAACAACTACCGGCATAGGTGTGACATGGACGTTAAATATGAACTTTGTTTTGTCCATGTTCATCTTAAGACATAGTGACAGTAGTAACACATAAGAGCATAGTGCTTAGGTCCTCCAGCGATTCTGTCATAAGGACTATATCGTCGGCAAATCAAAGGTGAGAGATGCACTGGCCATTGATGTTGATACCGTATCCTTTCCTTTCCTTTCCAGAAGCTTGAAAACGTCTTCCAATGCAGCGGTGAAGAGTTTCAGGGATATGACGTCACCCTGTCTTACACCTCTCTGCAATTGGATAGGTTTCGTACTCTGGTTCTGTACTCGGAAAGCCATCGTAGCCCTACTGTACAAGCACTTCTTCGATATACTGACAGTCAACTTGGCACCGCTGAAGAGACTGCAGCTCCGCCCAAATTTCGACGGAATCAAAGGCTTTCTCATAGTCCACATACGCCAGACAATAAATACATTATAGAACTTTATTTTAACATTCGACTTAAGTATAAATGTAAACTTAATAATTCAAGGAAGGAAACTTATAGGAATCAATTAAATAAGATTGCTCTGTTTAAAGGCCAATATGTTTATGAGGCTTCATCATACTTTATGTTTATATTCTTTCATCTGTCCCTAAAAAATATAAAATAATAATAAACTTATTATCATTTTAGCTGCATGAATCTTAAAAATATAATGATCTTAACACATTAAAGTTGACTAAGTGTCTGAGGATACAAATGCACTCTCTATTCTCTCAATTTCGGTATGTTAAGTAAATGGTCACTCATTCATGGACTGACCGCGGCAAGTGCAATTTCATCTCGCAGATCTATTGATCTACTCAGCTATTACTTAACCACGAGTTCCTCTTCTCTACGACTAACGCTGTAGGCGATGAATCAAGCTATTTAAGCCCTCGGCACAATGTCGTCGGCCATCAAGCATGAATTGGGCATCGACCGTTGTGAGTATCAGATACAATGGAATTTATACTATCATACTATCATTACTAAATATCTATACCTCACTACGCTAAAAGTTTTCGAGACAATTAAAAACTGCCGAGTGAATTACAAAAATTGACACTTTAATTACAGAACACTAATTACATCTTAAAACCACACTAATAATAAAACGCAATTGTACTACAAATCACTATAGTTCGCAGGTGTATCGCTTAGAAGTATACGCTTGTATCGCCCATTCAATACTGACTCGGTCCTAGAGTGTTTTTGTAAAGCCGTAGGCGCGGAACGCAAAGTTACGCTACGCAAGGGCGAAGGGGCTGTACTCCCTGCTGCGCCGAAGCCGTTGTAGAAGTAATTTTGGTTAAATATTCCTGTGTAAAAAAGTGAGATTATGATTAAAAAAACCCATTACTCCTAAACTATACTTTTCCGCAAGGAGGGAAGGCTAGAGGGGCTTTCTCTGGTAGGGCACACTCCTGCTCCCCTCTTCCCCCCTCGTGCCGGAGACGATAAATGTTATCATTTTGAGGTTAGGTCTATGGTATTTTCTTTTTGATTTTTCTCAAGAACAGTATATTACCTGTTAATGGGAGTGGTGTCGGGAGTAAGGAGACGCCATCCCCCCTGTCCCCCCCCTCTCCTGCTAAACGATTCTAAATTTCAACCTTTATCTAAAGTTTTGAAAGTTAAATTTTGAAGTCTTATTATAACAATATTTTACTTACTGGTACAAATAATGTAGAAATGACTTGAAAAATTGTTTTTATTCTACTTTTTCTTTTATACTTCTCAAGAAAATGTTTGCTGCAAATTGTTGAGTTCTTCTTTGCATTACAACCAACCCGTCCAATGAACCTTAACCATTTTTTGTAATTATAGAATCTGGAGGAAATAATAATAATAATAATTTATTTATTTCTCACCACAAACGACATGGACATTGGATACATTGGTGTTACATCTCTATTTAACAATAATTTGTCATTCGTGGGAGACTGGTGCCCGTGTAAAGGCCCGTATTACAGGTCACCAGCCCTGCCCCCCTCCCCCCCGAATTTACTAGGGACTTAGTATAATATACAGAGATAACTTATGTTATGATTAGAAATTATATTATATAGAGCGAATTAACAGTTTGCCTAAATAGAAATAAATAAAACAAAAACTATGTAATTATGTACGTATGTATGTGAGTGTGTGACTGTTAGTATATCCGTGTATATGTTTGTGTGTATTTATGATATTATTAGGAGTAATTGTTCAGTGTCTGTGTATGATAGAGTCTGAAGATATTCCACGAGTCTATTTTCACATGACCATTTGATGACTTCATAAATAGACAATTTTTGGTGTAATTTATTATACAAATAGGGTCCCAAAAACGTGAAGAATTTCCTTGCAAAAGACGTGTTGCATGGCACTGATCGAGCTACAAGATGATTACGGCGATGTTCTTTTTGAGTTACTTTTATAAATGTGTGTTGTCTTAAGACTATATGGAGTACGAATAACTGTCGAACTGTAAGAACTTCGCTAATTTTATACAGATCTAAAGTTGGATATAGGTAAGGTTTAAAATGTATAACTTTTAAAAGTGACCTTTGCGCACATTCTAGTTCAATAACATGTATTTTGGCGGCTCCGCCCCAGACTTCAATTCCGTATGTCAATATAGATTGGCACAAGGCATAATAAGCCAATTTTAGGACTACTCTATTAGCAACATGTCTCAGTTTTTTAAATATAAAAATTAATTTACGCACTCTACCACATAGTGTTTTAATATGAGTGTAGAATGTCAAGGTGTTGTCAAATAATATACCAAGATATTTGATACTGTTAGTCTTCTCCAAAACGGGACATGAACATTGGAAAGTATTAGGGCTACTACAACAGTGAGCAATGTTTTTGTGCATGTTTCCAGGTAAAAATGAGGTACGGATAGCAAAAGGCATATACTTCGTTTTCTTACAATTTGGAGCTAGTAAGTTCGCACTAAGCCAAGCACATGCAATATTAAAACCAGCCTGAGATTTCCGGAAAACATCCTCCCAGGTGTTTCCAGAGAAAAGGAGAGCTGTGTCGTCAGCAAATGTAATTATCTTGCCATCATGAAGTTAAGGTCACACAAATCATTGATGAAAATGAGAAAAAGGGTCGGGATAAGAATGCTGCCCTGAGGAACACCAAAAGAGACGGGAGAATCGGAGCTGATAACATTATTAAGCAATTTGACACACTGAGATCGGCCACTGAGATAGGAGGAAAATAATGCAAGTTGGTGGCTTCGCACGCCAATATTCTCAAGCTTTTGTAGCAATGGAGGAATTGAAACGGTGTCAAAAGCTTTCTCTAGATCTAGAAAAATGGCTAAGCTCTTTCTACCCCTATCTAAGTTTGTCGTTATAAAGTTAGTAAATTCAAAAAAAATCGAATCTGTTTGACAAACGGAAAAGAAAAAAATTTTAGAACGCAAGCCGAGAATTTATTTTCTTGTTGTGTAGGCAATTCTATCGATTCATTATAAACATTCAAGATAAATATCGACATTAATTTTGATATAGTTGAGTCAATCCCTACCGTACATGTAAAATATTTTGTATAAAAATTCATTTTTTTAATTCATGCAAATTATCAACAACGTGACTTTATTTTGTCAAATATCAAAATAAACAAAATAATTGAAAACGTTCTATATTTTAAACAGTATATAACATAATTTTTTAACCAAAGATAAACGCTTCATAACATTGACGACTGATTGAAGAATTTATCTGTGAATCGTGCAATTATCAGGATTAATTCTATTATTAATAATGTTAACACCACAATCACTCACTGAACAAGTAAGCATTTTGGAAAAAAAGTTACTTAGTAAAAATAACCACTATTACACTTTAAAAAATTACAAAACATCTAGGAGCTATTTCTTGCGTGCCGCATTGCGCCGACCTGTCATTCATAATCGGTTACATAGTCATGAGATTTGGTATCCTTTTCTATCTTGCATTTTTGCCATAAGGAATTTTCTTCTCCCTTGCACACTATGTTGGTCTATACGCCAGTATATTCTAAGTCTATCCTTGGATTTATTTTAAAACATACTGTCACAGGAGTTTGAAGTAAGGAGCCAAAGATTTGTCATCCCAGATCAATCGCACTCGTCTTATCAGCGCACGTATCAAACGAACACTACGCTACGCTGTGTGATGCGTTTCATATAGATCTTGACCTTGCAAATATCGATAAGAACGTATAATGCTTTCCGCTTACATGGAACACGCATCTATTAGCATACCTTTACTATATTTACATACCTTTACGCATGCATCTATTAGCAATGGTAAAGGTACGTTACAATACTTTACATACACATACCAAGCTAAGTAGGTAAAGTTGTAGGTATAGGTTGTGCCACGAGAGTTATGTATAAGTTATGAGCGCTGACCTTGACTTGAATATTTTGAATTAATTTTGTGCCTTATACAAACGACGTAAGATGGGCAGACACCTCGACCACTTAGCCGAGCGCTCCTATTTCATGAACAGGTAAGTAGGCATATAAAACCTAAATAGTTATTAAAACTGGTGTGTTGTGTAGTGTGTGGCTGGTAAACTTTTTGTAGGTAACAATAGGTATATATGTAAACAAACAATAATGAAACTTATATCAAAATGATCTTCACATCAATAAACACTACTAGTGACTTTGAGAGGATCTGCTCTCCTTATCGCCTTCAACCACTTTTTTTCTTACCATATCATCCTTTTTCGGGACATTAAAAAACAGCTTGTCAGGTCTTTTTTCCCTTGATTTTGTACACAAAGGTACAATGCAATACTTTCTGATGTCTAGAAAACTTTTTAATGTCTAGAAAATGCACGCGCCTCGAAACGAAACGAGTAGCGGACTGGCGGCAAGGCAACCGACTGCGTGGTCGTGTCAAATTGTGACGTCACATCGCGGTGCGGAGCAAAGCGTTCGCCCGTATCGTAAGGCCGGCCACATATATGGGATTCTGTTTCGGAATTCCGAACGGTGCAGCCACACACATACGGAATTCCATTTTGCGAGCAAAATTTCGAATGGAAAACTACCGTACGTGTGTAACGGCTCATAACTTTTATATGGTCTTGCTGCACCCGGATTTCAGAATCGGAATATTGAAACGGAATCCTGAAACAGAATTCCGTATATATGTGGCGGGCCTTACTCATCAATATTTTAGTCATTTTTAAAGGTAGAAAAAAGATTAAAATACCGTTAAATTCGTAATTTTTTATACAATTTTTTGATACCTTTAACAAAATTGGGTGGTCAGACCCATTGTGTATCACATTTATTACTAATATTTTAATACATTTATCAAACGCATAAATGCATGTAAAGCTAAAAATAACACTTTCTTTGCACAAAATAATAAAATTATTGATATTGTAGGTACTATCATACCACATCAAATGTTTATCAGAAACTAATATCAAAATTTTTATGCAATCTTTAGGTATTAAGGTATCATGTCAATAATTTTTTACTTTTTTCCGGGATATTTTTTATAGCAAATTATGTAATTACAAAGTGTAATTAAAATCTAACTACTATTTAACTTATATTAACTGGCTTAAGACCTATAGACGACTTTTATGAATTTGAGGGGGTGAAGCAGATGAAGTTAGGAACGAGTAGTCCCACCCACTGCGGGGTGCACCGCGTGAATCTCGCCGACGCTCGACGTAAAATGTACAATTGGTACAGCGCGCCGTCAGTTTCTACGTTTATTTTCGTCTCTAAAATATGTACATATTTTTGTTTAGTTATTCTAAGAATATTATGCACCTACATATTTTCGTGGTGTTATTTTAAAAATATGTACATATTCTATTTTCTTAATTTTAAAATAATCAATAATTGTTATTTTTTAGAAAAGGTTAACGAGAACTTTTGTAACAGATTCATGAAATGAATAATAAATTAATGCTTAAATAAAATGGCTTTGGACCAAATGGTTAATCAAAGAAATGGCCTATTCTCGAAACGGCAAATTGTCAAAATTGTGAATTTATATAAACAATAATTTTTATTCCTATAGACATTTTTCTTCAGAATCAAGAGTAAAGTAAACTATTATGAACAAATTTTACTATAGCGCTAGCCCTAAAATTTAAAAAAAACCGTTTCATAATTTTATTCACGAGTGAATAACCTTTTTGCATAAAATAGCGGATTTTTTTGGATTTGTGGGTTGTTTGAAGAATACATAAAAATTAAACAATCTAATTATTTTAATTTTATTTTATTATTTTGATATATTTACGCATACGGAGGGAAATCTAATTATATAAATTGTGGAAAGAAAAATAATTCAGTCAGCATTTTTCTGTGCACTAAGGCATATTTTGTGTCTTTGGTTACAGCTCTCAACTTATTGCAAATATTATGCAACACATGGTTTCGCCATTCAACTTTTTGAACGGTATGATTCAATGACAATGCCTTATAATTATTTCCGTAGGATCGCGATGACCAACAGCCGTCAGCATTTATGTCTATCAGAGATATGCCATCTTTGCTCAATGTTCCTTCAGCTATCGCTTCTTCACGCTCACGCATAGCTGCTGCCGCCGTCACCGAAGTACACCTTCAGGTTCAAGTTCGAAGGTAAGGTCTTATCATAACTAACAAAACGAGCCCAAGCTCGGCACACTTAGTTCTACTCGTCCAGAAGTTCCAGTAGCAGTCACTGAAGTACACCATCTGGTCTCTCCATCATATCCGGAGATAAGGTCTCCTCATGACTAACAAAACGAGCCTACGCTCGGCACACCTTATTCTATTCGGCCAGGAGTTCCAGTAGCAGTCACCGAAGTACACCTTCAGGTCGCTCTATCAAGTCCGGAGGTAAGGTTTTATCATAACCAACAAAACGAACTCAAGCTCGGCACACTTAGCTCTACTCGTCCAAGAGTTCCAGTAGCAGTCACTGAAGTACACCATCTGGCCTCTCCATCATGTCCGGAGGTAAGGTCTCCTCATGACTAACAAAACGAGCCTAAGCTCGACACACCTTATTCTATTCCGCCAGGAGTTCCAGTAGCAGTCACCGTAGTACACCTTCAGGGCACTCTATCAGGTCCGGAGGTAAGGCTTCATCATAACTAACAAAACGAACCCAAACCCGGCACACCTAGTTCCACTTGTCCAGCTGTTCCAGTAGTAGTCACCGAAGTACACCATCAGGTATCTCCATCAAGTCCGGAGGTAAGGTCTCATCATCACTAACAAAACGAGCCCAAACTCGGCACACCTAGTTCCACTTGTCCAGCAGTTCCAGTAGTAGTCACCGACGTACACCATCAGGTCTCTCCATAAAGTCCGGAGGTAAGGTCTCATCATAACTAACAAAACGACCACGAACTCGGCACACTTAGTTCTACTCGTCCAGGAGTCCCAGTAGCAGTCACTGAAGTATACCATCTGGTCTCTCCATCAAGTCCGGAGGTAAGTTCTTATCATAACTAGCGAATCGAGTCCAAGCCCGGCACATCTAGTTCTACTCATCGAAGAGTTACAGAGTAGCAGTCACTGAAGTACACCATCAGGTCTCTCTATCAAGTCCGGAGGTAAGGTCTCATCATAACTAACAAATCGAGCCCAAACTCGGCACACCTAGTTCTACTCGTCAAAGAGTTCCAGTAGCAAGTCACTGGAGTACACCATCAGGTCTCTCCATGAATCCCCGATGTAACGTCTTATCATAACTAACAAATCGAGCCCAAACTCGGCTCATCTAGTTCTACTCGTCGAGGAGTTCCAGTAGCAGTCACCGATGTACACCTTCAAGTTACTCCATCAAGTCCGGACGTAAGGTCTCATCATAACTAACAAAACGAGCCTAAACTCGGCACACCTTATTCTACTCGTCCTGGAGTGTCAGCAGTAGTCACCGAAGTACGGTTTCAGGTCACACAGGTAGATATTCGAATTTTAGAATTTATCTAAGTATATTTTTGTAGTTATATACAGGGTATTTTTGGAACGCTCCCGAAAACTAAGACAGGCGACAGCACCAAGTATACCTTTGATCATGGGTCACAAATAAATTTGATCCTGATGAAAAAAAAATCATATTTTTACAACGTTTTATTAGTTTTATTCACGCGTCATCATGTTAGTACAGCTAAATGAAACGATAATTTCATAAAAAAAATCATGAAAATACTGAAACATAAAACCAGCAGTGAAAACTGAATTGATATCACCTGACTAATGGAGGTTAATGTACGCGCGAACGGTGAAAAAAGAACGCTGGCCTTGAACTTGGCCACTGAGCGATTTATCACATATTGGTACGAAGGGGGCGCGACGGGGGAACAATCCGCCAGTATAACTGTGCCTGCATGCTATTGGTTCCCGCGCTTTGTTCGCTCCAAAAATACAGTCGCATACACAGCTTACTTTGCGACTCGCGCGATGTTTTAAAAAGGAAGGAAAGAAAAATTATTTATATCTATTGTTTTATGACTAAACTAGTGAACGAAAAGGTAAATATGATAGGAGAAGGTGAATGGGGAAAATTGTGCAGTAAATTTAAAATTGTTGAGGAAGAATACCGAAAAAATTACCATGTGATCGACCTGAGGACGGAAGCTCAAGCGAAGATGAAAGTGATGATGAAGTAGCATCCAGTAACACCAACACACCATCAACATCTGGCTTCCATTTAACCCAAGATGACATAATGGACGGCGTGTCACACTTAGCTTAAGTTTTCTTCTTACAAACTTAAAAATATTTTACGATAGAAATAACAAATAATGCTCAAGTAAACATTATCCATTTTTAATTCCAACCTCTTCCAAAGTTCTAAGTAGCTAGTAAAACGCCTAGTATGATTCTACAATAAAACAATTAAATACTATAATATTATAAAACAATAGCCCAATACCATGTAGTACTTTAGAACGCGACTGTACCCACACTCCCTTCGCTACCGACCTATATCTAGCTCGGTCAATGTTACGGTCATAAGAAAAAAGGGCGCATCTGACAATTTTTGAATAAATTAGTTAAATATACCATTCGTCTCATTATAAGAAGGCGCATCTACTATTTTTTTTAATATTCACAAATATCAATATTTTAGAAATTATCGTAAGAATTTTAGACGTAACTGTTGATCACAGATGACATTTTTTTAGTAGAAAAGACTTATACAAATTCAACATAAAAGAAAAGACTTATTTAACCAGTTGCTACGTCATCTTTAACAATATTTGCGTCGATTACTTAAATTTCAATTATTCTTGTCTTATTATTCTATATCTTATTAAGAGCTGGTGTTTCACATGTGGTCCCATATAAATTTGATCGAGGTCAGACCAATAGTTTTTGAGTTATCCTTAATTATTTATATTAAAGTCGGTTGTACAAAATTTTTAATTTTTAATTATTATCGTAGTAAGTCTCGTATGATATCCCCTTTAAAATCATTAGTCAAGAGTTGAGGGTTGTTATTTTTTGTGTCTCACTACCAATGGTTCTCTAATATTTACTAAGAAAAAAGTAATAAATTACTATTAGCGTCCTTTCAAATTCAAATGACCTTTCCAAAATATGTAAAAATGTTAAATGAATGGCAGTTTTTTTTTTATTTATTAGGTTGGAAAGACGCAAATAGTTATATGCGTCTTTCCTTCGATGTTTTTGTGTTGCTAGATGTATTTTTTAAGCTAAGATGAAAAGGAAAATTCTTTTTATTTAAATAAATAAACAAATTATCAAAAAAATAAGTTCGTCCTTAAAATCTTCATGTCTCTACGTATATATTTCAATTTTCATATAGAAACCTTTTAATATACTATAGACACAGGGTCTGAAAGAAAAATTCATCAATTTATTTTTTATTTCCATTTTACGTGTTTGTTAGTTGCGTCCTTCTTTATTATGATGCATGAGAATGTAACCCGGCCGGCTCGTATCGCCTCACGCTGTGACGCAGTAGGTTTCCGTTTTGTCGTGTTAATTAATTGAAGTTTTTGAAACAGTTCCGTGTTGATTTTGTACACGCGTGCACGAGCGTTTTGTTTATTAAATTGTTATAACGTGTTGGTATTATTCTTGTTACGTTTTAATAATGCTTAACGCGTACGTTTATAGTGATTGTGAATACGACAACATGTTATGTATCCGAACCTAGGTACACGAAGTATCGCTAAATAAATTGTTAAGACGTCGGGATGGAACAAGTGTGTCATACTGTGCAGCGCACAAAGTGTTGAAGCGTAACCGAATGCTTGGCCACCTCGCTCACCAGATCTGACCCCGTTAGACTTCCTTCTTTCTGTGGGGTATGTGAAAGAAAGGGTTTTTAATCGTGAGTGTGATAGTGCTGACGAAACTACAAAAGGATCGTGGATGTTTTCGACAAACTACGTACGGACTGTGTCGAAGACCACACGATGATGCCCCGCCTCCATGAGTCTGCCTTGAAATGAATGAAGCACAATTTGTGCCGCATCTCATAAGACCACGGAGGATTTAGAGCGGTAAGCTGTCATAACAATTTTTTTTTAAATAACTTAGTACTGAATAAATCTGAATACATACATAACTGAATACATGAGAATAATAAACATACCTACACGATGAATAAAAACGCATGACTCTAACCTTGGTTACATTTCATTTAAATGTTTTTTCATTAGCGGGAAATCGAACCAGTTATTTGGGTTATTTAACTTGTAAATTCGGATTAAAATGGCTACGTGGAGACAAGTACAGTGGCAAAATAGTAGGTTAAGTAGATAAGTTAGGTATTTAGACAAGTGTTGTAAATTATTAGGTATTGTGGTATGGCCCGCTAGTTGCGGACCGCGCGAATTTGCGTTCGCGCGTACATTGACCTTTAATCAGCTGATATGAATTGATTTATTCCACTGCTGGTTTTATGTTTCAGTAATTAAAAAGTAATAAAAAGTTTCAGAAATTATCGTTTCATTTAGCTGTACTAACATGATGGCGCGTGAATAAAATTTATAAAACGTTGTAAAAAGATGTTTTTTTTTTCATCAGGATCGGATTTATTTGTGACCCATGATCAAAGGTATACTTGGTGCTATCGCCTGTCTTAGTTTTCGGGAGCGTTCCAAAAATACCCTGTATATATATAGATAGAGAGAGAGAGAGAGAACATCCATCTTTCTAAGTATCAAAATGTTTTACTTGATTATGATTCCCGCAGGTAACCGTGCGTACACTTGTGTGTGTGACCCGTGTCAATGTAATAGTTCGATTCTATACCTATCAATTTTGCAAACGCGTCCTTAAGAACAAACAGATATTTAAATGATTTTTGAACGGCGAGCGCACAAATTGGTACAGGTCCTTCTAGCAGCGTGCCTCAACGATCACTGCAAAGAGTATAGTAACTGTCCTAATCACTGTCGCTCCGCATAGAAATTAAAGAGAAGCGAAAAGATGTCACGATGGCGCGATGCAAAACATCGATTCGTTCGAGTTATTTTTCATTAAATATATTAATACTTACAAATATTTTATTTCAATCGATAAATAAAAACAACAGTTCCCCTTATTATTAGGTATTACATCACTGTTATTCATTTTATTAAGATTTGCTTATAAATAATACAGTTACAATTGCTAGAAATTCAATTCCAATGGCTATTTTATGATTTTTTTCTATCGAGAAAATTTACCGAAAACGTGTTTTGAAAACAATAGTCCACCCATAAATGTGATCAAGATTAACATAATATATTTTTTTGCAGCTCTAAAATGTATATATTTTGTTAAAAAACTGTTTTGTGAAGCCTAGTTTGAGTATGTACAGCGCCTTAATCATTCATTGTTATGTTGAATATTAAATTATATTTCTTTTCATATTTCCAAACGATAAAGCACGGAAATAAGATGGCTATATAGTAGCCCTAGGAAAAACATCAGTTGGTAATAATGCGAGAATATGCCATAAGCATTTTAAGGAAGACAACTTTGTATATGACACTGCACTTCGGCGGAAGCCGGGTGTTGGGCCCCATCATTGATTTATATGTTACACTATACTCTATTCCAATTACGAAGTCCCTTTTGACACTTCTTAGAACGTAACTCTTCACGTTTCGCATAATATTAAATAATAATCATTTTTGTTCATGGTCTTAAATCATCATTTAAAAATACACAATCAATCTAAATCATTATACAATTAATTCACACACACAATCAACATATTGTTTTTAGACATCGTGCTCAAAATAATTAAAACTTTAAAAGATAATAATATTTTACTGCCGTTTTGCGTTTACGTTTTATAGTTTTATTTTTACTTTTTTACATAGTGACGTGACTAAAAGAATCGTATAAAATCGATTATAGACAGATTCTTTTTGCGAGTAAAAATCTGTCAACACTGCGTCCACCTCCTGATCACGACCGCCATTTTGTCTGTGTCTTCAGTCTTCAGTACGAGTGCAGAAGCCTTGTATACGATACGCGTGTTCAGTTTAGTTGATTTTGTGTTGTGTTTTTATTTCGTTCTTGTTATTGTAGTTACAACTGTTTGATAATTCTTTCGTTGTTATTAAGTCTTGACTGTTATTTGATTTGGTTTTTTTTTTGTATTTATAAACACTATGGCCGAAACTGAGACCACTAAAAGAACAGTGATGCACAGTCAAGCGCGAGAGTTTGTAGTACGCCTACAAGATTACTTTGCAAGAGAGTATCAGAATGGGGGTCCATTGTTGCCACTTTCACAAGTGACTAACCGAGTAAGTGCAGCTCTTGGTATTAGTCGAAAAATTGTTTCCCGAATAAGTAAGGAAAAACATGGTAAAGATTTAATGGAAGATAACAAATAAAATCGCCACTTAAGAAAAAAGTTAGAAGATCGATAGTTACACATGTCGACAATTTTGATAACGACGCCATTAGAAACCATATCTATGGCTACTATAGTAGGAACGAATTGCCGACTCTCGATAAATTGTCAAATACTTTACGAGAATCTGGACTGTTTCACGGCAGTAGAACTTCTTTCTGGAGGGTTCTAAAAAATGTTGGCTTTTCTTATAAAAAATGTGATTTTGATGGAACGTAGAGATATAGCTTTTTTATTATTATTATTATTACAGCTTTATTTTCCACTTAACAATTGTTATAAATGTATTCAATCTAATTATAATAATTTCCTTCCCTTTTTTTGTTATGTGGCCCCCCTGTGGGTAAAAGCCTCCTCCATACTTTTCCATTTTTCCCTGTCTTTGGCCGCATGCATCCAGCTTTTTCCTGCTGTGTTTATTATGTCATCGGACCATCTTTTCTTCTGTCTTCCCACGTTTCTTTTGCCTTTTGGGCCCTGCCATTTTGTTGTTTGGTAAGTCCATCTCTTATCTTTGTATCTCGACAAGTGCCCTGCCCAGTTCCATTTCTGTTTCAAACTAAAATTAAGAGTATCTGTTAATTTTGTTTTCATGCACATGTCTGCATTTCTCGTTTTTTGTATTTTTCTCAGTTTCCGTATACTACGTTCCATTGCATGTTGACAAGATGAAATTCTGTTTTTTACTTTTTCGGTGAAGACCCAGGTCTGGCTAGCGTAAGTTAAGCTTGGGAGAATGCAAGAATCCATTATAGTCTTTTTTATATTAAGACTATAGTTCCCTTTTAGAATTTCTTTTTGAGCCCAGTATTTCTTCCATGCTGTACTTATTCGTCTATCTATTTCGTTTTCGTTACTATTTTCATCAAAGGACACTAATTTACCTAAGTACACATATTCATTTATATATTCTATTGGTTTTTGCTCTACTTTGATTGTTTTCTTTTGACTGTTTGACATTATTTTAGTTTTTGATGCGTTCATGTGTAGACCGATTTTTTTTGCTTTCAAAGTTTAATCTTTGTAGCATTGCTTCTAAATCTGTCGCCGATTCACTAAAAAGAACAATGTCATCTGCAAACCTTATTTATTATTGAGTATCCATATGCCTTTATTTTCCCAATTAATGTTTTTGAAAGTGTCTTCAAGTACAGCTATGAATAGCTTTGGAGACAACGGGTCGCCCTGCCGCACCCCTTTACCAAATGTGAACTCTTCCCCTTGTATTTCCAGTTTTACTCTACTTACATTTTTAGAGTAGATGTTTTTTATGATATTTACATACTTTTTGTTTACATCATTGTTTCTTAGAGCAGTCCATATAGGTGGGTGTACTATGCTGTCGAATGCTTTGGAATAGTCCACAAAAGCTATGTTGAGTGATTTTTTGAATTCTTTATATTTCTCGATTATTTGTTCCATTGTGTGAATGTGGTCTATTGTTGAGTAGTGCGGCCGGAAGCCCGCTTGTTCTATTGGCTGATTATTGTCAATATCTGGTGCTATTCTTCTTAGGATGATTGATGAAAAGAGTTTATATATTGTTGATAGTAAGCTGATAGGCCTTTAGTTGCTGATGACGAGCGGGTTCCCTTTTTTATACAATAGTATTATGTTTGATTTACTCCATTGTATTGGTACTTGCTCTTTTTCCAGTACTAAATTGAATAATTCTGCTAGATATGCAGCCAGGGTTGGCGCTCCGATTTTGAGGGCTTCATTTGTGATGTTATCTTCGCCTGGGCTCTTTTCGGGTTTTAGTTGTTTGATTTGGGTCAATATTTCTATTTCAGTTATTGGGTTTACTGGTGTTTCTGCTATATCTTCTCCAGTTATATCACTATTATCTTTTTCTTCTTGTGTCACATCACGTGGTGGTTTTGCATAAAGAGAAGTATAGAAAGCCGTTGCACATTTTATTATACCTTCTCTGTCTTTATTTTCACCTTTTTCACATTTTAGACTTTGTATCCAATTTTTGTGGGTAGATAATTCTTTAAAGGCTCTTTTTGAACTACGGAAAGTATACATATTTTTTTCTATAATTTCTCTTCTATGGTTAGCATAATTTTTTTTGATTGATCTGTTGGTTTGTTTGAATAATTTTTTTAGTTCCTCTCTCATTTCTTTGGACTTGTTCTTTGTAAACATAAGTGCAGTTTTTCTACAAATTAAATTTTGTGTGTGTTCGCTAATGATCTTTTCTTTGTGTTTATTATTTGCTTTTTGTTTAATTTTAAGGCTTTTTTTGATTGCTTCTTCCAGTTTGTCACTGAAGGATTGTACAGTTTTATTTTCCTTTAGAAATTCTTGCAATATTGGTAAGTTATTTTTTAGATTTTGTATGTAGTTGTTTTTATCATGTATGGACTTCAATTTATTGGGTATGGTTTTGAATGTTCCTCGGCTAATTTTAGGTTTTTGAATTTTTATAGAGCATCTTAGAATCCTGTGGTCAGACGGGAAGCTTATTTTGTTCAGAACTTCTACATTAGTTACAGATTTTGGGTTGGGGCTCAGTATAAAGTCAACTTCGTTTTTTGTTTTATGATCTGGCGATATCCATGTCCATTTTCTGGAACTTTTCTTCTTGAAATATGTGTTCATCACTGCCAACTTGTTCTCACGTGCATATTGTATTAGGCGTTCACATCTAGCGTTCCTTGTGCCGTAACCATATTTGCCCATTACAAGATTTTCATGAGGTTTAGGTTGTACAATTTTTGCATTAAAATCTCCAATAATTAGCCTGTTTTTATCAGCCAGTTCTTGCGCTCTTGTTAAGTCATTGTAGAATTTTGTGATTTTTTCTTCACTTGAACTATCAGTGGGAGAATATACTTGTATCACTGATAGTGGTCCCTCCTCGAAGTTCAGTTTTAACAGAGCCACTCTCTCTGATATTGCAAAAAGCTTAATATGTTGCCTTTTAGTGATTTCTTTATTAAGAAGCCTACGTCATGAAGTCCCTGTGTCTCTCCTATATAACAAAATATGTAGTATTTATGTTCCTCAATGATATATCCTATCTTTTTAACTTCTGCGAGTCCTATGATGTCCCATTTAATTTTTTCGATTGCATTATTTAGTTCTAAAGTTCTTTCTTTTGTTGATAGGGATCTCACATTGAATGTGCATATTTTAAGGCCTTGTTCTCTTCTTGATTTTAAACTCTTGCTTTTGTTTGCGTAACTAGGGTTGTTTTTATTGTTTTTATTTATATTATTCTGTTTGTTTTTATTTGATGAAGGGTAGTGGTCATCTTGCCCCACGGTGACCAGCCGGCTTGGGGTGCTTTTTTCCGAGGTTGGTTTGAACAATGTTTTCACATTTTTATTTTGATCTTGTTCCGGGTGCCGGTGGTCATTGCTAGTTTTTTGAGGTTTCAGATAGTGAGGTTGTTCTGCCTCGTTCGACATAGTTACGAATATTATTAGGTTTTATCATTTCTTTTGAGACACTCTTGGCAAATGGTGGTTTTGAGGTTTCTTTCAAGTTTATTTTCTTTTGCGTTGATGAGTTTGGTGAGCCTGAATCTTCTCTCTTCCTTTTATCTCTGATTTTGTCAGTCGGTTTCTTCACTATCAGTTTGTCATATTTAAGAAAAGCGATATTTCCTTTCTTCCTTTCCTCTTCTAGTAGTGGTTGTAGCTGCTTCCGCTTTTCCAGTACTTCTTTAGTGTAATCCTCTTTGACATTTATACCTGCTGGGAGATTGGCCTTATTTCTCAATATAATGTGCTTTTTCCATAAAGACGCTATGGTAACTACGACGGGGCGACTCTTATTGTTGTTTTTGCCGATTCTGTATATGTTTTTGATTTCATGACTATCTATTTGTGTTCCTGTTTCTATTATTATATCTTTTATGTAGTCTACCATCTCTGCTTCTGTTTTACCTGACTCCTCAACTCCAAAAAGACCAAGTTATATTTTCTTTTTTCCAGTTCTATTATGTTAAGTTTGTGCTCCAATGTAGAAATTTTGTCTTTGAGTTTAGCATTTTCCTCAGTTATTGTTTTTAATCCCTCATCTATTGCCTCCATAACATTTTTTGTTACTGCCGTCGTTATAATTTCAGTTTGTTTATTCAGTTTCTCGTCCAGTTTTGACAACAGCAACTCCATGCTTTTGTCCATTTTTAGGGTATTATTTTTTGTTCTGGCAATACTGGTTCAGTAGAAATTAATTTCTTTGGCCTAAAGGTCTAGGCACCAGGCCATAAACTCCAAAAAAAATTCTTGGTTGGCCTAAAGGTCTAGATACCAGGACGTAAACTACAAAACAAAATCTTGATGTTGTTCACTTAATTGACGTTTGGCAGATTCGTTGGTTATATTGGTAACAATGCTGTATGATTTGCAAATTTGTTAGATTATGCTATGTTCGATTTTAATAACACTTTTTTCTACAAGACTAAACTTGTTCCGCACTGTAATTATTCTTTAATATTGTCTTCCGCCGTCACACTTAATGGATTTTGCGTTAAGACACCACAAAATGACACTGTTTGCACTGCTATTAGTATTTAATTGCGGAGAACGTTGAGGTACGTGTTGACTGTAAGACCACCGGATAATATAGCTATATAGATATAGCTTTAGCCAGATTTAATTTTCTAAGATCAGCAAAGTCCATTGCCGTTTGAAATAATGTTACATTTCTAGATGAGACGTGGCTAAACGCTAATCATACAGTTGGTAAGATATGGACAGACGACGCTCCTCACTCCTCCACAAAAGTACCTAGTGGCAAAGGTTAACGCTTAATTATTTAAATAAAACTAATTTTACGGATTTTATCGCGTATATTAACTTATTTTTATCTTCCCGACGTTTCGGGTGCTTTCCAGCACCCGTGGTCACGTGGTCACGGGCTTAATTATTTGTCATGCGGGTTCCATGAAGGGATTTGTTCCGAACTGCCTCTTGGCGTTTAAATCTAAGAAAACTGTGGAATACCACGAAGAGATGAATTTTGTTAAATTTAAGGAATGGCTTTGTTGACCAACTTGAATGAGCCATCGACGATCTTTATGGATAATGCACCGTATTATTCCGTACAAATAAGTAAGCCTCCAACTTCTAGCAGCAAAAAAGCCGATATTGTGAAATGGCTGAATGACAATAATATTGTTGCTGACATGTCCATGTTAAAAGTTGAGCTGCTGCATTTGGTTGCTATAAATAAGCCAGCTAGACCAAAATACGTATTGGACGAAATGGCTAATGACGCCTGACACAATATAATGCGCCTTCCACCCTACCATTGTCAATACAATGCCATAGAATTGATTTGGGCGCAAATTAAAGGCAAGAATTTAAACAAATCTATTTTATAATTTATTTTTACCTACTTTAACATTTTATCTGTTGCTATATTAACACGCAAACCTTTATTTTAGGTTATGCGGCTCGTAAAAATACCAGCCCACCGTTTACTGCAAACAAAATGCTGTCATTGTTGCAAGAAGCTTGTGATAGTGTTACTGCCGCGAATTGGGAAAGTGTGGTTTTACGAACAAAAAAATTGATTTCGCTGATTGGGACAGAGACATACATATCAATGCCGTCATAGATAACCAAATTATAATAATTACAGGGGATTCTACAGACGATGATGAGGGTGATGACGACGATGCCGACCATGAAATATCGATTTCGGCTAGTGATGATGAATATGTTCCATCTTGATAAAAATATCATGTAATATTATCTATATATATATATATATATATATATATATATATATATATATATATATATATATATATATATATATATATATATATTAATTTGATGCTAAACTTTTTTCTGTCAATACGATTTTAATTTGTTCGTTATAGTAATCGAAGATCAATATCGTCAAGTATCGACTATAGCGGTACTTTACTAGTACTTGATTATTGACATCTGTCAAATGGGACTTGGTAATTGGAATAGAGTATAGATGAGTAGTTTAGTTTAGTTTACGACGGGCTGTTTTCCGCAACTCCACGTCTATGCGCGTATTTTGCGTGTGGGCAGGAATAATGTGATTATTCGAGCCATAAGATCTCCCCGAAGAAGCTCAACAGTCCATTGATGTTGCATGCAACTTCGGGGAGTGATCCCGGCGTGCCGAGATGTTTAGCCCTGTACGTAGCGACCTCCGGACATTTCAGTAGCACGTGGGCCGCCGTTTCTTCCTCTCCCATACATGCCCTGCACAGGGGACTATCTGTAACACCTATAATAAATAAATGTTTGTTAAAGGTGCCGTGTCCTGTGATAGCACTTGTTACTATCCTAATCTGCGGCTTGTTCAGTCTCATTAAAACTTTGGTTAAGCGATTGTTTATTTCAGGCAGGGCCTCCCTAGCTTGTCTACAGTCTACTAGATTTTTCCAAAGCTGAGCGTGTTGATTAGTGAAGTGTCTACGTACCAGTGAACGAACGTTACCAAAGGGGATTGGTATGATTGGTTCCGGCCCTATAGTGGCCAGAGCCGATCCTCTTCTGGCCAGTTCGTCTGCTGCATCGTTGCCTCTGGATCCACTGTGTCCCTTTATCCATTGCAGAGTCACATTGTTGTTTTTACATACCTCATTTAATCGTTGATGGCATTCATATATTAGTCCCAAGTTCACCACATTGCAACTCAGAGCTTGTAGTACCGCCCTACTGTCGGTCAGTATTCTGATGGGGAAATCATTAACCTTTCTAGCATCTATTGCTATTGCCGCTTGAATGATACCCATACATTCCGCCTGAAAGACCGTGTTATAGGTACCCAGCGGTGTGCATATGTGAATATTGAGGTCTTCAGAGAAAGCTCCAGAACCTACACCTTCATTTGTTTTAGAACCATCGGTGAAAACTCTAAGCTCTTTTGGGCTTAATCCTTCCGGCTGGCTGTTTTCATTTAATTGTGTCTTGTATTTCTTATCGAAAACAAATTGTTTAGGAATCTTATCGTATTTGGCTTGTAGGATAGGAATTTTTGAGTGAATTCTATCAATTATGCCTGTATGAGGGACACTATTCTTACTCCAAAGATTTAGGATCTTGAGTCTGATGGCAGCTAAAGTCGCTTCTTGTTGTATATGTAGATGAAGCGGAGTTACTCCAGCATCGCTTCTAAGGCTGCTGTTGGCGTAGTTCTTATGCAGCCTGTGGCAGCCATACATGCCAGTCTCTGGTAGCGTTGAAGCTTCTTAATTGTGGTGGCTTCATTGTCTTGGTACACCATACCAGAGCGGCGTATGTGATCATGGGCCAAATTACAGTTTTGTACAGCCACAGTAGAATTTATGCCGTCAGTTCCCATCTTTTGCCAATCATGTTTCTGCATTGCCAGAAAGTTATACTAGCTTTGTTGATTTTATTTTCTATGTGTTTATTCCAGTTAAGTTTGCTGTCCAAGGTAAGACCTAAATATTTTACCTCAGAGAATAGCTGGAGTTTTGTGCTGAAAAGACTTGGAAGATGATAGTTATTCAGCTTTCGTTTTTGTGTGAACATTACTAAAACCGTTTTATTTGGATTGACTGTTAAGTCGTATTCCCTGCACCATCTCTCCACTATACGGAGAGCCGCTTGGGTCAGGTCGCACTCTATCCTTGCTGTCTTTCCAGAGACCAGTATTGTCAGGTCATCAGCATAACCTACTGTATAGAAGTGATTGGCATTTAATTTGCTGATGAGTTCATTAATGACCATACTCCACAGGAGAGGTGAGAGAACCCCACCCTGCGGGCAGCCTTTCTTAATTTGGATTGGTTGAGATTCACCAGCAATCTTTATTATTCGTGTACTGAGCATGTAAACTATCCAGTCGATCAGTGCCGATTCAACTTTATGTCTACTGAGTGCACCTTTTATGCTGGAGAAGTTCGTTCTGTCAAAAGCACCTTCTATATCTATGAAGGAACCTAGACATATTTCTTTGTTTTGGATGGCCTCTTCAATCTTTGTAATTACCTGATGAAGTGCCGATTCTGTTGATTTGCCTAGACTGTAGGCGTGTTTCTTGTCGTGTAGTGGTAAGTTCATTAGCGTCGACCCCCTTAATTCCCTTTCACACATCCTCTCCATCGTCTTTAGGAGAAAGGA
Organism: Parnassius glacialis; assembly: GCA_033319125.1. NCBI lineage: Eukaryota > Metazoa > Arthropoda > Insecta > Lepidoptera > Papilionidae > Parnassius > Parnassius glacialis. The sequence goes on along the minus strand of JAVANC010000006.1, from coordinate 22,740,218 downwards.
TGTGAGGCTAATGGGCCTGTAAGATTTAGGTTCAGTGTAGTCGCTCTTACCTGGTTTGGGTATGAATGTAACTTTCACTTCCCTCCATCCCCTAGGAACATATTTAAGAGCCAGACAGGCTCGCATTATGGCAACAAGTCTGACTATTAGGGCTTTACCCCCCCCCACTGTAGGAGTGCCGGGAATATACCGTCAGGTCCTGCCGCCTTATAGGGGAGGAAACTGTGAATGGCCCAATGGATTTTGTCCATCGTTACCTATAGATAAGTAATTGCTGCGCCAAAGCGTTGCCACTTCACATAATATGGCCACAGCCATATGACCAGCTAACGTCGGTTCAGTGTTCATTGCGACGCCGACCGAGTTGAGCCGAACGATTCACGACAAATAAATAGGTAAATGCGTAGTGAAAGAATGCGATTCAAGGTCACAAAAACATAATTAACCAAGCGGAATCACTTTCCACACGTAAGTTTTAGTTTATGTTTTCATATTAACGTAAAAAACAAAAAAAATATCGATTATTGCAATTTAGGTTCAATGTTGCCACTTTTCTGCCTTTGCAATTTTCCCACATTACAATACTACGAGTACGACTGCGACTACGAGCCCTGATTTTAAATATTTTGGAAATTGTAATAAAAACTATGTTTCAACCTTTATACAAAGGAATTAATTATTCTTATTTTAGAATATTCTAGAGATCTATAAATCTGTTAATTATATTTTATTACCTATTTTATATTAATAATTTTGTAGGGTACCTAAAGATGCAGCACACCGTAAGATGTGGGTGGAAATAATACGATTGCTGAGAAAGGAGACTCACTGGGTGCCATCGAAATCTGCTCTCATTAGTTCTAAGCACTTCCGGGATCAAGATAAACTAAGACCAAAAAGCGATGGCGACCGTGTTTATTTAAACGGATTAGTTCGACAGATTAACACCATTTAGTATTATCTTAAAAAATTAATAATAGCTTTTTCTGTCGCACGGATGGGCCGGCTCGAACCGGGGTGGTACCACGACATCACAGAATACCAGCGTGAAGTAGAGGTTTACCTCTGCGTTTCGCTTGGTGAGTGCAGGTGGCCGGAGGCCCTTTTTACTGTACTAAATGAGGCATTCCATCTTAGTCCTCACGGGTGACAACGCATCTGCATTTTGATTCGCAAACGAGGATAGATGTAGATGTCTATGGGCCGCAGCAACCACTTACCAACAGGTGGACTGTGTGCTCGTTTGTCACCCTTATACTATAAAAAAATGTCATGAGACCAAATTTAGGAGACAAAGACTTGCCGATGCTTTCACAATTGATCCATATTTCAAACTCAGATCTTCTTAGTTAAGAAACCCAAAATTGATTTTTTTACTTGATTTATTTTTTTGTTTGATTTATCAGTACAATAAAAGATACTTCGAAAAAAAAATATCTTTCATTTCATTAGTTATACTTCTATTCATCAGATAAGCAAAGATACATATTAAATATAAAAACAAATAACTGCAGCTTTAAAAAAACCTTTTTTATTGCTTATTTTTGGGTAAAATTTCATATAGTGGCAATACCAACCCATCACTGCATGTTTGTGTTTCTATCTTTATCTAATCTTAGCGACGGTATTGTTTTTGCGACTTGGGTAAGTGAGACAGATATATGTTTACTTGAAAATATTTAGTGGTTTCAAAGCTACGTCCTCGCGGTTAGATAGTGGCTTCACTTTTTTCGACGCGCGGTAATGTGGTTTGCTCCTCTAGTCTTGTATAACTCAATGGGCGCCATATTTTAATCGGGTATCGGCGCCTATTTTCACACTAGTCAGTTGTTGGACCCGATTGATGCTGGAACCATTTTATGGCAGTCTATGCGAGGCGACTATACACGATGGACATCGACGAAGATTTTGTTGTGATGTATTATTTTAGAAGAAAACAAAGTAAAAAAGCTAAGAAAAGAAAGAATTTTTGTCCCGAAGAACACCTCCTTCCTGAACGTGTGTGATCAAATCTTCAGGATTTATGTTATCTTTTTCCATTATTACGAAACACCAAACGTGCGTACTATATGTTGGGTACAATAAAAACGCAACAACTCTGCATGCGCACCGCGATATAGAGGGTTGTCAGGGCCGACATCCGACATAATGTTAATAGCGCCATACTTACTCATAGGTGAACGAGATTCTACGCGATTTTTTTGCGGACGTTTCTTGTCGGCGCCGACAAGATTACGGTGTTGGATAAGTGTGAACAGCTTCATATAAATTGTTCTGCCAATGCCACTAGAGCAGCCGATTTTGTGTCGGGCCCGACATCAGACAAGTGGGAACTGGGTTATTGTTCTATCTTTTTCTAACAATACCGTTGCCTGTCTAGTTGTAATAGGTCTCTGAGTAACAGAAATAGGACCAGGTGAAACAAGGAGACATGACACAGTTTAATCTGTCAAGACCCACCGGTCCACATCGGTCTACCTTGCCTTAGTTAGGCTCCCCTCTCAGTGGCTCCTCGCCTGCTGCGCCCCCTTTTCCCTAAAGAGGGTCGCTTCCGTTTCGGCAGAAAGGCCACACAGTCCCACAAGTAGTGTTTAGTGGGTAGGCACTTAGGTTTCGCAGTGAGTCCAACATACCACAGCAGGCGGCTGTCGTGGTATGCTTAGAGTATTCACCACCTCCCTTCCTCGCTTCCCGAAGGGTAGCCCTTTCCATTGCTTCTGGGCGCAAAAAAAAATCAGAACAATAGATAAGAGTGCTCAAAACAATTCTTTCTTACATGTTATTTATAAGAGTTCAACAACTAAAATTCTAAAAATTTTATCAGTATTGCTTTAGTTAAAAAATATTATTGTATTGTAATTGTATTGTATTAGATTCATTACTAATTTACGCTTCTCTTAATTAAGAGAATGTACTTCAAATGACGAGTAGATATACTAGTCTATTTCCTTCGCCGCGTGAATGCAAGAGGCAACATCAATTTTAAAAATTAAGTAGGTACAAAAAAAGTTTCTTGATAATTTTTTTATTTAAAAGGTAAGTAATTACACTGTTTTTAAAAGTTATTTGCTTATATTTTGTCTCGTAACAATTTTATAAATTTTGTTCACATATAAAATAAAATAGTCAGAAGGAACTGAAAATGATTTATAAAATGTGAGTTATCACTATAAATCATGTAAAAAAAACAATTTTTTATATTCCACAAAGTCAAATGTGCGAAAATTACGTTTTATGTTATAATTTCGATATATCGTGAATATTATGGCGAAGTTGTTTTCAATAAAAATGACATTGGTCAAAGATAGCGTAATAAAATATATACGTATGATTGAATTTTTATTTATTCACGGAAATATCACTCACCTCAGCAAACGCTGCCCTAAACATCGCACGGAGCACCCGCTTTCCACCGAGATAAAATGAAAATATGTTCCCTCTTTTTATCCTCCTCATATTACATTTCATCTTATTACTATTACAACAAACACTTATCGTTACAACATATTTTAATTCCACTACTAAACCTACTTAGGCCTTCCCCATATATTGCCTCATAGGGGGTATATTTGCCATAGCTGCCACTATGTAACAAGGTACATGTACCGTGTACTAGAACGGTACATCGACTAGGTATGACGATCTGAAATCGATTTATTGTTCCAAAACGTTCCATTTTCAAATCGATATTTAGCATATTTCACCCTAGAAATTATTTACAATTAGCTGAGTACCCAAAACCCAAATACGTAAAACAATTACAGTTTTTCACTTAATTATTTGAAAACTCGCAAAATGACTGTGTGCTCAGTTTCTTTCGCCTACTCTTAATGGATAAATGAATAAAAAAGTTACTTTTGTTATCGCTTTGTTGTATTTTGTTGGTAGTGTAAAAAAATACAAACTCAAAAAGTAAAACCAAGAAGATCAATTTTAATCGATCTTTTAAATCTCGTTTTATTTGAGAATCAGATTTCGATTCAAATCCATTTGTAAATCAATCCTTTTTAGAATAACCGCCATCCCGACCGACTAATTGGCTAGGTTAGGTGAAATTCGTATATATAAAAAATAATAGTAAGGAAGGAAATAAAAAATCGACTATTGAAATAAAACTTGTTACTAAGCTGGTGCAGCTCAGATGGTCAGCTCTCGCTGTAAATTTCACAGTACGCGAGCAACCCGGGTTCGATCCCCGCCGGCACCAATTAAATTGTTAATTGCAATTTCAAGTGCTGATTTACCACGTGCTCGTGTAACTTGTACACGTGAAGATTGCCAACACGCATTGGGGCTGCGCGGCGTACATTTTCTTGCCCTAAACCCCTCTCAGAAATGAGAGAAGACCTGTGCCCAGTAGTGGGACGTATTATTATACGGCTGTAACTTTAACTTTTAACTAAATCTAAAATGCATATATAAAGTCACGTTATAACTCGTTCTAATATTACAATTAGTTATCTAACGTGACAAAGTTACGAGGATTTTTCACTGTGACTTTTTCGTAACCGGAAAGATGTTCACGGTTATTTAAAAATAACCCTTTTCCCCAAGTCTCTTACAGCATCCACGAGATGATATGGATATTCATGCACCGCCACTACGAGGTAATTGATAATTTCTGAAAACATTTTATTTATCGACAACGTCTTGCTATCTTCGTTTCTCTAGCGCTCACTTGACCATCATACAAATAATTCAATATTTTAATTGGTGTTATTTTATTTTATTTTAAAATAAAACATAGTAAAATGAAATGACAAAATGAATCTACGTTATTTTTAAATTTATCTAAAAAAAATTGTCCTTCTCTGACTATAGCTCATAGCCTGTTTACACGCCCGCGCAAGCGGCGAGGTGAGTCACGAGGTGCGAGTGTAAACGCTAGCTCGGGGCTCACCTCGCAGCTCGCCTCGCCGCTCGCGTCGGAGGCGGTTTTTTGGGTACGAGTCAAAGGGCCTCGCCAGGGATTTTGCAGATTTTGACAACGAGCGACGCGCTATCTCCGGGCAGTGTCTCCCTGCGTCCCGTCGCCCGTGCATGTTCTTGTGTTGTCTTGCGTACTATCGGTATCGAAAGTGTTAGCAACTACGAGTTATAAAAATTTTGAATGTTTGCGATTATTTTTGGACTTTTAAATATATTGTTGTATAATATTTGTAAAAAGAGTGTAAATATTTATTATTTTGTATTTATTATTTTTGGGACTATTTAAAATAGCGTAGTTCGTAGTATATTGTATAAAGTTGTAAATATTTTGTTATTTTCTACAAGAATGGGCCCTATGAAACGTACACTGCGACGGCAAGCACGGAAAGTGGTGTTTGACGTGTGTTGTTTTATGAAGGACGAAAATAGTGGACTGAAAAAATCAGAATTAGTAAAACGAGTAGCTAGAGCTACCAAAACTTGTGTGTCTACTCTTTGGAGAATCGTAAAGGAAGCAAGTCAGTCTGATTTGTTAACCGTATTTAAAACGCCTGGGAAAAAAAGGCCGGACTTTTCCCGTAACAGGTATAGATGATTTTGACCAAGGCGTAATTAAAAGAACAATTCATAATTTTCATATCACCAATAAAGAAATTCCTACTGTCAAAAAGCTTCTAGAAAAATTGAAAACTGATTTAAACTTCAGCGGTTCTGAGACGAGTCTCCAACGCATAATGAAGAACTTAGGTTTTAGATGGAGAACAACAGAAAACAACCGAAAGGTATTAATCGAAAAATCTACAATAAGATTATTGCTAATGAATTGCTTGCAGAAAATAAAAAAGTACATAGAAGAAAATAGACTCATAATTTATACGTATGAATCGTACATCCATTCCTCTCATGGTACTACAAAATCATGGTTTGATGGATTGATCGCACATTTAAAAAAGCCTATCTCAAAAGGTCAGCGCGTAGTGATTGTGCATGCTGGATCTGAGTCTGGATTTATACCAAACGCATGGTTATTGTTTAAGTCTGGGACCACAAACTAGTAATAAGTTGGTCTGGTACAAAGAGCGGCGACAACCACGACGATATGAATTATGTAAATTATTTTTAAGGTTAAAAACTGGTAACAAATCTTCCAACAAGATCAGTCGTGATAGTCGACAATGCTTCATATCACAACAAAGACTATGACTCTGTCCCTAATTCGAATGTCAAAAAAGGAGAAATGCACACTTGGCTGAGAGATAACGGGATATCATTTAGCCCTGAACTCTACAAAACTCAACTATACAACATAATTAAACAGAATAAGGAAAGATTTAGAAAATTCAGTATAGATAAAATATTAGGAGAACATGGTCACGATGTCCGCCATGTGCCACCATATCACCCCGATCTGAATGCCATAGAAATGATGTGAACTGCAATAAAAAGCTATTTTAGTGGCAAGAACGTTGTATAGAATATTAAACATGTCATTGAACTTGTAAAGGAAAAAGTTGATGCCGTGGGTGTCGACGAGTAGCGAAATCTCTGGGGCAAAGTTAAACAAATAGAAGACGATTATCGCAAAAGTGATCACATAGTAGACTAAATAACCGAAGAATTATTTATTTGAGTGGGGCAAGATTCGGACAGTGATGCAAGTGATTCCTCTGACACTGAGCAGGATGATATGTTAGTCCCGGGACCAAGTTATGAAGAGCCGATCCTGGGATCATCTGATCCTGCCGATCCTTGGTCCTGGGGCTGAGTACGTCATTCGATATACCTGGAATAATACCTTTAAGTGACAGCGATTAAATATTGTAATTTTTCAAAACTAAGATAAAACTTTTAATTTATTATTTGATTTTTTTGCAAAGTATTGAATGTAAGATATCCCTATAATCGAAGGCTATCTATCACACAAAATACAAACAAACAGTAATTACAAATACAAAATATTTTATTTCTTTAACTAAGTGTACATAAAATACAGAATATTATTCAGCAGCTATTAAAACCTAACGATTAAATATAAAAATATCGTTCCATTTCCGTGGAGACTGAATGTGTAGTTATTTTTTTTTTGTAGGATAGGGTGACAAACGAGCACACAGTCCCCCTGATGGTAAGTGGATGCTGTGGCCCATAGACATCTACATCTATCCTCGTTTGTGAATCAAAATGCAGATGCATTGTCACCCGTGGGGGACTAAGATGGAATGCCTCTTTTCCAGTAAAAAGGGTATCCGGTTCTCGACACTCACCATACGAAACACAGGAGTGCTAAGCTGCTATTTAACGCTGGTATTCTGTGAGAGCGTGGTCCTTCCCCGGTCGAGCTGACCCATTTGTGCTACAACTATACTACTAATATAGCTGCAGCATGGCTCTACCACGTATAAGTTATAATGTCGACCTTTGACTTTTTACGTATTAAAAAGCTATAATACAATTTTAATTTTTCTGCTTGATTGTACATGCGTATTGGACGCCATTTAATTTCATGATTTGTGGCGCGAACTATACCAGTTCAAATTAATTTAAACTGTTATCTTGGAACAGGCTACTGAAAGTGTTATAACAAAGTAACAGAAACAGATGGAACAGGTAACTAACTTTACACAGTATAGAATAAATTCACATTCTGAATAATGGTGTGAACCGATTGCAAATATGAGAACCGGTTTTTACCGATTACTTTGAGTAAAAAACCGGTTTTTAAAGGTTTTTTTTAGGTTTTTTCTTACCTTTTTAAAAGAAAGAACAATTCATCAAAATAACTTCTACCTTTATTAAAATCTACTTTATTAAAATCAAAATAATTTTTACATAAAAATAACTAATCACATAAGTTGTAATTTTGACTAAGAAAACAGATGTGATCGACAGCATCCGCTTGCAACCTGCTTCTTCTGGATGACAGTACATATCCCGATTTGGAAAACATCCTTTCCGAAGGCACAGACGTTGCTGGCACCGATAAATATTTTAGCGCTAAAACGTTCAATGGCACTAAATGTTTGTTCTTGCTCTAAAAAGTGCCAGCACTTTCAGCCGTTTTTTCAGTTTGAGCTTCAATATGCTCGGGCTCTGTCTCCAAATACATGCGCATTAAATTAACTGCGGACGCAGTTGGATGGATAATGGGTTTCCTTTGTTTCAAAAAGTCCAAGAGTCCAGGTTTTTTCTGTTCTATGTTTGTCTCCACTGATCTTTGGACTGCTTGTTCTGAAGTCATAGCCGTAATATTGGTTTCAGAATCCTTTATTAAATGAGATAGTTCTTTTCTTACTATTTCTTTTGCCGATAACATATTTTCCGAGCGCCTAAAACCAGACCTTAATACTGGATGTAAGTATGTTGACATTTGCGTGACAGTTAAACATTTAACAGTGGTAGAGCCACGCGGCAGCTATTGCTGTCGCACGGATGGGCCGGCTCGAACCGGGGTGGTACCACGACCTCACAGAAAACCAGCGTGAAGTAGAGATTTACCTCTGCGTTTCGCTTGGTGAGTGCAGGTGGCCGGAGGCCCTTTTTACTGGGAATGAGGCATTCCATCTTAGTCCTCACGGGTGACAACGCATCTACATTTTGATTTGTAATAGAGGATAGATGTAGATGTATATGGGCCGCAGCTACCACTTATCATCAGGTGGACTGTGTGCTCGTTTGTCACCCATATCCTATAAAAAAAAAATACTAAAAGCCTGCTGCTCATATTTCGCATTACTGATGAGCAAAACATTTTGTCTATATCTGTCTACAGAGTATTTTCAATGGTGGTCAAATTCTCATACAATCCACAAATTACTGGTATGATTAATGAACTGGTCGGATATGTATCAGCACTAACAAGCTTTGTAGCCTGTTCGAATATTTCCAAAATCTTTATTATTTCTTTGCCCACTTTTTCTTCACAGGCGGTTAAGTAGTCTGGTGCCTGGATTAATTTTCTACATACTAATGCCAGAACATAAGATAATTGTAGAATTCTAGACACCATGTAGAATTTGCTGTTCCATCGTGTCGATACTTCTTGTATCAACTTTAAAGGAGTAGTATTGGGATTTTTTTCCTTCTGTTCTGCTTTTAGCGCTCGCCACCCTACAGACGACTTTTTAAAAAACTTAACACTAGCCTTACATTTGTTAATAATTTCCCAAATCTCAGGAAGCTCTAAAGAATCATCAACAGTTAGATTAAGCGTATGCGCAAAACATGGCATGTGCCGTATGTTTAGCAATTCGCACATTCTGATCATGTTAGTAGCGTTATCTGTGACAATGGTTGTAATTTTGCCAGTTAGTTTCCATTCTGTTAGTAAGTTAGAAACAATTTCGGCAAGATTTTCAGCTGTATGTGCAGTGGGAACATCTGAGGTAGTCAAGACATAGCTTTTAAAATCATCTTTGAGAAAAAAATGAATTGTGACCGTAATAAAGGATTCCATATTTTGGTTAGACCACAAATCAGCGGTTAGTGCAGCATGCTTAACATTATCAAGTGCAATAGAAAGTTTCAACTTTGCATTTTGGTACTGTTGCGGCATTAATTCGTACCTGATTTTTTGTCTACTTGGCAGTTTGTAGTTTGGGTTCAAAACTTCTGTGAACCTTTTAAATCCTCTGTCTTCAACAATCGAAAAGGGCTGGAAGTCCGTAGCGATCATCATGGTTAAATATTTATCAATATTTTTCTTATTATTGACCAAGGTCACTTTCAATGTAGTTTGGAGAAGAGGAGTTTTTGAAATGTTCAAAGATTGTTCTTGCTTAGTTTGTCCTAAGGCGAATAGGTTATTGGGCTGTTCACCTACATCATTCCCCTGAATTTCCACTGTAGCCTGCGGATGGTGTCTTTTTAAATGAGCCAACATATTAGAAGTTCCACCACCCACCTTAATTATTTTTTCGCATAATTTACATTTGGCAGTACCATTATCAATTTTTTCGTAATGGTTCCGTGTGATGGATTTTCCTTTTACCTTTGGCATCCTGTAATACAATAAAATGCGATTCATTAATAAAAAAATCAGGTAATTTATTTAAATTATAAACAAAAAGGTTTTCTATTTAACGAGGTATTAAGTAATAATTAATTACTTACCTATCGATGATTTCCTCCAAAACGTTTACTTAACCTGATAACAAACTAAGTCTTTTTGAAGAAACGCAAGAGAAATAACCATACACATAACACACGCAAAAGAATGACTGAACGGGCTGAAGTTTGTCAACAGTGTTGCCTAATGGCTGAAATGGCGCGGTGATTCCCCAATCAAAGACAATATAAACTTGGTCTGACTCTCCCTATGTCTATGGTCTGACTTTGGTGTTCGGATTAGCTTGCTACATATTTATTTATCTATGATTCGGATACTCGAATAATGAAGGACAAGTGAGTCCAAAGTAATCGGTTTTAGTAAAAAGAAACCGGTGTTTATCGGTTATTTAAAAAACCGGTTTTATTTACTTTTTTCTAAAACCGGTTCACATCACTAATTCTGAAATTATCTGTGCTTCTAGAAAATTCGGGTGCTTCCTCATGTTTGTGTCTCCTCGTCAGAGAGTAGAGTAGATAGTATAAGTAGTCTTGTTCTGTCTGTATCTGTAGCGCTCTGTCTGTCCCGTGCCCGTGTCTGGCGATTACCGGCGTTCTTTTTGCGATTGATTGACTGATTGTCATTCTCACACAACGTGCTAGTTGGAAGTGATTAATCGTGTTAAACAAAAAAATTCCAGAGATTTAGCTGCGATTTGTGGTGAAAATGGCAGCGATGTCTGTTATTGGTATTGATTTTGGTAACGAATCATGTTATATTGCTGTAGCAAAAGCAGGTGGCATTGAGACAATAGCCAACGATTACAGTCTTCGGGGTACTCCGTAAGTAATTTTTTGGTAATCTTTTTACTTTTGATGGAGTTGTCTTGTGATATAAAAGTTACGTTAAGACTTATTTCTTCACTTTTTTGGATATTATTCTGACATAACTTGGAATTTTTGTTTGGTCAATGTAAGATACTTAATAACCATACTCGTAATTACATTTCTATATCTTGAAATATACGATAATGCCACATTTATTTAATGCATAGTTTGTTACTAGTCTTAAGTTCTTACCATTTTGTTATTTAGCTTTACATCTTACTTCAAATTAGCACAATGACTAAGCCTTTTGTCGTTTTCATAGTATTAATCTCTATCAGATTTTTTCAAGTTAATATTGTGCATATTTGATAAAGGCTTACTTTTACCATTTTAGATCATGTGTGGCCTTTTCACCAAAGAATCGGATTATAGGAGTGGCTGCAAAAAATCAAATGGTAACAAATATGAAGAATACTGTATTTGGATTCAAGAGGCTTTTGGGTCGGAAATTTTCAGATCCACATGTTCAAAAAGAGTTAAAACATTTTCCATTCAGAGTTGAACAGAGGGGAGATGGTGGAATTGGTATCAGGGTCAGTTATCTTGGTGAAGACAATGTATTTAGTCCTGAACAGGTACTTCAGTTTTTAATGAATTTTATTTTAACTATAATCATGAAATACCTTAATAGCTTAATACCCATTTAAAAATGAATCTTAATTCAAATTAGGTTATAAATGCAGCTGTTCAATTGACATTTAAGACCGTGTAATTTTTAGTTGCTAAGAGCACTTTTTAGTTTCAAAGTTGACACACTTAAAGCAACTACAGTTTTATGTATCAACTTAACTTAATAATATCATTAGTTATTTACATAAAGTTTTTTTTTCTTAGATCACTGCAATGTTGTTCACTAAATTGAAAGATATTGCAGCTACTGCATTACAAACACAGATCAATGATTGTGTAATTTCGGTCCCAAGTTACTTTACAAATGCTGAAAGGAATGCTCTTTTGGATGCTGCTGCAATTTCTGGTGAGATTTCTTCATTTATTTTAACTAATGATGGTATGTTTGAAATTTAGAATTTTTTGTCAGGAGGGGGAGGGGGGGGGGAGTGAGCACTCCCTTACCCCCGAAACCACTCCCATTAAAAGGTAATACTCAGTTCTTGAGAAAAATCAAAAAGAAAATCCCATAGACCTAACCTCAAAATGATAACATTTATCGTCTCCGGCAGGAGGGGGGAAGAGGAAATCAGAAGTGTGCCCTATTAGGGAAAGCCACTCTACCCTTCCCTCTTTGTGGAAAAGTATAGTTTGTGATATGGCTATGGCGGGTGGGGGCTGCACTCCCTCCACGCCTTGGACTTTGCAAAAACACTAGGAGGAGGGCAGACAAGACTACGTGGAGTCAGGGTGTGCTGATTCAATTTTAGTACAGATTCAATCAGATCAGATATCTATAAAGTCAGGTTGCCTTTGCTCCCGCCACAACCTTCTAACCTACTACAACTGGAAGTATTTCGGGGTGTTCAAGTATTTCTGGGCAGTTTTAAACAGCTCAGAAATAAAACACAGTATATTATAATCATTTCTTTATTGTTTGTAAACATAATTTATTATTTTTATTAATTCCTCAAAAGGATCTCTTATTCTCTATAATTTCTCTTCTGTATAAATATTCATATATCAAAATCAAATTGGTTAAATTTTCTCTATTATTATAGTTATCTTTAGTGAAATATCTTTTAACAATACACCACTGAGACTCAATTCTTTGAGTGTGGGTGTCATCTGCTGCTACAAAAGGGTTTTCAGGGTCACTATGATTCAACTTTTTGTCTATGTACCCATAATTTTCTAACCCATCATAAGTCTGTCAAAAATCAGTATGGATAATGGTGCCTTCAACCACATGTTTTTGAGTCAAGGGCATTAAAACTTAAAAAATCGCACATTTTGGAGGCAAATTTCTAGTCTTAAATTTTCACTGTCATTTTTGATCATGCCCAGCACCCAAAGACCTTCAATGTGGTGGCTTAAAACAAGATTAAGTATTAGTTTAAAATTTTATTGATAAAAATTAAGCCTATATCATCTCCAGGTCTTTTTTTTTTCTTTTTTATATAGGAGAGGGGGCAAACGAGCATGCGGCTCACCTGATGGTAAGTGACTACCGCCGCCCATGAACAACTGCAACACCAGCGAGGGAATTGCATATTGTTGCCGGCCTTTTAAAAAGGAGTACGCTCTTTTCTTGAAGGTCCCTAAGTCGTATCGGTCCGGAAAAATTGCTGATGGTAATCGATTCCACAAGCAAGTTGTGCGAGGAAGAAAACATCTTCGAAATCGCACAGTGGTGGACCGCCAATCATCCAGATGGTGTGGATGGTATCGGGAGTTCTGCCGCGATGTGCGTTCGTGAAATTTGGCAGCTGGGATTAATCCGAACAATTCCTCAGAGCACTCCCCATGGTAGATGCGAAAGAAAATGCAAAGAGATGCAACATCTCTTCGCAGCGCCAATGAGTCGAGCCGATCGGAAAGGACTCGGTCGTCGACGATTCGAGCCGCTCTGCGCTGGATGCGGTCAAGTGGAAGGAGCTGGCACTGGGGAGCCCCTGCCCAGAGATGGGAACAGTATTCCATGTGAGGCCGAACCTGCGCCTTGTAAAGTTGCAGGCGGTGTGCCGGCATGAAATACTGTCCCGCTCTGCTGAGCACGCCAAGCTTTTTAGAGGCCAATTTGGCCTTCTCTTCCAAGTGACCACGAAACTGCACGTCACTCGATATGTCGACGCCGAGGATTCCGATACTGGCTGAGGCAACCAGGGGAGTGCCTTGAAACTGGGGAGATATGACAAAGGGGTTCTTTTTAGCGGTAAACGCGCAAACTTGTGTCTTCTGAGGATTAAACTGGACTAGATTTAGTCGCCCCCAGTCCGAGACTTTGTCCAGCAAAGACTCGACTTCAGACACAAGTTTGTTCCGGTACTCGGAGACGTTTTCCCGAGAAATATTAGCACGGCCGGTGTAAAGAGCATCACCAGTGCTGTCATCCGCATAGCAATGAATGTTACCAGTTAGCAACATATCATTGATATGCAGAAGAAACAGCGTTGGTGATAGCACACAGCCTTGTGGAACACCAGCGTTAATAGGCTTGTAGTCAGAACATGCACCGTCTACAACGACCTTGATGCTCCGATCTGCTAGGAAGCTGGTGATCCAATTGCACAATTTCTCCGGAAGCCCATAGGAAGGGAGCTTCGAAAGAAGCGCTTTGTGCCAAACCCGATCGAAGGCCTTCGCAATGTCCAGACTAACGGCCAACGCCTCCCCCTTGGACTCTACTGCCTCCGCCCATCTATGGGTCAGGTAGACCAGAAGATCACCAGCTGATCGACCCCGACGAAAACCGTATTGGCGGTCACTAATCAGCTGGTGATCCTCAAGGTACCGGATGAGCTGGCAACCACTCAGTCTTTAACTATATGCATACATTTAGCCCTAACTCACCTTTATTATATTTCCTTATTCCAAAGGAGAATGGGATTTTTGGACGTGAAGTTAACTAATTGGTTTATACTTAAAAAAATCTGCCGTATTTTCTAAAGTAAAATACAAAATATTAGCTCTTTTTACAATCTAGAATTCGAAAAAACAATAAAATAAGAAATAAGTTAGAAAACGATGGTAGTGTGTTCTTTATGGCAATAAATCGATTACCATAAAGAATACACTAGTGAAATTCTCGTTTCTGAACGTTATCTTCCAATAGAGGACTTCTAATTTGGACAAACTATTTACTTAAAAGAAAGAGACAGATTATGATTCTATTTGAAACAAGCTCAATATAATCGATTCTCGATGAAATTGAGCATTTTAATATCTATTTTCGATTATTTTTCTGTGTTAACTAGGAAGTTCAAAATAATTGTGTACATATCTACAAATAATAATAAAAAACACAAAATATCAACATTCCAACAAGTAACAGATACAACATTAATTCAAGTAATCAATCTCAGATGGATATCCCTAATATACACTTCACTTAGTTGTTGTTGTTTTAACTTTCGTTAATGATTTCACCGTTTCGTTTCATTATTAACTACAGCTTTTTGGTGATTTTATACTGCTCCTTCTTTTATATATTTAAGTAATTATAGTGAAAAATAGCCTGTTATAGTGTAATAACAGTGAAAAATCACCTGTTACAGTGTAGGTAATAGATAATCTCACTTTTACTTATTCTACAATAACTCAGCTTCTAGATTAACAAATCTTGCCAGTTTTTTCAGAAATGAATTGTTTATATAGACGCTTTTAAAGCGGGACAAAAATAAAGTTTGAAAATTATTGAAAACAAATATTTTGTATTTTTCCTTTATTATACTAAAGTATATTTATTCAAATTTGTGCAAAATGTACTTTTACTGGGCACTTGCACCAAGGAAGGTATGTAAAGTCCGCATGTTTAACCAAAAACGTCAAGGAGACAGAATAGAATTTTTTTTATTCAATATTGATTGCAAGTAATTCTTATTGAGTCATTTTTTATTTTACCACTGGTTCGAAAAAAATCCTCTGTCCTGGGAATGGGAAGAACCAGCAAGAAACCCAGTGGGACTTTTTTTTAAATAAATTTTACAATAGAAATGATTATTTACAAAATATATTTTAGAAACAGCTTGGAAGCGACCACCTCATTCTCAGGGGTTATTATCAACCATGACCCAATCCAGGGTAGAGACTTTTTCAGACTTAGATACGTAATTTGAGGAAAATGTACTTTAATTGAGTATTCAATCATAATGCTATTTATAAAATACATTAAGATGCTCTGATTTATGTGCATAAAATATACAACACATAGAATAAAAGATCTCCTTAACCGGTGCAGTGCGGATGACACGCCAGGCGTGCCATGGGTTACTTTGTGTGGCGTGTGTCACACGAGTCGTGTCTTTTTAAAAATCGTTATAACTCGCTCAAGTTGCGTTTTTGGAATATTTATCCAGAACAAAATATTCATTATTTTGCAAGTAGTTCATACCTGCAGCTTCGTTTCTGGATATTTTGAAAATTTGATATTTTAGGGGTCAACAACCTTTTTGTAACTTGTACATGGTACTCTTTTTACTTTGTGGGTTTTCAATCATGTTGTGGAAAAATAGTCTAAGTATCAAATAGCACTCATTGCGATCGCTCACAAACTCAAGTTGTAAATAAATTTCTGGAAAACAAGTATCCTGTTAAAAAAAACAATGCGTTTGTTTGTCTTTGTTTAATTTTGCTTAAAATGGTGGAACTGTCGTCTTATTACTATCATATGGTCGAATAGACCTACTAAGTACCATGTGCTCTTGTGATATGGTATAAGGTTTATTTTTGCTTGAAACAGTTTGAAACCGTTCATGCATAAAACAAGTTCGCTAATAAATAGTCTTTCGTCAATCCGCCGCCGTATAGCGCTGGCGTTTGTTTCCTTTTGAAAACACTTGTTTTGCTATTGTTACTAATTAGATGTTTTCAAATCGTCTTTACTTTTATATTTTGTATAACATTAAATAATATTTAACATTTGTAAATATTAATGAATCATAAACCTTATTTTTTCTAAATTAAGGTTCTTGATTGTTTGATATTTACAAATATTATTATTAGGTGAAAATTTAATTTAATAAAAACCAAGGTTTTTCACACATGATTTTTTTGTAAAACAAAAAATTTTACATAATGTTTGTAATCTCTGCATAAAAAAGTCACTTACTCTCTCAATTTCAAAGAAAACACGTAGAAAAACACGTAGTTACCCACTAAAAACAAGTATCCTTCCATTTGTAACTGATGTTTGATGTCAACTAAACTTAATTAGGTCTAAATAAGTGAAAAAAGCATAAAAAAGATAATTATTTTTACACATGGCTGATGGCACAATAGGCATGTTTGTGGCGCTTGACACGCCAGGTGTGTCGTGAAATATTTGATCGCCGCCACAGCTAAAAGTTGTCGAAAATTGGTGCCGGAACGAATCGGTTAATAATGATTGCCGTGCATATTACCTCTTATCATAGAATCACCTATATAGTATTTATACTCTACCTATTTCATTTATGTTAGCATTTCACACCTTAATTGCTAAGTGTTTTGTTGATTGATGAATAAACAGATGGCAGATTAGTTTTGAGATATTTATTATACAATAATCAAGCATTATAATTTTATGATTATTTTATAACACAAGAACAATTATAGATTAAGAAATACTTTGGCTTTAGTATCCTGCAGTACAATTTTGTTAATGACCAACCATCTCTCTATGATGCAATTCAAAAAAATTTCTAAAGCTGAGTGTTGATTTTGTGAAGCTTTTAGTAGTAAACGAACATTACGTATGTATGATTAGGTGATTAGGTATGATTGGTGACGGCGATTTAGTGGCCAGACCGGATCCTCTTCTGTCCAGTTTTTCTTCTGCGTCGTTGCTCCTGGATCCACTGTGTCCCTTGATCCATTGCAGAGTCAAATTGTTGTGTTGACATACCTCATTTAGTCGTTGATGGCATTCATATATTAGTGCCAAGTTCACCACATTGGAACTCTGAGCTTGTAGTATCGCCATGCTGTCGGTCAGTATTCTGATGGAGAAGTATTACCTTCCTCACATCTATTGCTATGGCTGCTTGGACGATATCCATACATTCTGCCTGAAAAACTGTGTTCTAGGTAATCCAGCAGTGTACATAATATGTGGATACTGAATTCTTCTGAAAAGTTCACCTTCATTTGTTTTAGAACCATCCGTGAAAATTCTAAGCTCTTTTGGGTTTAATCCCTCCGGATGGTTACATTCATTTAATTGTATCTTATACTTTGTATCTAACAAATTGTTTGGGGATCTTATCATATTTGGCTTGTAAGATAGGAAATTTGGTGTAAATTATATCAATTATACCTGTATGAGGGACTCTACACTTACCCCGAAGATTTAGGGTCTTGAGTCTAATGGCAGCTAAAGTCGCTTCTTGTTGTATGTGTAGGTGAAGCGGGGTTAGCTCCAGCATCGCCTCTAAGGCTGCTGTTAGTGTAGACCTTATGTAGCCTGTGGCAGCCGTACATGCCAGTCTCTCGTAACACTGAAGCTTCTTTATAGTGGTGACTTCATTTTTTTTGTTCTACCATACCAGTGCACCATATGTAATCATGGGCCAAATTACAGTTTTGTATAGCTACAGTATTATTTTTGGTGTCAGACCCCATCATTTGCCAATCATGTTTCTGCATTGCCAGAAAGTTATACTAGCCTTGTTTTTCACTGCACGATATTCTAGTATTGCTGTTGGGATACAATTACCTGATAGCTGGAGTTAAAATACTGAAAATAATGAATAACTAGCACCTCCCAAGTCGGGAGGTGCTAGTTATTCAGTATTCGTTTGCGTGCGAACATTACTAGAACTATTTTATTTGGGTTAACAGTTCAGTAATATTCCTTGCACTAACTCTCCACTATATAGAGAGCCGTTTGGGTCAGGTCGCACACCAAGCTTGCACTCTTTCCCGAGACCAGTATTTTCATCTGCTTAACTTTTTGTGTAGCAGTGATATGGGCATTTAATTTTCAGCCTTTCTTTATTTGGACTGTTTAAGATTCACCAGCAATCTTTATTGTTTGTGTACTGAGCGTGTTTACTATCCAGTCAATCAGTGCCGGTTCAACTCTATAATACTTAGTGTGACTTTTATGCTGGAGAACTTTCTGTCAAAAGCACCTTCTTTATCTATGAAGGATCCTAGACATATGTCTTTGTTTTAGATGGCCTCTTCAATCCTTGTTATTACCTGGTTCAGTGCCGATTCTGTGAATTTCCTAAGCTGTAGGCAGCAGTATGCTAATTAGCGCCGACCCCCTTAAATTCCTTTCACACACCATCTTTATCGTCTTTAGAAAAAGGATGTATAGTCGCTCTTACCTGATTGGGGAAGCAGACATGCTCTAATTATGGCAACAAGTATAGTGGCCTTTACCCGCCCCCACTGTAGGAATGTTGGGAAAATGCTGTTAGGACCTGCCGCCTTATAGGCAAGGAAACCGAATGAAAACGGAAAGGTCCAATGGGTTTTTATTTATTCATTCCATCATATCCATTGATGTTACCATTCTCTGTACTAAATTCCAGTCTTCTGTTGTTGGTATTACTATACCTTCATTCCGATTCACCCCCTGAGTTACACTGCAACCTGCGAAGTGCATTTCAGTGAAGATGCTTTGGGTTTCATCCGACGGTTTCTTTAGAAAGATGGATCCCGGCGCGTTCTGTTTAGCTAGAATTTTTATTATCCTATTCGCTTGTTCACAGGTTTCTAAGTTACCACAGTATTTACGCCATCCTGTCGAACGTCGATACCTGATACATTTTTTGTATTCAGACTTAGCTTTCTTGTATAATATCCAGTCTTCATCCATTGAGGTATTCATGGCCCTATTTAGGTCTTTTCTTAACTTCTTGCGTTTCCTATCTAGTCCTTTTCCCCATCACGGTTGATTGTCCTTAGCACTTGGTGGAATGATTTCTAGATATGTCTCATGGTAGCTCTCTATCATAGCGAGTGAAGACTATTAAAGTATTTTATTTTATCAGTCTGCGGGGATTTCTCCATGGTGGCGTAGCGTGGATCCATTTATGGTCTGAGCATGAAGTCTCTCTAAACACATGACATCCCGTGATTAGTTTTACTGCTCTTTCTGCTGCAAGTGTAAGGTTGATTATCGTTCGACTATGTTTGTTTATGAAGATTGGTTTGGTACCTGTGTTTAAAATGGTTGGGTTAGTGCTAAAGAGATATAGAACTATCACCTTAGCTCGTTTGTTTGGTTTTTCCATTCACCGTCCTCACCACCTTCATGAGTCCGTCACGATAACAACTTCTAGTCCAGTTCTTTTGCAGAAATTCACTAGCCTTAAGAGCTCAAGAGGGGGATGTGTCTTCCTCCGGCATGTAGACTGAGGTTACGGCTAGGCATACACATGTCTCTGGAACAGAAATCTATTAATGTTTGTGCACAGATAGGGTTGCCAACCGTCCTGTTTTCCCAGGACAGGTCCTAGTTTTTTAGTGTCCTGGGATGTCCTGGTTAGTTTTTAAGCAGCGTCCTGAGTTTTTAAAACGCTTTGATAAGGTCATGTATTTTAAAATTCACGCGCGGCGTTTTTATTTTGTTATATATGGTATCTTTTGAATCCAGTCACATATAAACAACGAAAACAAACCGATACTTGCATACCACAGTACAAATATTCACCACGTTGTCGGTTCGGTTCGCAGTTATATTTGACAAGGCCTTTACTGCATCCTGTTTTTAAACTGCATTGTCCTGGTTTTTCCAATTTCAAATCCTAGTTTTTTTTTTAAATTTGGGGTTAGCAACCCTATGCACAGATATCTTTAGTAGTGTAAATACACGCTCTAGGCTTGTCGTGCTCAGAGTAGTAGAATAGCTTACCTTTAAAATTGTTCAGGCCTTTTATTTTTTAATAAGTTGTTCTTGTACACCTATACTTATACTAGGCAAACTAGTAGATAATGAGCGGAGGTTTAGGTTACTGTTAACCGTAAAGTATGGTCTTAGGCGTTCCCGCCCTAACCCTCACCCCACCATACCTCCTTTCAACTGCTGCGAGATATTGAAGCAACCCCATTTTTGTTTTTAAATAATTACATTTTTTTTTCTTCTTAAAACATTAATTAATTTACTCATTCTTAACGACTGTATATTTGGGTATATTGCATTACAGGGCTTAATGTTTTGCGCCTTATGAATGAAACTACCGCTACTGCTCTTACATATGGTATTTACAAGCAAGATCTACCAGCTCCAGAAGAGAAGGCTCGAAATGTTGTTTTTGTTGATTTTGGTTACACATCACTTCAGGTGTGTATTTTACAGTTGCATATATAAGAGTTTAATCCACATTTCTAATTGGCTTAATTGTTTGTTATATTTTTGACAGGTAGCAGCTTGTGCTTTTAACAAAGGTAAACTTCGAGTACTAGCTACTGCTACTGACCCATACTGTGGTGGAAGAGACATTGATATGGCTTTAGCTGAATATTTCTGTCAAGATTTCGTAACACGGTTTAAATTGGATCCTAAGAAAAATCAGAGGTATTTTAGTAATCTTGTTTATCATTAGTTTTTTGTACAATGCATATACCTATATATATATGTGTGTGTATATTACAGGGCCTTTTTACGTCTGTTGCAAGAAGTTGAAAAATTGAAGAAGCAAATGTCAGCAAACAGCACCCGTTTGCCTCTTAACATAGAATGCTTCATGGAGGAGCGTGATGTGTCTGGTGATATGCAGAGATCACAAATGGAACAGCTCTGTAGTGAAACATTTACAAGGGTTGAAAGAACTTTAAGAGCTATTTTACACAATGCTAGTGAGTAGGCAATTTCATATTAGTTCAATTTAAATAAATTGACAAATAGCTTTAGGCCTGAGAGGGTATAAATTAATATCTTTACTTTTTTAAGAACTGCGACCAGAGGATATTTATGCAGTTGAAATTGTGGGCGGCTCTACCAGAATCCCTGCAGTTAAAAGTTTAATTGAACAAGTATTTGGAAAACACGCTTCTACTACTTTGAACCAGGTATGGCACTAAATACGTACCTATGTACTAATTTTATTGGTAACTAAAATTATTTAAAAATAATCCTTGCATTAGCTCAAGTTCAGTTTACTGCACCGGCTCATTGCAATTACTCAAACTTGCAACAAATATTAAACACATCTGTCAAAATTAATCTGTGTGGCCCTAAGAGTATGAATAAGCAAGCTATAGGGCGCGCGTATCGCTCATTGTCCATTAAGTAACCAGATGTTCTGTGAGGTTTTGGCGGGAACATGACCGGCGGCGGTTTGCTGCTCCTGTATTATTGTTTAAATAATGGTTTGAAGTGGACTTTGATATGTAAAAGTGATGCAATTTTGTGTACTAAGTGTCTGCGCATGTGAACTATTAGTGGAAACTGTGAAACAAGTGCTCTGATGGTGATGTGATTCTTAAAATAAGGTATCTGTCTGCTTAGGCGCCTTGAGATACCATGGCCAACCGTCAGCTGTCTGCTGGCTCAAGTTGCCGTCAAAATCTCCCAAGGGCTGCACAATGTGACGCATCAACATATTGTGAAGCAGTATACTATGAAGGATAATTATTATAATATATTGTAACTTCAGAAGGGCTAGATCCCAGAGCCGTAAAGCCAGTTATTAAGAAGACAGATGTTCTGTAGATACTGATACATAGTTAGAGCGGTTGAATAGTGATGCGCCTAGTCTGATGCCTATGCGTTATTGTACTTAAGTTGTTAATTTAATTATGTAGGCGATAATTACATATGTGTAATAAATACTACTAGTGAGTCAACTCGGCGACTAGACGGAGCAACGATGGAACGCGGTATGAAGGAGAGCGGAGTCCGCTCCTTCCCGCGACGTCTGCGGTAGTAACGGTCGGCTTCGCTTGCGTTGACTCCTAAACGGGCGTACAGGAGTGTCACGTTGACGGAATTAGTTGTACGCGTTTGGTTTTCACCAAGCAACATGATATCACTCGGTATTTTAGAAATATCGGGAAAGATTGTGTCTTAAGTAAAATTGAATTCTAATAACCATTTGATTGCGTTCCATCACGATTTTTAATTAAATTATATGTAAGGATGAGAATTCATTAGGTATATCGATTTGTTATATTTACGCGAAGACTACACATTAAATGAAACTAATTTTTACGGATTTTAATCGCGTTTAACTTTTTCATTCCCGACGTTTCGGGTGCTTTACAGCACCAATGGTCACGGGGGGGGGGGGGGGGGGAGGCTGAAGTGTTTGACGTCCCGATGTCATAGTTAGCCCGGCGTTACCTTCAGTTTTAGAGCTTACAGTGTCTTGAAGTCTTGTAGTGGTATGCTTGGGTATGGATTTAATTTTATTAATTATAGGATCCCAAGCAGATGGCAGCACCCATCCATCTTCTCTATTGAAATGAGGATGGTTTTTAATTTCAATAGCCTCGCGAATCATCCTTGGTAGGAATCTGTGTTCTTTTTCGAGGATTTGTGGTCTATCAAATGTAATGTAATGGCGGGGACGATCTTCAACATGTTCACACACTGCAGACTTCTCGGAACGTCGGTGCTTCAAGTCAGCTATATGTTCTTTCACGTGGGTTTTTATAGATCTTTTTGTTTTTCCTATGTAAGAGAGACCACATTCAAAATCCAGCTTGTAAACTCCTGCATCTTGTAGAGGGATATGACACTTGACAGATGGTAAAAATCGACTAATTTTCTTCGACGGCTTGAAGTATGTTTTAATGAATGCTCTCTGAAGCATTCAGATCAGATCCCTCGTGCTCTCTCAGTAGAAATGAAAATAGATGCAAAGTAATACGGACACTCGCGCGCAGCGATAAAGTTTTATTTAGCTAGCGTGCGCGATTTATCTCATTAATAATAACTAAGTAGGTTATTAAAACGTCGGTAAGTAGTCAAAATCAAAGGAGAGCAACTTCTGTACTTAGTACTATTATTTATTCTGTGATATGGGTTAGGAATACAAAGGATCTTAACTTATGCTATAATTATATTATTATTATTATTACGAAATAAATCATGTTATTAAAAATATTCAAGTACAAAGTGGCACAGTACTAGTTCTAATTCGGGGAAAACCCGAAGCGCGGGGCACGTGCTGTGTCGCCCCCGCCGCGCGCCTCCCGCTACACCCTTTAACGTCCTATGTAATGTAGTTAAGAATAAGATCAATGTTTACTTATCGAAATTACATACATACCGACGAAAAGAAATATCATTGTTCTTCTTAGTTTACTTCCATGAATCGTTTTTACAGTTTGGCACTTGGCATTTCACCATGGTAACGTTAAATTCAAATAAATACCGTCGAGGGAAATAATTTACGTGCGTGACCTTTCGTGACTAATAACGTCGCCCTTGCCATTTCGAGACTATTCTGACTCGGGTTTACAGTTCTGAGTTCTAATTTGCTAGCAAGACCTTGCTTATAAATACTTGGTGTGGCCAGAAAGTAAATTAAAATGTAGAAATAAAAAATTACCTACATATTAGATACTATGTATCACTCCTTTTACATTTCCTGCGCTTTGCGTCAATACAAGCGCGAAGTGAACATATCGACGCAGTGAGCTGAGTTAGCGCAATTGCACGGAGCAACGCAGTGTATTAACTTGATAATAAATTAAAGAATATATATGTGACAAAATATTTTAATTATTATCAGCAATAAGGAAAAGAATGTGAATATAAAAGCGGTTAAAAAAAGAGTATGAGTATACAACTCTATAACTATGAACTTTAAGCTATGGACTTATAACAAGTCTCCCAAAAGATTAACATGTAGGGAACACAGCAACCACTTGCCATCAGGCGGACTGTGCGCTCATTTGTCACCCTATTTCTATAAAAAAAAAACCCAGCGGGCAACATTAGATCAACATGCCGCTGCCTCACATCGACCCTATTAATATCTACATTGTAATTGTCAAGGGCTGATAATGAGTGTGTGCAAGAATGCATACATTACTCAATATTTTTTTTCTAATAGGATGAGTGTGAAAAACGAGTACAACATAACAGTCCACCTGATGGTATGTGGCTATAGCCCATAGACATTTACATCTATCCTAGTTTAAAAATCAAAATGCATATGTGTTGTCACCCATTCTGACTAAGGTGGAATGCATCGTTTCCAGTGAAAAGGGTCTAGATTTCTACACTCACCATACGAAACACAGCTGTGTTAAGTTTGTATGCTGGTATTCTGTGAGAGCATAGTCTTTTCCTGGTCGAGTATAACAATAATATAGCTTCAGCATGGCTCTCATCATCATCATCATCATCATCATCATTATAGCCCTTCACAAGTCCACTGCTGAACATAGGCCTCCCCCAAGGAATTTCACAAAACACGGTCCTGAGCCAGCTGCATCCATCGACTTCCTGCATGTCTTACCAGGTCGTCACTCCATCTAGTTGGGAGGACGCCCTACACTTCGTCCGCCGGTACGAGGCCGCCACTCGAGCGGCACAGCATGGCTCTACCACGTAAAAAATATCATATCGGAATTTTGACTCACCTCCCAGATAATAGCTGGTGTCAAAAGCAAGAAAAAAAAGAATTTAAATATGATTTACAAAATTTCGAGAACGATATATTGCTTAAATTAAAGCTAAAAACTGAAAGGATTGGTGGTATGGAATACTTTTTACAATTGACCAAATTTTTATTTTGTGTAACAAATCATTTGATACAGGCACGCTACGCCACTGATGACAGTTAAAATAAAATAAAACGTTTTTATTTCAGGACGAGTCTGTAGCACGAGGTGCAGCCCTCCAGTGTGCTATGTTGAGCCCTGCTGTTCGTGTGCGTGAATTCAGCATTACTGATGTGCAACCTTATGCTGTGCATCTAGCATGGGATGCTGCTCGTGGTGAAGATGGTGATATGGAGGTATAATCTGTTACCAATTTTTTTATTTGCCTAATCAAAACCAATCCAATCATATTGTTTTATTACTTGTAACTTTTTTTCAATTTTATAGCACATTTTATTCAAAAGCTAGTACCATCTATTTTTGCTATAACTATTCCTTGATTCACATTGACCTGGAATAAAATTATTAATAATAATAAAGACTTAGTTTTGAAATCTAACATATAAATATGTACTAAAACCAAAAAACTTCAAATGTATTTTAATAATCTCTCTATTATATCAGTTATTTTGATATTACAGATTTTCCCACCTTTCCATGCTGCACCATTTTCAAAGATGTTAACTTTCTACAGAAAAGAACCATTTTCAGTTAGTGCTTATTACTCTGGCCAAGTGCCCTATCCAGACACCTTTATTGGTAAGTTAAATATGTAAAAGTTTTTAAGTGTGTATTTTTTGTCATCAAATAGATATATATTAAATGTGGTAGAACCATGCTGCAGCTATATTGTGGTTGCAGCACAAATGGGTCAGAGGGGTAGGACCACGCTCTCACAGAATACCAGCTTAAAATAGCAGCTTAATTCTGCTGTGTTTCGTATGGTGAGTGTAGAGAACTGGAGACACTTTTTACTGGAAACGAGGCATTCCATCTTAGTCCTCAGGGTTGACATCGCATCTGAATTTTGATTTTTAATTGAGGATAAATGTAGATGTCTATGGGCCCACAGCATCCACTTACCATCAGGTGGAGTGTGTGCTCGTTTGTCACCCATGTTTAATTATAAAAAAAAAGATGTGTGAATAATGATTATTTGTCAAACTAGGTCAATGGCACATCCGAGATGTTCAACCAACTCCGGAAGGAGAATCACAGAAAGTAAAACTTAAAGTTAGAGTAAACATCCATGGCATCATAACGGTAGTCTCTGCATCGCTTGTGGAGAAGAAACAGGATTCTTCCCAAAGCGAAAATGTAGATATGGAGAATTTTAATGAGAATAATCAGAACAGCCAAGAGGCTCCAATGGACACTAATGGTAGTGCTCAAGAGCAACAACAAAATGGACCCGATAACCAAGAGGTGAGAGAAGATGAAATGAAGGGGGAGCCGCAACAAAAACAATCGTGGACACAGAGAGTAGGACAGTGGTTCAGCGGGGTATGTTTCGGTAGTGTTTGTGGAGTGATTGTGATGTTTGTTGCCAGTAATACTACCATATGATTACAAAACAGAATAGAAGTATTGTATGTCTAAAATCTGTTATTATAGTAAATATCTGTTTGAGGTGATTCTTTATCACTTTGCATAATTTACGTGCTAAGGGATACTCATATATACCAAATTATGTTTGAATTATTCATTGAAATAATTTATTTTACACTTTGTCATTCCTGGAAATATTTACAAAGTTAATGCATAAGTGTTCATTGGTAGTACTAACATTAATTCATGATGTATTTGAGGATGGTTCATTTTTAATAAAATTGAGAAAGGCAGCATACATCACAGTTATGCATCGTCCCCACCCTCACTATGAGGCCCCATTTGCACGGTATTCTCATAGGGCTTTTAATTCCTTTTGAAGACACATGTTTTTTTTAATGAAGTGTACAGCGACGTTACTCTGTGTCCACGCATGTTTTTGTTACTCCCGCAATTATTGATTTGTTTTTCCTAATTTTCTTCTAACAGAAATCTTGGAACATGTAAGTTCTTAGATATAATTGGTTGTTATTGCTTATGGTGGTTTTAATTTAGGTGCAAATGGGTCATCGCATCGCTTGGATATAAATAATTGCTAAATAAATTTTAGATCTTGTATTCTTCATTTAAATTTGTATTGATACAATTATTCCAAGCTGAAGCGATGGTGGGGAATGCTTAATTTTTAAGTTATGAACCAGTACTTTTTGCTTACAGGAAAATAATGATGATAAAAAGGATAAATCTAAGGAGAAGTCAAAGAAAGTGCTTGTGAAAACAGTAGAGCTGCCCATCGATTCTCGGACCCATGGATTTTCACAGCAAGATGTCAACACATACATGGAGCAAGAGGTAATCACGACAGTTATATTCTGCTTCCCCATTATGAGTCCAGGAAACTATAGATTTCTTTTAACAAAAAAGAAACCTTTGAGTGGACGTTAGTCGAATAGCAGATTTGAACTCACGACCTTCTAGTTAAACAGTCCATATGATTAACATGATATATTTGAAA
Source organism: Parnassius glacialis (assembly GCA_033319125.1). NCBI lineage: Eukaryota > Metazoa > Arthropoda > Insecta > Lepidoptera > Papilionidae > Parnassius > Parnassius glacialis. The sequence continues at coordinate 22,712,638 of JAVANC010000006.1, read as the reverse complement.
TTCCCCACATTGATAGGATTAAATTTTGTTTTGGATATTCTTAGAGATAATGTTTATATGAAAGCTTAAGTTAAAAGATTTTAATATTTATTGTGCAGGGAAAAATGCAAGCACAGGATAGACAGGAGAAAGAACGTGCTGACGCTCGTAACGCACTTGAAGAGTATGTGTATGAACTCCGCGGAAAGCTCTCTGAAGGAGAGACTTTACATGACTTTGTTGCGGATGAACAACGTCACCGACTTGTAAACCAACTTGATGGGCTTGAGCAATGGCTCTACGATGAGGGTGAGGACCAGAATAGGCAGGTAAATAATATTGTATTTTCTTCCATATTTTCCTCCTGTTCTTGGGTTTCAATATCACACAAAAAAATATCTGTTTGTACGCCCTAATGTCTTACAGTATCAATTAGTCATTAACTTTGATTAAGATATAAAATTATGCATATATTGCGTCTATTGATGTAGTGCATAATTTTGGATTAAAGTTGGAGTTTCCATAAACCACATTTTGCAATTAAGCATAGTTTTAAAATATCTTAATTTCTAGTAGGCAGCAATATGTCACTTCTTCACCATGCTCCAAAGCATCCATTTTTATTTTAAGCATACATTGTAAGTTTTAAACAAGATGTAAATGATGTTCACAGATTTACAACACAAGAACATTATAAATAAAGTATTAAAAATTGGCCAAGGGTGCATTGCAAGATAGGGTTCTATTAAACTTTCAAATAGCGATCACCTATCACATTAAAATTTTATTAAATGCATATTTAATACTAGCTTTTTGCCTCGCGGTGTCACCCGCGTCCGAAGTTGTAACGTCAAGACAGTGACAGTGAATGACCTATGCTTGTTATAAGCTCAAGCTTATGTGGAAACTGACCATCCTAGAGCCCCCGCGCAAGGGGTTGTATTGAAAAATTGCAAAACACGCAATTATTTATTTTATTTGATTATTGATAGTGTACTTTCAGTAAGTTTCGAGTCAATTGCCCCGTAAAATAAAAAGTTTCATAAAAACTAACACCCAAAATCTTGACCAAACTGATCAAATTTCAGAATTCTATGTCTAGTGGCTTGGGCTGTGCGTTTTTAGATGAGTCAGTTACTCAGGACAGGACATCCTCTTTTATATATAATATAAATACATATGTTACAATTCAAAGCGCTATTTTAGCAATTTTTAACCGACTTCAAAAAAGGTGAGGCGGTTCTCAATTCGTCGGAATCTTTTTTTTATGTATGTTCAACGACTACTAGAAGACGCCTGAACCGATTTGGAATTTTTGTTTCAAAGGATATAGCTTAGCGATGGGCGATTGTTGCAAAAAAAACAATCCACTGAATCGAAAACTGTGCTATTTACCCATTCGATTGTCGATTTAGTAGTTCCTCACTATGATTATTCGAATAACAATCGACAAACTACTAATTGCACGCACGGTGAACTGCGGATGGCCGCGCGGGCCGGTGCGTGCGGGACATTGTTGAATGGGTTGATTGTTTTTCAGTATTACATAATACGTATTTTGATTTGTTTATTTTGATTGGTTATTGACTTGTTTAGAGAAAGGTCGCGCGCGGGTTATGAATGACCGGCTTGACGCGATGTCTAAAAATCATAATATAATGTAAATATTTAATTAATAAATCTTTAAATACGTTTAGCTTGATAAGACTTTAATAGAGTCCTGTACCTATTCAAGTATGAAGAAATGTTTATTGAATTAAAATTTCATGCGTAAATTTAAACAATAAAATTAACATCAAAAATTTATAAAAAAAAATCAATACAATAGTAATTAATATTTTTAACTGTTAATTTTATCTGTTAAAAAAATTAACAAATAAGTTTTAACAACTAAATAAATTTAACCATTAACTTCTTGCCTAGAATGCATGTTCCCCCAATCGATGGTTTGATTACGATACAAAACAGACAGTTGAATAATTTATTGGCTCCAAGCACATACCTAATAACTGCAATCGTGACGTAATTAGTGGCGCACAGACTTAGCGCAAGCGCACCGCACGCCCGCCGCATCATCTTTTGTAAAAACTTATTTAGTAGTACGCATAATGGGTGCCCTGCGCTACAAATTAGTAATTGAAGTTGACACGGTAACCGTGTGATTGTCTCCCGCCGCACGCCGTCGGTAACAATCGACTAATTCGATTAGTCTTAGTAATAATCGCCCATCATTAGTATAGCTTCCCAGGTGGTCCCATTTAAATTTTATCGAAATCGGTCGGAAATTTTAGCGATTTTTACAAAATCAACAATAAATTATTTTATTTATATTGAAGTCGGTTATTCTAATTTTTTTTTAAATTAACCGCTTGTTTTTTGTAAAACGAAAACATTGCTAACACTAGGTTTGGGGACACGGACACATGACTAATGTGATGATTATTATGATGATGGCCAATTTTTTTAATACTATATTTTGTAATTGTGTTTTATTCCTGTTAACATCATTTTGCTCATTTTCTATATTCACAATATAACAAAAATAAATACTTTAGAGCAATTATATAAAGGGCTAGCTGCTCCACGCGACTTCGTCCGCGTGCCATTTATGAGTTTATTTTTTTGCGCGGAACCTTACTCTTTTTCTAAAATAAAAAGCCTGAATTACTCGTTATAACATTAGATGAATCAATGAAAGTCCCGTCAAAATGGGTCCAGCCGATTCGGAGATTACCCGGAACAAACAAACAAACAGACAGGCAGACAAAAATTTTAAATTATTTTGTTATAAGTTCTGTTTATACTTTCATAAACATTCAGTAAAAAGCAGTTATTTTGACATTACAAACAGACACTTCAATTTTATTTATTTGTATAGATAGAAAATGAAAACATTACGTACATAATAACTGTACCATGGAAAAATAATTTTGTTGTTTAGGTGTATAGTGACAAATTATCAGAATTACGGACGGAAGGCGAACCCATAAAGCAGCGACGCCTGGAGTTCGAACTGCGCCCCGGCGCCTTAGACGATTATGCTTTATCTATTCAATTAACTAATAAAGCTGTCGACCAATACAGGTAAGACTTATCTTTATGTACAGAGCAATGTTACTGTGATATTTTGCTTTTGATTTTGCTAACTTGAAATCTGAACACTTGGTGGGGGGGGGGGGGGGGGGGGGTTGCTGCTGCAGATTATTTTTTAAACATTGTATTGGAAATATTTGGAATATTAGTAGTCAATCATAACTTTCTTCAATTTAGCCTTGTTCAAGGCCCTTATAAACGTCAAAATATATACTAATTTGCAAAAACAAGACCAAAACGTAAAGGTTTTCGTGTTTCTGGTTGTAAATTGCTTTATTCATATATAATTAATAAGATTGGTAAAAAATTAGTTCGGGTATATCCGCTCGATAAAATAAAATTATGTATCTTACCTAGTTTGAAGAGCACCTCCCACCTTCCCTCAATTGCATGCACTATACCCGTCACCACTACTCCCAACACCACTACACTAAGAAAGACACACCACTTCTTGACGTATTAATCAAAATATCCAGATATTTGTCAATCAATTTCATGCAACCGTCAATCACCGCATTACACGGTGTTAATCGTCAATCACAACCGTGATTGTTGTTGTAAAACTGACAGCAAAACCTACTGTGTTATGGGCACCTTAGGGTTGCTCGGTCGGCAAAAACGTTGTGAATTGAATCACACACAGAGGTGCGCGCGTACGCGTAGTTGTTGCCCATAAATCACATAAAATATGAGATAATTTGAAATAAAAGTAGAAACTTTATTTACTTGTGTTTTCTAAAACTGCAATAACAGTATATTATTATTTGTGTATTTGATTTTAAGTTTAAAATTTGGCTACTTTTTGAAAAATAACCCTGTATAGGGGTAGGTAATGAAGTTGCTATAGTATATATAAGTATACATGTATAATATAGTATATAAATATTTATAACAATTAATATATTTTTTAATTTTATTGCAGAGCTGGTGATGAAAAGTATTCTCATTTAGCAGAAGCTGATATACATAAAGTGGTGGATGCATCTAAGAATGCACTGAATTGGCTGGAAAATGCTCGCCAAGCTCTTGCACACACCCCTCGGTATCAACAGCCTCCACACACGACACATCAAATACGGCAGGAAAGACAGGTTTGCTTACCAATGATCTAATATAATAATATTATATATTAAAAAAAGTTTTGCTGTATTATACGGGGTCAATTTTAATTTACTAAAGACCTTATTGGGAATATATTGGTTGGATCATTACAAACAATGTTAGCAAATTCACTCTTTACAGAATATAATACATTAACAAAAAAACTACTTTTAAGTTTTTATTGTCATGTCTGATTCTTGTAAGTCTATATTTTGTAGTACCTAAACAATTTCTGAATAAATTGTCAAAGAAAATGCCTTTTTATATCAGTATCACACATTGTGTTGAAATCATTACACATAATCAAAAAAGATTTAAAAATCACCAATATTAAAATGTATAATAGGTAATTATAAAGTATGATCACTGACGACGTTCGCAATATTAATCTTTCGCAACGGAAGAACAAGCGTCGCGGGCGCATCAGAGGCGACTGACCTGACGAGTGACGACACAGGTAATTAGGTCAAGTTCAAATGAGTAAGCGCCGCCCCCTACACACCCCTCCACCCCTACCCCGCCACGCGCTTTGCTAATACTAGAACTATTACCGTTTAGAAGGTCCAATTCAAATACTTTAATTTTTGTGTGAAAATAAAAATTAAAGAAATATATTTTATTTTATTACAGATGTTGTTATGATGTAAATAATATATTCTCAAAAGGTCTTTAGTAAATTAAAAATTACCCTGTATAGCATATATTATACAGACATATACACACAAGAACCGTCTTCACAATCGTGCATATTCGACAACAATCGGCACATACGATTATATACGGCACGAACGAGGGCATATTTGTGTATATATTCGCCCATGTTCATTATAGTAAGCGGAATTCAAAGAATAATCGATATTTCGGGAACGCGTTAAAAACGCGCGTGATTGTTTGAGTTAGCATCCTAGCTTAAGAGCCAGTGAGCGGCAGACTTACGGTATTTCAATAAGCTTCACTTTTTTTCAGTTAATCCCCTATACCTGAGGTACATGAAACGAGGACTCTTTATTAGTTTGACCGGCGGTCGATATAGAGACGCTGAGGTGTTAAAGGTGTAAAAAAATTACCCAAAAAACGTGATAGCAATAAGTCTGCCGCTTTGACATCTTGAAATATTTAATAAAAGTTACCGAAAAATAATATTGGCAGACACCTACGACGGTTTCAAGGTCATGGCGGACAGGTTGAAAAGTACAATTATTTATTAATAATTTACGTTATTTCAATAAAGCTGCAATTTATATATATTGTTGATAATGTTATTTGACATGTATAATTTTCATGGCAGACATATTGTGGTTGTATCACCCAGGCAGACAACAAACTTCTGGGGCGCCCATAAGCGCGTACTATAATAGCGCTCGTTCTAATCCAGTCTTTTTCTTTCTAGTTTTGTACGCTCTGATACGGATATCATAATAATCATGCTTGGTAATATAATCTCAAGTATGGATTCTCACGGGAACAGGAAATAATGAACGATTCATAAATATTTCAAAAATTTATGAGCAACATGGTGATTTATTGAGTGAAAATTTGCTTGGTTTCTATGCATTTATGGGCTGTGATTATAATCCGGCTTTTTTTAATAGGGGAAAAAAACGACCCTTACAACAGAAAACTTAGGCATACCAAGAACCCCTCGCAGCTGTTGGTGACAGTAATATAGCTGAGAACCAAAAACAACAGCTTTTTAATGTTGTCCAAAAGTTTACCTGCCAAATTTATAATGCAAAGAAATCAGTAGATGTAGATGATGGCAGATTCCATCTTTTTATAAATAATCATAGACCAAAAGATGTCAATGAAAAATTTAGTAAGAAATTACACTGTTTTGATGGAAGCTCTTTACCACCGTGTAAACGTGAGCTGTATCAGCAATTTTTACGTGCGCAAATATTTGGAAAAATGCTCACTAAAAATATCCAGTATTATTAGATCCACTGGAGCGCTGCTATTTAAATGGTTTGACGGAGATCAGTTGCCCCGTGAGAATCCATACTTGAGAAGAGAGCTATTTTTTCTGCCGACTTCCAAAAAGGAGACGGTACTCAATTCGACTGTATGTTTTTTTATGTGTGTTACCTCATAACTTTTTAATGGATGAACCGATTTCGATGATTCTTTTTTTATTTTAAAGCTGATACTTCTCGTGTGGTTCCATATGAATTTGATTAAGGTCAGACCAATAGTTTTTGAGTTATTCTTAATAACTTATATTGAATTTGGCTGTACAAAATTTTTAGTTTTAAATTATTAAATGTAGCATATTACCAAGCATGATTATTATGATATCCGTATCAAAGCGTACAAAACTAGAAAGAAAAAGACTGGATTAGAACGAGCGCTATTATAGTACGCGCTTATGGGCGCCCCAGAAGTTTGTTGTCTGCCTGGGTGATACAACCACAATATGTGTCAGCCAAAACATGCCAGCCAAAACAGTGAAAATTATACATGTCAAATAACATTATCAACAATATATATAAATTGCAGCTTAATTGAAATAACGTAAATTATTAATAAAAAATTGTACTTTTCAACCTGTCTGCCATGACCTTGAAACCGTCATAGGTGTCTGCCAATATTATTTTTCGGTAACTTTTATTAAATATTTCAAGATGTCAAAGCGGCAGACTTATTGCTATCACGTTTTTTGGGTCATTTTTTACACCTTTAACACCTCAGCGTCTCTATATCGACCGTCGTTCAAACTAAAGAGTCCCCATTTCATGTACCTCAGGTATAGAGGATTAACTGAAAAAAAAAGTGAAGCTTATTGAAATACCTAAGTCTGCCGCTCACTGGCTCTTAAGCTATCCATTCTGTCGTCACCTATTTGAGCTGGGAACATCGAGGAAAGGTTTTGTGTGACAATGGCTGGGTGGGGTTTGTTTAGTTCTCTTGTTTTTATTTTAACTAGATTGCGTTTCTAATTTTTTTAAATTTGTTAGGACTCCAAATTATGTACTCTTTTATTACAATTAGATGAAGTCTGTTGTCTGATGGTACCCAATCGTATTATAGGGAAATACTCAACATTCGCTACCTTTTTTCCTTCATTTATTGTTACTTACAATTTTTTTACAACACATAGGCTGCCCCAGAATTCGACGTCAAGCCGGTATTGGATGATAGGTCAAGTCATAATAGTTAACAGAAAAATATAAAAAATATCTGCTATATATTTTAAAAATTACAGGCATTTATAAAAAAATTGAGAAAACCTACAACCCGTGACAGACTTTTGACTCCTGTTGCTACAAATTTTAACCTTTTTTTTTAATTTTCTTTTTATTATGTAACCCTGAATAATAATGATTTCTTATATTTACGCGAACACTACACATTTAAATAAAACTAATTTTACGGATTTTATCGCGTATATTAACTTATTTTATATTTATCGACGTTTCGGGCACTTTTCAGCACCCATGGTCACGGGGGGTCTGAGGTGTATGACGTCCCAATGTCATAGTTAACCACTGCTACCTTCAGATTAAAAATTATTAATTTTTGTTCCGATCTACGCAGTATGAACTTACAGTATCATGCAGTCTTGCAGTTGTATGCTTGGGTTGGGATTTAATTTTATTAATTATGGGATCCCAAGCAGATGGTAGCACCCAGCCATCTTCTCTATTGAAATTAGGATGTTTTTTTAATTTCAATAGCCTCGCGAATCATCCTGGGGAGGAATCGGTGTTCTTTAGCGAGGATTTGTGGTCTATCAATCTAATGTAGTGACGGGGGCGATCTTGTACGTGTTCACAGACTGCAGACTTACCGGAACGCCGATTCTTCACATCAGCTATGTGAGTACGTACAAGATCGCCCCTGTCACTACATTAGATTTGATAGACCACAAATCCTCGCTAAAGAACACCGATTCCTCCCCAGGATGATTCGCGAGGCTATTGAAATTAAAAAAACATCCTAATTTCAATAGAGAAGATGGCTGGGTGCTACCATCTGCTTGGGATCCCATAATTAATAAAATTAAATCCCAACCCAAGCATACCACTGCAAGACCGCATGATACTGTAAGTTCATACTGCGTAGATCGGAACAAAAATTAATAATTTTTAATCTGAAGGTAGCCGTGGTTAACTATGATATTGGGACGTCATACACCTCAGTCCCCCCCCCCCCCCCCTCCCGTGACCGTGGGTGCTGAAAAGTGCCCGAAACGTCGGGAATATAAAATAAGTTAATATACGCGATAAAATCCGTAAAATTAGTTTTATTTAAACCCTGAATAATGCTTCTAAAAACTTAAAATTTTAAATAGGATAATTTGCAAAAACTATCATAAATAATGCAATGTTTAATAGGTGGTGGAGCCATTTTGCAGCTATATTATGATTGTAGCACGAATGGGTTAGCCTGACCAGGGTGGGATCAGTCACTTACAGAATACGAATGTAAAATAGCAGCAGGTTTAATGCTGCTGTGTTTCGTATGGTGAGTGTAGAGAACCAGAGACTCTTTTTACTGGAAATGATACAGAGCATTCCATCTTAGTCCTCAGAGATGACAACGCATCTGTATTTCGATTCTCAATCGAAGATGCTCTTTTGTCATCCTTATTCTAAAAAAAATACAACACAAAATACAATTTTTGTATGGCGCTTGTACAAATCTAATTGTAGATTAATTTTCTGATACAATTAGTCTGCCTACTAATGACTCAAAAATCATTTTATCAGTCTAAAAGGTCACAAAAGCGATAATATGAGTTGCCCCAACAGACTTTTATTGTTTAAATAACATTTTATAACCAAAATTCTTAATTCCAAAGAAACTGAAGAATGCCTTTAGAGACTTAATTCTCATGCAGATTTCTATTGCAAGGGCATCAACCAACTACGCATAAAATGATAAGAATGTGTTATAGTTTTGCTATATATAGTTCGTCTTTTTTAAGTCTATTCTAATTTTCCACGGAAAACGGCAATTTCTTCGCATAAAAAGCTGATATAATATGAAAAGGTTTAATTTAATTTCTATAATAATATTATGGTTTTAGTTTACGTTCATTTAAACAACGTAGTTTGTGTTTAAATAAATAATATAATAATAACCTGAATAAATAAATAAAATATTTACTCAGTATAAAATAAAATAAAATTCACACGCGGGCGGCCATTTGGCAACGATATGGCCACGTATTCTTTATTTTTATATAGAATAAGGGTGACAAACGAGCACACAGTCCACCTAATGGTAAGTGGTTGCGGCGGCCCATAGACATCTAAATCTATCCTCTATTACAAATCAAAATGTAGATGCGTTGTCACCCGTGAGGACTAAGATGGAATGCCTCATTTCCAGTAAAAAGGGCCTCCGGCCACCTGCACTCACCAAGCGAAACACAGAGGTAAAGCTCTACTTCACGCTGGTATTCTGTGAGGTCGTGGTACCACCCCGGTTCGAGCCGGCCCATCCGTGCGACAGCAAACGCTGCCGCGTGGCTCTACCACTGTTAAAATATTCTATTCAATGATAGTCGCCGATGACGGTATTGTCAGATGTTAAAAATTTGTCGATATTTAAGCAAATTGTAGTAGTAAAAACACATATTTTTTAAATAACTATAATATAATTTATGTAATACACTAGCTGGCACCCGGCGCGTTGCTGCCGCAGAAGAAACAAGTGGAAATACCATTTTAAATTTGGAAGAGTTATATTGTTTAATTAGGATAATACATTAATTGAAGTTGAACGATATATATATATATATCTTGCAGTCAAATGTGTCGGTCGATATTCACGCCACCTACGCGCCACGCCCTTTAATTGTACTATGCCTATAACCTTCGCACGAGTACCAGCAATAAGTTGACAGTTTTACCGTAATCTGATGAACGGTATGGAAGTGTATAAAATACGAACAAATAAACATTAATTTTTATATATTAGATTGCCCCTTTCGGATCGGACAGTGTGTCTACTTGGTTTTCAAATATGGTATATTTTATGTTTTACTGTACTTGAGGTACAGTATAACATATATAATAACGTAATCAGAATTCCTTTAACCCACTCTTCCAGAGTAGATACACAAACACGTTTCCGAGTACCCTATACCGCTTAAACACCATCATCATCATTACAGCCCTTCACAAGTCCACTGCTGAACATAGGCCTCCCCCAAAGAATGCCACAAAGCACGGTCCTGAGCCACCTGCATCCATCGACTTCCTACATGTCTTACCAGGTCGTCACTCCATCTCGTGGGGGGACGCCCTACACTTCGCCTACCGGTACGAGGCTGCAACTCGAGAACCTTTTTTCCCCATCGGTTGTCGGTTCTTCGAGCTATATGGCCGGCCCACTGCCACTTCAGCTTACTAATCCGTTGGGCTATGTCGGTTACTCTGGTTCTACTGCGGATATCCTTATTCCTAAGTTTATCACGCAGAGAAACTCCGAGCATAGCCCTCTCCATAGCTCGCTGAGCGACCTTGAGCTTTCTCATACGGCCAGCAGTGAAGGACCACGTCTCAGTTCCGTAAGTCATCACTGGCAACACGCACTGGTTGTACAATTTCGTTTTAAGGTTTTGAGGTATGTCTGACGAGAAGATGTGTCGTAGCTTCCCGAACGCTGCCCAGCCGAGTTGAATCCGTCGATTGACCTCTCGGTCGAAGTTGGACTTACCTAGTCGGACTATTTGTCCCAGGTAAACATACTCGTCAACAACTTCGAGCTTAGTGCTCCCAACAACTACCGGCATAGGTGTGACATGACATTAAGCATAATCTTTGTTTTGTCCATGTTCATCTTAAGACCTATCCGTTGGGAGACACTATTGAGGTCATTGAGCATAGTGCTTAGGTCCTCCAGCGATTCTGCCATAAGGACTATATCGTTGGCAAATCGAAGGTGAGTGATGTACTCGCCATTGATGTTAATACCGTATCCTTTCCAGTTCAGAAGCTTGAATACGTCTTCCAATGCAGCGGTGAAAAGTTTTGGGGATATAACATCACCCTGTCTTACACCTCTCTGCAATTGGATAGGTTTCGTACTCTGGTTCTGTACTCGGATAGCCATCGTAGCTCTACTGTACAAACACTTCAGCACTTCGATATACCGACAGTCAACTTGGCACCGCTGAAGGGACTGCAGCACCGCCCAAATTTCGACGGAATCATAGGCTTTCTCATAGTCCACATACGCCAGACATAGTGGCAAATTGTACTCTTCGGACTTCTGTACAATTTGCCGTAGGGTATGTATGTGGTCTATGGTGTTAAAGCCCTTTCGGAAACCGGCTTGTTCGGGAGGCTGGAAGTCGTCAAGTCTGCGCGCGAGACGATTCGTAATGACTCTCGAAAACAGCACGTAGACGCGGCTCAGAAGGGAAATCGGTCTGTAGTTCTTCAAGAAAGCGTTGTCACCTTTCTTGAAGAACAAGACCACCGCCCTTCTGCTCCACGCCTCCGGTGTAATGCCACCATGGACGACGGAATTAAAGAGCTTCTGAAGGACTTCAAGTACCGGTCTTCCACCCGCTTTCAGAAGCTCCGCTGTAATTCCATCCTCGCCTGGGGCCTTGCCGTTTTTAAGGTGCTGGAGAGCCATTCTAATCTCGCTCAGACTGACGTCCGGGATATCTTTGAAAACACCTTAGGGTAGCTAAACTAACGGCTTTGACTGCACATGTCCGATTATTTTCAAATTTCACCACCATTTAAGTTGGTCATTTGGTCATTTTGTTAATGATACTGTTGTAATAACATTGATACATTTTTACCTGTAGATAATATCTAAAATAGATTTTTCTATGCGATTATCGAATTATTACATATAAAACACATCTTCATATTTACTTATTTATTGTAAACTGATGTTTTAGCCAAATAGAATTGGCCTTATTTTAATATGGAGATATATTATCTATAGATGTTTCTCTATATATTAAAATGTATTATTTAAAAAAAATCATCTCTTTATGTATTTATATTTCAGAACTTTGAGGGCATTGTTAACCCAATTCTGAACAAGCCGAAGCCGAAACCTAAAGAGAAGACCCCTCCTCCAGCAAATAATACAGCTGGAGATGCCCAGCCGGCTGCCAACCAAGATGCGCAACAGGCACAACAGCAATCCCAGGAACAAATGGACGTCGAATAAATTCCGCCTTATTCACTCAACTTTCACCGCTCACCTAATCTAACTCATATACATAAGACTAAATAATTCACTTGTGTGTTTTTTAATAAATGACGTATTGATATAGAACAAATTTTTGAGTAATGTTAAAAAAAAATAAGAAAAAACTTACAGAATCTATTCAGTTTCTTAATTATTGTTTAAGTTTTTAAAAATTTTAGGTCAATAATTTTTTTGTCTCTGCCTGGTACAAATCGTAACATTATTATGTAAAGTCTAAGACCAGTTTTACTAATGTAAGTAATTCTTTGATTGTTTCAAAATAGATTCGTCAGACAATTTTTTTTTATTTATTTTATAGCGGAGAAGATATTAGAAAATTCTTATATATTCTATATATTAATTGCTTATTTTACACCTACAGGCAAATTAAAATTTAAAACATTAAAAAAATATTATCAACCTCCCAAAAAGTCTTGCTGCATATTTTTTTATCGCTGCACACAATAGCCTAACTTAAAATTGTCGCTTTTATGAATGCTATTAAAATATCCTTGATTTAATAAAATTTTAATTAATGCAGAAAAGCAAAAATTTGTAAAATTACTTTTTTGTAGTAAAAGTCCAATCAAGATTTTATGTTATATCCTAGACTACCAGAACTTTCACATAATAAATACTATAATAATTAACGTACTTAAAACGAATACAGCAATTCAAAAATATTAATTGAAGCTTATTATTTAGTCTTATGTGTCAATTGCACAGGATACTGAACCACATCTACAATAATTGATACATTATCAAACATTTATAATGATAATATATTGACAGCTGGTTTGTCACATCTCATGTGGTAATCTGTTTGCTGTACTTATAATGTGAAAATGTAATTTATTGGAAGGATAATATTATTATATTGCACATGTACATTGTACAATTTCTATAATTACAAAAAGCTACTAGTAGATTTTTTTTATTTTATTATAATTGATATATATTTTGCGTATTTTAGACTGACGCTAAATGTTTTAGTTTAATTCTAATTGAGTATTAGTTAATAATTAGTTCCAAAACTTTGAAAATAATCATCATATTATAGGATCTATAATTTTCTGATTAAGTTTATTAGTAGTTTGATGCAGTCTACGAAAATTTTGTTGTGATATGCAAACATGCATGTAGGAAAAATAAAATAAAATATATCGTATATTTGATGGTTTAAGGAGTGGTTAAACCTCTGAAAGTTTAATGAAATTTCTTATGCGCTATATAACTGTACCATTGAACGTTACTATGGTGTGTCTTAGTTTTGTTTCGATATCAACAATACAATGACATGAGAGTTAAGAAATAACATTGCATTCCTACACATAGTATGGCGTAATATGCAATAGGTGCAGAAGTTGCAATTGGTTCGTAGATGATCTACGTGAAGTCAAGCATTGCTGATTTTAAGATTTTCCACCATGTGCTATTTGAATGAAATTAATAATAATCTATCAAATCTGAATTTGGTTGTATGTAAAATATTAGTTATGAGATTGTTAAATTTTAATCAAGCTGATGTTACACACAACTTGGCATAACAGTTACAAAATTTAATTGTAAAATTTATTTTGCAAGCGAATCACTTGTGTTAACTTAACCTGCGTGAATATTAACCTTAACTTGCGCTATATACAAGTAACAAATTAACGTCGTGTGCTGAAATCACTTAGGCCAGTATCCGAAATTATCAACTGAGTCTTTTTTTAAAGAGCATACTTTTTTTGTTACTGTAATTCCATAATTTACCTTATTATATTACTTTTAGGTTCCTTTGGCCTACTTGTACATTTAAAAAAATAATATGGTTTACCCATATAAATGTTACTTGTGCATTTTTACTGTTAAAAAAGCTTAGTAAATGAATGATTAACAAAATCGAATTTCTTACTTTTCAATATCCTATCAGCTTTTCCTTCGAATTAAACAATGGAAGAACATATTAAAAAAGTCTTCTGTGATTTGATTATGACATTCAAAAGTTAAAATTTTGTGAACAAGTTGCTGAAATGAAATACCTTAATTTGTCCGATGCTTCGACAGTTAAAAATAAAACGCTGCAAAATATTTTAGTCCATTAGCACTTCTAAATAAAGTTCCTCTGGCGTAGAAATTAGAAATTAATAGAAATTCCGCAGGTATGTTCTTTTTATTAGTGATGCAAGAATCCGTTGTGTGCAGTGATATGTCACACTCCAATAAGGCAATTTTGAGCGTCGGAATCAGCAGTAGTGTTGAGTAGGACACGATTTAAAAATGAGTTTGTAAGAGTAGCCTCTTTTTTGTAGTGAGCTAGTATAAATGAGGCGAGGCGTCTTGAAGTTCGGCGATACATTTGAGGTAACGAGTACTGATGTAGTGTTGACGTAGTTTATCCCAATCCACTGCCACCCGTCATTAAACTTAAAGAAAAATGTTTGTAAACTTCAACATCCGTTATTAATAATATTAAAAATAAAAAATAAATGTATTCACTATATTAATTTAATATAGTCAGTTAAAAACGGAATTGCCGTTCCGAGAAATCATCCCAAGTATAACAAAAGTGGTGTGACAAACCGCTATTATAGTAGCCGCTTAAAGCTAAAGCTATTACATATCAGGTATATGTAATAGCTTTACCTCCTTATAAGTGCTACAGTAGCGACAGAGAACTTCTCAGTCGCTTCTATAAAAGGGTCCACTTTTTAAGGGTTTCAGTACTACAGGAGCGGTACAATCGCGGCTTGGTGAGTGTAAAGCAATACAAAGGTGCGTGAAATGTGATTTTCGGAACTAAAAGCAGGCCTCTGTCACTCTTGCTACCTGCGTGAAATAATTACCTACAATCGCGAGGCGGCCCCCGAGTTAGAACACAGTCGGGGCTAGCGCGTTATAGGCGAATGAATGTTAAAAGTTTTTTTAACGCTGTATACGTAAATAGTTTTGTTGTAAATACTTGTTGAAAAACTCGTCAAATTTCGTATATTTAATTGTAGGATAAAATATTTGCAAAAGTTTTAATGTAATTTAAAAATAATATATATGTACATATATTACCTATCTTTTTCATAAACAAGTGGTATGCGGGAAGTAAAGACTGTGTAAGAACCTCCGAAGGAGGCGGAGTTATAGCCGAAATAAGAAATATAAATTTTTTGGCTTTTGGCCTTTTTTACCCCCTAGAAGTGTAATGAGAACTTTTAGGTTATTCAAACTGACTAGGCCTAAACTAAGAGTCACCCCCCCCCCCCCCCCCCAACTCATTTCGAATGTCTACTTCCAATTATATTGACAAAACATCGTTCCTACTGTTACGCGCCACTATTAATGTCTTGTACATGGCAACACTAGTTACACTAGCGCCCTCTTAGTGTCGAGTAAAAGAAAGTGTTGCGCGCCTTGTACATGGCAACACTAGTTACACTAGCGCCCTCTAGTGTCGAGTAGCAGAACTAGGAGAGTCGAGATCCTTCCAGAAATGTCGGGACCGATATGTACTCGAACATTCTAGATGTCGCTACAGTAGAAGGTTCTGGAAACTATTTGAGGCCCTATATAAGGCCGGTATAGACCACGACCGAGGCAGATTGAATTGGCGATACAAGAGAATACTTCGAAGCGAAATATCGGCGAACTGTGTTTTATTATTAGTGTGATTTTAAGTTGTAATTAGTGTTGTGTAATTAAATAGTCAATTTTGGTAATTCAATCGGCAGTTTGTAATTGTCTCGAACCCCAAGCTCGTAACAATTGGTGTCAGAAGTGGGATCAAATCATGCCGATTTTACCAAAGGACGACATGGAGGGTATCCGTACCCGAAGTCAACGCCAGCTGGAGACGGACCAGAGACGATTTGGTAATACAACGCCGCAACCATCGGAGGGCCAGCTGCTGACCACGGAGGCCGGTCTGTCATCAGCTCCTGCATCTACAGCACCTGACTTAGGTGCTCTGATGATGATGCTGCAGGATCAGGCTCGCCGACAGGAGGAACAGGCTCGCCGACAGGAGGAACAGGCCCGTCGGTTGGAAGAGCAGCTGCAGCGCGGACAGGAGGAACAGGCCCGCCAACAGAAGGAACAGGCCCGCCAACAGTAGGAACAGGCCCGCCAACAGGAGGAACAGGGCCGTCGGTTGGAAGAGCAGCTCAAACGCAATAAAGAAGAACAGATACTTCTCATGAAGGACCTTCACGCTTCACGCATCTTCGGGAAAGAGATAAGGGAGGTGAAGGATAAGGTTGCTCAATATGACAACCGCCTGTCGGAAGCTGAAACCCGAATCGACCAAGTGTACAATCGGGTTGACAACGTGATGGCTGACGTGAAGAAAACGCTGGATGACCTCAAACTTGGGGATGGCGTTACAGCTCCCGTGGTAGCTACAACACCTTCGCTACGTGGATTCAAAGTGCCGCCGTTCGACGGGACTTCTTCCTGGTCGGCCTACAAAATCCAATTCGAGGCTGTCATGAAAGCGAACAGCTGGAATAAAAGTCAGGCCATGACTGCTCTCACCCTAGGCCTGCGCGACCAGGCCTTAACTGTTCTGGAAGCTCTCGGTAAGGAAGTGACTTACGAGCAGCTCCTTGAGGCATTGGAGGCGAGATACGGCGATGCTCACCTGGAACACGTCTTTCGTGCGCAGCTCAAAGATCGCGTGCAACGCAGTAACGAAAACCTGCAGCAATGGGCCCTTGAGGTAGAGAAGCTGGTTCGAAAAGCATACCAGTCTGTACCTGCGCTCATTGTAGGGAACCTGGTGCAGACATTCATCGACGGCATCCGCGACCTTGAAGTCAGAGCTGCTGTGAGGCTCGGGCACCACGAGACGCTTAAGGACGCCTTGACTCATGCACTGGAGGTGGAAGCCGTGCGGCAGGATCATCGTTCCTATCGCGTCAGGGAGGTTGCAGCAGCTACAGTTCGGGACCGCAATAACGGCTACAGCCCTAGGTGCTACGGCTGTGGGGAAAGGGGTCATCTTCGATCCAGCTGCCCTAAGCGAACTGTAGAAAGGGAAGGTGATCGATCCCGAGAGGGTAGTGTGGCTAATAGCACCGCCCAGCAGCAGCAGGGAAACGAGTAAAAGCCAGGACTGCGGGGCGGGTGCTGGCTGATGTTAAAAAAGCCCCAAGGATTTCGATCTCACAAACCCATGATGGGAACAGCCTGATCATCAAGGGCGAGGTCAACGGAACGCCGTGTAAACTGACCATAGACACTGGAACCTCTCGCACGGTTGTCAGTTCCCAACTTATAAGTCGGTTCCTTGGGGACTCCGCATACAACCGCGAACGCATTAATTTGGTGACAGCCACCGGTCAGCGCATACCCGTCCGTGGAGAGAAGGAGATGGAGTTGAAGCTAGGCAACATGATCTACCGGCATAATGTCATCGTGGCTGATATAATGGACGACTGCATCCTGGGCCTAGACTTTATGAGGAAGAATTGTTGTGAGATCGACGTAAGGCAAGGTGTTTTGAAATGTGGACAAGAGGAACTTTTTGTGGAAGGGGCGTTACCAGGGAATGTGTACAGCCTTAAGAAGATTGTTCTTCCGCCGAGATCGGAAACGATTGTGCCGGTTAGTCTTCCTCGGAATCCTGGGCAAGCTTATCGTTGTGTACTCGTGGAAAGGGTAGACAATGACCTTCCATGGAGAGTGGCTCGAACCTTGGTCAGAACCACCGACATCTCAGGAGTACGTGTGTTGAACCCTTGTGATCAGGAACAACTTATAGAAAAGGGCACATTGGTTGGTACTAGTGAGGAAGTGGATTGGTTGCGTCGGTGCCAATATCTATCAACTGGGACCCCCAGCAAGGATGGACAAACGAGAGTGACCACACTTTTAGAGGACTGTCGCAGCGTTCTCTCCCCGAATGAAATGGTCAAGGCGAAGAAGTTGTTACTCCAGTACGCCAATGTTTTCTCGTCAAACGAAGCTGAAATAGGAAAGACTGGCTTAGTTCAACACAAAATAAACACAGGACAAGAATTGCCTATTCGTCAGCGGCCAAGAAGATTGCCTGTAGCACGTGAAAAGGAAGTGGAAACCATGATTGAATGGAAATGGGAATGGTGAAGGATGGTGTTATTGAACCTTCATCTAGTCCATGGTGTTCACCTGTGGTGCTGGTAAAGAAGAAGGACGGCAGCATGCGGTTTTGTGTTGACTACCGCCGTCTGAACGACGTTACGAAGAAGGACAGCTATCCCTTGCCAAGAATTGATGACACGCTGGACATGCTTACAGGCGTAAAGTGGTTTAGTACGCTGGACCTGAAAAGTGGCTACTGGCAGGTTGAAATTGACCCTAAGGACAAGGAGAAAACTGCATTCTCCACAGGAAAGGGTCTGTGGCAATTTAAAGTCATGCCGTTTGGATTGTGCAATGCTCCAGCAACGTTTGAAAGGTTGATGGAGCTTGTACTTACCGGGCTAATTGGAGATGCCTGTCTGGTCTATTTGGATGACATCATCATCGTAGGCCGTACGTTTGAGGAACACCTTCAAAACCTGGAACGCGTGCTCATGAAGATCCAGAGTGCCAACCTCAAGTTGAGTCCGAAGAAGTGCTCACTATTCAAACGGCAAGTTAGCTTTTTGGGGTATGTAGTGTCGGCAGAAGGTATCCGCACGGATCCAGAGAAAATTGCCGCTGTCAAAGATTGGCCGGTTCCAAAAGGCAAGACACAGGTTAGGGCATTTTTGGGTTTGTGCTCTTATTATCGGCGATTTTTGAAGAACTTTGCAGATATAGCCAAACCTCTGCACAGGCTAACCGAGGAGAAGCGACATTTCTGCTGGGATGAAAGTTGCAATATTGCATTCCAGGAGCTCAAGAACCGTCTGTGCAAAACACCTATTTTGGGGTACCCTGATGCGGGCAAGGAATTCATAGGTGACACAGACGCAAGTGATATAGGACTTGGCGGTGTGTTGTCTCAACGGAATGGTGATCAAGAGATTGTGATAGCGTACTTCAGCAAGTCATTGTCAAAGCCGGAAAGGAACTATTGTGTCACAAGACGGGAATTGCTTGCTGTGGTAAAGTCCTTGCAGCATTTTAGCAAATATCTTCTGGGGAGGAAATTCCACTTACGAACCGACCATGCTGCACTGAAATGGCTATTGCAGTTCAAAAATCCGGAAGGACAAGTTGCGAGATGGATTGAACTACTGCAGGAATACGACTTTGTGATCGAACATCGCAGCGGGAAATCTCATGGGAATGCAGATGCATTGTCAAGAAGACCTTGCCCTGAAGATTGCAAGCATTGTACTAGGCAAGAGGGTAAGGAAGTGGTATCTGTGAGGATGCTCAAGACAGACCAGCTCAGCAATGAGTGGAAGGACAGCCTACAATATGCACAGCAGGAAGATTCGGACATTAAGCCGATTTTGGAGTGGATGAAGGCCAGTGCTCCTAAGCCCAAGTGGAGCGACGTCTCAGCACTGAGTTCGACCACGAAAAGCTATTGGGCCCAATGGGACAGCTTGCTGATTCAGGATGGAGTCCTGTGCCGTAAATGGGAAAATGGTCGGGGAGACAGATGTCATTTGCAAATGGTTGTCCCTAAAGCTAAAGTACCGGATGTTCTACAGCTGTACCATAATGGTTGTTCAGGAGGCCACCTGGGAGTTAAACGAACTCTACTGAAGATCCGAGAACGGTTTTACTGGGTCCACTGTCGTGACGATGTCGAGGACTGGTGCCGCAAATGTACATGTTGTGCGGCTGTAAAGGGACCTCAAACTCGTAGTAGAGGCGCATTGAAATTGTACAATGTTGGTGCACCATGGGAGAGGATAGCCATTGACGTTGCGGGGCCGTTTCCGGAAAGTGAAAGTGGTAACAAGTATTTCATGGTTGTGATGGATTACTTCACTAAGTGGCCAGAAGTCTTCGCCATTCCAAATCAAGAAGCTTCAACAGTTGCAGATAAACTAGTTCATGAAGTCTTCTGTCGTTTTGGAGTACCCTTAGAGATTCACAGCGATCATGGAAGGAATTTTGAGTCTCAAATATTCCAGGAAACTTGCAGAGTTATGGGTACTCATAAAACACGAACAACTTCTTACCACCCACAATCTGATGGAATGGTAGAACGATTTAATCAGACATTGGAAAGGTACCTGGCAAAAGTTGTGGAAAAACAGCAACGAGACTGGGACAGGCACATACAACCGTTTTTGTTGTCATATCGAAGCGCTGTTCACGAAAGTACATCAGTGACGCCAGCTTTCGCAAACTTTGGGAGAGAATTACGGCTGCCTGCAGACCTGATCACCGGAACACCACCTGATGCCCCACGCAGTATAACCGATTATGCAAATGACTTGCGGAACAAAATGAATGACATTTATGAGCACGTCAGACAGTCGGGCCAGCAAACGTCTGAGAAGATGAAAACACGGTATGACCGCAAAATGAACAACAAAGGGTTTGACGAAGGTTCACTAGTGTGGTTACACAATCCAGCTCGCAGCAAAGGGAAATCTCCTAAGCTTCAAGCTAAATGGGACGGACCGTACCGGATTGTGACAAGAATCAATGACGTAACCTACCGGATACAGAAAGGTGCCAGAGGTACTCCTAAGATCGTCCATGTGGATCGACTGGCGCGTTATTATGGGGCCAATAATGCTCGGGACGAGCATGTCTTAGGAGGGGGCAGTGTTACGCGCCACTATTAATGTCTTGTACATGGCAACACTAGTTACACTAGCGCCCTCTTAGTGTCGAGTAAAAGAAAGTGTTGCGCGCCTTGTACATGGCAACACTAGTTACACTAGCGCCCTCTAGTGTCGAGTAGCAGAACTAGGAGAGTCGAGATCCTTCCAGAAATGTCGGGACCTATATGTACTCGAACATTCTAGATGTCGCTACAGTAGAAGGTTCTGGAAACTATTTGAGGCCCTATATAAGGCCGGTATAGACCACGACCGAGGCAGATTGAATTGGCGATACAAGAGAATACTTCGAAGCGAAATATCGGCGAACTGTGTTTTATTATTAGTGTGATTTTAAGTTGTAATTAGTGTTGTGTAATTAAATAGTCAATTTTGGTAATTCAATCGGCAGTTTGTAATTGTCTCGAACCCCAAGCTCGTAACACTACTATAATTATTGCGGGTATGGATGCTTAATGAGCAGACAAAAGTATTCAGATATATAATTTTTTAAGTTACCGAAGGATAATGAAAGGTTAATTTATTTCATTTTTTTGTTAGATAGGAATAGGGAAGGATTAAGTAATAATTTAACTACAAAGTAATACCTAAGTGCTTTATTACAAAAGAAATTTACTTCACTACCCAAGTACCATTACATACCTATACTTGTCTTTTGTAAATAAAGTATTTAAAGTTATAATAACACAAAATACTGAAATTAAAACTTTGTTTAGACGATGTTTAATAAGATCACAGTTCTGTTAGGAATCGTATTTTGGGTTTATTTGTTGTTTATTCTGTCTACCTATTTCTACGAACCAAGCATCGCGATTCCCAACGAATGGCCTTGCAAGTTGCATACGTTGGGCATTACAGAACTCACATAGTAGCGGAAATATGGTCGATCATAGTCAGAATAGACACTTTACCTAAGTAGCTTACCATTTCGAAATATATTTTTTACTCTTTATTAACAGCCCTTAGTAACCACGGAAAGTCCGTTGTGACGTAGGAAGGAGAAAAGATGCAAAGCAATACAGATACTCGCGCGCAGCGATAAAGTTTTATTTATTTTGCGTGCGCGATTTATCTGATGTAGGCTATTAAAACGTCGGCAAGCAGTCTACATCAAAGGAGTGCAACTACTGTACGTAGTACTATTATTTATTCTGTGCTAAAAGATATAAAGAAGTTCTTGTGCCACCTCTATAGAATTTGCACATGATTGCGACGCGACTGTCATTAAATCTTAAAGCATCTTAAGGTATTTTTACATGATATACCTATATTATAATTATTATAACAATTAGTGACAGAATATAAACGACAAATATTATCTCAAATTGATCGTGATATGTGTAATAATTTAATTTCACTCGTTTACGTAGAATAATAGTGCGAGGAAGTATTCTGTCAAAATATGAATTGATTAAGCCAAATTTTTCATGCATCATTTATGTTATTCAAATGCATTAAAATTTTAAGGTCAATTTTCAGGTTCTTTTCGATTGAGTTAGTGGAACATGTGGTCAATTTAGGAGTGCATGAAATGCAAAAGGGTTTATTTAAAAAAGCCTTAGACGTCTACTATATCCATTATAACGGTTTTAACAGTCAACGGTGACTAGCCGACGGCGCAGGACAGGATTTTAGTGCCCAAGTGTATGCGCAAGCACAGGTGAACTCTCTATTCTCTCACTCTCAAAGTCCGATAGGACGGTAAACCGACACGACCGGAGAGAGATCAGGCGCAGGACCAACGGCTTTACGTGTTATCTGAGGCACGAGGGTGAGACACCTCCAACTTTCTGACTCCGGGCAGCTACTGAGAATTTCTTGATGGAAAAACTCAATAACTGTTTTTTGGCCCGACTCGGGATTCGAACCCCGGACTTCATGATCAGCAGTCGCACCACTACAACCACTAGACCAACAAGGCAGGACGACGATAGTGATTATTTTAGAGCTTGTAGTTCTTAATACAATGGGTAAAATAGGGATTGATAGTTGATTTCATGCCCGATTGAATCGAATAAAACTAGATATCAGATTAGCTTATATATGACACTGGTCGGTATTTTAGGTAAAAAGGATGCAATTGTACACTTAAAGTAATTACACCTAATGAATATATTGCAAATATTTAACACGGATTTATTATTTTTTATAAAAAAAAAACTTTACACCAGATTCGATCTCCGCCGGCACCAATGAAATTGATGCTGATTTATTGCGTACTCGGCAGTGAAGGAAAACATTTAAAGAAAATCTACATCTCTGAAAAATTTTGATCTTCACGGCAGATACTCCCTTGGCGTTTCAGAAAAGTCCTCCTTCATTTTTCAAGTTAGTTTATAAAACTTGGTATTTTGGCTCTTGATTAAAAATGAAGAAGTGTATATTTTACACCTTTTGAAAATTCTACCCCAGAAGGGGTAAAATAGGGGTTGATAATATGTATGAAAGTTCGTCATTTTACAAGTTATGTTTATGAAACATAGTATTTTGGCTCTTGATTAAAACTAAAGAAGTACGTATTTTAAAATTTTTGAAAATTTTATCCCCGAAAGGGTAAAATAGTGGTTGATAATTTCTATGAAAGTCCCATCATTTTTCTACCGACTTCAAAAAGGAGACTGTACTCAATTCGACTGTATATTTTTAGGGTTCCGTACCTCAAAAGGAAAAAACGGAACCCTTATAGGATCACTTTGTTGTCCGTCTGTCTGTCTGTCTGTCTGTCAAGACCCTTTTTCTCAGGAACGCGTAAAGGTATCAAGTTGAAATTTATATCAAATAATCAAGTCTACTGTCCCTTGGGGCTGTGAAAAAATCAACATTCTAAGCCAACGCAATCAAAAGATACAGCCGTTTATGCCGCAAATTATCGATATTCGCAAGGGAATCAAAAGTCAAAACCTACAGGGTACTTCCCGTGAACTGAGAATCTTAAAATTTGGCACGAAGCAACGTATTATAGCACATATAAAGGAAAAATTGCGAAAAGCATAAATTTTTAGTTACATCATATAATAAAAATATTTTTAATAATTTTAAACTCATATACCTACGGATTTGTTCGGAACCCTCGGTGCGCGAGTCCAACTCGCACTTGGCCGGTTTTTTTTTATGTATGTTACCTCATAACTTTTTACTGGGTGAACCGATTTTGATGATTCTTTTTTATTAAAAGCTGGTGCTTCACACGTGGTCCCATATAAATTTGATTAAGGTAGACCAATAGTTTTTGAGTTATTCTTAATAATTTATATTGAAGTCGGTTGTACAAAATTTTTAATTTAAAATTATCAATTTATGTAAGTATATGAAACTTGGTATTTTGGCTTGTAAAAACAAATAAGTATGTATTTCATAGTTTTTGAAAATTCCATCCCCAAAAGGCTTATATAGCTGTTGAAAATTTGTATGAAATTCCGTAATTTTTCAAGTTATATATACGTAACTTGGTAGTGGCTTTAGATTTAATAAAAGAAGTAAGTATTTTGTGGGCAAGTGCGAGTCGGACCAGCATACAAAGGGTTCCGTACCATTATACAAGACAAGTATTTTTATAAGTATAGATGGAATAGGATTATACATGATGTTTAACAGTAGCTCGCACAAAAACAAAAGTTAATTATTTGGGTCTCCATAATTTTTACTTTATTTTTATAATTTGTTGTTATTACGGCAATAGAAATATACATTCTGTAAAAATTTCAAGTATCTACATATTACGCTTGATGAGATAAAGCCCGTGATGGGCGCTCGGGTGGACGGATAGAGGAGACTTAGTAATATGCACGTTGGCACCCTTTGTATGCGGCACCCTAAAAACGTAGGTGTGGTTTTCACAGTTTTCCAAAGTGCGGCATTTTTAAATTACTTATGTATCAATGAAAATTGGTTAGTAATTTATTTTAGGGTTAGGGTATAAGGCGACTCCAAATTAGTTTTGGATACACATATACCAACTTACATACTACTACTACTACATCATCATCATCATCAACAGCAGCAGCAGCCTATCATCGGCTCAATACTGAGTGCAGGTCTCTTCTCAGATAAAGGTTATAGACCATAGTCCGCCTCTGAGTAAATAATGGAGAACTCTCAGGCGTTCAGGTTTCTCCACGATGTTTTTCTTCACCGTTGAAGCATGCGATATTAATTGCTTAAACGCACATAATTATAATTCCGAAAAGTCAGCGGTGCGTGCCCGAAAT
Source organism: Parnassius glacialis (assembly GCA_033319125.1). Taxonomy (NCBI): domain Eukaryota; kingdom Metazoa; phylum Arthropoda; class Insecta; order Lepidoptera; family Papilionidae; genus Parnassius; species Parnassius glacialis. Next base: position 22,687,401 of record JAVANC010000006.1, on the reverse strand, counting down.
CGAACTCGCGACCCCCTAGGCTGCGTAGGCTGCACATAAATGTATACTTATATACGAGGGTGGATTGAAAAGTACTCGGCCTAACCAAGAAAATAAACACATACTAAATCAGTTATATTTTTATTTTTCTACATAATCACCATCAAGTTCAATACACTTTTGCCACCTCCCCTTCCAAGCATTTAGACCGTTGAAAAAAAATGATTCTTCCTTAGAGTCAAAATATGCGTCTACAGCTGCTTTGACCTCGTCGTTTGTCGAAAATCTTTGACCTTCCAAGTGCTTTTTTAGGTTAGGGAACAGAAAGAAGTCTGATGGTGCCAGATCAGGTGAATACGGCGGATGCGGTAACAGTTCAAAGCCACAGTTGTGAATTTCAGCCATTGACTGTACTGACGTGTGAACACGGGCGTTATCTTGATGAAACAGGACTTTTCTTCTGAGCATTCCTCGACGTTTTTCTTTTATTTCCTCTCGTAAACGACGTAGTAAGGTGCAGTAGTAATCAGAGTTTATAGTCTGACCCCTTTCAAGATAATCAATCATAATCACACCTTTCGAGTCCCAGAATACTGAAGCCATCACCTTATTTACCGACAAAATCGACTTAGCCTTTTTAGGGGGTGGTGAACCAGGTCTTCTCCACTGTTTTGATTGTTGTTTTGTTTCCGGTGTACAGTAATGAACCCATGTTTCGTCTATAGTAACAAAACGATTCAAAAAATCATCTGCATCGGCTTCAAATAACTCCAAACAGTCGCGTGAAATAGTCAATCGCGTCCTTTTTTGTTCAACTGAAAGCAGTCGCGGAACCCACCTCGCAGACACCTTGTGGAAACCCAACTCGTTGACAATGATGTTTTGAGTTCGTTCATAAGAGATGCCTATAATCTCGGCTATCTCTCTAATTTTTAATCTGCGGTCTCCCATTATTAAATCAAGTACTTTTTTAATATTTTCGTCAGTAGTTGACGTCGAAGGCCTTCCAGAGCGGGGTTCATCTTTCACACTCTCTCTACCACGCTTAAATTCTGCTATCCATTTTTTGACGGATGAATATGACAGAGCACAATCGCCTAATGTACTGACCATGTCATCATGGATGGCTTTTGATGATAGCCCCTTCTTATGGAGGTACTTAATGACGGCACGCTGCTCGATTTGCTCCATTCGCGGAAATTATGTCCGATTACTTTGTTAATAAATTTATAAAATCACAACTAATTATCGCACACGTTTCGAACTTCACACAATGAACTAGTCTGAACTGAACTAAATAATGTGGGTAGATTTGATTTTTAGAATTGAATGGATCTGTGTTAGGCCGAGTACTTTTCAATCCACCCTCGTACATACACACACGAAAAACATTTCCCTCTTACAATCAGGTAAAACAGTTCGCATAATATTGGTTATATTGATTACATTTTTTTATGCACACGATTCTGTTACTTGGTTCACGGCTTTTAGTTTATCAAGCCCGGATAGATAGTAAAAAATAATATATTAACATATAATTACGGCATTAATTTACGGCTCCGTGGCGCAGTGGCTTAGCAATCAGTTGTTGCGCTGGGGGCCGCGGGTTCGAATCCCGCTCGGAACAAGTATTTGTATGGCCTACAAATAATTGTTCCGGGTCTGGATGTTTGTCCTTGTGCAATTTATGTTTGTAAACTGCCTCCACGACACAGGAGAAAAACCTAGTGTGTTTAAAAAAAATATATAAATAAATTGTAATTTTATATTATAATATTATGTGCATTACCGCTGTGACGTAAAACAGTAATATAAATATTTTTTTACGTGGTAGAGCCATCCTGCAGCTATATTAGTAGTATAGGGTCGGCTCGACCGGGGAAGACGGTCGAGCCGACGTCGATAACGCTTTCACAGAATACCAGCGTAAAGTAGCAGTTTAACGCTGCTGTGTTTCGTATGGTGAGTGTAGAGAACCAGAGACCCTTTTACTGGAAAAGAGGCATTCCACCTTAGTCCTCACGGGTGACAACGCATCTACATTTTGATTCTTTATTGAGGATAGATATGGATGTCTATGGGTCACAGCCATCACCATCAGGTGAACTGTGTACTCGTTTGTCACCCTATCCTATAAAAAAATTGTAATAAGGTTTACAAAGTTTATTCTTTATTGTAAATACTGTAAGTTGATAAGAATTATTAAAATTCAAATAAAATGTACAAATGCGGGCTTAACCCTAATAAGAGTTTTCTGCCAGCAAACCTTTTAGGAGAGAGAAATAGTTTTATATATAAAGCAAGTAGGGTAGACCGAGGCGAATCGGATCAATTTTTCATGAAGCTTTAAGAATAACAACTGATTTGTTAAAAACATTGTATTTATTGACACCATTACATTTTAAGCATATTAAAACACAACTTAGCAATGTCAAACTTAAATTTAACATAAACTTTCTTCCACGAAAATACAAAAAGAGAAAAAATAAGAAATATCCGCTTCGCCCCAACGATAGGGGTGAATCGGATCTAACAAAAACCTTAATAAAATCTCAATATAATGAAAACATTTACATAAAAATTAGTTAGAAACTAATTAACGTTCTAAATTATGAGATCAGTGATCACAATGCACATAAATCACACGTATATGGTCCTTTATTTCCTCCTATATCGGTACACTTTTCATGGCACCACTCTTCACAAGAATTGCACTGTATCCAATCTTTCGACGGCGGATGAATAAACTTTTCAGAACAATAAATGCAATGCCAATCTCTTAAAGCTGTTTTATTTTTAATTTTTAGCCCTGGTGTTGCTTTATTTTTCCGTTTAATGTTGCTCCTTTGCCTTCTTTCTTCTTCTTAACTACCTGTATAGTTTTTCTTATCTGGATTTGCCTTCATCTTTACGTCTTTTTCGTAAAGGTCTTTCTTACATTGAGGCGATGTCAAATGCAAGACGGGTTTTCTTATTTCCGAGGTTTTTTTGTCACAGTTGGAGACTTATACGGGGTGACGGAAGAATTTCTTTTATTATTTCTTTGTCAGTAAGCTCTGCTTTGTCTAACTCTTTCTTATATATGTGCGAACAATCTACAACAACAAATTGGATTATTTATCCAATTGTCTCTAATCCTACAATAATGTGATAAAAAAGGAATTCTGTAGTGATCCAGTTCGCTCCGTACAACGTGATCCAATACGCCCCATATCATAGAAGATCTTACTCAACTGTTACCCGAATACGCACTAAAATATACTAAAACGCATGTAAATTATTATAGTAAGATACATTATTAGTAAATATAAACAAAGAAATTCAATATTTCAACGTAATTCTGTAAAAAAGCAAACAATAGTCTGAATTACGTACCTTAGTTTCGCGCCGATATTGTTACGCGCTTAGGCGACATAGTCAAAGGTGAGCGTCGCCTGCAGGAGTATGAATGGGTATGAACGTCCTCAGTAGCTTTTTTTTTTTGCGCCCAGATGCAATGGAAAGGGCTACCCTCCGGAAAGCGAGGAAGGGAGGTGGTGAATGCTCTAAGCATACCACGACAGCCGGCTGTCCTGGTTATGTGGGACTCACTGCGACTTACTTACGTTACTTACTGCGGCTTACTTACGTTAAGTTAGCCTACCCACTAAACACCACCTGTGAGACTGGCATTGGCTTATGTAGCCTTTCTGCCGAATCTGAAGCGACCCTCTTTAGGGAAAAGGGGGCGCAAGCGGCGACGAGCCGCTGAGGGGGAGCCTAAAGGCGAATTAAGGATGGCGAGAAGATTCGGCCTGAGCTGCCAGGAGGTGGTTTAGGTCGCCCAAAAGCTTGTTTGGGAGGTCCGTGAGAGTTTCTCGGTCTTCGGGCTCGATAGCGAGAGGGGAGTGGGGCTGCATAAAAAGCTACCTCACGAATGAAGTTATTAGAGTGAGGCTTTGAAGAAGTTCTCAGAGAGTGTTTTCAGAAATTGCTGGACTGTGGGGAGCTCTAAGTCTCGATGGAGGTCGGCGTTACGGACGTACCAGGGTGCGTTCGTAGCCACACGACAGAAGTGGTTTTGAACTATTTGGAGTTCGTTAATAATTTTGGGATTAGCGTGGGCAAATATGGGGCTCGCGTAAGTCATGACTGATCGTATACAGACCTTATAAAGGGTTCGCTTATTGCGGAGGGACATTTTACAGTGTTGGCCCAGCATACTGCCTATTCAGGTAAAAACGTGCGTTGCGGGTTACTCTTTTGACATGGGGCCGGAAGTGAGCCTCGTATCAAGGGTGACACCTAAATATTTGGCGGTCGTGTGCCAGGGGACAGGGGTCCCTAGCATACAGATTGGCGGAATGGTAGTGAGGCGGCGTCGTTTGTGATCGAAGTGAACGCCGGAGCTTTTCAACGGGTTCACATCGATACGCCATTTTTGGAACCAAGATCCTAGGTCATTAACTGATTTTTGGATCTTGTTCCGTATGAAAGGTAGTGAGATAATTTTACAGTTGAGTGCAGTGTGCTCTGCAAAGAGGGAGAGCTGAACACCTTTCGACGGGATGGGAATGCCGTTGGTGTACAGGATATACAGCAGGGGGGCAAGCACTGAGCCCTGAGGGAGACCTACATTGATAGGGCATTGAGAAGAGAGCGTGCCTTCGTGTCTAAAGTGAAGGTACGATCCTTCAGGTAAGAGGCCACGAGACGAACAAGACGATCAGGGAGACCTATTTTGTAAAGTTTATATATATCGAATGCCTTTGCTATGTCAAAAAAGACCGCGATGGTCTTATGACGACGAGGATAGAAACAGCTGAGGATATATTCCACAATACGGTGAACTTGTTGAGGACAAAAATGTTTCGCTCGGAAACCAAATTGGTGGGGGATGACAGAGAGGGTCGCCGTCTGCGGGAAACAGATGAAGCCTCATGCGAGTAAGGATGACTTGTTCGAAGAGTTCGCCCATGGCCTTGAGGAGGCTGATGGAACCATGACTGGAGGGGAGGTTCAGAGGCTTTCCTGGCTTGGGAATACCAATGACATTTGCCTCTTTCCACGTAGTGGGAAAGTAATTAGGGTTGAAGCAGGCGTTGAAGATAATAGCTAAAAGGGTTAACACCTGCTCAGGAAAATGTTTAAGACCTTGGTTGGAGATGCCATCTGCGCCCAGAACCTTTTTGGGCTTCAGTCCTTTGATGAGGAATGAGATCTCATCATTGGACACAGTGTCACAGGTCAGAGGCTGTGGGAGGTGAGTTCCGGCGGCGGACCTCATCCTCCACTGTCTGGATGTGGGAGGGGTCGGTGGGTTGAGAGCTAGGAGAGCATTTTTTTTATAGGATAAGGGTGACAAACGAGCACACAGTCCACCTGATGGTAAGTGGTTGCTGCGGCCCATAGACATCTACATCTATCCTCGTTTGCGAATCAAAATGCAGATGCGTTGTCACCCGTGAGGACTAAGATGGAATGCCTCATTTCCAGTAAAAAGGGCCTCCGGCCACCTGCACTCACCAAGCGAAATGCAGAGGTAAACCTCTACTTCACGCTGGTATTCTGTGAGGTCGTGGTACCACCCCGGTTCGAGCCGGCCCATCCGTGCGACAGCAAAAGCTGCCGCGTTGCTCTACCACTGTTAAAAGCTAAGTTAAGCATTGTGCGCCAATGCTGTCTGCAAAGCACTCAGCCTTCTCCTCGTCCTTGAAGGCAACCGTACCGTCGGGATGGGAGAGAGGGGGAGTGTGGGTGATAGCGTTTATGCAGAGGGCTCTCGCCATCTGATAGTACGCTGTATGAGGGAGAGATATTCTCCATGAGATTACTCTTTTCGAGGTCTCAAAGTTCGGAGAGGCGGAAACGGACTTCTCGTTGAAGACGATTGCCCGTACGCCTATACTCGGCGGTGGGATAGATTGCTGCTCTCCGGATAACAGCTCTCTTGGCTTTCATTAGGTTGCTAATATGTAGGGGAAGCCCACTATTATTAGCAACCGGGACTACCCTTTCATTCTCCTTAAGGGAGGTTTTAATAAGGGTGGAAAGAGAATCGACCGCGGTGTCGATTTTTTCAGGACTGTCGAAGTCCGACGAGAGGGAGATGGGGGAGTCCTGTGAGTCCATAGCTTTAGCTAGGGACTCCTTGAAGCCCTTCCAGTTAGTGAAGGTTTTCGTTAAGGGGGTTGAGGGAGGTGGCTGATGGCCAAGAATGAGGGAGACCGGTCGGTGGACGGATCCTAAATCGTCTAGTCTCAATTGCCCTACGGTTGAGGGAAACTCCTTTAAATAGCGCAAAGTCTAGCACGTCAAGAGAGTGTTCAGTGTTGTCGGAATAGTGACTGACACCGAGGGGACTGTGGACGGTAAGATCAAGAGACTGCGTGATATGAAGCAGTTTCTTGCCACTCTGAGAAGTAGAAAGGCAAGTCCATTCAGTATGCTTGGAATTAAAATCTCCAAATAATGACTGATTTGCCTAATGATAGGATAGCCTCAAAATCTTTTTTGAGGGGGAGCGTTACACTAGGGATGTAGCAGGAGGCTATGATGATGGACTGATGTCCAGTCATGGCTAGCTTGCATACCGTGGCTTCCATGTTGGTAAGATGAGTGTAAGTGGGAGCAATGAAGTGTATTCTTGTAGTAAATGGCAGTACCACCGCCTTTGCGGTCAGCTCTGTCGTTATGAAGAAGAGAATACTTCTGGATGGAATGGCCTTTGATATCCTTAGTTTTGAGATTGGTTTCCTGGAGGAGGAGGAGGTCGGGTTCGCGATCTCGAAGAAAGAGCATAAGCTCTGGGAGGTTATTTCGCAATCAGCGAATATTAAATGACACAAGCGATGAACCTTTAGGCTTAATACGACCGTGAGACTATGGGAGAGCAGAGTGATCTGTCATTGTAAAGTTAAGATAAATTAACTTAACTTACAATGAGCACAAAAGATTGTGATGCTCAGCAAGAGCAAGGAGACGGTCCTGAGGAGACCGAGCAGCACGCAGTTTGCGCGCTAATATGGTAATCTCGCCAATGTCGATGCTCCGAATAGCGGCATACACCGTATTCAGGTCAACAACCATTGAGGGTTGTTCCTGTTGTGGGGTAGAGGATGTCTGCGGAGGGTCGGCCTTTATGGGACCCCAAGGGAAAACTGGAGGCTGCGAAGGCTGAGAGAAGCCCATAGGGGGCCTTAGAGGACGCTGAGAGGGCCGGGAGGGACTCTGAAGGGGTTGGGAAAGGCCCTGACGGGGCATTATTGAAGGGGGCGGTGGGGCTTGTCTGCTGGGACGAGGGTTAGGAGTGCGAGGGCAACCTCTGTAGTTTGCCGGCTGGCCTGACTGCTGGCACAGCACGCACGCGGTTGGGGATTCGGCGTTTTGTGGCCGGGGACACCTTCGAGATGTGCGGATCTAGGCACTTAACGCACCTGGGTGGGGCAGAGCAATTGGCCGCCGCATGCCCATAAATTTGGCAACGGTGGCACTACGCCGGGAAACCGCACCTATGTGGGGGCTCAACCCTCAGTCTCGACAGGCCGCACACTGTGCGTACCTGCCGCAAGATGGCTGTTGCCTCCGGCACGTTCGTCAGAATTACAAGGGCAAGCGGGAACCCCTTGCCTTTGTTGCTGTGTATCTTGTGCACAGCCTCAACTGGGAATCCTTGGGACTTAAGGTCCTCAAGGATCTCCTCGTTGGCGAGTTCGAACGGGATACTCCGCATTACGGCCCTGACTTTACGCTCTTCCAGAAGAGCGTACGTGTGGTAGGACACCCGCTCGGGTGTGAAAAGCCTGGTAAGAGGGCGAAAGTCGTCGATCGACTGTAGGATTATTTTTATGGCCACCAACGTTGGTGGCCTGGTCATATTTTATGCCTGCGTCGTAGCAGGTTTTGGAAAGGCGGGTGAATTTTGCCTTGTCTCTGAGAAAGACTGGAGGCGGGACCTGTTTCTTGGCAAGTGTGGGGGCGCAGCGAGATGCTGGCTTGAACGGCGGGGGGATGTCTAACGACATTAGGGGGGCCGAAGCAGCGGCGGGGGCTGCGGGGTGGAGACGGCAGCGCGAGCTGCGGGGGTTGAGGCAACGGTGGGGGCTGTGGGGGTTGAGGTAGCGGCGGGGGCTGCAGAGGCGAGGGTGGCGGCAACAAGGGCTAGCGGGACGGGGGGAGTGCGATTTTTCGCTGCGCGTTTACGGCCGCGCCTTGATGTCACTTTTGTGAAGGAGTTATCTCCAGTCATTGTTCCGACGGAGTCCGCTGAGCAGCTACTGGAGGAAGTGTTCTGAGAGGCGGACCTCTTCCGGGAGGACGAGGTCATTGACACGGAGTCCGAGGACTCCATGGAGTCAGAGTCGGGGGACGCAGGCGAGTCGGTCTGCGGGGCAGCCGTAGGGGCCGCCGAGCAGGATGCGACGGGGGTCGGGGAGGGACATGCCTGAGGGGCAAGGGAGACGAGGATTGCGGCGAGAGCCGTCTCATCCCGGTTGATACCCAGACCAAGAGATTGGCCTAGGCCGGCTATGAAGGTCTTAAATAGGTCCAGTGTGGACATGTTGGGACGACGACGTTCTAAGTAAGGCAGTAAGAGGGGGGATTCCAGTTCTCAAAAGAACAGGAGCTTGTTCTGAATAGAACAAGGGACGTATCCAAGAAACAGTATACATAATATAACAATATAGCAATAACAAAAATAGAAAACTTAACAAGAACAATTAACAAGAAAATTATCAAAAATAAAAACAATGAGCGGTCAAACCTCCCCGCCAGGAGGCAGGGGGCAAGAACGGTAAGTAAAAAGGAAAAACTCACCAACGGCGACTGCCCTGCGAGCATGAGCAGAAGAGCGGAGGCGCGATAGCGAGAGGGCACTCAACGTACAGGGATGAGAGCGCGGTCAACTTACACGACCGCTCGAGTCGAGAGCGGCGGCGCAAGTGGAATGTGATTTTGGTAGTAGCTTGCTTTTACGTTGATACCCTTTATAGTATATTATCTATGGTCGCCTGCACTGCACTGCACTGCACGCTAATATTTTTCTTCAAAGCAACGTATTCGACTAGTGGGAAAAGCTATTCCATACGTAATCAAAAATGTGAAAATGTGAACATTTCGATTGAAGGAAGAAGAGGAATGAGGAGATTTCGAAAATGTTTACCAGGAGAAATGACCCGATTATGCTGGACTAACATTGCCAGAGGAGCTGCAGAGAGCTATCTTAGAATGTCTTGACAGATTTTGCGAGGAACTAGACTATCGCTACAGAGCAATGGATGATATTCTCGTAACATTTAGTGTTGTTCAGCCTTACACTCTGCTAACGTCACCAGATTAAGATCTTCGTGTAATAGTTCAAAATCTGACAAAACTCTACGATAATTTTCCTGCAGGATATATAATTTTGGAGATATTACGACTTGAAAGCTGCCAGCATTTCTTCCCAAGAAGCGGTTCAATGTAATTCATTGGAGCTGTTCTCGTAAAATTGGGCTATTTTGAATCTGTTCCGAATCTAGCGCTGAGTCTAAGATTTTTTACTATTAAGTTTCATGTGAAGGAAGCTTTTCAAAACTCAAGTTAATAAAATCTTACTTATGGTCCACAATAAGCCAAGCGCGACTAAACTAATCTTTCCATTTCATCTATCGAAAATGACAAGAAAGTAAACTTTGATAATATAATAGAATGTTTTAGCAAAATAAAGTCCCGTTAGCATGTATAGCATTTTTTGTACTGGGTGTCAACCCACGCTACGCCGCTAGTGACCATTAGTTTTGATACTGTAGCGAAGCAATAATGTTTTCAAAATATTAAAAGGAGTTCAATTATAACACTATTCAGCACTTTCCATATTGAAAAAAATTACGATGAAGTGCGCACTCCCTGTATTTTACAACCTCCTTGGTTAAAATAAAAGCGTGACAATGGCATACCGATACAAATACTTTGCCCATACCTACTTGATACTCAGTTATAAAGAATCGATACAAAAAGTACTTGGTATCGGAAGGAATGTATTAAATAAGTACTTGTATTTACTCTTATCGTTTCATCCCTAATCATAGATATAGTTGTATAATTATTATATTTTATTGTATGTTAGTTTCTCTTTACTATTAGGGTTGTAGATTTTTTTATTGTGGATGTCGGATTATTTTAGGATTAGGGAGTTATTCATAAACTATTTTTCAATATTATTGTCTTAGGTATAGGTATATATTGTATTTTTTGTGTGTTAGTTTCTCTTTAGTATTAGGGTTGTAGACTTTTCGATTGTTTTAGGATTAGGAGCTATCCTTATACTACAATTATTATATTATTATTTTGTGGTAGTTTCTTCTCTTTACTCATGTGGCTGTAGAAATTTTATGGGTAAACGGCGCAATGATGCCACATACTATCGTATTAATTATCGGTAACGGAGCTTGCTTATTACGACCCATAGCATACATATTACATGATACTCAAGTAGGAGATACGTGAGTAAATAGTAAACCACGTGATGGAGCATTGGGATGAATTTTCCATGATGTCTCACGACAGAGATGGTAATAATTTTAACACTTCTGCTGACTACTATGCCGAAATGTCTCAACCTTATACATATGGTGGTTTGTGCGAATTAGGGGCTGCTGAGCATTTTCCCTTGTGTCTTTGAGGTTTATAATAATGGTAGTTACACGAGAAATTTGGTGGAGAAGAAAACCCCGTACATAGTACGCTTTAGTACTTCGCATGATCTCTCTAATGGACATTTCGTTGTTTACCTTCCTGTAGATATGTCGAATTCAGTTTCTACTCCTCAGATTGAAAGTTCTTCTACTTATGACAAAAAGAAGCGTCGCCGGACTAGATGTACTAATAAAACTAGAAAAAAGCAGCTCAAAAATGCCAGTATTAAGTACAAGAAATGTAATACGGATGTTCATCATAGCGCTGTCCTGGCTTATCAACGCAAAATCCAGAAATACACCGTACTGCTGTCATGACTTACCAGCAAAATTATCGAGTCTCACCGTGCTACAGTCATGGCTTACTAGCAAAACCATCCAGTCTCATCATGTCACAGTAATGACTTACCAGCTAAGCAATCGAGTCTCACCGTACTGCTGTCATGACTTACCAGCTAAATAACCCTGATTTTCACCGTGCTGTAGTCATAACTTACCAGCAAAATAACCCTGACTCTCACCGTTCTGCGTCAACACAGTAATCCAGAAATTCATGGAGCAGCTGTTTCTAGACATGAACTAGAATCCAGGAAGACGATCAGAAAGACGATTACGTCCATGGAAAGTAAAAGCTTTATCTGTGCTGATGTATGATCCCGAAGTAACTAACTTAACGGAGTCGTGTTTTAACAGGTTATTCCGTTTATCCATTGTAAGAAATCCATCCTAGGGTGTATATTCGGAATCGCGTGTTCGTTTAGCCGTCCCAGACGGGGTGGATAATCGGAATTTGTATATTATTTTTCTTCCGATTTTCCTCCTCGCCAGTGTACAGTCGTTTATAAATAGAAACATAATATAAACTGTCTCAAGATTACTTAGTAGTCATTATATACTTATAAAAATACATGCATACTTCTTGTTTAAAAGGTCTAAGTATTATGAGAAGTGCATTCAAAAACGGGCAGATAAGCTAGTGTTGGCGACGCGTCTATAAGAACATTTCAATTTATTAGTTAACCGATTACGAATAGCTTCTAAAAGCAAAAATTTCAAGTCATAATAATCTTATAAGAAAACGCTTAGTTGAATCTTTAAGAAATGTCGAATTAATAATTTGAAAGTCTTGGATTCGATTCCCAGGCCGGACTAGTTCGTCGTTTTCTTAGTAATATTTTCTCAATAAATTCATAAAGGCAATTTTTAAGATATAAATTATGTTTCCGGGTTCAGTTCCCCGGTTGAAATTACCTTTCCAATAATATTGATAATTTAAAGAAATATTAAAATAAAGTTAGAGACCAGGATTTGTTCCCCGGTCGAAATGATCACTTTGTGTATAAGTGGAATTAATGTAAATTAATTACATAAGCATTATCTTATATAAGTTTGATACCTTTTGTATGAAAATAAAATGTCTATTTTCAAAGTTTGAAATGTTTGAAAAATGTTTCCTTTGTTTTGTCTGATAACACGGTGACTGATAACAACTTTGATATCTGATAAGAGATTCTTATTAGAAGTCACCTTACCGACAATCGGAGTCGTATAGGAATTAGTTATTCATCTTGTGGTGATGGACCACCGAGAAATAGGCTAAAAGTTAGTTGTTCATTTAGTTGCAGATAACAACAGCACGCTAACTTGTAAAATCAAAGTTTGAATAAGTGGAAATTTAAATGTTTGTAAATTTCAGCAATTTATGTAAAATTGACTTGTAAAATGTTTCAGATTGACTGTATGAGCGAAATAGGTGAATTCTGTGTTATTCCCATGAAAAGATTCTTTGGAATAGTGAAATATTGATAGTTTTGTATAAGAAATTTAAAAGTGTTTTTAATAGTAAAATGTATAGGAAAAATGTAAATTAAACTATTGTATTAGTTGAGATATTTGTATTTTAAAATAAAGAACATTGTTTCAACCTTATATGTTAGATATTTAAGAATTCTAACTTAGTGCATATGTTGTAAAATAGGCATATTTTGTTGAATAAATAAAAGGTTTTTTGTGATATAAAAATGTAATGTATATCGTAGTATAGATATTTTTTTGTGCTATGTTAATAAATAAAATGTATAAATGTATGTCTTATACAAATAAAGATATTGAGCAAACCGCGAGGGAGTGATAGTACAAGTTTGATGTAATTGAGTTGCGAAATCGCACAGAGGGCATGGCTCTCTTTCGAGTATAGCTTTGTTGATTATTGCGTTAGACTGGTTTTCATGCAAATCCGTCCATCGTGCTCTCTAGGAACGTCAACTACCCGATAGTGGTAGAGGTGCTGTACGACATGGACACACAGCACCTCCCGATACTAATCACCCTTGGCCTCAGGGCAGTGACTACGCCGCCCAGAGCATTCAAGACTAGAATAGACTGGGGGCTCTACCATCAACACCTGCAGGAGAGACCTCCAGTCTTTACACCTATCAGTACAGCGGACGACGTAGAGGCCGCTGTAACTAGAATAACCAACACCATCAAAGAAGCCCTCGACGCGGCCTCTACGGTCGTCCCGCTAACAAACAGAAGAGACGTCCTGCCGCGACCAATACGCGAGAAGATAAAGCGCAAGAGGGCGCTTAGGAAGCTCTGGGCGAGCACTCGCTGCCCAAGACTGAAGACGCAACTAAATCGGATTTCTGATGAACTGTCGGTTGCAATCCAGGCCCAAAGAGGAGAGGCCTGGGAGCGGCGCATTGTGAAGGCAGACGAGCAAGATGCGTCGCTCTACAAATTGAGCCGGCAGTTGACCAAAAAGCGACCTGCCGTATGCCCGCTGACCAACAGCACGGGCGAACGTCGATATGACGCCAAGGGTAGAGCGGATATCCTAGTAGAGCACTTCGAGGAGCAATTTATGCCGAACCCAGCAAGTGCGGAGTTCATGGATCTTCATGCCCGGAAGGAGAGCCGCGTACAGGAGTTCCTGTCATCGCCCGCGCCACCGCTTGCAGGAGAGTGGTACATCTCCCCCGCTGAACTGCGGAGGACAGTAGCCCGCCTGCAACCCAGGAAGGCGCCGGGGCACGACGGGATCACCAACGCTGCGCTTCGACAGCTGCCCAATAGGACACTAGTAGAGATCGGTCGACTCTACAATGGAATATTGCGGACATCCCACTTCCCGGAGGAATGGAAGATAGGGAAGGTAATTGTGTTACCGAAGCCCGGGAAGGACAGGCGTAGAGCTGCCAGCTACAGGCCGATTACGCTACTACCGCACATAGCTAAACTGCTAGAAAGACTGCTGCTAAGACGCCTCCGCCCGTGCATCCAACTTCGGGCGGAGCAGCACGGATTCAGGAGGGACCATTCATCAGCAACACAGCTGACCAGGGTGCTGCACTACTTAGCAGTCGAGTACAACTTCGGCCGCACATCGTTGGGCGTCCTTCTCGATATAGAGAAGGCGTTCGACAGAGTATGGCACCCTGGTTTACTCTACAAGCTAGAAGAACAAACCAGTATCCCTCCTGCTATGTTGCGGCTAGTAGCGTCATTCCTGGCTGACAGGAAGTTCTACGTCTGCGTAGAAGGCGCGATGTCCGCAATGAAGACCATCAGAGCCGGCGTACCACAGGGCAGCTGTCGGTCACCAGTCCTGTACGCGGCTTATACCAACGATATCTCAACACTGGATGGACACCTGCGAGAGTGGGAGGACGACGTCGAACTGGCGCTATACGCGGACGATAGCGCCTACTTCACCTCGTCCAGAAGAGCCCACATCGCAGTCGCCAGGATGCAAAGGCTGTTGGACTTGCTGCCAGCATGGCTGGACGAGTGGAGGATGGCCGTCAATGTTAGTAAGACGGCCGCTCTGCTCACTCGCCGCTACAGAAACTTCCCACCACCATTAACGCTCAGAGGACAGGAAATTGCATACCAGAAAACCGTGACGTACCTTGGATGCCGGTTAGACAGAATGCTGCGCATGACCGCGCACGTCGATCTCGTCGTCCGCAACGCGAGAGGTGCGCGGGCGGCGCTGCGTCCCGTACTGGCATCCAAGTTACCACTGAAGACGAAGTTGAAGCTTTACAAACTGTATATAAGACCTGTATTAACCTACGCTGCTCCGGCCTGGTATGCACTCCTGAGTGACCGGCAGAAGCGGCGACTGCAAGTCCAACAGAATTTGGCATTAAGGACCATTGTCGGTGCTGGTTGCTACGTCCGGAACGACGTGATAGCGGCCGACCTGAAAATTGAAGACCTGGAAGAATTTGTGGTCCGGTTGGCGCGCGGTATGTTCAACCGCGCTGACAACGGGCCACACCCCCATCTTAACAACTTCGTGCCGCTTCACGCCCGCCCTCCGGACGGGCGACCATTACCAAGAGAACTCCTCCCTATATAGATTAGGGAGTTGAGTAAAACCCACAATGCCACAGAAAGGCCAACATAGACACCCGAATACCACTTATTTGGAATACCAATTTACAGCGACCGGAATTGAACCCGCGTCGCTGTAGTAAAGGGATAAATGCCAAGAAGGCACCCATGACCGGCCCATAGTTATGGGCTGAGATGAATACTCAGGCAATGGGGAGATGCCCGAGGCCTGAACCTGCAGCGCTAAGGCGCGCGCAGAAGAAGACAACGTAGTGAATGCAAATCCGTCGACTTGGTACAGGTGATTTAGTTGCTCCAGGCTCAGGTGGTCCAGCTGTGCAAAATATAGGCATCCCGGTCTACCTCTACGGGGAGGGATTGCCTTGACGAACTGGATCGGAAAGCCCTTTGCCTTTACAGCCTCCTCTATTGTTTTGGTATTCGTTCCAGCTGGCAGACCCCGGATGCCCACCTTAGTGGGCTTCTCCTCCTCCGGGGTAAAGCAATACCAGGACAGGTCTGGTGTGTTCGCGGAGAGTTCCTTCATGTATCTCTGTATGATACGGAACTCATCCGGACTCTGCGGTGTAAATCGAACGCCCTTTCCGAATGGGCGGGCATTGGGGGCGTGGCCTAATTTTTCATGTAGTATTTTGAAATGCCCCGTCCAATTCGGGAGGCATTCTACTACTATTGGTGGGTATCTCGCCTTTTCGGCTTCTACTGCCGTCTTTGGCTCTTCCACCACCTTCGTCCTGGTTGCTACTGGTGCTGCTGCCAGCTGGACATAGCTGGTGGATGGCCTCTGCCCATCGTCTTGCGGCAGTCCCAATGGATTGGGGTGAGGCACGGGCGATGAATGTCCGGCAGATGCAGCTAGGGTCGCATACGTTGTGGACCCCCAGCTGTAGGACTCTTCGCCTCCCTGCTCCTCGTGGACCGAATCCATCTGGCTCCTTTGGTCCGGCGATGTGTAGGTGGCTGGTTGGGGTGGCGATGGGGACTTCGGAGGAGTCCGCTCCTTCTTCTTCCCATTCGTTGGTAATTCCTCCTGCTCTTCATCTGATGATGAGGCGGATGATGATGCGGATGATAATGAAGATGACGGCATCGGTGACCCTATGCACTGCCTCTTCTCTTTTAGTGAGCTCTCCGTTTCCGGTGGGGTGTGCCTTCTCGCTGATTTCATCGGCCGTTGGGGCTTGGGTGTCGATTCCAACCCGCTCGTATACTCAGATACGGTGGGTTGGGTGGCGCTCGGTGCGGCGGTCTTGCTCGGTGAAATTGGCTTCGGATATCTCTTGGGGATATGCCTGAAGGATTCCACTACCCTGGAGCGCTCCGGGTTAGATAGGTCCTTCAGTAATAATGGGCGATCCAAAATTTCCGGGCGGTCCGGGGGTTTCCAAACGCGGGGGGTGGGGGGGGGGGTGGTTCCCCCTTCCCCTTATCTGACATGTTACGACTGTTTAGTCCCTAGTTGGCTGATGCTAATACCGTGTCTGTCTAAATTCCTACCTAGCAGGCTGACGACTAATGAAGCGCGCCGCGAGGTACGGGTGGGAGCGACGTTGGGTGACCGCAACACTTTAGGCGCACTGCCTACCCCTTTCACCACGAAAGGGTTGAGAGAAGTGCTTAGAGAGCACTCGCGAACGCGACTGACACACAAGGGCACGGAACGCGCTTGAGTGCCAAGAATCTACCTAAGGGCCGGTGACCTCGACACCTCACGGAGTATGCGGACTCGACGATCGGTGGAGTATGTCGTACCGGCGGTTGGTTGGGACCACTGCTAATCCTCAAACAACACATACTTAGGAGATCCTTTATATGAAGGGAGTAGTCATCGAAGCCTGGCAGAAACGGATAGGACCGGCACAATGCCATCGCTGCCAGCCTTTCGGGCATGCATCAGCCAATTGCTTCAGGCCAGTGAAGTGCGTTCGCTGTGCCGGGGAGCATATCGCCGCCCTTTGCCCCCGGGGTAGAGAGGAAGAGCCAACGTGCGCGAACTGCGCACAAAACCATACCGCCAACGATCGCCGCTGTCCAGTCCTTAGGAAGGTCGCCAGGAGGCAAGGGATTACCCTGCCGGGCCTACTCCCGGAGGACCCGAAGAAGAATCCCCAGAGTCGCCCAAGAGCAGTTACAATCCAAGAAGACGGGTGGACCACCGTGAGAGGAAAGGGTAGGCAATCAGCCCCCCCTCCACCCGTAACACCAATGGAAACGGTGGAACCTACAGAAGCAAAGGCAACCACCGGGGCGACTCTACAGCCCCCCGCTAATGACGCAATAGAGCGTCAACCCTCAAAAAAGAGGAAGCGGGGAGGAAAAGGAAAAATAAGGAGCAGCCTCTACCTCCTAAGGCTGTGACCTCTACCCCGACACCGCAAGTAACAACAGCCGCAAAGGCGCAGGTTACTAGGAGAGAAACCAGCGAGGGTAGAGCGCCGGAAAGGGCTCTATCGGAACATAGAGCCCGCTCTACATATAGAGCGCGCTCTACCCAACGTAAAGAAGAGCCGATTGTGAAATCCAATGTCCCGAGGCCAGTACCAAGAACAAGAACATCAGTTCCAACACCATCAACCGACTTCGAGACAGCTGATGCCATCCAAAGACTGGTAGGCATAGCTATCGAAGTCGGCAGCCGAGTCCTGGCCGACATAAGGGTCGGGACTGATCCCATTACCGCCGTGATGAAGGCGCTCGCAACCTTACTGGCCCGGCATTACGGAGGAGAGTAACGGTAACCTGCGCCTCCTCTATTGGAACCCGGACGGGATACAGCAGAGGATCCATGAACTCCGTACAGTCGCTCAACAACAGGACATTCAAGTGATCTTGCTGGGGGAGACGAAACTTAGACCATCAACGCATCTGAAGCTGCCAAACTTTCACATCTATAGGCGGGACGAGGTCAATCCTCACGGGACCGCCTATAGAGGCACGGCGGTTCTAGTGAGGAGAGACATCGTCCACCAAGAGCTAGAGCTACCAGATTACAGAACGACGCGCTTCATCGGCATAAAAATGGAGGCGGCGTGCGAGGAACTAAGGATCTACTCAGCATACCGCCCGCCAGGGACTCCATTTCACTCCTCAGACGTCCGGACGGTAATGGAAGGCACGACGCCCACCATCATCGCCGGGGACCTAAACGCCAAACACCCGGCGTGGGGATCAAGATTGAGCAACCCGCCGGGTCGTGCACTATACGAAGATGCGGAGGAGTACAACGTTTTAGGTCCCGAGGAACCTTCACACGTCCCTACAGATACACGCAGTAGTCCGGACGTATTGGACATCGTGCTCTCTAGGAACGTCAACTACCCGATAGTGGTAGAGGTGCTGTATGACATGGATACACAGCACCTCCCGATACTAATTACCCTTAGCCTCAGGGCAGTGACTACGCCGCCCAGAGCATTCAAGACTAGAATAGACTGGGGGCTCTACCATCAACACCTGCAGGAGAGACGTCCAGTCTTTACACCTATCAGTACAGCGGACGACGTAGAGGCCGCTGTAACTAGAATAACCAACACCATCAAAGAAGCCCTCGACGCGGCCTCTACGGTCGTCCCGCTAACAAACAGAAGAGACGTCCTGCCGCGACCAATACGCGAGAAGATAAAGCGCAAGAGGGCGCTTAGGAAGCTCTGGGCGAGCACTCGCTGCCCAAGACTGAAGACGCAACTAAATCGGATTTCTGATGAACTGTCGGTTGCAATCCAGGCCCAAAGAGGAGAGGCCTGGGAGCGGCGCATTGTGAAGGCAGACGAGCAAGATGCGTCGCTCTACAAATTGAGCCGGCAGTTGACCAAAAAGCGACCTGCCGTATGCCCGCTGACCAACAGCGTGGGCGAACGTCGATATGACGCCAAGGGTAGAGCGGATATCCTAGTAGAGCACTTCGAGGAGCAATTTATGCCGAACCCAGCAAGTGCGGAGTTCATGGATCTTCATGCCCGGAAGGAGAGCCGCGTACAGGAGTTCCTGTCATCGCCCGCGCCACCGCTTGCAGGAGAGTGGTACATCTCCCCCGCTGAACTGCGGAGGACAGTAGCCCGCCTGCAATCCAGGAAGGCGCCGGGGCACGACGGGATCACCAACGCTGCGCTTCAACAGCTGCCCAAATAGGACACTAGTAGAGATTTGTCGACTCTACAATGGAATATTGCGGACATCCCACTTCCCGGAGGAATGGAAGATAGGGAGGGTGATTATATTACCGAAGCCCAGGAAGGACAGGCGTAGAGCTGCCAGCTACAGGCCGATTACGCTACTACCGCACATAGCTAAACTGCTAGAAAGACTGCTGCTAAGCCGCCTCCGCCCGTGCATCCAACTTCGGGCGGAGCAGCACGGATTCAGGAGGGACCACTCATCAGCAACACAGCTGACCAGGGTGCTGCACTACTTAGCGGTCGAGTACAACTTCGGCCTACTCTACAAATTAGAAGCACAAACAAGTACCCCTCCTGCTATGTTGCGGCTAGTGGCGTCATTCCTGAGAAATAGGAAGTTCTACGTCTATGTAGAGGACGCCGAGTCCGCAGCAAGACCAATTAGAGCCGGCGTACTACAGGGCAGCTGTCTATCGCCGATCCTGTACGCGGCTTACACCAATGACATCCCCACCCTGGCAGACCACCTGCGCGAATGGGAAGACGATGTTGAATTAGCGCTATACGCGGACGATAGTGCCTACTTCACATCGTCTAGAAGAGCCCACATAGCCACTGCCAGGATGCAGCACCTGCTGGACCTGCTGCCACCATGGCTAGACGAGTGGAGGATGGCCGTCAATGTTGGCAAGACGACCGCTCTGCTCACTCGCCGCTATAGAAACCTTCCACCACCACTGACGCTCAGGGGCCAGGAGATCGCCTACCAGAAGACAGTGACGTACCTGGGATGCCGGATCGACTGGATGCTGTGCATGACCGCGCAACGTCGATGACGCCGTCCGCAACGCCAGACGTGCTCCGTCCGGTCTTAACCGCAAACCTACCACTAAAAACAAAACTAAAAATTTACATGACCTACATAAGATCAAGATTTACTCATGCTGCGCCAGCCTGGTACGCGCTCCTGAGCGATCATCAGAAGCGGCGACTGCAGGTCCAGCAGAATTTGACATTACGGGCCATCGTCGGTGCAGGTCGCTACGTCCGGAATGACATCATCGCGGCCAACTTGAAGATGGAGACAGTCGAGCAATTTGTAGCCCGATTAGCGCGCGGTATGTTTGGCCGCGCTGATAACGGGCCACATGAACACCTACAGAATTTCGCATCCCTACATGCTCGACCACCGGACGGGCGACCTCTGCCAAGAGAACTCTTCTCTATAGTGATTAGAGAGTCGAGTAACAACCCTCAATGCCGCAGATAGGCCAACTCAGACGCCTGGCCGCATTAGCCGCCGGCCACATTGGATTACCTCATATGCCACGTTTTCAGGCGGTGGCCATATTACCCGTCTTCAAGAAAAATTTTCATGAATTTTTTTAATTTGACTACAGCGACCGGGGAACCAAGCCCGCGTCGCTGCTTCAACCTGACAACGCCATAACGGCTCCCACGACCGGTGCATAGTGATGCACCGCAAGGAGATTCCGTGCAAAGGGGGACATGCTCCGAGGCCCGAGACCTGCTGTGTGCATTTAGCATACACGCAGACGATTACGTAGTGTCATGCAAATCGTTCGGGACCAGCTACCAGTATATAATATAATCAAGAAAGAAAAGCATATAGGGAAGTGATAGGGAAAGTAATTACTCTCTCACGGAGCGGTTTGAAGATAATTACTATTTTATTCCCAAGGAATCCTTCACCTTTAAAAATAAGTACAGTCCTTCTGGTGTCGCTAAGCGCGGCACATATTGAAGAATTAAGGCGTTGGGACCGGGACGACCTCGGAAGACCCGTAATCCCCGCCTGAACCTATTTGAAGAAAAGGAAGAGGTTGACGCCCTTGTGTGTTACTCCGTTGCGGGGTTCACATACGTTGTTCCCGAACCCAACGTAGGTCTTAGGAGGTTGCGAAGTCCGCTGCTGAACGAGCCGTGATAAAGAGCTGACCATTCCTTGTTCCTTATCAATTGCTCCTTCGCAGCAGGATTAAGAAGCGTTCCTTTTCAGCTAGGTATCAATAAATACCAGGACACAAGGAGAATAGTGCTACTTACAGCAAGATTGCCACTACCACCAGGGAATAAAATAATAGTACAAGAACTATTTATTACCTTCCAACTTGAATCTTGAGGGATGGCTATTTGTTGAATCATTTTTGAATAATGATGATAATATGATGGCGTTTGTGAAATATGTACTATGAAAAGACTTGACTCAAGGACGAAAATTATGTGGCTGTTTGGAATTCATTCGAAGTGCCTCGCGGAACTACAAATCGGACCACCCAAGATGGCGGACTAGTTATTTTTATGCATTCCCATGATATGGTTATCAAATGAGTTTGTTGAGAAAAATACAAAAATAAAATGACATCACTCTAAATCCAATATGGTGGAGTCCCAAAGATGGCGGACTATGTTTTATATGCAACCCCATGATATGGATATCAAATTAAAGGGTTCGCTGAAAAGAATATGAATAAAACGACGTAAGCGTTTAGATGGCTGAATGATGTACTACTCCCGACCAAACGGTAAGGCTTAGGGGGGTCGTGTCTTAACTAATATCGGTTTACATCCCAGGCGAATTCTAGCGGTGGTGAAAAAATTCAAAATGGCGGAAATCAAGACGATCGCCATACAAATTTTAAAGTGTTATAACTCTGCAAAGGTTAGGGATAGTTTGGTGGTGCTCGAACAAATGTAGGGAGAGACAAGAGTCAACTGCTGGTGATAAAAAAATGGCGATCAAAAATCAGCAATGACGTATTACAAAATGAACAGATTTAGAAACATGTTCAGTGATAACTAAAAATAAATAAATAATAAAAAAAATAAAAAGGCTGTTATTTAAATGCTCTAAAAAGGAGAAAATAAGCTTTAAATTAAATCAAACCCATCTATTTATTACATTGCACAATTTATATGACGCGAGATTTACCTGTGTACATAAGCAAGAATACAATATTATGTAACTTGACTTAGGTAGGTAATCCTAAGAAAAAATAATGTTTTTTATAAAATAGGCAAATCTCGTGACAAGCTTTTATATCATATCATTTAAAATTGTGTAATGTAATAAATTGATGGATTCGATTTAATTTAAAGTTTATTTTAGGAAAAAATAAAAGCTTTTTTTAATGTTTTTTTATTATTGATTTATTTTAAATAGGATCATTGTGACAAATGCCAACACACACACAGCCAACCTGATAGTAAGTGGATGGTGTGGCCCATAGGCATCTACATATATTCCTGTTTAAGAATCAAAATGCAGATGCGTTGTCACCCCTTAATGCTATGTTGGATTGCCTCATATCCAGTAAAAGCGGTCTCCGATTCTCTATATTCACCAGACGAAACATTAGCATTAATTAGCTGCTATTTAAGACTGGTATTATGTGAGAGCGTGGTCCCTCTCCTTCTCCAGTCGAGCCGACCCATTCGTACTTCAACCATAATATAGCTGCAGCCACTTATAACAAACAAAAAATGTGTAGCATAATTCTCTCGGATAAGGTTAAAATACTACAGCCATAGAATTATTACGCACTTTATTTTGAATTATTTGACACTTTGAATTATTACGCAACTACACGCATTACTTGCATCACTTTCGGTGCGCGTACTAGAATTCTATGCGTAATAATTCTATGACTACAGCATTAGAACGCTCGGAACCATGATTTTTCCGGTACAGCGATGCCGTTCTTAATTTACTTTATTAAATGAATATAGTGAATAGATTTAAATTTTTTATTTTTAATATTATTAATAACGAATGTCGGTGGAGTTTACGAACATTTTTCTTTAGTTTCAATGACGGGTGGTGGCGGCGGATTAGGATCAACTTCGTCAATGTAATCTTTTGGATTCTTGCGCTTTGACTTACGATAGGCTTCTTCTACACAATGATAGACCATACCCGCAATTAGAAATGCTAGAAAAGATGCAAATGAATCAGACTAATACGATATACCTCAATACGATACTATTTGGAGGATTTTTAAAACTCCTTACGAGGCAACCAGTATGGTAACGTCATTAATGTTCTCGGCACTAGGTTTGGAAGTCCCTTTTTTAAAGCACCAGCGAACGCTTTTTGTTCGTAAGGCGATAATCTAAAATAAATTATTCCCCTTATATAAGCTAAGTTTCCAAATTGTTTCATTTTGGAATAAAATTTAAATAAAACTCGTTACACTTCCAAATTAATTAAATGAGTGTTATCAATTAATAATTGTACAACAAAAGCGAGACATGTCAAGTGTCAATAAAAAAAACTTGTTGAAACCAAAGACATTTAAGTAGTAGTAATACCAAGGAGGTTGCAATATAATATCCCTGAGAGCTTGGAACATTGTAATTCATCATTTTTCTTAGAAAGAGAAGCACCGAGTTTTATATTTTATCTCCTTCTAACATTGATAAATGTTTGCACAAAATAAAAACATTACCAACGTTTAACAGTTATTGACTTTAGACGTATGCTAGAACGATGATCTTACATTTTTTATCGCTAATCATAGTTGGTATATTCCATGTTGTATATTATTAACCGGTTCAGTGCTGGTGACACGCCAGGCGTGCCATTGATTACTATTGTGTGTGGCGTATGACACGCGAGTCGTGTCTTTTTTTAAATCGTTATAACTCACTCAAATTGCTTTTTTGGAAAATTTATCCAGAACAAAATATTCATTATTTTGCGAGTAGTTCATGCATGCAGCTTCGTTTCTGGATATTTTGAAAATTTGAAATTTTAGGGGTTGACAACCTTTTTTTAACGTGTACATGGTAATATTTTTACTTTGTGGGTTTTAAATCATGTTATGGAAAAATTGTCTAATAAGTAACAAATAATAGCACTCATTGCGATCGCTCACAAACTCAAGTTGTAAATAAATTTCTGGAAAACAAGTCTCCTGTTAAAAAAAAAACAATGTGTTTGTCTTATTGTTTAATTTTGCTTAAAATGGTTGAACTGCCGTCTTATTACTATCATATGGCCGAATAGACCTACGAAGTACCATGTGCTCTTGTGATATGGTATAAGGTTTATTTTTGCTTGAAACAGTTCGAAACCGTTCATGCATAAAAAAGTTCGCTAATAAGTCTTTTGTCAATCCGCCGCCGTATAGCGCCGGCGTTTTTTTCCTTTTGAAAACACTTGTTTTGCTATTCTTACTAATTAGACATTTTCAGATCGACTTTACTTTTACATTTGTATAACATTAAATTATATTTAACATTTGTAAATATCAATTAATGATATACCTTATTTTTTTTTTCAAATTAAGGTTCTTCGTTGTTTGATATTTACAAATGTTATTATTAGGTGAAAATTTAATTTAATAAAAACCAAGGTTTCCAGGGTGATTTAGCTGTACCTACTTATATAAATGGTTTTTTTATAACAACTAAAAATAGTACAAAAGGTTTGTAATCCCTTCATAAAAAAAGTCACTTTCTCTCAATTTCAAAGAAAACGCGTAAAAAACACGTAGTTACCCACTAAAAACAAGTATCCTTCCATTTTAACTTATGTTTGATGTCAAATAAACTTAATTAGGTCTAAACAAGTAAAAAAAGCATAAAAAAAGAACATTACTTTTACACATGGCGGATGGCACAATAGGCGTGCTTGACGCTTGACACGCCCGGTGTGTCATGAAATATTTGTTCGCCGCCACAGCTAAAAGTTGTCGAAAATTGGTGCCGCAACGAATCGGTTAAGTAAAACGAAAAAAAAACACTAAAACACGAATGTTCTTTCCCTAAAAACTAGGGGGTGCATTTTACGTTATAGATGACAATTATTTTAAAATTTGATGTCGTCAAATGAATTAATATATTGTTTTCTTTTTTAATAGGATAGGGTGACAAACGAGCACACAGTCCACCGGATGGTAAGTGGTTCCTGTGGCCCATAGACATCTACATCTATCCTCGTTTGCGAATCAAAATGCAGATGCGTTGTCACCCGCGAGGACTAAGATGGAATGCCTTTATTCCAGTAAAAAGGATATCCGGTTCTCTATACTCACCATACGAAACACATTCATTCACATTCTGTGAGTGCGTGGTCCTTCCCCGGTCGAGCCGACCCATTTGTGCTACAACTATACTACTAATATAGCTGCAGCATCGCTCTATCACGTAGAAAACGTCTTGTGCTAATCATTCGCTAAATCTATGTGGAGTGCACTCACTTAGGGAGCGTTAATTCAAGTTTAACTTTTTTCGGAACAGTAGAAATAGTTTACAGGTTCTTTTCATCATCCACACGTCAATGGGAAACTTTAATGAAAAGTGTAGACGAAATCTGTCAAAAGACTACAGTGCAATGGCTGATATTCTCGTAACATTTAGTGTTGTTCAGCCATACATACTGCTAACGTCACCAGATGAAGATCTTCGTGTAATAGTTCAAAATCTGACAAAAATCTACGATGATTTTTTTGCAGCATATATAATTTTGGAGATTTTACGACTTGAACGCTGCCAGCATTTCTTCCCAAGAAGCGGTTCAATGTAATTCATTAGAGCTTTTCTCGTAAAATTGGGCTATTCTGAATCTGTTCCGAATCTAACGCTGTGTCTAAGATTTTTTTACTATTAAGTTTCATGTGAAGGAAGCTTTTCAAAACTCAAGTTAATAAAATCTAACTTAAGGTCTACAATGAGCCAAGCGGGACTAACCAATCTTTCCATTTTATCTATCGAAAATGACAAGAAAGTAAAATTTGATAATATATTAGAATATTTTAGCATAATAAAGTCCCGTTAGCATGTATAGCATTTTTCGTTTTATTTTGGGGAGTGCTTTATTTTATTTATTAAGGAACAGCAAACAGCTACAAAATACAGTAATATCTAAAATATAATAACACGATGTAGCCCACAACGCTATCCACATATTACTTACAATGTTAAATTAAATTGTCGTGCTTGATAGAAAACCGCCCTGGGTGCCAACCCACGCTACGCCGCTACTAGTTGCCGTAAGGTTTGATACTGTAGCGAAGCAATCATGTAGTCAAAATATTAAAC
Organism: Parnassius glacialis; assembly: GCA_033319125.1. Lineage (NCBI taxonomy): Eukaryota > Metazoa > Arthropoda > Insecta > Lepidoptera > Papilionidae > Parnassius > Parnassius glacialis. Next base: position 22,661,222 of record JAVANC010000006.1, on the reverse strand, counting down.
GGAGTTTAATTATAACATTATTCAGCACTTTTCATATTGAAAAAAATACGCATTGCGTTTTCCGTAATGCTGTATATACGGTGGTGGTGGTGGGTCTTAACGGTGGTAGAGCCACGCGGCAGTTTTTGCTGTTGCACGTATGGGCCGGCTCGAGCCGGGTTGGTACCAGGACCTCACAGAATACCGGCGTGAAGTAGAAGCTCTGCTTCTGCGTTTCGTCTGGTGAGTGCAGGTGGCCGGAGGCCCAATCCCCCCTCCCCCCCAAAAACATGGTAGCGGAATTACAACAGACTACCCCAGGAGGGTACCAGCACCCCTGGAGAATCCCTCGCTGAGCATACACGACCATGTTATTCCACTCCTGAGCGTGGGTGCTTAGGCTGCCCCGCGTATTCTGGGGGGGGGGGGGGTGGTTTGGGAGCAAAATTCCGCTAAAAACATAACTGCTCGGGGCAAATTGAGAAACAATACCAAGGCGATCCCTGCCACGCTATCCGTCAATTTCTGCAACATCAGGGGACTTCACTCGAACCTTAACGCCGTCCACTACCACCTCGAGACGGCGAATCCGGCCTTGCTCTTTCTGACCGAGACGCAGGTTTCCTCTCCGGCTGATATTTCGTCCACCTGTCCATCCTTTGGCTACGCGTAGACAGCGACGACCATCCGCGCGTCTACGGATGCCTCTATAGGTCCCATAGCGGTAATGCCGAAACAGACCGACTCATCGACCACGTCCAAATGGCTACAGATTCGTTGCTACAAGAGGTCCCATCCGCAGAGATCGTGATCCTTGGCGATTTTAACGCCCACCACGCCGAATGGCTCGGTTCACGTTTAACCGATCATGCAGGGAGATCTGTTTATGACTTTGTCTTGGTATATGGTCTGACACAACTGGTTACTTCGCCTACGCGGATTCCAGATGTGGAGGATCATACACCTTCCCTGTTGGACCTTCTGCTGACCTCTCATCCGGACGGATATCAGGTTTCCGTCGATGCCCCTCTCGGCTCTTCGGACCATTGTCTGATCCGGAGTGTGGTGCCACTCACGCTTCCCTCGCGGTTGCGTTCTGCAGGTTGCCGCCGTATTTGGTATTACAGGTCGGCGGATTGGGACAGAATGCGGTTTTTATTTGCATCCTACCCATGGGGGCGGGTTTGCTTCTCGTCGGATGATCCCAGCGCTGTTGCAGACTCTGTCACTGATGTGGTGCTACAGAGAATGGAACTATTTATTCCATCATCTGTGGTACCCATCGGAGGCAGATCTCAGCCTTGGTTTGGTCGCTCCTGTAAGACTGCATTACGCAGTAAGCAGGAGTGTTATCAAGCCTGGGCTGCGGCTTCGATGACTCGGGATGTAAACACTAGCATACTTAAAAAGAAGTATAACTTCGCCTCCAGGTCCTTCAAAAGAGTTTTTGCAAGGCAAAGTCAGAGCAAATAGGCAGAATTGGCGAGAAACTAGTTCGCATTCCTTCGGGAACTCGTGGATTCTGGCCTCTCGCCAAGGCTGTCCAAAGCAATTTCTGTAAACCATCACTACCATCTCTGCACAGGGAGGACGACTCACTGGCCCACGACGCAAAAGAGAAAGCCGACCTTTTAGGCTCCCTTTTTGCATCCAACTCTACTCTTGATGACGGGGGGAAAACACCACCGACCATCCTGCGGTGTGAGTGCTCCATGCCGGATGTGCGGTTCTCACAGCGCTCGGTTCGCAAAGCACTCCTCTCCCTGGACATCCAGAACTCAAGTGGGCCTGACAGAATCCTCCCAATTGTGCTGAGAACGTATGCTCCGGAGTTGGCACCGGTCCTAACGCGTGTTTTCTGGTACTCCTAATCCCTAAGCGTAATCCCGAAGTCATGGAAGACAGCTTTTGTCCACCCGATCCCTAAAAAAGGCGACCGCTCAGACCCGTCCAACTACAGGCCTATCGCCATCACCTCCTTGTTGTCCAAAATAATGGAAAATTTATGAACTGCCAGCTTATGCGGTACCTTGAGGATCACTAGCTCATTAGTGACCACCAATACGGTTTTCGTCGAGGTCGATCAGCTGGTGATCTTCTGGTCTACCTAACTCATAGATGGGCGGAGGCAGTAGAGTCCAAGGGGGAGGCGTTGGCCGTTAGTTTGGACATTGCGAAGGCCTTCGATCAGGTATGGCACAAAGCGCTTCTTTCGAAGCTCCCTTCCTATGGGCTTCCCGAGAAATTGTGCAATTGGATCTCCAGCTTCCTTGCAGATCGGAGCATCAAGGTCATTGTAGACGGTGCATGCTCCGACTACAAGCCTATTAACGCTGGTGTTCAACAAGGCTGTGTGCTATCACCAACGCTGTTTCTTCTGCATATCACTGATATGTTGTTAACTGGTACCATTCATTGCTATGCGGATGACAGCACTGGTGATGCTCTATACACGGGCCGTGCCAATATTTCTCGGGAAAACGTCGCCGAGTACCGGAACAAACTTGTGTCTGAAGTCGAGTATTTGCTGAACAAAGTCTCGGATTGGGGGCGACTAAATCTAGTCCAGTTTAATCCTCAGAAGACACAAGTTTGCGCGTTTACCGCTAAAAAGAACCCCTTTGTCGTATCTCCTCAGTTTCAAGGCACTCCCCTTCTTGCCTCAGCCAGTATCGGAATCCTCGGAGTCGACATATCGAGTGACGTGCAGTTTCGTGGTCACTTGGAAGAGAAGGCCAAATTGGCCTATAAAAAGCTTGGCGTGCTCAGCAGAGCGGGACAGTATTTCATGCCAGTACACCGCCTGCAACTTTACAAGGCGCAGGTTCGGCCTCACATTGAACTGTTCCCATCTCTGGGCAGTGCCAGCTCCTTCCACTTGACCGCATCCAGCTCAGAGCGGCTCGAATTGTCAACGACCGAGTCCTTTCCTAGCGGCTCGATTCATTGGCACTGCGAAGAGATGTTGCATCCCTTTGCATTTTCTTTCGCATCTACCACGGGGAGTGCTCTGAGGAATTGTTCGGATTAAACCCACACATCATCGCGACAGAACTCCACTGTGCGATTTAGAAGATGTTTTCTTCCTCGCACGACTTCCTTGTGGAATCGATTACCATCAGCGATTTTTCCGGACCGATACGACTTAGGGACCTACAAGAAAAGAGCCTACTCCTTTTTAAAAGGCCGGAAACGCATCTGCAATTCCCCTGGTGTTGCGGTTGTTCATGGGCGGCGGTAGTCACTTACCACCAGGTAAGTCGCATGCTCGTTTGCCCCCTCTCCTATAAAAAAAATTAAAAAATATACTATTAATATCCTCAAAATATTATATCATAGACACTCTAGTAGAAAGAAATGGAACACTTAACTCGGTACCTTTCATTTATTTCAAGGTCACTGATTTAGGAACGTTTCTCTAGTATGAAGTGCGCACTACCTATATTATATTATTATTATAACCTCCTTGAGTAATACCTATATATTTAAATCACTTTGGTTGAAACCAGCATGCATATGAGAAATAAAGCCTGTATTGCATTAGTAGGTAGGTAATGTAGCAGTTTAATTTTTATACTTACTATATAGTTTAATGGTTCAAAATATAATTAAATCTGCAATACTAGTATAGATTAATTACTGTTCCAATATCTTATTGTTAGAGAACCAGTGGCAGATGATTCAAAAAACATTAGAGAAAATTAATATACATACCTATGTAGTATTTTGCTGTTTTAAAATAAGAGTTAATATAAGGTCCTTATGAAAAATAACAGCGTCTGCCTGTGCCTGTTACTCTCCGTAGAGATTAATTGTGATATATTAAATGTGTAGTGACCTGTTTGTTACCCAGCTACTTTATATTTGGGCGTAAATTAAAAAAAAAAAAGATTATTGCAGATGACAGTAACATTTTTGGTAACATTTAACAATGCCGGTAACATTTTTACTAATGTTAGATTTTTTGTATAATATGGTATTTACCTATAACAATTAATGTTCATTTATATGTAAATAAATGTAGTGGCGAGATAAAAGTATTCACTAACCCATATATATCATTGCTTGGATGGCGTAAAAGGCGAGAGTAATAAACGTAAAAAAAACTAAAAGTAAAAAACACTGTGATTCATCACCTGCCAAGCGTGGTAACTACGGAAAATATCCCTGGGGTGGAAGGGCTATGTTTAGTAGTGGACTTTTGCTAGGCGGTAATGATAATGATAATAAATTTAGTAGGGGATGTAAAGGAGAATAAGTAAAGCAGCTAGGTAGCACAGTAGTTATTAGCCCAGGGTAACCTATGGTCTAATAGGCGTTTTTATACAGGATGAAAATAAAGTACTTTACAGCATTAGATATATTACATACATTACAACACACACACACATTCACACACACACACATGCTAAATTACTTAGAATATTTTGCTATGTCCTTAGTATAAGTCACTATAAATATTATTATGTACTACTTTTAAATGGAAACGCCTATCATGTGAGATGGGCGCTAACATCTGCGACACAGTCCTCGACTACTGCGGATGTTAACGTTAACTATGTTCATGTTAAAATGTTTTTGGTTTCAATAAATATTATTATTATTATTATTATTTATTAAGTTAATTTTATATTCTCGGCTAGCCGGGAAGAGCTGATAACACGGGCCTAAGCCAAGTGATTATCAGTTGGATTAAATTCGGTCACGTGTAGAAGATTGCACAGCAAATGGTGGCGTATTTGTGTTTTGCTCTGGGTTTTCTGGTTCACATTGCAGAAACTTTCTAACAAGTCTACATGTGTTTAGTATCGCGGCCTTCTGCATCAGATGATAGGTATTTGTAGGTAAGTTGAGGGAATTCAGGGACTGGTGAAGTTGTTTCGGTATTACTCCTGTTGTAGACAATACTATTGGTACTATTGTAACTTTTTGCAGATGCTAGAGTCGGGCTACTTCATCTTTTAATTCAGTGTATTTGCTCAGTTTTTCTGCTATTGTTGTCTGCAAGTTATGTGTATTTGGTATAGCAATATCTATTAAATATCCAGTTTTGTTTATCTTGTTTATAAGTGTAATATCTGGTCTATTGAAATGGATTGTCCGATCGGTAAGAATGGCGCGATCAAAATATAGTTTTGTTGAGGGGTTCTCTAATACAATTTCTGGCTACTTGATCGTGTCTATGTTTGTAGTCTGTTTGGGTTATTGACTTGCACGCGCCTGTTATATGCTGAATCGTTTCTGGAGAGCTATGGCATTTCCTACATGTGTCATTATTTAAATTCTTTATGATAAACTTTCTGTAATTTTTGGTTTCAACTACCTGATCCTGTATAGCAAGCATGAACCCTTCAGTCTCCGGGAAGAGTTCGCCTCGATTTAACCATGCGTTCGACGCCTCTTTGTCGACATTTATCTGGCATAAGTCTTGGCGATGTCTTCCATGTAGAGATTTCTGCGTCCATTCTAAAAGCTTGGTTTTGTCCTCAATTACTTTCTCATTTTTCTGTTCAGTTGTATCTTTTAAATTTAGGGGTGTTAAGTTTTGGTCGTTCTGTGATATAATTTTATGAAGAATAGAGGTTTCAGTTTTTGAGAAAAAGAATTGTCTAAGTGCTTTTATCTGTCTGTTATGAAGGTTTAGGATATCAATTAGTCCTCTACCTCCTTCTTTCCGCGGCAGTGTTAACCTCTGCAGACATTATCGTGGGTGGTGTTTGCGGAATTTGGTCATTGTGGTATTAATTTTTCGTTGAAGGTTTTTCAGATCGGTTTTGGTCCAATTGATTATCCCAAAAGAATATGTGAGAACCGGTATAGCAAAGGTGTTGATTGCTTTGATAGTATTTCGAGAATATTGTTGCGTTTTTAGAATTGTGTTTAGTCTATGTTGAAATTGTAGTGTTAATTTTTGTTTAGTTTCTTTATAGTGTATCTGTCGTGATTGTGTGTAGCCAAGGTATTTATAACTATCTAGTTCCTCTAATGGTTCTATCTGTTCTCCTGTTCCTAAAGTGTATTGGTGTTGGTAATTCTGTCCTGCTCTAATTGAATTTATTTTATATTTATCTATGCCGAATTCCATTTTGATATCGTTTGAGAATTGTTCTGTCAAGTTTGCTAGTTCACAGAGTTGAGTCTCACTTTTGGCGTATAGTTTGATATCATCCATGTACAACAGATGATTTAATTCTATTGTTTGAATTTCATTTTGCCCTTCGGTATTTGTATTTTTAACGGGATTCCTAAAGTAGTTGTGTTTAATATATTAGATAGGGGATTTAGAGCAAGACAGAACCACAGTGGGCTTAAAGCATCTCCCTGAAAGATACCTCTGAATTTTTATTGGGATGGTTTCTACTATTTTACTGGGCGAAGTTAGTCTTAATACAGTGGTCCAAGTTGTCATCATGACCTTCAGGAATGTTACTATAGTTGGATGTATTTTGTATATCTCTAAAACTTTAACAAGCCATGAATGGGGAACAGAGTCGTATGCTTTTTTGTAGTCAATATACATGCTAAACAGATCGGTTTTGGTTTTTTGTACTTTTTGAAGGATAACTGAGTCTATGATTAATTGTTCCTTGCAGCCTTGGCTGAATTTGCGACATCCTTTCTGTTGTTCGGCTAAGATATTATTAGTGTCGATGTGTTGATATATTAGTTCAGATATACAAGACGTGATAATTTTGTATAAGGTCTGCAAGCATGTTATTGGTCGGTATTTTGCTGGATTTGAGAGATCATTACGATCTTTAGGTATCATAAAAGTTGTACCTGAAGTTACGTAGGACGGTATTGTTTTAGGATCCTGTATGAAAGTATTTATGTAATTATAGAGAAAACTATGGGTAGATGTAAATTTTTTGTACCAATAACTATGAATGTTCTCTGAACCGGGTGCTTTCCAGTTATGTAAACAAGAAAGTACTTTATGGAAAATTACTGGGGATATGTGATCAAATGTCATTGCTTGAATATTTGTGTTGCTGTTTGTCAGTTCTGTTTGTATTGTATTGCTTGGGCGTTATGTTCGATTGGTTGTTCCCAAATTCCTGCCCAGAAGTTTTGTAACGTCTCTGAGTCAGGGTAATTATGATCATCATCATTATGGTTGTTATCCTGAACGTTAGATGTCGTCTGTCTAATATTACGGTAGAAGAGTTTTTCATTGTGGGTGAATTGAGTGTTTTGTAGTTTTCTTTGGGCACAAGCTTTGTATCGTTGTAGTCGGCCTGCTACGACTGACAGTTTTTGTTTAAGCGTGTCTAATGTGTGCGCTGCTTGTTTATTTGGTTCTTCATGAGCAGTGTGGATTATATATTGTTCTAGTATATTGTTAACGTGTTTAATTATTTTCCTACTTCTATTGCCATTGATGAATTGTGTCATTTGTGCTATCTTTGAACGTAAATCATTTAATTTTCGTTCTAATCGTGTCTCCCAGTTAGGCTTATATTCTTTTTTTGCCCTTTGGGTGACTTCTCTTGGTTGAAGGGTTATCTTTGCTCCGTTAACTTTTGCCGCAGTCCATGCCGCACAATATATAGTAGTTTGTAAGGTATAGAAGTCAGTTTCTTTGTTTACGTTTTCTGGTAACATTATTTTGTTTAGGTAGGTAACTATACGCGCTAGTTTTTTAGAAGGTTTTTGTTTAGGAATAAAACATCTTTTTGTAGGGCTAGTTTCTTTATAATATTGGAATGCTTATTGGAACGTCTCATCTATTAGTGGATCCCTATCTAGGTTTGCTTGTGGTTTAGGTAGTATTTCGTCTGCAATGTTGATTTCAGTATGATTTGAAGTAAGTGAAGGTTCTTATGTTGAGCTGAAGTCAATGCTGTTTATAAATTGAGTTTCAGAATTACTGTTGTGGTTTGGGTTTACTAGCGTCGTTTCGCTTGTAAAGTTGGTATAGTTAAAACTATGTAGTCGTAATTCTTCAGATACTTCTAGTTTTAATGAATTTAACCTGTCACTAGTGACGTAATTATTGTTTACAATTGCTCTCCTTTGATCAACTATTCGTTGTTCGTTAAGATGAGCAAGTGCAGGCAATCTGTTGATTAAATCTTCATACATGCGTCTTCTATATACTGTTTCGTTTCTGCCTAAATCTGTAACTCTATAATAAGAACGCATTATAGCTTCATTTAGTTCACTAGTCCATCTCATTCGGGTCTGCGTTCTATTTTTAGTACTATGTGTTTCTGGGGTTCTAGGTTGCATTTGGATAGATTGTGTGGGTGTAAGTATTTGTTGTACATGGTCGATAGAGATATGTGACTGTTGGGTCGAATGATTAAACTGTAGACGATCTAACTCTTCTTTTACGTCGTTTCGTATCTCTTCTATAGTTTTCTGTGGAAGTAGTTTATTGTTTATTATGGCTCTACGTTGGTGTCCTATTCTCTGTCGACTAACCTGCATGTTCGGGTATTTTTCTATAAATTTTATGTGGAGTGGTTCAAGATAAGTTTTTCTGTCTGTATCTAGTGCAGTCAATTGAAGGTAAGTGCGCAGTATGAACTTATTCATTTCAGGTGTCCATCATCTGCGCATACTTGAGGCGCTTGTAGTAGGTGCAAGCTCAGAGTCAAGATTGACTTCCTGCACAACACTATCAAGCGTGCTGGTGGTGGACAAGCTAACTGATTTTCTTGTCACGTAAGAGGGGCGAGTCGAAGGGATGGATGAAAATAATGAAATAGTATCATCGCCTGTGGAATCGGCTGTGGCTTCTACGTAGTGAGCCCGCCTGTTCAACTCACTACGACCAGCTGTAGCAGTTTTTTCGGTAGGGGCCCGCTTGCTCAACTCCTCACCGCCGATGGTTCGCATGCTGTGGCACCTAGCATCGGCTCCAGATGCGCCCCGGCGCTCTCCGGGCAGCGACCGTAAATTATATACTCTCTTATTACTCATCTCCATAAAGGGTTACCTTTCCTTGTTAGCCGCGCAAGTTTTTTGTACTGTTGTACAGTACGCGTGTCCGCCCCCCACGTAGCTAGGTGTTCAGCTTGGACGTAAGGTAGTTGGCAGTGGTACCTGTAACCACGTGAATTGAAATTTGTTATTTGGTTAGTTTCTTGGTTTGGATTCTAAGGCAAGTTAGAGCAGGGGTCACCAAATCCGGACCGCCGAACTATTTTATGCGGAAACAAAAATTCAGAATTTTTATGCCAAGAATTTTAGATAAAATCAGTATGTTGTAATAAATACCCAAAACTAATTTTTTTTTGGATCAACATATATATATTTGTGAAGCAGCGTTTTCCAAGATGAACTTCGATCTCGTCTTACCGATGACCATCAACTATGATTTACTATTTGTGATTTAGATTTAACGTAAAACACTTTGGCACCCACTTAGTGAACGTTGCATTCTGCTTAAAAAACAAATAAAAACCATAGTTCACGTCGATTTCTACTACCTCATTCCGAAGCCTCAGATGGACGCTTTGGAGAGATGCCTCAGACGCTGTTGGGCAGTCGCCTTAAAATATACAACTGCATGAAGGTTTTTTTTTTTTTTTTTTTATAGGAGAGGGGGCAAACGAGCATGCGGCTCACCTGATGGTAAGTGACTACCGCCGCCCATGAACAACTGCAACACCAGGGAGGGAATTGCAGATGCGTTGCCGGCCTTTTAAAAAGGAGTACGCTCTTTTCTTGAAGGTCCCTAAGTCGTATCGGTCCGGAAAAATCGCTGATGGTAATCGATTCCACAAGGAAGTCGTGCGAGGAAGAAAACATCTTCTAAATCGCACAGTGGTGGACCGCCAATCATCCAGATGGTGTGGATGGTATCGGGAGTTCTGCCGCGATGTGCGTTCGTGAAATTTGGCGGCTGGGATTAATCCGAACAATTCCTCAGAGCACTCCCCATGGTAGATACGAAAGAAAATGCAAAGAGATGCAACATCTCTTCGCAGTGCCAATGAATCGAGCCGATCGGAAAGGGCTCGGTCGTTGACGATTCGAGCCGCCCTGCGCTGGATGCGGTCAAGTGGAAGGAGCTGGCACTGGGGAGCCCCTGCCCAGAGATGGGAACAGTATTCCATGTGAGGCCTAACCTGCGCCTTGTAAAGTTGCAGGCGGTGTGCCGGCATGAAATACTGTACCGCTCTGCTGAGCGCGCCAAGCTTTTTAGAGGCTAATTTTGCCTTCTCTTCCAAGTGACCACGAAACTGCACGTCACTCGATATGTCGACGCCAAGGATTCCGATACTGGCTGAGGCAACTAAGGGAGTGCCTTGAAACTGAGGAGATACGACAAAGGGATTCTTTTTAGCGGTAAACGCGCAAACTTGTGTCTTCTGAGGATTAAACTGGACTAGATTTAGTCGCCCCCAGTCCGAGACTTTGTCCAGCAAAGACTCGACTTCAGACACAAGTTTATTCCGGTACTCGGAGACGTTTTCCCGAGAAATATTAGCACGGCCGGTGTATAGAGCATCACCAGTGCTGTCATCCGCATAGCAATGAATGTTACCAGTTAGCAACATATCATTGATATGCAGAAGAAACAGCGTTGGTGATAGCACACAGCCTTGTGGAACACCAGCGTTAATAGGCTTGCAGTCAGAACATGCACTGTCTACAACGACCTTGATGCTCCGATCTGCAAGGAAGCTGGTGATCCAATTGCACAATTTCTCGGGAAGCCCATAGGAAGGGAGCTTCGAAAGAAGCGCTTTGTGCCAAACCCGATCGAAGGCCTTCGCAATGCCCAAACTAACGGCCAACGCCTCCCCCTTGGACTCTACAGCCTCCGCCCATCTATGGGTCAGGTAGACCAGAAGATCACCAGCTGATCGACCCCGACGAAAACCGTACTGGCGGTCACTAATCAGCTGGTGATCCTCAAGGTACCGGATGAGCTGGCAGTTAACAATGGATTCCATTAATTTGGAGAACAAGGAGGTGATCGCGATAGGCCTATAGTTGGACGGGTCTGAGCGGTCGCCTTTTTTAGGGATCGGGTGGACAAAAGCTGTCTTCCATGAATTCGGGACTACGCCTTGGGAGTAGGAGTACCGGAAAAGACGCGTTAGGACCGGTGCCAACTCCGGAGCACACGTCCTCAGCACAATTGGGGGGATTCCGTCAGGCCCACTCGACTTCTGGATGTCCAGGGAGAGAAGTGCTTTGCGAACCGAGCGCTGTGAGAACAGCACATCCGGCATGGAGCACTCACACCGCGGGATGGTCGGCGGTGTTTTCCCCCCGTCATCAAGAGTCGAGTTGGACGCAAAAAGGGAGCCTAAAAGGTCGGCTTTGTCTTTTGCGTCATGGGCCAGTGAGTCGTCCTCCCTGTGCAAAGATGGTAGTGATGGCTTACAGAAATTCCCTTGGACAGCCTTGGCGAGAGACCAGAATGCACGGGTTCCCGAAGGAAGGCGAACTAGTTTCTCGCCAATTCTGCCTATGTGCTCTGACTTTGCCTTGGCAATAACTCTTTTGAAGGACCTGGAGGCGAAGTTATACTTCTTTTTAAGTATGCTGGTGTTTACATCCCGAGTCGCCGAAGCCGCAGCCCAGGCTTGATAACACTCCTGCTTACTGCGTAATGCATTTTTACAGGAGCGACCAAACCAAGGCTGAGATCTGCCTCCGATGGGTACCACAGATGATGGAATAAATAGTTCCATTCCCTGTAGCACCACATCAGTGACAGAGTCAGCAACAGCGCTGGGATCATCCGGCGAGAAGCAAACCCGCCCCCATGGGTAGGATGCAAAGAAAGACCGCATTCCGTCCCAATCCGCCGACCTGTAATGCCAAACACGGCGGCAACCTGCAGAACGCAACCGCGAAGGGAGCGTGAGTGGCACCACACTCCGGATCAGACAGTGGTCCGAAGAGCCGAGAGGGGCATCGACGGAAACCTGATATCCGTCCGGATGAGAGGTCAGCAGAAGGTCCAACAGGGAAGGTGTATGATCCTCCAAATCTGGAATCCGCGTAGGCGAAGTAACCAGTTGTGTCAGACCATATGCCAAGGCAAAGTCATAAACAGCTCTCCCCGCATGATCGGTTAAACGTGAACCCAGCCATTCGGCATGGTGGGCGTTAAAATCGCCAAGGATCACGATCTCTGCGGATGGGACCTGTTGTAGCAAGGAATCTGTAGTCATTTGGACGTGGTCGATGAGTCGGTCTGTTTCGGTATTACCGCTATGGGACCTATAGAGGCACCCGTAGACGCGCGGATGGTCGTCGCTGTCTACGCGTAGCCAAAGGATGGACAGGTCCGAACCTTCAAGACTGCCGAGGCGTCGAGAACAGATGTCCTCTCTGATATACACGCAAACTCCAGCCCGAGGCACAAAGGAGTGCTCCAATTTGTACCCCGGGTAGGAGAGATACGAAATATCAGCCGGAGAGGAAACCTGCGTCTCGGTCAGGAAGATCAAGGCCGGCTTTGCCGTCTCGAGATGGTAGTGGACGGCGTTCAGGTTAGAGTGAAGTCCCCTGATGTTGCAGAAATTCACGGATAGCGTGGCAGGGGTCGCCTTGGTATTATTGCTCAGTTTGCCCCGAGCAGTTATGTTTTTGAGCGGAAGGTAACGCGTTACTATTCACAGGAAGCAATGAATGGGTTAAGTGTCATGCCCTTTCAGATTTATATTGGGCCGGAAATCGAGACATGTTTTAGTGCCTGGGTTGCAATCAATATGGCACTAACGTCATTTTTAAAGGACTTTGGGCCGCTGGAGATTAAAACAAAGGGCCGCTCTCTTAAGCTAATACAAAGCCATTGTTTATTTATACGCAAAACAACTTTTACTATACTCAATAAGCTAGATGTTAACACTATTGGCCTTCCAGGGACTTGACAAACACGTGCATTTCTTCTGTTTATTTTGGTTATTGCCCTATTCAAAACAATGTTAGTAGAGGCTGAATTATGATTGCGGTTTGTACATAATGTGTATGTTTAATTATTCACAGCGATATCAAAGAAAAACAAAGGTCGGGAATACAAAAAAAAAAGATTTTTCGTTTTAAGAGCTGACCATTTGTTTAAAACACGAAACCCAAATCATCTGCAAGAGTATAAAGTCTACACCAAGAGTATAAAGTCTACACTCACCAACCCGCTTGTTCAACGTGACAAGCGGAGATAAATCTTTCAAATAATGCATGGCCATGCCAGTAGTGGATTTAATAAAAGACTGGCATAGTCAGCAGTGACATTTAGACTTATCTATTGCTTATTTATCAAATAAATGTAATGAAGTAAAATACTTAATTAAAAGACAGCCATAAGTCTTGTAATCGTATATATTAATTACAGAATCTGTTAACATAATATTTATCACCCATAATTATATAATAATGAACATAGTTTAATATCGGTAACAATGACATAAATGATTTGCAATTTATAAACCACGTAAGTAATATTCGTTATTTTGGTTCACTAAAAATTTTGTCCTTCTGCTCATAATACCTTTTTAATCGTATTTCTGCATATCTGTGAAAAAATGAGTAATATATAAATAAATAAAATAAAAAAATATGAACCCGATAGTTATTACATAGTTGTTTTATGTTAACTAAATAATAACTATTGGGTTAATATAATAATGCTAATAATTTTAATATTTGGTTATTTTCTTAGAGATTAGCTCTTAATTTTTATAGCTTTCGTTAGACACAACGCATGGGCCATTAGCCAAATATTAAATATTAGACAAGCGTGTAGTGCAGTGTTCTTAACATGGCTTACGTTAGCACGGCTGAAAAGTTACGGTTTTGAAACCTTTTCTCTTTTCTTTAACTTTACCTCCACGCTACGATTTTCTTCTATATTGTAGAGGCAGTTTATATATGTATATTTCACAAGGACAAACATTCAGACCCGGAACAATTCCTGCAAATACTCGATCATTTTCTAAGCCACTGCGCCACGGAGCCGTCAAACTAAAAGTTACATGATAATTTTTTATTTGATCAGTCATAAATTATTATTAACAAGTGCGTGTTGCCAATGATGACCTATGGAACTGAGACGTGGTCCTTCACTGCTAGCCGGATGAGGAAGCTCAAGGTCGTTCAGCGAGCTATGGAGGGCTATGCTCGGAGTTTCTCTGCGTGATAAACTTAGAAATAAGGATATCCGCAGTAGAACCAGAGTGACCGACATAGCCCAACGGATTAGTAAGCTGAAGTGGCAATGGGCCGGCCATATAGCTCGAAGAACCGACAACCGATGGGGAAAAAAGGTTCTAGAGTGACAGCCTCGTACCGGCGGACGAAGTGTAGGGCGTTCCCCCACTAGATGCAGTGACGACCTGGTAAGATATGCAGGAAGTCGATGGATGCAGGTGGCTCAGGACCGTGCTTTGTGGCATTCCTTGGGGGAGGCCTATGTTCAGCAGTGGACTTGTGAAGGGCTGTAATGATGATGATGATGAAATTATTATTTATGAAGTAAAACTTTATCAGGCTCGACTTCTGGGTAATTCAGATTCCTTTTAGGAGCGAAGTAACGATCGGTAAAATCTATAATATAGTTACGCAGTTTCCGCATTTGTTATATAAATTAGATTACCTACAGTGATGGATTTATAATAAGGCACACTAGGCACTGACCTAGGGCATCACTGCAGGTCATCGGTTATTAAACATCTGATAAAAAATTTACACTTAAATTTATAGTCAAGATAGGAGCTACTATGTGTAAAATTTAATCTTTAAGCATTTCATAGACAAAAGAAACCCCCAATTTGACAGATGTCAGGGGTTGGTTGTTGACTGTCCTTGTTAATCAAACAATACCCTAGCTTAGGATGATTCAACTTTGTATGAAATCCCAGAAATTTGCACACAGTCATAATTTTGTCTGTTGGGTTGGGCGTATAAAAATAAAGTGAGAAAAAGATATCGCTGTTTCTTTTTTTCGCGTTGTTTTAGCTTGCCATTTTAAAAATTCGATACAAAAATACATTTTATATCGGAAGAAACTGAAAATGTTAATTCTGTGTTATATTTTTTTTTTGGTTTACTCCTTAGAATATAATTACTTACATACATATTACTCTGAGATTTGCACAATTAATTCACCTATTAATTGATTAAAATGAAATTATTGAATATTAGCAGAATTTTATCAAAAGAAACCATGATTTAAAAGAAGAAAATATTACATTTGTTTGTCAACGTCTTTCATATTGAGAATATTTTCTGAAATTTATTCAAATTTATTTAATAGGTTTACATGTTAATATTTATAATTGCGTTTTGCTTAAATTCAGTTATTATCTATTCAGAATACCTCATTTTGGTTTGTAGGCATTTCTTAGCTTTAATCTATGAGATATTGACTATAAATTAATATATTTAAAATGCACTATGTGTGATCAGAATCGAAAGTAAGTTACGTGCAAACAAAAATCACAAAATCATCTGATTACTTTAAGCAGGTTTCTTACAATAGAAGAAGAAAAACTTTTGACAATGTTGTGGTAAGTCTTTAAGCATTTTGAATTTATTGATCAATGTTTGTAGGGATTATTACGATATCGACTCGAATTTTATCTGTTTCAGATCATGTATTTGGGCTGAGTTAAGTTTTCACTATACGAATTTTGCCGATTTCAATTTACGTTAATGTTCTGTGAAAAATAACTCTCACAATAACGTATATTATAACAGGTGTTTGTGAAACGCTCCCGAAAACGAAGACAGACGATAGTACTAACTATACCTTTGATCATGGGTGAGAAATAAATTTGATCCTGAGGGGAAAAAATCATCTTTTCGCAACGTTTTATTAGCTTTATTCACGCCCCATCATGTTGGTACAACTAAATAAAACGATAATTTCATTAAAAAAATCATGAAAATACTTTAACATTAAAGCAGCAGTGAAATTTAAAATAAATAAGTCATAAAATCAGCTGACAATAAGGTCAATATTCTCGTGGACGCCGAATTCGTTATGTATCTAGCTCGGTGCGAAACAATACCTACTCACTCTAACCTTCCCACACGCGGTACCCCCGCCGAGCCGGCTCGTGTCGCTTCGCGCTGTGGAATTTACACATGTCAGCTTTGCCAACATGTGGGAAATTCCTGAAATTGCGGGGAATTTAAAGTTGGTTGGGGATTGGTATTATGCGGTGTAAATACGGGGTTTTAAAAATGAATAGCCAGGACCAAGTCAGAACCTATTTTCAGGAAATCTAAATACTTATCTTAACATTTTGTTAGGTTACTTATGAATATCGAATGACTCCCTTTTTTAAATATCTTCATTGCACCACATTTAATTTTCGGATTTATTTCGGCAACTTTAGTATATCATTTAAAGCTTTTCATTTCTTTATTTTTACTTTTAAAGAAAAAAATGTTAGTTAAAAAGTAAATCTTATAAAATTTGTTGAAAATTGATTCACTTCTTAAAATAAAATTGAGGGAATTTGTGGAGAATCTGTTGAAGTTTTGTCGTTAAATTGGGGAATTTGACATGAATTTTCGGAGAATTTGACAAATTGGTGTTGGCAACGCTGCCATGTTGCAACGAAATTTAGTTTGCCAGCGACATAAGAATTAGAGGCGGCAATCATTAATTTTTAATAATTTTGACGTACCTCTTTTTAAATTCAAAGTATTTGTCGGACTAAATAAGGAAAGAAATGAAAATAAAGTAAAAGTATTATTTTTTACATTAATTATTTCTGATAGAATAATTAACTGTCGATCATAATTGCAAATGATTTTAACTATTAAATTATTCAGTACCATTTCATTTCTATTTTCTTATGAAAATCAAAAAGGGGGTGCTAAGAATCTCCGGTGGAGGTTCGGTTGCCACCTTAGACGGCTCAACCTGGCAACGTACAACGCACGCACCCTGAGGACTGACGAGAAGATCGTGGAGCTGGAAGAAGAGATAGACAAGTTGCGAAAGTTGTGTCCGAAGAGTACAATTTGCCACTATGTCTGGCGTATGTGGACTATGAGAAAGCCTTTGATTCCGTCGAAATTTGGGCGGTGCTGCAGTCCCTTCAGCGGTGCCAAGTTGACTGTCGGTATATCGAAGTGCTGAAGTGTTTATACAGTAGAGCTACGATGGCTATCCGAGTACAGAACCAAGGTACGAAACCTATCCAATTGCAGAGAGGTGTAAGACAGGGTGATGTTATATCCCCGAAACTCTTCACCGCTGCATTGGAAGACGTTTTCAAGCTTCTGGACTGAAAAGGATACGGTATTAACATCAATGGCGAGTACATCACTCACCTTCGATTTGCCGACGATATAGTCCTTATGGCAGAATCGCTGGAGGACCTAAGCACTATGCTCAATGACCTCAATAGTATCTCCCAACGGATAGGTCTTAAGATGAACATGGACAAAACAAAGATTATGTTTAATGTCCATGTCACACCTATGCCGGTAGTTGTTGGGAGCACTAAGCTCGAAGTTGTTGACGAGTATGTTTACCTGGGACAAATAGTCCGACTAGGTAAGTCCAACTTCGACCGAGAGGTCAATCGACGGATTCAACTCGGCTGGGCAGCGTTCGGGAAGCTACGACACATCTTCTCGTCAGACATACCTCAAAACCTTAAAACGAAATTGTACAACCAGTGCGTGTTGCCAGTGATGACTTACGGAACTGAGACGTGGTCCTTCACTGCTGGCCGTATGAGGAAGCTCAAGGTCACTCAGCGAGCTATGGAGAGGGCTATGCTCGGAGTTTCTCTGCGTGATAAACTTATGAATGAGGATATCCGTAGTAGAACCAGAGTAACCGACGTAGCCCAACGGATTAGTAAGCTGAAGTGGCAGTGGGCCGGCCATATAGCTCGAAGAACCGACAACCGATGGGGAAGAAAGGTTCTCGAGTGGCAGCCTCGTACCGGTAGGCGAAGTGTAGGGCGTTCCCCCACGAGATGGAGTGACGACCTGGTAAGACATGCAGGAAGTCGATGGATGCAGGTGGCTCAGGACCGTGCTTTGTGGCATTCTTTGTGGGAGGCCTATGTTCAGTAATGGACTTGTGAAGGGCTGTAATGATGATGATGATGAAAATCAAAGATAACGATGAAATAGTGTTCATAATTATGTAAGTGAGTACTGAGTACCCAAGTAGGTACGTTTATTAGTTTCAATATAATTTTAGTAGTAAAGAACTGCTTGTTGTAATTGTATTAAAAATGACAACCATAACTTCTAAATTCCATATGAAGTCTAGTCGTAGGGATAACTAAAGTTATAAATAAAAGAAACGTTGGCAATGTCGTAAGGGTTTTACGGTCTGTGGTAGTGCTCAGTGCTTCAAGACGACTGCTTCGTATGCATTTGTTTTGGCGGTATTGATTATTAATTTTAGTTTTTGAGACAGTTCCGTGTTGACTATCACGTGCGCGTGAACGACAGTTCAATCGTTTTGTTTATTACGTTCTTGTTGCTACGTTTTGTTTTTCTTGTTTTGTTTTAATAATGCCTAATGCGTAGGTACGGTTATAGTGCTCGTGAATACGCCAACATGTTAATGTGCCTTGGAGAATCTCACACTTACTTTGGATTTAGATCGGTAACCTGTTTCATACTAATTTTTTAATAAACTAAAATAACTTAGTACCGAACTCATCTGAATAAGTACATAACTGAATACATCAGAATAATAAAAATAACTACACGATGGATAAAAAAGCACGACTCACCTTGTTAATATTTCATTTATGTATTTTTTTTTACTAGCCGGGAATCGAACCATGTATTTGGTTTATTTAACCTGTGAATGAAGTGGCTAGGTGGAGACAAACACAGTGGAAAAATAGTAGGTTAAGTAGATAAGTCAGGTATTTAGACAAGTGTTGTAAATTATTAGGTATTGTGGTACCATCGCTAGCTGCGGGCCGCGCGAATTCGGCGTCCGGGCGTACATTGACCTAGTTAGCTGATTGTAATTCCACTGCTAGTTTTATGTTTAAATATTCTCATGATTTTTTTTTTATGAAATTATCGTTTCATTTAGCTGTACGACGGAGCGTGAATAAAGCTATTTTATTTCACACCCATGATCAAAGGGATAGTTAGTACTATTGTCTGTCTTCGTTTTCGGGAGCGTTTCACAAACACCCTATATCAATAACATGCGTAGAAATATAATTTGTAAAAGCAATAAAAATTTCAATAATTATTTTATAGTGTATAAAACAATGTGTCTTCCAAAAAATAAAACTACATAACTACGAGTGCGACACTGAAAATTTTTAGAACTGGCCACTTGTAAACGATATAATAAAAATATAAGATCAAATTTTGAAAATGGAACTCTTTCCCAATATCATTGTGTATGTATTTTATTAATTTGTCATTTGTTTACGATTTGACGGCAAATTGAAAATTGTGTGTCACGTCAGCATGAATTTAACGCGAGAAAATTTTCATATAATATTTTTTATGACTTTCGATGTCATTTAAGTCAACAAGAAAGTTATGATAGACTTCGATTGGCTTTTCACAATGAAGCCCCATCTCGTGCCATTGTTTATAACTAGTTTAATGAGTTTAAACGTGGTGACAATAATCTCACTGGTGATCTGCATGAGGGACGGCATTCTACGGCGACGACTGAAGATAACATAAGTGTTGTGCGGCGTATGATAGAGACTGATAAAAGAGTGACTTATCAGCAGATTCGGACAAGCTTAGGCATTAACGGTCAGGAAGCTTTGTGCCAGGTGGAAACCTCATAATTTGACAGAGGCCCAAAAACTCCGTCGTGGTGTATTGGTGTCGTGAAATGGTTCACAGATTTAACAGAGGTGACTCAAATGCTGTGTTCGACATACTTCCGTGTGACGAAAGCTGGATTTATTGTTATGATCCTGAAACTAAGAGATAGTCTACTGTCTGGGTGTTTCCATCCGAGGAGTTGCCAACTCAAGTGTAGAGAGGTCGAAGCGTGAGGAAATCTGCCTGTCTCGGTCTGAGAAATAAAAAAAAAATATTTCGATGACGTGAAGTTCGTCAACATGCATTGGGGCAGTGCGGCGGACATTTCCTTTACCTAAAACCCTCTCAAAAATGAGAAGAGGCCTGTGCCCAGCAGTGGGACGTATATAGGCTGTAACTTTAACTTTTATATATAAAAAAAAGTAAAAATTAAGAGCTAAAAGTACTAGAACAAGAAAATGTATATAGATTATTGTTAATTAATTTTATTATGTAAAATGTTTTACATACTTCCCAAAATCAAAATCTATTTCCGAAAGTTCATATTGCACGAGTGACCAAACGCCCCACATAAAATGTGACGCCAAGGACATCTGCTGCACCTCTTTGAATACCTTTTCCACTTCTGTGTCACTTGGATCCTTACTTAAATAATCCGATAAATATGTACGTATCCAAAACATTTGATACTCTTTGCTTGGGTATCGACTGTAATCGATATCATCGATTGACAAACCTGCAATGAAAAAAAAAATACTTTCAAAACATAAGAAACACCAGCTTCATCAACAGACTCTTCTCACTCTCACAACAGTCTCTTAATAGTCAAACGATCCCAAACTCGATAGGTTTATTCATAAATATTTAATAAACTATATGACCTAGATTTATTTACTAGCAACTAGTGTTCTAGTAAATTAACTAAGGACAGAACTACTTTCAATTTTTTTTGAAAGCGTTTTAGAATGTTTTTTAATACCCACGCCGCACCGGAACGTAGGTATGCGTTTAAGATGAGAGGTTGTTTGTGTGTGCAAACGAATATTCCCATTTATCTTCAAAATGGTTTGACCGATTTAGATACAGTTTTCTGTAATCGGTTTGAAATGTATCGGCGTTGATTTTTAGACAGGTATTATGTAGTGTTGTGTGAACACCATCGTCAGGGAGCGCTGCAATAATTCGCTTGTTTAGCGCATTTTTCCCCGAGAAGGCTTAACCGATTAAGATGCGTTTTTTTTTGTGAAGTCATTCTATTTCTGCTTGATAGTGACAAACCACCAGGGGGCGCTGTTGCGCTTTTTTGTGAAGAGCTCAAGATTTTGGGCCCTTTTGATAGGACTAGGTGAGTAGCATATGTACATGGACCGCTGATGGTCTGATGATGAAGCAGAACAACATCGTGGAGAACTCTACGAAGACAAAAAGCTGGTAAACCGTGCTTTGGCTCTTCGATAGTGTTTGGTGAGTAGCTTCTGTATATGAACTGCTGAGGGTCTGATGATAGAACAGAAAAACATCGTAGGAAATGATGTGGACACGAATGCTATTTTTTCTGCATTTCAATGATATGTTGCAAACCGGTAACATTCATTGCTATGCGAACGACAGCACAGGTAATGCTTTATACACCGGCTGTGCCAATATTTCTCGGGAAAACGTCGCCGAGTACCGAAACAAACTTGTGTCTGAACTCGAGTCTTGCTGACTTGGACTAAATCTAATCCAGTTTAATCCCCAGAAGACACAAGTTTGCGCGTTTACTGCTAAAAACCCCCTTTGTAGTATTCCTTCAGTTTCAAGGCACTCCCCTTGTTGCCTCAGCCAGTATTGAAATCCTTGGCGTCGACATATCGAGTTACGTGCAGTTTAGTGGTCACTTGGAAGAGAAGGCCAAATTGGCCTCTAAAAAGCTTGTCCTGCTCAGCAGAGCGGGACAATATTTCATGCCGGCACACCACCTGCAACTTTACAGGGCGCAGGTTCGTCCTCGGATGGAATACTGTTCCCATCTCTGGGCTGGGGCTCCCCAGTGCCAGCTCCTACCACTTACCGCATCCAGCGCAGAGCGGCTCGAATTGTCGACGACAGAGTCCTTTCCGTTCGGCTTGATTCACTGGCGCTGCGAAGAGATGTTGCATACATTTGCATTTTCTTTCGCATTTACCCCAGGGAGTGCTCTGAAGAATTGTTCGGGTTAATCCCAGCTGCCAAATTTTACGAATGCACATCGCGGCAAAACTCCCGATACCATCCACACCATCTGGATGCTTGGCGGTCCACCACTATACGTTTCACTAGTTTTCTTCCGCGTACGACCTCTCTGTGGAATATTTTACCACCGGCGATTTTTCAGAACAGATACGACTTAGGAACCTTCAAGAAAAGAGCTTACTCCTTTTATTATCGTAGTAAATGGGTTAACGATTATAAAGTCTAACCGGAATAATAAAATCTTAATAAAATTGGAATGTATTGATAAACATGGTCTGGTTAATTATTAAAGGAAAAAAAAAATGCGTGTAGTGAAGCATTACTGTAGTTTGTAAGAAAGAAGAAGAAAAATACTTCTATATGCGGTATAATAGAGACTTTTAGTAAGTAAAGAGAGATATCATTGAAAACTTGTTTTTAATCATAATTTATAGAAGCTAATATCGTATAACAATAACATCATGGTAAAGTGGTGATCATAAAACGAAACGTAGTAGTAAATCTTTTGCAATAACCTGCCAAATTTGCAGAGGTTCAGAATAAGTAATATAGGCAAATGATGGAGAAAAGTTAATTAAAAAAAACTCTGAAAAATTCTGTCCTTTTTATCTTTTAAATTCAAAATGCGTGGTAATGCATTATTTTAACTGGTTTCATTGCGCACGCACACATTCGAAAGGGTCGATCGGTAGGCAAAAACGTTGTTGCCCATAAAGCACATTCAACTTGGGATAATTTCAAAAAAAAGTAGAAGCCTTTACTTGTATTTTCAAAAAATCTCTGGATGGCTTAGATTCACAAATGGACCCGGTACGTTGAAAAAACATACAAATAAGTGGGAAACAGAGAGACGTTATCTTTTAGAACATGTAAAGATAAGTAAGTCAAGGACCTTCACTTGATATCTTTAAATTTAGTTCAAGTTATCACAGTTTTGTGAGCGATGTATCGTTCAACTTTATTCACAACAAAATATAATACAGCTATCAAAAAAATACAAAACATACAGAAAATAATAAATAAAATAATACAACAGAATGATCCTAAATACAACAATCTGTTGTATGATGATGTCCTCCTAACAGTTTTCGATCATGGTGACAATGACATATTCTAAATACTGTAGGAGAGAAAAGTTAAGAAAGAGAGAGAGAGAGAGAGTTATTTTATATTAAAAGCGCACAGACTGCGTGAACAACACGTGTGCAAGGGCTTCTGTATGAAGCAAAACAGTTTCTTTTGAAGCGCGTGTTAACGCGACCGTATTGGTTTATTAGATTAAATCGTTTTGACCGAGACAACTATTACGCTCACTGAGCTCGTATTGATTCTCATATAAGCAAATAAAAGATCTGTTGCAGTTAACAAGTACCTTACGATAACAACACCTCGACCAATCAAACAATTGAGCAACTACATTGTTTTTGCGATAACTCATTTTAAAGTTTAAAACATAACATTTTCCTCTCATAATATACTTTCGACAATGTTTGTCAACGTCTTTTATTTGTACAAATGTATCGCTATCAGTATACTATGAAGTAAGAGAGCAACCATTATTAATTGTGAGATAAGCACACACAATCGGCAAAGATGTTTTTAAACAAGTTCTTACTTCCCTGAAACATTTTATTCTATATAATACACAATATTATGTAGTAAGAAGGTCAGCAAGCCAAAATAAAAAAAACCGGCCAAGTGCGAGTTGGACTCACGCGGGAAGGGTTCCGTACCATCGTAAAACACGTTTCTAGTAGGGCAGCCCCTAATTGTTAATTAATTTCTATTTTTATTATTTGTTGTTATAGCGGCAACAGAAATACACATTATGTGAAACTTTCAACTGTCTAGCTATTACGGGTCATGAGATACAGCCGTCTGACAGACAGACGGACGGACGGCCAGCGGAGGCTTAATAATAGGGTCCCGTTGATTACGATTCGGGTACGGAACCCTAAAAATATTGCCTAAATACGCTGACTTATAGAAATAATGAATTACCGAGGACTAAGATTTATCCATTATTATTCTATCCATTACAGCCTATAAAATTGTACTGCCGAACATAGGCCTACCTAATACAGTGCCTCTTGAGAGGAATTTTGTCATAGTTACCATGTCTGGCATGCGGGTTGCTAACTGTAGCCTTTTCATTATTTTGAGTTAGTATCAGGAAGACGCCGCTGTTCATTTTCTGTTTGAGTTCCCCCTGTTTCTCCTTACGACGCTTATGGGACAAACACAGGGTTTTTTTTTATAAAATAAGGGTGACAAACGGGCACACAACCCACCTGGCGGTAAGTGGATGTTGTGGCACATAGAAATCTACATTTATTCTCAATCAAGAATCAAAATGCAGATGCGCTGTCATCCCTGAGAACTAAGATGGAATGACTCGTTTCCAGTAAAAAGGATCTCCGGTTCTCTCCACACACCATACGAAACAGTATCGAGCTGCTATTTTATACGCCGGTATTCTATGATAGCGTGGTCGTACCCCGGTCGAGCCGACTCATCGTGCTACAACTATACCAGTAACATAGCTGCAGCGTGGCTCTACCAAGTTAGGCACTGTAGATTTTCTTGCACAGCAACTACACGGCAAACTGAGATTAGAGTATTTGCATTTTCTCGCGCACGCAATAATGTCAATAACGACTATTACTGGTTGCTTCATATAACTTTTCAGTTAAAATTAGTGTGTAGTAAGTGTTCAGAATAGAACATTTATTGGAACATGTATTGCATTTTGCTCTGACAACTGACAAAATAGCCGTAGATCTTTCCGAAACGTCGAAGTCAAATCCTACAGATTGGTGATGTGAAACAACATTGTTGGTTCAAAATTATCTAGTCTACACATGTTGTAACGCCCATGGAGTTATGTAAGATAATGAATGTTGGAAACAAAACTAAAAACTGTTTCCAAGTAGGTACATTATAATGAAATACTAATGTGGATATGTACGACAAAACTCGAGATCCACAACATCCGGATGAATGGCGGTCCACCACTGTGCAATTTACAAGAAGTTTTCTTCCTCGCATAAATTCCTTGTGGGATCGACTACCACCAGTGATTTATTCGGAGTACTACTTAGGGACCTTCAAGAAAAGCGCCTTCTCTTTTTTAATAGGCCGGCAACACATCTGCGATTTTCCTGGTGTTGCAGTTGTTCATGGGCGGCGGTAGTCACTTACTATCAGGTGAGCCGCATGCTCGTTTGCTTCTTTCATTATTTTTCTCATATAAAAAAGTATAGTAAACAAAATGTTCCATACTCACCCACGTACTCGTTGAAATGGTTTGCTATGTCAAAAGCTTGGTAGTTATAAGCGGCATATTCATAGTCAATGAACGATACCGTCCCTTTAGATTCATTGTAGATCACGTTTCCTAGAAGCAAATCATTGTGAGCAAACACTATTGGGCTCTCAATATTGATTAAGCGCAACTTTAGTCGTTCAAACTCTATCCTTAGTCTTGTTACCGATCCGAAACTATTGGCAAATCTACAACAGCGGACAAAATGGATGTATTAAAATTTGGAATGTCAATATTTCGGATAGTAAATGAAATTTATATTTTGATATGCCATTGTTAAACAAAAATAAAACTAATAGAGTATTACCATGTGGCTGTGATAGCGGTCAAGTAAAGCTATCGACATATTCATATCATAGGGGTCGAAAAATCGAGGAAAAACGATAAAGTCTTGAAGTATAAGACAGATGGAAGTAAAAAAATATTAAATTTAAAATTACCGGACCAATCCCGTGTGGTATCTAATATTGCGGTTGCCTATCTGCCTTTCAAGTGTAGCGATTATAATATAAATCTGATTAACGTTGGATTAATGGTAAAACTGAATGTAATTTAAAAGAAACTTTAAAGTAAAATATCACAAGCTTCAGTATCGGATTGCCCTCCAATGTCGAATTAGAGAATATAAGAATTTACAAATCGTAAACTTACTGATTAAAACTTAGCATGTTTTCGAAATATTTTTCTATTTCTCGACTCTAGGGTTTCCCCACAGTCTTTTTCTTACCACTGAGCACGTGGCGAATCAACACAAAAATTCAGACAATCTCAAGTATGAACTCAAACTTCACAATGTGCCATCTACAAAATATCATCCATATAATTATCACTTACACGTTTCTAGTATTTCACGTTTTTAGTATTTATCTATTGATAATTTAATTTTTTCAATTTTCATTGCTTTTACACCTAACTTTATCATCCTGATTACTGAGTACTGCTTGAAATTTTACTACGTAGTAAGGCTTCTTTACTTCCTAGGAACCCTTCGGGGTTGTTGTGTTCCATTTAGAAAAGTTAGAGCGCTAGTACCATTACAGACTGAAAGGCATTTCATCTCTTATCTCCTAAGAAATAACACATCTATGAATTCATTAGCTACAGCAGTCACTCACAGTCAAGATTAGCTCATAGTTTGTTTATAACATTAATGTTATATAAAAAGTATGGAGTCCTCTGCATTGGGTAAATTTTCCTCAATCATTACCATACTCGGCGTTGGCTATACACCAGAACCTCACAACCAAAACTTAAAGTAACATAATAAACACTCCACTTCTACAGACAATAAACTTGTTGTGGCTATCATACTTACGAAATTTTAAAATAAACTGAGCAAAAAGTAATAGTGAAATTAAAAGTAAATATTATATCATGCATAATATGTAATTGGGTTTTGTTTGATGCCAAAACAAAAAAAAATATCTAACCTGATTTGTTTCACTTTCTCTGTAAAAGACTCAGGTATCAAACTTAAAAAAGTTTCAATTTTATCCCAAAGCATTGGTTCTTTTTTGATCTGAAAAAAAATGTACACATACTTATTGCATTATACTATCACGACTTTTGGAACAACTTAAATTAAGTATTTGATTTAAGAACGAAGAAGGTTTGTGCCTGGGCAAGATGTAAGGATGCAAGTTTGCAGCGGCTCGTGAGGTTGCGGTGGTGTTTAGTGTTGCGCAACGGTGACGAATGTGAAAAGAATAATATACGAAATTGCCGTCATAATGATAGCCTTAGAACAAGTATATTCAGTAAGTAGAAAAGAAATACACTCATCAGCATAACAATGAAACTCATCTTGAGCTTGAAATCATTTCACCGAAAAGATATTCATAAAATATTGAAAAATAGTGTCTATTAATGTGATAGAACTGATGGGAATCCCTCTCTAGATGAAACCTTGAAAATAAATCTCTCAAGCTGGCCGACACTTCCAACAGTAGGCACTGGTGAGATATGTTACATGTGTAAAAGGTCGTGATGTGAGCAAAATTGAACAATCCAGGTGCAGCTCACACATGTAGAACAAGCAAGCTTATGGGCGCGAGCCTCCAAAAAGGAGACAGTATTAGTAAACCAATCGTCTCTGAGGTCCCCGTGGAAGTAGTTATGCTCAATGTGTCCATGTGACGCACCCGCACTAAAACAAATAAACCTAGCAAGCTAACAGCATAGCAAAGTGGCGAAGCAATCGGCTTTGTAGCGGTTTCTAACGGAAAAAAAATTCAAAATAGGAGGTTCAGATGAATGGGTGATCAGTAATTTATTGCTGAAAACAAAATTTGAAAATTCAAAACCGTTCTCGAGATAATCGTGGGACAGACGGACGGACGGACGGACAGACGGACAGACATCGTGAAATCAATAAGTGAATTCGCAAGCTTCGCCACTTAATAATGTCCTCCGGACCGGATTCCGGACCGATTTCGGCCACGCGGCCAGTCTAAACGGGACTTTAGCATCTGCGCAGGACAGAAGTGTACAAATAAAGAGAAAAGAAGCGTTATAGTTGTGCACAGATGTAATTAGTCTCATAATCAGATGGAACGGCAATCTGACACGATCGAAGAGAGAACTCAGGTGCAGGAACAACGGCTTTGTGCTTTCCGAGGCACAGTAGTGAAACAAAGACAACTTCCGTCTCCAGGCCGTTATTGATAATTCCTTGACAGTAAAACCCAATAACTGATTTTGGCCCGACCCGGGATTCAAAACCGGGACCACATGATCAGCAGTTGCGCTTACGAATACTAGACCAACGAGGTCGTCATTCATAGTCTAAACGTAATATTATGGCTAGCACAACAAAAATTGAGACCGGCCTACAAATATGTCTGCTTGCTGGATGAAAAGGTGTAACTACGTAAAAGCGAAAAAGACAAGCCTAACGTCGTCCAAAGCGAAAAGCTGACATCAAGAAACACAAATGAAAACAAACGGCCAAAGTTTTAATCGGCAAAATTAATTAGGCAGTTACCCCGATCGCCAATAAATGTTAATTGCGCCATTATTAACGGTTTCTCAGGAAAAAACCCTTTGTAAAGTTTATCTTAATATTGTCAGTATAAATATTAAGATCAATGATTAAAATTTTTGTTATTAATTAACTTTTCTAAACTGATATAATATGATCTTTTTATTAAACATAAACAAAATGGTTTCCTCATTTGTAAGATATCAATGGCTATAAAACGTATATTGCGTAAAAATAAAAAATACAGTGGTATAATTCCATATGCCAGACTCATTCTTGCCAGTAAGTCACTCTTCTACATAAATAAAATGATACAGGTTTGCAGTTGTACGCGCATCACGGAAAAACTACTGCATACATTTCAATTAGGTTTTCTAAGTTTTATTTCTTAGATACTTGGCCCTTATCTAAAAAAAAATATAGCAGTTATTAAAGTTTTAAGAAACAATTAGTTTTATAAGCACTACGTGTTCAGTGATGTGTGTTTTCTTGCCCCGGTGAAGTGACGCAAATATATCAAGTAACGCGGACGAAGTCACAATATCAGCTAGTCTTGAATAAATTGTGATACTATTATCGGTCAAATCACTACGCCTTACAAATACTCCGCTTACATATGTGCTATTTATAGACCACCAAGTGGAAATAAACACCTATTTGCAAAGGAAATAAGTAATCTACTATCTCATTCTACGTTTCAACTATGTGACACTTATCTGTTGGGTAACAACAAAAATCTTAAAAACGTGCGACAACATTCGGCAACCTGCATTGATTGTACACTCTTGTTATCAAGTTTTGTGATATACGTAACGACGTTGGCGTCGTTGACCGCTTTGTGGAAGTTGGACTTACCTAGATGGACAATTTGTTGTGTTGAGTTTACCTAAGACAACTTCGAGCGTTGTGCTCCCAAAAACTACCGCCATAGATGTGACTTGGACGTTACACGTGACTTTTGTCTTATCCATGTTCATCTTATGATCTATCCGTTGGGAGACAGTATTGAGATCATTCTAGTATGGTGCTGGGTTCCTTCAGCGATTCTGCCATAACGGTTAAATTGTCGGTAAATCAAAGGTGAGGGATGTACTCGCCATTGATGTTGATACTGTATCCTTTCCAGTAAAGTAGCTTAAAAACGTCTTTAAATGCAGCGGTGTCTTGTTTAGAGGATATAATGTCACATGTCTTAAAGTTTTACACCTTTCTGCAGTTAAATAGGTTTCGCACTCTGGTTTTGTAATCGGAAAAATTGTAACAGGACTGTAGAACCGCATAAATTTCGATGGAATCAAAGACTTTCATATAGTCAACATACGCAAGACAAAGTGGCTAATTGTACTCTTCGTTCTTCTGCATAATTTGCCGAAGGATATGTATGTGGTCTATGGTGCTAAAATTTAGTTAGTACCAGCTTGTTCGGGAAGCTGAAAGTCGTATAGTCTGCGTGCGAGACGATTCGTAATTACTCTCGAAAACAGCACGTAGGTAGTCACGGTTAAGAAGGGAAATCGGTCTATAGTTCCTCGATAGAGCGATGTCGCCTTTCTTAAAGAACAAGATCAACACACTTCTGTTCCACGCCTCCGGAGTAGTACCACCATGGAGGACAGAATTGAAGGACTTTAAGTACTGGTTTTCTCCCCTTTAGAAGCTCCGCTATAAGTCCATCCTTGCCTATGTTGCCGGGTACGAATTTCGCTCAGACTGATGTCTGGGAGATCATCGAAATAGTGTCAGAAGAGACTTGCTCTTAGGTCGTTACTCACACATGCGTGCGGCTCTAAAGGCAATGTGTACAACTATACGTAGAACGTCTCAATCTCGCTCAAAATTTCAGGTGTCCTGGAATAGACGCGAACACAGTCTGTCTTCAACAATTGGCTCTTTCCGGCAGACAGATCTCTGTGGTGAAGACTTTGGAGTCTTAGTTCGGGTCAATCGCTTCTTCAATAGGAATTGCATTAAAATTGCGTAAGTCTTGCCGCATGCTTGATCTATTCGGCTGCTGGTATGTATGAAAACACTGTTAAAGACTGTAACTTCATTTTTCGTCTAAAAGCCATGAGGTTAAGAGTGTTCTCAGAGAGTTTTAGGTTCTTCTGCGACGGATCTTGCAGAACTTAACTCCGATGATAGCATGGACAGTTCTCACGAGCTTGTTTTTTATATCGTCTACAGTATTCGATCTGTAGGTTTTAGGGGTATTTTTTATTTAAATCAACACACGTGGCTAACAGATTAGCCGTAGCCAGGAATAGCGAGGCCGCGGGTTTTCTTGTCATTGGGGTATGTTCATCATGGGGTTATGTTTTCCAAAACATGACATGCTTGATAGGCGGGTTGATAACAACATTTTTTTTTCCTAAATGTTATTAGGAAGACGCTACTGCACATTTCCTGGTTTGTATCTATGTGCGCTTTTTACAGCACCAACGGGACGATAAAGTGTATTCTAAACAGGGTTGTTGTGGATATCTGCAACCGCATCCCCTATTGCGGAACTTCTGCTTTGATTTAAAAATCCACATCCACAATAATCAATGCAGAAATTTTGCGAATACGGATGTGGTACAAGTTGCGACAGAAGTTGGACGGAGCCAGCGAATAGAATGTGTAGTGCGCGTGTATAGTATTTTCCCTTCAATGCACCAATTTTTAAATTATTATGATAATAAATTGAATTCTAATAAAAAAATAATACCATCTCTTTAATTTATTCAAATGGTTAAAATATATTTCATAAAAAGTTGAGTTCCGCGTCTGCGGATTTAAGCCTCAAGTAATTAGTTTTCGCATTGGCATCTGCGGATGCACAAAATTCTGCACCTGCAACATCGCCAGTTCTAATGGCGCGTCTCCACCAAAGTTTTGATTCAACACAAGATTTGCCAACACGTTTTGTCAACAAATGTTTCTGACAACAAGCATCTCCACCGAGGGAAGAAATGTTGGCAACAAGCGTATTCCTTTGATGTTGCCGCCGAAAATCGAAACAAGTTTTGTTGGCAAATGTTGTGTTGACAACAAAACTTTGGTGGAGACGCGGCTTTATAGTTATTTTATTTAAACAGGAATATATAATAATATAATATATATATATTTTTATGAATATATATTTTCATGTTTTAAGTTACATTTAATAATAACAAAGAACAGTAATTAACTCGATGTTAAGTAATGACCCTGAGAATGAGGTGATTGGCAGCATGCTGTTTCCAAATATTTTTTTTATTAAATTTATGACACATGGGAAGAAATTATTATTAAAAAGTAAAAGATATTAAAGCATAAAGCGCGGTAAAAGCATAAAGGTCTTTCAATAAGTGTTAATTACAATCTTTATTGAATAAAAATTATTCCATTCTACTCTATGTGTAAAAACAAAAATAAATTATCAATATATATAAATATAGAGTTGAATATAAAGGAGTACATTAATTATATTTTAAATAATACTATTATTTTACTTACCTCTTTACCGAGTTGCACTTTGTGCATTTTTGCCATTTGTTGAGCCACCTTAGTTGCTATTTTTGTATCTACCACTGAGTTAACATTGAGCGTTACCCCAGGAAAATATTCATAAACCAAACCATTCTTAAATACTCCATAAATTTTTGGTGCTAAACCTAGCACATTGAGGGTAGTGATATTTCTAAAAAACAAGTGATAAAAATTCTTATCAGCGTGAAATAAATAAGAAAATATTAACAAATATCAATATGTGCTATGGAAATAATGTCCGCTCAAATCCAACACAATTTATGTGAATTCAATAATGAAAACTTATAATGTAGCAAAATGAAGCTGGTCTTAGTTTCAAGAATATTTTAAATCCATTTTATAACACACTAGCTGATTCATGCAACTTCGTCTGCATCACATATGAAAGAGAGAGCATATTAGCACCGTTTGACAAACTATTGGACCAGTCAAAACTATGGCAACAATCATTGATGCAAAAACATTTAACTTGGAGTCTTGTTCCGTTATATAAACTTGGTGGTTTAAGGTTTCTTAGCACAATAATTTGAGTACCAGTTTCTAATTTGATGGAATATGGGGGAAGGCCACTCGGATTTAGAGAATTGAGAAATTGATGTGAGTAAAGTACCGCATCTTCTTGATCCATTACATTAGCAATGGAAATGTAGTTTACACTATTGCCGGGAAGTATACTCGATATTATGTCATTAACTAAGTTAAGAAATAATTGAAAAACATCTAGAACTTAAAAATTTTAACATATTTATTTAAAATGTATTATTATACAATGAGATATCGCAAAAACATAAAAAAAAAGATGTCGCTAAACACAACCGTTCCATAGGGAGCCGTGCGCTGCCTCACAGAGCTACCGGCCGAACTTGCTACCGCGCCCTCCCCGCTTCGCACAACATTTCGCATAATAAAAATGCGGGCGCAGTACTTGATCATTATTTTGCTGTTATTTTAGAACTATGATGTCTCCTAAGATATTCATTGAAATCAAATGATGTAAGGGCAGTTTTATTCAAAATTAAATACTTATGATGTATAACGTATTTATTTAGATAAGGATTAATACCATGTTTATAAAAACACCTTCGCAAATAATGCATTATTTTAAAACATATTTGATTACCATGAAAAAGTTATTGTCAACCTAGAGTCAACCTTAAAAGATGTACAAATTATGCTATCAGATAATTTTTTTTTAGAACTTGTATGTTGCTTAACTTTAACCGTTTACGCAATACACGCAACGAAAGCTCTCAAAAGGAATAAATTTTCCCCGTTTTTGCAACATTTTTCATTGATGCTCCGCTCCTATTGGTCGTAGTGTGATGTTTTATAGCCTATAGCCTCCCTCAATAAATGGGCTGGCCAACACCA
The DNA here is from genome assembly GCA_033319125.1 of Parnassius glacialis. NCBI lineage: Eukaryota > Metazoa > Arthropoda > Insecta > Lepidoptera > Papilionidae > Parnassius > Parnassius glacialis. The sequence continues at coordinate 22,628,136 of JAVANC010000006.1, read as the reverse complement.
AAAATTCTCAATTCAAAGCAGTAATTCCTGAGATTAGCATGTTCAACCAAACAAACAAACTCTTCAGCTTTATAATATTAATTAGCATAGATACAAAATGTCAACCAATAACCCAAACATATTAAATCTATCTATCAAACCTGACAGCTCCATGGCACAGTAGCTTAGCAATGAGTCACAGTGTTAAGGGCTGCGGGTTTGAATCCTGAATAGAACAAGTATTTGTATGGTCTACAAATAATTGTTCCAGGCCTGGATGTGTGTATTTGTGAAATATATGTATAAAAACTGCCACCACAATACAGAATAAATCCTAGTGAGGATTTTACATAAAAAAAAATATATTTCTTAATAAAGTATGTATGTAAATAATAATGTTTTTTATTTTACTGCTATGAAATAATGAAAATAATTCTGTAATTTAAATATAATTCATGAATTCGATATGACCTGTGGTAGTGTAGTGTAGTGTAGTGTTGGTACTGTTAAAATAAAGAAAATTTCAACAAGAGATAATTTATTATGGTATCTTTCTTGTTTTTCATAAAATGGAATTATATTTAGATTATAAATGCAAACATAAAAAATATAGATATTTTAGAAATCGATTTTTGTGAATCAATACATCAGCTTACGATTTGAATCGATTTAAAAATCAACCTTTTTCGGAAAGAATCGACATCCCTACTGACGACAATGTCATTACAAAATGGCGTCAGTTTTATTGTAGGAGACATAAACGATGCAAGAATAATTGATTTTCAATAAATTTGTTCTCAAAAATTAGGCGCTTCTGCATGTTGTAACTTTATGTGTGTGCTTATAATAGTGTAACTTTTCTGTAAAAATACGTATCAACCCCCAACTTGACGGAAGCCAATGGAAAGTTATACCGAATGTGCAATGAATGAACACAATTATTAAACTTTTCACACAGAATAGAATAGAATAGAATATTTTTTTATTCAATATTGATTATTACATAATACTTATTGAAAGTCATTTTTTATTTACCACTGGTTCGGAAAATACCTCAGTCCTAGGAAGAACCAGCAAGAAACCCAGCGGGACTTTTTTTTTAAATATAATTTCACTTAACAATAATTTTGTTTATACAATTTTTAAATGATATTTGCATAGAACCAGCATGGTGGCGATCACCCTATTCCCAGGGGTTATTTTCATTCATGTATTCCTTGATATTATAATAACCCTTCTTGTACAGTTTTTCTTTAATAAAACTTTTAAACTTGTTTATTACAAACTTTGAATATGTTCTGGGATTTTGTTGTAGAAGCGTATACATTGCCCCATAAATGAATTACTGATTCTGTGGAGTTTAGTAACTGGCATTACAAGCTTATGTTTGTTCCTAGTATTTAAAGTATGCACATCCTTATTCTTATTAAAGCTATTTATGTTTTTATGCACATACATTACATACACATCTGTGTACCTTAGAAAAAAATTCGAAATTCTTGATAAGTTGAAATCTCATTATGTTGATATTTTAGCATCTCCCTTCAAATTCAAGTTATCGAGATTCCATTGTAATTTATCACACAAACAAAAAACATGCTTACCTTACTTCTGCAGTTCTATCAATAAGCAGATCGGTTTTATTCCCATAAATACGAACTAGCATAACATCATCTCCTTCACCAATTTCATTGTTTAAATAACATGCAATCAATTTATTTGTAATGCCATCTGTGAATAGCTGCAATAACGATTTAGGTTTAACAAAGCTAATAACTACAACAAGCACCAAGCTTACGCTGTTACTATTACCTTGAAATTAATTCTTTCTGGTGGCCAAGCTGGTCTAATAGTTTGAAGAACTTTATAAATTCCCGTGTAAATATCACCCTCTTCAATTTCTACTGGAATAAATATATCTCCTGCTGCCAAACAAGCTAGTGACATTTTTAATTTAATTAAATAAAAGATTTTATTGTTTATTTATAGCTTTCGTCTATAAAGTTCGACCAATCTGTAACTACTCACTAAGAAAATTATTGCGACTGATAACATCACAGAACGTTAATACGCGACTATTAAAAACAAAACATTAATTCATAGATACAATCACGAACTCACGATCTAACAACGATAATGAATTTATCCAAATCCAAATCTTATAAACATATTTTGACATTTTGACAGTTGTCACTTGTCAGATTTTTTTTTTTGGAGTTTATGGCCTAGTCTTATCTTTGCTCTGATCTTTAGGCCAATTCTTAAGTATTTTTATTCGGTTTATTATAATTTCTCCAAATGTATAATTATCCTTCATACTTCACTACTTCACAATATGTTGATGCGTCACATTGTGCAGCCCTTGGGAGATTTTGACGGCAACTTGAGCCAGCAGACAGCTGACAGTTGATGATGGTATCTAAGGGTGCCTATGCAAACAAACGGCTTATCTCGACAACTCATCACCATCAGATCACTTGTTTCACCGTTTCCACTAATAATTGACATGCGTAGACAGTTAATACATAAAATCGCACCACTTTTTCATATCAAAATCCACTTCAAACTATTATTTAAACTATAAAACAGGAGCAGCAAACCGCCGCCGATCAAGTTCCCACCAAAACTTCTGTCAGATTTATTGGCATTAGAGATGAAGCGTATATCCTAGAATAGATCCAGGCACTAGGTATTAAACGAGACTAGGTTGCGCACCTGTTACAACTTTTGTTGACTTTTGAAAGACTTGATCCACCCAGTCTCACTGTGCCTACGCGTCGCACGGCACCAATGCGGTGAGGCGGCCCGCTCGAATTGAACAAGTGCCGCCAAATGCCGGCATTTTGTTTGCTGCTTTGCTGCTCACTCGTGTTTTCTTAAATCATTAACGTGTCATACATTTGAATTTAAAAGTAACGAGACGCACACTCATGTTGTGTAAGAATATATTCTGTCCTTTTTTAACTACACTGCTCCGCAATCTTTCTATCTTTGTCTGTCAATACTCGAGATTAGTCCCAAGGACTTCAAATACTAAGCAGATTTTATACACTAGGTACTTGTAAATACTCGATGCGAATGGAGACCATATGATGTAACCGAGTATATGACTCGTGCGAATGAGATCTCGGCACCGTATTGATACCTACTCGACTTATTTATCAATAGGTTTTTTTAACGAACTATTGTTATATGGTTAAAGGACTGTTGATTTATTTTTCATTTAGACATTAAACGTATAACATTTGTAAAATACAATTTAGTTTTAAATATTCTGAAGACTATTGTTTATGCGCGTATTTATTAATTTAAAATTAAACATTTTGAATAACATACTTCAATGTAAATTATTAAGAATAACTTAAAAACTATTAGTCAGGCCTTGATCAAATTTATATGGTACCACAAATAAAGCACCAGCTTTCAAATAAAAAAAAATCCGGCAAAGTGCGAGTCGGACTCGCTCACCGAGGGTTCCGAACAAATCTGTAGGTATGTAAGTTTTAAATTATTAAAAATATTTTTATTATATGATATTATATGATGTAACTAAAAATTTATGCTTTTCGCAATTTTTCCTTTATCTTTGCTATAAATCGTTGCTTCGTATCAAATTTCAAGATTCTGAGTTCACGGGAAGTACCCTGTGGGTTTTGATTCCCTTGCGAATGTCGAAAATTTGCGGCATAAACGGCTATATCTTTTGACTGCTTTGGCTTAGAAGTTTGATTTTTTCACGTTTTTTATTTTATAAATTAAGAAAAGTTTTATTCTTACAGTTGTTGTCTTTAAATAGCTTTAAGATAACTTTAAAGTACACTCTGAACCAAGAAGTTTTAACTAAAACTACTAAACAACATTCATATATATACTATTCCTATACATACCTTTGGACGTTTCTTTTTCGGAGAAGTAAGATCTGTTGATTTATCTCTCGACGTACTTGGTTGTGGCTCCATCATCAACCACTCTCAATAAGAAAACAATTATCAACAAAACAAAATAACAATAATTAAATAAACAACAAAAAATAACAAACATTTTAACAAATAACTTGTATCACCATGAGCGCGTTCCGAATGTTGACGAACCCGTCTTGACCTTGACATGTTTTTGCCGGGAAAACGAGACATTACGACAAATACACAAGATGGAAAGAGATAATAGATTGTCAACTCCACAGTCTTTTTTAAGATAAATGACCTTTCGTATCGCTGTTAGTTGGCCGTACAATAGTACGACTCATCTCTAATTGGCATAGATTACTGTACTTATTGGAGTAGGCCTGCTAACCGAAAAATCGATATCGTTGTTTTTTTAAGAAACGACTTAAAAAAACAACGATATCGATTCTTAAGAGTTGCTAATTTAGTTACAGTTTTGTTTCGATTAATACCAGAATAAATTAGAATAGGATAACATAAAACACAAGTTTATCACTTTCTTGGTATTTAGTGTTACTGCTTTTTTATACAGACTAAGGTATATAAATTTAAGATTTAAACTAGATTATTAAAAATAAATTTATTCAATCACTTTCACTACAACTAGTTGAGCTGTCGTTGTTTAGATTAATTATTGTTTGATTTTCAATAATGTAGTCAAAATTCAAAGTCAAGTTCAAAGTTATAATTTCCATTGTTTTCTGCAACACTTTTGCTCAATCATACTTTATGATATGGGCACACGCTTTCTTCAGTAAACGTTCCATCTTCTTCACGAATCGTTTCATTTGCATTTGGATTCCAAATGCAAACGAAACGATTTCTAAATTTTAAAACATTTCATATAAGAACTAAGTAGTCTTTGATCTGGGCCCCGAATCAATTCAATAGCATTATATTGGTAGTGGTATGGTGGTAGTCTTTAATTTTAATTTTTAATTCATTTAAATTAAATTATTTAATATTAGCAGAATTCTATCAAGAGAAGCCATGATTTAAAAGAAGAAAAAAATTACATTTATTTGTCAACGTCTTTCATATTGAAAATATTTTCTGAAATTGATTAAAATTTATTTAATAGGTTTAGATTTTAATATTTGTTATTGCGTTTTGCTGCAATTCAGTTATTATCGGTTCAGAATACTTCATTTTCGTTTGTAGTCGTTTCTTCGCGATTGTGTCTGTAAATATTTTTTGTGAGATGTTGACTCTAAGATATATTGATTATAAATTTATTATTAAAAAAATTTATTCACGATGTGTGATCAGAATCGAAAGTAAATTAAGTGTTGTGCAAACAAAAAGCACAAAATCATCTAATTACTTTCTGCAGGTTTCTTACAATAGTAGAAGAAAAACTTTTAACAATATTGTGGTAAGTCTTTAAGCATTTTAAATGTATTGATCGTTATTTGTAGGGATTATTACTATATTAACTCGAATTTTATCTGTTTCAGAGCATGTATTTGGGCTGAGTTAAGTTTTCACCATGAGAATTTTGCTGATTTAAATTTACGTTAATGTTCTATGAAGAATAACTCTCTGACAATAACATGTGTTATACATCAGTAACCAGTGTGGAAATATTATGTAAAAGAAACAATAAAAATCATTAATAATAATTTGTCGTTTATAAAATAATCTGTACTTCCAGAAAATAAAATTACATAACTATACTTATTTATAGTTTTATTTTATCCCACATACTAATCTAAAGTACATTCGGGTAATTTTGGTGCAACCTCTCAAAAATATGGGAATTTACCCCATAGGTTTGTGAGGCTTGAGCCAAAATTACTCGACTAAGCCTTAAAAAGTTTAAAGTTACAGAATACAAATGTTTGAAATTCCCGCTAAAAAAGGTTTATATGGGCATCCACCGTAGCGCTTTTCGTGTACACTCGTAAACACGTGTTTCCATTTTTTAGTATGAAGTTGGCGTTCTTCTCTTGGTAGAGAGTAATTGTGTTCTGTGATCATAACTATGGAGTGTAGACTACAAGGAGAACCATCTTATAAGGGGCGAAAGTTGAAAAAGTGTCCTACTATTTACTGAAAATAGAGGTTCCAAAACCTACCACAATAGCGCTGGCGTGTGAAAAACTACGATATGAATATAGCTGTTGTAGACGGAGTGAAGTCAGCTGAATTCAAATATTTAAAAAAAATACATGACTAAAGTAGTTAGTAAAATGCCAGTATACAAAACCTCAACTATTTACGTAGTACAAAACTAAGCGGATTGGTCGGTCCTTGTTTATTTCTCCATCTTATTCTAATTAATTTTGGCGCTTTTTTTAAATTTATCCTATGTTACTGCAGCGCCACCCTTATTGGACGCGTTTTTAGGGATACTTTTCTTATATAGACAATACAGAGATGGTCCTCCTTCTACTCTACACTCCATAATCATAACTTAATTTCCTTTTTAAATGTCGTTTAATGAGGGCTAATAATTTTCTGCTCACCAGATGTCGCTAGTTGACAGTGAGGTAAAGTTTTTTGTTACACAATGTAATGAAATTGAAAAGTTGGTTTTAATAAAAGTTTACCAGTTTCAAGAGTATTATATTAATACACAAAACAATGCCTCAGTGGTTTGCTGTTTAATTTATTGCACATTTTTAACTTTTTTAAATTTTTCTACTTTTATGAATATCTGTAGTTTGGTTTATTTATTTTTAATTTTATTAATATAAAATATAACTAATAGTACAGAAAGAAACATTTTTCGAACAAATTAACTTCAACAGTATGAAATCTGTCAAATATTATAACTTCCTCACTGGCGCTCAATGACGCCGCCCTGGTGGCAGAAAAAATCGGATGCACTCATTGAACTGTAGCTTTTTTTAATAAAAATCACAATATTAATATTCATGTGACAAACGTGAATTTTGAAAGCCTATGTAACGGGCATTGCTTTTGAGGTGAAAGTTTATGATCCGAAGTTTTGTAATTACCACCCTATAAATTTATTATTGTTTTATGGCAACTGTGGGAGGCTGTTCAATGTGGGAACCAGATTAGGGATGAGCGAGTGAAAAAAAATACCGATTTTCTTAAATAGTATCGATTTATATCGAGTGAATATTGATATATTGTCACGTTTTGCATGATGTATGTAAAATAATTTTTCTACATGATGCATTTCGGAGAGTGTGTGCAAGAATTACATAATTTAATTTCTCCCTCTCCCTTCCACCATCGGACAACCAGACTTTTGGCTAGTCTCCATCCTTTCGTTGTTCACTGACCACGCATTCGAACCAAACGGATTGCCACGTCGTTCATCATGCGTACAGCAAAGGAGTGGAATAAGTTCCCAGCATCTGTCTTTCCATCCGATTACAGTGTGGGTGTCTTCAAGGCAAGAGTGAATAGGCTTTTGTTAAGTCAGTACGCTTCATAATCCTAGGCTACATCACCACTTACCATAAGGTGGGATTGTAGATAAGCGCTGGCTTAGTAGAATGTAAAAAAAAATATGGATGGTTTGACAACGAAAAAACACTACAAGAGGACATGAATACTTTTGTAGCTGATTTTGTTGCTTAATGTCTTGTCGATTAATACAACATTTTAAAATATGTATATCGAATATCGATATATCGTGATTCAAGGTATTGACGATATATATAGATATTTTTTACCCAAGCCTAAACGAGAGAGCGCGACTGTAAAGTGCGCCTTTGTCTATGTTCTGTCACATTTAATTTGATAATTTTGACATCTCACGCCCACAACGTTTCGTATTATTTTAGATAAACTATCATACGAGGGTGACACTGAAAGTTCTTAGAAAATCAAATACTGAACAAACTAGCAAGTTATTAGTTTTATTATATCTTTTCAAAATAGCGTCCAATTACATAAATACATCGCTGCATCCGATGGAACCACTGAGAAAAGCACTTTGCCCACTCGTCCTTAGGGATTTCTTCGATGGCATTTTAAAACACAGTTACTGTTTCTTCGACGTCCATCGTTTTCAAAGTTTTCTTTTATTTTCGGAAATAAATAAAAATCGCAAGGTGCGAGGTCAGAGCTATAGGGCGGGTGACCCAGTATATCCACATCTGACGTCACCAAGTAGTCTATTGTTTACTTGGCGGTGTGCGACGAGGCATTGTCGTATTGATGGAGGATCCTACTGCAAGGTCGTGTCTCACGAACTTTTCCCAAGACAAATGGCGAATAATTGTTAGTGTACCACTCTGCAGTAACTGTTTTTCGATCTTCTAAAACAATTGTTGCGTATAGACCTGTCCTTCCGAAAAACAAAGTTACCATCTTTTTTCCCATACTTCGACCTCTCTTCACTTTAGTTGGCAACTGCTCAGAAGGAAACACCCAGATAGCAGACTGTTTCTTAGTTTCAGGATCATAACAATAAATCCAGCTTTCGTCACCTGTAAGTATGTCGAACACAGTATTTGAGTCACCTCCGTTAAATCTTGAAACTATTTTACGACACCAATCAACAAGACGGAGTTTTTGGGCCCTGTCAAATTATGAGGTATCCACCGGGAACAAAGCTTCCTGACCACTAAATGTTCAAGGAAGATTTTCTGCATTTGACTCATACCGACGCCTAAGCTAATCCAAATCTGCTGATACGTCACTCATTTGTCAGCCTTTATCATACGCCGCACAGCACTAATGTTATCTTCTGTCATCGCCGTAGAAGGCCGTCTCTCATGCAGATCATTGGTGAGATTAGTGCGACCACGATTTAGCTCATTAAACCAGATGTAAACAGTGGCATGAGATGGGGCTTCATCGTGAAAGTCCAATCGAATTCTATCATAACTGTCTTGTTGACTTAAATGACATCGAAAGTAATAAAAAATCATTGTACGAAAATTTTCTCGCGTTAAATTCATGCTGACGTGACACAGACAATTTTCAAATTGCCGCCAAATCGTAAGCAAATGACAAATTAATAAAATACATACACAATGATATTGGCAAAGAGTTCCATTTTCAAAATTTGAACTTATTTTTCTTATTATATCGTTTACATGTGGCCAGTTCTAAAAACTTTAAATGTCAGCCTCGTACAGATATTGTTGTAATTCATGAATGGGTACCACCCACTTACGATAGTGATGTTCCACGCTAAACGGTTATGCCATGCCATAACGAACAACCACATACTATCAAAAATAGGTTTTGAAATTAATCGAATATATGAAAGTTACATTAATATGTATTGGTTTGGCAAAATATGTTCCATTAACGGTACTGATTGCGTGTCAGCCCTATATTGTCAGATGTTATTCTGAAAAAAAAATGGAATTCAAAAATAGTGTCTATTGACTCCGAGATTGTGGCAACACTACAGCCTGTCATCCTTGTCAGTCAGCCATTTTGTAATCAGTTCAGTACTAGAGATGCGCATAATTTTACGTTTTAAAGTGATGTAATATGACATTACATTTCGTACCGAGGAATGTTACGTTATACCATGACTCCAAACATGACGCGCCACAGGATAGCTATTGTTTAGAAATGCTCGCGTTGTAAAAGATATGCTTGCATTGTGATGTGACAATCGCTAAACGCATTGCCCCCTCGCTGCGCCGGAATGTACACGATTTTGTTATCATAAAGTCGACTTTTCTTCACACTTTATCGTAATCTACTGAACTATTCAAACAAAATGGCATTCCGGGCTTATGACTGGCAATAAACATGGATTGCAATATTGATTATTGGCCAATACTATGAATATTGGCGTTTTTAAAAATTGATTTTATTTACAATGATTGTTATTTTTGTTTGTTTTACATTATGATTGTTTTTTAATATCTAACGGTTTTGTTTTTATTTACAATGGTATTAGCATTTTTAACTTCAACTAATAAATAATAATTGTAATAGATTTTTTTTGTCTTCAGACATTCAAGAAAGTGATAGAGATGGCACGAAACGTAACGGCAACGTAAACCATAAAATAGAGTAGCGTTTGAATATTTGGGCAATTTTAAACATCACTAGGCGGTCCGCGGTGTCAGTAAAACGTTAACCTTATTACATGAATTAAATGGTTCTAATTCTAAATAATAGTTAACTTATTTCTTAGCCAGCTGACCGTCGCATGCTCCTTCTCACTTACACACAGCGAAAATTAACGAGATAATACGGACACCGAACAAAGCGCTGTGCGTCATGTTTGAGTGTCATGTGCCATGTTTGATTTGGTCGAGTCATGTGTAATGCTACGAGTACAGTACGCGTTCGGGTTATATGACGCGTAATGCAACAATCACATTACTTACACAAGTCTATCAGTACGAGTTCTGACGCTGCGCTGATTGTGCCTTGTACACGCTTTCGTTCAGTTTTTGTTATTTTCTGCTATCTACTGTTTTTGTTGGGTTATTCGTTAAGTTCATGTTAGTTTTGGTTACACAATGCCGAAAAGAACGAAATAGACTGTTTTAAATAACAAATGTCGCGAATTTGATTGATTGATATGATTATTTTTAACATGAGTGTCAAAATGACGGGCCGTTGTTGCCTGTAACCCAAGTTGACAACAGAGTTGCGGATGCTCTTGGCATCGGTCATGCGACGGGGCTTCGTATGAGGCAAGAAAAGTATGGCAAGCCATCATCAACTCAAGCACTATAGGAAGACACGGAATAAAAATTGTTGACGCCGAATAAAAAAGAAGGAAAGTTTCGAGTATCACTGCGATTGATGACTTTGATGCCGCCACAATACGCAACCATATATACGCGTATTATAGACGTGCTGAATATCTAACACTAAGAAAATTAATAGTGTCCCTTAAAGACTGATTTATTTAACGGCAGTTTGCAGTCATTGGCGACCATACTACACAAAATTGGCTTCGTTTATAAAATAAATGAATGATTTAAAATTAAAAATTTTGTTCAACCGATTTCAATATAAATTATTAAGAATAACTGAAAAACTATTGGTCAGACCTTGATCAAATTTATGTGGGACCATATAGTAATCACCAGCTTTCAAGTAAAAAAAGAATTATCGAAATCGGTTCTCCCAGAAAACACATAAAACCATAGTTTTTTTTATACGATAAGGGTGACAAACGAGCACACATTCCACCTCATGGCAAGTGGTTACTGTGGGCCATAGACATCCACATCTATCCTAGATTACGAAACAAAATGCAAATGCGTTGTCACCCATGACTACTAAGATGGAATGCCTCCTTTCTAGTGAAAAGGGTCTCCGGTTCCCTACACTCACAATACGAAACCACAGCAGCGTTAAGCTTTACGCTTTATTTTACGCTGGTATTCTGTGAGAGCGTGGTCCTTCCTCTGTTGAGCCGACCCATTCGTGCTACAACTATACTACTAATATAGCTGCAGCATGGCTCTACCACGTAAAAAACGTAGTCTGTTAAGAAAGTCATGAAAATAATATTTTTAGAACTACTGCTTTTGCTTGTACTGGCAGCAATAAATTATTGTCAAACTTAGTATCTCAGCTGTCATATCGTAGTTTTTTCGTTGTTGTGCTCTAAGATGTTTTGTTATATTTCGAGTTTTTCTTATCGTATGACCGTTTAGTCTGTACAGATCAGATCGATAGAGATAGAGATCAAAAATGAAACGCAATGTTTATAAGAGCAGTACCAGACAAGTCATATTTAAAGTGTTTCAAGAGTGTATGGCCGAATTTCAAGCGGGAACGTTTCTTTCCGATTTAAACGATGTTTACGGTCAAACAGCAAAGATAACTGGTACGTCCATGTATTTTAGTGTTAAACACAATTTAAAAGAACTGTAATCTCATATCTATCATTTGTTTTTAAGTATAATGTTACGGCCTGCAGTTGCCTATCCAAGAGTAGAGTCTTCCGGGGCCCATGAACGGAAGACCTTACAAGCAGACGCAGGTCGGGCCTGAACAAGTGGCCACGTGGAATTATCCTATCACAATAAACTATATGGAAAACGTTCTATCCTACTACAATTCAATAGGGAGAATAGTCCAACAGAGCTTACTTACCTATATCCAAGGCGACTGCTGTCTCAGGGTTCGGTCAGGCCACATGTGGTTGTAAGGTGCATGGGAAGTAAGGGTTAGTGATGTGTATATGTGTGTGACTGGTTGTGGTAGACCTGATTGGACCGTTGCCGTCGGCAGCAGCTCGGACTTCAGCACCGCTCCAAATTGTGGTAATCTTCCGCGGAGCCACCCACAGTCACTTTCTTCGTTCGTCACGAGGACAGTCCATTAACTTTATCGTGTAATTAACTAACTTCCAGAAGCCACTAACTCTCGTTTGTTATAAAGCTTAACACACAAAACGAATACAGAATGTCCGGATCAAAGGTCACTACCGTTTCGCGTGGCAACAGTTATTTCTAGAATATCAAATGCCGCACTAGTAGTTAATATTGTCGAATGCACTTATATGCGGATTCTGAGTTAAACACAACTAAGTTCCAGGAGAAGCTCTCAAAAAAGGAATGCGCGTTACGAATCCTAGACAGTATATTTACTCGACGCGCCTGCACTATTCCGCGTTCCCGAACAAGTTCACAGCGTGCTGTCCCAAGCACGGCTTGCAAACAACTCACTTTTGCGCTCGCGCGCTCTCGCCACACAGACCGCTCGCCCGAACGTCAAACCGGTATGGCGCTGAGCCGAGCGCCCTCTGGCGTCAAATCCCGAAACCAGCGTTCGGGCGTGAACAAACCCCCGTCCCGGACATAAGGATTTATGTCCGCGAGCAAAACGGCAAGCGGGTCAGGGTCGCGACGGCACGTTGCAAGACCGAATCTACACCCAAACCTAGGCCATTTTAGGCCACCTCATCCTCACCTCATCAGATCTTGCAACCCTAACCACCGCCTCAAAAAATACCGGTCCAATATGGTTAAGCCGGAGGGTTGTGCCTCCACTGGATGCCCTTCCTGGACATTGCAGCACCTAAATAAGTCCTGTTACTGGACAGAAGTCCGACGACCTCTTTCAAACACCTATCTGTGCCCCTATGATTCGTTCCACAATCCGATCGAATCAGGTCTGCAAACAGCGACGCGACACGAAGAGGCCCAGAGTGGCCTCCTAAGCTTCAGTGCAGAGAGCACCCACAAATTCCACATGAACGTCGTCTGTGGAGAGCCAAACGAAACGCACAGATAGTCCCTAGTATAGATTTTCAAACAGTAGGCATAATCAAGCCATCTACTATATAACTATTTCTTTGCTCCAATAGTGCGGCAGCTGATTTCCATCTGATAATCTACAAACTAGCTAGCCCTTTAGACAGGTCGTCCTATGCTCATATTTCAACTAATTTTTCAAAAGCATCAATGTTCAAATACAGAATTAATTCAAACAAATTAATCACCGATGCACATAGGTCAACTGGCAAATTAAACAAAACAATAAACGTAAGGGACAGGCCTACTTCTCATTTAAATATCTTAGACAGTGCCCACAAAGGCCAGGAGGTACGCCATCTTCTGGCTCGGGGTCAAGTCCCTCCGGGCGTCCACTAGGCTGTCGAAAAGACCAACGAAGGTTTTCGTGAAGCGACAATAAAAAAAAAGAACCTAACCTAACAACAACGAAACAACAAAAATAGAACAAAAAAATAATATATTTAAAATTTTAAAGAGATATTTACACTTTTATATAAAAAAATGAAGTATGATGATGGTGATGGGTGACGTGAATTACAATTAAATAGAAAATAAAGAGAGATGAATACTGAAGCGGAGCCTGAAGATCAAAGTGGCATACCGCGCTTGGCGGTGGTAGCACGCAGCGCCTGGTCTAGGCACACGCAGCGCCTGGAGTAGGCACACGCTGCGCTTGGAGTAGGCACACGCAGCGCCCAGAGTAGGCACACGCGGCGCCTTGATTAGGCGCTCTCAGCGCCTGGAGTAAACGCTCGCAGCGCTTGGAGCAAGCACGCACAGCGGCTAAAGATAGCACTAGCACTAGTAGGTGGAGGCGTAGGTGACGACTTCAGGTGAAGACAGAGGCTTGCAGGATCCCGGAGCAGTGCGGCCCCGCGCTTGGTGTAGGCTAGGCGACGACTTCAGGTGAAGACAGAGGCTTGCAGGATCCCGGAGCAGTGCGGCCCCGCGCTTGGAGTAGGCTAGGCGACGACTTCAGGTGAAGACAGAGGCTTGCAGGATCCCGGAGTAGTGCGGCCCCGCGCTTGGAGTAGGCTAGGCGACGACTTCAGGTGAAGACAGAGACTTGCAGGATCCCGGAGCAGTGCGGCCCTGGGATAAGGCCTTTAGGAGATGCTTCAAGTTTGGAAGCTGAAGCGAGACTCCCTGTATTGACCGATTGTTCGGCTTTTATACCTATTTAGATAGAACGAAAAATTATTTAAATTAAAAGCAAATTTTTGTAAATGGCCCAGAGGAAAAGAGTATTTATGTGGAAATATTGAAGTAAAAACATCAGACCGGTAAGGAATTTGAATAAAAATTGCCATGGCAACTAGATAAACAACGATGTCAAAACATGTAAATTTTTGGTTTTAGGCTCATAATTGAAAAACGGCAAGATTTAAGTAAGAAATGAGATATTATTGATATAGAAAAAAAGGTAGCGCAACAGCGCGCACGATACCCGAAATTGCAATTAAATAAAAGATCGAAAAAGGTAGACTCCATTGACACCGATTTAAAAAGTGCTGGTAGCGTGAAAATACGAAGTGAAAATGATTTGTTATTGTGTTCTTATGGTCTAAAAACGTTACAGGATCCTATGGAAATAAGGGTGATGCAAAATATGAATGCAGAAAATCAAAAACAGAATGGAAAAATAGATGTAAAATGATATGTAAGTAGCATAACACTACAAGGTCAGCCATTCAGAAAGGACCCAGGAAAACCTTGGCATGTCCAGAGTTGGGAGTCGTCCCAACAGCTCAGGCTGGGGCTGCTTCCGAGAGGACTCGGGCAGGCCACTCATCCAAACTTCACGCGCCTCCTTAGCATACCTGCCTGCAGCCTCGATCAACTCGTCCGTGAGCGAAAGGAACTGCTCGTAGTCCGCAAAGCAGGAATCTAGGACTCCCTTTTCCATATCTGAATCCTCGAGCTCAGCGTAAGCCTCCTCCACTGCGGCCCTTCGAGCATCGACCTGCTCGAGCCGCTTCCTCAAGTTATAGACCCTATCCGGTCGACCTATCAATGCATGGGCGCTGGTGGCCCAGCGTAACTCAGTCTGTAGGCAACGGATTAGTAGCTTGGGCGATGGCATCACTACCAAATACAAATTACGACGTGGCTCGAGCACAAATTACAAAAATAACAAATACAAAAAAAATTAACAGTTAACAAATGCAGTTCCTATCAAATCGAGTTGAATAGAAATTACACCAATACGAATTACTACTTATTAAATTAAAATTAAATTAAACTCTGAGCGTAGCCCTCTCCATAGTTCGCTGAGCGACCTTGAGCTTCCTCATACGGCCAGTAGTGAAGGACCACGTCTCAGTTCCGTAAGTCATCACTGGCAACACGCACTGGTTGTACAATTTCGTTTTGAGGTTTTGAGGTATGTCTGACGAGAAGATGTGTCGTAGCTTCCCGAACGCTGCCCAGCTGAGTTTAATTCCGTCGATTGACCTCTCGGTCGAAGTTGGACTTACCTAGTCGGACTATTTGTCCCAGGTAAACATACTCGTCAACAACTTCGAGCTTAGTGCTCCCAACAACTACCGGCATAGGTTTGACATGGACATTAAACATAATCTTTGTTTTGCCCATGTTCATCTTAAGACCTATCCGTTGGGAGACACTATTGAGGTCATGGAGCTTAGTGCTAAGGTCCTCCAGCGATTCTGCCATAAGGACTATATCGTCGGCAAATCGAAGGTGAGTGATGTACTCGCCATTGATGTTAATACCGCATCCTTTCCAGTCCAGAAGCTTGAAAACGTCTTCCAATGCAGCGGTGAAGAGTTTCGGGGATATGACGTCACCCTGTCTTACACCTCTCTGCAATTGGATAGGTTTCGTACTCTGGTTCTGTACTCGGATAGCCATCGTAGCTCTACTGTACAAACACTTCAGCACTTCGATATACCGACAGTCAACTTGGCACCGCTGAAGGGACTGCAGCACCGCCCAAATTTCGACGGAATCAAAGGCTTTCTCATAGTCCACATACGCCAGACATAGTGGCAAATTGTACTCTTCGGACTTCTGTACAATTTGCCGTAGGGTATGTATGACCACATATGTATGGTGCTAAAGCCCTTTCGGAAACCGGCTTGTTCGGGAGGCTGGAAGTCGTCAAGTCTGCGCGCGAGACGATTCGTAATGACTCTCGAAAACAGCACGTAGACGCGGCTCAGAAGGGAAATCGGTCTGTAGTTCTTCAAGAGAGAGTTGTCACCTTTCTTGAAGAACAATACCACCGCACTTCTGCTCCACGCCTCCGGTGTAATACCACCATGGAGGACGGAATTAAAGAGCTTCTAAAAGACTTCAAGTACCGGTCTTCCACCCGCTTTCAGAAGCTCCGCTGTAATGCCATCCTCGCCTGGGACTTTGCCGTTTTTAAGGTGCTGGAGAGCCATTCTAATCTCGCTTAGTTTCTCTAAGTGATAAACTTAGGAATGAGGATATCCGCAGTAGAACCAGAGTAACCGACATATCCCAACGGATTTGTAGGCTAAAGTGGCAGTGGGCCGGCCATATAGCTCGAAGAACCGACAACCGATGGGGAAGAAAGGTTCTTGAGTGGCAGCCTCGTACCGGTAGGCGAATTGTAGGGCGTCCCTCCACGAGATGGAGTGACAACCTGGTAAGACATGCAGGAAGTCGATGGATGCAGGTGGCTCAGGACCGTGCTTTGTGGCATTCTTTGGTGGAGGCCTATGTTCAGCAGTGGACTTGTGAAGGGCTGTAATGATGATGATAATGATGAAATTAATTACAAGTTAGCGTTAAAGAAAAGACACAAATCAAATTAACAAATAATAGTGCGATCAAATCAAGTTAAATTCAAATTGCGCAAATACAAATTACTACTAATTAGTTCAAATACAAATTACAATACAAGTAAAGATAAACATCACGGCCGATCAACAAAAAATGCCTCGCTCGGAAATCGACCCTTCGATAAGTAATCCACTATAACTATCCGACAACGATAATTACCCGATTACGTGATAATGACCATCTACCCACACAACGCATCTCTCTAAAAAAAACTCCCGCTTGCGCAACCTACGGGCGTGGCATTAGCAACTACCCGCCAATAACAAAAAAAGCAAGCCACAAGGTAACAAAGAAAAGAATTGTAATTTTACGTATTACGGACGGGCGTGATTGTAGACACAAAATTAAATCAATCAAGCCAACGCTTCCTGCCACCAAATTGATTAATTTTTATCAAACACTACGGTCGGGATCGACCGGGGAATCGAACCCGGAACCACGCTCTGCTACCAGATTGTTACGGCCTGCAGCTGCCTATCCAAGAGTAGAGTATTCCGGGGCCCATGAACGGAAGACCTTAATAGCAGACGCAGGTCGGGCCTCAACAACCTCAACAAGTGGCCACGTGGAATTTTCCTATCACAATAAACTATATGAAAAACGTTCTATCCTACTACAATTCAATAGGGATAATAGTCCAACAGACAGTGGCGGATATACACATTTGCCGCCAGTAGGCTATTCTAGTTTTGCCGCCCCTACCGACCTTCTACAATTCGATGCCCTTCACAATCATATTACAATTTTTTGTCAATGAAATTATAACTTCATCATTTGTGCGTTATCGTTCTAAATACGCCACCCTTTTCTCATAATTAATACAATTATTGTAGCTGTGTCTCGCCAGCAACGCAAAGTCAGGAATTCGCGTTTAGAAAAACCCAAAATTAGGGGCTTTTTGGTGCTAATTAGGTGCTCTAACATTTTCACCGCAACGAACCGTTGAAATTTGGGTTGCTGTCAAAACGTATCGCTAGTAACGCAGTGACGCTAATTAATAAAAAAAACGTTATTAAATAATTTTTAGTGAGCTTACTTACAGCTTAAAAATAATATATTCAGTTACCTAGAAACAATCCGGCTGATAATGACGATGAAATTCAATTAATTAAGTTATGAAAGTTTTACAACACCTATTTGCGTAATTTTCTATTCGCAAAATAATTATCAATTGTCGGGTGAGATATTGTTCATTAATTTTGAGTTCTGACTCTATGCACAAAATATCTAAGGCGTTTAGCTTTTCTTGACTTTAGGTAGTTTAGTTTACGACGGATTATTTTCCGCAACTCCACGTCTAAGCGTGTATATTGCGTGTGGGTAGGAATAATGTAATTATTCGAGCCATGAAATCTCCCCGAAGAAGTTCAACAGTCCTACGATGTTTCAAGCAACTTGGAAGTGATCCCGGCGTACCGAGATGTTGACTTTAGGTAGATCTCAGATAATTTTTGACCCATTTGAAGTAAGAAATGGGAGAAGCTTTTCTTACTTTAAACGGTGAAAAAACACCCGTGAACTGCTATGTCCAAGTTTTGATATACATTTTGAAAATTCTGGTTTTGCAGAAACGAAGATAAAATTTTCAATGATTCTGAATCTGGTATCACCAAAATTGTTTCAGAAGAAAGGTGGCATTGAAAATGTATGAATTCTTGAACTAAGTCAGTCTCTAAATCATTAGGATACATTTTTTCCAAGAAAAAGTCTTTTTCTGTAAGGGTTAATCTTGATGATGTTGTTGATTTTGGATTTCGGGCTAAAGGAAAAACCTTTTTTGAACCAACAAGTTATAAGAACTACATACAGTAGGCGTCCTATCATATTTCTAATTCAGAACGAGTCTAATCAATGAGGACGAGAAATGTATTAGCCCTGAAGGTATCACTCGAAGTCATTCTCATTTCTTTATCAGATGTGTTTTCTCCACGTCTTTTGTATACTGCTTCGACACGCTTAATTCGATCACTTTTCTTGGAAATACTTAAAAATTTCTCGTTCAGCTACGAAGAACTGAAGAAACGACAAGCTTCTGTGCAACATTCAGCAGCCGCAATTGCCACTAAATTTTAAGAGAGCACAGAGCAAGGAACGAAAAAAGCAAAAGGTGCTTGGCTTTGAATTTTAACCATTATACACACACCAGACATGTTTGCGGAATTATCATACTATGGCAAGAACCAATAGTAAAAAAAAATTGTGCCAGAGAAATATTAGTACGTATTAGAAATCGCACCAGGATTCAACCGAGGACACTTTTCTTTTGGTATTGAAGTAAATAGAGATAAGGTGGATGAGTCGCTCGCGTCCGTAGGCTTTGACCACCTAATCCTAGGCCCACCCTACACGTGTCCCCCGGGTGGTGCTAAACAAGCGACAAAGCCAAAAGAACTGACTCGGCTCCTCGCCGTGTGGTAGCGGCGTAAAAAGTACCACACCCTACTTTCGCACCATGAGGCATAAAATTAAAGAAATGGCCCCGAGTTCCCGGCGCCCCTTTAATGGGGCAGGGGTGCGAAGAATCTCCGGGAGGAAAACCGGCGACGAGGTTCGCCACCCGTCACGTTCTGTCCCCCGGAGGGGCGAAAAGTGGATTGTGGAAGCCCGTCTGGCTACATTGAATGTATGTGGAGGAATGAATGATAAGATGGATGAAGTATGCGATATGATGCTTGATAGAGGAATAGACGTGTTATGTGTAAATGAGACGAAACGGAAGGGAAAGGATGCTACTACACATGGCATGTATACCGCGTACTGGTCTGGTGTAGACGAGACCGAGCGGGCATGCCAGGGAGTCGGGATCATCCTTTCAGAAAGAATGGGTCATTGTGTGAAAGAGTATGAATGTGTAAGCCCGAGACTGCTATGGATACGAATGAAAGTGGGCTTAAAGAAGTTGTTTGTTTTAGGGGTCTACGCCCCAGACATGTCTAAGCCCACTTATATCCGAGAGCAGTTTTGGGAGTTGGTAAGGATGGTGCTAATGAAATGCAAGGTTAATGAAAATATTGTGATATTAGGCGATTTTAATGGAAGGGTTGGGGTGAGGAGGCTTGGTTATGAAAGGATATTGGGAACGTTTGGTGATGAAAGTATAAATGAGAATGGTGAAAGCCTTCTCGCCGTATGCGTGGAAAAGAATCTTTTTGTGACGAACACTTTCTTTCGTCATAAGAAGATTCACACGTATACATGGGAAAGAGGTGATGATAGAAGTATGATAGATTTCATAATTGTTGATGAAAGAATGAGGAGCGCGGTGGTAGATACAAGGGTTTACCGGGGCTCTAACGTAGGGACGGATTATTACTTGGTCTTATGCCGAATTAATAGTCTTTTCAGACGTTGGAGGCATCGGACATCTGTGTCTACCACTGCGTTACAGCGTATAAGAACAGAGAGGTTACAAGATGAAGGTGTGAGAGAGAAGTTCAAATATAGATTGAGAGAAAATATAAGTGGTATGGCTGAATTGTGTATGAATGATTTAGACTTGGAGACTGTGTGGTATAATGTCAAGAAAGGTTTAGTGGATGCAGCTACCGAAGTATGTGGTGTAAGTAAGAGAACGAATGAAAGGAAAATTAACACGTTATGGTGGGATGATGAGGGACGGATGGAAGTTGAAGCAAAGAAGAAAGCATGGCTAGATTTACTAGCAACCAAGGCTAGTAATTCTAGCAGTATGAATGATGATATTGAAAGGAAAAAGGCAGTCTTTAGACACCTAAATAAGAGAGTAAAAGAAGTAGTTGAAATGAAAAAGCAAGAAAGAAGGGATATGAATGATAGAAGAATATCGGATAACTTCCAGGCAAACATTAAAATGTTCTGGAAACTCGTAAGAACTACCAGGGGACATTCAAAACAGCCTAGAATGAATGCTATACGAGACCAGAATGGCTGTATTCTGAATGACGAAGTTTTGAGTTTAAGGAAATGGAAGGAATACTTTGAAAGGGTGTTTATGAGTTATGAGACGTTTGAATTAAATGAAATAGAAATTCCGGAAAAAGAGGAAATAGATAGAGATATAAGTATAGATGAAATAATGAAAGCAATGAAAAGTATGAAAGCAGGTAAGGCAGCCGGTTATGATAGAGTAACTCTCGAAATGCTAAGGGCTGGAGAAGGAATGGTGGCAGACCTGCTGTACACCTTGTTTAATTTATGTTGGGGACTTAAGCGGGTACCAGGAGACTGGTGCAAAGCCATGATAGTCTCAATATATAAAGGAAAAGGATCACAGCAGGACTGTAAAAACTACCGTGGTATCAGCCTTCTTAGCATTGTGGGAAAACTGTATGCTAAAGTACTAATTGAAAGAGTTATGAAAGAAACTGATGGAAAAATTTGGGATTTGCAAGTGGGATTTAGAAAGGGAATGGGATATACGGATCAGGTATTTTCCATGCGCATGATCGTGGAGAAGTTTTTGGCCAATAACCAAAAAGTTTTTTGTGCGTTCATGGACTTGGAAAAGGCTTATGACAGAGTGGACAGGGATGTGTTATGGCAAACACTGAACTCATTTGGGTTGAGCGCTGGCTTGATACAGGCATTGAAGTCTCTATATAGGGACTCTAGTGCTTGTGTCAGGATCAACGGGGTCTACTCGGACTGGTTTGGCATCCATAAAGGTGTCAGATAGGGCTGTGTGGCTTCCCCGTGGCTGTTCAACCTATTTATGGACAGTTGTTTGGAAAATTTGAAAGCAGAAGAATGCGGGTTAAGAATGGGTGAGTTAACCGTCAAATGCCTTTTGTACGCCGATGATCAAGTCATACTTGCGTCGTCGGCAGCCGAGTTGCAAATGATGGTTACATTAATGAACAGGACATTAAAAGAAAAGGGAATGAAAGTGAACACAAGTAAGACGAAAGTTATGGTTTTTGAAAAAGAAGAAAGTAAAATGTAAATATAAAATGTAAAGATATGTGAAATAAGAATACAAGGGGAGTTGGTAGAGCAAGTAGATGTGATTGTGTATTTGGGATGTGTGTTTAGCAGGGATGGTAGATATGATAAGGATATAGAACGACGAGTGAATGCAGGAAATAGATTGAATGGGGCTCTACACTCTATTGTGAAAAGTCAGAATGTGTCCAAAAAGGCACGTTTGGCAATTCACAATGCTGTGTTAGTGCCTACTTTAATGTATGGTAGTGAAAGTTGGGTGTGGCAGAAGAAGCACGAGAGTAGAATAAATGCTGTAGAAATGCGGTCATTACGTAGTATGCTAGGGCTGAATCTGAATGACAGGGTGAGAAATAGTGTGATAAGAGAAATGTGTGGTTTGCAAGATGCTGTTGTGACTAAGATTAAGAAAGGAATGCTTCGGTGGTTTGGTCATGTAGAAAGAATGAATGAGGAAAGAGTGACAAAGCAAATTTATGTTGCAGAGGTGAATGGCAGAGTCGGGAAGGGTCGCCCTAGGCGAAAGTTTATCGACCAAATTGGCGATATATTGAAAATGGGCCAATTTAAGAGTACCTTTAACCGACGAGCGTGTATGCGTAGGTATATGGATGTGGAGGAAGCGAGAGAGGTGTGTCAGGATCGTGCCAAATGGAATTTCATAGTCTCTACCTACCCCTCTGGGTGACAGGCGTGAGTGTTTATGTTATGTTATGTTATGTTACAGATATCTGTTTTGAACTCAATGCCAACACGCAGCGTACGCCTTCAACAGCACGATCCTGCTGCGGCTCCCGTGGCGGCCGCGCCTCTCTTGTTCGATTAAAAAATCAGCATTTCCATAGATAATATACTACATAGGGCAGGCATTTCGACAAAATACACTTAGCGAATGGTGATGTCACTCGTTTCCGCGCCACAACCAAACGCGACTACACAAATTGTAGGAAAATTTATGTAAGAGAAAAATTAAAAAAAATTTGCCCCGAATTCGCCGCCCCTAAAATCTGCCGCCCTAGGCTCCAGCCTACTCAGCCTGCTGGTAAATCCGCCACTGCCAACAGAGCTTACTTACCTATATCCAAGGCGACTGCTGTCTCAGGGTTCGGTCAGGCCGCATGTGGTTGTAGGGTGCATGGGAAGTAAGGGTTAGTGATGTGTATATGTGTGTGACTGGTTGTGGTAGACCTAATTGGACCGTTGCCGTCGGCAGCAGCTCGGACTTCAGCACCGCTCCAAATTGTCGTAATCTTCCGCGGAGCCACCCACAGTCACTTTCTTCGTTCGTCACGAGGACAGTCCATTAACTTTATCGTGTAATTAACTAACTTCCAGAAGCCACTAACTCTCGTTTGTTATAAAGCTTAACACACAAAACGAATACAGAATGTCCGGATCAAAGGTCACTACCGTTTCGCGTGGCAACAGTTATTTCTAGAATATCAAATGCCGCACTAGTAGTTAATATTGTCGAATGCACTTATATGCGGATTCTGAGTTAAACACAACTAAGTTCCGGAAGAAGCTCTCAAACAAGGAATGCGCGTTACGAATCCTAGACAGTATATTTACTCGACGAGCCTGCACTATTCCGCGTTCCCGAACAAGTTCACAGCGTGCTGTCCCAAGCACCGCTTGCAAACAACTCACTTTTGCGCTCGCGCGCTCTCGCCACACAGACCGCTCGCCCGAACGTCATACCGGTATGGCGCCGAGCCGAGCGCCCTCTGGCGTCAAATCCCGAAACCAGCGTTCGGGCGTGAACATATAATTTATCCGTTTTATTACATTGTTTACAAATAGTTGAGGTTATGAAATTTATTTAAGAATTATACTACACAGTCAATAGTTTTGATCCTTTTGTATTATTTGTTTAGATATGAATAAGGTATTCATTATTTACATGTCTTTAGTAGTTTCAGGAGTTTCTACAAAGCACAATTCGGCGCATAGTGGACGAAGGTATGAAAAATGGAGGTAAATTCGTCACGCCAGGAAAACACAGGCAAGGCTGACCTAAGAAACAGATCGATGATTTCGATCTATGTGCCATTCGTCAAAAAGTTCATTTTTTCTTCACAGTGCAGAAAGAAGTGCCTACACTAAGAAAACTGTTGGCAGTGGTGAAGGAAAAATTAAATTTTAATGGCAGCCATGAATTGACAAGTTTTAATTTCTATTGGCTTTAAATTTAAGAAATGCCAAACAAACAGACTGGCTCTTATAGATAAACCAGTTGTTGCGTATTATTTAAAACACATCTTTGAAAACAGAAGATTGCCCAAGGAACTCCAAAAAAATATTATTTATTTGGATGAGAGCTACATACACGAGTCCTACAAAGTAACTAAATGTTGGCAGTCTATTAATATTTCTGGTGTCCAACAAGATGTATCTAAAGGGAAAAGGTAGATAATTGTGCATGCTGAAAGAATGGTTTTGTGCCTAATGCACTATTAAAATTTACTGGTAAAAACAAGCAAGATGATTATCATTCTGAGATGAACGCCCATAATTTTACAAAATGGGTAACTGAAAAGTTAGTGCCCAACATAACTGAACCATCAATCATTGTCATGGATAATGCACCATACCACTCCGTTATAACAAACAAGGTATTGTAATATTTCTTTCTTATACTTTATTTTTGTTTTACATTATTACTTATCTTATAAGGTGCAACTGAAAATCAATTATTAAATTAAGATTTTTTTGCCAGGCACCTACATCTGCATCAAAAGTTGATGAAACCAAATTGTGGCTACTGGAGAATAATATTCCATTTGATGAAACGTTGCGAAAACCATCCTTATTGATGCTTGTAAAAAAACATAAACCTGAACTGGTATATTATATCGATGAACTCCTAGGGGAACAACATACAGTGGTAAGACTACCACCCTATCATTGTGATCTGAACCCCATTGAATTAGTTTGGGCAATGGTAAAAAGGTGAATTGCACAAAATAATGTTTGTGGTCAAGATGTTGCAAAGTTGGCTACAGAAGCATTTCAGTCAGTAACTCAACAAGAATGGAAAAATTGTGTTGACCATGTCATCAAAATATAAAATGAATATTTTGCTCGTGAAGGATCTCTGTATAATTATATAGACAAACTTGTCATCTCAGTAAGCGATGATAGTTCCAGTGAATCTGAAGAGTCAGAAATGGACCAATTTAATTACGCAGGAGCTTCAGGCACCATTTCGGGAGTTGAATAACTCGACTCAGATTATTTGGACTTAGATTAATAATCAAAATATAATTTATAACTGCTTTCCTTAGTTACTTGTAGGATAAACAGTCAAATTATCTCATTTATTAAGTATGTTAATTTAGCTAATTACTGTTGCTGGGATTTTATTTTATAGGATAAGGGTGACAAACGAGCACACAGTCCACCTGATGGTAAGTGGTTGCTGCGGCCCATAGACATCTACATCTATCCTCGTTTGCGAATCAAAATGCAGATGCGTTGTCACCCGTGAGGACTAAGATGGAATGCCTCATTTCCAGTAAAAAGGGCCTCCGGCCACCTGCATTTTTTCAAGATTTACAAGGGTAAACGGTTACGCATACCAATAAAAGCATGTACTTGAAAAAATATGACAGTAAAGGGACCATAATATTAAATCAGTATACAAAATGAAATTAAAAGTATCAAAACTTTTCAGTTCAAATTTATAGGGATGCCGTATAAAAGATAGTGGCGCCCTCCTTTTTTCCATGAGTTTCTTGACAGACTGTACACTTCAGTAATTTCTCCTTTTTGAAGTCGGTAGAAAACAATAATGGAGTACACAGATATTGCCTTGGCACGGGTGGACTTTTTGAAAAAAGCCAAACATATTTCAAATTTGGATAAAGTCGTATTTCTGGATGAGACGTGGCTTAATGCGAACCACACTGTACCGAGAGCGTGGACTGATGACACGGCACAATCAATCACCAAAGTGCCCGAAGGCAAAGGACAACGCCTGATAATTAAGGCAAACGGTTTTGTACCCAATTGTTTATTGGCTTTCAAATCAACAAATACAACAGAATTGCATGAAAAGATGAATTTCGAATAGTTCAAAGAGGGGTTTTTAAAATTACTCGAAAATCTTCATGATCCACATATGATTATTATGGATAACGCGCCGTACTATTCTTTACAAAAGGATGAAGCTGCAACATCCAGCAGCAGATAACTGTATCTTATATCTTGGCTGCAGAGTAAGGGCATTGAAGCCAATGAAAATATGTTGAAACACGAATTGGTCCGATTAGTGAAAGAAAACAAATCCATAAATTCCCACCTACTTTTGGATGAAATCGCTGAACAACATGACCATGCGGTGCTTAGATTACCACCATATCATTGCCATTATAATGCCATTGAACAAATTTTGGATCATGTCAAAGGTTTGTTTTGTCATAATACTTATACCTACGTTTACTACATATCATCATCATCATTAAAGCCCTTCACAAGTCCACTGCTGAACATAGGCCTCCCCCAAAGAATGCCACAAAGCACGGTCCTGAGCCACCTGCATTAATCGACTTCCTGCATATCTTACCAGGTCGTCACTCCATCTAGTGGGGGGACGCCCTACACTTCGCCTGCCGGTACGAGGCTGCCACTCGAGAACCTTTCTTCCCCATCGGTTGTCGGTTCTTCGAGCTATATGGCCGGCCCATTGCCACTTCAGCTTACTAATCCGTTGGGCTATGTCGGTCACTGAGGATATCCTCATTTCTGAGTTTATCACGCAGAGAAACTCCGAGCATAGCCCTCTCCATAGCTCGCTGAGCGACCATGAGCTTCCTCATCCGGCCAGCAGTGAAGGACCACGTCTCAGTTCCGTATGTCATCACTGGCAACACGCACTGGGTGTACAGTCTCGTTTTCAAGTTTTGAGGTATACCTGACGAGAAGATGTGCCGTAATTTCCCGAACGCTGCCCAACCGAGTTGAATCCGTCAATTGACCTCTCGGTCGAAGTTGGACTTACCTAGTCGGACTATTTGTCCCAGGTAAACATACTCGTCAACAAGTTCGAGCTTAGTGTTCCCAACAACTACTCGTACCGGCATAGGTGTGACATGGACATTAAACACAAACATTACTACATATATAGATACTTATTTTTTTTAAATTATTTTTAGGTCACGTAGCCAAACATAACAACATCTCCACCATTTACAGCTAAGGAAATGCTGACTTTAATACAAAATGCTTGTGATAACTTTACTGTGGATAACTGGAGAAAAATCGTGTAACACACAAAAAATATATTCTAGAAGACTGGGGGCGAGATGAATCAACGTAAGGGATAGTTCCAATAGTGAGCCTAGTGATGATGATGATGATAATAATGAACTTGATTTAGGTTGTGCACTATTATTTTAGCAATAAATAACTTTAAGCTACAATTCCTTGTTTTATTTCACACTAAGCCCTTTCAGAAAAATTATTTCGACTCGCACGTATCCTACTAAATGGCCTGACTGACCGAATAAAAATATGCACGAGGCGAAATCTAAAGGTTTGGGATTGGGGAAGGGATTTTATTATTGTATTAATAATTTATTATTAATTCAATAGATAAGAAATTGTTCAAAATTTCAAATCCATACAGCATAAACATAGAACTATCGATTGCAAGTTCTAAGATATTAGTATTCGAGTATATTCATTAACGATTATATATCACCCCATCCCTACAATTAGCTGTCAAAATTTTCAAGCTAAATTTGACAGAGTAGGTAGTGAATTCTTACTTTTATGAGTTATCAAAATTAAACTTTATTTTATTGGAACTGAAGTATGAATTGGCTTGACACTAAATCCGAGTTAACCTTCTTGTTCTCCTAACAATTCTATGGGTATTTCATACAGTCAGTCTTACATAATAATAACCTGTAATAACCTGAGAACTAGGTACCTAGGTATTTCACATAATCTGGTGATCAAGGCAGTAGTGCTAAAATGGGGAAACACTTTGGTGAATTAGCCAAAATCAGGGGATTGATTACCTATAAACTGTCTCCACATGAACAACGCGCTTATGCTGGTGCCATCTCATTTGGACTTCCAAACCTTTTCCGCAGATTTCGAGAAAATGTGTTTAGAGTCGCTCCACGTAAGTTATATTTAATTTGGTTCATGTTTATCATAAAATATTACCCGTTTTTTACCTAGATACATAACTAACCAATTTTTTAGTTATGTAATTTATATTCATATAAATTACACTTCCAAATCTTCACTAAACCTCGCAATATTTGACTTTACATAATAATATTAAGTAATGTGTCTACATATTAAAATCTAAACTGTAAACTGTACTAGGTTCTAAAGTAATTACAACATCACTCACAATGTCATAATTTCTCTTTACTACCCATCTATCGCGAGAATACCTTCGTCGATAGTTACTGTGCTGAGTAGTAAATGCAGTTGAATAAAAAAAATTAAATTAATTAATTTTGAAGGCAAATATATTACTTTTGATATTAAATATTGGCACTGATTGTCTTGTTTATTATAATATGTAAACCCGTCAATGATACATACATCTTTATTGAATTGTTGTGTTGATATTTTTTATGAAAAATAGTAAATTTAAAAATATAACATATTGTAAATATCAATTGTAAGTTCAAGTAAAAATGGACAGAAGCACAACATATATGCAGCAGTGTTGCCAATAGCCTGGCTTAGTTAAGTTGCAGTACGAGGGAATCCTGTGGCAGGTAACAGCATTCTCTGAACAGACATCTAGTTATTTCATGGTGCTAGTTTCTATGGTACTAGAATGACACCTTTGTGACCATATAAATAATTTACCAATGAGAATATAGTATTTCTATACAAACTTTATTTATTAAGTGGCGAAGCTTGCGAAGACACTTATTGATTTCACGATGTCTGTCCGTCTGTCCCACTATTATCTCGAGAACGGTTTCGAATTTTCGAATTCTGTTTTCAGCAATCGATTGCTGATCACCCAGGCATCTGAACCTCCTATTTTGAAACTGATTGCTCAACGGCAACCGTTAGAAACCACTACAAAGCCGATTGCTTCGCCACTTTGCTATGCTGTTAGCTTGATAGGTTTATTATTATAAATAATTAATATTTTTATATAAATATAATTTATAAAGAAATGTTACTCTTACACTAGGAATTTCTCCTATATCATGAAGGTAATTTGGTAATTATTGTTATTGTGTACAGCCATAATGCAGTATATTCTGCAGTTTGAATGGATTGGCTTTACTGAGGATGGACTACACGTGTGCAGAATACCAGTGTGAAATTGCAACTGAGGGCTCAGCTGTACAAAAATTCAATTTGAATGTTTAAGCTTTTATAAGGGACAGATTATTTATGTCTTGCTCTAAAATATTACATTGTAGAAACATGTAGTTTTACTAATATTAATTTTTGAAGTTAGTGTTGTATTATACGGGCTGGTTTCTGCAACACCACAACTAAGGAATTAATGCTATTTGAGTCACCCCAAACTTATCAAAATTTTTTAACTATTTCCTGATTTCACCAAAGATTTCTGGGAGTGACTGGTGTGCGGAGGTACTTTGCTCTCTAACAAACAACAACAAAGTTAGACATGAGGAGAAATCTTGTCCCACTCCATACAGGTTCTGTACAGAGGACTATCCATGTTACCTATAACAAACAGATGTTTATTTAACTATCCATGCCCAGTTAGAGTACTTGCAATAGTTTGAATTTGACATCTGTGGTAACAAAGCAGTATTTTGGAAAAGTGGCTGTTGATATTGGGTAAAGCTTCTCTGGCTTGCCTGCATTCCATATGATTAATCCAAGATTGGGTGTGTATGTTCTTTGTGCGGCTGTGCACCTGTGATCTTACAAACCTAAATGGAAGTAGGGAATAGCTTCCGGTGTGACTGCCCTATCTACTGAGCTACTGTGGGTTGTCACTATGGCCTTTTATGCACTGAAAGTTATGTTATTTGCTTCATCTACTTTAAGAAGTTTGAAACATTCGTATATTTGTCCAGAGTTCATAATGTGATTGTTCAGGGCCTATGAGACCTCCCTACCTTTATTCTTTACTTTGTTAACTGCGATTGCTGTTGTTGCTTAGATTATAGCCATACAGTCAGCTTGAAAGATGATTGGGTATTTTTATATGTATGTTTAAGTCCTCCGAGATCCATCAGTAAAGACTGTCACTTCTTTTGAATGTTGACATTTAGCTTTCAATGGTTTGTATAGTTATAAGAAGAAAGAAGAAGAATCCAGTTGGATTCTATACTTTTTGTGGAATACAAATTGTTTTGGGATCCTGTCATTCTTTGATTGCGGAATGGGTAAATCTTCATACAGTTCATCCAAAATGCCTGCATGAGGGATCGAATATATTCATGAATCATCCCTGTTGTTTTTCCACAAGTTGAGAGTTTTTAGCCCGATAGCTGACATTGCTGCTTCTTGCTGAATGAAAAGACAAGAAAAAGAAAAGAATAGTGTTAGGTCAAGCATGACCTTCATGGTCACAATAGGTGTTGTTCTCAATACAGCCCTAGTGGCAGTGCAGTTATGCATGTCAGTATCTGGGATCTTTGAACTTCTTCATTTCATTCATTCAACGGCAGATCAACTTTGTGTTGTTTAACAGTTTAGGTAAAGGTAGTTATCTTGCACATGTTTATTAATATTATATATATATATATATATATATATATATATATATATATATATATATATATATATATACTAGCTGACTACTATTATATATACACTAGCTGACCAGGCACACGTTGTTCTGCCCTTTCCGACGACCATGTGTCCTAAAAAAAATCATTAAATTTGCAATAAAAAAATTGAGGGTTACTTATCAGGATAAAAACTATCCTATCTCTCAAGCAGTGATGGAAAACATCATGATTTTTTTAATTTTAATCAAATCATGCTGATTTTTTAAAAAAATCATGATTTTTTTGAATTTTTTGATTTTTTTGTATATTTGGAAATTCACGAGTTGGTAACACTTTTTGACATAGTAGGATTAACAGTTTATGAATACACTAGCTGTTCCTCGCGACTTCGCCCGCGTGTTATTTGGGGTTTTAGTTTTTTTGCGCGGAACCCTAATTCTTTTTCTAAAATAAAAGTAGCCTATATTACTCCTTATGACATGAACTATCTGCCAGTGAAAGTCCCGTCAAAATCGGTCCAGCCGTTTCGGAGATTAGCTGGAACAGACAGACAGACAGACAAAAAATTAAAAATTATGTTTTTATTATACGTATCGTATATACTTTCATATGTATTTAAAAAAGCCGTAATTGTGACATTACAAACAGACACTTCAATTTTATTTATTTGTATATATATATGTATGAGACTGATTAAGAGTAAAATAATTCATACTGTATTAATTACAGTTCATATATTAAGGGTGAATTTTTAAAAAATAATTGATTTTACTAAGTTTATTACAGACCTCATCGTTACGTCTTTGGTGATTTTCCAAAGTTTATGAGACTATTGTAGTAGAATAATAAGAATAACATAAAACAACAAAAGGTTTTACCTTATTTTAAGCGAGTTTTATTTAATTTTCTGCCTATTACATTAATTTATACATTTTGATTTAAATCAGCCAACCCTGCTCTCAAGTTGGACCAAACTGCACACATTGTGAAACATTTAATTGAAATCGTGACACGATATTTATATATATATATATATATATACTAGCTGGCCAGGCAGACGTTGTTCTGCCCTTTCCGACGACCCTTCCTATAAAATATCGCAATAAAAAAATTTTGAGGGTCATTTAGCGGGATAAAAACTATCTTATCTATCAAGTTGGACCAAAATGCACACTGTGCAAAATTTCATTGAAATCAGTTCAGAAGTTTAGGAGTCCATCGCGGACAAACGACGTGACACGTAATTTTTATATATAAAGATATATATGTTGTAATATTCGAGCAGCTTATAGCTGTTATATCTAAACCTGAAAGTCTATCGGTGACCGTTATTGCGCATAAGTCGCGCTGATTGGCTTATTGCGGATAAGTCGTGCTGATTGGCTCGTGCGTATCGTCCGCACGCGCTGATTGGCTCTCCAGTTGCATTCGTGCAATTCAATTCGTGCGCGTCCCCTCGACGTTTCGTTCTGCGCTAGACTTACGTGCCGCATTAGTGTATGAGCAGGTATGAGACAATCTCATATAGTTAGGATGTCTAGCTCGGTTGATACTGCTGATGTTTAAAATATGTGACAGCTCTTTGCAACCCCAGTAGGACTATGCTCTGACAGAATACTAGCGTAAAATAGCAGCTTAATGCTATTGTGTTTCCTATGTTGAGTGTAGAGAACCGGAGACCCTTTTTACTGGAAATGAGACATTCCATCTAAGTCCTCAGAGCTGACAACGCGTATGCATTTTGATTTTCAGTTGAGGATAGATTTTTTTTCATCATTATTTTCTTTCGGATGTCTCATGATTTAATTAGATTTGTGGTGCTTTAACTTTTACAAATCTAAGATTATGAATTACGCAGAGTTGGAAATAATTAATTAGTCTCTTAAGCCGCCACTGCAGACGTTTTATAGCAACAATATGATTATAATAATAGATTATTTTTGTTCACAGCATTCATAATTGCATACCTAGTGTATGAAGGAGTTGAAAGAGAGCATCACAGGCGCACCCGTAAGAATCCCGCTGATTTCGAAAATGATGAATGAATAACTTATTTCCGATGTTTATAATAGTTTGTAGAATATTATGTTAAATTAAATCAATTTAATTATTATTTACTTTGTATTATTTTATTAAAAGCAAAATGATGTTATGTTGCGTATTATTAACAACCACATTAGTTAAAAAATAGTGTTTTACTTGTGTGACTGGATGCAGATATTTGAGTTACTTGTAATATGTATCAAAATAAAATTTACGCTTACGATCACTAGACCGACTGCCTGGTCTGCCTTTTTCACACGAGGATGTGGTTCCAGGTTTGAATCCCAGGGCGGGCCAAACGTGTTTCAAAAAAAGACAGGATGAGGGAATAGAGTGCACCTGTGTTTGCGTACACTCGTGCAAT
The DNA here is from genome assembly GCA_033319125.1 of Parnassius glacialis. NCBI lineage: Eukaryota > Metazoa > Arthropoda > Insecta > Lepidoptera > Papilionidae > Parnassius > Parnassius glacialis. The sequence continues at coordinate 22,595,192 of JAVANC010000006.1, read as the reverse complement.
TATATCCTGTTCAGATAGCTAGTCTCCATTGAGGTTGGCCGCCGTAACCAATTTCGGTCTGGAAGATACTTTTTTAGTGTTATCACCTGGTAAAGGCCTATCTAAAAGATAAATATGATAAAAATTTATAACATATAATGAAAATATAGATACACATGTTAAAACCAGACGGAGACCGTCGCGAGTTCAGAGGAAAGGGAAAGACATGCACGTTCCACTTTGCTTCCCCTTCGCCTGCAATACGTTCTCGTTCATTTATGTGGACCAGTGCATGCGGTGTATTCCGTCAGCAGCGTGTGCCGATGGCTCAGTTTGAAAAGACCCTGCAGACACCAAGCTAGTATCCGGGGTATATGATGCGATGCGAGGGTCTGCTGGGTGTTACTATTGTTATTATTTGTTACTCTGTGTTTTCTTCTGGTAGGGAATTAGGATTTATATACACTTATAAAAATATAAAATTTATTTAAACACAATTTATAACCTTTAAGCAGGCATAAAAACGTAGTACCTATACTGCCTTGACTAATACAAAAGAATAACGCGCAATGCCTTTGAAAATTTAAACATGCACAGCACTGAACAATATTGAAGTATAACGTACTTACGTACTAGAACAGCTATTTCAAACAAAAAGTACGTAGTACATACTGGACGTGAGATGGGTATTCGTGTTATTTTGTTATCAAGAACATACATTATTGCCTTTTACCGCATTTAGTTACATATAGCATAGCAGATCGGCTTTTTCCTTTGCGGCATGGGCCAGTGAGGCGTCCTCCCTGTGCAGAGATGGAAGAAATGGGTGACAAAAGTTCCCTTGGGCAGCCTTGGCGAGAGCACAGAATCCCGAAGGAAGGCGAACTAGTTTCTCACCAATTCTGTCGATGTGCTCTGACTTTGCCTTGGCTTACTTATTTTTAAGGACGCTGGTGTTTACATCCTGGCACATTGATGCATCATCTCAGGCCTGGTACGGCACTCCTGCTATAGCAGGATGCTATTTTTCAGGGGCGACCAAACCATGGCTGAGATCTGCCTCCAATGGGTACCTACTACAGAGAAAGGAATAAAAAGTTCCATACCCTGAAGTACGACATCAGCGCCAGAATTAGCAACAACGTGGGGATCGTCCGGTGCGAAGCAAACCTTAACGGGTAGGATGCAAAGAAAGACCGCATCCTATTCCAATGATCGACTTAGCGTGTGTGGCACCACACTCCGGACTAGACAATGGTCCGAGGAGCCAAGAGGGGCGTCGACGGAGATCTGATATCTGTTCGGATGAGAAGTCAGCAGACGATCCAAGAGGGAAGGTGCGTGATCCTCCACATCTGGAACCCGCGTAAGCGGAGTAACTAGTTGTGTCAGACCATATGCTAAGGCAAAAAATCATGAACAGATCTCCCCGCATGATCGCTTAAACGTGAACCGAGCCATTCGGCGTGGTGGTTTGTCTTAAACCTACACGAGTAACCGTTTCTACATTAGCGTCTATTTATTTCTACTTCAGTTTGACGAAATGAACGACATCGTCATTCTAACTATTTTTGCATAGCATTTGCAAAGTCAGTATAATTATTTAAACCATGTCGTCCTCTCCTGCACCGGATTTTATTTATGCCAGCTTCTTGCGTCGATGTGTACCTACGAAAAGTATCCATTAAATAATTTTTCTTCAATTTTAAATCGTCCACTGGTACTCCTATCCTATTACTTCTAGTACTCCTATTGTTTCTTACGTGATACAGTCATGTTACAGCTATATTAGTAGTATGGTTGTGTCACGAATAGAATAGAATAGAATAATTTTTTATTCAATATAGATCACATGTGTAATTGTTATTGAAAGTCATTTTTTACTTTACCACTGGTTCGAAAAAATAACCTCTGTCCTGGGAAGAACCAGCAAGAAACCCAGCGGGACTTTTTTTTAAAGCAAATTTTACAATAATGGTTGTACTAACTATATAAGTACAAAATTTATTTTAGAAACAGCTTGGAAGCGATCACCTCATTCCCAGGGGTTATTATCAACCATGTATTCATTTATACTATAATAACCCTTTTTATACAGTTTCAACTTAACAAACCATTTAAACTTGCTAATGGAGAAAGCCTGTACACTTTCCGGGACCTTGTTGTAATAGCGTATACAAGAATGAATTACTGACTCTGTGGAGTCGAGAAACTGGTATCACTAGCTTGTGTTTGTTCCTAGTGTTTACAGAATGCACATCACTTTTTTTACTAAAACTACCTTTGTTTTTGTGAACATACATTAAATTTTCGTAAATATACTGAGAGGCCAAAGTTAATATATTTATTTCTTTAAATTTATCTCTAAGAGACTCTCAGTTTTAGGTTGTAAATAGCTCTAATGGCCCTCTTCTGTAAAACAAAAATAGTTTCTGAATCAGCCGCATTTCCCCATAGCAAAATCCCATAAGACATTATGCTATGGAAATAACTGAAATAAACTAATCTAGCTGTCTCGACACTAGTGAGACCTCTAATCTTTTTTACAGCATAGGCTGCAGAACTTAGTCTGCTTGCTAGTTTGGATATATGGGGGCCCCACTGAAGCTTTGCGTCGAGAGTGATGCCAAGAAAAACAGTGGATTCAACAGGGCTCAGTTCTTCCCCATTTAAAAACACATTGGTACTAAGATTTCTAACATTCGTTGTTGTAAATTTAATACATTTAGTTTTATTTCCGTTTAAATGTAAATTATTAACGTTAAACCGATGCACTAATATTGATATAGCATTATTCACTTCGTCACATTTAAATGATTGACGTTTAAGTTTAAAAATCAAAGAAGTATCATCAGCAAATAATACTATATCATGATTATCCTCTACAATAGAAGGTAAGTCATTAATATACACTAGAAACAGGAATGGGCCGAGAATTGAACCCTGAGGGACACCCATTAGTACAGGTACAATGGGTCGGCTCGACCGGGGAGGAACCATGCTCTCGCAGAATACCAGCGTGAAATAGCAGTTCAACACTGCAGTGTTTCGTTGGGTAAGTGGAGAGAACCGGAATGGTTGAACTGCAGTCTTATTACTATAATTTGGCCGAATGGACCTACGAAGTACCATGTGCTCTTGTGATATGGTATAAGGTTTATTTTTGCTTGAAACAGTTCGAAACCGTTCATGCATAAAAAAAGTTCGCTAATAAATAGTCTTTTGTCAATCCGCCGCCGTATAGCGCCGGCGTTTTTTTCCTTTTGAAAACACTAGTTTTGCTATTCTTACTAATTAGACGTTTTCAGATCGAGTTTACTTTTACATTTGTATAACTTTAAATAATATTTAGCATTTGTAAATATCAATGAATGATATACCTTTTTTTTTTCAAATTAAGGTTCTTCATTGTTTGATATTTACAAATGTTATTATTAGGTGAAAATTTAATTTAATAAAAACCAAGGTTTCCAGGGTAATTTAGCTGTACCTACTTATATAAATGATTTTTTTTATTAAACAAAAAATAGTACAAAATGTTTGTAATCTCTGCATAAAAAGTCACTTACTCTCAATTTCAAAGAAAACACGTAGTTACCCACTAAAAACAAGTATCCTTCCGTTTGTAACTGATGTTTGATGTCAATTAAACTTAATTAGGTCTAAACAAGAAAAAAAAGCATAAAAAAGATAATTATTTTACACATGGCTGATGGCACAATAGGCGTGTCATCAATGGCTGCGGCGAAATTTTATTGGCAAATATTTGTTCGCCGCCACAGCTAAAAGTTGTCGAAAATCGGTGCCACAACGAATCGGTTAAGTGATCAGTAGAACAATTGTGTTTTATTATTAGTGTGGTTTAACCACTTTTTCTAATTAGTGTTCTGTAATTAATGTGTCAATTTTGGTAATTCACTCTGCAGTTTTAGTTGTCTCGAACCCCAAGCTCGTAACACTATACACAATCAATAGACGTTTTTAACGTATAAGTATGTACATAATGTTAATAAATGATCGTATCTCCTCAGTTTCAAGGCACTCCCCTTCCTGCCTCAGCCAGTATCGGAATCCTTGGCGTCGACATATCGAATAGTGTGCAGTTTCGTGGTCACTTGGAAGGGAAGGCCAAATTAGCCTCTAAAAAGCTTGGCGTGCTCAGCAGAGCGAGCCGGTATTTCATGCCGGCACATCGCTTGCAACTTTACAAAGCGCAAGTTCGGCCCCACATGAAATACTGTTCTCATCTCTGGGCCGGGGCACCCCAGTGCCAGCTCCTTCCACTTGACCGCATCCAGCGCAGAGCGGTTCGAATCGTCGACGACCGAGGTCTTTCTGATCGGCTCGATACACTGGCACCGCGTAGAGATGTTGCATCTCTTTGCGTATTTTATCGCATTTATCACGGGGAGTGCTCTGAGGAATTGTTCGGACTAATTCCAGCCGCTCAATTTCACCATCGCACATCGCGACAAAACTCGCGTTACCATCCATACCATCTGGATGATTGGCGGTCCACAACTGTGCGATTTAGAAGAAGTTTTCTCCCTCGCACGACTTCCTTGTGGAATCAATTACCACCAGCGAATTTTCCGGACCGATACGACTTAGGAACCTTCAAGAAAAGAGCTTATACCTTTCTAAAAGGTCGGCAACGCATCTGCAATTCCCCTGGTGTTGCGGTTGTTCATGGGCGGCGGTAGTCACGTACCATCAGGTGAGCCGCATGCTCGTTTGCCCCCTATTCTATAAAAAAAAATGAGTATTATAATATACAAAATCATTTTATTCCTAATTTCGTGACAACCCCTACATACCAACCAAACATAGCTTGATATTAAAGGCGTTTCACAACTGATAGCTCTTTAAACTGTGCTACTAGAATAACAAACGGATGACACTGCATGATGAGTTGATGAGCATAGTTGTTACCGCACTTATGAATGACATGGCTTGCGTCAAAACTTTATCCAGCAGTGGATTGTCACAAGCCACAAGATGATGATGATGATGTTATATCTATTATTTGTATCAGACAAAGATGTATCCATTTTTAGGGTTCCGTACCTCAAAAGGAAAAAACGGAACCCTTATAGGATCACTTTGTTGTCCGTCTGTCTGTCTGTCAAGACCCTTTTTCTCAGGAACGCGTGAAGGTATCAAGCTGAAATTCATATGAAATACTCAAGTCTACGGTCCCTTGGAGCTGTGAAAAAATCTAACTTCTAAGCCAACGCAATCAAAAGATACAGCCGTTTATGCCGCAAATTTTCGACATTCGCAAGGGACGAGGGAATCAAAACCTACAGGGTACTTCCCGTGAACTCAGAATCTTAAAATTTGGTACAAAGCAACGTATTGTAGCACAGATAAAGGAAGAATTGCAAAAAGCATAAATTTTTAGTTACATCATATAATACAAATATTTTTAATAATTTTAAACTACGGATTTGTGCGGAACCCTCGGAGCGCGAGTTCGACTCGCACTTGGCCGATTTTTTTTTTATTCATAGTATACTTTTGATATCTCTAAGCTAAGCAGCAGCTTCTGCTAATTCACACATTATGAGTGCTTCTTAAAGAAAGAATGAAAAATACAGTTACAACTTACAATCAATAACATTTAATTACATAAGTAAAATAAAATTAATAACATTAATCTAATATGAGTTAATAATTTTTCGTTTTCTCATTTGTTCCAACCATGCGTCAAGTTGTTCTTGTGGTGTTAATGCATTTATTTTATAATAATCTTTGGGAGGTTTACCCTCTTCAAGGCGAACAAAATAATGACTATAGGTATATCGAACCTCCCCCATTCGTCCTCTTGCGTGTCTTCGTACACCTTTTACAACCATGCCTTTACTTGCAAAGGATTCAGCTGAAATAAATGTAAAAAGTTATTTTCTGTTAATGCATGTTCAGTGCGGGTGACACGCCAGGCGTGCCACCGAATACTTTTGTGTGTGACGCGAGGCGTGTCTTTTTTTAAAAATCGTTATAACTCGCTCAAATTGCTTTTTTAGAAAATTTATCCAGAACAAAATATTCATTATTTTGCAAGTAGTTCATGCCTGCGGCTTCGTTTCTGGATATTTTGAAAAATTTGAATTTTTAGGAGTTGACAACCTTTTTTAACTTGTACATGGTACCGTTTTTACTTTATAGGTTTTTAAAACATGTTGTGGAAAAATACTGTAATAAGAAACAAATGAACAAATGATAGCACTCATTGCGATCGGTCACAAACTCAAGTTGTAAACAACTCTCCTGTTAAAAAAAAACAATGCCTTTATCTCTTTTGCTTAAAATGGTTGAAGTACCGACTTATTACTATAATTTGACCTACGAAGTACCATGTGCTCTTGTGATATGGTATAAGGTTTATTTTTGCTTGAAACAGTTCGAAACCGTTCATGCATAAAAAAAGTTCGCCAATAAATAGTCTTTTGTCAATCCGCCGCCGTATAGCGCCGGCGTTTTTTTCCTTTTGAAAACACTTGTTTTGCTATTCTTACTAATTAGACGTTTTCAGATCGACTTTACTTTTACATTTGTATAACTTTAAATAATATTTAACATTTGTAAATATCAATGAATGATATACCTTTTTTTTTTCAAATTAAGGTTCTTCATTGTTTGATATTTACAAATGTTATTATTAGGTGAACATTTAATTTAATAAAAACCAAGGTTTCCAGGGTGATTTAGCTGTACCTACTTATATAAATGTTTTTTTTTATAACAACAAAAAATAGTACAAAAGGTTTGTAATCTCTTCATAAAAAATGTAATTTTCTCTCAATTTAAAAGAAAACGCGTAGAAAAACACGTAATTACCCACTAAAAAAAAGTATCCTTCCATTTGTAACTTATGTTTGATGTCAAATAAACTTAATTAGGTCTAAACAAGTAAAAAAAGCATAAAAAAGAACATTACTTTTACACATGGCGGATGGCACAATAGGCATGTCAATTTTTTTTTCATGTCTGTGGCGCTTGACACGCCCGGCGTGTCTTGAAATATTTGTTCGCCGCCACAGCTAAAAGTTTTCGAAAATTGGTGCCACAACGAATCGATTAAGGAGCCACTGAAGGCCATGGATAACAAGAGCTAATAAAAAAATAATGTTACTGATGCATTTACATCCCTAAATATAAAAAGGAATGTCTCATAAGTTAATGGGCCATTAAAAAAGTGGTAGGTTGTTCCATTAAATGTAGATAATATATTGTCCATATTTTACATACATACAGTTCTAATCGCTAGACGAACAATTCTGAAATTTGGATAGTAGTGTTCTTTTATAACATAAGCATCCACTAGGAAAGTATTTTGGAAAATTCAACCCTAATATATATATATATATATATATATATATATATATATATATATATATATATATATATATATATAAGGGGGTGAAATAGAGTGTTACATCTTGTATGAAACTTTTTATTTTAGGGAACGATTGACCCGTAACATACTAAGGGTACTCTGTAAATAATTCAAAATTAAAAATTTTGTACAGCCGACTTCAATATAAGCGACTTCAATATAGGTTATTTAAAAATAACTCAATAACCATTGGTCTGACCTTGATCAAAAGGACCACACGAGAACTATCAGCTTTCATATAAAAAAAGAATCATCCAAATCGGTTCGCCCAGTACAAAGTTATGAGGTAATACACATAAAAAAAACATACACTCGAATTGAGTACCTTCTCCTTTTTTGAAGTCGGCAATAAAATAAATGAATTCGATTTTAGCGATTTTTTAGAACAACCACATTTTTTTCGATTTTTCAAAACAACAAGAGAGCCAGGAGTGTTCAAATTTATGTGGAGACTTTCTTTTTTTTGTTTATAAATTGAGGCATATAAGTTTACTCTGGAATTAAAAAATTAATACCCATTATTTATTTATTTTTAAAATTGGCTTTTAACGTTTTCAAACGTGGGTGCAGTTTGTATGAGAAATATTGTATTTTAAGATTGAGAACCCGAACTGCCGGACTAAGAAGCCTAAAATTAGGACAATAAGTTCCTTTTATTACGTAAGTATCAACTAAGAAAAGATTTTGGAAAATTCTAACCCTACCCTACAGGATTTCACAGTTTTTATGAAACTATATTTTACGGGAGACGATTGACTTAAAAATTACTGAAAGTACCCTGTAAATAAATATGTAGAAAGGGTAATTGAGTATAGTACAGAGACTAATTTTGTAGTTAGGAATAATAATTAATTCGTTTACACGAATTAATTATCCAACGAGTCGAGGATAAACTAGTAACGGAATACGACAAGCGTACCGTTCCACGTCAGAGCCAAGACTGTCCTAACGGCGGCCGCGCCGTCCGTTTTATACAAGCAAAACGAGCGCCACTGCAGGTGCAATGGTGCAGGTGTGCAGAACACGTGTAATTTACAAGAATTCTGTCTAACTGCACCGACGGCTACCGCGCCGCACGTGCAATGGTGCTGGTCCCGTCAAATACATAATTTGCGGCTTAAAAAAAATTGGGTGCAAAGTTTGTATGAAAAATATTGTATTTAGAAGCACAGCCCGAATCGCTGGATGTAGAAGCGTGAGATTAGGATAATAGCTTTCTTTAATTACGTATCCGCTAAGAATTTTGAAAAATTCAAACCCATACACTCAAAAACACAAACCACCCTCGGGTTTAATAGGCTGTTATAGTTTGCACGACACTTAATTTTACGGGGCGATTTTATAATTGTATGGTTTTTTATTATTTTTTATTTTGCGAATATTTAACCATAAAGTGTTAAGATGAGGGCCCAAAGTTTCCGTGGAAAAAAAATCGGCATTTGGTTCTGTAAACGATTTCTTCCAGACATCCATTTTACGCAATAATTTAAAATTAAAAATTTTATACAGCCGACTTCAATATAAGTTATTAGGAATAACTCAAAAACTATTGGTCTGACCTTGATTAAATTCATATGGGACCACACGAGAAGTACCAGCTTTCAAACAAAAAAGAATCATCGAAATCGGTTCACCCAGTAAAAAGTTAGTCATAGTCATAGTCATTTATTCCAAAAACAATATACATTGTGTGGGAAAACTTAATTGTTGCATTAAATATTAAATGTAATTAATTAAAATTATACGTGTTTACTAAAAATGTCTACAACTTAATTATTAATTAAATAATGCATGCAATATTAATCTTTACCAAACTCAATATAATCATTCACTGAATAGAAACATTTTTCCAATAAAAACGATTTTAACCTTTGTTTAAAAAATTTAACATTATTTATGGTTTTTAGGGCATTAGGTAGTCTATTAAAAAGTTTTACAGCTTGATTTCTAACACTATGCTCAACAACCTGTGGTTTTGTATTAAAGACATTGGTTATATTCTTTCGTCTCGTGTGGTATCTTCTAGCCATTTCATCATCAGTTTCATATCTGTTCGGATGTTTGACAAGATCATTGAGTAAAGTTTGAATATACAAACAGGGCACAGTGAGGATTTTCAAATTTATAAAATGTTCTCTACATGATTGCATCTGGTGTATGCGAGATATTATTCTAATTGCTCTTTTTTGTAGAATAAACACTTTTTTACATTATAGTCATAACTATTTCCCCAAAACTTAATACTATATCTTAAGCGAGATTCTATTAGAGCATAATATACAATTTTTAATTGTTTCGTGGTTAGTTCTTCCCTCAAGCTTCTCAAAGCATAGCATGCAGAGCTGATTTTGCTCTCTATATTATTTAATTCATCTTTCCATGTTAAATACGAGTCTATATAAACACCTAAGAATTTCACCGATTGTACAAGTGGTATGCAGTTTTCATGTAATTTGATGTTCAAGGTATCTCGTGTTTTCGCTGTGGTTTTAAATAGTATAGCTTTAGTTTTTTCTGCATTCAGCATAAGATTATTTGCATTAAACCACTGAGAAAACGTTAAAAGAGCTCTATTTAGTCTATCGTTGAGATCATTTGTATTTTGTGCCGATATTACCGCATTTGTATCGTCCGCAAAAGCTACAATATGAACTTCCGGTAGAGAGTTGTACATAAAGGGGATCAAATCATTTATAAATATGATGAAGAAGATTGGTCCCAAAATGGAACCTTGTGGCACTCCTCTATTAATTTTATCTAATTTAGATTTATACGTCTTTTCATACTTATCCTCAATACACTTTAGTTGAACATATTGCTGTCTGTTTTCTAAATAAGACTTGAATAGATGTAGTACATTTTGCTTTATTCCATAGTATTGAAGTTTTTTTTTATTAATATATTATGATCCACCATATCAAAAGCCGAGCTTAAATCCAGAAATAATCACGCTACTATCTTTTTATTATTTAAATTTGTGATGACATCATCAATTAATGTATTTATCGCTTCGTTACTTCCTATTTTTGGCTGATATCCAAATTGTCGTGTATTAATTATTTTATTATTATGTAGATGTTTACTTAATCCAACTTTAATCAGTCTTTCAAAAATTTTTGAAATTGTTGATAAAAGTTATGAGGTAACTCATAAAAAAAACATACAGTCGAATTGAGTACCGTCTCCTTTTTGGAAGTCGGCAGAAAACTTGTTCGAAACGAATGGTTATAAGGGAGGTGTATGTAAATTATACAATAAAAATAAAAACACACGATAATGACAGTTGAGGAAACTAGGATAGATACAACAAATGAAAGGAAGTATGATGGGAACTATAACATACATAAACTCACGACTGTCACCCAGAGCAGTAGGCAGAGATAACAGACTTCCATTTGGCACGATCCTGACACACATCTCTTGTCTCCACCACATCTCCCTATACCTACGCATGCATGCTCGTCGGTTAAGGGTACTTTTAATTTGGCCCATTTTCAACATATTGCCAAATTGGGCGATAAACTTTCGCCTAGGGCAGGGGTCGGCAACTTGCGGCTCGCGAGCCACATGCGGCTCTTTGGATGTGAAGCTGGGGCACTTTAGTTTTATACGCAAATATTATTTATTTTATTTAAAAAAAAAAACATCTAAAATCGATCCACAATGAGCCATTTGGAGTTGATACTGGATCTCTAGAAATGCAATTGATCGATTTGAAAAGTAAAGCTTTGTGGAGTTGAAAATTTACAGAGCTGGAAAGCAAGTTAAAAGAAATGTATGTACGTAACGCAACAAAAATGAACAGCTTTAAAAGAAATGCCGCGAGTTGAGGCACTTATATTCGACGCATGGAATAGTTTTCCAGATTGCTATAGTGACGTGAAGAAGTTGGCATTTGGAGTGCTGACTATCTTCGGATCGACATATTCGTGCAAGCAAGCGTTCTCTTGCATGAATATAATTAAAAGTAAAGTAAGAAGCCAACTATCAAATGAAAATTCAGAGTCGTGTTTGAAACTTAAGACAACAAGTTATGAGCCAAAGTTATCCAAACTTTCTAAAACCATGCAAAGCCAACGCTTCCATTGAATTTGCTTAAATGTATGTTATTGATTTTTTTATTTTTAAGTAAAAGTTACATTGTTTAGTAAAGTTTAAATTTTCTACTTGAATAACCATGCAAAACCAAAGCTCCCATTGAAGTTGTTTTCTCAATTGTTTGTTATTGAAGTACAAGTTAATGTTGTAAGACTTACAATGTAAATAAATGTTTAATTGTTTAAATTTTAAACTTAAATAATAATTGATTATCTAATAATACCATATACAACGTGTCCCAAAAGTCAACGATAAGCCAACACCGGAGGAGGAGAACAAAAAATATCCCAATTATATTTTAAGTTATATAAAAAAATGAAATTCTTCAGAAATTGAGACCGTTTATGATATTTTTCACTACCATGACCACAATTTTTTAAATATTTTTTTCTTTTTTTTTTTTATAGGCAACCTGAATAGTACTGCTATCTACCACAATTCTTAAAAACTCCAGAATAACTCTTGTTTTATCACGAAAATTAATGAAACTTATTTTATTCCCTAAATTTTTTGAAGACTTTTACTTTTAACCAAATTTAACTTATCGTGGTGTAAAAAAAAAGTATGAACACTAGTATGGCAAGTTTTTTTAAAAATTGACGCAACTAACCAACATTCCAAAATGGTATAATACTCTAGGAAAACAAGTTATAAAAAAATATGGGCCTATTATTTCTAAACAGGGGCCAAATTCCTTAAATTGTACATACATACATAAACACTCACGCCTGTCACCCAGAGACCACACCAAGAAGAAGATACCACATCTTCTAGCCATTTCATCATCAGTTTCATATCTGTTCGGATGTTTGACAAGATCATTGAGTAAAGTTTGAATATACAAACAGGGCACAGTGAGGATTTTCAAATTTATAAAATGTTCTCTACATGATTGCATCTGGTGTATGCGAGATATTATTCTAATTGCTCTTTTTTGTAGAATAAACACTTTTTTACATTATAGTCATAACTATTTCCCCAAAACTTAATACTATATCTTAAGCGAGATTCTATTAGAGCATAATATACAATTTTTAATTGTTTCGTGGTTAGTTCTTCCCTCAAGCTTCTCAAAGCATAGCATGCAGAGCTGATTTTGCTCTCTATATTATTTAATTCATCTTTCCATGTTAAATACGAGTCTATATAAACACCTAAGAATTTCACCGATTGTACAAGTGGTATGCAGTTTTCATGTAATTTGATGTTCAAGGTATCTCGTGTTTTCGCTGTGGTTTTAAATAGTATAGCTTTAGTTTTTTCTGCATTCAGCATAAGATTATTTGCATTAAACCACTGAGAAAACGTTAAAAGAGCTCTATTTAGTCTATCGTTGAGATCATTTGTATTTTGTGCCGATATTACCGCATTTGTATCGTCCGCAAAAGCTACAATATGAACTTCCGGTAGAGAGTTGTACATAAAGGGGATCAAATCATTTATAAATATGATGAAGAAGATTGGTCCCAAAATGGAACCTTGTGGCACTCCTCTATTAATTTTATCTAATTTAGATTTATACGTCTTTTCATACTTATCCTCAATACACTTTAGTTGAACATATTGCTGTCTGTTTTCTAAATAAGACTTGAATAGATGTAGTACATTTTGCTTTATTCCATAGTATTGAAGTTTTTTTTTATTAATATATTATGATCCACCATATCAAAAGCCGAGCTTAAATCCAGAAATAATCACGCTACTATCTTTTTATTATTTAAATTTGTGATGACATCATCAATTAATGTATTTATCGCATCGTTACTTCCTATTTTTGGCTGATATCCAAATTGTCGTGTATTAATTATTTTATTATTATGTAGATGTTTACTTAATCCAACTTTAATCAGTCTTTCAAAAATTTTTGAAATTGTTGATAAAAGTTATGAGGTAACTCATAAAAAAAACATACAGTCGAATTGAGTACCGTCTCCTTTTTGGAAGTCGGCAGAAAACTTGTTCGAAACGAATGGTTATAAGGGAGGTGTATGTAAATTATACAATAAAAATAAAAACACACGATAATGACAGTTGAGGAAACTAGGATAGATACAACAAATGAAAGGAAGTATGATGGGAACTATAACATACATAAACTCACGACTGTCACCCAGAGCAGTAGGCAGAGATAACAGACTTCCATTTGGCACGATCCTGACACACATCTCTTGTCTCCTCCACATCTCCCTATACCTACGCATGCATGCTCGTCGGTTAAGGGTACTTTTAATTTGGCCCATTTTCAACATATTGCCAAATTGGGCGATAAACTTTCGCCTAGGGCAGGGGTCGGCAACTTGCGGCTCGCGAGCCACATGCGGCACTTTGGATGTGAAGCTGGGGCACTTTAGTTTTATACGCAAATATTATTTATTTTATTTAAAAAAAAAACATCTAAAATCGATCCACAATGAGCCATTTGGAGTTGATACTGGATCTCTAGAAATGCAATTGATCGATTTGAAAAGTAAAGCTTTGTGGAGTTGAAAATTTACAGAGCTGGAAAGCAAGTTAAAAGAAATGTATGTACGTAACGCAACAAAATGAACAGCTTTAAAAGAAATGCCGCGAGTTGAGGCACTTATATTCGACGCATGGAATAGTTTTCCAGATTGCTATAGTGACGTGAAGAAGTTGGCATTTGGAGTGCTGACTATCTTCGGATCGACATATTCGTGCAAGCAAGCGTTCTCTTGCATGAATATAATTAAAAGTAAAGTAAGAAGCCAACTATCAAATGAAAATTCAGAGTCGTGTTTGAAACTTAAGACAACAAGTTATGAGCCAAAGTTATCCAAACTTTCTAAAACCATGCAAAGCCAACGCTTCCATTGAATTTGCTTAAATGTATGTTATTGATTTTTTTATTTTTAAGTAAAAGTTACATTGTTTAGTAAAGTTTAAATTTTGTACTTGAATAACCATGCAAAACCAAAGCTCCCATTGAAGTTGTTTTCTCAATTGTTTGTTATTGAAGTACAAGTTAATGTTGTAAGACTTACAATGTAAATAAATGTTTAATTGTTTAAATTTTAAACTTAAATAATAATTGATTATCTAATAATACCATATACAACGTGTCCCAAAAGTCAACGATAAGCCAACACCGGAGGAGGAGAACAAAAAATATCCCAATTATATTTTAAGTTATATAAAAAAATGAAATTCTTCAGAAATTGAGACCGTTTATGATATTTTTCACTACCATGACCACAATTTTTTAAATATTTTTTTCTTTTTTTTTTTATAGGCAACCTGAATAGTACTGCTATCTACCACAATTCTTAAAAACTCCAGAATAACTCTTGTTTTATCACGAAAATTAATGAAACTTATTTTATTCCCTAAATTTTTTGAAGACTTTTACTTTTAACCAAATTTAACTTATCGTGGTGTAAAAAAAAAAGTATGAACACTAGTATGGCAAGTTTTTTTAAAAATTGACGCAACTAACCAACATTCCAAAATGGTATAATACTCTAGGAAAACAAGTTATAAAAAAATATGGGCCTATTATTTCTAAACAGGGGCCAAATTCCTTAAATTGTACATACATACATAAACACTCACGCCTGTCACCCAGAGACTATGGACTTCCATTTGGCACGATCCTGACAGACCTCTCTCCTTCCTCCACATCCATATACCTACGCATACACGCTCGTCGGTTAAAGGTACTCTTGATTTGGCCCATTTTCAATATATCGCCGATTTGGTCGATAAACTTTCGCCTAGGGCGACCCTTCCCGACTCTGCCGTTCACCTCTGCAACATAAATTTGCTTTGTCACTCTTTCCTCATTCATTCTTTCTACATGACCAAACCACCGAAGCATTCCTTTCTTAATCTTGGTCACAACATCATCTTGCAAACCACACTCTTCTCTTATTAAACAATTTCTCACTCTGTCCTTCAGATTCATCCCTAACATACTCCTTAATGACCGCATTTCTACAGCATTTATTCTACTCTCGTGCTTCTTCTGCCACACCCAACTTTCACTACCATACATTAAAGTAGGCACTAACACAGCATTGTGAATTGCCATACGTGCCTTTTTGGACACATTCTGACTTTTCACAATAGAGTGTAGAGCCCCATTCACTCTATTTCCTGCATTCACTCGTCGTTCTATATCCTTATCATATCTACCATCCTTGCTAAATACACATCCCAAATACACAAACTCATCTACTTGCTCTACCAACTCCCGTTCTATTCTTATTTCACATATCGTTTTACTTTCTTCTCTTTCAAAAACCATAACTTTCGTCTAACTTGCGTTCACTTTCATTCCCTTTTCTTTTAATGTCCTGTTCATTAATGTAACCATCATTTGCAACTCGGCTGCCGAAGACGCAAGTATGACTTGATCATCGGCGTACAAAAGGCATTTGACGGTTAACTCACCCATTCTTAACCCGCATTCTTCTACTTTCAAATTTTCCAAACAACTGTCCATAAATAGGTAGAACAGCCACGGGGAAGCCACACAGCCCTGTCTGACACCTTTATGGATGCCAAACCAGTCCGAGTAGGCCCCGTTGATCCTGACACAGGCACTAGAGTCCCTATATAGAGACTTCAATGCCTGTATCAGACCAGCGCTCAACCCAAATGTGGTCAGTGTTTGCCATAACACGTTCCTGTCCACTCTGTCATAAGCCTTTTCCAAGTCCATGAACGCACAAAAAACTTTCTGGTTTTTGGCCAAAAATTTCTCCGCAATCATGCGCATAGAAAAGACTTGATCCGTACACCCCATCCCCTTTCTAAATCCAGCTTGCACATCCCAAATTTTTCCATCAGTTTCTTCCATAACTCTTTCAATTAGCACCTTAGCATACAGTTTACCCACAATGCTAAGCAAGCTGATACCACGGTAGTTTTTACAGTCCTGCTGCGACCCCTTTCCTTTATATATTGGGACTATAACGGCTTTGCACCAGTCTTCCGGTACCCGCTTCAGTTCCCAACATAAATTAAACAAGGTGTAGAGCAGGCCTGCAACCACACCCTCTCCAGCCCTTAGCATTTCGAGTGATACTCTATCATATCCGGCTGCCTTACCTGCTTTCATTATTTCATCTACACTTATCTCCCTACCTCTCTCCACTTCTTCCGGAATTTCTATTTCACTTACTTCAGACGACTCTTCACTCTTAAACACGCTTTCAAAGTATTCCTTCCATCTCTTTAAATTCGAAACTTCATCATTCATCATGCAGCCATTCTCGTCTCGTATAGCATTCATTCTAGGCTGTTTTGAATTTCCCCTGGCAGTTCTTACGAGCTTCCAGAACATTTTAATATTTGCCTGGAAGTTATCAGATATTCTTCTATCATTCTTATCTATCCTTTCTTGCTTTTTCCTTTCAACAACTTCTTTTACTCCCTTATTTATACGTCTAAAGTCTGCCTTTTTTCTTTCTATCTCATCATTCATACCGCGAGAATTACCAGCTTTGGTTGCTAGTAAATCTAGCCATGCCCTCTTCTTTGCTTCAACTTCCATCCGTACCTCATCATCCCACCACAACGTATTACTTTTCCTTTCATTCGTTCTCTTACTTACACCACATACTTCGGTGGCTGTATCCACCAAAACTTTCTTAACATTATTCCATACATTCTTCAAGTCTAAATCATTCATACAAAATTCATTCAACACACTTATATTTTCCCTCAGTCTGCATTTATACTTCTCTTTCACACCTTCATCTTGTAGCCTCTCTATTCTTATACGCTGAAACGCAGTGGTAGACACAGATGTCCGATGCCGCCAACGCTTGAATAGACCATTAATTTGGCATAAGACCAAGTAATGGTCCGTCCCTACGTTGGACCCCCGGTAAACCCTTGTATCTACCACAGCGCTCCTCATTCTTCCATCCACAATTATGAAATCTATCATGCTTCTATCATCCCCTCTTTCCCATGTATACATGTGAATCCTCTTATGGCGAAAGAAAGTGTTCGCCACAAAAAGATTCTTTTCCACACATATGGTGAGGAGGTCTTCACCATTCTCATTTATTCTTTCATCGCCAAACGCTCCTAATATCCTTTCATAACCAGACCTCTTCACTCCAACCCTTCCATTGAAATCTCCTAACATAATAATACTTTCATTTTCCTTGCATTTCGTCAACACCAGCCTTACCATGTCCCAAAACTGCTCTCGGATATAAGTGGGCTTAGACATATCTGGGGCGTACACCCCAAGCAGAAACAACTTCTTTAAGCCCACTTTCATTCGTATCCACAGCAGCCTTGGGCTTACACATTCATACTCTTTCACACATTGACCCATTCTTTCTGAAAGGATGACACCGACTCCCTGGCATGCCCGCTCGGTCTCGTCTACACCAGACCAGTAAGCGGTATACATGCCATGTGCAGTGACATCTCTTCCCTTTCGTTTCGTCTCATTCACACATAACACATCTATTCTTCTATCATTCATCATTTCGCATATTTCATCCATCTTATCATTCATTGCTCCACATACATTCAGCGTAGCCAAACGGGCCTCCGCAATCCACTTTTCGCCCCTCCAGGAGACAGGACGTGACGGGTGGCGAACCTCGTCGCCGGTTTTCCTCCCGGAGATTCTTCGCACCCCTGCCCCATTAAAGGGGCGCCGGGGACTCGGGGCCATTTCTTTAAATTTTTGGCTCATGGTGCGACATAAGGGGTGGTAGATTTTACGCCGCTACCACACGGCGAGGAGCCGAGTCTGTCGTTTCGGCTTTGTCGCTCGTTTAGCACCACCCGGGGGACACGTGTAGGGTGGGCCTAGAGTTAGGTGGTCGAAGCCTACGGACGCGAGCGACTCATCCCCCAGTCAGTAATCACTTTTACTACATGCCCAAAATGGGTTCCTGTTACAATTTCTAGGAATTCGAATGGGGCATTAATACCTTAGATGTTAGAGAGATAGATAGATAGAGATATTTACTTTATAAAGAGACAACAACAGGGCAGGTATAGAAGCTGTTATTATTCTCAGCAAGTCGGTTCAGTAAGCTCGGCTCCTTTGTTTACTGCGCACTGTTCCCAATTCAACTTACGTGGCCCTCGTACATAATATCGACTTTTGGCTTGGCTTTTTGGACTGGAATCGACCTGCAAACTTAACTGACCTGGCATTATTTGGACTGGAAGTGATCTGCAAACTGAACTGACCTGGCATTATCTTGGACTACGCTACTAACGCTGCTAGCAGACTGTATCGAGAAATATACCCAAATGCTCAAAAATATCCTGATTATCGAGTGTTTATTAATGTGCATCAAGCGTTTTCGGAGGGTCGTATGCCATCCAATAGGAGAAGTGCTGGAAGACCTAGATTGGATCGTGATGAAGAAGTTCTCAATGAGATAGAAAATGACTCGACTACTTCGGTACATGCCATAGAAGAAGCTACAGGAATCCCGAAAAGTTCTTCACATCGAATATTAAAACGTCACAAGCTTCACCCATATCACTACAGGCGTGTGCAGACGTTATTACCGCGGGACTATCCGCTACGGGTCACATTTTGCCGTGTAATGCTGCAAAGGCACAGTGAAGATTCCCACTTCCTAGACAAAATTCTATGGTCGGATGAAACAACATGCAAGAAAGATGGGACCTACATTCCTTACCTTTATTACCTTCACAACCTACATAGTTCGAGTAATGAAAATCCACACTTGATGAGACAAGACAAATCCCAATATATGGAAAAGTAATTGGGCCCTTTGAGTTACAAGGAAACTTAGATGGCAATAGTTATTTAAACTTTTTACAAAATGACTTGCAAGAATTGTTAAACGACGTGCCCTTAAGTGATCTTCAAAACATGTGGTTCTAAAATGATGGTTGCCCAGCACATTATGCCCGTCCTGTGCGAGAATATTTAAGAGTATCCAGGGCGTTGGATCGGGCGACTTGGTCCTATCTTAGGGCCACCCCGTTCACCCGATTTGAAGCCCCTGGACTTCTTCTATTGGGGTTGTCTTAAAAACAGGGTCTACTCAAAACCCATTGTGACATTGGACGAGCTTCGTCGAAATATCACTCAGGCTGCTGATTACATTAATAGCAGAAGATATGCAAGACAAATAAAACGATCATTTTTAAGGCGATGTCGTGCATGTATTAATGCTGGTGGCCAACAGTTCGAACATTTGCTATAATGTTAATAACTTAATAAATTACACGTGAAACTGTTTGTACCATTTCTTTGAAATATTAAACATTTTTCAAGAACTAATACTTTTATTACACCCGACCGTCATTTGGCCCCTGTTAAGAAATAATAGGCCCATATTTTTTTATAACTTGTTTTCCTAGAGTATTATACCATTTTGGAATGTTGGTTAGTTGCGTCAATTTTTAAAAAAACTTGCCATACTAGTGTTCATACATTTTTTTTACACCACGATAAGTTAAATTTGGTTTAAAGTAAAAGTCTTCAAAAAATTTAGGGAATAAAATAAGTTTCATTAATTTTCGTGATAAAACAAGAGTTATTCTGGAGTTTTTAAGAATTGTGGTAGATAGCAGTACTATTCAGGTTGCCTATAAAAAAAAGAAAAAAATATTTAAAAAATTGTGGTCATGGTAGTGAAAAATATCATAAACGGTCTCAATTTCTGAAGAATTTCATTCTTTTATATAACTTAAAATATAATTGGGATATATTTTTTTTCTTTTTTTTCCCGATTAGTCCGGGGCAGGTCTATCCTCCGGTGTTGGCTTATCGTTGAATTTTGGGACACGTTGTATATACACATATAATTATTATCTAATAATTAGATAATAATAGAAATTATATTCTAATTTATTGTGAAAAACACTATTATGCAAGTACTATTTACGGTTGGCCAGGAAAAAATTTGTGGCTCTTTGAAAACTTTGAAATTTTGTAAATTGTAATTTTTGACTCTTCCGACTCAAAAGTTTGCCGACCCCTGGCCTAGGGCGTCCTTTCCCGACTCTGCAGTTTACTTCAGCAACATAAATTTGCTTTGTCACTCTTTCCTCATTCATTCTTTCTACATGACCAAACCTCCAACATTAGCTTGCACACCACACTCTTCTCATATCACACAATTTCTCACCCAGTCATTCAAATTCAGCCCTAACATACTCCTTAATGACTGCATTTCTACGTCTTTTATTCTACTTTCGTGCTTCTTCTGCCACACCCAACTTTCACTACCATACATTATGGTAGGGAGTAACACAGCACTGTGAATTGCCATACGTGCCTTTTTTTGACACATTCTGATTTTCCATAATAGTGTAAAGTCCCATTTACTCTTCTGCGTTCACTCGTTCTATATACCATCACCATCTATATATACCATCATATCTACCATCCCTGCTAAATACACATCCCAAATGCATAAACTCATCTACTTGCTCAACCAACTCCCCTTCTATTTTTATTACACATATTATAGTTTTACTTTTTTCTCTTTCAAAAACCATAACTTTCGTCTTACTTGCGTCTCCACTTTCATTCTGTTCATTAATAACAGTAACCATTTGCAACTCGGCCGCCGACGACCTAAATATGACTTGATCATCGGTGTACAAAAGGCATTCGACAGTTAACTCACCCACAATCTTCAACTTTCAACTTTTCCAAACAACTGTCTATAAATAGTTTGAACAGACACAGGGAAGCCACACAGTCCTGTTTGACACCTTTATGGATACCAAACCAGTTCAAGAAGGCCCCGTTGATCCTGACACAAGCACTAGAGTCCCTATAAAGATACTTTAATGCCTGTATGAACCCAGCGCTCAACCCAAACGAGTTCAGTGTTTGACATAACACATCCCTTTCCACTCTGTCATAAGCCTTTTCCAAATCCATGAAAGCCCAAGTGTTTGGTTTTTGGCCAAAAACTTCTCCGCAATTCTCATTAGTTTTTTTCATTACTGTTTCCATTAGTACCTTAGCATACAGTTTTCCCACAATGCTAAAAAGGCTGATACCACAGTAGTTTTTACAGTCCTGCTGCGACCCTTTTCTTTTATATATTGAGACTATCACAGCTTTACACCAGTCTCCCGGTACCTGCTTCAGTTCTCAACATAACTTATCACGATTTAATTTTTCTTTCGTATAAACTACGCCCTCCTAAAATCAAACCTAAATTAGTTCTGCGACGTAATTTTGGAGGAATGGATATTGAACAACTTTGTGAAGATGCTTATAATATTGACTGGTCAGTGATCGAGAGAGCTCCATGTATTGACGATAAAGTGGAACTGTTCTGTTTTCTTCTCACTCAGCTTTATGACGTTCACGCGCCAATGCATTATGTGAGACTTAAACACCTACCTGCTCCATGGCTCTCTGATGATCTGAAAAAGCTTATTTTACAGAAGAATGCGGCATTGTCAAAGCTTAAGAGGAATAAAACAGAGGAAAACGTAAGGAAATACGCCAAATCAGGAATCGATGCAACACATTATGTAGAGATGCGCAACGACGCCATATTCATACATCAGTCGAGAACGGCGATTCATCTAGGGTGTGGAAGTTTCTCAAAATAATTGGAGTTGGTAGAACATCCCTAAACGCTTCACCTTAGTGTTGATTTTGAACTATTAAATCAACATTTTTCTCTTCAACTCTTTTGATAGCGAACATAAACTGAAAACACTTCGTTCGCTTTCTGTAACTCCGACTCCTAATTATCCTCCATTCGTTTTTAGTCAGTTTACTGAATGTGATGTTAAGAAGACCATATTATCCATCTCCTCAAATGCTGCCGGTAGCGACAACATTAGCCGTAATATGATTGTTCCTCTCCTTGATGTTATTACTCCCATTATCGCTTATTTACTCAATGCTTGTGTCTCTTCCTCTAAATTCCCTCAAGCTTGGAAGAGTGCTCATATTATACCCCTTCCAAAGAGATCTAATCCTTCTTCTAAAACTTCTCTGATTTCCGTCCCATCTCGATCTTACCTTTCCTTTCTAAAGTCCTTGAAAATCTTATTTGCCAACAGCTGACCCTTTTCCTTAATAAGCACAATTTATTGAATTCCTTACAATCCGGTTTCCGTCCTGGTCATCGGCCCGGCTACCGCCTTAATCAAAGTTACTGATGACATACGGTGGGGTATGGATAATAAACAACTCACAGTCATGACCTTGCTGGATTTCAGTAATGCGTTTAATACTGTTGACTTCGATATACTGTTGAGTCTGTTGTGTTCCCTTAACATATCACCATCAGTAATTGACTGGTTTCAAAGTTATCTCTGTGGCCGTCGGCAGTGTATTCGTGTCGATGAAACTCACTTATCTTGGTGTGATATTACTGCGGGCGTGCCACAGGGCGGCGTGTTGTCACCTTTACTCTTTTCCATTTATATACTGTTGACTTCGATATACTGTTGAGTCTGTTGTGTTCCACTTCTCCCCAGTTGACGGTAACTGTTAGACGTGTGCTTGTTTTATTAAATTCTAAGATACCCTGTGCAATAAAAGTGTAAAAGTAAAAGTGTAAAGCAATAATTTAAAGTGATATCAGTCGTGTATTAGTATTTTGCAGCTAACGGTAAGCACTACTACACTAGGTGTATGTGATAGCAATATTGAAGACGTACATCTGCCCTTATTCATAAGCTTTAGCGGTTTTTGTATAAGTAAAATGCAGCGTACTCCTCCATCCACAAAACAAGTTCAATCGGACTCTGACTCGAATGCTATAAGTGAAGTTAGTGCTCAAGGTAAGCCTAATATTAGTACTCGATTTAAAAGGAAACGATCTTCTGAAGAGCATTTGAGCGATTCTTTAAATACCATAAAAAAGGAATTGTTTGAACTAATTAACTCAAAGTTTAGCACATTACACGATGAAATGAACTTGCTCAAACAACAAACCTCAGATATATGTAAAACTATTGAATTCATGTCGGGAAATTTTGAAGATTTAAAAGTAAAAATAAATGAGCTGGAGAAAGAAAGAAAAGAAAATAAGAATTACATCAAGGAACTGGAAGAAAGGCTGGAGGCGTTTGATAAGGGTAGTAGAAGTACAACTATTGAAATAAGGAACATACCAAAAAAACAAGGCGAGACAAAACATGATTTACGTGGTCTAACACAATCCATTGGTAAAGCTCTTGATGTTGATGTCCTAACATCTGAAATCCACGACGCATATAGGGTTAATATAAAATCAAATATTAGTCCTCCAATATTGGTAAAGTATTGCACCACTTTTCGTAAAGAAGAATTTATTAAGAAAGCAAAGAAGTTTAATAAAGAACATCCCGGCAAACTTAACACTCAGTTGTTGCATCTCGGATATCCAACAGCTCAGATATATGTCTCTGAAAATCTTACAGCAAAAACAAGAAGTCTTTTTTTACATGCTAGAGACTATGCTAAAACAAACGGTTATGACTATTGCTGGCATTCTTATGGCAAAATTTTTCTTCGTAAAAAAGAGGGTGCACCCCATATTCTCATTAAAAATGACAAACATTTGGACGAGCTTCGAAACAGCTCATGAATTAAGAAGAATATTCCAATGTCGTTTTTATCACTATACTACCTGCAGGTTAAATTTTTTAGCATATATACTTATCATAATATTAGCATTTAATGTAATACTAACCGAATTTTGTGTCTTACACGCATATCATACTAAGCTTGTTGCACACACTACACCTTCGATCTACAACACACAATTGTTATACACTTCAAAAAATACAATTTTATAACGCTGTTAGGCCACTATTACCTATCGCTGAACAAAGAACTAGTTTAATTTCTTCTGATATTTCCTCTTTGTGTTACTTTAGATTTAGAGCTTGTGGTTCGTATAACATTATTCTTAAATAATAGGTTTTAAAGTTTGCTCTTGTTGTAACAAATATAAGTAAAATAAATACAAAAAATCTTACTACCGAATTGGATAATTATCATGTGTCAAAAGTGTATCAATGTGATGTACGTCTTGCTCACAAACTTTTAGACAATTCTGGCAAGAAGCTTATAATTATGTGTCAGAATATTCGCAGCATCGGGCATAACCTACCACAAGTTGAAATACTCTTGGCTTGTTTGAAGCTTGATATTAATATTATTGTTTTAACAGAGTGTTGGCTCAGAGGAATTAATCATTTACCGACGCTAAATAATTGTACCGCATATGGTACTAAAAATAATAAGTCACAAAATGAAGGAGTTGTGGTTTATATAAAAAATGACATAATGGCAACTGTAGTTGAACCCCCCGCTTTTGAAGGCAACTGTCTGATTATTAAGATCGGAAACGAAACTGCAATTATTGCTATCTATCGTCCACCTTCATATCGTTCATATGAAAACTTTTTGCAGGCTATTAATGACATACTAGAACCGTTGAATAAATTCACTAATATTATAGTTACGGGTGACATGAACATAAATATATGCACTACAAATTCGAACCCCGAATGTGACGAATATCTCGATTTAATGGCTTATCACGGATTACTGTCAACACATTCACTGCCAACGAGATTAAACTCATGCCTGGATCACGTATTTTTAAAATCTCGCTTAAAGGCAATAACTTTAATAATTTCTTCTACTGTAACGGATCACTATACTGTTCTATTTTATCTCGAAAATCATATAACTCCTCTAAGTGAATCAAAACTATACAAATTTATTGACTATGAAAAAGTTGCATCTGAATTGAATTTGGAAATTCTTAACGCTATATTAAATTGTACTGATGTTAATATCGCTACAAATATGCTAGTAAAGGAGCTACAAAGAGCTATAGACGTACATACCACAATGAAGACCGTCCCCGCTCGAAAGAGAATAAAAGTTCCCTGGCTTACACAAGGGCTACTAAGGTGCATTAGACATAGAGACAAACTACATCGTGATGTCATAAGTCATCCTGATAACATAAAGCTTACAACTACTTATAAACGCTATAGAAATTTTTGTAACGAATTATTAAAAAAAGTCAGGGCGGATTTTGATAACAATGAATTATATAAAGCTGGAAATGATAATAAAATAAAGTGGAAAATCGTTAAAAATATAGCTAAATTAAATAGTAATATTACACCTTTAAATACTAATCTTCTTAGCCTAAAAGCCAGTCCAGTAGAATCAATTAACTACATTAATAATTACTTTGCCAATATTGGAAAGAAACTGGCAGACGAAATTTCAATAAATTACTTAAGGAATGAGTCAACAAAAGCGGATTCGAATTTAATAAATCAGTCTCAATCTTTGGGCTTAAGACCCACCGATCCACTTGAAGTCGAGTGTTTACTGAGTAATCTTAAACATAATTCTGCGCCAGGCTACGATGGAATTTCCAATCAGGTGCTTAAATCTACTAAGCACTTGATAATTCCCTCTATTGTGCACATTTGTAACCTTAGTCTTGAATCAGGTGTGTTTCCTGATCAGTTCAAAGTTGCTTTGATAAGTCCTATACATAAAGGCGGAGACAGAGACAGTATCAGTAACTATCGTCCAATTTCAATTCTACCAGCCCTATCTAAAGTATTAGAACGTCTATTAAATAATCGTTTAAAATCGTATTTTTCTAAATATAACTTACTTTCTGAAAATGAATTTGGTTTTGTAAATGGAAAATCTACTGAAGATGCAGTTTTATCTCTAACAGAGTTCATTGTAAGACATGTTGACAGTAATAATAAATGTATTGGAATATTCTTGGACCTCGCAAAAGCGTTCGATACTGTCTCTGTGCCGATACTGTTAGCTAAGATGGAAAAACTAGGTATCAGGGGTATATCTCTGAAGTTGTTTACAAGTTACCTATCAAATAGAACTCAACTTGTAAGAATTGGAAGCCTAACAAGTGAAAAAACTAATATTAATTATGGTGTACCTCAAGGTAGCATACTTGGCCCTACCTTGTTCCTAATATATGTGAATGATCTATGTGGGCTTAAAATGCGCGGTTGTAAAATTGTTGCCTATGCTGATGATACGGTTCTACTGTTTCATGCACCCTCCTGGCATGAATGCATTGATTTAGCTCAGATAGGTCTCGAAGAAGTTATGTCATGGTTGAAAAAGAATTTACTAACCCTGAACATTGATAAGACGAAGTATCTTACTTTTATAAAATCTTCAGTAGGTCAACATGAACTTGACTCTTATTCTCTTAAAGCACATATGTGTGGTAACTCTTCATCACTTTTATGTAACTGTCAGACCATAGAGAGAGTGAAATCCATTAGATACTTAGGTGTTACTGTTGATTACCTCTTAAACTGGCAAGAGCATATAATTAAATTAAAAAGTAATATTAGAAAACTTATACCAGTGTTTAAACGTTTAAGACATATTCCAATTGAACTACTCAAAACCATATATAATGCTCTCTGCCATTCGCTATTGTCATACTGTATTACTGCTTGGGGAGGTACTTACAAAACTTATATCTTGCGCATTGAAAGATCTCAGAGAGCTGTGCTGAAAGTTATGCTTTCTAAGCCTTTTAAGTTTCCCACAAGCAAGTTGTTCTCGGAAGTAAATGTGCTTACAGTCCGACAGCTATTTATTTTAAAATCTGTTCTTAAAACACATAAGAATTATAATTGTAACTTAAATTTATTTCAACAGTTAAGAAGAAAAGATCGAATTATACTACCAGACAAATTTCACTCGTCTTATGCTCAAAGACAAATAAACTTTTTGGGTCCTTACCTTTATAAAAAAATTAGCAATATTATAACGATATATACGCTATCGCGTTTTAAATGTAAGCAAGCTCTAACTAAGTTTTTAATGTCTTTATCTTATGAGGAAACTGAAAAATTATTAAATATAGATAAGTAAAACACAAACTCTTAAGGAAATATCACACACTCACACTTTCTTTCTCACACGCACATACACATACTCACATATACATACACACGTAATGACACACTCACAAACACACACACTTATTTACTACACACTCGCATCTACCCATTAGTTTTACACATAGTTTAAGCTTATAATATTGGTTAGGATTAATAAATTATTACATACTATAAAACATTTTACTTATTATCCTTTTGTTTTTTTATTTTGTTTTCAAGGAAATGTAATATTATTTGAGTCACAACTCACTAGTTGTAACAATTACTTTTATGTGGAATCTAGAATAAGTTCTTGTAAAAGTTTGCTATAATATTTGAATATCAATAAGTGTGTGATATATTTATAACATGTCGCTCCTGCCTTGCTCTTGTACCACACAACTAATCTTTTAGTACATATAGCCATAATGTTATTGAACCATTTGTCGGATTTTTTACTTAACTAATTGTTTTACGTCTACCCACTTTACATCGTTTATGAATCGTCGTATAAAATGTGTTTTTTTTTATGACTTTGTTATTCTATTTCGAATGTATTAAAAGGGGAGAGCTTAGCAGCTGTAACACAGGTCTTTGACCTAGCACAGTTGCTAAAGATACCATAATTATAGTATTGAGTTGGATTAAGTCTTAGTTAAATAAATTTTATAAGGTTTTGTTTTATGTAAAGTGTTTTTGGGATCAATAAATTATTATTATTATTATTATTATTATCCATCTCCTCAAATGCTGCCGGTAGCGACAACATTAGCCGTAATATGATTGTTCCTCTCCTTGATGTTATTACTCCCATTATCGCTTATTTACTCAATGCTTGTGTCTCTTCCTCTAAATTCCCTCAAGCTTGGAAGAGTGCTCATATTATACCCCTTCCAAAGAGATCTAATCCTTCTTCTAAAACTTCTCTGATTTCCGTCCCATCTCGATCTTACCTTTCCTTTCTAAAGTCCTTGAAAATCTTATTTGCCAACAGCTGACCCTTTTCCTTAATAAGCACAATTTATTGAATTCCTTACAATCCGGTTTCCGTCCTGGTCATCGGCCCGGCTACCGCCTTAATCAAAGTTACTGATGACATACGGTGGGGTATGGATAATAAACAACTCACAGTCATGACCTTGCTGGATTTCAGTAATGCGTTTAATACTGTTGACTTCGATATACTGTTGAGTCTGTTGTGTTCCCTTAACATATCACCATCAGTAATTGACTGGTTTCAAAGTTATCTCTGTGGCCGTCGGCAGTGTATTCGTGTCGATGAAACTCACTTATCTTGGTGTGATATTACTGCGGGCGTGCCACAGGGGCGGCGTGTTGTCACCTTTACTCTTTTCCATTTTCATTAATTCAATCACTCATAAAATATCTTCTCTCTACCACATGTATGCGGATGAAGTCCAGATTTACACCCAGTCAACTCTTGAGAATTTGCCGAATGCAATCGCTATATTAAATAAGGATCTAAATTTTATTCACGAGTGGAGTAAATCATGTGGCCTAAATGTCAATCCTAAAAAGTCTCAGGCTATCATTATTGGTAGCCAGAGATTTATCTCAAGAATTGACTGGTTCTCTGTACCACCTATCGTATTCGATGGAGTTGT
This sequence comes from Parnassius glacialis, assembly GCA_033319125.1. Lineage (NCBI taxonomy): Eukaryota > Metazoa > Arthropoda > Insecta > Lepidoptera > Papilionidae > Parnassius > Parnassius glacialis. The sequence continues at coordinate 22,566,233 of JAVANC010000006.1, read as the reverse complement.
TATCCCTTACTTTGACAATGTCAAAAATCTTGGTATTTATATTGATAATTCTTTAAATTGGATACGCCAACTGAATGAGGTAAGTAAGAAAACTTTTGTCGCTCTTTGTTCACTGCGTCGCCTTTGATCATTTCTTCCCATTCCTACAAAAATTATGCTCGCACAGTCTCTTCTCCTTCCGATTCCCGACTATGCTGACGCAAGCTATGTAGACATAACTGAGGACCAGCTAAATAAGCTTGAGAGACTTCAAAATACTAGTATTCGGTTCATATTTGGATTGCGCAAATTTGACCATATTTCCCAATTTCGCTCACGTCTCAAGTGGTTACCTATCCGACTTCGCTGGAACATGCATATACTTTCTATTCTGTACTGTGTATTATTTCACCCTTCTACTCCTCCCTATCTAAAGGAGAAGTTTAATTTTGTGGGGCTTCCGGGGGAACCTTTACGCTCTTCTAGAAAATTCATTTTAAGTGTACCAACTCACAATACATCATTTTTCAATAAATCTTTTACTGTCCAGTCTATTAAGCTCTGGAATGCCCTACCTTTGCGTATACGTGAGGCACAAACTATTGTTATCTTTAAGCGATTACTTAAAGAGCATTACTTGTCTCAATCGTTCGGACACCGTTAGGATAGATTGTGTGATTATGTATTTATTGTATCTATCAGCTTTATATTATTGTTTAAGGAATTTTGTATATATATGTGGTCGTGCTTTAGTTTACGGTCGCACGCGGAGGGGGTGGCGAGGTGATTGGGGGGGTGGGGGTAGTAGTGGTGAACCCCCCCCCCCTAAAAGGGGGGGATGCGGAAAGGTATAGTTTCTGAAATATATTAAAAAATCTATCCTAACCTATAAAATATTGATATTGATTAATTTAATATGGTATTTGTTTAAATCAAGTGGGGAGGAGGCTCTAATCTTCTCTCTACCCCGTCTGACGCTTTACATTCGACCTTCTTACTTACAGGGGTTCGATTCTGGGGCTGATCTACGTTCAACGGACACAATTCTTACCAAACCTGACGTGTCGCCAGTTTGGTACGCCAGAACAAATCACAAAAATATTATTTAAAAAACAATTCAAATATAAATAATATCCGTCTCCATGAACTCGGTTTCGCCTTAAACATTTTGTATATCAATATATATTGTTTACCTACCAAGCTAGGTCAATTGAGTCCTGCTATGTAGGGCCAGTATTTCTGGGTGGTTATAAAATAAAATAACCACGAAGGCTAAGGCGGGAGCTAAGCTCCCGCCTTAACCTTCTAACCTAATCTGTCCGAGTCGGATTGCTCTGAATCGGGCTGTCAAACATGATATCAAAAAACTTTTTTTTAAGCAAAGATTTACCATATACAGCCAAAAAAAATTTTAGGTCTGAAATAACACGCGGTAAAAGGAGATGCAACCATTATGTTGTCTCTTTCTAATGCTTTAGAATGTCATTATGTAAATGTCAAGGGCCGAAAGCCAAAACAATACTGTTCTATACGATTCCTAGTAGTTAACCTAAAAAACTTAAAAAATTAATTTCTCGAAAACTATAAGTTTCCGCAGAAAATCCTTCTAGCATTTACTTCAATGACCTGTTACCTACCTATTAAAATTAAAATTATCACAAAAATCGTGCGACCGTAAACTAAAGCACAGCCTATGTATATGTATAATATTATATGTTTTACTTTATCTTTTATTATGTGTTAGTAATTTATATTATTTCATGTATTACTTAGTTATTTATATCTTTTTTTGCATTTATTATTTGTATATTTATATTGCACCACCTACCACCTACCTATTCATTGTTTGTATTACTTTACACCTTTGGTTGCCTGGAAGAGATCGCTATGTAGCGATAAGGCCGCCAAATTGTACATATTATAATCTGATTTTTGTTATGACATTTGTATATTTGTTACTGGTGTACAATAAAAGTATATTCATTCATTCATTCATTCATAACTTAAACAAGGTGTACAGCAGACCTGCCACCAATCTCTCTTTAGCCCTTAGCATTTCGAGTGATACTGTACTATATCCGGCTGCCTTACCTGCTTTCATGCTTTTATACTTATCTCCCATCTCTTACCTCTTTTTTCGTAATTTCTATTTCATTTAATTCAAACGTCTCCTCACTCATAAACACGCTTTTAAAGTATTCCTTCCATCTCTTCTAAATAAACTTCGTCATTCAGAATACAGTCATTCTGGTCTTGTATATCATTCTAGTCTATTTTGAATGTCCCCTGGCAGTTCTTACGAGTTTTCAGAACATTTAAATATTTGCCTATAAGTTATCCAAAATATAAGTTACAAGAAATAAACTTTGAGAAGAATTTTGAAGGAGGAGAAAGGGATTGAACACGTCAAATACGTAGAGGCAAAGAGTTCCTCCAGCATGCGGCTATAACAGATAATGATTTATTGAAGAAAAAGGATGACTATACTGGAGTACAAAGAGAAAAATTGTTAATGGTTTCCATTTTTTTTGCCCTCGCATAAAATATTCTTTTGATAAATCGCAATATCCGTATTAATTTATTTTATTTACAGAGTTATTTTAGTAAGTTTCAAATCTATCACACTGTAATATAAAGTTTCATACAAACTGAAACAGCCCTATTTCACCCTTTTAGGGTAGAACTTCCGAAAATCATTTCTTAGTGGATGCTTACGTCATAAAAGGCAACTGCTGTCCAAATTTTGGGTTTCTACATTTAGTGGTTTGGGCTGTGCGTTGATAGATGAGTCTGTTACTCAGAACATCCTATTTTATGGTGTTACCCGCGTCCAAGTTGTACCTCCAGACAGTTATGAATTGAACAGTATTGAATTGAAAATAAACTATAAAATGTACAAGAACATACGAGGGTGGATTGAAAAGTACTCGGCCTAACACAGATCCATTCAATTCTAAAAATCAAATCTACCCACATTATTTAGTTCAGACTAGTTCATTGTGTGAAGTTCGAAACGTGTGCGATAATTAGTTGTGATTTTATAAATTTATTAACAAAGTAATCCGACATAATTTCCGCGAATGGAGCAAATCGAGCAGCGTGCCGTCATTAAGTACCTCCATAAGAAGGGGCTATCATCAAAAGCCATCCATGATGATATGGTCAGTACATTAGGCGATTGTGCTCTGTCATATTCATCCGTCAAAAAATGGATAGCAGAATTTAAGCGTGGTAGAGAGAGTGTGAAAGATGAACCCCGCTCTGGAAGGCCTTCGACGTCAACTACTGACGAAAATATTAAAAAAGTACTTGATTTAATAATGGGAGACCGCAGATTAAAAATTAGAGAGATAGCCGAGATTATAGGCATCTCTTATGAACGAACTCAAAACATCATTGTCAACGAGTTGGGTTTCCACAAGGTGTCTGCGAGGTGGGTTCCGCGACTGCTTTCAGTTTGAACAAAAAAGGACGCGATTGACTATTTCACGCGACTGTTTGGAGTTATTTGAAGCCGATGCAGATGATTTTTTGAATCGGTTTGTTACTATAGACGAAACATGGGTTCATTACTGTACACCGGAAACAAAACAACAATCAAAACAGTGGAGAAGACCTGGTTCACCACCCCCTAAAAAGGCTAAGTCGATTTTGTCGGCAAATAAGGTGATGGCTTCAGTATTCTGGGACTCGAAAGGTGTGATTATGATTGATTATCTTGAAAGGGGTCAGACTATAAACTCTGATTACTACTGCACGTTACTACGTCGTTTACGAGAGGAAATAAAAGAAAAACGTCTAGGAATGCTCAGAAGAAAAGTCCTGTTTCATCAAGATAACGGCCGTGTTCACACGTCAGTACAGTCAATGGCTGAAATTCACAACTGTGGCTTTGAACTGTTACCGCATCCGCCGTATTCACCTGATCTGGCACCATCAGACTTCTTTCTGTTCCCTAACCTAAAAAAGCACTTGGGAGGTCAAAGATTTTCGACAAACGACGAGGTCAAAGCAGCTGTAGACGCATATTTTGACTCTAAGGAACAATCATTTTTTTTCAACGGTCTAAATGCTTGGAAGGGGAGGTGGCAAAAGTGTATTGAACTTGATGGTGATTATGTAGAAAAATAAAAATATAACTGATTTAGTATGTGTTTATTTTCTTGGTTAGGCCGAGTACTTTTCAATCCACCCTCGTATAGAGAAAATAAGATAAAGACATGCAGCTGACTATAATTTTGTGTAGTAAAGAAATATACTTAAGAACTCCTATAAGAAACAGGTTTTAAAAACACAGCTTAACGAAATACAAATAAAAAGAAATTAAATATGTATTGTTCTTTCTTTATAAATGATCTTAATTACTAATTATATTTATTACCTTCCCCTAAGCCTATAAAATATTGTGAGTTGTGTGTATTGCTAAATATTAAAAGTATGGGGGGGAGCTTGCTTTCCAGTAGTTTAGATGCAGTATTTTTTTGTGTTTTGTTACAACACATTATTTAGAATTTCACAAAAATTTCAAATACTTTGGTATCATGACATCTTACTTTCTTGGTGTGTGACACTTCACCTATGAAATACAAGTTTTGATCATCTTCATCTAGTACATGGAGAGTTAATTAATACATAATCAGTGGTTACAGCATGGGGAGACTCTATATACTGTAACTATGTAGTGACAGTGTAAGAATATCCACTACCCCATTTCATCAGGTGAGTGTCGTAAGAGTGTAACAAATCAAGAGATGGTCAACAACGTACTACTAATAACAACTAAAAATAAAAAAACTGCAGTTGTCAAGCATAGCAACTATGGCCAATATACCTCCTATGTGACAATCTAACATCATCATCATCATTAAAGCCCTTCACAAGTCCACTGCTGAACATAGGCTGCCCCCAAGGAATGCCACAAAGCACGGTCCTGAGCCACCTGCATCCATCGACTTCCTGCATGTCTCACCAAGTCGTCACTCCACCTAGTGGAGGGTCACCCTACACTTCGCCTACCGGTACGAGGCTGCCACTCGAGAACCTTTTCTCCCCATCGGTTGTCGGTTCTTCTAGCTATATGGCTGGCCCACTGCCACTTCAGCTTACTAATCCGTTGGGCTATGTCGATTACTCTGGTTCTACTGCTGATATCCTTATTTCTAAATTTATCACACAGAGACACCCCGAGCATAGCCCTCTCCATAGCTCGCTGAGCGACCTTGAGCTTCCTCATACAGCCAGCAGTGAAGGACCACGTCAATCTATAAGGGAGGCCTATGTTCAGCAGTGTACTAATAGGCTGTAACAGTACTGTAACTTAGCTTAAATATGTATCTTTGAAATAATTTATGTTGTGAACACTTGGAACAAATGTAGTTACAATAAGAAGGTGTTTTATGACCCATACATTCTAAATTGCATGTGTAACTAATTATATAAATAAATAAACAGTAAAAAGTAAAAACTGTACCAAAAACCAACAAGTAATTTAAGGCCTAATTTCAATGAACAAATGGATATGATCAGATGACATCATTCTATTTTTTTTTTATAGGATAAGGGTGACAAATGAGCACACAGTCCACCTGATGGTAAGTGGTTGCTGCGGCCCATAGACATCTACATCTATCCTCGTTTGCGAATCAAAATGCAGATGCATTGTCACCCGTGAGGACTAAAATGGAATGCCTCATTTACAGTAAAAAGGGCCTCTGGCCACCTGCACTCACCAAGCGAAACACAGAGGTAAACCTCTACTTCACGCTGGTTTTCTGTGAGGTTGTGGTACCACCCCGGTTCGAGCCGGCCCATCCGTGCGACAGCAAAAGCTGCCACATGGCTCTACCATTGTTAAAAACTACTACAAGAATTGGTTGATACTCACCCACCCATAAGTTGCTTCGATATTCCACATTATGTTGTGATACTGCAAGTTCCTGTGCTTCAAGTATAGCCTCCTTAACAAAAACAGCACCTTTCTTGTTAACAAAACTTAACTGTTTAACAGCTTCATCAACTGTCATACCACGGACTAAACAGGCCACATACCAAAGCTTTTCTGGGCTATATTTAATGTTAGCTTTTTGATGACAAACAAACTGCAAAAGTAAAATTATTGATATCCTATAAGATAGTTTAACACAAATCACATATTATCACAATAGGTATGCATGTTTTATTAAAAAAAAACTTGAATTTTTTTAGTAAGAAACATGTCTAAATATTCATTTTGACCAAGTTTATACAACCTTTGTATAAAAAAATGTATTGAAATATTAGAGTCCAATTATTATATAATAATGTGTTTAAAGCAAATATCATAATACAAAAATAAATGAATAAAATAATACATTATTGTGTCTAATGTAATGTAAATGTCAATGGAGTTAATTTTGTTAAACAATTTTTACATTAAATATAAAAAAAACAATTTTAAGTTTAATAAAACAATACACTCCATATTAATACTTTTTTGCCATAAATTATAGTACCAAAATGTTAGAATTGCCTGACTCCAATACAGGCACTTACAAATAAATGCTCTTCTGAGCAGTTGTTTATAGCATCAATTGCTAATATTGACACAGCTTCTTGGACACCTTGCTTTTGAAGGGCTATAAGTTCTACCGTCACCCATTTCAGCTTATCTAATTATTTAATAGACAACCTGTATAATGTTAGAATCTACTCTAATGTAAAAGTACAGCCACATCTATGCAATAACACAACATTCTAGTGGTCATATTGGCTTTAGACTCAATAAAATACCCAAAGTTGAGGATTCAAAGTAATCTCAATCCCTAACTAATGAAAGCAGTTGGTCTATTCCAATAATTTTCACCCGTAAGAAGAAACTAAAGTGAATGGGTTCCTTTTGCAGTATAAAGCCACCTTTCCTTTGATTAGAAACTTGAATTTACCTTTAATTAGAAATTATATTATTTTATATTACGTAATTATTTGATTAATAAAATAATTGAATTAAACCTACTGTACAAATATTACAATATTTTTAAAGGGTTTAAATAAAATAAAATCAAATAATAGTTTTGTACTTCTCAAGATATTAATTTTTGATATTATTTTTTAATTGCGCAATAAGGAATAAAACATGCAGAAATATTAATGAAATATAATAAGTAATTTTTCTGGCCATTTCACTTTAATGCAATATTAAATGGGTTCAATTGCATTATTTTATACATTCCCTTCTTAAATAAATGAGATTTTGATTGAGACATGAGAGAGATTGTAAACTCACAAATTGATAATGAAATATTAAATTTTTTAGAATAATTAAATTAAATCTTCAAGGTGCCGAAGCATACAAAATGTTCATATTTTAATGTTATCTTTCTTTAGAATACATAAAGCCTGGTAAATATAGAGTAAATTATGAAATTGTAGGCTTTTGATTATAAGCTGTCAGGTAAAAGGTATTTGGAATAAGAATTACTAATTTTTAATAAAAATGAGTCACGATAAAAATCCCATGATACTAAACAGGAAAACAAATTGAATTAATAAAGCCTTACTGCCGGTCTAGGTTCATCTCCGATTGCTTGAGGGGGAAACATCTTCTTATTATATTCTAAAAACTTTTTTGGAGTTTTTGCTTTAACCCATGCTGATAACGTAGCATTTGTATGAAGACCAAGGATTTGATTGGTTTTTAAACCAATTTCAGGTAAAAGTTTAAAAATATGATTCATATTATGCAACATGTGTTTAAATCAAACAAAATATTTTTTCATTTCTCCAAACTTAGGAGTGGGCGATACAAATCGTATATAGATACAATATTTATATATCAGTACAATATCCAATATCTATATATCCGACGACAAACTATGTATTAGATATTACGATACCGTGTTGATATGAGTAATCGCAGTATATCTAATATCTACTCAAAACCGAAACCGCCGAAACGTAAAATATCTAAATATATACATTGATTCGGATACCGAACAAACCTTGAGCGCGATAGAATATATAGCTAAAACAGATATTACGACTACTTTACAACGAAAAGGTGATACGCTTACGCCTAATATTTTAAATATTAATCCTTATTTGTAGTATCATACGATTTATTACAGAACACATCATTTTCAATATCCAGTCTAAGTAGTATAATTTTATTATTATTTTGTTGTGTTGCACTGTTTTCAAAATAAACTATTTTAGATCTTATTGTGTATTTAATAGAATGTTATTTTTGGAATGTAAATTAAAACTGAGAAAATTATGAAGGAAAGTTTATTTCACCGATTCTGAAAAATTATACCCACTTTCTAAATATGGGATAATTTCTTTTGGCGTAACCATAACCACAAGTGTGGCATAAAATATAAAAGTTTAATTTTATAGCAAATAAATGTTCCAATCCTTATTTTTAAACATGTAGAGCCTAAATTTAAGTGTAATAAATTAAAATAATATATTCTTTAGAGTGAAGGAGTAAAAAATATTTTGTAATAGCGCCACCTACTAGATTCTATACGTAAAGTGATTTTATCGAACAAAAATTGATTAACTCTTAAGGTGGTACGTGCGATATAGGCTAGATGGCACAAACACGACACGATTAAATTTAATATTCTATTTCATTATCTCGCAGGATAAATCCTAATGATATATGTATGTTACTTTTTTATATTATAAGATACTTTAAGAATATTTATATTACATAAATAATACAATATATCTATAAATCCATATATGGAAATTCGTTTATTAATCGCATATCACCATGTGAGTACCGACTTCTATTCAGAACGAAGACGGAAGATATCAACAAATATATAGATATTGAAATATATAGATACAAAATCGGATTTTCATATCCAATACATAGGTACGATTTGATATAGGGTAAAAGTGATATTACCCATGCCTATCCAAACTTCAAATTATATTGTTGTTTTTATTATTCGCTCGAGAGAGCAGGCAAAGGAACTATGCCATACAGCCTTGTCTTCATGTATAATTTTCCTTCATATTTCACTGCTTCACAATATGTTGATGCGTCACATTGTGCAGCCCTTGGGAGATTTTGACGGCAACTTGAGCCAGCAGGCAGCTGAAAGTTGGCGATGGTATCTAAAGGCGCCTATGCAAACAAACAGCTTATCTTGAGAATCTATCACCATCAGAGCACTTGTTTCACAGTTTCCACTAATAGTTCACATGCGCAGACACTTAATACACAAAATCGCACCACTTTTATATATCAAAGTCCACTTTAAACCATTATTTAAACAATAATACAGGAGCAACAAACCGCCCCAGGTCAAGTTCCCGCCAAAAACCCCTTCAAATTATAAATGGGAGTCATCGAGTACTTTTTTACTGGCTTTACGGATCTGAGTTCTAGCCCTTCTAAGCCTGCCCTGCGTACTTTAATGGAGTCATAGATAAATAAATAGGTAGCAGAATGGCGTCATATACCAGTATATTTTACTATACTCTTTGCTCAAATAGCTTGGTTGCTACCTGTGGAGTGTGGAGTCAAATGCGATTCAAAGGAGTTTTGATGGTTACCACAGTGGTGAAAACTTGAACGGCGGCGTATTGCTGTTCCTGTATTATTGTTTAAATAATGGTTTGAATTGGATTTTTATGTGTAAATGTGGTGTGATTTTGTGTATTAAATGTCTGCGCATGTGAACTATTACTGGAAACAGTGAAACAAGTGCTTCGATGGTGATGTGAATCTCAAGATAAGGTGTCTATCTGCTTAGGCACCTTGAGTTACTATACCCACTTCTTATTAGTATGCGACTATAGCCAACTGTCTGCTGGCTCGAGTTCCCGTCAAAATATCTCAAAAATTACATATTGTGAAGCAGTGTGCTATAAAAATCTATATAAACGGAGATCTTTATTGAATTGAAAACATCGCTTAAAAGAAAAGCATCCAAGCTAAAAATCTTAATAAAAAAAATGTCAACGTTGAACTAAAAGAACAAGCATCCAAGCCAAATATTTTAATAAAAAATAAAATAAATGACAACGTCGACAACTTTAAATATTTTTATTTTTTATTTTTACGGTCTAAGAAAGTACTATGTTTTGTGGTTGCATTATGAAAAGCAGAATTCAAATATAATTAACTGGTACGGGTAGTCCTTTTAGTTTCTTCAGTTTTTTGTAAATTGGTTTTTGAAAAATTATTTTAGTTATTACTATTAGTAACCCAGTACTTAAAAAATCCTAATTCCTATGAAGTCAATCGAAAACCACGCTCAGGAAACTGAACAAACAAGTGATAATCAAGAAGAGGAAGAGGTGACAGCAGATATCCAACTAAATTCCGAAAACATGGACAGTGATGCAAAAAAATCTCAAACTTATCCACCTAATAATAGATTAAGACGAGGTAACTAATATAGTTTTTATTTTGTAAATCGGTACGCTTGAGAAGACAAATATGTAAATTGTTAATTTTAAAAAAACGTTACGTCCACACTAGGAATTTCGCCTATATCGTGGGAGCAGTTTACATACATAAATTTCACAAGGACAAACATCCAGACCCGGAACAATTATTTGTAGGTCATACAAATACTTGTTTCGTGCTGCAACTTTTTGCTAAGCTACTAAGCAGTCATAAAATCTTCAAGACAGAATCCCCTTTAAGACATATGAATATGTCCGGTTCTGTTGGAGCAATATCTTTCCATCTCAGTATATGAAAGTCGCCTATTAATCACTAAATCTTAAAATAAGGATCACATGACACTGACACTAATGGTGTTTTCAAGGGGAGGCTGCTAGCTTGAATTCAATAGAATATTCTAGAATCCCTTTTATCTAGTCACTAATTATCACAAATTCCTCACTAAATCATGACATATCATGAAATATTTAGGATATCGTTTAGGATGAATCCATCTTGCAGGATGCCTATTTTTTGAGCGGAATACTTTTTCATAGGTCTTAGAGTTTATTGGGTAACAAGCTAAATAATTATATTTAATTTATCTGGCTATGTAATTATATTTTATTTATCTAATTTAGTGGGCTTATAAGTAGGGACAGCCAATTCTGGTTGGTTAAACTTGAGTGTATTAATTTTTTTTATAGTTAAATATAGGTAAAGCTGGTTCATTTCTGCTTAAACTAGGTATATAAAATTTATACAATAATAAAAATAATCCTGATTTCTGTTAACTTTGTCAAAAATACAAAAGTAATAGCCTATCAAGTATCAAATATTGTCAGCGACAGTAGATCACCCATGCCCTACTACTAAATTTCCTCACTCTTTGATGAAGTAGGATACTAAGTGTGTATTTGCATATTAATGTGCTATAAATAAAAATGTGACTTTTTTATCTGAAATTACTAGGTACCGCATATTCCTCCACCTTCACAACAACCCCCAACCCCTCCCTCATTAATATCAATTGTAGATTTTGTATATTCCTTTTCAAAGTGTACTGGTTTGGGAATATTAAATATAAAAAGTGACACATATATTACATTTATAATATTGGTTCTACTTGTGATAAAGCAATGTACAGACTGTTTATGCCACATTGCTGAGCACAGGCCCAAATTTTAGAGCAAAAGTCTACCATGCTGCATTGTTGATTAGCTTGACATCTTCTAGAAATATTTATAAAATCCTAAAACATGCAGTTTATCTCATGATCTTTTCCTTTACCCCCAGCATGCAATAAATCTGGATTTTGCAATTAACAATTTCATTTGTGTGCCTATGTTCATATTTTTTTTCCCAAGTCTTGTGTTATTTAAAGGCAAACTGAACTATCAATACTAGACTATTTGTGTACTAGAGGGGAGGTACACAAGTAATAGAGTGTAAGATAGTATTGTAAAGAGTTTTGTATGGTAACAACAACCACAGGCCCAATTAAGGTTATTGAGAAATTCTATTTTCTGCCGACTTCCAAAAAGGAGATGGTACTTGAGTGTATGTTTTTTTTATGTGTGTTACTCTATTATTATTCTTTTTTTATATGAAAGCTGATAGTTCTCGTGTGGTCCCATATGAATTTGATCAAGGTCAGACCTATGGTTATTGAGTTATTCTTAAATAACTTATATTGAAGTCGGCTGTACAAAATTTTTAATTTTAAATTATTGACCTCAGGGATGACAATGCATGATTAAATTAGTTCTCAACACTTGCCAACTTAATATAATTATGTAAACCAACCTTTACTAAAATATAGTTAAGAAAAGTATGTTTTTCACTGTTCAATATTCAGCTGAAGTGTAAATTTATTTAAAATATTATTTTTACAGCAGGATATCTTAAGTATGTAAGCTTAGTTATTCTTACAATACAAAATGCAGCTCTTGGTCTTAGTATGAGATATGCACGAACAAGAGATGTTGTTATGTTTTCACCAGCAGCAGGTAAAAAGAAAATTATGAATGTCTTAATAAAATTTTCTATACTTCTCAGTATCAAATATAATGATGTATTCAATTTTTTTTCAGCTGTTTTAATGGCAGAGATTGTTAAATTATTAATATGTATTGTGCTTGTAATGAAAGAGTCTGGTAATATAAAAAAAGGTGTATATACAATGTATGCAACAGTTATATTAAATATTAAAGATACTTTAAGGGTTTGTGTGCCATCATTTTTGTATGTAATCCAGAATAATCTGCTTTATGTTTCTGCTTCTAATTTGGATGCTGCAACATATCAGGTAAATATATGATAAAAATAATGCTATATTCACATAAAATGTATTATCAATTAATGTATTGGATTATAACTGGACAGATTTCTGCTCGATTTAAATTCCTTTTATGTCTGTAGATGCTTTGGATTTTTATCTTTCTAATCATATTTAAAATCAACATTTTAGGTCACCTACCAATTAAAACTTCTAACAACAGCTTTTTTTGCTGTTATTGTATTAAAAAGAAAACTTAAAAGATGGCAATGGGGCGCCCTAGGTTTATTGGCTGGAGGGGTGGCCCTTGTACAGTTATCTTCGGCTGCTAAGGAAGCTAAACCAACAGCTAATTTACAAGAACAATCTAAAGTAATAGGATTTGGAGCAGCACTAGCGGCATGCTTTATTTCCGGATTTGCAGGAATCTATTTTGAAAAAGTATTGAAGGAGTCTGATATATCAGTAAGTATTAAAAATTTATATTGAGATTTCAAAAAGATATTTGCTTTGTTATTGATTTGTCAACTCAGGTTACATTACAATATTTTTTGGCATTTTATCAACCTATTAAACTTGGAGTTTGATATGTAAGGCTTTTTTAAATTAAATCCCAACCCAAGCATTTCTGTGCAAATCACCGAAGCTTACTTACCATGCTTCTTACCATGAGTGCTGCAAAGTACTCAAAACTTTGGAAGTATAAAAATAAGTCAATAAAATGCAAAAAAAATCGTTCAGAATTAGTTTCATTCAATGTAGTCTTTCACTGTCATATGAAAATGCTTAAACTCGCACAACTAGCTATGTATTTTGTCTGCATGATAAAGCATGTAACAAAGAAATCCGAATTAGATCCATAATAACCGACATAGCCAAACAGATCAGTAAGCTGAAGTGACAATGAGCTGGCCATATAGCTTCAAGAACCAAAACCTGTTGGGAAGAAAGGTTCCAGAGTGGCCGCCTTGTGCAAACTGTAGGACGGCCCCGACTAGATGGTGTGAAAACCTCATAATAAGTGCTTGTAGTTGATAGATATAGGTGGCCAACAATTTGTTGCAAAATGCCAACCTACATTCCATTCAGCTGGAAGGTGATGTGTCTTTCTTAGTGTAGTGTTTAATACTATTATTACTCACTCCTCAAATAATGAGAAGTAAATTAAGTGAGTAGATATTAAATTTACTTATCATTATTTCCTGTCATGCATTAATGTAGAAAGTCAATGGATGCAGGTGTCTCAGGATCTTCCATTGTAGCATTCCTTAAGGGAAGCAATGTTCAGCAGAGAACTAGTGATAGGCTGTAAGGCTGTAATGATGATCAATTAAGGAGTTTGATTCATGTTTACCTTAAATAATATTAATATATATATATATATATAATGCTTAATATTTTTTGTTTACAACTTTATAAAAAAAAATATAAAGTTGTAATTTTTATGTAGAACTAGCTGGTACACGGGGCGTTGCTGCCACAGAAAAAATAATTTGCCAAATATTGTTTTAAATTTGGAAGAGTTATATTGTTTAACTAGCTGTTACCCGAGACTATGCCCGTGTGTACTTGAGGTTTTTAATTTGTTTGCACGGAACCTTAATTCTTTTTCTCAAATAAAAGTAGCCTAAGTTACTCCTTATAACATCAGCTGTTTGCCAATGAAAGAATCATCAAAATCGGTTCAGCCGTTTTGGAGTTTATTCAGAACAAATAGATAGACAGTCAAAAATTTTACATATTGTGTTTTTGTTATAAGTACGTATATACTTTCATATGAATTTAGTGAAAGCTGTTATTTTGGCATTACAAACAGACACTCCAATTTTATTTATTTGTATAGATTAGGGATAATAATACAATCATTCAAATTGAATGATAGTATTATCTATAACTTTCAAATAAATTTGTCGGTACGATACGCGCGCCACCTATTTTAAGTTAGATGTAATATGCCTATACCCTTCTCATAAGTGCAAGCAATAACTTCGCAAAGTTTTACTACAATCTAATGAACGGTATGGCAGCACATAAAGTACGAACAAACAAAAATAAATTATATATTAGAATTTTTAAATAATTTTATGCCACAGACACAATATGATCATATTTTTATTTAATATATTTTTTTATTTTTTCAGGTTTGGATGAGGAATGTTCAGCTGAGCTTATTGTCATTACCCTTTGGTGCCATAACATATCTCATTAAAAGTCCTATAAGGGATTTATTAAAAGGTTTCGATAGTTTTGTTTGGTATTTGGTAATACTACAGGCAGCTGGCGGCTTAATTGTAGCAGTTGTAGTCAAATATGCAGACAATATACTTAAGGGTTTTGCAACATCTGTTGCAATTATTATATCATGTGTTGCTTCAATGTATATTTTTGATTTCCATTTGACTGTACAGTTTGCTTTGGGAACGGTTTTAGTTATAGGCTCTATATTTTTGTATGGATATGTTCCTAAAAAGAAAGAACCTCGTACTTCTTTAAGTGTATGATTAAGAGTTTATTTTTTCTTTTACCGAATCTGTATTATATTATTTTTACATTTGTAAATAGTTTTAATTTGCCACTATGTTATTGTAATGCATTAGATATACTCTGTTCACTTGAGCATGATTTTTATGTAAACATAAAACAGTGTTTCTCATACATTTTTGATCTCGCTCAAATCTCACTTGTACTTGCGCTAAGGCTTTGTCTGTGATGTTATGAAAGAGATACCGCGGCTCCGGAACGTAAGGGCACTGAAGGAACACGGATGGTTTTTAGTCAGTAAAAGTCTGACACTCCCTCCCGCTCCACCCAGAGCGAAAGGTGTCATTTGATGATTTTCCATCCGCAAAAAAAAAAAAAGGGTGGCCCGCGAAATTCAAATTTTCTTACATTTTTTGGAATTTACAGGTCAGGGCCAGATTGAATGTTTAACAAAATATGATTCGCGAGTGTAACGAGTATGTATTTACAGAATTATAATCATTGTAATCATCAATACAACCCCCTAAGTTCGTATAATTCCTTTGAATGTTTGTCTGGAAATATATGGCTATTTCCAGACAAACTCATTCAAAGGAATTATACGAACTTAGGGGGTTGTATTGATGATTACAATGATTATAATTCTGTAAATACATTCTATACAATATGAACTTACAGAGTTGTATTGGTAATTTTAATGATATTAATTCAGTAAACACATCACGAATCATATTTTGTTAAATTTACAACCTAACCCTGACCTGCAAATTGCAAAAAACGCATGAAAATTTTAATTTCGCGGGCCACCCTGGAGCTTCCACCTTAACATAAAATTTCTTCACTTGTCTTTTACTAAAATAAAGTAATCAGCTGATTTGGGAGGTCACTGGACAGCCGTGACCTATCGAAACTCCCGCCGCGCTAGTGCGAAACGCCAGCGCCGGTATCATGCTATCTCGCTTGAAATAAGGTTCATTTTTCTTTATTTTGTATTGAATAAGGGAATTTGTATTAATACAAATAAAACTGCACTTTCAAGTCTTTTTGCCTTGAGTTACGGTTCATTTCAGTTTGTTTTGACTGTACAGGTTTACTGTGATTATAATTTACGTAGTTTTAATAATTTTTGGGTAAAAAAAATTACCTATATTTAAAAATGATAGAAATCAATTCAGTAAATGATTCTGAACAAACTCCTTTGAGGATGTGCGTTATGTTACGTGTTTTATATACCTGAATGATATTTATTATCTCTTCATTTCGCTTTCATTAGCATTTTCATAGTATAGATGAGTATAAGTATAGATGAAATCGCATAAGTCTTATAGTACAAACAATCACGTTTATTTTTTTTAATAGATATGTATTTTTTTACTTGACTATGGTGCTAGTGGTAAGCGGTGATGCAGTCCTAGATAATAAATCTCATTGTGTTAGCGTAACATTCACTCACTCTTGTCTTGAAGACGCTAAAGGTACCATTCCGTAGCCGACCGCAGACAGCAGCAGAAGACGACGTGTCGTCGCGACACGACTGGTTTCTATGTAGTTCTATGAAATACCTTCCATAGCTAGCGACACGTCGTTTGCCGGAGCGGCAGACGACATGTCGCCCGGACGCAGATCAGTAGTGCCGCCAACGCCCGAGCGACACGTTGAATTTTTCTTAAAAAAAAAATTAGTTTCACCGATTCCGTGGAAGAGAAACTGATAAACCAGGTGGCCCAATATCCCGCACTGTACGCTGCATCTCACAATAATTATTTAAACAGTGTGACAAAAGAAAGTTATTGAAAAAATATAGGAAAGGAGTAATATAGGAGGATAAATAGGTATATATATACATATATATTTTACCTATTTTGTACCTATTTTGTTTAAATAAATAGAGTACCCACAGAACTTTCGCAACAGATTGGAACACGTGCTGCTGCCGCCTGCAGTCGGGTTCGGAATCATGACCGCAGCGATGTGAAGTCGCGACGACACGTCGCCTGCTGTTGCTGTCTGCGGTCGGCTAGGGAATGGTACCTTAAGATTGTGATCGGACAGAAAGACAGACGGCGGCAAATTAATCTACACTTCGAAAGATTAAGCAAAACGTCTAGTTTTATTGCATGGAATATTGGTAACAAACGCGTGGACGTGGAGACACGTCGACTGTCTGGTGTTCGACTGAGGAAAGTGAAGGAGATGGAAAGTAGATAGAAATTAAAACATACATTCTCCTGAATGTGTCCTATGGAAGATAGATAGATACCGAAAGACCTGGCTACTCTGTGTTATTACTCAAGGCGAACAATATTGGTATTAGCTAAATGAAAGTCACCAAAAAGCCATTTAGCGCGCCTCTCCATTGATTCCAACGCTGCTAAATGGCATTTTGCAGTAAGCCATCAAATTAAAACTAAATTTTACCTACAAACAACACGTTTTATGATTTGTTAACATTAAATCTTATGCTAAAGTGTACAGACTACAGTTTCTAGTTAATGAATAATTTAATGCAATATGATGTGCAGTACTTATTTTACTAATCTGTAAGTATTTAAATAAATAATTAGTGTTATAATTAAATGATTGGATAAGTTTTTAAGCTTGTGAAAAATAAAGTAGGGTAGCGAATACCTACATATTATTATAATGAAAGAAGACCTGAATTATAACAAAAATTCAAAATATTTATGTGACTCATAATGTAATAAGAATCATCAATGTAATATAATAAGATTTTTTTATCAATATTGATACTACTATACATTATTTTTATATTTGTAAAAATAAATATTAAACATTTGAAAATTTCGCTTAAAACTTTACATCTGATAATATCCTTCAGAGCTGGCTCGGCCGAAATAATTCCCTTTTGCCACACTTCCCCGTTACCACGACCGTTCGTACTCATAGGGACGCCATGGTTCTCTTATATAACATCCCATGAATTCGAATTTCGTTGAACATAGTGCATTCGTGGTTCGTGCACGTATACTATGCTAGAGATACATAGGCTGCACCAAAAGTATCGGGAATGGAATATTTCCACTGTTCCTGTCATATTAAAATCTTTTTAATTGAAAAGTCCTTGGTTTTAAAAATCGAATACCATTTATTTATTTAAAAAATGATTCTCGATCTTGTCACAAGGTTTTGTCAAACTTGTTTAGTCGTTGAGAAAATGGAAGTGACTCGAAAAAATTCAAGAGCAATGATTTATTATGACTTTCGAAGTGGTTTAACACAAAAACAGTGTGTTGACCGGATGATTTCTGCATTTGGTGATGAAGCCCCATCCAAAACTACAATCTATCGCTGGTTTGCTGAATTTCAACATGGACGTGTCAAGCTCAGTGATGATCCCCGTCAAGGTCGTCCAAAAACTGCAATCACCCAAGAAAACGTTGATGCCGTGCGTAAGCTGATTGAGGAAGATCGACATGTGACATACCGCGAAATTCAGGCAACTTTAGGCATTGGCATGAGTCAAATACAAATAATCTTGCATTAACAATTAGGTGTAAAAAAGTTGTTTTCCCGATGGATACCGCATTCGCTCTGTGAAAAGCAAAAAGCGGCTCGCGTTACTTGGTGCATCAGAACTTTCGAAAGATTCCACGTAGGATCCTCAAATGCTGTATACAACATCGTATCAGGTGACAAATCCTGGATATACGCGTACGAACCCGAAACAAAAAACCAGTTACGAGTTTGGGTGTTCCAAAATGAGTTAAAGCCAACAAAAATTGTTAGTTCACGGAGTGTTGCAAAAAAAATGGTTGCCACGTTTGTCTCCAAAACTGGCCATGTTACGACTATTCCTCTTGAGGGACAAAGAACGGTTAATGCAGAATGGCATGCTAGCATTTGTTTGCCTCAGGTCGTTTCTGAACTCCGTAAAGAGAACTGCAACCGCCGCATCATCCTCCATCACGACAATGCGAGTTCTCACACCGCACACAGAACAAAAGAGTTTTTAGAGCAAGAAAACATAGAATTATTAGGCCATCCGCCGTACAGCCCCGTCCTAAGCCCTAATGATTTCTATACTTTTCCTAAAATAAAGAATAAATTGCGTGGACAGAGATTTTCATCACCTGAAGAAACTGTGGACGCCTACAAAACGGTCATTTTGGAGACCCCAACTTCCGAATGGAATGGTTGCTTCATTGATTTGTTCCATCGTATGGAAAAATGTGTCAAATTTCGCGGAGAATACTTCGAAAAGCAATAAATACATTTTTAAATAGTAATGTTGTGTCACTTCCTTGATTCCCGAAATTTTCAGTGCCACCCTCGTACTACGTATGTTGATTTCGCTTGATACCGCACACCAGTTATCTGGGTAGTCTCTAGGCCGGAGCGTAAATATATGCAGCACATTTTCTGCCGACTTCCAAAAAGGAGACGGTACTCAATTCGAGTGTATGTTTTTTTTTTATGTGTGTTACCTCATAACTTTGTACTGGGCGAACCGATTTGGATGATTCTTTTTTTTATATGAAAGCTGATTGTTCTCGTGTGGTCCCATATGAATTTCATCAAGGTCAGACCAATGGTTATTGAGTTATTCTTAAATAACCTATATTGAAGTCGCTTATATTGAAGTCGGCTGTACAAAATTTTTAATTTTAAATTATGTAAATCACAGTTCTAATCTGAATTATGATTCAAATAAATCTACACTTATGAGACACCTCATACGTTGAGCATGCTATTTGCATTTGCGTATATTCGTCCCAGAACAACAAAGTAAGAAAAACGGAGCGCTACATTTTCTGCCAAGTTCAAAAAGCAGACGGTACTCAATTCGATTGTATGTTATTTTTTATGTGTGTTACCTCACAACTTTTTACTGGGTGAACCGATTTCGATGATTCTTTTTTATTTGAAAGCTGGTGCTTCACATGTGGTCCCATATAAATTTGATCAGTCTGACCAATTATTTTTAAATTATACGTGACGCATAAATGAAGACAAAACCATGCTCAAATTATTGTAAAAATATGCACTCACCTCACGCCACTCACGATGCATATATGTGTGCATCTAAAACAATTTGCAACCAACAGCATGTTTTTAGGTTCGCATGTGTGTGTGTGAGAGTGTTTTCTTTGTTTTTCTGAGATATTCGTAATCAGGGTGAGGCAACTTTGTATGAAAGCTGAAAAATCTGCACACAATCATGATTTTGTCAATATGCGTGTTGGGCTTGTTAAAATAAAGCGAGATAAAATATCGCTGTCTCATTCTTTAATTTTGTTTTAGATTGCCATTTTAAAAATTAGATAAACAAGTTCATATTAAATGGAAAGAAAATAAAAATATTAATTCGGTGTTAAACTTTTATTGGTTTGCTTTTTAAAGTATAATTACATACATATTACTCTGAGATTCGCACAGTTAGTTTACCTATTAATTGAATTAAATAAAATTATTAAATATTAGCAGAATTTTATCAAAAGAAGCCATGAATTAATAGAAGAAGAAAAAAATGACATTTGTTTGTCAACGTCTTTCATATTGAAAATATTTTCTGAAATTTATTAAAATTTATTTCATAGGTTTAGTTTTTAATATTTATTATTCATTTTTGCTTAAATTCAGTTAGATGGACTTCATTTTCGTATGTATGCAAATATACAGTCATAATATCGTCGTGAATATACAGTAAAGATTTTTTGTGAGATGTTAATTCTGTATAAGATATTGACTATAAATGAATTCATTATTTCAAAGTTTTATGCACGATTTGTGATCATCATCGAAAGTAAGTTAAGTGTTGTGTAAATAAAAAGCACAAAATCATCTGATCACTTTTTGCAAGTTTCCTATGATAGGAAAAGAAAAACTTATGGTAAGGCTATAAACATTTCGAATTTATTGGCCGTTATTTGTAGGTTTTATAACTATATTGACTCGAATTGTATCTGTTTCAGATCACGTATTTGGGCTGAGTAAAGTTTTCATCATGATAATTTTGCTGATCTAAATTTACGTTAACGTTCTGTGAAGAATAACTCTCTGAAAATAACATGTGTTATATATAAGTAACATGCGTGGAAATATTACGTGCAAAAGCAATAAAAAACATTAACAATAATGTGTAGTTTATAAAACAATCTTGTTTTCCAGAAAATAAAATTACATAACTATATTTATTTATAGATTTATTTTGTCCCACATACTAATCTAAATTATATTCGAGTAATTTTGGTGCAACCTCTCAAATATATGGGAATTTACCCCATAGGTTGGTGAGGCTTGAGCCAAAATTACTCGAATAAGCCTTAAATAAAAAGTTTAAAGTTACAGAATACAAAGGTTTGAAATTCCCGCTAAAAAGTTTTATATGGGCGTCCACCGTAGCGCTTTTCGTATACAAACATAAACACGTGTTTCCGTTTTTTAGTATGAAGTTGGCGTTCTTCTCTTGATAAAGAGTAATTGTGTTCTGTGTTCGTAATAAATTGCAGTTATTTTATTTAAGTCGGCTCAGTACCATTCTCGCACGAGACGAAGTGTTTTTACGGCGTAGAGTCATTCGGGTCAAGTGTGCGCACTTTGGTAAATATTAGTTCACTACGCATAAAATAAAAAAGTTAGGAATATGAAAGTCGGCTCTGAGATAAACCACATAGTAGCCTCTAAATTTAAATAGAAATAAGAATAGAAAACTTGGTGGTTTTTTTTCTGTAAGCATTTAATTACATAAAATCAGTATGCGCTCACTTGACCCATGATACGGGTAACTGCGCACCCGTACGGGGTAAGTATACGCATAAGGGATAAGTAGCGCATTCCTTGGATTAATCAAAATATACATAATATTCAAGAATAAAGGTTCTTTATTGTAATGCCACTTAGAAAATATTTTTACTAGTTATTAGTCTTTGCATAAAAATAACAATTATCTCATAAAATTAAATTAACTTAACATTTATTTAAATTAAATTATAGAAATTTTTAATTATTAATATTTAGAGATTAACATATTTTACTTGGGGTTGTCTAATTTATTAGAAACAATATTAATTTGGGGATCATCAATTCATTTATCACAAACAAAAATACCTCTCTCATATACAGTGCATCCTCATCAGATGGCATCCTCATGTCACCAGTCTTTGCATACATGCACTGACTCCATTCTTCAGTATTTGGCTCTGTATATTTTTGCTTACATAGAGGACAACAGTATTCTACTGTTGTAGCGGTCGAGGCCATAGAAAACTGTTCTTCCTCTTCAAGACGATGATGTCGATTTTGAATACAATACTCACTAATAAATACTTATGGCGCTAGCAGTAGCTTTTTTGCTCATGCTCAATGAGTGCTTTGGCTCTAGAGATTTGTGCTTCAGTGACCGATGAAACTTCAGGTCTTTTTCTTATATAATTTCACGGTATGGTGATGAGAAACTGAAAATAACATCGAAGGGGCAAGTGTACACATGCGCACACTTACCCACGCACACTTTCCCCAGAACACCAAATTGCAATTGAAAGTTCATAAAATAAATTGAAAACAAATAAAACATGATTTTTTTATATAAAATGTAGGGTAAACATATTATTATTCAAAGAAAATACAACTTACCGTTGTGAAATCGATAACGCCGACGATACATTGTTTTCCATTAAACAAAAAAATTCGAATTTAAACACCATATACTGTTTTTTTATAAAAAAAAAGTTATTTCTCAACCGCCGCCACAGAGACAAGTCGCGACTAGCAGGGCACTCTGGCATCACTTTTCGACCTTAACAAAAACCTCCCCCCCCGTTCCCCGTTCGGGAGATACACTCACTGCGCTCACTTACCCACTGCGCTCAGTTACCCCGAATGACTCTACAAACTAGATGGGTACTTGTTCATGTGTCCACTGTCAGTACACGAGAAATTTTAAAACCATCTGGAACTATACATAGAATAAGTGCGTATGAAGTCAACTTAGGATCTAGAAACATGAATAATATTCTTAAACTGTTATATAAAATAATGACAGCATTAACAACAGCGAGAATTACAGGACCATCATCAACATCATCACGATTACAACCCCACACAAGTCCACTGCTGAACATAGACCTCCCCCAAGGAATGCCACAAAGCACGGTCCTGAGCCACCTGCATCCATCGACTTCCTGCATGTCTCATCAGGTCGTCACTCCATCTAGTGGGGGGTTGCCCTACACTTCGCCTACCAGTACGAGGCTGCCACTCGAGAACCTATTTTGCCCATCGGTTGTCGGTTCTTCGAGCTACATGACCAGCCCATTGCAACTTCAGCTTACTAATCCGTTGGGCTATATCGGTCACTCTGGTCCTACTGCGGATATCCTCATTTCTAAGTGTATCACGCAGAGAAACCCCGAGCATAGCCCTCACCATAGCTCGCTGAGCTAATGAGCTTCCTCATACGGCCATCTTACGGCTTTCGGATTTCGATACTAGTGCGATACAATATCGTCGCAAATAGCGATCAGTTTTTTTTTGCGCCCAGAAGCAATTGGAAAAGGGCTACCCTTTGCGTAGGGAGGCGGAAAATGCATTACGCATACCACGACAGCCGGTCTATCGTGGTTATGAGGGACTCACTGCCTACCGGGGACCTAAGTGATACCCTCTAAAAACCGCATTTGGGGACTGGCAACCAGCTGTTTAAGCTTCTTGTGCCGTATCGGAAGTGACCCTCTTTTGGGAAAAGAGGGCTGCTGGGTACAAGCATATACTGTTTCGCCCGATATATAATTTTTGGTCAGGCCGATATCGGACATACGATATTATCCACATGTGAACGCGCGGGTAATTAAACAAAAAAGTGACTTTCAATAAGTATTTTATTTTATTTTATTCTTTTTGGAAAACTTACAGCTAACATTAACAATAAATAAATGAATAACAACTAGAAGGCCATTTAAAAGTTTTCACCTATAAGCAATATGAACTTAAAACAATAATTCTAGTCGGTAAAAGATAAACATCGATTAAGACAAATACAGTAAATTAATAAAATTAAACAGAAGAGCACTCAACAAAAGAATTTTTGCGCTAAAATATTTTTTAATTGAGAAACACTGGTATTAAACAGATCCAAGTCAACGCTATTGGAAATGTGATTAAAAGTTCTGCATGCACGTATCATAAAAGAATTTTGCCTGTATTTATTCCGGGTATGCGGCACGTGAAGTAAGCGAGGCTTTCTTAAGAGGGTACCTCTTGTTGTAAATCCTAGCTTACTCAGCAGCTCCGGACAGTCAACATTACCATTTGCCAATTTGAAAAGATAAATCATATCTGCTATGCGCCTACGTTCGTGCAGAGGCAAAATATGAAATTTTTTACATCGCGAAATGTAGTTATCAGTGTAAAATTGCCTTTTAAATTGCAGAAAACGTAGAAAACGCTTTTGTACTTGCTCAATCCTATCTATATAAATGTTATAATTTGGGTTCCACACTTGAGAGGCGTACTCTAAATGGCTGCGAACAAGAGCGCATTAAAGTATCTTATATCGACGGGGAAGTGCTAACAACTCCTAACTTACAAAAACCAAATTTTACAGGAGGCGAAAAAAAACGTTTATTATATTTCCCAGAACTTTAAGAAAAAAATGTGTAAATGGCAATTTTATACTTAAATGGACCCGCTTGTAAGGAAGTAATCAAAATTTGTTTGGAATAAGTATTTAGCGAGATAATGTAAGATAGGAGGTATCACCAAGCAGGTGTGGCTGAAAATTTAAAGATAGGAGTAATTTCCATACTTCAAAAAAGTAACAGAAATCATTGAAAATTATTATTTCTCGTTGAAGTTTTCAATCATATTCAGCGATAATATAATAAAGGAATCTAAAAATCACTAAAAATGGATCAAATATTCAAAATAGGCGATTTTTTTGAAGATAGGAGTTATTGCCTTTCTATATCACTATCATCAGCACCATATCGGTTAAGATAGGAAGTATTTTCAAAATGAAATACTGTTATAATTCTGAGAAATTAATTTTTATTCATTGCAATTTTTATGTATAGGGTTTCAAATTATAATCCTTTAATAACTGTAACATTATTTATGAATAAACGTAACCTACAAAAAAGATAACGCTTAAATTAGATCAGTCCCACTTCTAAAACTAAATCAACGAGAACAAAATTGAATGCTTTAGTCAGAATTCTAAATTGAGAAAGCGGCATAAATAAATAAAAAATATTAAAGAAAATACAGTATAGCTCACACTATATTATGCATTTAGGAATTCCCATGATCTTATCGCCTATGAACTATGAGAATATGCATAAAGTTTATCAGTTCTAATGCTTACAAACATAAGTCAATTATAAAAATAGAACAGGTAAGTATTCAATACAGTTAAATACTATTAGGATCATTTACTAATTTCTTTAAAAAGAACAAAATAATAACTTTGTTTTTATTACTGACTAATCCAGTCGCAATCTACTTGCAAATTCAAGCTCCTCATTATACTTTTGGAGAGCTACACTCCAATATTTTAGTTTCACATTATTTATGATCTAACATTAGGCAAGTCTGTACCCGTATGAAATGTATTCTACTCTGGTAACTTTATAATGACTCTAATGATAACTAATGACTCTTAAGACTAGGTATAAACATATGCAGAATCTTTTTCAGTCCCTCCGTTTACAAACGTAAATTAACTATAAAAATGTAACAGTTTAATACTATTTTAGCTCACTACTTAATAAACTTTCTGTTAAGAATATCGAAAACATGACTAAGACAAAGGAACAATTTTTTGTTAAAAAGTATAATGTTCATTTTTATTATAGTCTTTATTATCTTTTTTTTTATAGGATAAGGGTGACAAACGAGCACACAGTCCACCTGATGGTAAGTGGTTGCTGTGGCCCATAGACATCTACATTTATCCTCGATTACGAATCAAAATGCAGATGCTTTGTCACCCGTGAGGACTAAGATGGAATGCCTCGTTTCCAGTAAAAAGGGTCTCCGGTTCTCTACACTCACCATACGAAACACAGCAGCATTAATCTGCTATTTTACGCTGGTATTCTGTGAGAGCGTGGTCCTTCTCCGGTCGAGCCGACCCATTCGTGTTACAACTATACCAGAAATATAGCTGCAGCATGGCTCTACCACGTATAAAATTCTTTATGAGGCAGGTTGTCATAAAAGGAATGACAATCGCGTGGCAGGACTAATTTCAACTGCTGAAGATGGATATATTTCGATAACTTTATAGGTATTGGTGCCGCATGAAGATTGGCGTGAACGGTTTGAGGACTAGCAAACCTTTTCTGGGGTAGAGCCATCTATTCAGAGTCAAAATCTAGCTTAACTTGGATGGTAGAATTAGGATTGTATCGAATGGCACGGATGTCCACTACTTATGGTTCACCTGCTTTTCGGACAGGTCTGATGCTTTTAAAACACCAAGTTTTAAGATTAGCAAAATCCTTGACGAAATCATTATCAAGTTGAACAACTTCATACGACTGATCTTTCCGTATTTCCTTGGCCAGTGTTGCATAATCGCTAGGCAAATGAATTTCACGATTCTTGAATTTTTGTTCAATATTACTGTGGACGGAATTGCACTGCATCTGCGTATGGCCCGGCTCCAGATACTTCTGGGTAATAACCACTCCGTGTTTCTTACTAAGGTCAAGTACTCTCTAGGTAACAAGGTCTCTCTAGGTAATCGACTAAGGATGAAGCCTGGCTATCAAATCCGTTGCTGTTTCGTAAAACCAATAACAAGTGCAATGACGGTTTCCTAAGTTGTTAACCGTAAAATTATGATACTAATTTCGTTTTAAAATACAATACACTTGCAATCAGAAATGGAGATGATTTACCTTTAAATTCATTGTCAGAACTAAGCTTTCTTTTTGTCGGTTTTGCCTTTGTCATCAGTTTTTTCTTTTCTTGCTCGGTTCTTTTTTATAACATGTACTTGGTAATCCTCTTCGTTTAAGATCTCAGCTTCACACGCAAGTATCGCACTTGTTTTTTTTTTAATGTGTGTAAAGATAAATTTTTGTCATGAAATTTGTCTTCGAACATATACCTGCACACTAACGGTAAATCTTTTTCTGTGCAATATGTATTATAGGATCTGTATAGCTTTTTTATTGGCTGAAAATTCGGTTCAAGGTACAATTTGGTCCTTTCTTTTCTGGCATAATAAGAACTACAATATCATTTACTTGTAATTTATTATCTGTATCAATTTACAAATTCAAACTAACTACGCACACTTGTGTGTTAAGATAGAATAAGTTGGTCGAAAACGTTATTCGTATCTGCAGGAAACAAGTTCTTTTTTACAAACTTTACTTGGTGAAACTGCATCGACTTAATTATTTTATTTAAGATACCGATTTTAATTGTATTACTTATCCGTAAAACTATTTATGTACAATTTATGGTCGTTAAGCCAAAATTTAAAATGATAACAAACATTTTAATTGAATAATTGACTAAAATATTGCCTAGAGCGGGAACTCTATATTTGCGTAAGAAGATAGGAGATATTAGCTCAAAGTTTTATTTAAAATGAAGTTACGAGATGTTTCCATTAGTAAGTTAGAATATATTTCCTGCCAAAATTAATCAAGTTGTGATGGACCTTAATATAGGAGATATTTCTTCGGTGTGTAGCTACGTTAATTTTGCGAATTTCAACTTAATTCATATAGCAGCAGACGCGCAATTAATTATTATATCGAACTGCATTCATAAGTCGTTTTCGTAAAAAATGTAAGTTAGGAGTTGTTAGCACTTACCCGTCGATATGTTTTAATATTATGAAAATCGGTGGAAAATCTCAAAAGGAATCCAAGTGCTCTATTGGCTTTTTTAATCATATTCTCAATATGTGCATCAAAGAGTAATTTAGAATCGAAAAATTCACCAAGATCCTTTACTAATTGTAATCTCTCTATACTAGTGTCTTGTAATTTGTAGTGACAGACAAAGGGATTGGGTTTACGGGTAAATGTAAGGATAAAACACTTGGACATATTCAAGTCTAGTTTGTTGCGTGAACAATATCGTTCAAGAATAGAATAGAATAGAATAGAATAATTTTTTATTCAATATAGATCACATGTGTAATACTTATTGAAAGTCATTTTTTACTTTACCACTGGTTCGAAAAAAAACCTCTGTCCTGGGAAGAACCAGCAAGAAACCCAGCGGGACTTTTTTTTTAAAGCAAATTTTACAATAATGGTTGTACTAACTATATAAGTACAAAATTTATTTTAGAAACAGCTTGGAAGCGATCACCTCATTCCCAGGGGTTATTATCAACCATGTATTCGTTTATACTATAATAACCCTTTTTATACAGTTTCAACTTAACAAAACATTTAAACTTGCTAATGGAGAGAGCCTGTACACTTTCCGGGACCTTGTTGTAATAGCGTATACATTGCCCCAAGAATGAATTACTGACTCTGTGGAGTCGAGAAACTGGTATCACTAGCTTGTGTTTGTTCCTAGTGTTTACAGAATGCACATCACTTTTTTTACTAAAACTATCTTTGTTTTTGTGAACATACATTAAATTTTCGTAAATATACTGAGAGGCCAAAGTTAATATATTTATTTCTTTAAATTTATCTCTAAGAGACTCTCTCAGTTTTAGGTTGTAAATAGCTCTAATGGCCCTCTCAAGTTCATTGAGATCACGCTGCAAACCAAGGCAGTCAGAAGTATTTGTGACGGGGCATAAAATTTTCATGTCATCAGCGTATAGGATTATTTTGGAGTAAGTAAAACAGGAACCTATATCATTTATAAAAATCGAAAACAGCAATGGACCTAATAGCGATCCCTGCGGTATACCTGAAGGGATTTGCACAGTTGCTGACATGTAACTTGAGTACTACTGTCTGACAACGATTCTCAATATAAGACTTAAACCATCTAAACAGATCGCCGCTGATACCTACTTCGAGTAGTTTGCTGAGAAGTATAACGTGATCTAAGCGGTCGAACGCTTTACTGTAATCAGTGTAGACTACGTCCACTTGTAAGCGCTCAGACATGATGGTAGTTAAATAGTCAGAACAGACAATAAGGTTCGAAATAGTGGATCTATTTTTTAAAAAGCCGTGTTGATAATCACTGAGTGTTTGTTTGATGCCATGATATACAGACGAGTATACGATTTTCTCAAAGGTTTTGGTGAATAAACAGAGCTTGGATATTGGCCTATAGTTTTCTACACGGTCATTTGGGCCTTTTTTATGGATGGGGGTAATAAATGCAGAACTCCAAGTAAGCGGCACTATTCCTTCCTTAAGCGAACGTCTGTATATTATTGTTAACGGTATAGTCAAGCTTTTAACACATTTACTTATAAGAATGGGTGGTATACCATCTGGACCGGCAGATTTATTCAGATCAATAGAATTTAAGAGCTTAAAGACTTCAGTTTCGCTAACTTGTATCGAGTTTATACCCGACACAGTATGTGATCGCCAATAATCGGGTTCGTATCGGGTGTCATAGTTACTGCGAATTTGGTGAAAATTACCATTAAAAAAATCGCTAAACATATTAAAAATGATATGCCCTTGGTCTGATGATATGTGTCCATATTTCATTGTAGATGGACAAGCATTTGACGCTTTTTTATATTTCACGAAGAACCAGAAGGTCCTTGGCGATTTATCTATGCTGAGTTCTACCTTTTCTATATAACTGTTGAACATTTCGGGTTCTAATTGTTTGGCGCGATTACGTAATATTGAGAAAGACTCATAGTCTGACAAATTGCCATATTTTTTATATTTGGTGTGATATTTAAACTTTTCCTTTAATATTTTTATAAGAGGGGTTTTATACCAGGGGGGATATTTAGAAGATGATTTTACTACTTTTGTTGGTATGTAAGTGCCGTACAAGTTGTTTAATCGAGTATACAATAGTGACAATGCATCGTCCACTGTGCCCTTAAAAAGATCGTGAGACCATGTAAAATTATCAAGCTCTCGTGATATAGAGGAGAAATCAGCTAAGGACTAAGTTTATGTACCATACATAAACTTAGTCCTTAGCTGGACTGGTAAAGTGTGGTACTCGACAAAATCGGCTAAGACACTTAGAGCCAAATGATGAGGGTCTTCAGGCACTAAAGGGTCGGTACATTTTGTTGCGGATAAGTGATTATTACAAAAGATTAAGTCGAGGATTCTGTTGTTAAAATTAGTATGAGAGTTATATTGCTGCAGATTACACGTACTTAAGGTATCAAAAAAAATCGTACTGAACGGACCCCTCAATATTTTCTGGACAAAGAGAGTATCCATCATCTTCAAGAGTCCAAGATATATTTGGCAGATTAAAATCCCCCAAAATGACGAAAGCATCTGTTAGATTGGTTGTTACTATGTCGTATAATTTTGTATAAAAACAAGCTAATTGTGCAGATAACGAGTTACCCAGATTTTGTCTGCATAAGTAAATCGTACAAATAT
The DNA here is from genome assembly GCA_033319125.1 of Parnassius glacialis. Classification (NCBI taxonomy): domain Eukaryota; kingdom Metazoa; phylum Arthropoda; class Insecta; order Lepidoptera; family Papilionidae; genus Parnassius; species Parnassius glacialis. The sequence goes on along the minus strand of JAVANC010000006.1, from coordinate 22,535,617 downwards.
GTAATTTATATGTCATTTTCGGTTTGGAACGGCGAAGAGTTAACGATACCCATATGTCTTCGGCAGAAGAACGCCAGCCGACCCGCTCCTCCACTGCAAGCTCACGCCTAACAGCAATAAACACACCACCTCCCAACGTTTGATTTGTAACACTGTAGTTTCTATCACGTCTCCAAACAACATAACGGTCATCAAAGAGCTCGTTATTACAAAAGTCATCGTTAAGCCATGTCTCCGTCAAGCATATAACATCATAATTGTTAATACATACATTCCTCAGAAAAGTTGATGCCTTTGTTCGCAGACCACGTACATTTTGATAGTAAATTTCAACAGCCATCATTAAAATCATGCAAAAACACGGAAATAGCGACGAAAATAACATACAATAACATAAAATGAAGTATGAACCTAAAGTGTGGTGGTGAATAAATAATATTAATAAAAAGTATATGAATGTGTTTAAATACAGCAAGTAACATCGCCAATTTGTTCAAAATGTAGCAATCGTTAAAAAAAATAAGATGCGTAATGTGTAATATAAATAATAACGAAGAAATAATATTGATTATTTATACAACAGTAAAATACCGCAAGAAGTAATATAATATTTTTCAAGCTAAACGCTATCTTAACTAATATCACAAAAGGTGTAAGGTATAAATAAAAAATGCACCGAGCAGCTATTAAGCCAAGCGACAACAGAACAACAACGTGTACCGTCAGTGATAAAACAAATAAATATAATAAACTTAACGTACCAGTGTTTCTCAAACTTGTTTCACTAATTACAAATAATACAGAAATAGACAAATTTATATTCAGAGAATCTTCTTTAAATCTGCCTCCGTTTTTATTGCATGTGTAGGAGATGTCGCATTCTTTTTCATTAAAATTGTACAGTTTTATACCCATGTATAAGAAATTTTTTTCTCCATAGCAAGAGCTTTTGCCTTATTAAGTAGCTGTTTATTCTCAAACGTAAGGTGGTCATTGATGAAAATCTTACCATCACTGCTGAATCCTAAATCCGCAGCAGTTAAAGATTTACATTTTTTAGCAGCAGCTATAAAATTATCTCTCAGGTAACGGGTGTGAAGTGACACAATGATGTTTTTGCTGTTTTTATTATTACGTTGAGGTCCTCTTGCGACGTAGTTGATTTGCCCCTTGGGAACTTTGTAACCTATTTTACTACCAATAATGGAAATGATAGTAAACAAATTTTCAGACGAGGTTACAGGAACGCCTTTGATCTCAATGTTGTTCAGGCGTGATCTTTGCTGATTTTCGCGTACAGCAGCCTCAAGTTTCTCCAATCGATTCTCAACACGTACAACGTCATCTTTAGTTTTTTCTAAAGACTGAATTTCTCGATCGATCTCGGTCAGTTTTTTAGTGAGTCCCTCAACCGAAGTATGCACATGGTTCAACGAATTTTTAACGTCCATCATTTCACTCTTCATAACCTTAAGATCTGAAAGGTCGGCCTGGATAGTCTGGATACTTGCAATTAACTGTGGTAATGACGATATTTGTTTAGTAATCTTACTAAGCTCCAGTCGAATATTCTCCAGATCACCGTGGGATGGTACTCTTCCTTGTACTGTTTTCTCGGAAGGAAGATTGGGACTTGCGGTTCCTGTCTTACAGGTACTGCATTTCCAAGTAGCCTTTCTATCCCCAAGTTTTCGATATCCTGCCTCTGTTATTCCTGCACATGGGAAATCGAAACGGCTGAGGCACATCGTACACTGCACACCATCCCTGGCTTCACTATTACAACGGTGACACGTAAACATGTTGGATAAGATAAAGTTTGAGAAACTCTGACTACAGAAACAATAACGATCAACTGGCAACAGCGCAATGCATACGTTTATTGCGTTTACCGTCTACCAACTGACTGTATTATTCATAATCTATATTGAATAAAAAAGTTTTTGTTTCTGTCAAAGAGGTTATATTACAACCTCCTTGGTTTCTGTTTCTGAAACAATGTATAGATAATATCCACATGTTGGCCGTAATTAGTTTTCATTGAGAATTGAAACTTCTGAAAACTTTCTGAAATTCTATTCTGAAAACATGGACAGTGATGCAAAACAATCTCAAAATTTGAACTACGTCTGTCAGTATTTTTTTTAATATATATACTCCAAATTCGTAGGCTGAGGAAGGGGGGGGGGGGGGGTGGAAGTCTATGTGACCGGCATTGAGGCTAATATGATGGCGTCACAATATAGCATAGATATAAGGAAAATATGCATTTTTTTCTCCTCTGTAGACCACTCTGGAAACCACCACTATAGGCAATGTATTAGGCTTCGTATGATTTTTTTTGTCCAGCCCATGCTGTCCCACTACTAGGTAGAAGTCTCCCCTAAGTTTTGGTTTTGTCCTGAACCACATCGAACCAGCCCCCACGGTATGCGTCCAGGTTGCGTAAATTACACCACAACCCTCCATTTTTACGAGAATTTCCAGGTTGCGTAAATTACACCACAACCCTCCATATTTACGAGAATTTGAATTACATCCATTGATGCAACACTTTGTCATGTTGTTTTGCTCAATTACCCTTTACTAATGAACAAAAACGCTCCAAAATAGTCAAAATTCACTGTAACACTGAAAAATAACTCCAAACAAGGCTTAGATGACAGACGATCTACCACAAATGAACGTCATCCAGCATCCTAAAATGGCGTCATGCTTCAAGGTGGAGCTTGTGAAATTATGAAAACTGTCAACAGAAAATTAAAGTCTAAGATATATGTACTTATCTTTTTTTACATTTGAAAATCATAACGTGCGAGAATGAGACAGATATATTTTTGTTGGCAAGGTTCATGTTTGCATGATATATGTATAACCAAAAAATATATAATATGCAATTTACTGCTTAACCAAAAAATATATAATATGCAATTTACTGCTTATCCTCTATTTTCTGCCGACTTCCAAAAAGGAGACGGTACTCAATTCGAGTGTATGTTTTTTTTATGTGTGTTACCTCATAACTTTGTACTGGGTGAACCGATTTCGATGATTCTTTTTTTATATGAAAGCTGATAGTTCTCGTGTGGTCTCATTTGAATTTGATTTGATCAAGGTCAGACCAATGGTTATTGAGTTATTCTTAAATAACCTATATTGAAGTCGCTTATATTGAAGTCTGCTGTACAAAATTTTAAATTATTAATTATTCTTAGATCAATGCAATTTTTGTTTTTTTTTGGAGTTTATGGCCTGGTATCTAGACCTTTAGGCCAAGTCTTGAGTATTTTTATTCGGTTTATTATAATTTGTCCAAATGTATAATTATCCTGCATAGTTCACTACTTCACAATATGACTTAGCGTCACATTGTGCAGCCCTTGGGAGATTTTGACGGCAACTTGAGCCAGCAGACAGCTGACAGTTGGTGATGGTATCTAAAGGCGCCTATGCAAACAGCTATCTTGAGAATCCATCACCATCAGAGCACTTGTTTCACCGTTTCCACTAATAGTTCACATGCGTAGACAGTTATTACATAAAATCGCACCACTTCTACATATCAAAATCCACTTCAAACTATTATTTAAACTATAAAACAGGAGCAGCAAACCGCCGCCGATCAAGTTCCCGCCAAAACTCTCCTAGATCAATGCAATATAGACCTCAGGGTTGCCATTTCGAAATTATAAGTTGCCGTATTTTGGGATCTGGATTGTCGTGTTTTGGAATAAAAACTACAATAATGCCGAGTAAATTTTTATTTATATTAAATTAACACGTAAGACTAAACATGACATAAAAACATTATTCTTCACAGTCATCATACAAATTTCTTATGGTATCCACAATTGTTCTTCGTCTTTGTTCAATTTATATTTATTTCTTCCTTCATATAGTCTATCATTTGTTTTGTCGATTTGGACTATACAAAAGTTCGTTGGGATCGGATAAAATGTTTAGCTAGTAAAGTTTCATTTATTGTGGAAGTAATAATTTTATTTCTTGTTTTTGTATCTATCAAATTGACCTTATGAATATTCTTCCCAGTCTGCATTGGCGTGTAGAAAGGATAATGCGCTAAGGATAAAACAGGCAAAATTGTTGCAACCGAGTTCAGGTTGCGTTAAAACTTTTGACCAAAAGTTATCCGTCTTCATTTGCGATACTTCTAATTTGGAATACTTAATTACAGACGAGAGCATTCGCAACTCGTCATAGATTTCCTGATGAAGATCTTCATCTCTTGTAATTATAAGCAGTTTTTCGACTATAGGATGATTAATGTGGGAAATGTATCCCAGATTTTCTCACTGATTGCTGATCTTCAAAACCATATCACCAGATCCTGTATCTTTCATCACCGGATTTGCAATATTTGCCACAAATGTGTTTTAACATGTGGATCTTTTCAATTGGTGCATATACCAGCCATTTTACTCATTGCTTGCATCTGAAAATATAATATAAATATAATAATATTTTTATTGAACAAATAGAAGGTTAGCAGTCACAATTGATAATGTAGTTTCTAATTATAGTTCGTTTCGGATTGCCATCCCATCGAACTATCAGATTTAGGAAATAGTGTGTATTTGTGCACACAATCGTACACCATAAAAACCTATCATACGTAGATGGCTAGTCCAAAAATGTACTCGCGTTACATATCATAAAGTTGAAATCACCACACACCTTTCATCATCTAAGGAAAATATTGCTTTTTATTGTTAGTTTTATAATGCATACTTATTTTTTTAAGAATTCTGTAAATGAACAACGGTTCCTATAGCAAAATGAAAACCAATCTTAAAGTGATTAAAACTGGTCTGCTTGCAATTATTGCATAATTCTCATTAAATCATTATTTTGTGAAATGGTGTCATTTCATAATATTTATCACTGTTTGTTGACTATGTAATAATATAGCATAGCCAAATCAATGAATAGAGATCGTTTAACTATATTAATAAAGAAATATTGTAGTTGATAATTGTTTGATTTGACATTTCAAGCTATTTGACAATGTCGTTATATATTACGAAAGAAAAGCAGAAAGAAGAGATAACCGTCATTAAAATTTTACCTCTTTAGTACATTATAATTTTTACTATGGAAGTTGCACCAGCTCATAGACTTAGAATATACTGGCGTATAAGTCGTACGTCGTAAGTACGTTAAATCATTACACAGAAAATCGTTTTTTTACATCTTATACACGGTCCATCTTGACGTACGTTCGCTCAAGGTCATGCACGATTATCATCATTACAGCCCTTCATAAGTCCACTGCTGAACATAGGCCTCCCCCAAGGAATGCCACAAAGCACGGTCCTGAGCCACCTGCATCCATCGACTTCCTGCATGTCTCATCAGGTCGTCACTCCATCTAGTGGGGGGTCACCCTACACTTCGCCTACCGGTACGAGGCTGCCACTCGAGAACCTTTCTTCCCCATCGGTTGTCGGTTTTTCGAGCTATATGGCCGGCCCACTGCCACTTCAGCTTACTAATTTGTTGCGCTATGTCGGTTACTCTGGTTCTACTACGGATATCCTCATTTCTAAGTTTATCACGCAGAGACACCCCGAGCATAGCCCTCTACATTGTTCGCTGAGCGACCTTGAGCTTCCTCATACGGCCAGCAGTAAAGGACCACGTCTCAGATCGGTAAGTCATCACTGGCAACACGTACTGGTTGTACAATTTCGTTTTCAGGTTTTGAGGTATGTCTATCGCGAAGATGTGTCTTAGTTTCCCGTACGCTGCTCAGCTGAGTTGAATCCGTCGATTGACCTCTCGGTCGATATTGGACTTACCTAGTCGTACTATTTGTCCCAGGTAAACATACTCGTCAACAACTTCGAGCTTAGTGCTCCCAACAACTACCGGCATAGGGGTGACATGGACGTTAAACATGATTTTTGTTTTGTCCATGTTCATCGTTAGAAGACACTATTGAAGTCATTGAGCATAGTGCTTAGGTCCTCCAGCGATTCTGCCATAAGGACTATATCGTCGACAAATTGAAGGTGAGTGATGTACTCGCCATTGATATTAATACCGCATCCTTTCCAGTCCAGTAGCTTGAAAACGTCTTCCAATGCAGCTGTAAAGAGTTTCGGGGATATAACGTCACCCTGTCTTACACCTCTCTGCAGTTGGATAGGTTTCGTACTCTGATTTTGTACTCGGATAGCCATCGTAGCTCTACTGTACAAACACTTCAGTACTTCGATATACCAACAGTCAACTTGGCACCGCTGAAGGGACTGCAGCACCGCCCAAATTTCGACGGAATCAAAGGCTTTCTGATAGTTCACATACGCAAAGCAAAGTGGCAGATTATGCTCCTCCGTCTTCTGTACAATCTACCGCGGGGTATGCATGTGGTCTATGGTAATAAAGCCTTTTCGAAAACCGGCTTGTTAGGGAGGCTGGAAGTCGTCAAGTCTGCGTGCGAGACGATTCGTAATGACTCTCGAAAACAGCACGTAGACGCGGCTCAGAAGGCAAATCGGTCTGTAGTTCACAAGCAAATAATCTCGTCCTGACTGACGGCCGAAATATCTTCGGAATAGTATCGGATAAGACTCGCTCTTGGATCGTTACTCACACTTGCCTGTGGCTCGAACGATGACGTGTACAGCTGCCCATAGAACCTCTCAATCTCACTCAAATCTCAGGTGTCCCGGAAACGATACTGCCACACTCGGTCTTCAGCTTTAATAGTTGACTCTATCTGGCAGACAGATATCTGGCAAAGACTTTGGAGCCTTGGCTCCGCTCGATCACTTCTTCAATACAAGTTGTATTGAAGTTGTGTAAGTCCCGCCGCATGCATTTGGAGATCTATCTGTTCAGTTGCCTGTATGCTGCCAAATCTGTTGAAGAGTGCAGCTTCATCTCCTGTCTAACAGCCATGAGATTAAGAGTGTGATCGGAGAGTTTTTGTGTTCTTCTGTGGCGGGTCTTGCAAAACTTAGCTCCGACCGTATGGACAGTTTTCACGAGCTTATCATTCATATCATCCACTTCATTGCAGTCTTCTAGGCACTGAAAACGGTTTTGTAACGCGAGCTGAAAGGTTTCGGGACTTTGGAACAGAGCACGAGGGGGACGGAGCGTTGACTTCATTAGACGGGACCTCTCCAACTTAACGTTTAGGTTCAGTGTGCCTCTAACCATTCGGTGATCGCTACCAGTTTTCACCATCGCGATCACGGAGACATCACTGAACAGTTGTCGTCTGGTCGTCATAATGAAATCAATCTCATTTTTTGTCGAACCGTCGGGACTCGACCAGGTCCATTTCCTGTGGGGCCGCTTCTGGAAGAAAGAGTTCATCATAAAGAGTCCCTCTTTCTCCATGAAGTCGGCCAACTGCTGGCCCCTTTGGTTCCGTTGCCCTATTCCGAATTTCCCTACTTGCAGCTCACCGTTTTCTCTTGTGCCTAGTTTTGCATTGAAGTCCCCCATTAACACTGTATAGTGGGTTTTGGAGGAATGCATGGCTCTAGAGATATCCTCATACATTTCCTCCACCTCCTGATCAGGTTGTGCCGAGGTTGGTGCGTAAACCTGTATAACCTCCAGCGAATACCGTTTGGTGATTCTGAGTATAAGGTACGCAACCCTCGTCGACACACTCAATCTTGACAACGTTGTTAACGAGAGACTTGTGGACGATAAATCCGACACCTTCTTGGGACAGATGGTCGCACTCCCGGCGATAGAACAAGTTGCCGGATTCAAGGATTACCGTGTCCTCCCCCTCTCTTCGGATCTCGAATAATCCTGTAATATGCCAGCGTAACTTGTTTATCTCTTCTTCCAGCTCCACGATCTTCTCGTCAGTCCTCAGAGTACGTGCGTTGTATGTTGCGAGGTCGAGTCGTTGTAGGTGGCAACCGAACCTCCACCGGAGATTCTTAGCACCCCCTGCTCCGTCGTTACCATGGTCGCCACCGTAGCCAGGAATAGCAGGGACTGGGGGCAGTCTCTTTGCTGCTCTCATCATTGGGGGGTATTTGCCATAGTTGCCATGCTTGGCGAGCGGGTTGGCAACCGCAGTTTTTTATTGTACTTTTGCTGTTATCAGGAAGATGCTGCTGCCCATCTCCTGCCTGTTTCCCTTTGTCGCCTTTTACGACACCCATGGGAAGATATGGAGTAGTGGATATTCTTAACCGCCACTACACGGCAATGCACGATGCATGATACACGATGCACAACGCAAAACGACAATGAATAGGCTTGACGTACGTCAGTAATTATTATTAATTGCTTGCTGGACGCGCTGGATGCATTTTGTATCCAGCAAGCCTCCCACTACTTTTCGTGTCGTGCTGATGGATAATGAATAGGCCGGGCGTACGTCAAATCTGTTGTGCGTTAAGCATGCTAGGTTGGGTGGACACTGGCTGTACACCATTTGTATGATTGATTTATGATTGATGATGATTGATTATTGATTTGTAATTTTATATAATAACTATGGAGTGTAGAGTATAAGGAGAACCATCTTATAAGGGGCGAAAATGTATCCTATTTATTTTTAAATTTATCCTATGCTACTGCAGCGCCACCCTTATTGAACATGTTTTTAGGGACACTTTTCATATATAGAGATGGTCCTCCTTCTCTCTACACTCCATAGGATTAGCAATGACTTGCAGGGTTTAAATATTTATGGTTAAATCTGCTTAGCTTAAATATAGTTCGGTAGCAGGAGTGATAGGTAGGAGAATGTGTGAAACTAGAACATCAAATGTGGTTTTGAAGAATGAAGTTTTAAAAAATATTCGTCAGACATAATATATTAAGACAACACCATTTTAATAAAATGTGACATAGGTCGGCCATCTGTCGCGTAGTGATCAAGATTCTACTATTCAACTAAGATACTAGGTACTCTACTTTGCTTGTTTCGCCATCCAACGTTAAAAGCTTTCGCCCTTCTGCGGAAACCACTCAAGGCAGATTATGTCAAGCTATTGCCACCAGGGAAATGATTCAGGAAGGTAAAAAAGCTAAGACAACCAGGAGTGTGACCGAGACTTAGAGTCAGATCCAGAAAGTACGAATTCAAAAAAAAAACAGGGACGGAGATGCAAGAAATCCAAAAACTCGCTCCATCCGCTCGTAGGTAGGCTAGCCGGCCGGTCCGCGCTGAAGACGGCGTGAAGAAGCGGTGTCACATAGACGATCTCGGCAGCCACTAGGTGGTTGTCAGATCACTTAGCGGTTGGTCATCGCATAATCTATTTCTCCTGATGATAATTTAGCAGCGAAAGAAGTTATTAAGTAGCGTCATGAAAGTATAGCGGTGATCTTGCGCATAAATCGCGCTGATTGGCTTATTGCGCATAAGTCATGATGATTGGCTCGTGTGTATCGTTCGCACAGGCGCTGATTGTCTCTCCAGTCGCATTCGTGCAATTCAATTCGTGTGCGTCCCCTCGACGTTTCGTTTAGCGCTAGACTTACATGCCGCGACTATTATTGAGTATTAAGACTTGTTGTATTAAGTTAAGGTTTGTATTTGTATAGTAATTAGTAGTATAATATTAACGGCTATTTTATAATCATACGTATGTGTAGGTAAACTTGTAGATATTTTGTAATATAATTTGAAGGTAGATGCGAGTGAGCGATTCCCTGCAATAATCTTGGCGGACAGTCGCCCAATCGCCGCTTGTGTGCACATACATACATTTAAGCTGTCTCACGCTTTGAAAAATCTAACGGTCATTTTGTATTTTTCACTTTGGTAGCGCATTAAACTTCTTTGTTACCCGTACGAGTCTTGTTTAGTTATCGATCTACTTCACATTCGTATTATCGACGGTAGTGTCGTTTTCCTCGTGTGGTGGCCTTGGGGTAAGTTTTGACGGTAATAGTGCACGTAATTGATATAGGGAGGGAGGTGCAATTCAAACTAGGTAAGACATATCATTTTTATTTTTCACGCGGATCCTAAACGCTAAACAGTTTTAACATCATAATGTAATGGATATCCGCAAAGTAACACCCGATTTTAATTAAAGCATACTAAAGAAATGAAAGTCTCTTGTTATTTAAATATTTAGCGAATGTTTGTAAGCCAGGTGACACAAGAAAAGAAGCGGTAAAACCACCTTTAAGAGTGATAGTGTTCTGTGGGTGATGAAACCCGACAGACTGCCATATATATTTTTGTAAACTTTTACTTCTGAATAACAGCAGTGGAAGCACTGCTTTTTGGTTACAGAAATGGGAAAGAGCTCGTTTTCTGCCTAGGACTCCGTCTGGGTAGAAACCAAACTGTTACCTGCTTGGGAGACATATCCTCATATATCTAATTTTCCTCATCACAGATTTGTGCCTTCTGTGCCTTGGTGATTCTGAGTATAAGGTACGTAATAAAATACGTAATCTTTGGCGACACACCCATTATCTTCTAGACATCTAGACGATACATCTGATACCTCTTGGGGACAGATGGTCGCCCTCATAGTGACAAAACAAGTTATCGGATTACTTGTACTTCACCTCTCTTCGCATTTCAGATTATTTTATATTCTTAAAATTGCGATTTTTCCGTACCTATCATCATTACAGCCCTTCACAAGTCCACTGCTGAAAATAGGCCTCCCCCAAGGAATGCCACAAAGCACGGTCCTGAGCCACCTGCATCCATCGACTTCCTGCATGTCTCACCAGGTCGTCACTCCATCTAGTGGGGGATCGCCCTATACTTCGCCTACGGTACAAAGCTGCCACTCGAATACCTTTCTTCCCCATCAGTTGTCGGTTCTTCGAGCTATATGGCCGGCCCACTGCCACTTCAGTTTACTACCCCCCGTACCTATAAGAAAGAGAATTACGAGAAACGAGCCTACTTCTTTTTAAAAAGTCTTGGTGTTGAATTTCTTTATGAACGGCGGTCGACACTACCATTAGGTGAGCCGCATGCTCTTTTGCCCCCTCTTCTATAAAATTATCCCAACGCAACTTTTCTGCTTCTTCTTTTAGCTCAGTCAGTCCTCAGGGTGCATGCATTAAATATTACAAGGTTGAGTCGTAGAAGGTGGCAACCGAAACTACGCCGGAGATTCTTAACACCTTCTGCTCTGTCGTTACCATTGTCGCTACCGTAACCAAGAATAGCGCGGCCGCCCGGGTTCATGGTTTGCCTTAGTTACAACGCTCGGCGGATTCGTTGACACCAACAGTTTAATTTTTAGATGTTTTTAAGAAAGATGCTGCTGTGCATCTCCTGATTTATTTCCCTCTGACTTCTCTTATGACACCCACAGAAAATTATGTAGTTGTAATTCTTATGGTACCACTACATGGTTACCTAAGTTATTATCATCATGGTATGTAAAATTAATTCCTATTAGTATAAAAATGAAAACTCAAAGAAAAATTAAAATTAAAAAAATTATATTAATCACGCTTACATAAGCAAACATAACTGCTTGTAATGATTTCTTATATTTATGCGAATACTACACATTGAATAAAACTATTTTTACAGATTTTATAGCATTTAATTCACTTATTTTTAATTCCCGATGGTTTGGGTGCTTTACAGCACCCATGGTCACATGGTGTTTGATGTCTAGATGTCATAGTTAACCCAGCTACCTTCAGTTTTCGAGTATTAATTTTAGATCCGATCTACGCAGAATTAGCTCACAGTATCTTGTAGTCTTGCAATGGTAGGTATGCTTGGGTTTAGATTTAATTTTATTAATTATGGAATTCCAAGCAGATGGCAGCACCCCCCCCCCCCCCCCCCCCCATCTTCTCTATTCATATTAGGATGTTTTTTATTTCAATAGCTAGGGGAACCGTTTTGGAAGGAATCAGTGTTCTTTGTAGTCTGATGTAATGGTGGGGACAATCTTAAACATGTTCACAGACTTCCTTCTAGTGTTGGTGCTTCACGTCAGCAATATGTTCTTTCACACAGGTTTTTATGGACCTCTTTGTTTGTCTTATGTAAGAGAGGCCACATTCACAATCACGCTTGTACATTCCTACATCTAGAAGAGGGATATTACACTTGACATTTCATTTCCAGTTTCATTTGATGTATAGTGTTCATGTAAATATAAGAAATCATTATGGATGAAAATTATCAATGCAGCTGTTGTACTTGTTACCTAGGCCAGCACCAATGAAGTTATTAACCACATGCTAAGTGGGGAATAAAAACTAGTCTTAGTTTTTGTGTCGTTATAAGTTATATTTTCAAAGGTGGTTACACTAAATGAGGTAAGCAGCTAGACTGATTTTAATGAAATTTTGGGTTTGTTTAAGTTGTTTCAAAAATGGTTTAAATTCACGTTGTACACGGTAGGTGGCGCTGTTTTCGATAACTAGAAACTAAAAATTGGGTGGTTTCATAATTTATAAATATGTTTAACAAATATTCAGTTTTTGTTATTTTAAGATAACATACCAGAGTTCAGGGGCATTTTTAATAATTGTCTCCATATTTTTCATTTAGTTCATAAAATAAACACTGTGCCATTGAATAAAATTATTAACTAAAAGTTATGCAAAGTAAGATTTGTAAAAGTTTTGTGTATTTTCTTTATACACAAGTTCTTAAATCTGTTTAAATTAATAATGTTAGCACGAATACATTTTATGAAAGGAAACTTATTTAAGAATTGTCACAATATTATATTAATAAAACATTATACAGTTCAATATTGGCCTATGACACTTGGCTTCAAAGTCATGTAGTAATTCATCTATGTCATTGTCTAAATCATCACTTTGTGCCATTTTTGTAACCATATCACTTATTAAAAAGGCACCTATCGTTGCTTCTTCATGGTTGTCTTGTATGTCTATATTGATCACATGAACTGGTTGATTATATACTGATCTTTTTGAACCAAACCATTCAATCACTTGGTCATATACTCTTTCCTCACATGTTATAATTACGTCAAACCTTTCCATAGAAACTTGGAATTTTTCAGGATATGGTTTAATCCTCCGGTTTCTATCCAACATATGCAGTAATCCATTTTGAGTGTAATATGTTTTGTCTTTTTCTAATAAATCATTATAGATATCATCATATGGTACTCCAAACTCATAGCAATTAGGTCGGTCTGCTGATGCGCCTGGTAACTTAACCTTTTCACCAGTTCCAAAGGACTTTACTTTAAAACCTTTTTTGACAAGAAATGCGTGAGCTTCCATACTTCGATTCATATTTGAAGAACAAACTACAGCTATGTACAAATCGGCCATTGTCATAGAGAAAATGAAAATGGGATTTGCGATCAAATAAAATGGTTCTGTGGTTTGTTAATGGGTAGACAAAAAAAATTATATTGCTTTTAATTAATGAAAATTTGTTCATTGTATAAAATATAATAGAAGATCATTTTATTCGAACAATCTACAAAATCAAGCACTCATTAGATGTGGCCACAGAACACAATTACTCTTTATCAAGAGAAGAACGCCAACTTCATACTAAAAAACGGAAACACGTGTTTATGTTTGTATACGAAAAGCGCTACGGTGGACGCCCATATAAAACTTTTTTAGCGGGAATTTCAAACCTTTGTATTCTGTAACTTTTTAAGGCTTACTCGAGAAATTTTGGCTCAAGCCTCACAAACCTATGGGGTAAATTCCCATATATTTGAGAGGTTGCACCAAGATTACTCGAATATAATTTAGATTAGTATGTGGGATAAAATAAAACTATAAATAAGTATAGTTATGTAATTTTATTTTCTGGAAGACAAATTGTTTTATAAACAACACATTATTATTGATGTTTTTTATTGCTTTTGCACATAATGTTTCCACGCACGTTACTAATATATAACACATGTTATTGTCAGAGAGTTATTCTTTACAGAACGTTAACGTAAATTTAGGTCAGCAAAATTCTCATGATGAAAACTTTACTCAGCCCAAATACGTGATCTGAAACAGATACAATTCGAGTCAATATAGTTATAAAACCTACAAATAACGGCCAATAAATTCGAAATGTTTATAGCCTTACCACAATATTGTCATAAGTTTTTCTTTTCCTCTCATAGGCAACTTGCAGAAAGTGATCAGATGATTTTGTGCTTTATATTTACACAACACTTAACTTACTTTCGATGATGATCACAAATCGTGCATACAACTTTGAAATAATGAATTCATTTATAGTCAATATCTTATACAGAATAAACATCTCACAAAAAATTCATACTGTACATTTACGACGATATTATGACTGTATATTTGCGTACATACGAAAATGAAGTCCATCTAACTGAATTTAAGCAAAAATGAATAATAAATATTAAAAAACTAAACCTATGAAATAAATTTTAATAAATTTCAGAAAATATTTTCAATATGAAAGACGTTGACAAACAAATGTCATTTTTTCTTCTTCTATTAATTCATGGCTTCTTTTAATAAAATTCTGCTAATACTTAATAATTTAATTTAAATAATTTAATAGGTAAACTAATTGTGCGAATCTCAGAGTAATATGTATGTAGCAAACCAATAAAAGTTTAACACCGAATTAATATTTTTATTTTCTTCCCATATAATATGAATTTGTTTATCTAATTTTTAAAATGGCAATCTAAAACAAAATGAAAGAAAGAGACAGCGATATTTTATCTCGCTTTATTTTAACAAGCCCAACACGTATATTGACAAAATCATGATTGTGTGCAGATTTTTCAGCTTTCATACAAAGTTGCCTCACCCTGGATGTGGCGTTTATCTGACATTTATTTGACAATAGTTAAGCTTAGTTTTATTTTATTTTTAAAATTTTCGCTTAGATGCTTGTTTTTTAAGCCATCTTTCATTCTTCATTCTGTCTGCATTTCATTCGGGATCTTCGTTTTAACAGATTTTTGTTTAAAAACTTCTTCACAATTTGTCGATGCGTCACATTGCGAAGTGAACAAAATTAATTTGGCCGGATTGAACCAGCGACCTATGGATTGTTAGAGGCAACATTACTTTTCTGCGTTACTGCAAATGTATACAAATTTGGGCTACAGGAAGGAAGTGACGGACTCCACGGGCACTCACCTGGACTTCCGCTGATTTGTATCGTGTCTGCATGTGTTGCATTGCAGGTTGGTTGGACGCCGGCTGTTTTCACACATATAACTTTAAGAGATTATCGCGAAATATAGCGTGATTGCAAATATCAATCTATACAATTTGTTATCTTCTTGTATAGTTCAATATCTAAACCACACAATGGCGCAGCGATCACGCGAGATATATGCAGTGCAGTTAGTTTCGTGACTTGCGAGCTTGTGTGAATCTCGTTTAACACAAGAGTGCACATGCTGGGCATAACAGGCGGTTGATAGGAAGCCCAGAAATGGGTCTTGCAGTACTCTCATTGGATAACAATTAACGAATCTCATAAACATTAGGCGGTAGTTGCAAAGTGGCATGAACATCCCTCCGGCTGTGAGGAATCCCCAAATAGCGATAGAAAAAATAAAATAATATATAGCGGATAAATACTTATACATCTACAATACTTATACAGTGAAACGAAGCGATATTATCACCTAGAAATTAAAACTAAATACATAATAGTGCAAAATTAAGGTGGAAGCTCCAGGGTGGCCCGCGAAATTCAAATTTTCTTGCGTTTCTTGGAATTTGCAGGTCAGGGTTAGGTTGTATATTTAACAAAATATGATTCGCGGATTATGTGTTTACAGAATTATTATCATTAAAATCACCAATACAACCCTGTAAGTTAATTCCGGGGAAACTGTCCATGGCAGTAAATATTTTTCTCCAAAGATCATAGGTCGAAAATTCAATTTTCCGATCTGATTCGTGGGGAGTTTTTTTAAGTTTATCGGTAGAGTCACCTGGGATTTAATACATTTGAATTAAAATCCATATAAAGGCAGGAAGGTTCAGCTTATTCCCCAGGAAAATGTTATATGAATATTTTTTAATTATTTTAGAACTATCATGGTAAAAATTCAGTTAATTTTTGAAGTTATTCAATTTCATGGACTAAACAATTTTTTTAAATCTTTTTACAGCTCCCTTAACAATCATTTTTCGATTGTCGTTGTAAGTAAAATGTACATCAATAGCTAACGCACACGATGACAAATCAAAATTATCAAGCGTTTTCGGGCTGTCAGGTCGTCTATACGCCAGTCAAGGGGATTGTAAAATATAGGGAGTGCGCACTTCATACTAGAGAAACGTTCCTAAATCAGTGACCTTGAAATGAATGAAAAGCACCGAGTTAAGCGTTCTAATTCTTTCTAATAGAGTTTCCATGATACAATATTTTGAGGATATTAATAGTGTTACGAGCTTGGGGTTCGAGACAATTAAAAACTCCCAATTGAATTACTAAAATTGACACTTTAATTACACAACACTAATTACAACTTAAAATCACACTAATAATAAAACACAGTTGCACTACTGATAGTCCCCGTGTAGTGGGGGGTAAGAATACTCACTACACCTTATCTTCCCGTGGTGTCGTAAAAGGCGACAGAGGGAAACTGAGGCAGAGGATGGGCAGCAGCATCTTTCTGATAACAGCAAAACAACAATAAAAAAACTGCGGTTGCCAACCCGCTCGCCAAGCGTAGCAACTATGGCAAATACCCCCCTATGATGAGAGTAACAAAGAAACGGCCCCGTGTCCCCGGCGGCCCCGCTATTCCTGGCTACGGTGACGACCATGGTAACGGCGGGGCAGGGGGTGCTAAGAATCTTCGGTGGAGGTTCGGTTGCCACCTACGACGACTCGACCTGGCAACTTATAACGCACGCACTCTGAGGACTGACGAGAAGATCCTGGAGCTGGAAGAAGAGATAAACAAGTTGCGCTGGAATGTCATAGGATTATCCGGAGTCCGAAGAGAGGGGGAGGACACGGTAATCCTCGAATCCGGCAACTTGTTCTATCACCGGGAGGGCGACCATCTGTCCCAAGAAGATCTCGGATTTATCGTCCACAAGTCTCTCGTTAACAACGTTGTAAAGATTGAGAGTGTGTCGACGAGGATTGCGTACCTTATACTAAGAATCACCAAACGGTATTCGCTGAAGGCCATACAGGTTTACGCACCAACCTCGGCACACCCCGATGAGGAGGTGAAGAAAATGTATGAGCATATCTCTAGAGCCATGCATTCCTCCAAAACCCACTGTACGGTGTTAATGGGAGACTTCAACGCAAAACTAGGCACAAGAGAGAACGGTGAGCTGAAAGTAGGGAATTTCGGAATGGGACAACGGAACCCAAGAGGCCAGCAGCTGGCCGACTTCATGGAGAAAGAGGGACTCTTTATGATGAACTCTTTCTTCCAGAAGCAGCCCCACAGGAAGTGAACCTAGTCGTGCCCTGACGGTTCGACAAAAAAGAGTGAGATTGACTTCATTATGACGACCAGACGACAACTGTTCATGTCTCTGTGATGTCTCAGTGATCGCGAGGGTGAAAACCGGCAGCGATCACTGAATGGTGAGAGGCACACTGAACCTAAACGTTAAGTTGGAGTGGTCACGTCTAATGAAGTCAACGCTCCGTCCCCCTCGTGCTCTAATCCAAAGTCCCGAAACCTTTCAGCTCGAGCTACAAAACCGTTTTCAGTGCCTAGAAGATTGCAATGTAGTGGACGATATCAATGACAAGCTCGTGGAAACTGTCCATGCGGTCGGAGCTAAGTTTTGCAAGACCCGCCGCAGAAGAACATAAAAACTCTCCGATCACACGCTTAATCTCATGGCTGTTAGACGGGATACGAAGCTGCAGTCTTCAGTAGAGTTGACAGCATACAGGCAACTAAACAGACAGATCTCCAAATGCATGCGGCGGGACTTAGGCAACTTTAATACTGCTTGTATTGCAGAAGCAATCGAGCGGAACCAGGGCTCCAAAGTCTTTGCTAGAGATCTGTCTGCCAGAAAGAGCCAACTGTCAAAACTGAAGACCGAGTGTGGCAGCATTGTTTCCGGGACACATGAGATTTTGAATGAGATTGAGAGGTTCTATGGGCAGCTGTACACATCATCGTTGGAGCCATACGTAAGTGTGAGTAACGATCCACGGGCGAGTCTTATCCGACACTATTCCGATGATATCCCGGACGTCAATCTGAGCGAGATTAGAATGGCTTTCCAGTACCTTAAAAAAGGGCAAGGCCCCAGGCGAGGATGGAACTACAGCGGAGCTTCTGAAAGCGGGTGGAAAACCAGTACTTGAAGTCCTTCAGAAGCTCCTTAATTCCGTCCTCAATGGTGGCATTACACCGGAGGCGTGGAGCAGAAGTGTGGTGGTCTTATTCTTCAAGAAAGGCGACAACGCTCTTTTGAAGAACTACAGACCGATTTCCGTTCTGAACAGCGTCTACGTGCTGTTTGCGAGAGTCATTACGAATCGTCTCGCGCGCAGACTTGACGACTTCCAGCCTCCCGAACAAGTCGGTTTCCGAAAAGGCTTTAGTACCTGTTTGCGCTAAATGTTAATTTTTAAAACTGCATTACGAGCGTTCGCATCCGATGGTACCAGGGGTCGCTGCCGGGCCTCTCTTCCCCGCGTGCGTCCCCCCGCTCACGCCCGGTCACCTGATGTGGTGATGTACGGCTCTCGATCGCCACGGCGTCCGCGCGCCACAGTCGTTTTACTCCGTTGAACTACGAGGTTGCGTGCAAAAGGAAGCCTCTAATTCGTGTCGTTTGTTAGTACGTTTACGTAACGACGAGGCGTTTTTCTTGAGTTTGAGTAATTATCTGATAAACGTATGGAAAAATAGATTGTTTGCGCGGACGCTGGGTCGGTTAATTGTTTTTGGAAGTTAATATTGAATTTTAAAGTGCTTATCATTTGCGTTGTCTATTTTCGTTCGTTTTACGTGTCAACGAGGCGGAATTTTGAGTTTGAGTGATTAATTCAACTTCAATCCCCATTAATTTGCGTCGACAAGTTGCTTGTTTTAATTTAATATCGTACGAAAGAACTTTTGCTTTGTCGTGTGGAACGCTAACTTTGTGACCCGAGAGAAGGTCGCGTTCGTTTTCGAGAAATAATTTTGTGCTAAGTGAACATTAAACTTTGACCGACAGTTCTTAAGTTGTACAGTGTGTCATTTGTTTAATTTCGATTAACGTGGATTTAGTTAGATTTGAAGTTAATTAAATGTACAATAAAGTTGATAAACTAAAATAGCGAAATAAAAGCAGAAGGTTTCAATTGGTGAACGCCCACTGGAGGGATTGCACATTTTGGAGAAAAGCAGCGCCTGTGGATCTGCTGTCCGATTACCTCGGGACATCAGGTTACACATATACACATTTTCTAACACACTACTTACATACACCTCACTTACCACCTGACTTCGCCTTGTGGTCGACCCTACCTCCGGAATTCGGTAAGTTTGTGTTGCTTATCAGCCCTTCTATATAATAAGTATCTATAGGCCATTGGGCCCACCCCTTGGTTGCTCGTCGTGCGTACTGCTATGGGCCCCGGGATGGTCGACCTTTGTCGGGGCAACTAGCGGCGTGTACAATTTCTGGTAGCAGAGATAAAAATATTACGTAATAAAATTATTTTTTTTCTTTTGTTTCTTTGTTTGTTAGCAGGTAGGTGGTTAGAACCACGCCCGTTGGGCTACACAAGCAGGATTGTAGTTTGGGGTTGGGTACCTACGCGTCAAGTATTTCGGGTAGGCGGATTAAATTGCCGAAGGGTCGGAATTAAAAAGCCTGAGCGAGGCATCTTTGTAGACCGACGGTAGTGTGTACTTGCCGTGTAGTGTAATTTGTATTTAACTTGATTTAATAATAATTATATTTGTTATTTGTTAATTTGATTTGTATTTGTGCCGTGTAGTGTAATTTAATTTAATTTAATAAGTATTTGAATTTAGTAGTGATGCCATCGCACAAGCCACCGGCGCTTCGCCTGCAGGCGGAGCTGCGCTGGGCCGCGAACGCTCATAATTTGGTAGGGCGACCCGATCGGGTCCATAGTTTAGGGAAGCGGCTCGAGCAGGTCGTGGCCCGAAGGGCCGTAGTGGAGGAGGCTTGCACAGAGCTATTGGCCTCGGATGCGGAACAGGAAGTCCTAGACTCTTGCCTCGCGGACTACGAGCAATTCTTTTCGCTTACGGACGACGAAGCAGTCCCCTCGGAAGCAGCTTACTCAGCCGGAGCTGTTAGGACGACTCCCAACTCTGGACCTGCCAAGGTTCTCCGGGGTCCTCTCCGAATGGCTGACCTTTGTTGGTCTTTTTGACAGCCTAGTAGACGCCCGGAGGAGGGATTTGACACCAAGCCAGAAGATGGGGTAGCTCCTGGCATCATTGGAGGGGGAGGACCTGGGCGTCGTCGGTCATTTGAAATTGTCAGACGACGCCTACCAGAATGCTCGGGACCTCCTCGCCGGAAGGTACGCCAAAGTCCGGCGGATTGCGGGCGAATACGTTAGGCAGCTTATAAACCTCCCGCTCCTAAATCAATCCTAAATCCAGTCGTGGTGGCTTGTAACTAGTTGAGGCGGCTGGATTTACCGGTGGACGAATGGTCCTTCTTCTTGCTCCACATTGTGCTGTCCCGCCTGCCTCTCGATCTTCGGCTCCATTTTGAGGAGAGGTACGGAGGCATCTCCAACGAGACTGCCCGCACCAGCGGCCCTGTCCGCACTGCCAGAGCAACCACCCTGCCGTTTTGTGCCTGGGTGCGAACGGCGCGTCCTCTCGGGGCTCTGCCGGGCCCTCAACTCCCACGGGCGGTGGCGCCCAGCCACGCCCCCTGTCGGGCGACACTCGGCGCTCGCTTGCCGACCACCGTGCCCCGCGTTTTGAAGGGGGTCCCTCCCCCGACTAGTCGGGGGGTTGTTCCCTTAGGGGCGGGGGGGTCGTCACCCCTCCTCAGCGTGTTGAGAGGAACTTCACGGCCACTCAGCGGTCAGCTAGACCTTCCTCACCCCCGTTAGCTGAGTGGCCGCGACTGGAGTATCACCCTCCCCCCTTTGGTCGGTACCGGTACTGCGGGGTTCCTGCGACCTCGAAACTATTCCGGGTCTCAAGGCCGAGGTTCCAGGAAGCTCCCAAGGCCGGACCATTTGGTGATTTCTCACCACGGGTCATCGAGATGGCGCCGGAATGCCGCTATCGGGACCGCTGGTTCAAGTGTCGGTTCGATGGAGGCAGCCTCAGCTAGGTAGCTGCCGCCCTAGCTCCCACCACGGCCGCCTCCACTGAGCCTTTGAGCCGTCAACAGTCCACTTGTCAAACTGTTCTATTGCAGACGGCCTCAGTGAAGGTGTACAACCCGAGTTGTGACTGTTTAACGGTCCGTGCTCTATTGGATTCGGGTTCACAACGCAGTGTGGCCTCCACTTGGTTTGTGGGAAGACTAGGGCTCCCCTGGAGCTCTGAATTACGTCCAATGGTAAGTATCGGAGGTGCGAGCCTCCTGCTCCTAGGGGACAAGCGGAGTTGGTGTTTGGCCCTGCCAGCGGACACCTTCACATTCTAGTTAAAGTAAATGTCCTCGATGACATTGTAGGTTTTCTCCCTAACGTCCGTATAATGTACGTATGTAAAAATGACAGCGCGGTTCCTTGTGCGTCGGGTTTGAGACCGGCAGACCCTCAGTGGTCCCAACCTGGGCCTATAGATTTGTTGCTGTTCTTGTTAGACGATATACGAGCCCTACAGCACGATGGCTTGTCAGCCATGTCCACTGTATTTGGGTACAGCTTCTTTGAACCGGTTCTGTGGTCTCCACCTCCTCAGGCGGCCGACCCGCTCTCTGTTGTGGGCGTGTCCCTTTCGGACGTCGTCCAGCGGTTCTGGGAAATTGAGGAGCCACCACACGCGGCTCGAGTCAACCCTCTGGACCGTGAGTGCGAGTTGTTCTACCAGAATAATACCGGCCGTCGTGTCGACGGTCGTTTTGTCACTTGCTTACCCTTTCTTGACTCACGGCCCCCTTTGGGCCAATCTCGTACCCTAGCCGAAAAGAGGTTACTTTCCATGGAGCGCCATATGTGGCGCGACCCAGCTTTTCGCGACAAATATGTCGAGTTCATGCGCGAGTATCAAGAGCTGGGTCACATGTCACCGTCTAACTTCGACTGGCGGTCACAGGAGCACTACTTCCTCCCTCACCATGCGGTCTTGAGGGCCCCCGGGAGTAAGATTCGAGTAGTTTTTGACGGCTCCGCCCCCTCGTCAAATAGCGTGTCCCTGAACCAGTGTCTCCACTCTGGTCCTAAATTGATCAAGGACATATCCGACATTTTGACCCACTTCCGTCGGCACCAAGTGCTTTTTTTTGCCGACATTCGGCAAAATAAAGCACTTGGTTTCGACAATCAGTGGTCCATTGTAATGACCGTCGATATCAGCTGATATTGTGGCGCGAGAAGCCCAGCGATCCGATACAGGTGTTTGAGTTGAACACCACCACCTATGGACTCCGGTCCAGCCCGTATATCACCATGCGAACCCTCCTTGAACTCGCTGAGAGAGAGCGTCTAAAATACGCTCGGGGGGCTTCTATTTGGAGACTTCGGTCTACATGGACGACATTTGCACGGGCGCCTCCACCGTCGAGGAGGCTCTTGTATTGCGAGACGAATTGATTGCCATCCTGAAGTCCGGAGGTTATGAGTTGCGCAAATGGTTGTTGAACTCCCCTTATATTTTGAAGGACCTCCCAGGAGAGGATCAACAAGACCCTCATCTATTCGAGCACCCTGAAAATCCTAATTTGTTGACTGTGCTGGGCATTCAATATCAGCCCGTTCAGGATACTTTCACGTATCGAGTCAAACTCGATCCCCCTCCTAAAGCATGGACCAAGCGCTCCGTGCTGTCTACAGTAGCCCGCACCTTCGATCCTAATGGATGGATCATTCCGGTCATTTTTTTGGCTAAGTACTTTCTTCAAAAGCTCTGTATATCCGGGTTGGGTTGGGACGAGCCTATTAGCGGCGCTCTCTTGCGAGAGTGGCTCTCCATTGTCTCCTCCCTTCCGGACATCAACCGGGTCTCCATGCCAAGGTGCTTCCTCCCTCCAGGGAAATGCAGGGCTACCCTACACGGATTTTGCGACGCCTCTGAGAAGGGCTATGCTGCAGTCGTATATTTGCGGACTATGAGCTCTTCTGGCCATACTTCCGTCCATCTCGTACTCGCTAAAAGCAAGGTTGCTCCCATTAGGTCCCGCTAACTATCCCTAAATTGAAACTGTCTTTGAAGTCTGTAATCGACATTACGGACGTCTACGCTTGGACGGACAGTGAGATAGTACTTTGTTGGCTCAGAGCTGCACCTCACAATCTTGAGGTCTTTGTGGCGAACCGCGTGTCTCAAATCCAGAATCCTGGGACGTCTCTAAACTGGAGACATGTCCCAGGGGATTTGAATCCCGCAGACTGCGCTTCTCGCGGCTGTGAAGCCCCCTCGTTGGTTGACCACCCGCTGTGGTGGGGTCCCAGTTGGTTGACTGAGTATCAGTCATTCTGCTCCCAGAATAAATACTCCGAACCGATTGAATTGCCTGGCGTACGAGTCCGAGTAGGAGTGGGCAAGGATAAGCCCACTCGGGATCTCTCCCTGCTAGAATGGTACAGCTCTCTCGATAAGTTCTTAGGAGTGACTGCTTGGTTGCGTCGATTTGTCCGCAATGCGAGAGACCCGTCCAACCCGTCCAACAAAAAAATCAGTCACTCGCGAGCTCTCACATAGCGTAGTCGAACTGTATACGGACTTGTAATAGTTAGTTTCAATTTACCTTCAATTCTGTATAAAGTTAAAAAAATGCCTAAATGCGACAATTGTGATAAGTCCATAACAAAAAAGTTACCTGGACTTGAATGTAACAAATGTGGAAAAGTAGTACACACCAATCAATAATGCTCAGGCTTATCTTCGAAGCAGTTATCTGCGCTGCGCAATACTGAAAACCTGGAGTGGACATGCGAAGATTGTCATGAAGAATCGTCCCATCGTAAGTCTTTCATAATTCCGGAGGATGATGACGATGATAATTATGAGAACCAACTGGGCGAAAGCGGTTCGGCAGCGATGAGTAAACTACTTAGTGATATCTCAAATGAGGTAAAGAAAGGAGTGAAGAAGGAACTGGCTTCTGTGAACGAATCGTTAAGCTCATGGTGTATTAAAATGAACACTATAAACGCTACACTGGACACCCTAACGGCAAAAGTTAAAGAATTGGAGAAGAAAAATATTTACTTGATAAATCAAAATACCCACCTGGAATTAAAAGTTAATGCAATGGAACAACAAATAAGAAATATGGATCAAAAACTGCTGGATAATGTACTGGAAATAACCGGAATTCCCGAAGGTAAGAACGAGAACTTAGAAGAACTTTCAAGTAAACTAGCCTCGAAGCTAAATATAGAAAAACGTCAAGTCTCTATGGTGAAGAGACTGAAAGGCAGGGACGGCAAAGAAGGTGTAATCCAATTAGTAATGCAACAAGAGGAGCAGGTCAACCAGTGGATCCGCGCTGTACGAAGGGAAACAATTGCTATGGAAGATATAATCCCAATGTCACTAATCCTGATATAGCCAAAACAAGAGTGATACTTCGACGCGCATTAACCAAAGCAAATAAAACGGTTCTGTGGCAAGCTAAACAAACCTTGAAGGATACGTACAAATATATTTGGTTCCAGGGTGGTAGAATTTTGGCTCGCAAAAACGATAATGATAAGCCGATTATCATAAGGAGCTCATGTGATATTGATAAGATGTCGATGCTAAAAGATCGATAGCAGTTTGACACAACGCAACAGTTTCTTCACCGGAAATACATGAACTGTTTGACTGTGCTAACATAAACGATTTTAGTAAACATTTACCACATAATACTCAAAAACTAAATATTGTCCATATAAATTTACGATCAATAGTTAATAATTTTTGTCTTGTTTTACAATTCATTCATTCATCTAAAACTGATATTGATGTTATTATATTAACAGAGGTAGGAATTTCCATAAGTAGTAATCTTATGCAATTGTTTAATATTCATAGCTATGAAATGTACTGTAAACTTCGTGAGCAGCGAAGAGATGGTGGCATTGTGATGTATATAAAAAGTAGCCACAAGTTCCAAATTCTAAATAATGTATCACTAAACCATCGTGAATCTTTAATAGGGAAATTATCTACGTCACTTCATTACACGGCACTTATTTGTTCATTGTATAGACCACCTAAAGAAAGCAAACACTTATTTATCAAGGAATTGAGAGAACTGTTGTGTAAGGACTCTTTTAAACGCTTAGATTTATACTTATTGGGTGATATAAATATCGACTTGAAGTCGCATAATAACATACGTGAATACTATATAAGTTGTATGGCCGAGTGTGGCATAGCGAGTGCAATATCAGATCATACTAGAATCGAAAAACGAAATGATACTATTACGCGGAGTTGTATTGATCATATTTTTGCAAGAACGCGCTCGCTAGCCTTTACTCGGCCGCGCTTGGTACTGTTATGGCGGACCACCGTATGATTGTGTTGTCGTGCATAGGAAGCGGAGTTAAAAACATTATACAGAATGGTGCAAAAATTAAACAGCTAATTGATTATAATACATTAAAACCAAAGCTTATTGAAATAAATTGGAATGTAGCCGATAAGATGCAATGTCCGATAGAAATTTATAATTATATAAAAAATAAATTCGAAATACGTTGCGAACAATCTAAATATACAAAAAAAAATACATTTGAATAGCAATAGAAACAAAGAATTATGGATAAATAATAAAATTAACAATATGTGCCAAAAAAGAGATTTACTTTGTAATCAGTGGATAAAAGATACCAATAATCATATAGGTACTTAGATTAGAAATTAATATACAGCGAAATAAAACTCAAAAATTAATAGAAAAGTCTAGAAACAAATACTTTAATGATATAATTAACAATAATAAAACGAATAAAAAGAAAATATGGGATATATTAAAGACACTGACTGGTCGCGCCTGTAAGTCAGTATATGAAGCTGTAATCAAAGCATTTAAGAATAACAATTTATCATTAAAAAATATAGCTAACAATTTTGGTAAGGAATTCTGCGAAAACGTTACGAACAATTTACCTAGGTGCAGCAAAAAACTCATGTCAGAATCGGAATATATATTTCCAGAAAATAAATCTATGTTATTTAGAAAACCTACTAAGCGCGATATATTAACTATTCTAAAAAGTCTAAATGCAAATAAATTGGCTGGTAATGATGGAATTCGATGTTTTGACGTGA
This sequence comes from Parnassius glacialis, assembly GCA_033319125.1. NCBI lineage: Eukaryota > Metazoa > Arthropoda > Insecta > Lepidoptera > Papilionidae > Parnassius > Parnassius glacialis. Next base: position 22,509,296 of record JAVANC010000006.1, on the reverse strand, counting down.
AGATGTTAAGTGATAAGATAGCTAACGTTGTAGTTAAGTTGATAAACACTAGCATATCAGTAGGAAAATATCCACCCGAATTGAAAACCGGTATCGTAAAACCTATTTACAAAAAGGGATCGCATAGTGACTATGATAGCTATAGGCCAAAATACTGCCAGTCATAGATAAGGTAGTTGAAAAATATGTATCTCAACAAATTCACAATTTTTATACTAAACACGATGTATTGTCAAATACTCATCATGGATTTCAATCTAATAAATCAACTACTATTTTGCTGTCTAAATTTACGGACGAAATAAATCAACACCTTAATGATAAAAATCATGTTATATTACTATTCATCGACTTTAGTAAAGCATTTGATACTTTTAGGCATGATATTATTAAAGAAAAACTTGACAATACAGGTGTCCGTGGGCCATTATTACAATGGTGCCAAGATTATCTCAACGGTAGAAAATACCGGGTTAAGATCGGCAATGACTTCAGTGACGAAATACTGGTAAATACTGGAACAGCACAAGGCTCTCTTCTCGGACCCTTGCATTATTTAGCGTACGTCAATGATACAGAAAACATAATAAAAGACTGTTCCATATACCAATACGCTGACGATACATGTCTTGTAGCAGCTGATAAAGATTTAGCTAAGGCTGAACACTGTTTACAAATTGATTTCACTAACTTATGTAAATGGTCTCATGATGTTGGTCTAGTACTCTATGCTAGTAAAACTAAAATTATTCATGTCCGCTCTAACTACCTACTCAATCTTTATAAGAAAATCGAAGTAATCGCGCATAGTCACCAGTGCTTGCATGTTTTGAAAACAAATAGGACCTGTTGCAAATGTGAGTTGTTAGAGCAGATTCCTCGTTACAAATACTTAGGACTAGTAGTCGATGACAGGCTTAACTGGGGTTATCATATTGACACAATTTGTAACAAACTGAGAGCAATGTTAGCTAAATTTGCTATCTTGAAATACAAAGTACCATTTAAAATATTACTAAATCTATATAATGCACTCGCAGAGTCAATAATTTCATATGGGATCACTAGCTATGGTAGGACATTTAAAACTTATTTGAACAAAATATACAGCCTTCAACTTCGGTTTTTAAAAATTATAACACCTAATAAAATTAAAAAAATCAATCTGCTCCGATGACGATGTATTTTTTGCCCTTATTTAAATATTGTAAAATCTTACCTGTTCATATAGAAATAGAAATGTGGCTATTAATTGAACAATTTACTAACAAAGAACTACAAATAAAAGTCAATCATAAAATAACGACACGGAAAGTAGTTCAATCAAAACTAGTAATACCAAGAGTCAGAAACTATTACGGAAAACGAATAAATGTGTATTTAATACCAACTCTCATTAATGACATACCAACAAAAACCCAATTAGAAATAACGGATAAAAATTGTAAACATAAATATAAACAATACTTTTATTCTTTACTTTCATAACAAGTAGTCTAATTTTAATCAAATCAAACCTTACGTAATAACATTTATATAATTGCGTCAGCGTATATAACAAACTTAAGTACGAGTAGCAATAGCCGGCCGGCCGCCTGCGCCGAGCCGCAATCTATAACCAGTTCCTTATTGTCCGCTTCTGTGTAAACAATGTACCAATAACTGCTAATATTGTATTTTTGATGTTCTTATAAAGTAATATATGTGTAAACTAATGTCAACAGATTGCTCAAAAGTGTCTCAACATCCAGACAAACTCGTAAGGATTTTTGTGATGTTTTTATGATTATATTGTGTTTTTCTTTTCATTAAATAAATTTTAAAAAAAACCGAATCTCTGATTCCGTTTTGTCCCCTAGCGAGCGTCGCGAAGCTTTGATGCATTGGACCCGTATGGTCCAAGCGGAGCATTTTGAGCCCGTGATTGAAACCTTGAAGCGGGGCTCCGTTGTCAAGGGCGCTCTGACCCGTCTGAACTTCTTCCTGGACGACGCTGGGATGCTGCGCGTTGGCAAACGTTTGAAAAATTCTCAACTGCCGTACGGGGCTCGACACCCGTTACTGCTCCCTAAGGACGGCGCCTTTGTCCGGTTGCTGGTAACCCACCATCATGTTAAGAATGCCCACGCTGGGTGTAATGCTCTTTCGGCTATTTTGCAGCGAAAGTTTTGGATTTTGACTGGCCGACGCACTATTCGGAGCGTCATCTTCAAGTGCATACCTTGTGATAAACTGAAGGCCACCATATCGCAGCCTATGATGGGTGACTTGCCACCCGACCGCGTCAGGGCCATCCGACCATTCGCTGGAGTCGGAACAGACTTTGCTGGCCCCTTCCTCGTCAAGTCCTCCAACTTCCGTAACGCACGTTCACATAAGGCCTATCTGTGCGTTTTTGTGTGCCTCGCCACTAAGGCCGTTAATTTAGAACTTGTAAGTGCCTTCAGCACGGAAGCTTTTGTGGCCACGCTGGGCCGCTTCGTATCGCGTCGCGGTTTACCGGACATGATCCGGTCTGATTGCGGAACGAATTATAGGGGCACGGATAGATATTTGAAAGAGGTCGTCGAATTTCTGTCTAGCGACAGGACTTATTTAGGTACTGTGATGTCCAAGAAGGGCAACCAGTGGAAATTAGACCCTCCGACTTGCCCACACTGGGGCGGTATTTTTGAGGCGGTGGTTAAGGTTGCAAATACGCATCTCCGTCACGTTATTGGCGAAACTATTTTGACATTTGAGGAGCTTGTTGTATTCTGTAAAATTGACGCGGTACTCAACTCTCGGCCCATCTGTCCCCTCTCGTCCGATCCGAATAATTTGGAGGTTCTAACCCCGGGCCACTTCCTGATTGGCCAGCCGCTTAACGCCCTGCCCGAGTACCCCTTCAGGGAAATAAACTGCCTGACCTGCTTGACCAGCTGCAACAGATGACTCAGAGTTTTTGGCACCGATGGTCTCTAGAGTACCTACATCTTTTGCAGCAGCGCGTTAAGTAATCTGACAAGACGGATCCTCCTCGGGTTGGAGACCTCGTGTTAGTTAAAGAACCGAACGATTTGCCTTTGTATTGGCGCCATGGGCGCATTGTTAAGTTGTCGTATGGATAGGATGGGGTGCCTAGGGTGGCCGAGGTTTTATTTGGAGATTCGGTCTTGCAACGTGCCGTCGCGACCCTATCCCGTTTGCCAATTTACTCGCGGACATAAGGCCTTATGCCCGGGACGGTGGTTTATTTGCGCTAAATGTTAATTTTTAAAACTGCATTACGAGCGCTCGCGTCCGATGGTACCAGGGGTCGCTGCCAAGCCTCTCTGCCCCGCGCGCGTCCACCCGCTCACGCCCGGTCACCTGATGTGGCAATGTACGGCTCTCGATCGCCACGGCGTCCGCGCGCCACAGTCGTTTTGCTCCGTTGAACTGCGAGGTCGCGTGCAAAAGGAAGCCTCTAATTTGTGTCGTTTGTTAGTACGTTTACGTAACGACGAGGCGTTTTTCTTGAGTTTGAGTGATTATTTGCTATACGTATGGAAAAATAGATTATCTGCGCGGACGCTGGGTCGGTTAATTGTTTTTGGAAGTTAATATTGAGCTGTAACGTCGAGTTAAGTGCCTCTCATTTGCGTTGTCTATTTTCGTTCGTTTTACGTGTCAACGAGGCTGAATTTTGAGTTTTGAGTGATTAATTCAACTTCGATCTCCATTAATTTGCGTCGACAAGTTGCTTGTTTTAATTTAATATCGTACGAAAGAACTTTTGCTTTGTCGTGTGGAACGCTAACTTTGTGACCCGAGAGAAGGTCGCGTTCGTTTTCGAGAAATAATTTTGTGCTAAGTGAACATTGAACTTTGACCGACAGTTCTTAAGTTGTACAGTGTGTCATTTGTTCAATTTCCATTAACGTGGATTTAGTTAGATTTGAAGTTAATTAAATGTACAATAAAGTTGATAAACTAAAATAGCGAAATAAAAGCAGAAGGTTTCAATTGGTGAACGCCCACTGGAGGGATCGCACATTTTGGAGAAAAGCAGCGCCTGTGGATCTGCTGTCCGATTACCTCGGGACATCAGGTTACACATATACACATTTTCTAACACACTACTTACATACACCTCACTTACCACCTGACTTCGCCTTGTGGTCGACCCTACCTCCGGAATTCGGTAAGTTTGTGTTGCTTATCAGCCCTTCTATATAATAAGTATCTATAGGCCATTGGGCCCACCCCTTGGTTGCTCGTCGAGCGTACCGCTATGGGCCCCGGGATGGTCGACTTTGTCGGGGCAACTATAGGCGTGTACAGTACAATAGACCACATACATACCCTTCGGCAAATTGTACAGAAGTCCCAGGAGTACAATTTGCCACAAGAAAGCCTTTGATTCCGTCGAAATTTGGGCGGTGCTGCAATCCCTTCAGCGATGTCAAGTTGACTGTCGGTATATTGAAGTGCTGAAGTGCTTGTACAGTAAGACTACGATGGCTATCCGAGTACAGAACCAGATTACGAAACCTACCCAATTGCAGAGAGGTGTAAGACAGGGTGACGTGATATCCCCGAAACTCTTCACCGCTGCATTGGAAGACGTTTTCAAGCTACTGGACTGGAAAGGATACGGCCGACGATATAGTCCTTATGGCAGAATCGCTGGAGGACCTAAGCACTATGCTCAATGACCTCCATAGTGTTTCCCAACGGATAGGTCTTAAGATGAACATGGACAAAACAAAGATCATGTTTAATGTCCATGTCACCCCTATGCCGGTAGTTGTTGGGAGCACTAAGCTCAAAGTTGTTGACGAGTATGTTTACCTGAGACAAATAGTCCGACTAGGTAAGTCCAACTTCGACCGAGAGGTCAATCGAAGGATTCAACTCGGTTGGGCTGCGTTCGGGAAATTACGGCACATCTTATCGTCAGGTATACCTCAAAACTTGAAAACAAGACTGTACAACCGGTACGTGTTGCCAGTGATGACCTATGGTACTGAGACGTGGTCCTTCACTGATGGCCGCATGAGGAAGCTCAAGGTCGCTCAGCGAGCTATGGAGAGGGCTATGTTCATAGTTTATCTGCGTGATAAACTTAGAAATGAGGATATCCGCAGTAGAACCAGAGTGACCGACATAGCCCAACGGATTAGTAAGCTGAAGTGGCAATGGGCCGGCCATATAGCTTGAAGAACCGACAACCGTTGGGGAAAAAAGGTTCTCAAGTGGCGGCCTCGTACCGGCGAACGAAGTGTAGGGCGTCTCCCCACTAGATGGAGTCTGATGCAGGTGGCTCAGGACCATGCTTTGTGGCATTCCTTGGGGGAGGCCTATGTTCAACAGTGGACTTGTGAAGGGCTCTAATGATGATGATGATGATGGCACTACTGATCACTTTAGTTCGCCGGTATTTCGCTTCGCAGTATTCTCTTGTAACGCCAATTCAATACTGCCTTGGTCGTGGTCTATACTTGCTGTTGAGGACAGCTAGAGACCCGCCGCCCCGTCGCCCCTTCGTACCCCGCTACGCCCCGCGCACCCCGCACACCGGCGCTGATCCAGTGATGTCGGCGACCAATCAGCGCGCGTGCGGCTTCATTATCGTCGCACGGCACTACTCACAGACTGAGACACCTTCTTGCGAGATATAAGAAGGGCGTCTCGGTCTGTGAGCTGTTCATTTCACTTCGGAAGCGGCACTCGAGAAGACTCCAAAGAAGACTCAAGACAACAGATCAAGACTCCACAACTGAAGACCTCTCTCTGTACATATTAGATAGTTTATTTTAATAGTGCCGAATATTGTAAATAGTGTAATACAGTATAGTAAAAAGTACCATCTTTTCTTCGAGCAGTCCCCTAGTATAGCTAACCTCAGATCAGTCAGTCATTAATTAATCAGTCATAAATAAATATACAGTCCACTTTCATCCATTATACCGGCCTTATATAGGGCCTCAGATAGTTTCCAGAACCTTCTACTGTAGCGACATCTAGAATGTTCGAGTACATATCGGTCCCGAATTTTTCTAGAAGGATCTTGACTCTCCTAGTTCTGCTACTTGACACTAGAGGGCGCTAGTGTAACTAATGTTGCCATGTACAAGACATTAATAGTGGCGCGCAACAATAGTATATACAGCATTACGGAAAACTAAATGCGTATTTTTTTTCAATATGGAAAGTGCTGAATAGTGTTATAATTAAACTCCGTTTAATATTTTGATTACATGATTGCTTCGCTACAGTATCAAACCTTACGGCAACTAGTGGCGGCGTAGCGTGGGTTGGCACCCGGGGCGGTTTGCTATCAAGAACGACAATTTAATTTATCATTGTAAGTAATATGTGGATAGCGTTGTGGGCTACATCATTGTGAATACATCACGTTATTTTATTTTAGATATTACTGTATTCTGTAGCTGTTTGCTGTTCCCTAATAAATAAAATAAAATAAAGCACCCCCCACAATAAAACAAAAAATGCTATACATGCTAACGGGACTTTATTTTGCTAAAATATTCTAATATATTATCAAAATTTACTTTCTTGTCATTTTCGATAGATAAAATAGAAAGATTAAGAAGGTTAGATTTTATTAACTTGAGTTTGAAAAGCTTCCTTCACATGAAACTTAATAGTAAAAAAAAACTTAGACACAGCCCTAGATTAGCAACAAATTCAATATAGCCCAATTTTACGAGAAACGCTCCAATGAATTACATTGAACCGCTTCTTGGAAAGAAATGCTGGCAGCATTCAAGTCGTAAAATCTCCAAAATTATATATCCTGCAGAAAAATCATCGTAGATTTTTGTCAGATTTTGAACTATTACACGAAGATCTTCATCTGGTGACGTTAGCAAAATGTAAGGCTAAACAACACTAAATGTTAGGAGAATATCATCCATTGCTCTGTAGCGATGGTCTAGTTCCTCGTAAAATCTGTCAAGGCATTCTAAATTAGCTCTCTGCAGCTCCTCTGGCAATGTTAGTCCAGCATATCGGGTCATTTCTCCTGGTAAACGTTTTAGAAATCTCCTCATCCCTCTTCTTCCTTCAATCGAAATGTCCACATTCTCACATTTTTTCACTAGTAATAGCTTTTTCCACTATATTATAGTTGAATACGTTGGCTTTGAAGAAAAATTTTTGGGCTTTGATTTTTATCACATACTTTTCCAGTGATATTCTAAATTATTATTATATTATTTAGTATTTACTTTTGTGTATGACTAAATTCTTTTAGGATTTTACACCAAAAAGAAAGATAGCATAAAAAACTGAAGTCACACAAAGCTGGTAAGAGTGTAGATGCTGCTTCTCTTGTATCGATGTTTTCTCTGTTGATGCTGGGATCATATACATCTTCCAGTGTTTATACTAGTTTTTTAAATTATTCTGCAGTGGTTTAACAGCGTCATGATGAGCAATCCATCTTGTCTCTGAGAGTCTTTTGATGGATACTTTTCATTATACCTAAAACAAACAAATAATACTACCTATAAATAACCTAATAAGTAATAATATTATCAACTGATAAGATGACGTGAGCGTGTGCGATGGCAGACGCTCTAATGACACGGGTGTCACGTCGAAGAGCTCAGCGCTCACTGACCGTGGGCAGTGAATACGCCCATATTTTAAAATAATTTCTTAATAAAATCAAATTTTGGTCTTTTGAAAAAAAAATTACAATAGAAATGTTCATTAATAAATTGCCTATCCATTAGTGTAAATCGCAAAATAAAATAATACTTACTTTACGAGGAGATGCATGTTATCAATAATAATTTCATATTTATGTAGTTTCGTTGTAAGGAGATTATATTAATATTTATGCCTTTTAAAAAAAATTGGATATAGCTCTTATGAAATCAAGATTATGTAGAAATATAATGTTTTTTATTTGTTGATATATCTTTTAAATAAAAAGTAGATAGCTCCTAAAAACCACACAAATAACGCCTAGCGCGACATTATGCTCAACCTGCGCCTTAAACATTATTTAAACAAAAAACGTAACAACAAGAATAATACTAACACGTAATAACAATTTAATAAACAAAACGATTGAGCTGTCGCTCGGGCACGCGTGTACAAAATCAACACGGAACTGTTTTAAAAACTACAATTAATAACGAACCACGACAAAACTGAAACCTACTGCGTCACAGCGTGAGGCGACACGAGCCGGCCGGGTTTCTGCCGTCATAATAAAGAAGGACGCAACTAACAAAAACGTAAAAGGAAATAAAAAATAAATTGATGAATTTTTCTTTCAGACCCTGTGTCTATATTATATTAAAAGGTATCTATATGAAAATTGAAATATATACGTAGAGACATGAAGATTTTAAGGACGAACTTATTTTTTTGATAATTTGTTTGTTTATTTAAATAAAACGAATTTTCCTTTTCATCTTAGCTTAAAAATACATCTGGCAACACAAAAACATCGAAGAAAAGACGCATATAACTATTTGCGTCTTTCCAACCTAATAAATAAAAAAAAAACTGCCATTCATTTAACATTTTTACATATTTTGGAAAGGTCATTTGAATTTGAAAGGACGCTAATAGTAATTTATTACTTTTTTCTTAGTAAATATTAGAGAAGCATTGGTAGTGAGACACAAAAAATAACAACCCACAACTCTTGAGTAATGATTTTAAAGGGGATATTATACAAGACTTACTACGATAATAATTAAAAATGTTGTATAACCGACTTTAATATAAATAATTAAGGATAACTCAAAAACTATTGGTCTGACCTCGATCATATTTATATGGGACCACATGTGAAACACCAGCTCTTAATAATAAGATATAAGCTCTTAATAATAAGATATAGAATAATAAGACAAGAATAATGGAAATTTAAGTAATCGATGCAAATATTGTTAAAGATGACGTAGCAACTGGTTAAATAAGTCTTTTCTTTTATGTTGAATTTGTATAAGTCTTTTCTACTAAAAAAATGTCATCTGTAATCAACAGTTACGTCTAAAATTCTTACGATAATTTCTAAAATATTGATATTTGTGAATATTAAAAAAAATTAGTAGATGCGCCTTCTTATCATGAGTCGAATGGTATATTTAGCTCATTTATTCAAAAATTGTTAGATGTGCCCTTTTTTCTTATGACCGCAGCATTGTTTCGTACCGAGCTAGATACAGGTCGACAGCGGAGGGAGTGTGGGTACAGTCGCGTTCTAAAGTACTACATGGTATTGGGCTATTGTTTTATAATATTATAGTAATTAATTGTTTTATTGTAGAATCATAATAGGTGTTTTACTAGCTACTTAGAACTTTGGAAGAGGTGGGAATTAAAAATGGATAATGTTTACTTGAGCATTATTTGTTATTTCTATCGTAAAATATAAAGTAGTTTGTAACAAGAAAACTTAGCTAAGGGTGACACGCCGTCCATTATGACGTCTTGGGTCACATGGAAGCCAGATGTTGATGGTGTGTTGGTGTTACTGGATGCTAATTCATCATCATTTTCATCTTCGCTTGAGCTTCCGTCATCAGGTCGATCACATGGTAATTTTTTCGGTATTCTTCCTCAACACTTTTAAATTTACTGCACAATTTTCCCCATTCACCTTCTATCATATTTACCTTTTCGTGCTCTAGTTTAGACATAAAACAATAGATATAAATAATTTTTCTTTCCTTCCTTTTTAAAACATCGTCGCGAGTCGCAAAGTAAGCTGTGTATGCGACTGTATTTTTGGAGCGAACAAAGCGCGGGAACCAATAGCATGCAGGCACAGTAATACTGGCGGATTGTTCCCCCGTCGCGCCCCCTTCGTACCAATATGTGATAATACGCTCAGTGCCCAAGTTCAAGGCCAGCGTTCTTTTTTCACAGTTCGCGCGTACATTAACCTCCATTAGTCAGGTGATATCCATTCAGTTTCCACTGCTGGTTTTATGTTTCAGTATTTTCATGATATTTTTTATGAAATTATCGTTTCATTTAGCTGTACTAACATGATGGCGCGTGAATAAAGCTAATAAAACGTTGTAAAAATATGATATTTTTTTTCATCAGGATCAAATTTATTTGTGACCCATGATCAAAGGTATACTTGGTGCTGTCGCCTGTCTTAGTTTTCGGGAGCGTTCCAAAAATACCCTGTAGATTAGCATGTGGAATAAAATAAAACTATAAACAAGTATAGTTATGTAATTTTATTTACTGGAAGACAGGTTGTTTTATAAACTACACATTATTATTGATGTTTTTTTTGCTTTGCACATAATATTTCCACGCTCATTACTGATATATAACACATGTTATTGTCAGAGAGTTATTCTTCACAGAACATTAATGTAAATTTAAATCAGCAAAATTCTCATGATGAAAACTTAACTCAGTCCAAATACGTGATTTGAAACAGATACAATTCAAGTCAATATAGTAATAAACTCTACAAATAATGGCCAATAAGTTCGAAATGTTTATAGCCTTACCACAATATTGTCATAAGTTTCTCCTTTCCTATCATATGAAACTTGCAGAAAGTGGTCAGATGATTTTGTGCTTTTTATTTGCACAACACTTAACTTACTTTCGATGATGATCAAAATTCGTGCATACATACATACATACATATAATCACGCCTCTTTCCCGTAGGGGTAGGCAGAGACCACTTCTTTCCACTTGCTACGATCCTTATATACTTGTTTCGCTTCGTCCACTTTCATTATTCCCTTCATACATGCTCTACGGTTTAGGGTACTCTTGACTTGGCCTTTTTTCAAGACGTCCCTGATTTGGTCTAGAAATGTCCGCCTAGGTCTACCCCTTCCAACACTTTCACACTTAACACTTATACACTTTTTTCGTCAATCGTTCTTCATTCATTCTCTCGACATGACCAAACCATCTCAGCATACCTTTCTCAATTTTTGTTACTACATCTTCTTTCAGACCACAACGTTTCCTTATCTCACTATTTCTTATCCTGTCACTCAGTTTAACTCCTATCATACTTCTTAATGCTCTCATCTTAACTGCATTTATTCTGCTTTCATGTTTCTTCTGCCATACCCAACTTTCACTTCCGTACATGAGTGTCGGAACCAACACCCCTTCATGCACAGCCAAACGAGCCTTGTTAGACACCTTCCGACTGCTCATAAAGGAGTGCAAAGCTCCATTCACTATGTTTCCTGCATTCACTCTTCTTTCGATATCACTCTCACACTTTCCATCTCTTGTAAACTTTCACCCCAGATACACAAACTCTTTCACCTATTCAATTTGTTCATCTTCAATCACGATATTGCAGTCTGTCACTGCCTCGTCTTTTTCAAACACCATCACTTTCGTCTTCCTTACATTCATCTTCATTCCCTTTCTAACAAAAGCTCCACTCATAGCAGTTACCATCTCCTGCAACTCCTCGGCCGAAGACGCAAGTAATACTTGGTCATCAGCATAGAGAAAACATTTGACGAGTAACTCATTCATTCTCAACCCACTTTCATTCTCTTTTAAATCTGTCAAACAATTGTCCATGAACAGATTAAACAGCCACGGTGACGCTACACATCCCTGTCTAACACCTTTTTCGATATTAAACCATTCAGTGTATGCCCCGTTTATCCTTACACAAGCACTAGAATCCCTATAAAGAGATTGCAATGCTCGTATGAGGATACTGCTCACACCGTTCACGGACAGTGCTGACCACAATTCATTCCTCACCACTCTATCATAGGCCTTTTCTAGATCTACGAACGCGCAGCATAAAACTTTGAAATAATGAATTCATTTATAGTCAATATCTTATACAGAATTAACATCTCACAAAAAATCTTTACTGTACATTCAGGACGATATTATGACTGTATATTTGCGTACATACGAAAATGAAGTCCATCTAACTGAATTTAAGCAAAAATGAATAATAAATATTAAAAACTCTTAGATTATTTACTCTCTAGATAGAGTAACGGCGGCTCAAAAGCGTCGAAAAAAATATCAGATAACTGTTAGCCTCTAAAGCGATCCCCGCTCCTCACTGTCAATTGTAACGTCAAGAGATACGGACGCACGGCTAATTTTTTGAGGTAAATTATTTTAGTGAAAATAACAATTTCCGCGATCAAAATCTGCAGAAATTACAAAAGACGTTTACAAACAACTAACAAAATCTCTTACCATCGGTGAGTAACTCAAAATTTGTAGTAATTTACGAAAGCAAAACTAATAATTTGATAATTTTATTTACAAAATCAACGCGTCATTTTATGGTGTTGCTAGTTTTAGATTGCAAATTTCCCCGTATAGTTGTCTTAAAAGCTGATGTATGTTCATTTTTACCCGACTGCACCAGAAGGAGGAAATACATCATGGTGTGTGTATGTATGTGTATGTGGCTATATTTCAAAAATTGTTTGGCTGAGCCTACAGCCTAAACGGATGGACCGATTGTTCTTGTTTTGCAAGCTTCCGCGCAGTCGGGTGTTTTTTTTATTTAGTCTTAAATATTTTTTCTGTATTTTTTTTTATTTGTGTTATTAAATAGTATTGTATAATAATTGTCAAAATCGAATGTGACCATTTGGTGGATACATGATGTTAGGATACCTATTGATCCTATAATTAGAAGTATAATTAGAATTAGAATAGAATTATAAAAAAAAATATTTTTCTTCACAAAACTTAAATTAATTAGATAGTTGATTGGGGTCTCCATTTAAGCAAGTAATGCTTGTGGTATGGGTGGACATAATGAGAAAAAGCCGTGGAGAAGTGTACTAGAAATCATCCAAAACCACAGTGATATAATCTGAACATTTCCGTGAAAAAGACTTATAGTTTAGTTGCAACTGAACACGCATGTGGTTCTCTTCACCGAGTGAATCTAATAAGACTGGTCGTCGAAAAATATTTGACCATACTCTGTTATCATATAGCTAAATTAGATAATTTAAAAAGTGATACAGCCTCAAAACGCAAATTATTTAAAAAACAAATTTAAAAAGTGGGCCATTAAATTAGTAGTTACAAACATTTAATTTTAAATAATGATAGATTGAAAATAGAAGAGACTACTGTGTTCCTGGGGTTGACCTTAGATGCAAAGTTTCAATGGGGCACCCATATATCAACTTTTGCTGGTACAAGAATGCAGGACGGAACAATTTTTCTTAAAATAATCTATTAAATTAAAAAAAAATACGGTAAAGGGTACCTGCGGGATAAATTATTTAACTATGACGCAGACGAAATCGCCAGGCAATTTCTTGTATTTTATAAGTCAATATCATACTTTAAACAATAAAACATATTTTGTAATTGCGTAATTGATTTTAATTTGATTATATTTTTCTTTACAAAAAAATTAGAAACAGACAACTAAACACACAATTGAAAGCACCATATTAAAATATTATAATTTATGATTTTATTAACATGACAATTTTACAGTTTTTCTCCATTTTATCGGGATAGATTCATTAGCTGGTATCTCTCAGATACAAATGACACTGGTGTAAGTCATAGTTATTTATTCCGTTACCATAGCAACCGCTAAGCGTGTGAGCTTGATCACGCACACACGCTTGTAAAAATTGGCCTGTTTTTGTTGCATCGCTCATTGCGTGACGCGTAATCTAGAGAGTAAATAATCTAAGTAAAAACTAAACCTATGAAATAAATATTAATAAAGTTCAGAAAATATTTTCAATATGAAAGTCGTTGACAAACAAATGTCATTTTTTCTTCTTCATGACTTTTTTTGATAGAATTCTGCTAATATTTAATAATTTGTTTAATTTTTTTTAGAGGAGAGGGGGCAAACGAGCATGCGGCTCACCTGATGGTAAGTGACTACCGCCGCCCATGAACAACTGCAACACCAGGGAGGGAATTGCAGATGCGCTGCCGGCCTTTTAAAAAGGAGTACGCTCTTTTCTTGAGGGTCCCTAAGTCGTATCGGTCCGGAAAAATCGCTGATGGTAATCGATTCCACAAGGAAGTCGTGCGAGGAAGAAAACATCTTCTAAATCGCACAGTGGTGGACCGTCAATCATCCAGATGGTGTGGATGGTATCGGGAGTTCTGCCGCGATGTGCGTTCGTGAAATTTGACGGCTGGGATTAATCCGAACAATTCCTCAGAGCACTCCCCATGGTAGATGCGAAAGAAAATGCAAAGCGATGCAACATCTTTTCGCAGCGCCAATGAGTCGAGCCGATCGGAAAGGACTCGGTCGTCGACGATTCGAGCCGCTCTGCGCTGGATGCGGTCAAGTGGAAGGAGCTGGCACTGGGGAGCCCCTGCCCAGAGATGGGAACAGTATTCCATGTGAGGCCGAACCTGCGCCTTGTAAAGTTGCAGGCGGTGTGCCGGCATGAAATACTGTCCCGCTCTGCTGAGCATGCCAAGCTTTTTAGAGGCCAATTTGGCCTTCTCTTCCAAGTGACCACGAAACTGCACGTCACTCGATATGTCGATACCAAGGATTCCGGTACTGGCTGAGGCAACCAGGGGAGTGCCTTGAAACTGAGGAGATACGACAAAGGGGTTCTTTTTAGCGGTAAACGCGCAAACTTGTGTCTTCTGAGGATTAAACTGGACTAGATTTAGTCGCCCCCAATTCGAGACTTTGTCCAGCAAAGACTCGACTTCAGACACAAGTTTGTTCCGGTACTCGGAGACGTTTTCCCGAGAAATATTAGCACGGCCGGTGTATAGAGCATCACCAGTGCTGTCATCCGCATAGCAATGAATGTTACCAGTTAGCAACATATCATTGATATGCAGAAGAAACAGCGTTGGTGATAGCACACAGCCTTGTGGAACACCAGCGTTAATAGGCTTGTAGTCAGAACATGCACCGTCTACAACGACCTTGATGCTCCGATCTGCAAGGAAGCTGGTGATCCAATTGCACAATTTCTCGGGAAGCCCATAGGAAAGGAACTTCGAAAGAAGCGCTTTGTGCCAAACCCGATCGAAGACCTTCGCAATGTCCAGACTAACGGCCAACGCCTCCCCCTTGGACTCTACTGCCTCCGCCCATCTATGGGTCAGGTAGACCAGAAGATCACCAGCTGATCGACCCCGACGAAAACCGTATTGGCGGTCACTAATCAGCTGGTGATCCTCAAGGTACCGGATGAGCTGGCAGTTGATAATGGATTCCATTATTTTGGAGAACAAGGAGGTGATCGCGATAGGCGGGGATCGGGTGGACAAAAGCTGTCTTCCATGAATTCGGGACTACGCCTTGGGAGTAGGAGTACCGGAAAAGATCAATATTTTTTTTTTGTATTGTTTGTTTTAGTGCACGAACAAAGTTTCGAACATTTGTGTTTGTACTTTTCATCAAAATCTCATGCCCAATCTAAGTGATCTCGATTCCTTGTGCTCTCGTTTCCGTTTCCAGACGCATTCGCGGAACAATGCGCCAGCGCATCGTGGGTCACTGACCTTACGCGGTTTGGACATCGTCCGTAGAATGCTCTACGCGTCGATACTTCGAGATAATTGCCTGTAACGATTAGTAAATTATGGATCATTAAATGTTCTAATCACTTGCTGAAGTTCGGGTTATGGATGAATATTACAAATCAAATCAAATCAATTATAATAGGTAAACTAATTGTGCGAACTTCAGAGTAATATGTATGTAATTATACTTTAAAGAGCAAACCAATAAAAGTTTAACATCGAATTAACATTTTTATTTTCTTCCCATATAATATAAATTTGTTAATCTAACTTTTAAAATGGCAATCTAAAACAACATTAGAGAAAGAGACAGCGATATTTTATCTCGCTTTATTTTTACAAGCCCAACACGTATATTGACAAAACCATGATTGTGTGCAGATTTTTCAGCTTTCATACAAAGTTGCCGCACCCTGTTAATCGAAGATCAATATCGTCAAGTATCGACTATGGCGGTACTTTACTAGTACTTGATTATTGACATCTGTCAAATGGGACTTCGTAATTGGAATAGAGTATAGATATAGATATGTAGATGATTGCTGGGCACGCTGTATGGAGTGTAGAGTACAAGGAGAACCATCTTATAAGGGGCGAAAGTTGAAAAAGTGTCCTACTATTTACTGAAAATAGAGGTTCCAAAACTTACCACAATAGCGCTGGCGTCTCAAAAACTACAATATGAAGATAGCTGTTGTGAACGGAGTGAAGTCAGCTGAATTCAAATATTTAACAAATTTCATGATTATAGTAGTTAGTAAAATGCCAGTATACAAAATCTCAACCATTTACGTAGTACAAAACCAAGCGGATTGGTCGGTCCTTGTTTATTTCTCCATCTTATTCTAATTACTTTTGGCGCTTTTTTTTTTTAATTTATCCTATGCTACTGCAGCGCCACCCTTATTGGACACGTTTTTAGGGACTCTTTTCATATATAGAGATGGTCCTCCTTCTACTCTACACTCCATAGCACGCTGGGCATTGCCGGGTGACAATCAATGTCGATCGATGATCACAGATTATGTAACTTGACGATGACAAATAATGTTCCGTTGTACGTAATTGAACAAAACGCTTAGCTTACTATGAAGCTACATAATCATTTTTATGACATGAATCCAGTATGCCTATAGTAGTATGTGTATATTTTATGCCTAGATACTAATTGAATTTGACAGATGAATTGTTGAATTTTTGAAATTAATGAATGTGTGAGACAAATGAACTGTTTGAATTGAACAGACATACCTCAAAACCTTAAACGAAATTGTACAACCAGTGCGTGTTGCCAGTGATGACTTACGGATCTGAGACGTGGTCCTTCACAGCTGGCCGTATGAGGAAGCTCAAGGTCGCTCAGCGAGCTATGAAGAGGGCTATGCTCGGAGTTTCTCTGCGTGATAAACTTAGAAATGAGGATATCCGCAGTAGAACTAGAGTAACCAACATAGCCCAACGGATTAGTAAGCTGAAATGGCAGTGGGCCGGCCATATAGCTCGAAGAACCGACAACCGATGGGGAAGAAAGGTTCTCGAGTGGCAGCCTCGTACCGGTAGGCGAAGTGTAGGGCGTCCCCCCACGAGATGGAGTGACGACCTGGTAAGACATGCAGGAAGTCGATGGATGCAGGTGGCTCAGGACCGTGCTTTGTGGCATTCCTTGGGGGAGGCCTATGTTCAGCAGTGGACTTATGAAAGGCTGTAATGATGATGATGATGACTAATTGAATTGAATTACAATTAACAACTATTCAGAAAAACGTGAATAATTATTCTTTGAATACAAAGTCCTTTCATACGTGAAATGAATCGTTATTAGGTGCGTTCCAGTGCGTTCGGAAATGATTATTTTAAATAATTTCGGAACAGTTACAAAAACAAAAATAAAAGGATAACTTTTTTTTCTGGCTACTTAGATTGGTATTTTTTGTGTTTAAAGACCTTAAAAAATAAGGATATTTTTCATAAATATGGCATATAGTGACGCCATCGTTTCATCATCTGGTACGATTTGGCCAACCTTCTTTGGTTTTAGGAAATTTTTGTGCTTATATATATTGCATTTAATGCATTTTTAACGAAAAAATAGCCATATTTCTTTGAAAAATGAATATTGTTTAAATTATTGCGTAAAAAATTGCCCTTGGGCTACTTTAATTTGCCCGCGTGCAAATTCTTAAAAATATTCAATAATTAACAAATAAACAATAAAACAAACTGTCGTGGCATTTTCAAGTTAATTATTTGCTCATTGCGCATGCGCGACACAATAAAGTCGATATTCACATCGTATATTAGCTGATCAGCAAAAGCGTGGTCTGTTATAACACAAGAGGCCTACTGAAGGAAATGTTACAATTTTCTTTCTCGTAGAAGATTTTCATGACACGGTGAGTTTGTAATATTAAAATAATTAATGATTTTTACTCATTAGTAATCTTTTTCAGTATCAAGTTTTTCACAGCTTTCGACTAGTATATTTTGTGAAATAAAATAAATGTTTTAATGGGTTTTTGTAGGTTCTAGCGTGCAAGTTAGTAGCAAAGGTAATTTCACAAGTATGTTTAATATTACTTCTACACGGTACAGTAATCTTGGTTAAAACAAACATTAAAGGTTATGCACAAAGTTTTCTTAGGTAAACGACGCACTCGTTCACTTTTTCTTAGCTTCCCGGAAACGGAAACTGGCGACGAACGAGTAGTTTTTTCGCGTGGCGAATCGACGCCTCCCATTGGCTGGATATTACGATCCACGCATGCGCGGTGGGTGCCGGCGTGTTTCCGGTGTTGCCGCGTTACAATGTTTATATATTGAAATAAATTTACTACAAAGTAATCTCTAGGTTTTTTTATTTTTTCTATTCTCGTTATAGATAGATAGACAGCCATGGTTTTGTCGCTCCTGTAAAATAGCATCACGCTATAAGCAGGAGTGCTACGGGTCTGGGCTGATGCATCAACGTCTCGGGATGTAAATACCAGCGCACTTAAAAAGAAGTATAATTCCGCCTCCAGGTCCTTCAAAAGCGTCATTGCCAAGGCAAGGTCTGAGCACATCGGCAGAATTGGCAAGAAGCTAGTTCGCCTTTCTTCGGGAACCCGTGCATCTGGTCTCTCGCCAAAGCTGTCCAAGCGAACTTCTGTTAACCATCTCTTCCATCTCTGCACTGAGAGGACGACTCACTGGCCCATGCCGCAAAGGAGAAAGCCGATCTGTTGAGCTCTCTCTTTGCGTCCAACTCGACTCTAGATGACGGGGGGAACAAACCGCCGACCATCACGCGATTTGAGTGCTCCATCCCGGATGTGCGGTTTACACAGCGCTCTGTTTGCAAAGCACTCTTCTCCCTGGACGTCGGCAAGTCGAGTGGGCCCGATGGAGATCGAGTATGGCCGTTTGTTTGTACATAGCGAAGGCCTTCGATCGGGTCTGGCACAAAGCGCTTCTTTCGCAGCTTCCTTCCTATGGGCTTCCCGAGAAATTGTGCAATTGGATCACCAGTTTCCTTCCTGATCGAAGCATCAAGGTCGTAGTAGACGATGCATGCTCTGATTTCAAGCCTATCAACGCTGGTGTTCCACAAGGCTGCGTGCTATTACCAACGCTGTTTCTCCTGCATATCAATGATATGTTGCAAACTGGTAGCATTTATTGCTATGCAGACGATAGCACTTGTGATACCGGCCGTGCCAATATTTCTCGGGAAAACGTCGCCGAGTACCGCGACAAACTTTTGTCTGATGTCAAGTCTTTGCTTAACAAAGTCTCGGATTGGGGGCGACTAAGTCTAGTCCGGGGGATGAAGCTGCTCGCGTCCGTAGGAATTACTTGAATCCTGATTCCCTACACGTATCCCCTGGGTAGTGCTAAACGAGCAGTACTACATACTGGTGGTAGGTTGGTCCTCTACTAGTGAGAGGCCCGGCCGGGGGTTAGTTACCACCCACCTGGCAAAGACATACCGCCAAGTGATGCAAATCGTGTTCCGGTATGATGTTAGGTGAAACCCATTTCTTAGGGAGAATGGGTCTGGACAGTTGCGTTGCGCATACGGACCGGTTGCGACGCGGCCGTTTCTTAGTGTCAGGTGCCTGGTTATGGAGGTTAGCGGGATCCGAAGCACGGTTGCACCGCTGGCCGACCGTAGATAGTTGGGGGCCCAATTAATGAGCCAGCCACTCATGTAAGGCTGCCCCGCCATCTTACGAAAAATCCTGGGATGGCTCCACCATGCCAGTTGGCGACCGGAGGAGAGGGCCTGGTGGCGATTTCCAGGGGGGTCCGGGCGTCCCCGCGATCTCCATGCTAGGTACCATCGATGCTATGACTCTGTTTGCGTCCCTAGGTTATATGTGTGACGCCTCGTCCAACTGCCATTCTCTCAACCTATTCACTCCCACCATTGATGGAAAAAAGAAAAAAGAAGAGTAAGTTTGTACAGCGGTTGCACTCCCTCTCCATTAAAGTGCACCTCACAAACATCCGAGGCCTGCACTGTAATCTCAATGCAGTCCATTACCACCTTGAGACTGACAAGCCGCACTTACTTTTCTTGACTGAGACGCAGATCAGATGTCCTCTAGATACGGCGTACTTTGGCTACCCTGGGTACACATTGGAGCATAATTTCCATCAGCGCGCCGGAGTCTGTGTGTACGTCCGCAACGACATCTGCTGTAAGCGTCTCCGTCAGTTGAAGACCCCACTTTCTCTACGATCTGGGTATTGATAGACACTGGAATAGATAAAATTATTTATTCCTGTGTCTACCGATCGCACAGCGGTGACCAGGAGACAACTAGGCTATTTGAACACCTCAGTGAGGCCTCTGATGTGGCTCTAAATCGGTACCCTAATGCACAGTTGGTTTTTCTGGGGGACTTTAATGCCTGTCATCAGGACTGGCTGTTCCCATACCAGAAGACCGACCACGCTGGGAGAAAGGCGTGGAATTTTGCCTTGTCGCTGGGGCTTTCCCAGCTGGTGCAACAAGCGACTAGGGTACCTGATGTGGATGGACACACAGCCAACTGCCTCGACCTTCTGCTGACGACCGATCCAGACAGGTACGATGTTCAGGTTACCTCACCCTTGGGAACTTCTGACCACTGTCTGGTGAAATCTGTGTCGTTATATTCCCCACCTAACTACGATTTCCACGGAGTGCGACGAATGTGGCGATACAAGTCAGCAGATTGGGATGAGATGCGGCATTTCTTTGCATCTTATCCTTGGCGGCAGGTCTGCTTCTCTTCTGAAGACCCATCGAGCTACGCGGATGCCATAACCAATGTGATACGTCAAGCGATGGAGTATTTCATCCCCTTTGCTGATGTGCCCATTGGTGGTAAAGCTCGCCCTTGGTTTAACGCCGAGTGCGCTCGTGCTGAAAAGCACAAGCATATGGCGTACTTATCCTGGGTTGATGCTCGAGACCGTAAAGCTCCGGATGTTAGCCTTAAGAAGAGAGCCTTTAACCAAGCCGCCAAGTCGTGCAAAAAGACATTACGCCAAGCCAGTTTCGACCGCATTAAACGCATCGGCACAAAGCTCTCTGTCAAACCTTCTGGCAGTAGAGCTTTTTGGTCTCTCGCCAAAGCGGTCGAGACAAACTTCTGTCGGTCTACACTGCCTCCTCTGGTAAAACCAGATGGCTCACTAGCGCATGCGCCTAAGGAGAAAGCGAACTTATTTGCTTCTCTTTTTGCATGCAATTCGCGTCTGGACAGTAGCAACAGCGTGCCATCTCAATTACCTCACTGCGGTACCTCTATGACTGAGGTCCGTATCACCAACAAGGAGGTTCTTAAAACCTTGCGAAGTCTAGACGTGAACAAAGCTAGTGAACCTGATGGTATACCAGCTATAGTTCTAAAGGTCTGTGCACCTGAGTTGTCTCCTGTGTTGACATGCTTGTTCCGCCTCTCATTCAGGACTGGAATAGTGCCTAAATCTTGGAAGCTGGCCAATGTGCTGCCTGTGCCTAAAAAAGGTAGCCGTACCGACCCTGCCAACTATCGGCCAATTTCAATTACCTCTAATTACTCTGCAAGATTATGGAGCGTATATTGAACGTCCACCTTATGGCATACCTAGAGCAAAATGATCTCCTCAGTGATCGCCAGTACGGTTTCGCCGAAATCGATCAACTGGGGACCTTCTAGCGTATGCCACTCACATATGGGGCGAAGCCCTCGAGAACCGTGGTGAAGCACTTGCTGTTTCCCTCGATGTTTCGAAGGCTTTTGACAGGGTTTGGCACGCTAGTCTATTGCGCAAGCTTTCAGCGTACGGCTTATCCCCTGGCCTAATTGTCTGGGTGAAGGACTTTCTGAGTGAACGGTCTCTCCGGGTCGTCGTTGATGGCTGCTCATCCAATACTGTGGCGACTAACGCCGGTGTTCCTCAGGGGTCCGTTCTTTCCGCAACTCTCTTCCTGCTGCATATAAATGATCTGCTCATTCCCGGTGTCTATGGGTATGCAGATGACAGCACAGTTGTGGAGAGATACCAACCAAGCACCCGGGCCAGTCGGGATCAAATCCAGTCAGAAAGAGAGGCTATGGTTGAGCGTGTGAGTCTCACACTACAGGCAGTCTCCGAATGGGGCGATGCCAATCTCGTGAGATTTAACGCCTCCAAAACACAAGCGTGTCTTTTTACCGCTAAAAGGAGCCCGCTCACCTTGGCTCCTACTTTCCGGAATGTATCCTTGGAGTACACTGACCGCCTTCAGTTGTTAGGGGTTGAATTTTCTCCGAACCTCAACTATGGGCGGTTCATTGAGTCCAGAGCCAAAGCAGCCGCAAGGAAACTTGGTGTTCTTGCAAGGGTGCGGCGGTACTTCACGCCGGGGCAGCTTCTTACCTTATATAAAGCGCAAGTCCGGTCGTGTATGGAGTACTGCTGTCACATATGGGCTGGTGCTGCAAAATGCCACCTGGCAGCATTGGACTCAGTGGAGAGACGTGCTAAGAGGCTCATTGGTGACCTTGATTTGGTTAAAACCAATCTTGTCAGCCTTGAGCACAGGCGCAGAGTAGCCAGTCTCTCGGTATTCTATAGGATGCATTTCGGTGAGTGTGCGCAGGAATTACACGCCTTAATTCCTCCCTCTCCTTTCCACCATCGGACAACCAGACGGTCGGCGGGTCTGCATCCCTTTGTTGTCGATATCCCACGCATTAGAACCAAACGGTTTGCTTCGTCTTTTGTAATGCGTACAGCAAAGGAGTGGAATAATTTGCCGGCGTCTATCTTTCCGTCCGAATACAATCTAGGCGTCTTCAAGGCAAGAGTGAATAGGCTTTTGTTACGATAAGACAGTGCGATTTACCATCTAAGGCTGCATCACCACTTACCACCAGGTGGGATTGTGGTCAAACACTGGCTTATAATAAATAAAAAAAAAAGTTCAATCCCTAGAAGACACAAGTTTGCGCATTTACTGCTAAAAACAACCCCTTTGACGTATCTGCTCAGTTTCAAGGCACTTCCCTTGCTGCCTCAGCTAGCATGGGAATCCTTGGCGTCGACAGATGGAATAGAGTGCAGTTTTGTGGTCACATGGAAGAGAAGGCCAAATTGGCCTCTAAAAAGCTTGGCGTGCTCAGCAG
Organism: Parnassius glacialis; assembly: GCA_033319125.1. NCBI lineage: Eukaryota > Metazoa > Arthropoda > Insecta > Lepidoptera > Papilionidae > Parnassius > Parnassius glacialis. The sequence continues at coordinate 22,486,190 of JAVANC010000006.1, read as the reverse complement.
AGCGAGACAGTATTTCATGCCGGCACATTGCTTGCAACTTTACAAAGCGCAAGTCCGGCCTCACATGAAATACTGTTCTCATCTCTGGGCCGGGGCACCCCAGTGCCAGCTCCTTCCACTTGACCGTATCCAGCGCAGAGCGGTTCGAATCGTCGACGACCGAGTTCTTTCTGATCAGCTCGATACGCTGGCACTGCGTAGAGATGTTGCATATCTTTGCGTATTATATCGCATCTATCACGGGGAGTGCTCTGAGGAATTGTTCGGACTAATTCCAGCCACTCAATTTCACCATCGCACATCGCGACAAAACTCGCGTTACCATCCATACCATCTGGATAATTGGCGGTCCACCACTGTGCGATTTAGAAGTTTTCTCCCTCGCACAACTTCCTTGTGGAATCGATTACCACCAGCAATTTTTCCGGACCGATACGACTTAGGGACCTTCAAGAAAAGAGCCTACTCCTTTTTAAAATGCCGGTAACGCATCTGCAATTCCCCTGGTGCTGCAGTTGTTCATGGGCGGCGGTATTCACTTACCATCAGGTGAGCCGCATACTCGTTTGCCCCTCCCCCCCCCCCGTCTATATATACAACGTGTCCTAAAATTCAACGATAAGTAAGCCAACACCGGAGGATAGACCTGCCCCGGACTAAAAAAAAAAAAAGAAAAAAAAAATATCCCAATTATATTTTAAGTTATATAAAAAAAATTAAATTCTTCAGAAATTGAGACCGTTTATGATATTTTTTACTATCATGACCACAATTTTTTTAATATTTTTTTCTTTTTTTTTTATAGGCAACCTGAATAGTACTGCTATCTACCACAATTCTTAAAAACTCCAGAATAACTCTTGTTTTATCACGAAAATTAATGAAACTTATTTTATTCCCTAAATTTTGTGAAGACTTTTACTTTTAACCAAATTTAACTTATCGTGGTGTAAAAAAAAGTATGAACACTAGTATGGCAAGTTTTTTTAAAAATTGACGCAACTAACCAACATTCCAAAATGGTATAATACTCTGGGAAAACAAGTTATAAAAAAATATGGGCCTATTATTTCTAAACAGGGGCCAAATTCCTTAAATTGTAATTGTCAGTAATCACTTTTACTACATGCCCAAAATGGGTTCCTGTTACAATTTCTAGGAATTCGAATGGGGCATTAATACCTTAGATGTTAGAGAGAGGTAGATAGATAGAGATATTTACGTTAAAAAGAGACAACAACAGGGCAGGTAGAGAAGCTGTTATTATTCTCAGCAAGTCGGTTCAGTACGCTCTGCTCCTTTGTTTACTGCGCACCGTTCCCAATTCAACTTACGTGGCCCTCGAACATACTATCGACTTTTGGCTTGGCTTTTTGGACTGGAATCGACCTGCAAACTTAACTGACCTGGCATTATTTGGACTGGAAGTGATCTGCAAACTGAACTGACTTGGCATTATCTTGGACTACGATTGTGTGTATTGTGATTTAGAGTTCTGGCGCATTTTGGACTGTTTGGCGTTTAAGATGCCGCAACCGTACACACCACAGGAATACGCTAATATGCATTTAATCTATGGAGAATGCCGATGTAATGCTAACGCTGCTAGCAGACTGTATCGAGAAAGATACCCAAATGCTCAAAAATATCCTGATTATCGAGTGTTTATTAATGTGCATCAAGCGTTTTCGGAGGGTCGTATGCCATCCAATAGCAGAAGCGCTGGAAGATTGGATCGTGATGAAGAAGTTCTCAATGAGATAGAAAATGACTCGAATACTTCGGTACATGCCATAGAAGAAGCTACAGGAATCCCGAAAAGTTCAGCACATCGAATATTAAAACGTAACAAGCTTCACCCATATCACTACAGGCGTGTGCAGACGTTCTTACCGCGGGACTATCCGCTACGTGTCACATTTTGCCGTGTAATGCTGCAAAGGCACAGTGAAGATCCCCACTTCCTAGACAAAATTCTATGGTCGGATGAAACAACGTGCAAGAAAGATGGGTATTTAAATCTTCACAACCTACATAGTTGGAGTAATGAAAATCCACACTTGATGAGACAAGACAAATCCCAATATCAATTCAAGGTGAACCTATGGACCGGCATATTAAATGGAAAAGTAATTGGGCCCTTTGAGTTACAAGGAAACTTAGATGGCAATAGTTATTTCAACTTTTTACAAAATGACTTGCAAGAATTGTTAAACGACGTGCCCTTAAGTGATCTTCAAAACATGTGGTTCCAAAATGATGGTTGCCCAGCACATTATGCCCGTCCTGTGCGAGAATATTTAAATCAAGAGTATCCAGGACGTTGGATCGGGCGACTTGGTCCTACGTTATGGCCACCCCGTTCACCCGATTTGAACCCAGGGGGTTCTTCTTCAATTGGGGTTGTCTTAAAAACAGGGTCTACTCAAAACCCATTGTGACATTGGACGAGCTTCGTCGAAATATCACTCAGGCTGCTGATTACATTAATAGCAGAAGATATGCAAGACAAATAAAACGATCATTTGTAAGGCGATGTCGTGCATGTATTAATGCTGGTGGCAAACAGTTCGAACATTTGCTTTAATGTTAATAGCTTAATAAATTACACGTGAAACTGTTTGTACCATTTGTTTTGAAATATTAAACATTTTTCAAGAACTAATACTTTTATTACACCCGACCGTCATTTGGCCCCTGTTAAGAAATAATAGGCCCATATTTTTTTATAACTTGTTTTCCTAGAGTATTATACCATTTTGAAATGTTGGTTAGTTGCGTCAATTTTTAAAAAAACTTGCCATACTAGTGTTCATACTTTTTTTTACACCACGATAAGTTAAATTTGGTTAAAAGTAAAAGTCTTCAAAAAATTTAGGGAATAAAATAAGTTTCATTAATTTTCGTGATAAAACAAGAGTTATTCTGGAGTTTTTAAGAATTGTGGTAGATAGCAGTACTATTCAGGTTGCCCATAAAAAAAAAAAGAAAAAAATATTTAAAAAATTGTGGTCATGGTAGTGAAAAATATCATAAACGGTTTCAATTTCTGAAGAATTTCATTTTTTTTATATAACTTAAAATATAATTGGGATATATTTTTTTTTTCTTTTTTTCCCCGATTAGTCCGGGGCAGGTCTATCCTCCGGTGTTGACTTATCGTTGAATTTTGGGACACGTTGTTTAAAATAAAGATTTACAGTTGTAATAAATAAAGCAATTTTCTTTGTTACAACTTTTAACCTTTCTAAATTAAATAATATGATCAAGTTTGATAAAGAAGTTTCCAGAAATAATTTTCTAATTATTGTATAATATAACTGTCTTTAATAAGGTTTAGGTACAATCCAATTATTTTCAAGAATACGAAATACAGACCTGATGGCAGGATTCCTTATCAGTACAGTCACCTTCTACGAAATGTTAATAAAAGTCACCTTCAGGTGGACTAAATGCGTGCCCTTTGGTCACCGTTCACTTCTGTTAAAAGCATTTACTTCTTCACTGTCACAATGAGTTTTTTTTTAATTTTTTAAACCAGTGCTTGATCGCAATCCCAGCAGGTGATAAGTGGTGATGTAGTCCCAAAATGTATATATAATGTAGTCCGAAAATCGCACTGTATTACCGTAACAAAAGCCTATTCACTCTTGCCTTGAAGAAGTCCAGATTGTCCAGAATTGGCAAATTATTCCACTGGTTTGCTGTATGTATTGCAAAAAACGAAGCAAGTCGTTTGGTTCTAATCAGTGGAGTAGCTATGTAACCAAGGACTCCGGGCCAAATATGAGATTCGGGCCCTATCTAAAGTAAATTAAATACATTAAAGATGCAAAACTACTTCATCTTTAGTTCCTTATCGCCCACTGCAATTTTAGTCTGATGACAAGGCAGTTTGCAATTTTCATCTAGTGACATCTAGTGACACTGCTATAGATAATAGACAATGCTACATATTATATTTAATTATCTATGAGGTGAGCAATTGAGCTAACTGATAAGAGTTTTGAGAAGCCATAATTTAAAAGAAGAAGAAGATAAGAGTTTTGCCGGGAACTTGACCGGTGACGGATTGCTGCTCCTGTATTATTATTTATTATTGTTAATGGTTTGAAGTGGATTTTGATATGTAAAAGTGGTGCGATTTTGTGTATTAAATGTCTGCGCATGTGAACTATTAGTGGAAACGGTGAAACAAGTGCTCTGATCGTGATGTGATTCTCAAGATAAGGTGTCTTTCTACTTAGGCGCCTTGAGATACCAACGCCAATTGTCAGCCTCTAGTATATATACAGTATTCTATGTTGTCAGATGTCTGCTCTGCTGGCTCAAGTTGCCGTCAAAATCTCCCAAGGGCTGCGCAATGTGACGCATCAACAATTATTGTGAAGCAGCGTACTGTAAAGGATAATTATACATTGTAACTTCAGGCTCTGAAAGGCTAGAACCCAGAGCCGTAAAGCCAGTTATAAAAAAAGCTAGGTGATAAGCCATGATAAGCTGACAAACTATCAAATTTCACCAGTATCTGCAGCAATCTGCAGAAGTATTATTTCTTTTTCCGTAAAACAAATGTCATAATGTTTAGACCAAGCAGTAAATATCTCCTAAAAAATTATTGCTTTTTGTTTAGAACGCATACACGATCGTTTTTAACAAATGAATATAAATGTGAAGAAGCATGGGATGCACAAAAGTCATCGTCATTACTAAATACTGTGAATTTAAATGATTTTTTCACTACATTAACTCAAAATTATACATCAAAAGGTGTTATTAGCGCAATTGATGTAGATGTATTTGCTAACGCTATAAGAGATTCTACATATCTTGATGAACTGAAAGAACTTTTACACAAACTGAGAATGTCAGCCGAAACTGGAAATATGCTTGATTCAACACACCATGCTACGATCAGAAACTATATAAAATATGGAAACATACAAGATTTAGTTAACATACTTCGAGATCCTTTAAATTATGGTATATTTTTGGATCATTTCACAGCTAATATTTTATTGGATAAGCTAGTTACATCCAAAAATTATGAATTAGCCGCTAATGTTGCAGCATTAACAATGTTGCAGGAGGAATACTCAAATGAAATAACTTGTGCTTTGAGTCAGTATGCCTGCTATAAATATTTAATAGAATGCAGTGATAATATAATTCAAGAGCCAGTGAAAGAAGAAGACAAAAAGAAAGAAGAAATAAAAATAAGAGTAAAATTTCTCAGGAACTTTTATTATGATGATCATTTTGACATTAAAGAAATATCCATCCTTTCTGGTAAGACATTAGCCTGGATTTCGCAGCAAAGCAATGACAACATTGATAGGAATTTGCAAATTATCGGTTGGTTATATTACAAGAAGTATGACCAACTGTTATCATTATGTGAAGTGTTACACAAAACAAAATCGTTTAAAATCTACAATGAAGTAATAGAGTTGATGCAAAAACAATCTGATAAAACTGAAGAAGGAAAGCATATTTTTGATAGATGTATTTCTTTACTAAATGAGTGTTCAAAGGCTGAAATTCCACTGGAGGAATCTGTTAAGAATTTAATTGAAAATGCCATTAATAAGACTCAAAAAAATGATATACTAATGCAGCAAAAGGTTAGTAGTATATACACTTAAAATAAATTTTGTTTCCATCATTTCATTTTAAAATAAACTGGGATCAGAAAATGGGTTTTCTGAATTTAAACATTACAGACAACATATGTATTACATACCTAGTATGGCCATCAGTCATGTTACACATTAATCTTTTTCTAACAAACAGTACTCTTTCTGTTCTTTCCAATTCACTGGTGGTCCGTGTTGCTCTATGAGTAGTACATTTGACCCCGCTAATTTTAAACATTTCTATACTGACAACACTTAGTATGTTTTTAAATGTTAAGATTTATTAATATTAACTGTAAAAAAGGATTAGAAGCCTTGTGTTAATCAGCTAGATTAGTTGTTTCTTTCTATGGGGTAATGCAACTGACATTGCAACTATCGTTGTTTTGCAGAAGAGAGCTATTAGAACTATTTATAAGATAAATCTGAAATGGCCTCATAGACAAAAAAAATTAGTAACTTCCCTCTCAATATATAATTTATCATAAACAAGCGTGTATCAAAATGTACCGGGTATGCCTAGGTTAACCGGTTCAGTGCGGATGACACGCCAGGCGTGCCATCGATTACTTTTGTGTGTGGCGTATGACACACGAGTGGTGTCTTTTTAAAAATCGTTATAACTTGCTCAAATTGCGTTTTTGGAAAATTTATCCAGAACAAAATATTCATTATTTTGCAAGTACTTCATGCCTGCAGCTTCGTTTCTGGATATTTTGAAAATTTGAAATTTTTAGGGGTTGCCAACCTTTTCTTTACTTGTACATGGTACTCTTTTTACTTTGTGGGTTTTCAATCATGTTGTGGAAAAATAGTCCAATAAGTAACAATTAATAGCAATCATTGCGATCGCTCACAAACTCAAGTTGTAAATAAATTTCTGGAAAACAAGTCTCCTGTAAAAAAAACAATGCGTTAGTCTTATTGTTTAATTTTGCTTAAGATGGTTTATTACTATCATATGGCCGAATAGACCTACGAAATATCATGTGCTCTTGTGATATGGTATAAGGTTTATTTTTGCTTGCAAGAGTTTGAAACCGTTCATGTATAAAAAAGTTCGCTAATAAATAGTCTTTTGTCAATCCGCCGCCGTATAGCGCCGGCGTTTGTTTCCTTTTGAAAACACTTGTTTTGCTATTCTTACTAATTAGACGTTTTCAAATCGACTTTACTTTTACATTTATATAACATTAAATAATATTTAACATTTGTAAATATATTATTATATAATTTGTTTGATATTTACAAATATTATTATTAGGTTAAAATTTAATTTAATAAAAACCAAGGTTTTCCAGGGTGATTTAGCTGTACCTACTTATATGATTTTTTTTATAAAACAAAAAATAGTACATAATGTTTGTAATCTCTGCATAAAAAGTCACTCAATTTCAAAGAATACACGTAGAAAAATACATAGTTATCCACTAAAAACAAGTATCCTTCCATTTGTAACTTATGTTTGATGTCAACTAAACTTAATTAGGTCTAAACAAGTAAAAAAAGCATAAAAAAGATAATTATTTTTACACATGGCTGATGGCATAATAGGCGTGTCATCAACGTATGTGAAATATTTGTTCGCCGCCACAGCTAAAAGTTGTCGAAAATTGGTGCCACAACGAATCGGTTAACCTAGTTCTTCAAGCATTACATGTAACAAATATATCAATATTTAAATATTAATAAACTTTTTTAAAATTATTGCTTGCAATTTTTCAGTTATTTGAAATATGGATAAATACAAGAGAGGATAAATTGAAAGAACAATTACAGAGACTTGAGAGAGCTCGACGAATGGAGGCAATTAACTTAAAGCAAAAGGAGTTAGAAGGAGAGGAACAAAAACTATGGTTCTTTGAAAATGAAGACAACATTGATCTCCAAATTGAGGAAAAAGAAAAATTGGTTGATACTACAGCCAAAAAGAAAAGCGAACAGAACAAATTAGATGAAAATTATATTCCACCTGAAATATTACCTAAACGTAAATAATTTAAGTGTTAAAAAAAATCAATAAAAGATGTTATGACAATTATGAAATTTAATTTATTTCATCATTACACCCCTTCACAAAGTCCACTGCTGAACATAGGCCTCCCCCAAGGAATGCCACAAAGAACGGTCCTGAGCCACCTGCAAACATCGACTTCTTGCATGTCTTACCAGGTCTTCACTTCATCTAGTGGGGCATCGCCCTACACTTCGCCTACCGGTATAAGGCTGCCACTTGAGAACCTTTTTTACCCATCGGTTGTCGGTTCTTCGAGCTATATGACCGACCCTTTGCCACTTCAGCTTACTAATCCGTTAGGCTATGTCGGTCACTTTGGTACTACTGCGGATATCCTCATTTCTAAGTGTATCACGCAGAGAAACCCCAGCATAGCCCTTACCATAGCTCGCTGAGTTTCGTCATACGGCCAGCAGTGAAGGACCACGTCTCAGATCCATACGCCATCACTGGCAACGCACTGGTTATACAAACTCGTTTTCAGGTTTTGAGGTACGAGAGTGCGTTTTAAGTTCGCTGAATGGGTAGGTAGGTAATAAGTGGGGACGTCGCTGAATTACGTGCTAATTGAGCATGATGGAGTCCCACCTATTGTGCTGAAGACGTGTGCTCCGGAGTTGGCACCGGTTTTAACGCGTCTTTTTCGGTACTCCTACTCCCTAGGCGTAGTCCTGGACTCATGGAAGACAGCTTTGGTGCACCCGATCCCTAAAAAAGGCGACCGCTCAGATCCGTCCAACTACAGGCCTATCGCCATCACCTCCTTGTTCTCCAAAGTAATGGAAATTATTATTAACAGCCAGCTCATGCGGTACCTTGAGGGTCACCAGCTGATTAGTGACCGCCAGTACGGTTTCCGTCGAGGTCACTCAGCTGGTGATCTTCTGGTCTACCTGACCCATAGATGGGCGGAGGCAGTGGAGTCCAAGGGGGAGGCGTTGGCCGTTAGTTTGGACATAGCGAAGGCTTTCGATCGGGTTTGGCATAAAGCGCTTCTTTCGAAGCTGCCTTCCTATGGGCTTCCCGAGAAATTGTGCAATTGGATCACCAGCTTTCTTGCAGATCGGAGCATCAAGGTCGTAGTAGACGGTGCATGCTCCGATTACAAGCCCATTAACGCTGGTGTTCCACAAGGCTGCGTGCTAGCACCAACGCTGTTTCTTCTGCATATCAATGATATGTTGCAAACCAGTGACATTCATTGCTATGCAGACGACAGCACTGGTGATGCTTTATACACCGGCCATGCCAATATTTCTCGGGAAAACGTCGCCGAGTACCGGGACAAACTTGTGTCTGAAGTCGAGACTTTGTAGAACAAAGTCTCAGACTGGGGGCGACTAAATCTAGTCCAGTTCAATCCCCAGAAGACACAAGTTTGCGCGTTTACCGCTAAAAAGATTCCCTTTGTCGTATCTCCTCAGTTTCAAGGCACTCCCCTTGTTGCCTCAGCCAGTATCGGAATCCTCGGTGTCGACATATCGAGTGACGTGCATTTTCGTGGTCACTTGGAAGAGAAGGCCAAATTGGCCTCTAAAAAGCTTGGCGTGCTCAGCAGAGCGGGACAGTATTTCATGCAGGCACACCGCTTGCAACTTTACAAGGCGCAGGTTCGGCCTCACATGGAATACTGTTCCCATCTCTGGGCAGGGGCCCCCTAGTGCCAGCTCCTTCCACTTGACCGCATCCAGCGCAGAGCGGTTCGAATCGTCGACGACCGAGTTCTTTCCGATCGGCTTGACTCACTGGCACTGCGTAGAGAGGTTGCATCTCTTTGCGTATTTTATCGCATCTACCACGGGGAGTGCTATGAGGAATTGTTCGGACTAATTCCAGCCGCTCAATTTCACCATCGCACATCGCGACAGAACTTGCGATACCATCCATATCATCTAGATGATTGGCGGTCCACCACTGTGCGATTCAGAAGAAGTTTTCTCCCTCGCACAACTTCCTTGTGGAATCGATTACCACCAGCGATTTTTCCGGACCGATACGAATTAGGGACCTTCAAGAAAAGAGCCTACTCCTTTTTAAAAGGCCGGCAACGCATCTGCGATTCCCCTGGTGTTGCAGTTGTTCATGGGCGGCGGTAGTCACTTACCATCAGGTGAGCCGCATGCTCGTATGCCCCCTCTCCTATAAAAAAAAACTCATTATTAGTATAAATACCGAGTTTTATTGTAATTAGATCATTAGTCTGAGTTATCGTCAACCAAACAAGTCAATCGGGAAGAAATTGTGAAATATGGAGAAAATAGAGTTCCGTGCCGTTATAAAGTTCCTTACCAAGCGCGGAAAATCAGTTCAGACTATACTGGAAGAGATGTCATCCATTTACGGAGACTCTTGTCCAAGTTAAACTATGGTTTGCAAGTGGCATACCCTTTTTAAACAAGGCAGAGAGTCACTTGAAGACGACCCACGATCGAGGTGACCACTTCAGAAATTATTCAAAAAGTTGAAAAATTAATATTAGAAGATGCCCGCCTAAAGAAAAAAACAGCTCGCAGAAATAGTTGGAGTATCAGATACAACCATTTTCAAAATTCTTCATGACCATCTTGGCATGACTAAAATCCGTGCAATATGGGTGCCTAGAATGGTCACTCCGCCTCAAAAGCAACAACGCGTGGAGTATTCTCGTGCATTTTTGGACCTCTGTATGGAATACAAAGATGGAGTGTTGGCTCGAATTGTTACTGGTGACGAAACTTGGGTTCACCATTATGAACCTGAGTCCAAACAGGACTCAATGCAGTGGCACAAAAAAGGCACACCATCACCCAAGAAATTCAAGGTGGCACAATCGACTGGGAAATTCATGGCGAAAGTCTTTTAGGACTCAGAAGGAATCCTATTAACTAATTATAAAGATAAAGGTGTCTCCATAACCAGGTATTCCTACGCTTCCATCTTAGAACAACTGAAGGAAGCCATAAATGAGAAAAGAAGGGGAAAATTGACCAAAGGAATCCTTCTTCTGCACGACAACGCGCCTGTTCACAAGTGCCATGTTGCGATGGCTGCCCTGCAGAAGGTGGGCTTCGAAATTTTGCCACATCCACCCTATAGTCCTGACCTGGCCCCCAGTGATTATAATCTATTTCCAAAGTTAAAAAAACTTCGTGGGAAAAGTTTCAAGTGATAAAGAAGTGAGGGAAGCTGTTTCGGTGTATTTTTTAGACAAATCATTTTTTTTTTTTGAGGGCATACATAAGTTAATTGAAAGATCTAAAAAATGTATTAGGGTAGCAGGTGAATATAATAGTATAAAATATTGACAAGAAAAATAAATTACCTGACTAGATGTGTCGTAATTTCCGGAACGCTGCCCAACCGAGTTGAATCCATCGATTGACCTCTCGGTCGGAGTTGGACTTACCTAGTCGGACTATTTGTCCCAGGTAAAGATACTCGTCAACAACTTCGAGCTAAGTGCTCCCAACAACTACCGGCATAGGGGTGACATGGACGTTAAATATGATTTTTGTTTTGTCCATGCTCATCTTAAGACCTATCCGTTAGGAGACAGTATTGAAGTCATTGAGCATAGTGCTTAGGTCCTGCAGCGATTCTGGCATAAGGACTATATCGTAGGCAAAACGAAGGTGAGTGATGTACTCGCCATTGATGTTAATACCGTATCTTTTCCAGTCCAGTAGCTTGAAAATATATTCCAATGCAGCGCTGAAGCGTTTCGGGAATTTAACATACACGCTGTCTACACCTCTGCAGTTGGATAGGTTTCGTACTTTGGTTCTGTACTCGGATAGCCATCGTAGCCCTACTGTACAAACACTTCAGCACTTCGATATACCGACAGTCAACTTGGCACCGCTGAAGGGACTGCAGCACCACCCACAATTCGACGGAATCAAAGGCTTTCACATAGTCCACATACGCAAGACGTAGTGGCAAATTGTACTTCTCTGTCTTCAGTACAATTTACCGAATTACTGAAATATAAAACATATTATATAGAATAGAAGGATGCCGAAGGGTATGTATGTGGTCCATGGTGCTAAAGCCTTTTCGGAAATCGGCTTGTTCGGGAGGCTGGAAGTCATCGAGTCTGCGTGCGAGACAATTCGTAATGACTTTCGAAAATAGTACGTAGACACTACATTGCGAGGGTGACATTGAAAGTTCTTAGAAAATCAAAAACTGAACAAAATAGCAAGTTATTAGTTTTATTGTATCTTTTCAAAATCGTGTCCATTTACATCAATACATCGCTGCATGCGATGAACCACTGAGAAAAGCACTTTGCCCATTCGTCCTTAGGGCTCTCTTCGACGGTATTTTAAAACGAAGCCACTGCTTTCTCGGCGTCCATGAAACGTTTTCCGCGAAGATTTTCTTTTATTTTCAGAAATAAATAAAAAGTTCCAAAATCGGGGCTATAGAGCGGGTGACCCAATAATTCCGCGTCTGACGTCGCCAAGCAGTCGATTGTTTGCTTGGCGGTGTGCGACGAGGCGTTGTCGTAGTGAAGGAGGATCCTACTGCGAGGTAGTTTCTCCCGATATTTTTTCCAAGACAAGTGGTAAACAATTGTTAGTACCACTATGCAATAACTGTTTTTCGATCCTCTAAAATAATTGTGGCGTAATGACCTGTCCTTCCGAAGAACAACTTCGTGCTACAACAATACCAGTAATATTTTTTTTATAGAATAAGGGTAACAAACGAGCACGCAGTCCACCTGATGGTAAGTGGTTGCTGTGATCCATAGACATCTACATTTATCCTCAATAAAGAATCAAAATGCAGATTCGAGCAGATGCGATGTTACCCGTGAGGACTAAGATGGAATGCCTCTTTTCTGCCGACTTCCAAAAAGGAGACGGTACACAATTCGAGTGTATGTTTTTTTTTTATGTGTGTTACCTCATAACTTTGTACTGGGCGAACCGATTTTGATGATTCTTTTTTTATGCTGATAGTTCTCGTGTGGTCCCATATGAATTTTATCAAGGTCAGACCAATGGTTATTGAGTTATTCTTAAATAACCTATATTGAAGTCGCTTATATTGAAGTCGGCTGTACAAAATATTTAATTTTAAATTATCCAGTAAAAAGGGTCTCTGGTTCTCTACACTCCTCACCATACGAAACACAGCAGTGTCAAGCTCAGGGGCGTAGCTACCGCCGTATCAGCCGTATCAATGATACGGGGCCCCCGGGCTACAGGGGCCCCGAACGTGTGTAACCAAAAATTCCAAAGACTTCTACATGACAGGAAAGGATATCAGTATTATCTATAGAAGCAAAGAATTAAAAAAAAAACTAGGTTAGTTCCTAGAAGTATTAATTGTAAGTAATAACTTATAATCAATATATAATAATTTTAATTGAATTCAAGTGTTTTTGTTCCTTTTATGAAATCTTTACTCTTCATTTATTTATTTATTCGTATGGGGTTCTTACAATCGATAACAATAAATTAAAATTAAAATCTAAATTATAAAGTTATTCTATCTTTTAATTGCTGAATCCATGGGATAGTGCCGTTTTAGAGAGAGAACAGGTCTGTTGGGCAGCCGTGGTACCTTGTGAGTGGGCAGTCTCTAGCTATATGCTCAACATTCTGGACAGCAGCTCCACACTCACACCCCGGTGATTCCCTCCACCCGCACATGGACATGAAGGCATTGCTTGGTCCGCATCCGGTTCGTACCCTATTCAGTTGGCACCATTCCCTTCTTGGGAGAGCAAAACCAGCAGGTTTAAGTGTAGGGTTGATGGTAACTCCCATGCTATCAGGGGATTTTGCTTTACCGCTGAGCAGATGTGTTAAATCCGCCGGACACGAGTTCACATGCGGTCTGGTATGTTGGGTGACGTGACTTCAGGCGGTGGGGTGGCGGATCAGTAAACTCCGCGTGAGCTGGCAGGTTGGGATTTCCGTAGACCTTCTGGGACTCTCGTAGTAGTATTTGTTGTCTTCTCAAATGGGGTGGGCTTATATGGCTTAGCAAGGGGAGCCACTGGAAGGGGGTACATTTTAAGGTTCCAGATATGCATCTCATGGTCTGGTTCAGCTGGGTGTCCACATGCAGCACATGTGCACTATTTGACCATACTGGTGTACAGTACTCTGCTGTTGAGTACACCAAATTGAGATCAGTTGTAGTTGTAGCCTGTGCAAGATGTTGTTTCTGGTCTTGAGCTTTTTGGATAATTTGTCCATGTGCGGAGCGTACGTGAGACTCCGATCGAGAGTCACGCCCAGGTATCTCGGAGTGGGGTTGTAGTGCAACATGGCTCCAGCAAACTTAACAGTAGGCTCGTATTTTGTCGTTTGGTTAGCCAAGTGAAACGCAGTTACTTCGGTTTTGGCAGTGTTTGGTACTAGTCTTCATTTCCTAAAGTATGTGTCTAGTATGCTTAAGTCCTCGTTAAGGATACCTTCGGTTGATTTGAAGGTTTCGTGTTGGGAAGCTAGTGCTATATCATCAGCATACATAAATTTACGACTCTGCGTTTCAGGTATATCATGTAAGTAAAGATTGAAGAGCAGCGGAGCCAAAACTGAACCCTGTGTGTGTGTCCATTGTTCAGCTTTTTAGTACGACTTTCACTGTCGCCAAGGAAAACCATGAACTCACAGTTGCTAAGGATGCTATTTAACAGCCCCACCATTTTTCTGCATGGTTCCGCTTTCATGACCTTATAGACCAATCCTTGTCGCCAAACTGTGTCGTATGCCGCTGAGAGGTCTATTAAAACAGCAACCGTCTTTAGTTTCTTTTGAAACCCTGCTTCAATGTGGGTTGTGAGGGACTACACCTGTCGGTACAGTTGCAGCCACAACGGAAGCCAGCTTGTTCCACTGGAACCACCTTATCAATGAAAGAGCATAATGCGGTTGTAGATTAGTCTCTCCAGAAGTTTGTAGACACAGCTCAGAAGGGCGATAGGACGGTAGCTCTTACGATCGTCTGCAGGTTTTTGGGGTTTCAGCATAGCAATAATCTTCGATCTATTGAAGTCGCGAGGCAGTTTGTTACGTAACAGGATATCTGAGACAGGATATCTCTTTCAGCCATTGCCTGCATTTCGGGCCCAGGTGCTTTAGAAACTCATTGTAGACTCCATCGAAACCAGCAGCTTCATTAGGGGGCAATAGTTTCAAGGCGCGAACGGTTTCATCTTGGGAGAATTTTCGTTACAGCTGGTAGTCAATTGGTAGCGACGCCTTGAGCTGGTTAGCGCACTGTCGTGTCGCCCGGGTATCATCTTTCCTGCCTTTAACTCAACTATTCTGTTTTCAATCGCGTTGGCTAGTGGAGCAGATCCACCACGGTAGTTTGTTCCAGTCTTGCCTGCCAACCCATTGAGCACCCTCCAAGCTTTCCTGCTGGAAGTCTTAAAATCCATTGACTCCACGGTATCGAGCCACCTATTTCGACGTCCTTCGTCGAGAGATTTCAGAAGGTCATCACCTATTTCATAGTTACCCGTACGCGTGTACTAATAATAATAATAAATTCTTTATTTCAGATAATTAAAATCCATAGGTGGGTTAGTAACACAATAATAATAACAACACTTATAATAACAAGGGTTAGTAAAAAACAATGGTTTGCTTAAAATCTAGAGAAATAAAATAAATACACTGTGCCGAGACTGATCATCATGGGGGTGGATAGGGCCCAGTTATCAGTCTCTGCACAAGGCATTTCCACAGCGGCGATGTATATCTGTCCGCTATGGTCCTCAGAATGCTGTTGTGACTGGCTCGTACCCTGCTAATAAGGGATGCGGTTTTTTTGCGTATGATGGCATTAAAACCGTCTGTTTGGTATGCCGCAAACATCCCTGACGCACTACAAAAACGAGGCAGTCCCAACAGCATTTTTTTTTATAGGAGATGGGGGCAAACGAGCATGCGGCTCACCTGATGGTAAGTGACTACCGCCGCCCATGAACAACTGCAACACCAGGGGAATCGCAGACGCGTTGCCGGCCTTTTAAAAAGGAGTAGGCTCTTTTCTTGAAGGTCCCTAAGTCGTATCGGTCCGGAAAAATCGCTGGTGGTAATCGATTCCACAAGGAAGTTGTGCGAGGGAGAAAACTTCTTCTGAATCGCACAGTGGTGGACCGCCAATCATCTAGATGATATGGATGGTATCGCAAGTTCTGTCGCGATGTGCGATGGTGAAATTGAGCCGCTGGAATTAGTCCGAACAATTCCTCAGAGCACTCCCCGTGGTAGATGCGATAAAATACGCAAAGAGATGCAACCTCTCTACGCAGTGCCAGTGAGTCAAGCCGATCGGAAAGAACTCGGTCGTCGACGATTCGAACCGCTCTGCGCTGGATGCGGTCAAGTGGAAGGAGCTGGCACTGGGGGGCCCCTGCCCAGAGATGGGAACAGTATTCCATGTGAGGCCGAACCTGCGCCATGTAAAGTTGCAAGCGGTGTGCCCGCATGAAATACTGTCCCGCTCTGCTGAGCACGCCAATATATCCTGAATATATTATTATATTGGATGCGCAGGACTTCAAGCTATCTTTTGGTGTATTTGACCCACAGGCTCCCCGTGTATACGATCTGGCAGTATGCTTTAAAAAGCGTAATCTTAACTTGTTTTGTACAACGGGAAAACCCGCGAGCCAACATATTACCTCTAACCGCTAGAGCCCTGCGCTCCCTTTGAATGTCAGCATCATCCTTGAAGTCACCAGTAATAATATGCCCCAGATATTTAAATTTAGTGACTCGTTTGACGTTCATGCCATTAAGGGTAACATTAACTGCAATATTGTGACATTTACCAGCGGCCTCAAAGACCATGTACTCTGTTTTTTTGACATTGTATGTGATCCCATGCTCAGTAGCATACATCTCACATACCTTTAACATTTCATTTAGGCCTCCCACCATTGGGCTGAGCCATAACGCCATCTATACGACATCCGACGCGATGCCGCTCAACTCCACGATAAGGTCATTTACATACATGTTGAAGAGCTTGGGAGACGTCAACCCCTCTTGTCTCACCCCGCACTCTAACACGTATCCTTCCGACAGCCCACTTTATAAAGTTAGTTTGGTTGGAATACCAAAACCTTAACACTTCCAGCAACTTAGCCGGTACGCCCCCCTCCGCCAACTTTCTCCAAAGTATCTCATAGGACACAAGGTCAAAGGCCTTGGAGAGGTCAAGGAAACAGGCGTATACCGGCGTCTTGCGATCTGTGTAGTATTGGACAGTGTGCTTTAGGCTAAGGATTGAGCTTTCAGTAGAAAGTAAGTCGGAACCCGAACTGCTCGTCATGTATGTTTGCATACTTATCTAATTCCGAGTCAAACACACTGTCGAATACCTTAGCAATTGCTGTTGCAAGTGATATAGGGCGGTAATTCCCCCTGCTCGAGATGTCACCGGTCATGTCCTTAACAATGGGCACTACGATGGTCTTTATGAGGTCACGTGGTAAATAAGAGTGATTTATGCACATTGAGAAGAACAGGGCCAGCACTCTCGGCAGATGAGGCCCGGTATGCCTCAGATGTTCCACACTAATACCGTCATGGCCGGGGGACTTGCCACCGGTGATTCTTTTTAGCGCCTCTCTAACCTGCTTTGCAGTAACGTGCATCAGTAGCACGTCCCCCTGACATCCGGCCTTAGCACTATTCACAGATACTAAGGGCCCCAGTGGGGAATGCACTTTGAAATGTTGAGCAAAAATATTCGTAATATGTACCGACTCGCTATTCCCATCCACAATCACCGGGAGGCCAGGCCTAACATCACATTTCTTGGTAGCCTTCCAAAACTTTTTAATGTTTTTGTCCACCCTATGCTGTGCTAGGATGTCCATTTTTAATTGTTCCTGGTTTTGTTGACACCATTTTAACCGACTTTCGAACATTTTGCCGGACTCGTTCATTTGATCATAGATCCTTCCAGATGATGGCCTATTATACGACAACCATATCCTGAAGTTAAGCCTGGCCAACCGATGCGCCTCTTGAACATGTTTGTTCCAGCCACAGAGGTGTCTGTTTTTACTTGGCTTGTTACAAGGTTTTTTCTTAGTTTTGCTAGCCGCATCACTCAAGGCACCTACAATGCTGTCATACATCCGGTCTAACACCCGCTTGTGTTCATCCAAACTGCATAGCTCGCGACTGCACTCTGTAAACTCCGAGGGGAAATCAATCTCGCCTAGTGACAGAGTTCTTGATAATTACATATTTGTTTCTGATCTCTTTCCCCCATATTACTGAGCTAGGATGCAAGTCGCGTGCTATCCATTTAGGTCTATCAATCCTTAAGTCACATTTAACTATTAAGGGTAAAGATATATAAAGATCAGACACAAAGACGTCTTCTATAACCTCCACTTCGAGAACGGTTTGCCAGGCCGAGTTTGAGACAACACAGTGGTCCAGCCATCTTCATATTTTCAGATTCTGAGCCACTCATCATTAGTTTTCAGCAAGGGATGTACGCCTTGCGGTAGCCTCGGGGAATGCTCTTTTTTGCTGTTGCTATGATAAGTTTAGTGAATCTCTTGTAGTTTTCGGCACAGGGAGGTATCCATCTGATAGCAGCATCCATGTCAGCATTGAATTTGGACCAGTCTACTCTGTGGAAGTTCCATCGAGGCAAAGGCACGGAGTTTAATAAGGTGATCTTAATACCAACCTCCACAAGCACCGGTCGGTGCTGGCTGTTCGGGAAGTTTGAAAGAATTCTTCGTGTGGTTCGATTGATGTCACAGGTAGTAAACGTTAAGTCTGGATTATAATCCCGTTTCCATCTTGCTGATCTTAACGATCCTCTATCCTTGGCATTAAATACCAGGTGTAGGTTGTTGTTCTTCGCCCATTGCACGAGGTGTTCACCATTTGCATCATTTTTGTTATATCGCCAGGTCGTGTGATGACTATTGAAGTCGCCGGCATATAGGCATGGGTGTGGGAAAGCGGGGAGGTTGGTAGTCCATGAAGAGTTCGGTGATTTGTATACGTTTACAATGGTAAGGTTATTGATCTTTATTGCAGAGGCAAATACATCCAGACCCTAAGGCAAGTCTCCGCAGCGACATGTTTAATACCGTCTTTAACATAAGTGGCGATGCCATATTACGCGTGGTTAATTGAATGAGCAATGTAGTATCCCGGGATAGCACCACAGTTATATAGATCCTGTACATCTCTAACGTGAGTTTCTTGTAAAAGGAGTACGTCTATGTCATTTTCTAATAGAATCTTACTTACTACTTCGCATTTAGCTTGACTAATACTTTCTATATTAAGTTGGCAGATTCTGGTAATAGGTCCAATATCTCTAGTCCGGTGGCTCTCCGAGGAGAGCTGATCGCATTGAAGCATTTCAAGTGGGTAATTAAATGATACAATATTCTTTGAACGACTGTGATAGTGCTGTGAGGTTGCAAGATTATAGCGCATCAGTACAGCAGCCAGTAGTTTGTTGTTCGTTTAGCGCCACCCACCCCGTGTCCCCACGTGCAGGGTGCGGGCGGCAATTCCTGCGGACGTGAATAACTTCATCCCCCTACTCTTCATTGGGGCCCCCCAACAAATTTTGATACAGGGCCCCTCTAAGGCACGCTACGCCACTGGTCAAGCTGCCATTTTACGCTGGTATTCTGTGAGAGCGTGGTCCTTCCCCGGACGAGCCGACCCATTCCTGCTACAACTATACTCAGGGGCGTAGCTACCGCCGTATCAGCCGTATCAAAGATACGGGTCCCCTGGGCTACAGGGGCCCCGAACATGTGTAACTAAAAATTCCAATGACTTCTACGGGACAGGAAAGGCTATCACTATTATCTATAGAAGCAAAGAATTTAAAAAAACTGAAACTTCTTCAGCTATGAATGCCGCCGAATCGTCTTCAGCTATGTTAGTATCGTTTGGCTAGGTTAGTTCCTAGAAGTATTAATTGTAAGTAATAACTTATAATCGATATATAATAATTTTAATTCAATTTAAGTGTTTTTGTTCCTTTTATGAAATCTTTACTCTTCATTTATTTATTTATTCGTATGGCATTCTTACCAACGTTCACAATAAATTAAAATTAAAATTATAAAGTTATTATATCTTTTAATTGCTGAATCCATGGGATAGCGTCGGTTTCGAGAGAGAACAGATCTGTTGGGCAGCCGTGGTACCTTGTGAGTGGGCAGTCTCTAGCTATATGCTCAACATCCTGGACAGCAGCTCCACACTCACACCCCGGTGGTTCCCTCCACCCGCACATAGACATAAAGGCATTGCTTCGCCCGCATCCGGTTCGTACCCTATTCAGTTGGCACCATTCCCTTCTTGGGAGCGCAAAACCAGCAGGTTTAAGTGTAGGGTTGATAGTAACTTACATAATATCAGGGGGTTTTGCGTTCCATTCCTGCAACCACTCAGCAGATGTGTTAAATCCGCCGGACACGAGTTCACATGCCGTCTGGTATGGTGGGTGACGTGACTTCAAACGGTGGGGTGGCGGATCAGTAAACACCGCGTGAGCTGGCAGGTTGGGATTTCCGTAGATCTTCTGGGACTCTCGTAGTAGTATTTGTTGTCTTCTCAAATGGGGTGGGCTTATATGGCTTAGCACGGGAAGCCACTGGTGGGGGGTACATTTTAAGGTTCCAGATATACATCTCATGGTCTGGTTCAGCTGGGTGTCCACATGCTGCACTATTTGACCATACTGGTGCACAGTACTCTGCTGTTGAGTACACCAAACTGAGACCGGTTGTACGCAGCACATCGGCGCTGGCCCCGCAAGTAGTGCCCGCTAGCCTGTGCAAGATGTTGTTTCTGGTTTGGAGCTTTTTGGATAACTTGTCCATGTGCGGAGCGTACGTGAGACTCCGGTCGAGAGTCACGCCCAGGTATCTCGGAGTGGGGTTGTAGTGCAACATGGCTCTAGCAAACTCTACAGTGGGCTCGTGTTTTGTCATTTGGTTAGCTAAGTAAAACGCAGTTACTTCGGTTTTGGCAGTGTTTGGTTCTAGTCTCCATTTCCTAAAGTATTTGTCTAGTATGCTTAAGTCTTCGTTAAGGATACCTTCGGATGGTTTGAAGGTTTCGTGTTGGGAAGCTAATGCTATGTCATCAGCATACATAAATTTACGACTCTGCGTTTCAGGTATATCATGTAAGTAAAGATTGAAGAGCAGCGGAGCCAAAACTGAACCCTGTGGTAATCCATTGTTCAGATTTTTGGCACGACCTTACTGTCGCCAAGGAAAACCATGAACACACGGTTGCTAAGCATGCTATTTAACAGCCCCACCATTTTTCTGCATGGTACCGCTTTCATGAACTTATAGACCAATCCTTGCTGCCAAACTGTGTTGTATGCCGCTGACAGGTCTATTAAAACAGCAACCGTCTTTATTTTCTTTTGAAACCCTGATTAAATGTGGGTTGTGATGGACAACACCTGTCGGTACTGTTGCGGCCACAACGGAAGCCAGCTTGTTCGACTGGAACCACCTTATCAATGAGAGGCATAATGCGGTTGTAGATTAGTCTCTCCAGAAGTTTGTAGACACAGCTCAGAAGGGCGATAGGACGGTAGCTCTTAGGATCGTCTGCAGGTTTTTGGGGTTTCAGCATAGCAGTAATCTTCGATCTATTGAATTCGCGAGGCAATTTGTTACGTAACAGGATATCTGAGAAGAACTCTCAGCCATTTCCTGCATTTCGGGCCCAGGTGCTTTAGAAACACATTGTAGACTCCATCGAAACCAGCAACTTTATTAGGGGGCAATAGTTTCAAGGCGCGATCGGTTCCATCTTGGGAGAATTCTCGGGACAGCTGGTAGTCAATTGGTAGCGACGCCTTGAGCTGTTTAGCGCATTGTCGTGTCGCCCGGGTATCATCTTTCCTGCCTTTAACTCGGGTCACCTCAACCTATTCTGTTTGCAATCGCGTTGGCTAGTGGAGCAGATCCACCACGAGAGTTTGTTCCAGTCTTGCCCGCCAACCGTTGAGCACCCTCCAAGTTTTCCTGCTGGAAGTCTTAAAATCCATTGACTCTACGGTATCGAGCCACCTATTTCGAGGCCCTTCGTCGTGAGATTTCAGAAGGTCATACAAGGTTAGTTATCATCAAATAGTTTTCAGCAAGGTATGTACGCCTTGCGGTAACCTTGGAGAATGCTCTTTTTTGCTGTTGCTTTGATAAGTTTAGTGAATCTCTTGTAGTTTTCGGCACAGGGAGGTATCCATCTGATCCATGTCAGCGCTGAATTTGGACCAGTCTGCTTTGTGGAAGTTCCATCGAGGCAAAGGCACGGAGTTTGTTAAGGGGACCTTAATATCAATCTCCACAAGCACCGGTCGGTGCTGGCTGTTCGGGAAGTCTGAGAGAATTCTTCGTGTAGTTTGTAATGGGGTTCGATTGATGTCACAGGTAGTAAACGTTAAGTATGGATTATAATCCCGTTTCCATCTTGCTGACCTGAAGGATCCTCTATCCTTGGCATTAAATACCAGGTGTAGGTTATTTTTCTCTGCCCATTGCACGAGGTGTTAACCATTTATATCATTTTTGTTATATCGCCAGGTCGTGTGATGACTATTGAAGTCGCCGGCATATAGGCATGGGTGTGGGAAAGCGGGAAGTTGGTAGTCCATGAAGAGTTTGGTGGTTTGTATACGTTTACAATGGTAAGTTTATTAATCTATATTGCAGAGGCAAATACATCCGGACCTCAAGGCAAATCTCCGCAGCGACATGTATAATACCTCCGTTAACATAAGTGGCGATGCCATATTACGCGTGGTTAGTTGCATGAGCAATGTAGTATCCCGGGATAGCACCACGTTTATATAGATCCTGTTCATCTCTAGCGTGAGTTTCTTGTAAAAGGAGTACGTCTATGTCATTTTCTAATAGAATCTTATTTAAAAAAGGGGTGGTAATCCAATGACCAATGACGAACGCACACTAGTTAAAAGATATATCTCATAGTGTGAAAGCCAATCGCGGGATATAATTTATATTTCGGGATATAATATATATTATATCCCATAGTGAAAAGCCAGCCTAATGATGTTTCGTATGGTGAGTGTAGATAACCGGAGAGCTATTTTACTGGAAAAGAGGCATTCTATTTTAGTCCTCACGGCTGACAGCGCATCTTCAATTTTAATTCGCAAATGAAGATAGATGTAGATGTCTATGGGCCAAAGCAACCACTTACCATCAGGTGGACTGTGTGCTCGTGTCACCCTTAATCTATGAAAAGTTTTAGTCGTAAAATGTTCAATTAGGTACAATATTTTTTTTTACAGAAAATCATTGGTTTATTTATATACTACCAAAACTATTTAATACTGTTTTAAATAATTAAAATGAAAATAATAATACTTATATAAGTATATTTTATATGCTTACTTGTTTCTCGGAAACGGGCCTTACGTACGATTTGGGTGAAATGTGGTACTTAGATAATGTTTTACTTCACCTACAAATTTACGTGTATGTACCTATTACACGTCCAGAAAATTTTTAATTATTCAAACCTATCCAGAAAATTATTATTTTTTTCTAATTCCGAGCAAATTCGGTCACCCAGATACTATGTATAATATTATAAGTACACACATCACACAGCTTACAAAGATGAATAAGATTAGAAGAATAAATCATGAAATATGCAGAATGCTTTTCATTTGCGCTTAAGCTATGACCGCATATGACTTCAAACGAGTTATGGTTGTAGTACCGCCGTCCGCCGTGCTACAGCGCCGAGGGACGCGGGGGTGCAGCCGTAAATTTTGGTAGGGCTTCTTGGTGGTACGCCTTCTTAATAGATCCTACCCAGGCGAAGCCGGGTATAAATAATGGACAACAATAACCGGTTCAGTGCGGATGGCGCGTCAGGCGTGCCATCGATTACTTTTGCGTGTGGCGTATGACACACGAGTTGTCTTTTTAAAAATCGTTATAACTCGCTCAAATTGCGTTTTTGGAAAATTTATCCAGAACAAAATATTCACTATTTTGCAAGTAGTTCATGCATGCGGCTTCGTTTCTGGATATTTTGAAAATTTGAAATATTTAGGGGTTGACCTTTTTTAACTTGTACATGGTACTCTTTTTACTTTGTGGGTTTTCAATCATGTTGTGGAAAATAGTCTAATAAGTGACAAATAATAGCATTCATTGCGATCGCTCACTAACTAGTTGTAAATAAATTTCTGGAAAACAAGTCCTGTTAAAAAAAAACAATGCGTTTGTCTTATTGTTTAATTTTGCTTAAAATGGTTGAACTGCCGTCGTATTACTAATGTATATACACTAAATAATGTATATATACTAAATAATGAAATGAGATTTGATGTGTTCGGCAATGTGTCGCCAATGTCTTGGCAAATGTTTCTGACGCTATTTCATGACGATGATTGTTTGTATATATTTGAACTCTTTTACATTTTTATTGATTGAAGTTCCTTTTAAAAATATTGCTTATTAAAAAAAGAGTTTTCAAATATTTTTTTCAATTGCCCTTTGCACTATAAAACAAATTGGAAGAAAAGTGTTTTAATTTTAACTTACATCCTGTATATTTAAGGACGCAAGCTCGCAACAGTGGTAGAGCCACGCGGCAGCTTTTGCTGTCGCACGGATGGGCCGGCTCGAACCGGGGTGGTACCACGACCTCACAGAATACCAGCGTGAAGTAGAGGTTTACCTCTGCGTTTCGCTTGGTGAGTGCAGGTGGCCGGAGGCCCTTTTTACTGGAAATGAGGCATTCCATCTTAGTCCTCACGGGTGACAACGCATCTGCATTTTGATTCGCAAACGAGGATAGATGTAGATGTCTATGGGCCGCAGCAACCACTTACCATCAGGTGGACTGTGTGCTCGTTTGTCACCCTCATCCTATAAAAAAAATTCTTTTAAAGAATTTTTGATACCTACTTACAGAGTTACTATAAGTACCAAATTTCATCTTGTTATGTTGCATTGTTGCCCTGAGGACTGACGAGAAGATTGTTGAGCTGGAAGAAGAGATAGATAAGTTACGCTGGCATATTATCGGATTATCCGAAGTCCGAAGAGAGGGGGAGGAGACGGTAATCCTCGAATCCAGCAACTTGCTCTATTACCGGGAGGGCGACCATCTGTCCCAAGGAGGTGTCGGATTTATCGTCCACAAGTCTCTCGTTAACAACGTTGTAAAGATTGAGAGTGTGTCGACGAGGGTTGCGTACCTTATACTCAGAATCACCAAACGGTATTCGCTGAAGGTCATACAGGTTTACGCACCAACCTCGGCACACCCCGATGAGGAGGTGGAGGAAATGTATGAGGATATCTCTAGAGCCATGCATTCCTCCAAAACCCAATATACGGTATTAATGGGAGACTTCAATGCAAAACTAGGCACAAGAGAGAACGGTGAGCTGAAGGTGGGGAAATTTGGAATAGGGCAACGGAACCCAAGGGCCGACTTCATGGAGAAAGAGGGACTCTTTATGATGAACTCTTTCTTCCAGAAGCGGCCCCACAGGAAGTGGACCTGGTCGAGCACCCACGGTTCGACAAAAAATGAGATTGACTTCATTATGACCACCAGACGACAACTGTTCAGTGATGTCTCAGTGATCGCGAGGGTGAAAACTGGCAGCGATAACCGAATGGTTAGAGGCGCACTGAACCAAAACGTTAAGTTGGAGAGGTCTCGTCTAATGAAGTCAACGTTCCGTCCCCCTTGTGCTCTAATCCAAAGTCCCGAAACCTTTCAGCTCGAGTTACAAAACCGTTTTCAGTGCCTAGAAGATTGCAATGAAGTGGACGATTTGAATGACAAGCTCGTGGAAACCGTCCATGCGGTCGGAGCTAAGTTCTGCAAGACCCGCCGCAGAAGAACACAAAAACTCTCCCATCACACTCTTTATCTCATGGCTGTTAGACGGGAGATGAAGTTACATTCTTCAACAGATTTGACAGCATACAGGCAACTGAACAGACAGATCTCCAAATGCATGCGGCGGGACTTACGCAACTTCAATACAGCTCGTATTGAAGAAGCGATCGAGCGGAACCAAGGATCCAAAGTCTTTGCCAGAGATCTGTCTGCCAGAAAGAGCCAACTGTCAAAGCTGAAGACCGAATGTGGCAGCATCATTTCCGTGGCACCTAAGATTTTGAGTGAGATTGAGAGGTTCTATAGGTAGCTGTACACGTCATCGTTGGAGCCGCACGCCAAGTGTGAGTAACGATCCAAGAGCGAGTCTTATCCGACATTATTCCGATGATATCCCGGACGTCAGTCTAAGCGAGATTAGAATGGCTCTCCAGCACCTTAAAAACGACAAGGCCCCAGGCGAGGACGGAATTACAGCGGAGCTTCTGAAAGCGGGTGGAAAACCGGTACTTGAAGTCCTTCAGAAGCTCTTTAATTCCGTCCTCCGTGGTGGCATTACACCGGAGGCGTGGAGCAGAAGTGCGGTGGTCTTGTTCTTCAAGAAAGGCGACAAAGCTCTCTTGAAGAACTACAGACCGATTTCCCTTCTGAGCCGCGTCTACGTGCTGTTTTCGAGAGTCATTACGAATCGTCTCGC
Source organism: Parnassius glacialis (assembly GCA_033319125.1). Taxonomy (NCBI): domain Eukaryota; kingdom Metazoa; phylum Arthropoda; class Insecta; order Lepidoptera; family Papilionidae; genus Parnassius; species Parnassius glacialis. The sequence continues at coordinate 22,459,958 of JAVANC010000006.1, read as the reverse complement.
ACGCAGACTTGACGATTTCCAGCCTCCCGAACAAGCCGGTTTCCGAAAAGGCTTTAGCACCATAGACCACATACATACCCTTCGGCAAATTGTACAGAAGTCCGAGGAGTACAATTTGCCACTATGTCTGGCGTATGTGGACTATGAGAAAGCCTTTGATTCCGTCGAAATTTGGGCGGTGCTGCAGTCCCTTCAGCGGTGCCAAGTTGACTGTCGGTATATCGAAGTGCTGAAGTGATTGTACAGTAGGGCTGCGATGGCTATCCGAGTACAGAACCAGAGTACGAAACCTATCCAATTGCAGAGAGGTGTAAGACAGGGGGACGTCATATCCCCGAAACTCTTCACTGCTGCATTGGAAGACGTTTTCAAGCTTCTGGACTGGAAAGGATACGGTATCAACATCAATGGCGAGTACATCACTCACCTTCGATTTGCCGACGATATAGTCCTTATGGCAGAATCGCTGGAGGACCTAAGCACTATGCCCAATGACCTCAATAGTGTTTCCCAACGGATAGGTCTTAAGATGAACATGGACAAAACAAAGATCATGTTTAATGTCCATGTCACACCTATGCCGGTAGTTGTTGGGAACACTAAGCTCGAAGTTGTTGACGAGTATGTTTACCTGGGACAGATAGTCCGACTAGGTAAGTCCAACTTCGACCGAGAGGTCAATCGACGGATTCAACTCGGTTGGGCAGCGTTCGGGAAATTACGGCACATCTTCTCGTCAGGTATACCTCAAAACTTGAAAACGAGACTGTACACCCAGTGCGTGTTGCCAGTGATGACATACGGAACTGAGACGTGGTCCTTCACTGCTGGCCGGATGAGGAAGCTCAAGGTCGCTCAGCGAGCTAAGGAGAGGGCTATGCTCGGAGTTTCTCTGCGTGATAAACTCAGAAATGAGGATATCCGCAGTAGAACCAGAGTGACCGACATAGCCCAACGGATTAGTAAGCTGAAGTGCCAATGGGCCGGCCATATAGTTCGAAGAACCGACAACCGATGGGGAAGAAAGGTTCTCGAGTGGCAGCCTCGTACCGGCAGGCGAAGTATAGGGCGTCCCCCCACTAGATGGAGTGACGACCTGGTAAGATTGCATATCTTACCAGGTCGTCACTCGCTGGGATAATTTTATAGAAGAGGGGCGAAAGAGCATGCGGCTCACCTTATGGTAGTGTCGACCGCCGTTCATGAAGAACTGCAACACTAAGGCTTTTTAAAAAGGAGTAGGTTCGATTCTCGTAATTCTCTTTCTTATAGGTACGGGAGGTAGTAAGCTGAAGTGGCAGTGGGCCGGCCATATAGCTCGAAGAACCGACAACTGATGGGGAAGAAAGGTATTCAAGTGGCAGCCTCGTACCGGTAGGCGAAATATAGGGCGACCCCCCACTAGATGGAGTGACGACCTGGTGAGACATGTAGGAAGTCGATGGATGCAGGTGGCTCAGGACCGTGCTTTGTGGCATTCTTTGGGTGAGGCCTATGTTCTGCAGTAGACTTGTGAAGGGCTGTAATGATGATGATAATGATGTTGCATTTAACGTATTTGCTTAAATTAGTGAATGATGAAAGTGAATCTGATAAAAATTATATCCCAATTGAAATATTACCAAATAGTAAATAATTTGAACGGCAAAGAAATCACTAAAAGATGTTATGACAAATATGATATTTAATTTACTTATACCACATAAATGATAAATTATAAAAAATTATTTGACCATTATTATTTCATTATTATACTTTCATTTTGAAGCTTCGTAAGGTCAAGTTGTATTTTTTGTAATATATCTTCAGTTCTTTTAGACTTTTCAGTTTTAATGTTGTCTTCTAGATCCACAATTTCCCTGGCTAAATTTCCAGTTTCATTTACCAGGGTTACTATGGTATTACATTCCGAGTGTAATAATGCTAAAAGTTTGTAAGCTTTTTTAGCTTGATCATCCTTTTTAGCATCCTGTAATAATATAGTTGTTGTCGTAAGTATTATAATGTAAACAACGCTAACAAAATCATATGCAATACCTTAAATAATGTTTCATCTGCGATTGAAAAACATCGGTCTAGCTGTCCCTCAAGAGAATTAATTTCCTTCTGTATTTTTCTCGTATCGTCTAGTATCTTTCTTATTTCCATATTTTGTTTATTAACATTTCCTATGATTTCAAGTATTCTCTTCGTATAAACATGTCTGAAATTATATTAAATGTCAGAACAAAATAATAATAAAACTGATTAAGAAGTACATATCTAACCTTCTGTTCCCGCCTTTTAATTTTTCATACTTAATTTTAAGGTTCTTGCTTAGTTCTTCCTTTTTTTCACACTCTTCTTTCATGGTTCGTGCATTATTTTTTAAGCTAACCAAGATCTTTTTACATTTACTCCTCTCAGACTGCAAATCAACATTGCATTTATAATCAGCTAAAATTATAAATATATATTTTGTAATGTTTTATATATTACCTCGGACAAAGCAGTAGTTGTTCGCACTTCATCAATTTTAACTTTTAAAGCTAAATTTCTTGAAGTTAGATCTTCACTCTTTCTATGCAATACACTTATAATTTTGCGTACTTTATTTAGTTTATCTTCAACTGTTTGATCTAAATTAATGTCTGTTATACCAATATCATACAAAATATTTTTAACATTTCTTAAATCAGCTTCTGCTTTTTCACAATATTTAATAGCCTAAAAAGCTTTTAATATTTAATTGCATTATAATAATAACAATAATATTTTATTATATTATACAGAATATATAAATTTAAATCATATTATTAAATAAATTAAATTATTAAAATATTATTCTTTCAATACCAATATTTCTCACTTTTTTAATTGTAATGAGAACAAGTTTCCATATTGTGAGATACGGTGACGTATCAGTGCATCTAAACAAGCGACACACGTCTCTGCGATTATCTATATGCACCACACTATCGCGGCTGTAATGTTAAATGATACTTATACATATAAGTACAAATATACTTATATAAGTACAAATAAAAATTACCTGTGAATATTCAACATCCATAACATTTCTTTCACTTTCAAGTGTATCTAGTTTTTGTCGTAAAACAAATGCCATTTCCTTTAGTTCTTTAAGTGGCTTTTTAATTTCACATGTTGTTTCAACAATATCATTTATCTTTTCTTCAGTTGGTCTTAAAGTTTTTGTAACAATTTGATTAATTTTTTTTAATTTTTCCGTCATTTCAATATCGTTGATTTCTGGTCTTTTTAATGTTTCTGAAAGTATAGGGATCATTACACTAATGTTTTTTTTTTTAAATATTTAATACTTTTCATTATACTTATTTTTTTAAAACAATTATTATGTTAACACATGACAGTTAACAGTCATGCTAAGTGGCTCCTACAGCCCATGAATGCTACAGGTACATTGTCACCTCAAGTCTCACAGCCTATAAAGTCCATTTGCCGTGTGATGTTGAAAATCAACCCATTTCATATATTTTCCCATTTCAATATTCTTGGTAAGCTCATAAGAAGGAAGCTTCGAAAAAAGCGTTTTGGGCCAAACCCGATTGAAAGTCTTATTCCCTTGGACACAAACGCCTTCAAATAGCGATGACTCAGGTAAACTAGAAGCTAGGAGATTATCAGCTGAGTAAACCCGACGGAATCTATACCTCATGTGCTTGCAGGTAATAGTACGTAATAATGGATTATTTTAAAGAATAAGGTGTGGGGGTGCTGCTGTCGTCTCGGTTGGTCGATGTTATGACTGAATATAAAGTTGTGAACTCAAGACTTCTCTGGGTTCGCTTTAAATTGGGACTGACGAAGTTATTCCTTTTGGCTGTTTATGCGCCGGTAGCTTCGTCGTCCAGGGCTGAGCTGGAGGAGTTTTGGGAGAATGTAAGAGAAGTTCTAGATTTGGCTAGGGGAAACGAAAGAATTGTTGTATGTGGTGATTTGAATGGATGGGTTGGTACCGCTCGACCAGGGTACGAGTCGGTGCTTGGAAAGTTTGGGGATAAAAGGGTTAATGATGCTGGCAAGCTTATACTGGCGGTATGCAAGGAAAGGGGTCTTCTTGTGACAAACACTATGTTTAATCACAAGAAAATCCATATGTATACTAGAGAAAGAAAGAATGAGAGAAGTATGATCGATTTGTTCCTGGTGGATGACCGACTGCGAAAACAGGTGATGGATACGCGAGTGTTCAGGGGTGCTGACCTGGGACCGGATCACTATCTAGTGATTACTAGATTTAGGGGTCTGTTCGCGGGTTGGCGCTACCGGACGGCAGTAACAGAACCAGTCTGTCTGTCGCATCCGAAGCTGGAAGCTTCAGGAAGCGGATACTAGGGACAAATATCATGCGAGGGTAGCTGAAAAGCTTGACACCATCGATGGCAGAAATGAATGTGTGGAAAGAACATGGCAGAACCTTAGGGATGGAATGGTAAGTGCAGCGGAAGAAGTGTGTGGAACGATTAAAAGAGGCAGTAGTAAAAGAAGAGATGCATGGTGGAATGATGAAGTGAAAGAAGCTGTAAAGAAGAAGAAGAAAGCATGGTTAGACTACTTGGCCTCTAGTAATGATAAGGATATGAGAGAGAAGATGAAAGAAAGATATAAGCTGCAAAAAGTTCACACGAAAGCATTGATTGAGGAAGTGCGTGAAAGGTGTAGAATGGAAGCGGACGAAAGGTTGTCGCACAACTTTAAGGAGAACTCCAAACTCTTCGAAAGAGGTTGGAAGGACCCGAAGTGGTGCGACGGCCTTAAGAATGAACAAAGTGCTTTCGAGAACTAATGACGTCCTCTCAGACAAATCGGACGTCATGCAGCGATGGAGCGAATTTTATAGAGAAATGTATGCGTGTGATGATCTTAGTGAGGGATCCGGAGATGACGCCGAGACTGGTACGCCAGACCCGGACCTCGATGACACTGAGGTCATCAGTATGAAAGAGATTGAACGTGCGATTCGAAGTTTGAAATGTGGTAAGGCTGCGGGACTAGACAGAGTTACTGCTGAAATGGTCAAGTATGGTGGGCCTCGCGTCTGGGACAGCTTTCATCTGCTGTGCAATTTGTGCTGGCGGACGGGGGATGTCCCGGATAATTGGCGATCCGCAGTCATTGTGCCTTTATATAAAGGTAAAGGTTCACATTTTGACTGCGGGTGCTATCGGGCGATCAGCTTGACCAATTTAGCAAGTAAAGTTTGCTCGAAGGTTTTGACACGTAGGATGCAAGAGAAATCGGAAAGATTTCTATGGGAGGCACAATGCGGATTTAGACCTCAAAGAGGATGCACGGATCAAATGTTTTCTCTCCGCATGATCACGGAAAAGCTTCTGGCTGCCAACCAGAGGATTTTCTGTGCTTTTATGGATCTTGAGAAAGCATTTGATAAGGTTGTAAGGAAGAAAATGTGGGAACTGTTGCCGGGGTATGGTGTGGATGGTCGATTGCTAAGGGCTGTGCAGTCACTTTACTGTGACTGTAAAGCCTGTGTGCGGGTAGGGCATGACCTGTCACCCATAATTAGCGTCCAAACGGGCGTAAAACAGGGTTGTGTCATGTCTTCCTGGCTGTTCATACTGTATCTCGACAGCTGTTTACAGAAGCTGAAAGATAGCTGTTTGGGTGTGAAATTGGGTGACATTAAAGTAAATTGTCTGCTGTATGCTGATGATGCAGTGCTTAATGCACCATCAGAGGCAGAACTGCAGGCATTAGTCACGTGTATGAAAGAGGAATGTGAAATTAAAGGTCTCCGCTTGAATGCTAATAAAACTAAGGTTCTGGTATTTGAAAGGGACGAAGAGAGAACGAAGTGTGAAATATGGGTAAATCAGAAATGTCTAGAACAGGTAAATGAAATTGTATACTTGGGGAGTGCTTTTAGCCGGGATGGAAGATGTGATTTAGATGTGGACAGGCGTGTCGCTGCCGGGAACAAAGTCAATGGTGCCCTGACTGCGTTAGTCAAAAGGCAAGGCGTAGTGAAGAGTGCACGCCTTGCAATACATAACGCAGTGTTGGTACCGACTTTGTTATATGGCAGCGAAACCTGGGTATGCCAGAAGAAGCATAAAAGCAAGTTGAATGGAGTGGAGATGCGATCTCTTCGTAAAATGTGCGGCGTTACCATGGCCGACCGGAAGCGAAACGAAGAGATTCGCAATATGGCAGGTTTGAAAGATGACCTTATCACAAAAATTGATAAGGGCGTGCTTCGATGGTTTGGGCACGTTGAGAGAATGAGTGAAGACCGAATGGTGAAGAAAATATATAGCGCGAAAGTTAATATTAAAAGGTGTCGAGGTAGACCGAGACTAACTTTCGAAGACCATGTGAGCAAACTGCTCGAAGAGGGGAGGGTCAAGAGTACTCGGATACCTAGACGTGCACGTATGAAGAAGATAATGAATCTGAAAGAAGCGAAAGAAGTATGTAAGGATCGTGACACTTGGCGATCTGTTCTCTCTGGCTACCCCGTCAGGGATTGTGCGTGACAATAAGTAAAGTAAAGTAAGTAAATAAGGTGTAACCGGACAGACAGAGCAGTTACCTTTATTAGGGATCAAATGCCACTTTCAAGATTTTGGAGATTCTGTCAGGTCCACATTTACTGGTGTTCTATATGTTCAGGGAGAAGAGTGTTTATGTAATGAGCACTGTGTGAACTGCACATAGTCAGCGCTAAATTCCTCCTATAAGATTGGCTTCTCCTTTGTGGCATGAGCCAGCGAGTCACGGATTGCCTTGTATGCCCTTGGATTCCCCTGGCGTGAGACTGTGAATGTGCTCAGACTGAGCCTTGGCAATAATTCTCTGAAGGTCTGAAGGGAGTTGGTGTTTACATCACGTTAAAGCCAATGCATCAGCCCGGGTCGGGATACCTGCTTATTGCGCAATACAATAAGCAGGAATACAGGCCCGGGCCTAAGTGCTGCCTCCAGTGAGCACCATACATAATGGAATAAAAACTTTCATTCCCTGAAGTACCACATGAGTAACAGAATCAGAAACAACGTTGGGATCATCCTGCAATAAGCAAATTCGCCTCGAAGGGTAGGATGCATCATACAGCCCATCAGGCAACAGTCCAAAGAATCGACATTTGATTTGCCTTTTACCATTGCTGAGACTTGATGTCCATACAGATGAGAGGTCAGCAAAAGGTCCAAGTGCATGATCCTCTATATCTGCAAAACCGCATGGGTGCAGTAGCCAGTTGTGTAAGACTATATTATGCCAAGGCAAAGTTATAAACAGATCTCACCAAACGATTAGTTTTTTTTCTTATAGGAGACGGGGCAAACGAGCATGCGGCTCACCTGATGGTAAGTGACTACCGCCGCCCATGAACAACCGCAACACCAGAGGAATTGTAGATGCGCTGCCAGCCTTTTAAAAAGGAGTAGGCTCTTTTCTTGAAGATCCCTAAATCGTATCGGTCCGGAAAAATAGCTGGTGGTAATCGATTTCACAAAGAAGTTGTGCGAGGAAGAAAACGTCTCCTAAATCGCACAGTGGTGGACCGCCAATCACCAGGTGGTATGGATGGTATCGCAAGTTTAGTCGCGATGTGCGATGGTGAAATTGAGCGGCTGGAATTAGTCCGAACAATTCCTCAGAGCACTCCCCGTGGTAAATGCGATAAAATACGCAAAGAGATGCAACATCTCTACGCAGTGCCAGTGTATCGAGCCGATCAGAAAGAACTCGTTCGTCGTTTGCGCTTTGTAAAGTTGCAAGCGATGTGCCGGCATGAAATACTGTCTCGCTCTGCTGAGCACGCCAAGCTTTTTAGAGGCCAGTTTGGCCTTTTCCCATTCCCTTCTAAGTGGCCACGAAACTGCACACTATTCGATATGTCGACGCCGTGGATTCCGATGCTAGCTGAGGCAGCAAGGGGAGTGCCTTGAAACTGAGGAGATGCGACAAAGGGGTTGTTTTTAGCGGTAAATGCGCAAACTTGTGTCATCTGGAGATTGACTTTGTTCAGCAAAGACTCGACTTCAGACACAAGTTTGTCCCGGTACTCGGTGATGTTTTCCTGAGAAATATTGGCACGGCCGGTATATAAGGCATCACCAGTGCTGGCGTCTGCATAGCAATGAATGTTACTAGTTTGGAACATATCATTGATATGCAGGAGAAACAGCGTTGGTGATAGAACGCAGCCTCGTGGAATATCAGCGTTGATAGGCTTGAAATCAGAGCATGCACCGTCTACTACGACCTTGATGCTCCAATCAGCAAGGAAACTGGTGATCCATTTGCACAATTTCTCGGGAAGCCCATAGGTAGGAAGCTTCTAAAGAAGCGCTTTGTGCCAGACCCGATCGAAAGCCTTCGCTATGTCCAAACTAACGGCCAATGCCTCCCCCTTGGACTCTACTGCCTCCGCCCATCTATGAGTCAGGTAGACCAGAAGATCAACAGCTGATCGACCCCGACGAAAACAGTACTGGCGGTCACTAATCAGCTGGTGATCCTAAAGGTACCTCATGAGCTGGCAGTTTATAATGGATTCAATTATTTTGGAGAACAAGGAGGTTATGGCGATAGGCCTGTAGTTGGACGGGTCTGAGCGGTCGCCTTTTTTAGGGATCGGCTGGACCAAAGCTGTCTTCCATGAATTCGGGACTACGCTTTGGGAGTAGGAGTACCGGTAAAGACGCGTTAAAACTGGTGTCAACTCCGGAGCACACGCCCACTCGACTTGCTGACGTCCAGGGAGAAGTGCTTTACGAACCGAGCGCTGTGTAAATAGCACATCCGGCATGGAGCACTCGCAACGCGGGATGGTCGGCGGTGTATTCCCCCCGTCATCTAGAGTCGAGTTGGACGCAAAGAGAGAGCTTAAAAGATCGGCTTTCTCCTTTGCGGCATGGGCTAGTGAGTCGTCCTCTTTGTGGAGAGATGGAAGAGATGGCTGACAGAAGTTCCCTTGGACAGCCTTGGCGGGAGACCAGAATGCACGGGTTCCCGAAGGAAGGCGAACTAGCTTCTCGCCAATTCTGCCGATGTGCTCAGACCTTGCCTTGGCAATGACGCTTTTGAAGGACCTGGAGGCGGAATTATATTTTTTTAAGTGCGCTGGTGTTTACATCCCGAGACGTTGATGCGTCAGCCCAGGCCCGGTAGCACTCCTGCTTATAGCGTGATACTATTTTACAGGAGCGATCAAACTATGGCTGGGATCTGCCTCCGATGGGCACCACAGAGGATGGAATAAAAAGTTTTATACCCTGAAGTACCACATCAGCAACAGAATCGGCAACAACGCTGGGTTCTTCCGGCGAGAAGCAAACCCGCGCCCAAAAGTAGGATGCAAAAAAAGACCGCATCCAGTCCCAATCGGTCCGGCGAGAAGCAAACCCGCGCCCAAGGGTAGGATGCAAAAAAAGACCGCATCCAGACCCAATCGGCCAACCTATAGTGCCAAACACGGCGGCAAGCTGCAGATCGCAACTGCGATTGGAGCGTGAGTGGCACCGTACTCCGGATCAGACAATGATCTGAAGAGCCCAGAGAGGCATCAACGGAGACCTGATATCCTTCCGGATGAGAGGTCAGCAGAAGGTCCAACAGGGAAGGTACATGATCCTCCACATCTGGGATCCGCCTAGGCAAAGTAACCAGTTGTGTTAGACCATATGCCAAGGCAAAGTCATAGAAAGATCTACCCGCATGATCGGTTAAACGGTAACCAAGCCATTCAGCGTGGTGGGCGTTAAAATCACAGAGTATCACGATCTCTGCGGATGGAACCTGTTGTAGCTCGGAGTCTGCAGCCATTTGGACGTGGTCGATGAGTCGGTCTGTGTCGGAATTACCGCTTTGGGACCTATAAAGGCACCCGTAGACGCGGGGATGGTCGTCGCTGTCTACGCGCAGCCAAAGGATGGACAGGTCCGTCCTTTGGCTGCGCGTAGACAGCGACCTTCAAGACTGCCGAGGCGTCGAAAACAGATGTCCTCTGTGACGTATGCGCAAATTAGCCCGGGGTACAAATTAGAACACTCCATTGTGCCTCGGGCTGGGGCACAAAGGAGTGTTCTAATTTGTACCCCGGGTAGGAGAGATATGAAGTATCAGCCGGAGAGAACACCTGAGTCTCGGTTAAAAAGAGCAAGGCTGGCTTCGCCGTCTCTAGATGGTAATGGACAGCGTCAAGGTTGAAATGAAGTCCCCTGATGTTGCAAAAATTCACGGATAGCGTGACAGGGGTCGCCGTGGTCTTATTATTCCGTTTGCCCTGAGCAGTTTTAGTCACGAGCGGAATTTTGCCCCCCCCCCCCCTCCCCCAGAATACGCGGGGCAGCCTGAGCACCCACGCTCAGGAGTGGAGTAGTTTGGTCGTGGATGCTCAGCGAGGGATTCTCCAGGGGTGCTGGTACCCTCCTGGGGTAGTCTTTTCATTAATTCCGCTACCATGTTAATGGGTGGGGGGGGGGGGGAATTGGGTCTCCGGCCACCTGCACTCACCAAGCGCAACGCAAAGGTAAACCTCTACTTCACGCTGGTATTCTGTGAAGTCGTGGTACCACCCCGGTTCGAGCCGGCCCATCCGTGCGACAGCAAAAGCTGCCGCGTGGCTCTACCACTGTTAAAAAGAATTACGACATTGGCATAGTGGGCATTGGAATCGCCATTATGGATCACAACCTCCTCGGATAGGATCTGTTGTAATAATGTTGAATGATGTTAATAATATTGTATGAATGTTTAATCTGTAGGTATTTGGACATGAATCAGTCTGTGTTGGCATTACTGCTGTGGGACCTATAAAACCACTTGTATGCAGAGAAATAGTCATCACTGTCTATGCGAAGCCAAAGGATTGACAGGTCCGAGTCAAGTCAAGCCTTCCGAGGCATGTGGGTCATTACCCTCTTATCTACCTCTGCCACCAAATAGCAATGTTTGCACTGTTGTGTTCCAGTGCAGGATATGGAAAGTCAATATGCTGTGAGGTATTCCATCTTAGTCTTCAGAGGTGGCAATGCACCTGTAGCCTTCTTTGTTTTAAGTTGGCTGCAGGTGTCTACGGACTAAAGTAGCGCTTACCATCATTGTTATTAGCTAACATTGTTGACATCAAAATTATACTCACTTAGTAGTACATCACATTGTATGTTTATGAGTCATAGTAGCTCTTATAGAAAAGCGTTAAGTCAGCGAAAAGTTGTCATGTCTGGCTTATAATTACTGATGGTGGTGAGCTGTGTTAAGGTTTGTGTGCAGTCCCTTGATTTTGCAGATATTCACACCTAGTGTGGTATTGGGTGCCGGAGTCATGTTGCTTGCTTATTTACCCCAAGCAGTGTGAACATTGAGTCGGATCTCCCTTCCTCCAGAATTTGCAGGCAGTCTGAGCACCTATGCTCAGGAAGAGCATGGTAGCTTTTGGGTGTCCTTAAAAATCCCTCTCTGTTCAGAGAGGGATTTTTAAGGACTACTAGTGCTTATACCTTCCTACAGTAGTCTATTATGTAATTACCCTGTAATGGGGAGGAGGATTGGGCCTCCAGTTAGCTGCACTTACCAGGCAAAAAGCCTAAGTAATAATAATAATTATTATTTTATTTCAGACCTTGATCCATAATTTGTTACTAATACAAACAAATTATGGAATTTCTTGTCCGCTTCCACTCCTTTGTGTTGCAGCCGGAGCATGGCTTTCTTATTCACTTGGGTTAGCACTTTGTCGATTTGGACAGAGAGAATAATACTGTAGGACATTTTTTGTGAGACCCAATACTTTCCTCTTTTGTGCTTATTCATCTATACAATAGCAAAAGCTTGTGCATGGCTCTACCATGTAAAAACCTTTTCCTTGCTTGGTCGCTTAAACAGCAATAGATTTTTAGAAACTTATTAACTACACTTTAGTGCATTAACAGTCTAGTGTAGTACTAGTGTACTGAATAAAACAACTTAATTATTAAAGCATAAGTTTTGATTGTTTGACAAATTACTCACCTTTTGAAAATATAAAGTCACCTATTGAGGAGTCATTTCTCTGTAAGCAACAGGCAGGAATCCATATGGAATTCAATTCTTCATCAATTTTGTTCCCAATTTCCTGTAGTAGTACATTTTTCTTTTTTTTAGGTATATTTAAATTCGATAAGTGGCTATCTTCACTTGGTAGTTTTTCTATCAAGAACATGAAAACTTGCCTCAAATCAGCCTCATTATAGTATAAAAATGTCTGATATCCAACATCATTTTTATACCCTAAATCCTAAATTTTAACAAGAAAATTTAGAAATTAGTTTTATTTTGTTTTTGTTATTTCATATATTATGTTACAGTTTGTACAAACATATACCTTGCAAATTGAGGCTATTTGAGCTGCCACCTCTATCTTCTGTGATATACCTAGTGGTAATTTGTTTGGAACTTTTAAAACTGGGTTAATTGTACTTATACATCTAGATGTTGCCTCAATTATTACCTCAGCTGGTAAATCACAGACATTTTTAATATCTTCACTGATGTTACTGAAAAAAAAAAAGACACAATAGAACAAACACATAATACCTAAAATTACAGAAATTATGAGTGCAGGGAGAATTTGAAATAATATAAATCAATAAATTATTATCATGTATTTCCCTACTATAGTGCAGTTTGAACATGTATAACAGGTAGGGAAGGGGATGGGTACAATATGTGACGATTAATAGTTTTAGAGACATTTTTAAGACAAAGTTTAGAAATATTTAAAGCAGTAACAGTAACAAATTAGTTATTACTGAAGAATATTTACCATTACCACTGTTGTTATCATACCACTTTTACTAATACACATTACAGTGCTGAACTATAGCCCTGACCCAATAGATTGTCTCATAGGGGGGGATATTTGCCATAGTTGCCAAGCTTGGCAAGCAGGTTGGCAACCACTTTTTTTATTTTTAGTCCTTATAAGGAAGACGCTGCTGCCCATCACCTCATTTGTTTCCCTCTGTTGCCTCTTACAACACCCATGGGACGATATGTGGATAGAAGAATATTTAATTTTATTTAAATAATAGTAGTTTCACATCCGTATTTTTTTTGATATAGTAGTAGGTGCCCTTATGTAGTAGGTTACTATATTTTATAGTACTTTTCAAGCAATAGATTTGTAAACAAATGTATCAAATAAGTTTGGAATTTAAATGTCGAAATTATTTCAAAATATGAATTTAAAAGAAATAAAAATTTACACTTCACATATTTCCGAGTATACACCTCATGTTGGTTTCTGATGATGTTAATGCTGTTAGCCTTATTGGCTTTTACAGTTTCATCGGTCTCAAACCTCATGTTTTTTAGGGTGGATAAAAGAAATAAGCGAAAATTACTTCAAAAACTTGGAGAAATGTGTTATAACTAGACTTGGAACAAATATATGGCTTCTATTTGGTATTCGGCCTATTCGGCTACTTTTATCATATTCGGGCGAATACCGAATATCTAGGTACTATTCGATCAAATACTGAATACTTAAGAAATTTTATTGTAGTCAGATAATTGGTAAAATGAAAATATTTTACAATTTTTTTTCTTGTAATCCTTGAAGTAGTCATAGGTACATAATCAACTTCCATATTATAAAAATTAAAAAAGAACTATCAGGTAAATATCTACGCACTCGAATTATCGTAATTTAAATGAAAAATAATACTAATTTTTCTTCTATTTCAGGCAAAAGTTTACTCCTTTTGTTTTCGTAAACAATCCCAGCTTCAGAGAAAAGACGTTTTAAAGAATAAACACTAAAAGTATTCGACCGGAAAGAATACCTAATATTCGGATATTCGGCCAGGAAGTCCACAGAATATTCGGTATTCGGCGTGTGGCCGAATATATTAATCGTTGCAAGTCTAGTTCTAACCCATTATGTCGTAATTTTAATACATTACAATAATTTAAAAAATTATAAATTGTTTTAGGATTAAATTGAATATTAAATCCATTCTGATTTAAGTGGTTACTTTTACTGAGCTTTCAAATAGATAAAGATTAAAGATAAAAAAATGCGATTTTATATTTCTTACACGTTTAGTTGACGAAGAAAGTGCAAAATTATAGAATCAACTTCTTCCATTACGATTCGCAAATGTTAGGTAGATATTTTTGCTATTGTTGTTGTATACAATACATTTGTTTTTTTTTTACCTTCAATTAAAATAAATTTTCAGATCATATAACTCAGTTTAATATGAAGCTTATATTATATTATATGCGATAATTACGTATAATATATGGACATATACTCAACCAAATCTAATTTATTTTTGACAGCTGTCAAACTTATTAGCAGTGTTGCCACTTGCCAAGTCTAGACCATTGATATAAGAAAAATAGGGGATATGGCATGTGGTCACATGATCTGAAGTCAAGTGTTTCTCAAATATGGCGACGACTCCACCCACAAGAAATAGCGTTGTTTTTGTCGATATTTTCAGTATCGATGCAATATAAATTATGACGTATTGTCCATCCATCCATCCATCAGAGCTTACACCTTTCTAAAAGGCCGGCAACGCATCTGCAATTCCCCTGGTGTTGCGGTTGTTCATGGGTAGCGGTAGTCACTTACCATCAGGTGAGTCGCATGCTCGTTTGCCCCCTATTCTATAAAAAAAAAATCTCATAGGTAAATATTAAATAAACAAATATTAGATCACTACACTATTGCATTGGGTTAATCCTGTAATAATAGTTGTATTGAGATGATAAATAAATAAATCTTACGTTCAACTCAGAATAGGAAAGTTTTGAAACTGTAATTAGTCATAATCATTTATTCTATAGAACAATATTACATTGTATTGGAAATTAATTACATGGATAAAGACATTTAGATGCAATTATTTTAATTAAAATTAGAATCGATAAAATTTAAACATCATTTAACAAATTAATTAAATACTTTTCATGTCATCATACACTACAAATTACATTAAAAATTATACAATACATAAACAATAAAAATTAACATTGTTTAAGTTTATTTTTGTCATTTAAGTAATCGTTAACTGAATAGTAGCTTTTTTTTTTAATTAATAAAGATTTTAATTTATTTTGAAATTTGTGGTGGCAATAAATAGTTTTAAATGAGGTAGGCAAAGAATTAAATAGTCCAATGGCTTGATATCTTGTGCTGTGGCGTACAACATTCAATGTTGGTGTGATAGAAATGTTTTAATCTTTTCGGCGAGTCATTTCTCTCTTTTTCCTTTCTTCGTATGTTTCATATTTGTGAAAGTTCTTTACTAAATGAGTAAGTGAAACTAAGATATACAGAGAGGGGGGCCGTTAATATGCCAAGACTTCGGAAATGTTCCTTACACGATTCAATTTGTGCAATACGTAACATAGTGCGGATCGTCCTTTTTTGTAGTACAAACGCTGCCTTAACATTATACTTATAACTATTGCCCCAGAATATTATGCTATAACGTAGTTTAGATTCTACCAGAGCAAAATAAACCATTATTAGCTGTTCTAACGTAACTTCTTCTCGTAAACTTCTTAAGGCATAGCATGCTGAACTGATAGTGGATTCTAGTGCTTTAATTTCTTTTTTCCAATTGAAATACATGTCAATGTGGATTCCTAGAAATTTGACTGATTCAACAGAGTCAATACTTATACCGTCAATGTTAACGTTTATTGAATCATTTTGTCTTGCTGTAGATTTAAAAAGCATTGCGTATGTTTTATTTGTATTTAATAAAATACCGTTTGTAGTAAACCAACTTTTAAAGTCATACAGTGTGTTTTTAATTTTAGTATTTAATTCGTCTACCGAGCTAGCAGATACAATCGCGTTGCTATCATCCACATAAATAGTTAGTTTTACATCATGCTGTTTGGTATGGGTGTAAGCAGTTGTCATTAATGAATATTATAAATAGTATGGGTCCCTAAATGGAGCCTTGTGGAACGCCCTTCTTTATGGTTGTCAATTTCGATTTGTATACCATTTCTTCACCGTCTATTATTGTTTTAATCTCAACAAATTGTTTCCTATTTGATAAGTAGGATTCCAATAACTTTAAAATTGAGCCTCCAATTCCGTAATGTTCCAATTTCTGTAGCAGCATATCATGATTGATCGTGTCAAATGCCGAACTTAAGTCTAAAAATAAACCTCCTACCTTATATTTATCATTGAGTCTACATATTACATCATCGACTAGTGTATTTATAGCATCCCACATATGGTTGATACCCAAATTGCCACTCATTTAATATGGAATTTTGTCGTAAATATGTTACTAATCTTACCTTGATCAGCTTTTCATAAATTTTTTATAATATAGGTAGCAACGAAATCGGTCTATAGTTTTTGGTTTCCATTTTACTTCTCTTTTTATGTACCGGAAGTACTCGCGCAATTTTAAGCTGATCAGGAAACAAAGTTTGTTCTACACATTTATTGAAAAAATAAGTTTAAGGTTCAGCCAATATATCAATATTATCTTTAATAATTTTGGTGGGTATTTCATCATAACCATGTGATCTTTTATTTTCCATTTGCTTAACCATATTTAAAATTTTATGACTATAGTATGTGCCAAATCGATTGAGAAAAACGGACAATGACCTTTCGGTCGTTTAACCAGGGGTTACAAACCTTCAATATATAGGCACATTTTATATGTAGTACTTTCTTTATTTATAATGATTTTTTTATAATGATTGATATAATATATATTTATTAACTATTATTAAAAAGTTATGTGAAAGATCGCTGTAGAAGAAAAATCATCTATTGTTATAAAGTACTTTATTCATTTAACAACAAAAAACATTAATTTATAACACATATAAAGATTCGAGTGATAACGACACCGAATAAGTACGTACTTATGCAAAAGATAAAACTTTATTTTTAATATTATATAAGAACTTTATTTTTATTCGGTGCAATCATCACTCGTATCTTCACTTGATGAACTATCTGTAACATTAATTATAAAGCGATCTGCAGTTTGGTCAATTCTATCATCCATGCCACGCATTTTTTGTTCAACCTTAAGGACATGCTGAACACAGTTTTTCCATTTATCTGGCGTGATTTGAGTTAAACCATCTTTAAGTAAATTTTTAACATCTTTTAACTTGAAAGTTGTATTTTTTCGTGCAACGTACCCTTTCACATCTGCCCACACAAGTTCAATGGGGTTAAGCTCACAGTGATAAGGAGGTAACCTTACCACTGTGATGCTTTTTTCTTTTGCCATCTCGTCGGTGACGTAACTTCGATAGTTATCTTTAACTGCCTTTATTTTTTCCATTAAGTGGGTCTTTGTGTCCGAGGGCACGTATGCGATCTGTTTAGATTCTAGCCATTCCTGCATATTTTGTTTCCGCCAAGACATTGTTGGGGTTTTTTCTAAACGTCTGGAGTGGTAACTAGCGTTATCCATAACTATGACATCGCCGCTTTGCAGTTTTTCTATTACTTTTCTAAACCAGTCCTCGAAATGGAGAGCGTCCATACTCTCATGGTAGTCACCAGTAGATGATGATTCAAATACCCAATCACATCCCTCCAAAAAGCCATTTTCATTGCCAACGTGTACAACTATTAATCGCTTTCCTTTACCCGAAGGGGCTTTCGCGCCAGTAGAGTAGCCTTCTAACCGTGATTGACGAGAAGATTCAATTGTGGTGTCTTCCCATACCTTTCCCATAGTATGACCTGCGTTAATCCATGTTTCGTCAAGGTAAAAAATGTTACGTCCCTCGTTTCTTAATATTTGTATTTCTCTCAAATATCTGGTACGCCACAGAACTATCTCTGGGCGATCTATTAGACCACTTTTTCTGTTTCTCTTTATATATTTGAATTTTAAATGGCGCAACACACGTCGCAGGGAAGTTTTGCTCAAGTTTGGCAACTGGTCATCTTGATTTATACTGAGCAAAATTTTGTCTAAAGTCGGTAATTCTCCTGCAAGAAAGAACTGATGCACTTTCGCTCTTATAGCCGATTTATCAAAATCGTCCAACTTGTCAATTACAGACTTTTTTCTTTTATTAATTATTCCCTTTTCTGGTATTTTATGGGAATCTCTATACACGCTTAATACGCGATATATAGTGCTCTTGCTGACTCCTGAGATCTCCGAAACCTTTTCTACCATATTAACGTTTGAAGGATACACGTCTTCGGGCCAGGTGTTTTTGACATATTTGTATACATTAATGATAATCTCTTGTTCCCCGACCGACAAAGTGGTAGGTTTTCTCTTTTTTACTGGTGACGTTAAAGGTGCTCCAGAAGATGGGCCTGTAAATAAATGACAAAAATATACTACCATAGTACTACATCACATAAATACATATTGTTTTAGAAAATAAATACCACATGGTCACATAAAAAGAGCGCTTTAAGAAATAGAAAGGCTACGTCGTCGCATTTGTACCTATTTGTACGTACCTGCTACGTTTATTATGGGTCGGCGACGTCTCTTTCCACTTGATGTTGAAGGACCGGGTCCTTCACCAAATTCTCCTGAACTCATGTCGATTTAGTAACGACCGTCACAGTAAAACTAATATAACAGATTCAAAAAACAAAAACTTAACGATATAACAAATTTAACAGTAAAAACTCAACTAAAACAATGCAATGAATGCTATGAATTACCCGAGACGTACACACGCAAGCGCTATCCGAACACGAATGAAAACAAAATGGCGGACCGGCCCAAAAAAGGTGACGCATCTCTGGCTGCCATTGTCACGTTTCTTTTAGAACGAACTGACGTAACGCGCGTTTTGTTTATTTTAAAGGGATGAATTTGCAAAAGCTCAATATGGTGATTATATTGCTTCAAATATTTTTTTAATATGAAACTGTTATTAAATGAATTGCTGCGTTACTTACCATAAATTGAAATATAAAATATAGGTAACACATTTTTCGCGATGTACCGTAAGATTTTACTATGTTTATAGGAACCACAGACAATATTATTTAAGAAACAAAAAAACAAAACATATGTGCTGACCTAGAAGTGGGAATAATATCAATATTTAAATATTGTTATCACATCTAAATTGAGATTTTGTAAGTTACGCCTTTTGACACTCGGCTCATATCTGAGGTCATTGTCCGTTTTTCTCAATCGATATGGCACATACTATAGTAACAGCGGTAAAACGCATATCTGTCACAACTCTCTTCACACTTTGTTCCAGAATTAATTGTGCGGAGATTGAATCACTAGCATTCTTACTTAATGAAATAGTTTCACTAAAATGGCTCGAGAAAACATTTACTACATCCTTTTGATGACTTATGAGGTTATTGTTTACCTTTAGTACTATATTATGTGCTTTTTTACTAAACGATTTCTTCCTACTATCATTTACAATATTCCAGATTTCTTTATTAGAATTTATCGCCAACTCAACTTTTCTTTGTCTATTTGTTTTGCTTTTCTCAATATTCTTCTATATATCTGTATATATGTCCTTTTATATTTATCTGCAAACACTCCATTACATATTTTAACATTTAATGACAGAAACCTCTTCATATTACTAGATACCCTAATACCTTTTGTGATCCACTGTAATGTATTTTTTTTGGCCCTATTTTTCTCATTTTTTTCTTATAACAGATTTTAAAAGTATAACTCAATTTATTTAAAAAAGCATTTATTCCTAGGTTGTACCAATTTATTCTGCAAATTTGCTTTCTAAACTTTGCGGAGTTGTGATCACTTAAAACTCTACGACAAATTTTAATACTTTCATTCATGTTACGACTCATTTGATTTTCCAATTTTACTGTGCAAAATAAACCAGCGTGACCATCTGCTAGACCATTATGCTCTACCCTACTGTCAATATTTGTAGTATCCATATAGGTAATTACATTGTCAAGACAAGATGTTACATCATTGCGCAAAAAGGTTGCTGAGTCAATTAAATATTTAAAATTATAACAACTTAACAGGTTCAAAAATTCATTTTTTTGTTTATCATTGTTCAATAAATTAATGTTGAAGTCACCGCACAAAATGCATTTTTTACTAAAAAAAATCAAAATTTTTCTGTATAGGATTTCGATAGCAACAACAAACATAAATATGTGAGTTCAAGTCTTTAATACCACAAACTTCAAAATGTTCAGACTTATATAGTTTTTTGCAGAAAGCATCTTCTTCACATTTTATATCATTTAAAGCCAATATCATTGAACCACCTCGTTTTTTATTAGCTCGGAAATTGTAAGCTACTAATTTATAACCCTCTAATTTAAATAAAGGAGCCGAAAACTCATTTAAGAAATGTTCACAGAAACAAACATATAATAAATTAGATTTTACAGAATTAATATACAGTTCTATCTCACATTTTTTGTTAGTTACACCACAGACATTTTGATAAAAAATATTCATAAAAAAATTTTTGGGCTGCTTATTTAGTTTATTATTATTGACGAAAAAGCGAAATGCAAGGCATGAAATGCCTGTTGTGCACTTTATATTATCAGCTGTTAAACTTACATAGCCAGAAACATCGCCCCTCACATTATATTTACTATTATTCGAGTTACGTAATTTAGTTATAAAGTTAATATAATTTATTTTATATGTCACTCTCATTATTTCACGAAGAATTAATTTTGCAACAATATTTACATTTCTAAGCATACGTTCATCATTATGAATATTATTCGACATCAAGGGCACAAAAGACGTATGACTGAACCTTTTACAAATCGATTGAACTAAGTTATTTAACTTCATTTCATTAAATTTATAATTTTTTTGAATGTCGCATACCACAATATTTGTACATTTAATTTGGTGTAAAGTAAAATATAAAATGATTGAAATTCCATTAGATCATTATCATTTGAACCACCTAGAATAATTACATAATCCTCCTTAGTAAAGTCCATACAAATTCTATTACATGATTTTAATAATTCTACTAGTTTTGCATTTGGCTTTAAAAAACAAGTAACCTGATAATCCTTTCCTAGTAAACTTTGTAATTTGCCCCTTAAAGCGCGACTTGCTTGATCTGAAAAAATCATGACTCGATGTTTGATGTTTTGTTGAGTGTGTAAAATTCGGGTTTCGTTGAGAGAAATTACTCCAGCGACATCTGAACTCACGCAACATGAGTCGTTTATACTCGATCCAGTGTTCTTAATCGGTGTGATGTTTTGCGTATTCGAGATAGACACCAATCCTTCAATCGGTTTGTAATAACAGCTTTGAAGATTATCGAAACTTTTTGAGAAAGTACTTTTAAGCTGTAACTTCTGGCGATTAGGGGAGTTAATCAACTGGGAAGTTGTTAAGCCTCCTAAAGTTTTATTAACTGAATTTATTTTTATATATTGTGGAGAGTAAAATCTTGTTGCCAATCCAGTTGAATTTCTTTTGAGGTCTTCTATCCCAACAGTTTTGTATAGTTGTAACTTATTTTCATAATTCTGCAATTTTTTTTAACGACGTATTTTCTAGATTTAAGTTATCAATCTCATTGTTTGCTGTTATTAAGTCTTGTGTCAATTTTTCTATAGTAGATTTTAATTGCTCAACTTCCGTAGAATCCAATGTACCAATATAGGGCAGGCTTTGGTATGTATTATTGAGAAAGGATTCATCACTCATTTCATTATGCAATCTATTTTTATTTCTTTGGGTTATATTGTCGCAGTCTTCCTCCTCAATGAACAATGGCCAAATTTCTATAGGAGCTGGACTTGACTTTTATTTTTCATGTCCCAAAAAAAACTATAGCTAGATTGGTTTGTTTTTATATTGTAAACACCATCCCGTATGAAAATCGTATTTAAATAGCCACAATTTTTTATAATAACGTCAACAATACTTTTAAGGTTAGGCATCACATATGTAATCTTCTTCAGTGATATAAAATAAGAATTAGATTTGTATTATGATGTATGATTGTGTGTGATGGCTTATGTTAGTGTAATAAAATAAGTAGGTATATAAATATGTACTATTATTGAAGAATTCCACTCGCGGATCTTAGAAATTACTCTGGTATCAAGCTCAAAAACGAGATAGCGGCGAAGTGTATCAATGCTTAGTTTATATGTACATAGCAATCGCAGGGCTACTTGTCTTTGTTGTGTAGCTGTAGTCTGCATGATGTCTCTCACAAATATGCAAGATGCAAAATCGGCGTCCAGAAATCAAAAGCACAGAATAATCGTTACAAGTGGTAGTTATCAGTCCGTAAAGCAATGCCGAAGTCAAAACAACAGAAGGAAATCTAAAATAGTACAGTACGTATCACTATCCACAACGAATGAAGCAAATAAGATATATAGATGATTGCCGGGTGACAATCAATGTCGATCGATGACCACAGATTATGTAACATTACGATGACAAATGATGTCCCGTTGTACGTAATTGAACAAAACGCTTAGCTTATTATGAAGCTACATAATCATTTTTATGACATGAATCCAGTACATAATAAATCAGTACAGTAGTTGATTTGATGCCTACATACTAATTGAATTAAATTACAATTAACAACTATTCAGAAAAACGTGAATAATTAGTCTTTGAATACAAAGTCCTTTCATACGTGAAATGAATCGTCATTAGGTGCGTTCCAGTGCGTTCAGAAACCATTATTTTAAATAATTTCGGAACAGTTACAAAAACAAAAATAAAAGGATAACTTTTTTTGTGGATACTTAGAGAGGTATTTTTTTGTGTTTTTTAAGACCTTAAAAATAAGGATATTTTTTATAAATATTTCATATAGTGACGCAATCGTTTCATCGTCTGGTACGATTTGGCCAACCTTCTTTCGTGCAGTTATTTTATTTTTATTTATTTGCGCCCTCTAGTGTCAAAGTCCTAAATCTTATTTCGCTATTCGTGATATTGATTGATTTAAGTAGAAATAGGTTATGTAAGTTTGTTTCTAGTTGTTTTATAACAGATGGTGTTTGTATTTGTATTTGTAATAATTATATTATAATTGTTTTATTTCAAAAAATTCAACAAATTTTGTCGTTGATGAGGATTGAACTTACATTACTATCTTGGCGATCCCTTACTGCGCCAACGCAGATAATAGCTTAGAGCCGAATTTTTGAGTACCAATTATTTGCTTTCTGTTAATATGACATTGAGCGCGAGTTTTCTGTTATGAATCGTCAAATTCAAACTGTAGTCATTTCACAAATACCCACTTATCGATTTTTTTATAGTTATTGTTATTTATGGTTTTAAAACTATGAGGACTACATTTATTTAGTTCGCTATGTTTCCATACTAATTTAAGTAGCACCTTTTTTCTCTATTCACACATTCACAATTTGGGAAACTTCCTCAAAATTATAGCAAGCAAACTGTTATTTCGCCACTGTTCATTCACTTATACTTTGTTTATAATTTGTCAAAGCTCTAGATAACATTCACTGAGCTTATTTACACTGTAAATTTTAAGGTTCACGCAAAATATAATATTAACACACTGTTATTATTTAGTTTTAAATATAACTGTACAGAGCTTTTGTTTACTTAACGCCGCCATTACTCGAAAAGAAATAACTTTAAGATATGGTGAAACAACAGTCAAAAGTGAGCGAAGAGTCCAAGGAAAGATCACTTGATTGGAGCTTTAACTCCTTTGTTTTCAGAACACGTATACGACGTGCACCAGAATATTATACTGAGTTCGTGCAACGAGCTAACGTTTTTTCGTAACGACGGCAATCTGCACATAAGCACTCCATCCGTGCGTCCTTGGGTCGACGCATGCATTTTTTCTTCTCCTCTGCAGAGATTAACGAAACCACCACTATAGGCAATGTATTAGGCTTCGTATGATTTTTTGTCCAGCCCATGCTGTCCCACTATTAGACAGAAGTCTCCCCTAAATTTTTCCCAGTGGTTTTGTCCTGCACCACATCGAACCAGGCCCCATGGTATGCGTCCAGGTTGCGTGAATTATATCATATATATAGACTTTATAGCGGCTGGGAAGTTAGTTGCGAGCGCAAGTCCTGTACCTTCACGCTTCGCTTTACGTACAGTGATTTGAGACACCATCAAGTTTTCTTTCAACTATATCTGCACGGACTAGCGCTCGCTCTTAACTTCCAAGCCGCCATAAAGATTCGACAACACCTTTCTTTCGTGGTAATGGTCGGTTACCAGTTCAAGTCACCATGAACGTGCAGTAGATTGACCTTTATCTTGATTTATTTAAAGTTTGTGGAGCATGTGTTCTTTCATACATGGTTACTAGCCGTCATCTCTCTTTTTTTTTGATAATAAAGATTATTTATTTATTTATCTCAGTAATCTAATCGAGTTGGGCAGCCCCTTTCTAACCATACCACCGTTCACACAATCCATTAATCATTTAACTATCCTAACGTATTCCTCAATCTTCAGCATCCCATGTTCATACCATATGACAACCAATTTCCATGCAACATTTCGATCAATAGGGGTGGGTGGCTGCGCCACTTCAGACTTCCACTTCCATACTCATTTCTCATTATATCCCATTTGTGTAACACCACAAAATATCAATTTTATAGTGTTTACAACCTGCAAGTTGTAATGACTTCCACCAGTAGCGTCATTAGTGGTGGATACTGGAGGTAAACGAGAGAGTAAGAATTAAAAATAAATAAAATAACAATAATGTATACTGATTAAAATCATTTATTCGTGACGAAATAATATTATTTAGTCAGAAAATTTATTTTAGACACCTGAACCAAATCACCCTTAAGCCGTTATCTAGCGTTCTATTTATACATTATTTTTCAAAATGCTTACTACTGCAGGTTTTATGTTTTCCTGGCCTATATTATCAATCCACAATTTTTGAAGGCCTTCATTTTTTGGCAACCTAAAATAAATAGTATGCATCCTTAAGTACCAATCAAAAATAATCTTAACATCATCAAATCTTTTGATGAAAAAAACTATTACAGAAAATTTACGATTTACACTATTTTCAAGTTCTTTTCTTAAATTAAAGGCTCTCAATCGATCGTTTGATTAAATATACAGTTTAGGTTTTTTTTTTTATAGTAGAGGGAGGGACAAACGAGCATGCGGCTCACCTGATGGTAAGTGACTACCGCCGCCCATGAACAACTGCAACACCAGGGAGGGAATTGCAGATGCGTTGCCGGCCTTTTAAAAAGGAGTACGCTCTTTTCTTGAAGGTCCCTAAGTCGTATCGGTCCGGAAAAATCGCTGATGGTAATCGATTCCACAAGGAAGTCGTGCGAGGAAGAAAACATCTTCTAAATCGCACAGTGGTGGACCGCCAATCATCCAGATGGTGTGGATGGTATCGGGAGTTCTGCCGCGATGTGCGTTCGTGAAATTTGGCGGCTGGGATTAATCCGAACAATTCCTCAGAGCACTCCCCATGGTAGATGCGAAAGAAAAAGCAAAGAGATGCAACATCTCTTCGCAGCGCCAATGAGTCGAGCCGATCGGAAAGAACTCGGTCGTCGACGATTCGAGCCGCTCTGCGCTGGATGCGGTCAAGTGGAAGGAGCTGGCACTGGGGAGCCCCTGCCCAGAGATGGGAACAGTATTCCATGTGAGGCCGAACCTGCGCCTTGTAAAGTTGCAGGCGGTGTGCCGGCATGAAATACTGTCCCGCTCTGCTGAGCACGCCAAGCTTTTTAGAGGCCAATTTGGCCTTCTCTTCCAAATGACCACGAAACTGCACGTCACTCGATATGTCGACGCCGAGGATTCCGATACTGGCTGAGGCAACCAGGGGAGTGCCTTGAAACTGAGGAGATACGACAAAGGGGTTCTTTTTAGCGGTAAACGCGCAAACTTGTGTCTTCTGAGGATTAAACTGGACTAGATTTAGTCGCCCCCAGTTCGAGACTTTGTCCAGCAAAGACTCGACTTCAGACACAAGTTTGTTCCGGTACTCGGAGACGTTTTCCCGAGAAATATTAGCACGGCCGGTGTATAGAGCATCACCAGTGCTGTCATCCGCATAGCAATGAATGTTACCAGTTAGCAACATATCATTGATATGCAGAAGAAACAGCGTTGGTGATAGCACACAGCCTTGTGGAACACCAGCGTTAATAGGCTTGTAGTCAGAACATGCACCGTCTACAACAACCTTGATGCTCCGATCTGCAAGGAAGCTGGTGATCCAATTGCACAATTTCTCGGGAAGCCCATAGGAAGGGAGCTTCGAGAGAAGCGCTTTGTGCCAAACCCGATCGAAGGCCTTCGCAATGTCCAGACTAACGGCCAACGCCTCCCCCTTGGACTCTACTGCCTCCGCCCATCTATGGGTCAGGTAGACCAGAAGATCACCAGCTGATCGATCCCCACGAAAACCGTATTGGCGGTCACTAATCAGCTGGTGATCCTCAAGGTACCGGATGAGCTGGCAGTTGATAATGGATTCCATTATTTTGGAGAACAAGGAGGTGATCGCGATAGGCCTATAGTTGGACGAGTCTGAGCGGTCGCCTTTTTTAGGGATCGGGTGGACAAAAGCTGTCTTCCATGAATTCGGGACTACGCCTTGGGAGTAGGAGTACCGAAAAAGACGCGTTAGGACCGGTGCCAACTCCGGAGCACACGTCCTCAGCACAATTGGGGGGATTCCGTCAGGCCCACTCGACTTCTGGATGTCCAGGGAGAGAAGTGCTTTGCGAACCGAGCGCTGTGAGAACAGCACATCCGGCATAGAGCACTCACACCGCGGGATGGTCGGCGGTGTTTTCCCCCCGTCATCAAGAGTCGAGTTGGACGCAAAAAGGGAGCCTAAAAGGTCGGCTTTGTCTTTTGCTTCATGGGCCAGTGAGTCGTCCTCCCTGTGCAGAGATGGTAGTGATGGCTTACAGAAATTCCCTTGGACAGCCTTGGCGAGAGACCAGAATGCACGGGTTCCCGAAGGAAGGCGAACTAGTTTCTCGCCAATTCTGCCTATGTGCTGAACTTTGCCTTGGCAATAACTCTTTTGAAGGACCTGGAGGCAAAGTTATACTTCTTTTTAAGTGTGCTGGTGTTTACATCCCGAGTCGCCGAAGCCGCAGCCCAGGCTTGATAACACTCCTGCTTACTGCGTAATGCAGTTTTACAGGAGCGACCAAACCAAGGCTGAGATCTGCCTCCGATGGGTACCACAGATGATGGAATAAATAGTTCCATTCCCTGTAGCACCACATCAGTGACAGAGTCAGCAACAGCGCTGGGATCATCCGACGAGAAGCAAACCCGCCCCCATGGGTAGGATGCAAAGAAAGACCGCATTCCGTCCCAATCCGCCAACCTGTAATGCCAAACACGGCGGCAACCTGCAGAACGCAACCGCGAAGGGAGCGTGAGTGGCACCATACTCCGGATCAAACAGTGGTCCGAAGAGCCGAGAGGGGCATCGACGGAAACCTGATATCCGTCCGGATGAGAGGTCAGCAGAAGGTCCAACAGGGAAGGTGTATGATCCTCCACATCTGGAATCCGCGTAGGCGAAGTAACCAGTTGTGTCAGACCATATGCCAAGGCAAAGTCATAAACAGATCTCCCCGCATGATCGGTTAAACGTGAACCGAGCCATTCGGCATGGTGGGCGTTAAAATCGCCAAGGATCACGATCTCTGCGGATGGGACCTGTTGTAGCAAGGAATCTGTAGCCATTTGGACGTGGTCGATGAGTCGGTCTGTTTCGGCATTACCGCTATGGGACCTATAGAGGCACCCGTAGACGCGCGGATGGTCGTCGCTGTCTACGCGCAGCCAAAGGATGGACAGGTCCGAACCTTCAAGACTGCCGAGGCGTCGAGAACAGATGTCCTCTCTGACATACACGCAAACTCCAGCCCGAGGCACAAAGGAGTGCTCCAATTTGTACCCAGGGTAGGAGAGATACGAAATATCAGCCGGAGAGGAAACCTGCGTCTCGGTCAGGAAGAGCAAGGCCGGCTTCGCCGTCTCGAGATGGTAGTGGACGGCGTTTAGGTTAGAGTTAAGTCCCCTGATGTTGCAGAAATTCACGGATAGCGTGGCAGGGGTCGCCTTGGTATTGTTGCTCTGTTTACCCCGAGCAGTTATGTTTTTGAGCGGAATTTTGCCCCCCCCCCCAGAATACGCGGGGCAGCCTGAGCACCCACGCTCAGGATTGGAATAACATGGTCGTGGATGCTCAGCGAGGGATTCTCCAGGGGTACTGGTACCCTCCTGGGGTAGTCTATTGTGTAATTCCGCTACCATGTTGATGGGGGGGGGGGGGATTGGGCCTCCGGCCACCTGCACTCACCAGACGAAACGCAGAAGCAGAGCTTCTACTTCACGCCGGTATTCTGTGAGGTCGTGGTACTAACCCGGCTCGAGCCGGCCCATACGTGCAACAGCAAAAACTGCTGCATGGCTCTACCACCGTTAGGTATCTAAAACGTTATTTGATCATAGGACTACATTAATATTATTGTTAAAATTTATATCGATAATTTCAAAACATGACAGCACGTAAGGGCAACACTATGTAAAAATGTAAACAATCAAAATGTTTACTTGTTTAAATTTAAACATGATAATAGTCATTGGAAATTCTATATAATAGCGGGAAACACGATTTAGAACCCATAACATAAACACGAAACGCAATTCACACGAAAGAATATACAATTATGGAGAAAAAATTACAACTAACCTGAAAAATGACAATCTTTCTTCATCTTTACGAGAATTTGAATTACATCCATTGATGCAACACTTTGTCGTGTTGTTTTTGCTCAATTACCCTTTACTAATGAACAAAAAAAGCTCCAAAATAGTCAAAATTCACTGCAACACTGCAAAATAACTCCGAACGAGGCTTAGATGACAGACGAACTACCACAAAAGAACGTCATCCTAAAATGGCGTCATGCTTCAAGGTGGAGCTTAGTGAAATTATGAAAACTGTCAACAGAAAATTGAAGTCTAAGATATTAGTACCTACTTATCTTTTTTTACATTTGAAAATCATAGCGTGTGAGAATGAGACAGATATATTTTTGTTGGCAAGGTTCATGTTTGCATGATATTTGTATAACCAAAAAATATATATGCAATTTACTGCTTATCCTCTTTTTCTTATATCAATGGTCTAAGTGACTAGTAATTGATTAAGAATATACTGGCTTAAAGACCTACATAGTGTACAAGGGAGAATAAAATTTCTTATGGCAAATATGCAAGATAGAAAAGGATACCAAATTTCATGATACTGCAACCGATTTGTAATGACAGGTCGACACAAGTCGGCACGCAAAAATGAGTTCCTATTTATTTTGTAATTTTTAGAGTATTACACTCTGTGGTTATTTTTAGTAAGCAACTTCTTTTTCCAAAATGGTAACTTGTTCTGTTAGTGACTGTGTGTGGTGTCATTAATAGAAATAATTCTGATAAATGCACATCTCACTGTGAGATTCTCACAGGTAAATTATTAAGACGTCGTAAATGTTATGACGCGTAAAATATAGAATGTTTTCACTTATTTTGTTAATTTTGATATTTTGCAAAAAAAAGTCACTTTGTTGATAATTTGCATAAATTTGGTAAATACATTTTTTTTATACAAAATATTTTACATTTACGCTAAGGATTGACTCAACTATATCAAAATTAATGTCGATATTCATCTTGAATATTTATATTGACTTGCTCACACAACAAGAAAATAAATCTTCGGTTTGTGTTCTATAAATGTAATTTCATTTTGACGTTAACAAATTCCCTTCGGATTCTACAACTAGACAAAATGGTTAAGGCTAATTGGACGGGTTGGTTGGAATCCAAAGAAAAATTTGCAGCAAACATTTACTTGAGAAGTATAAAATAAAAATAATTTTATTAAAAGGAGCCATTTCTACATTATTTGTAACAATAAATTTTTTATAATACGATTTCAATAATTGAAGTTTCAAAACGTTAGATAAAAATAGAAACAGATTTTTATACATTATATACTTTATTACTTCAAAGATAAAAAAATTGAGATTATCCTACTTAAGCCATTATGAAACCAAATAAGTATTTATTTATCAACCAAAAATGTACATATAACCTTACTTCACCACCCGCACCTCACGGTCACACTAGTGTAATATTCATAGCATCACGCTATTTTCCCCAAGGGATTGCGCTGAACTTCGGATATATTTCTAAGTCACAATGATAAAACTTTTATCGTAGTTAGATATAATATATTTAGTAATGCTTTTGAAGTGCCACTAGACGCGCGGCTCAATGTGCCAGGATAGTAAATAGTATAAATTCCATAGTATTTGATAATGGCAACGTTCGATGCCCGATTGCTTGATCTCCGATGACATTGTGCCGAGGGCTTAAAAAGCGCGGTTCTTCACCTACAGCGTTAGATATAGAAAAGAGAAACTCGCGGTTAAGTAATAGCTGCGCGAATCAATAGATTTGCGAAATTAAGTTGCATTTGCCGCGTTCAGTTCATGAATGAGTGACCATTTTCTTAACATACTGCAATTGAGAGAAGGGAGAGTGCATCTGTATCCTCAGACACTTGGTGCTCTTTATTCTGTTAAGATCATTATGTTTTTAAAATTCATGCAGCTAAAATGATAATAAGCTTATTATTGATTTATACTTTTCAGGGACAGGTTAAAGAATATAAACATGAAGCATGATGAATCCTCATATACTTATTGACCTTTAAACAGAGCAATCTTATTTTACTGATTCCTACAAGTTTCCTTACTTAAATTATTAAATTTGCATTCATATTTAAGCCAAAAAAAAAAGTTAAAATAAACTTCTATAAATGTATTATTTTTTTTTTGTAATTATCAAAAATAATATTTATATGAAAAATAAAGCAGCCCTTATGTATTCTCCGTGTCCCCGTTTTTATTTCCCCATCCCCATTTTATAAAATATAAATACGTACATACTTAGTGTATAGGATAGTCTTAACCGCCACTACAATGCCGTGTAGTGGCGGTTAAGAATATCCACTACCCCATATCTTCCCGTGGATGTCGTAATAGGCGACAAAAGGAAACAGGCAGGAGATGGGCAGCAGCATCTTCCTGATAATAGCCAAAATTACAATAAAAAAACTGCGGTTGCCAACCCGCTCGCCAAGCGTCGCAACTATGGCAATATACACCCCAAATGAAAAAAGTTACTAAGAGACGGCCCCCAGTCCCCGGTGGCCCCGCTATTCATGACTACGGTGGCGACCATGGTAACGGCGGGGCAGGGGATGCTAAGAATCTCCGGTGGAGGTTCGGATCCCACCTACGACGACTCGACCTGGCAACTTATTACGCACGCACATTGAGGACTGACGAGAAGATCCTGGAGCTGGAAGAAGAGATAGAAAAGTTGCGCTGGAATATTATAGGACTATCCAAGGTCCGAAAGAGGGGGAGGACACGGTAATCCTCGAATCCGGCAACTTGTTCTATCACCGGGAATGCAACCATCTGTCCCAAGGAGGTGTCGGATTTATCGTCCACAAGTCTCTCGTTAACAACGTTGTAAAGATTGGGAGTGTGTCGACGAGGGTCGCATATCTTATACTCAGAATCACCAAACGGTATTCGCTGAAGGTCATACGGGTTTACGCACCATCCTCGGCACACCCCGATGAGGAGGTGTAGGAAATGTGTGCGGCCCATAGACATCTACATCTATCCCAGTTTGCGAATCAAAATACAGATGCGTTGCCACCCGTGAGGACTAAGATGGAATGCCTCATTTCCAGTAAAAAGGGCCTCCGGCCACCTGCACTCACCAAGCGAAACGCAGAGGTAAACGGTTCCTCGGTTCGAGCCGGCCCTTCCGAGCGACAGTTAATAAACTACTATTATACTTCCCTTTTAGCATTAATGTTATAATAATATAAAATTTAGATGAGAAAAACATGTTTATTATATTTTATTGTTTAAACCATAATATTATACCCACATATTACATAGAATATGGTGAAACGGAAGATCTTTTGACAGTGCAGCTCTGAGTTATTATGGACTGATCTCGAACATCTATTGTTAGTTAACCTAAGGTATTCATTAAATTGTATTCTTCATCTCGTACACACCCTCTCACACACGACATTTTACATTTTTTTTTCTTTCTATTTACATTTTTTATAACCCACATGTAATATAAAGAATAGAGTTAGGTAATTTTTCTATAATATAAATAAGTAATTTATGTTTATTATGTCCGGGGAGTGGCGTCATATGCTGAAATACAGGTTCTGGCCTAGTTCGGCAATGGATGCTATTTTTCATGTTATAAGATAAAATATTCCTGTGTAGTTTATTAATAGACATATTGTTAAATGATATATATGGAAATAAAGATTATTATAATTTTGCCATTTTGAAAGATACTGTTGAGAGGTTAAGAATATCCACTAGCACAGTTTCGTCTCGTCTCGTGGGTGCCGTAAGAGGCGTCGGAAGAAAACTGAAACAGGAAATGGGCAGCAGCATCTTTTTAATAATAACTAAAATTACAGGTTTTTTTTTTATAACCAACGACAAAACACAAAATGACGTTCAATAAGTGTTATCCGTATTGAATAAAAAATATTGTATTCTATTAATTCAAAAAAATTAAATACAAAATATTATAAGAAAGATGGAAATGTCGGTTAGGCTATTTTCAAACAAATGCAAGTTTTTACATTCAATACATACAGAGTTATTTTGCAATAACTGGCCAAATTTGCAGAGAAAGTTCTGAATAAGTAATATAGGCAAATAGTGAAGAAACATTAATTTAAAAAAATCTCACATACGGTCCTTTATGGTCCTTATTATGGTGTTTATCTTTTGAATTCAAAATGCATGGTAATGCACTATTTTAACTAATTTTACAGTGTACGAATGTGTGCACATTCGTAACGGTCGATCGGTGGAGAAAAATGTTGTGGCCTGTAAATCACATTCAATTTGGGATAATTTCGAATAAAAGTTAACTTTAGCCTTATTAACCACACACATTCCTCGCACAGCACCACCACTCGAACTCGCCACCACCTCCTCGTGATATACTTCATGCTGGTCCGCCAACAAGTACTCGTTGCCGGTCTCCTCATCTAACCGCTCAACGACAACGGCCACTTCTGGACGAACATTTCGCCTGCAAGACAAATATGAAAATTACATAACATAATTTAGTTCATACATATTTTATGTAATACTAGCTGTTCCCCGCGACTTCGCCTGCGTATTAATTTATGACTATTAGATTTCATGGGTTTTAATTTATTTGTGCAGAACCCTAATTATTCCTTATAACACCAGTTATCTGCCAGTGAAAGTCCCGTTAAAATACTCCATAAAGTAGGGAACGTTTCGGCGAAGCGGCGTCGAACGGTTCGTGTATTGCATTTTTATACCTGTGATACATTCTAAATTAAATATCCGATTTCAATGAATTACTGCTACATAAATACCCTTAATGATAAAACTATCTATTCAAATAAGAATTAATACTATAAAACTAACCAACAACCATCCTAGCTACCACGGCTCCTATAAACTATTAAATATAACATAAATGTATATATCTCTTCCCCTCGGGCTTCAGTGAACATCGGACGTCTTTCTTGTACCATTTTATTCTAATTTAAAAATAGTATTTTTCAAAGTAATTCTCAATTAGTTAAATACAATATGTAACAAAAACCCTGTGGTTCCCGTTAAGTGCATTATCAGAATCAGTATTCAAACGCATAGAAATAACTTTAATTCAGAAAACTCGACATAAAAATATTAAATAATATTTGTAATTTGTATGTTGATTGATTACCTCTGCATGGAATGATAACGCGAAACAGCAAGCTGTGGCGGCCGGCGGCAACATCGCGCGCACACGTCTTATCTACACTAACTGCATTAAGGTCGTGAACTCGTCACATCACTCAGCTGTTATTTTTTTAGTAATCGATTTTCACAACTTTTTAAATTGTTACTTCGACTGATTGTAATAATTATGCACAAACCCTAATTCATCACTATAATATCTACTTGACGACCACCTTTTATCTCGATGCACTTGTGACAGTCTTATATTAATATTATAATGTCTGAACACACGCGTTGCAGAACTAATATTTCAGACTTTATTTTTGCAAAGGCTGTGACTATTCCGCCCCGGTACCTATCGAATGTTTTTGAAATACTGCTTAATCGCACCACAGAAGTAAAAATCCAAAGGTGTGTCAGGTGATCGCGCCAGCCAGTTGACCATTTTTCACTGAATTTTAAACATATTAAAATATTCCTTGTTTGAGCAATTATTTATTATGTGGTTGAGTAAAATATCGGATACAAACCACTCACGGCTGTTACTTAATGAGGGCATCCACGACTTTTTCTGCCACCAGGGCGGCGCCACTTTATAGTGAGGTGAAATATTAGACAGATTTCATAGCGGGGGCGATAATTTCTTAAGAAAATGTAATTTTTAACGATTCTTTCTGTATTATTAATTATATTTTATATTAATTACATTACAAATGAATAAACCAAACTATAAATATAACTAAAAGTCGATTTTTTAAAAAAAGGGTTATAAAGTGCATAAAATTAAAAATAAAACCACTGACGCATTGTGTTGTGTATCAATATAATACTCTAGATAATGATAAACTATAATTTATAATTAATTTCTCAATTAACTGACACTGTGTAACAAAAAACTTACCTCAGTCGCTACTAGCGACATTTAGTGAGTGGAAGATTATTAGCCCTCATTTCACAATGTAAAAAACAGATCCGTCCGGAATTAATTTACGCAGGTGATTAATTTCATCGTTGACAAAATGTTTAACAGCCAGCGCTCGCGCACTACTGGTTGATCTTTATAACTCTTTTTTTTTAAATCGGCTTTTAGTTATATTTTTTAGTTTTGTTTATTCATTTCTAATGTAATTAATATAAAATATAACTAATAATACAGAAAGAAACCTTAAATATTACATTTTTCTAAGAAATTATAGTCGCCGCTATGAAATCTGTCAAATATTTTACCTCACTGTAAAGTGGCGCCGCCCTGGTGGCAGAAAAAGTCGTGGATGCCCTCATTGTTGCAAAGATATTATAATATACTTCGTACATTGTTGTTGTTGTTTTTATTATTCGCTCGAGCGAGCAGGCATAGGAACTATGCCATACAGACTTGTCTTTGTGTATGTATAATTATCCTTCATAATTCACTGCTTCACAATATGTTGATGCGTCACATTTTGCAGCCCTTGGGTGATTTTGACGGCAACTTGAGCCAGCAAGCAGCTGACAGTTGGCGATGGTATCTAAAGGCGCCTATGCAAACAAACAGCTTATCTAGAGAATCCATCACCATCAGAGCACTTGTTTCATAGTTTCCACTAATAGTTTACATGCGCAGACACTTAATACACAAAATTGCACCACTTTTATATATCAAAGTCCACTTCAAACCATTATTTAAACAATAATACAGGAGCAACAAACTGCCGTAGGTCAAGTTCCCGCCAAAACTCTCACTAAATTTAATAATTTGACATTGCAAATGCCCCGTTGTTTTTAATAACTGCTTATACGGCCCTGGGTTCTAGCCCTTCTGAGCCTGAAGTTACAATGTATAATTAATTATCCTTCATAGTACGCTGCTTCACAATATGTTGATGCGTTACATTGTGCAGTCCTTGGAAGATTTTGACGGCAACATGAGCCAGCAGACAGCTGACAGTTGGTGATGGTATCTTAAGGCGCCTAAACAGAAAGACACCTTATCTTGAGAATCACATCACCATCAGAGCACTTGTTTCACCGTTTCCACTAATAGTTCACATGCGCAGACATTTAATACACAAAATCGCATCATTTTTAAATATGAAAACCCACCTCAAACCATTATTTAAACAATAATACAGGAGCAGCAATCCGTCGCCGGTGAAGTTCCTGCCAAAACTCCGCAAATACACCGAATCACAGAACACAACACAGACAGATATGATGAACACAATTACTACTTCTCTATAAAAAAAGTATTCTGTGCCTAGCACTTCTTATTAGTTTGTACTCTGTGTCCTCTACCGAAAACCCCGAATCTACGAGCAAGATAGCAAGGCCGGCCACATACATTCGGAATTCTGTAAATACATCACACATACGTTTATTTCCGTTCGTAATAATAAGGCACATTTGAGAGACGCTAGCCATTGAGTTTAGATATTCTGCCAGCGGATAATGACAATGATTTTATGATTGCGAGTTTATTGTTGCTGTATCATTGTTATACATATGTATAATAATATAAGGCATTCCGTTTCGGGATTCCGAACGCAGTAAGTTCATATAAAATTAAGGACCCATCACATACGTTCAGTAGCTTTCCGTTCGAAATTTATTACGATTCGACATTCCACATGACTGATTATGCGTTCGGAATCTCGCACAGAATTGAGCTGTTCCGAACGCAAGTCTTCCATATTCTATAGATTTGTTTGAGTCACATCACACGTTCGTAAATTCCGTATGGAACGCACCCAGTGTTTGTCGCACGACCGAAGTGAGTAGGCACAGATTAATAATAGATAATGCTTACGTATCGAGTAGGTGTATTTATGTTTTTACATGTAATCTTATATGTGTATCTCTTTTGTATCGTTTCATCTTATTTTGTTTAACAATTCGTCGAAAAATTTATAGAAATCCTGTTACGGCCCGCAGCTGCCCTTGCAAAGATTCAATATCCGGGGCCCATGAGCGGTAGATTCAACGGGCAGCCGCGGGTTCGAGCCCGAATAGCTATATGGAAATGTCCTATCATAATGAACTATATGGGAGAATGCTAGAAACACAGTACATACCAGTATCAGAATCTAACTTCGCACCAAGGCTCGGTCAGGGCGTAAGTGGGTGTAAGGTGAATGGCAAGTAGTATTCAGTGATGTGTAAATGTCTGAGACCTGGACCAGCTTAGACGACAAGCAACGGCCGAGTTCCAGGCTGCCCCACAATGCTGCATCGCTCCAGCAGGCTCCACCGCTGGACCATTTCTTTCTTCATCGTCACTATTTAAGTCTATTAGCTTCATTGTACATTTAACTAACTTAAACTCGCCTAATTCCACATTCATCGTAGAATCGAACACGTAATACCCGACACAGTAAGGACAGTAGTTCAAATTCGACGTTCAATGTCCCGGATTCACTTATCACAAAATTATAAATAGGGAACTAACGCGATCTCTTAATGAGTTATACGGTTCAGCGTTAAACACAACTAACTTCCTTCATTCGACACCAAAACACCACGTCGCGAAAAGAATTTAAAATACGCCTCGTTGACACGTAAACTAACAAGCCAACCAACACACAAAAGGGGCACTTAACGCGACGGCACAATTATAATGATTTCCAAACAATCAACCGGGAGACGCTCTCGACCAAGGAATGCGCGGTTTGAATCCTATACCGTATATCTACTCGACGCGTTCGTGCACAACTACTCGGCGCGCGCGTGCACCATTCCGCATCACCTGAACAAGTTAAATATTGCAAAATTCACATATCCACGTAGCGAAGTAACACGCCTAAATCTAACTATCTGGACCCTACACGGTCGCGTGACTTCGGCCGCGATAATCGAGATACGCGGGTTCCTCGCTTAGCGGCCAGGGAGCTACTACCCTTCTTCGTCCACGCGTCGAGCCACTGCAAGGCGCACACGGCTGCCCCACCTCGACGATTACCTCACCTACATACTATCGGGTGAGGTCAATTGGATGGCGTTCAAAAATGACCAAATTTGGGCATAAACAAATATTTAAAAAAAATATCTGGACAGATAGCTTTTTTTACATAACACTGATTATATTGCAATCTAAGGGGATGCACCCAGTAACAAGTACAAGTAATACAGCAATAATGGAATTGCAATCAGAAAATCGTCGTCATTATTCGCTGGCAGAATATCTAAACTCAATGGCTTGCGTCTCTCAACTGAGCCTCGTTATTACGAACGGAAATAAACGTATGTGTGTGATGTATTTACGGAATCACGAATCGGAATCCCAAAACGGAATTTCGTTTAACGATTCCGAACGCAACAAATTTTTACGTGATAGAGCCATGCTGCAACTATATCAGTAGAATAGTAGTAGCACGAATGGGTCGGCTCGACCGGGGAAGGACCACGCTATCACAGAAAACCAGCGTAAAATAACAGCTAAACGCTGCTGTGTTTCGTATGAGACTTGCGCACGGTACGGTTTTTTCCGTACGATATTCCGAATGCACAGGCAACCATGCGGAATTTCGAGGCGAAGAAAGTTTCGAACGGAGGACTACTGTATGTGTGTGATAGGTCCTTGATTTTATATGGATTTGCTGCGTTCGAAATCCCGAATCAATATTCCGAAATGGTTTTTCGAAACGGAATTCCGACTGTATGTACCTGAAAGTTTTCAACGAAAAATTTTTTTCGTTTAAAAAGATTGTGTTGTGTAAAATAGTTCGGTTTCATGTTAGTAATAAAATAAGAATATTTTTAGTAACAATGATAATGTAAAATTCGTCACCAGAAGGAAAGTGTGGTAACATTCCACAAGTAACGGAATTTATAATTTATATTAAATAAAATTACATAACTATACTTATTTATAATTTTATTTTATCCCACATAAATCCACATTTATAATTTTGGTGCATCCTCTAAAATATACGGGAATTTACCCCATCGGTTTGTGAGGTTTGAACCAAAATTACTCGAATATGCCTTAAATAAAAAGTTCATAGTTACAGAATACAAAAGTTTGAAATTCCCGCTAAAAAAGTTTTATATGGGTGTCCACCGTAACGCTTTTAGTTTACATATATAAACACGTGTTTCCGTTTTTTAGTATGAAGTTGGCGTTCTTCTCTTGGTAGAGAGTAATTGTGTTCTGTGTCTCTTAGGATATATAATAAAAATACGCGTAATGAAATATAGTAGAGTAGAGAAATATCTAAGAAAATTAGATTTTAAGGTATCAAAAGAAGGAAGTCAATGCCCCGTGCCCCTCGTGCTTTAATCCAAAGTCCCGAAACCATTCAGCTCGAGTTACAAAATCGTTTCCAGTGCCCGGAAGAAGATTGCAATGCAGTGGATGATCGAATCGAGGATCAAGCTCGTGGAAATTGTCCATACGGCTGAAGCTGAGTTTTGCAAGACCCGCCGCAGAAGAACACAAAAACTCTCCGATGACACTCTTAATCTCATGGCTGTTAGACGGGATACGAAGCTGAAGTCTTCAGTAGATTTGATAGCATACAGGCAACTGAACAGACAGATCTCCAAATGCATGCGGTGGGACTAACGCAACTTTAATACTGCTTGTATTGAAGAAGCGACCGAGCGGAACAAGATACCATTCGGCAAATTGTACACAAGACAGAGGAGTATAATCTGCCACTTTGTCTAGTGTATGTGGTCTATGAGAAAGTCTATGATTCCGTCGAAATTTGGGTGGTGCTGCAGTCCCTCCAGCGGTGCCAAGTAGACTGTCGGTATATCGAAGTGCTGAAGTGTTTGTACAGCAGGTCTACGATGGCTATCCGAGTACAGAACCAGAGCACGAAACCTATTCAACTGCAGAGAGGTGTAAGACAGGGTGACGTAATATCCCTGAAATTCTTCACCGCTGCATTGGAAGACGTTTCCAAGCTACTGGACTAGAAAGGATACGGTATTAACGTCATTGGCGAGTACATCAGTCACCTTCAATTTCCCAACGATTTAGTCCTTATGGCAGAATCGCTGGAGGACTTAAGCACTATGCTCAATGACCTCAATAGTGTGTCCCAACGGATAAGTCTTAAGATGAACATGGACAAAACAAAAATCATGTTTAACGTCCATGTCACACCTATGCCGGTAGTTGTTGAGAGCACTAAACGTGAAGTTGTTGACGAATATGTTTACCTGGGACAAATAGTCCGGCTAGGTAAGTCCAACTTCGACCGAGAGGTCAATCGACGGATTCAACTCGGCTGGGCAGCGTTCGGGAAAATAAGACACATCTTCTCGATAGACATACCTCAAAACCTGAAAACGAAATTGTACAACCAGTGCGTGTTGCCAGTGATGACTTACGGATCTGAGACGTGGTCCTTTACTGCTGGCCGTATGAGGAAGCTCAAGGTCGCTCAGCGAGCAATGGAGAGGGCTATGCTCGGGGTGTCTCTGCGTGATAAACTTAGAAATGAGGATATCCGCAGTAGAACCAGAGTAACCGACATAGCGCAACAGATTAGTAAGCTGAAGTGGCAGTGGGCTGGCCATGTAGCTCGAAAAACCGACAACCGATGGGGAAGAAAGGTTCTCGAGTGGCAGTCTCGTACCGGCAGGCGAAGTGTAGGGAGTCCCCCCACTAGATGGAGTGACGACCTGGTACTACATGCAGGGAGTCAATGGATGCAGGTGGCTCGGGACCGTGCACTGTGGCATTCCTTGAGGGAGGCCTATGTAGAGCAGTGGACTTGTGAAAGGCTGTAATGATGATGATGATGATGATGACCTAAGAAAAAGAAAAGGAATTTTATAGAAGGGGTGTAAATATATGTATATTTGAGGTAGGAACAGATGAGAGAGAGCGGTGGATTTCCATCTCCCGCATGGGAAAATTTTGGAAATGTATAGTTCTTTTTCATGTTTTTTTGTTAATTGTATTTTGAGGTTGTGTTTTGAGGTTATAAACCTGATTTATGGGGAAGAGAGTTGGGGGAGGGATAGAGCGCCCCCTCCTTATGTCACTCCACGCATCGCAGTCGACGGAGCCCGGAGACGGAGTGTCAACTTCGTATTTGCAAAATAAAAACGCATTATTAAATCTCCCTAAAATAGCAACATCTACTGTCAAAATTACGTCAAAAACAATAAAATGTACGAAATTTATGGTGCTCCCTGGCCGCTATGCGGAGAACCCACGTATCTCGATTATCGCGGCCAAAGTCACGCGACCGTGTAGGGTCCAGATAGTTAGATTTAGGCGTGTTACTTCACTACGTGGATATGTGAATTTTGCAATATTTAACTTGTTCGGGTGATGCGGAATGGTGCACGCGCGCGCCGAGTAGTTGTGCACGAACGCGTCGAGTAGATATACGGTATAGGATTCAAACCACGCATTCCTTGGTCGAGAGCGTCTCCCGGTTGATTGTTTGGAAATCATTATAATTGTGCCGTCGCGTTAAGTGCCCCTTTTGTGTGTTGGTTGGCTTGTTAGTTTACGTGTCAACGAGGCGTATTTTAAATTCTTTTCGCGACGTGGTGTTTTGGTGTCGAATGAAGGAAGTTAGTTGTGTTTAACGCTGAACCGTATAACTCATTAAGAGATCGCGTTAGTTCTCTATTTATAATTTTGTGATAAGTGAATCCGGGACATTGAACGTCGAATTTGAACTACTGTCCTTACTGTGTCGGGTATTACGTGTTCGATTCTACGATGAATGTGGAATTAGGCGAGTTTAAGTTAGTTAAATGTACAATGAAGCTAATAGACTTAAATAGTGACGATGAAGAAAGAAATGGTCCAGCGGTGGAGCCTGCTGGAGCGATGCAGCATTGTGGGGCAGCCTGGAACTCGGCCGTTGCTTGTCGTCTAAGCTGGTCCAGGTCTCAGACATTTACACATCACTGAATACTACTTGCCATTCACCTTACACCCACTTACGCCCTGACCGAGCC
Organism: Parnassius glacialis; assembly: GCA_033319125.1. Taxonomy (NCBI): domain Eukaryota; kingdom Metazoa; phylum Arthropoda; class Insecta; order Lepidoptera; family Papilionidae; genus Parnassius; species Parnassius glacialis. The sequence continues at coordinate 22,418,206 of JAVANC010000006.1, read as the reverse complement.
TTGGTGCGAAGTTAGATTCTGATACTGGTATGTACTGTGTTTCTAGCATTCTCCCATATAGTTCATTATGATAGGACATTTCCATATAGCCATTCGGGCTCGAACCCGCGGCTGCCCGTTGAATCTACCGCTCATGGGCCCCGGATATTGAATCTTTGCAAGGGCAGCTGCGGGCCGTAACAGGATTTCTATAAATTTTTCGACGAATTGTCAAACAAAATAAGATGAAACGATACAAAAGAGATACACATATAAGATTACATGTAAAAACATAAATACACCTACTCGATACGTAAGCATTATCTATTATTAATCTGTGCCTACTCACTTCGGTCGTGCGACAAACACTGGGTGCGTTCCATACGGAATTTACGAACGTGTGATGTGACTCAAACAAATCTATAGAATATGGAAGACTTGCGTTCGGAACAGCTCAATTCTGTGCGAGATTCCGAACGCATAATCAGTCATGTGGAATGTCGAATCGTAATAAATTTCGAACGGAAAACTACTGAACGTATGTGATGGGTCCTTAATTTTATATGAACTTACTGCGTTCGGAATCCCGAAACGGAATGCCTTATATTATTATACATATGTATAACAATGATACAGCAACAAAAAACTCGCAATCATAAAATCATTGTCATTATCCGCTGGCAGAATATCTAGACTCAATGGCTAGCGTCTCTCAAATGTGCCTTATTATTACGAACGGAAATAAACGTATGTGTGATGTATTTACAGAATTCCGAATGTATGTGGCCGGCCTTGCTATCTTGCTCGTAGATTCGGGGTTTTCGGTAGAGGACACAGAGTACAAACTAATAAGAAGTGCTAGGCACAGAGTACTTTTTTTATAGAGAAGTAGTAATTGTGTTCATCATATCTGTCTGTGTTGTGTTCTGTGATTCGGTGTATTTGCGGAATTTTGGCAGGAACTTCACCGGCGACGGATTGCTGCTCCTGTATTATTGTTTAAATAATGGTTTGAGGTGGGTTTTCATATTTAAAAATGATGCGATTTTGTGTATTAAATGTCTGCGCATGTGAACTATTAGTGGAAACGGTGAAACAAGTGCTCTGATGGTGATGTGATTCTCAAGATAAGGTGTCTTTCTGCTTAGGCGCCTTAAGATACCATCACCAACTGTCAGCTGTCTGCTGGCTCACGTTGCCGTCAAAATCTTCCAAGGACTGCACAATGTAACGCATCAACATATTGTGAAGCAGCGTACTATGAAGGATAATTAATTATACATTGTAACTTCAGGCTCAGAAGGGCTAGAACCCAGGGCCGTATAAGCAGTTATTAAAAACAACGGGGCATTTGCAATGTCAAATTATTAAATTTAGTGAGAGTTTTGGCGGGAACTTGACCTACGGCAGTTTGTTGCTCCTGTATTATTGTTTAAATAATGGTTTGAAGTGGACTTTGATATATAAAAGTGGTGTAATTTTGTGTATTAAGTGTCTGCGCATGTAAACTATTAGTGGAAACTATGAAACAAGTGCTCTGATGGTGATGGATTCTCTAGATAAGCTGTTTGTTTGTATAGGCGCCTTTAGATACCATCGCCAACTGTCAGCTGCTTGCTGGCTCAAGTTGCCGTCAAAATCTCCTAACGGCTGCACAATGTGACGCATCAATATATTGTGAAGCAGTGAACTATGAAGGATAATTATACATAAAGACTAGGCTGTATGGCATAGTTCCTTTGTCTGCTCTCTCGAGCGAATAATAAGAACAACAACAACTACATTATTTAGTTCCCGGTATGGAGTGTAGAGTAGAAGGAGGACCATCTCCTTATATGAAAATTGTCCCTAAAAACGCGTCCAATAAGGGTGGCGCTGCAGTAGCATAGGATAAATTTAAAAAAAGGCGCCGAAATTAATTAGAATAAGATGGAGAAATAAACAAGAACCGACCAATCCGCTGGGTTTTGTACTACGTAAAAAGTTGAGGTTTTGTATACTGGCATTTTACTAACTACTCTAGTCATAAATTTTTTTAAATATTTAAATTCAGCTGACTTCACTCCGTCTACAACAGCTATATTCATATCGTAGTTTTTCAGACGCCAGCGCTATTGTGGTAGGTTTTGGAACCTCTATTTTCAGTATATAGTGGGACACTTTTTCAACTTTCGCACCTTATAAGATGGTTCTCCTTCTACTCTACACTCCATAGTTCCCGGCCGTTATTATGACAGTTACTATACTCTTTGGATATTATACTCTTTGGTTTCCGGTTTACTCCTAAACACAGAGTACTTTTTATATACTGAAACTCCTAAACTCATATGCAAAGAGAATATAATCACTACGTTTACTCATATGCTCCTATAATTACAAAATCGAACCTCGAATTACACAAACAAAATGGCGACCGACGCGAGCGGCGTTGATCGGTGTTGGCACTAGTCGCCGCGCCGCGCTTTGTAATAAAACCTCAAAAAACTGATTGTAGTTACATACTACTAGTCACTTTTTTTTATTATCTATCTTTATTTAAAAAGGCTTTTATCCTACAAGGATATGTCAGCCTTATCGTAACATAGCTTGTTCCTGTTTCACAAATGCTATTTGGAAAGGGGCAATCAATGTGGTTAACTACTAGTCACTTATATCAAAGCACTTTTATACAATTTTATTGTAAAATATAAATAATATTCTTTTATAGTTTGAAGTGATTAACTATTCACACTCATTGTTAATTCATCTGATTGAACGAGAACTGAACGCATCACTATTACTTTAAATATGGCAACATTATTTTACAAAGTGACATTAGCTACTGTCTAGACATGGGCAATGTGTATCACTTAAAAGAAAAGATTGATATGTATCTTTTGATCACTTGGATATGTATCACTCTTTTATATCTTTATATCCTTATGTATCAGTAGATCAAGCTCGCTTTCACGACACGCATCGCATTACATTGCGTTACTGCGCTTCGCTCAACTCAATCCTATCAGTAAGAGTGATAGATAACTACTTATAGAGCTGTTTGCTTGGTCGTTACATTGTGTATCTTTCTGATATATTTGGCTGCTGTTTATTTCTAGGTATCTATTTGTTATGATTAAAAAATTAAAGTTTTCCTATTTCTCAGACATGCAGGTTTCCTCACGATGTTTTCCTTCATCGCCGAGCACGTGGTAAATCAGCACTTAAAATTGCCATTAACAATTTCATTGGTGCCGGCGGGGATCGAACCCGGGTTGCTCGCGTACTGTGAAACTTACAGCGAGCGCTATTATTGTATTGATAAATGTTAATAGGCACTTATTCGAGAAATTAACTTAAATTTTTAGTTTAAAATAATAATTAAATTAATTATTAACGTAAATAACGTAGGTAGGGTAGGTATTGTTTGTATTAATTTGTAGAAAATATATATTATATAGTTTCGGCTTCTTGAAAACATGCCTGCTGCGTTGGCTGTCTTTTAGCTACGAGGGGTACTGTGGGGTGTTTACTTTTTAAATGTCTACCTAGGTTACCACAATTTCCAGCGGCTACATTTAGTATGTTCGCACAAAAAAGGCATTTTGCTTTTTTTGGTTCTACTTCCTCAAAATGATTCCATACTGCGCTTCATTTTCGTGAACCTATTTTTTTTATTAATAAAACACTAACTGCGCAAAATTATTTTTACTTGAAATAAATGAAACAGTCACTAACTGTACGTACAAAACAAAAACACTTTAAACTATTTACACTGAATGTCTTATTTACCTACATTTAAATTAAACAGTCACTAAGTGTACAAAACTACTTAAAATATTTTTCTACTCGATGCAATTAACGCAAACAATATTACTCTCCTGAGTTAAGGTTGAACTAAAGAAGCAAACTGATATCTTTGTTTAATTTTGTAAATCACAAATCTTTTTTCTACTTTTTTAATGGGTATAAACGACTACTAATTTCGGTTATAAAACTTTCTTAAAAACGATGGTTTTGTAACTGAAATTAGTTCGCATTGTTTACTAAAAAAATTATAGGCAAAGTACACATAGGTACAGTTCAAACCAGTATAATACTTAATTTTAACGTACCGCTTAATAACTTTAAGCCCTATGCACCAGTCATAGAGTTATCAATTTACCTTTTTGTGCCAACGTATTACAGTTTATAATGGTCAAACAACTTACTATCTCCGTTTTGCCAAAGCGCGACAGAACATTCTAAATAGTGACATGCGTAAGAAACGTCTGTACTATGGACTTTCCGAAATCTTCCTGGAACGACCGGCCGTGCCGGCCCAAAGCAGTGTGCGCAATGTGCGACACAGATGTTAGAAAACGTAAAAAGATGCATTGAGTGAATAAGTTGTAAAGATACACTGATACAGTGATACATTCGGATGCGAATGGATATAAAGAGTGATTGATGGAAACGGATTGATATATATCTTTTGTATCTATCTCTCCTGAGCTCTTGATAAAGAGTAATTGTGTTCTGTGCTCCTGAGTTACCCATCTTTACTACTGTCAGCGACTATATGGAGTTTTGGCGGGAACTCGACCGGCGGCGGCTTGCTGCTCCTGTATTATTGTTTAAATAATGGTTTGAAGTGGACTTTGATATGTAAAAGTAGTGCGATTTTGTGTATTAAGTGTCTGCGCATGTGAACTATTAATGGAAACTGTGAAACAAGTGCTCTGATGGTGATGGAATCTCAAGATAAGCTGTTTGTTTGCATAGGCGCCTTTAGATACCATCGCCAACTGTCAGCTGCCTGCTGGCTCAAGTTACCGTCAAAATCTCCCAAGGCTGCACAATGTGACGCATCAACATATTGTGAAGCAGTGAAATATGAAGGAAAATTATACATGAAGACAAGGCTGTATGGCATAGTTCCTTTGCCTGCTCTCTCGAGCGAATAATAAAAACAACAACAACAACTATATGGTTTACTGGTTTCTCAAAGTAGAAGTTAAGATATTAGAATCTACTAGTTAGTCTGTGTATTAGATATTTATCTAAATTTGAGTTGGAAGTGCTTTCCGTTTCGAATTTTGCTATTTAATTATGAAACAACATTTAGCATTTATTACTCCCTTATTTTTTCAATTCGTGGTATATTACATACTGCTTTAGGTTTTGCTATAAGTTGATTATTTTCGAACATTTTGATTACCTTAATAATTAATGTTTTAGATTGGTATCGATTACGATGGATGGTTAAATGTAAAGATTCAGCATTCCTTGAACTGTAATGGTGAAAAGTATTGCACCAGAGGCAATATTTCTCTAAAAAGTATTCGAGCTGGTACATCTATAATTGAACAAATAAATTTTAATGAAAAGCACATTGATGAATTGAAGGTAATGTAAATGCAAATGTAGTTCTAATGGCTGGCCCACAGTCTTTAATTAATTACTACAACTTATAATTTTAATTTCTTACTTTCAATTGTGGTCTCAGTAGAGAGTATCCCACCAAAACATGAATGTGAATAAGAGGCCAAGTTCGGGGTTGTCGGTATCACCAACAAGAGTTGAGATTTGAACAGACACCAGGCTCCATAGCAGTTTGTATACATTGTTACAGATACTACAATTTAAAAGCACTGCTGGTGTGCCCCTTTTGTCTATGAATACATCACAATAATGAGCGATAATTTTGTTGTGTTCTTGTTTCTTAAATTTGGCTGGTTTTTAGTTTCTTTTTGTCTAAATTAGATTTTTATTCTTTTGAAATATGTAAAGGTGGTGTGGTGTTTATTTGATTACAAGAAAGGAACTTTGTAATCTTTAAATACTTACAAAAAAAAAGTAAAAACGGGAAGGGAGGAATATGTAATTATAGCATACAATGTAGAATATCTACAACCATTTTAAGGAAATGAGAATGTAGCTTAAACAATAATTATGCTTTAAGTATTTGTTTAGTGTTCCACTAGTATAATAAGTTAAAAAAGGGTAGTGGTGTAATGGTAAAGTTAAAAGCAGTTTTAACTTACTGGGGATAACACCTGTAAAGCAGGTGATGCCAATATTAGTTATCTAGTTAAAATTAAATATTTTGTGCAGCTAAAACTGCAATAAACCATTCTTTGTATAAAATTGTAGTGACAAATCAACTTACAGTCCACCTGATGATAAGTGGCTACTGGAGCCCGTACACACAGGCAACCAATTATAAATAAAGAAGGCTACGGATGCATTGCCACCTCTACCTACCAGCTTTCTAATAAAATAAGAATCATCAAAATCAGTTCACCTAGAAAAAAGTTCTGAGTTAACAAACATAAGAAAGAAAAAATACAGTCTAATTGATAACCTCCTCTTTTTTTAAAGTCGATTAAAAACAAGCTCTATCTATTGTTAAGGATTGAATATTAAAATTCTAAGTATTGTACTTCTGAGCAGTATTTTTTAGCCACAAACAAGGATCTGGCCACTAATACCGAGTGACGATAAAGTTATCACATTAAATGAAAAGATTTATCCTACATATATTTCTTTAAACATACACAATTAAAAAAATATATAACAATTAATATTTTAGTTGCTGCAGCATTTTTTTCGTTTTAATATTAAATAACGTCATGTAAATGCACACAGATATCACTGATGAATACTAGAAGGTCAAAGACCCATGGCGTTCGAAGGCGAATATAGGTACCTAGTTAAACGTTGCCAATTCAAAATACTACTAAAGAAAAAGTCAAGCAAAAAATGTACTTACGGCTAACAATTAAAGGCATAATATTATGCGCGAAATTAAAAACAAAGGGATCGCACGCTGCAGGTGTGTGAAAACAAATTCAAGCAAAAAATTAACTTAATATAAAGATGTTAAGGCGTAATTCTCTATGCGCGAAGTGATAAGAAATGGAACGGAGTGTCAAAATTCATATTTACGTCTGGCGCGTGCGACTGATAGTCCGACGCCGGCGTCCTTGGGGATCGTTCATGAATCGCTTCACCTAATTTTCATTTTTAAGTTTTAACACGTCTTTTAAGTTTTAATTGTTATTATTTTTTTGGTTTTGTGGACATTTTAATAAGTTTCTTAATTTGTTTGTGATAGGACACGTTAATAATACGCTAGATTAGATATTTAATAACTTAGTGGTATGACAGCCCATGCTCAATTGCACGCTTTTATTTTTTTAACGTCTTAACTTTTTTTAAATTTTAAGATGCTTTGCATCACAATTTCACGTTGTCAGAATACACCGACATGATGTTTTATTTTTCAAAATGTGTTTTGTTTGATTATTAAACTTGAGTGATTTCAAGATTAAAGTGATTATTTGGATAAAAACAATACCATGAAATTTATGATTCGTTGATAACATCCGATTTGTATAAAGCGCGCCTAATTATCTATGTATGGTCTAGTGTAGGTATTATAATTACCTATGTCGATGTCACGTGAGCACTGAGCGCTGTTACCAGTTTTACGGGTCGCTTCAGGTCATTAAACTTATATTATCAAGGATGATTTATTTCTTGTCAATTTTTAAGCTATTTATTTTGTTTGAAAAATGTTTTTTTTTTGTTTTCTTTTATTATTGTTTATTTTATTATTTTAACAACTTGTATTAACTGCTGTGCTATTTAACGTGATAACCTAGGCGCCACCCAGTATATGGCAGATTGGGTTTCAGATTTTTTGGACGGATTTTGGAAATATGTTGAATCCAGATTTCATAGATGTAATAGGGAGATGTTTGTGTAGGTATCGATTTTGTAATCGTCAACCTGGTGAAAATGGGTAAATCTTCCAAGCAAAGCATGGCAGTTTGTGTGCATGTTTAGAAACTAACAATCAGCCCCATAGCCGGCACATACTGGCTCACCATACTTTTCAAATTGGAACACAAACACTGTTACTTCGTGGCAGAAATAAGCAAGAGTTAAGAGGCAGAATTAAGTTATCCTACCTAGGTAGAGTCTTGGGCACAGAAAACCCTTCCATTGAGTAAATATATTGTTTAATATTTATTAAAAGAAATTAATTAATTTTCAGGAGTTAGCTGATATAGATGGCTTCTATACTATACGGTCCTTAGTCACAGCAGCTGATAGCACAGAAACTGAATTTCTATCTTCCGTTAAAGCAAAAGCCTTTATGGATAATGGACTTTCGGATGTTATCAATGCCTGGGTGCTGCCAAATGGAGCAGTAATTGCTGTTAGTTTCCAAGTGAACAATTCATCCCAATCTCGTTTTCCGAGAAGTGTAAATAATGATTATAAAATTACATCAAACTTCTACTTGCGACATGTTGAACCAGCGGCAGTGTATGTATTGTTTTTATAAATATGGCTATAAAATAATTTATAAAACAGCATTTAAAAATTATCCATGTTTTTTAGTCCTGACACGGCTTCCTACATACAAAAGTTAGAACGTGAAAGAGAAGCCAGAGAAAAGGGAGAATTAAAAGACAATAGATCATTTTTGGCAAAATATGTGAGTATTTTTGGGCAGAATTGCATTAGTTTTACTGAAGCTTTAACCATTTAACCGTCCACCCTGTGCGAGTGATTCTCGCCTCACCTGTCCGTGCATTAAATGTCACTATTTTGTTACGACCGTGTGAGACTGTCTCAACAATAACGATTAATACTGAAAAACTACTATAGTTACATTCAAATAAAAAATATTCTCAAAAGACTCAAAGAATTCACAATTTAATTTTGTTAAAAGAAAATTAGTCAAATTAAAAATAAAGCTTAAAAATGGGAATATCAAAAAAATCGTATTTATTTTTTATTTCGATTTTTACAAGAAAAGTATAATACTTACTGGAGACAATTATACTTTTCTAATAGTACATGATATTCCCTTTAAAATGACACCAATATCAATAATATCTTATATACTCAATATACATAAGAAAATAATGTTTAGCCAATATAAATTTGAACAAATAAGTAAATAAATAAATAAAAATAAGTTTCAATAATCTCTAGACACATCTCAACAGATATTTCGTTTATAAATGGCTATCAATGTGTTAATAGTGAATCATTTTTTTATATTTAGAATTCATTTAACACAAAAAACTGATTAGAATACATTTTAAACAACATATAATCAATAAGCGATGATCGCATATAGTTATTAAAATTTCGAGCTAAATTATTATATGTAAACCTTTTGAACTTGTCGTCAATCCTAAAGAAAATATCTTCACAATTAGTTTGATGAACAATAACGTTAGAAATAACGTATAAAAACAGAAAAGTTATCATATTTTTGATCGAATTACCCACACTAACAATCCACAAATAAAAATGGCGAAATTTAATTTTAACTCTTTTTTCTAAGTATTTTGTTACTATTAAACAGATAAAATTCACTCTCACATATGACAAATTTTAAATAGCACCATCTATAATAATTTCTTTATTGTATTAATAACAGCTATCTTTTGCGCTGTACACATTTAAACTGAAAGATCATTTGGTGACTATAGTCACCATGGACAGGTGAGGCAATAATTTTTTGGGGACTGTAGTCACCGTGGACAGTTGAGTAGTTATGGAGTTATTTATATTATATTTTTTTGTACATGAATTTAAATTTTGGTTTTCATATGCATATCTGGTTGCACACTTTTGTATCTAGATATCCGATGACTGCTTGTGCAAGTGGTTCTTACACAATACTGATGTTGAATAATATAGCTGGGCTTGAATCCAAAACCTGCTACTTTGTATCCAGGTTCTTAAAGATTAGGTCATGTTAATCAAATTGTAGAATTAAAATGTAGAATAATTGATTTTTTTTTACAGTGGATGTACATAGTACCAATTGCTATCTTTGTCATGATCTCCGGATCTACAAATCCAGAGCCTGCTCAGTCTGCACGCTAAGTACTGAAAACAAAACAAAGAAAATTGTAATTTACTTCTTACAAAATTTTATGTCGTTATGTTATATGTTTAGAGCAACACGGGCCACCGGCCGTTCGGATGGGAGTAGCCATATGCAGCTGTTCTCCTTTGTCAAAGTATAAGTTCGATGCATACAAAACTGTTGACGTGCTACAAAAATGACGAATTGTTTAGTTTTTTGCAGCAAAAAGAGATCTGCCATCTCAAATTTATAAAAAGATAATGTTACCTTTCACTTTCATAATAAGTAATTTTTAATCACATTGTTGCTATTTACTTCATTTCAAACTTAAAAATTACAATAATAATGGTTGTGTTGTTTCGAATTTTTTTTTATAGGATAGGGTGACAAACGAGCACACAGTCCACCTGATGGTAAGTGATTGCTGTGGCCCATAGACATGTACATCTATCCTTGTTTGCGAATCAAAATGCAGATGCGTTGTCACCCGTGAGGACTAATATGGAATGCCTCTTATCCAGTAAAAAGGGTATCCGGTTCTCTACACTCAACATACGAAAAACAGCAATGTTAAGCTGCTATTTTACTCTGGTATTCTGTAAGATCATGGTCCTTCCCCGGTCGAGCCGACCCATTCGTGCTACAATTATATTACTAATGGCTCTACCACGTAATTTAACAACACAGACTACTTGCCCACAAACAATATGCAGATTAGGCGAGCTAGTGATGTGAGACTATCTGAGTTGTCCGTGTCACTGAGCAATAAGTGTTATAATAATGTATCTATGTGTGTAAATTTTTAGATTACTGACGGTTCCATGGCGCAGTGGCTTAGCAATGAGTTGTTGCGCTAGGGGCCGCGGCTTCAAATCCCGTACGGAACAAGTATTTGTATGGCCTACAAATAATTGTTCCGGTTCTGGATGTTTGTCCTCACGCAATTTATGTTTGTAAACTGCCTCCATGATACAGGAGAAAATCCTAGTATGGTGGTAACGTTTTTAAAAAAAAATATTATTAATGGTTGTTGCGTAGTGACAAAAGATAATTTTCGGGTGCGCAGATTTCCGCCCACAAAAACGACAGACAGTTCTGTATCAGGGAAAAACGTTAGGGCTACTTCCCTCCGTTCTGCTGGTGGCCCGTGTTGCTCTATAGTTTTGTGTACATGTCTTGTTTGACGATAATTTTATATTACAAGCAAATTTTGTTAAAAATGACAAGCTGTTTTATTTAAAGGATTTATACATCCATATTTTGTAATTACTAAAAAAAAGTGCTCTCAGTGTCTGTTATTGATCACATTTAGGTAGAAAAAACTTCAAATAATTAATTTAAAGAAAAAATCTCAAAAAAAGGATAATAATTAGTTACTCGTTTATTATAGTAGGTACGTATAATAGGAGAGGATTGACTCCAATGAGGGCTAATATTATTCCACTCACCAGATGTCGCTACTTGATACTGAGGTAAAGTTTTTTGTTACACAATGTCATTTAAATGAGAAGTTAGTTTAAAATAAAACTTTATCAGTTTCTAGAGTATTATATTAATACACAAATCAATGCGTCAGTGGTTTGCGCTTTAATTTTTTGCACATTTTATCTCTTTTTTTTTAATCTTTCTACTCTTATGAATATATGTGATGATTTGGTTTATTTATTTTTAATCTGAATCTGAAAATACAAAATATAACTGATAGTACCTACATAAATAAACATTAACCTTCACATTTTTCGAACAAATTAGCTTCCCCGCTATGAAATCTGTCAAATATTACACCTCATTTTTAAGTGGCGCCGCTCTGGTGGCAGAAAAAGTCGTGGATTCTCTCATTAGATCCATTCATAAATCGCTTGCTGTCTCGCTCACGCGCCGGCCGGCATTCATTTCGTGAGCCGTTGAAGTAAGCGAGAGAATACGAGTGAGAAAGGATTTGTGATGTATAGAATAGAATCATTTTTGTTCAATATAGATTATAGTACATAATACTTACTTATTGAAAGTAATTTTTTACTTTTACCACTGGTTCGCAAAAAAAACCTCTGTCCTGGGAAGAATCGGCAAGAAAATCAGCAGGACTTTTTAAAAAGAAGTAAGTACCTACTATTTTAATATGATATATAATTGTTGTGAAAACATTTAGAAATAGCAGTGATCACCTCATTATACTATTTATTATTATAATAACCCTTACTAGACAATTTTTGCGTAATAAATAATTTAAACTTTTTGATAGAAAAGGTATATATTCTCTGAAACTTTGTTGTAAAAGTGTATACATTACCCCATGAAGGAATTACTTACCCTTTGTCGAGTAACATGGAATAACTAACTTGTGCTTGTTCCTAGTATTTACAGAATGTACATCACTATTTTTAATAAAATTACTTTTGTTGTACATACCTACAATAAGTTCTTGCAAATATATTTAGAGGCCAAAATTAATATACTTATTTCTTTAAATTTTTCTCTAACGGATTCCTTCGGCCCTAGGTTATGAATAGCTGTCTTTTGCAAAACAAAGATAGTTTCAAAGTCAGTCGCATTACCCCATAGCAAGATTCCATATGACATTATGCTATGGAAATAACTAAAATAAACTAATCTAGCTGTTTCAATACATGTAAGGCATCTAATTTTCTTACAGCATATGCTGCAGTACTAAGTTTGCTAGCTAGTTTAGATATATGAGAGCCGCATTGAAGCTTCGCGTCAACTGTAATTAGGGCCAGCTCCTCCCCATTTAAAGGCACATTGGTATTCACCTGTTTAACATTAGTTGTAGTGAATTTATAATACATTTCGTTTTATTACCGTTCAAAAGCAAATTATTAACGTTAACCAGTGTACTTCTTTTGATATAGCATTATTCACTTCGTCTTATTTCAATAATTGCCTTTTTAGTCGGAAAATTAACGAAGTATCATCAGCAAATAATACTAAATCATGGTTATTCCCTACCAACTAAGAACAGAAAGGGACCAAGAACTGAGCCCTGAGGAACACCCATAGATGCCACCGATCCGGAAGAACTGCATCCATTAATAACAACTGTTTGCGTTCTATTATATAGAAAATTTGACATAAGTTTAAGCGCTATGTTTTTATACCATAATGATGTAGCTTCCTGATTAATGTCTCATGGCGAACACAGTCGAAAGTCTTGGAAAGATCACAAAATATACCCAAAGCATCTTCCGAATTTTCCTATGCACAGAAAATATGTTTGATTAGCTCAACACCGGCATTAGTTGTCAGGCGACCCCTTGTAAATCCAAACTGATTGTTATGTAGTAATTAATTTACATTAAAAAAAACTTAACATTTGATCTAGAATATTTTTTTCAAAAATTATTCTAGATAATAATAATATATGATATGATATAATGAAAATAATAATAATTATTATTCTGTCAGTACAGAAATAATTCTATAGCGCGGCGCCCAATAATATTTCCCATCAATATTTTAAAACTATTGATGTTAAGAAAACTGCGGATCTGTGGGGATTTCCGTTAAAGTTATTGCGTCTATTATAGATACAATCGCGCCTCATTTAGCTATTATTTTTAATACTAGTATCGAATCTGGTGTGTTTCCTGATTTAATGAAGTATAGTAAAGTAATAACTTTATTTAAATCTGGTAGTACATTAGACCCCGCCAATTTTAGACCTATTTCTGTACTACCAACACTTTTGAAAAAATTATTCTTGATCAAATGTTAAATTTCTTTAATATAAATAATTTACTTCATAAAAATCTATTTGGTTTCACAAGGGGTCGCTCGACAACTGATGCCGGTGTTGAGCTGATTAAATATATATTTAATGCATGGGAGAATTCACAGGATGCTTTGGGTATATTTTGTGACCTATCCAAAGCCTTCGATTGTGTTCACCATGAAATATTAATCAGGAAACTTCAACACTACGGTGTAAGAAGTGATGCTCTTAAATTAATTATTTCATATTTAAGTAAGAGAACGCAAAAAGTTGTCATTAACAGTATGAGTTCTTCCGGGTCGATGGTACAGATGGGCGTGCCTCAAGGCTCAATTCTCGGCCCCTTTCTGTTTCTTGTACACATTAATGACTTACATAGTAGGAGATAACCATGATATAGTATTATTTGCAGATGACATTTCTTTAATTTTCAAATTAAATCGACATTTGCTAAAATATGACGAAGTAAATGATGCTATATCTAAATTGGTTCAATGTTAATAATTTGCATTTAAATGGCACTAAAACGAAATTTATGACTTCAAATGTCAAACAATTAAATACTAATGTAATTTTAAATGGGGAGAAACTGAGTCTTGTAGATACCACCATTTTTCTTAAAAAAAGAATTATATATTTCTTAATTAAAGATTTCGAGCGACCACAGACAGAATAAACCTTCCATTATGCCGTTGGCTACAATTTTACCCAGAATAATTACTCATAATACTGCAACAGGCGATGGCAGTTTACTGTAATCCTTAAATGACCAGTGGCGAAATCTCCCCCTAAGAAATCTCCACTTCCTAAATCAGGAAACACCAGATTCAATACTAGCATTAAAAATAATAGCAAGTTCGGGTGCGATCGCATCTATTATAGACCCAATAACTGTAACAGAAATCCCCCATAGATCTGCTGTTTTCTTAATATCAATAGTTTTGAAATATTTTACAATATCACCTGATAATATTCTATGAAATGCAAATTATTTTTTACAGTCATTTACATTTTGTTTGAGTAATGACTGCGACAGCAAGGGAGGAATTGTAACTTAGTAGTCAAGATCAGAATGTCGATAAAATATTGTTCAAAAGCCGTTGCAACGTCTTGATCTGATTTCGTCAAATTATTGTTAAAAATTAATTGAAAGTTTTAAGTTGTGTAAGTAGTTTCATCTTGCCAGTTTCACTATTAATTATAGGCGTAGGGTACAGTACTAATGGTGGGAGATGGACCAGGAGCGTCTTATGAATGGAGTGCGTAAGTTATTGACTTGTGTAGTATTTTCAAGTACTGTGCCAATAAAATTATTCCAGTTTGTGGATTGTGATAGATCAAAAAAAATCTGACAGTACCCTTATCAACAGTAGCATCTGCTGCAACTGTCAATTTTTTTTTGGTAGTTACAAAGGCTTTATGACAAATCATTGTATTGCTATTGCAACGTTGAGCTCACAAAGGTTTCCAATTTTTTTTTTGTAAAATACACTGTATTTTCATGTAGAGTGAAATATTATATAGGGGCGTGTGTGTGTAATAAGAATTAAATTATGTTTTTTATTTATAAAACAATGAGTGGATCCAATATAAAACAATAGTAGTTTCATATATAAATGAATCTGTTAGCTCCTAGTCTGGTCTGGTCTAGGAATTTTAAGCTGGTGTAAAGCCAGATGTTTATACCGTCATTTATTGAAAGCCATAGTCGCTACTTATGACGCCCTCACGATGAAATCGGTTAGGAATTCTCTTAGTACTGCTTAACTTGAAAACTCCTGCCAAGTGAGCGTGATGATCGAGGCTAATCCTCTCTGCAGTGTAAGAGGCCTGTGTCCTGCAGTAGACTAATAGAGGCTGATAAAAGATATATAAAGTAATTATGTTATGATTGTAACTTATTCTAATTTTCTAACCACAATTGCATACCAGTGAGGGGATAAATTTCAAAATTGGTATGTAGTATGTACATGCAATGCATATACATTTAAGCTACAACCAGGTCCCTAAAATAAAACAGAAAAATATTATTTTCAAACTACAAAACCAATAATGTGTTTATGCAGTTTATGGTCAGGGTTTGAATCACAGTTAGTGACTGAGAAATAAAGGTACTCTTACCATTATAATATATATATCTTCTTTATATATAAAAAGTACGTGTCACGTTGTTTGTCCGCGATGGACTCCCTAAACTACTGAACAGATTTCAATGAAATTTTGCACACTGTATGCAGTTTGGTCCAACTTAAAAGATAGGATAGCTTACATCTCAATTTATAGTCGCAGTACAATATTATTTTATTGAAAATTATTTGCCTATTATTTGACAGTCACAATTTTCTGTTAGCTCCAAACGATTCTGTCAGATGACGATGTCTGTTGATTGGATTGAGTAAATATTCAATAGATGGCGCTTTGTTAAAAATACAAACGTTTAATATAAGCTACAATTTAGTAGTATAACCACCACGTGTTGCTGTAAGTATTCAACAGATGGAACCGATTTCAATGACATTTTGCAGACTGTGTGCAGTTTGGTCCAACTTGAGAGATAGGATAATTTTTATCCCAATAAGGGACCCTCAATTTTTTTATTGCTAATTTCAGGAGTTTTTTTGGTAAAGTAAATGTTTGTTCGGAAAGAGCAGAACAACGTCTGCCTGGTCAGCTAGTATATATATATATAATCTTAATTTTTACAATAAAAATATAATTTTATTTACCTACATTGCTATTGATAATACAATTTGTCACCTGTCCTACAATACTTTTTCTATGCCTTTTATTTAAGAAACAGACGGATGGATTTTAATAAAGAAACATTTCTTCACATATATATAAATACCAATTGCTCTGTGTTAGTTTCCCAAAAACTCAAAAATGGCTCAACCAATTTTATAGAAATTTTTTGTTTGAGTGGGTTCCTGATGGTTTAGATTCACAATTAGACCCAGTAGGTGGCGCTGTTGTCAAGATCCAGAAATCACCAGTATGAAGCGAGGGCAGATAGCTAGTATATCTTTATTGCATCCTTAAGATTAAGTACACATGATAAAACCATAAAAACAAAACTAGTTTTACAAGTAAGCATGTGAAATTTATTAAAATAAAACATGCTGTGGTAACTGATTCTTATAGGGCAAAAATAAACTATAACATTATTATAGCTATGATATCAGTGAAACTCAATAAATCAATTGTATATAAAAACTTTTTTGAAAATTCTCATACATAGTGTGCTTGCAACATTATGCATATTCATTAGGTTTTAAATATGTAAATGTAAAACAAAAGATGAACATCTTTTTATGCTCCAATTTTTTCAATTTCTTCTGCATCTTCAATATCTAGTAAATGTATCTTTTTACCAAAGTGTGCTTCAATGTCTAGACAAATCTGCATTGCTTGAGGTGAATCAATCAAATTAATAGCTATTCCAGCCTTTCCAAATCTGCCTGTCCTTCCGATTCTGTGCAGATATGTTTCACAGTCTGCTTTTTTGTTTATATCCATTGGCATATCAAAGTTTACAACAAGAGTTACTTGCTCTACATCTATGCCACGTGATAAAACATTGGTTGTAATTAAGACTTTTTCAAGACCTGCTCTAAATCGATCTAGTACTGCTATTCTTTGTTCAACTGTGAGTTCACCTGATAGAACTGCTACCGAGTGGCCATCGCGAGACATTTTCTCTGATAACCAACTTGCTGTCTTTCTGGTGTGACAAAATATTATAGCTTGCCCAATTGTTATTACTCCATAAATATTACAAATTGCTTTATACTTATCTTCAGGACTTTTACATTTTACATAGTATTGCTTAATATTATCTAGTGATTCTTCTTCACGTAACAGCCTAATAATAATTGGATTTGGTACAATCATCTCTGCAAACTCCATTACAGCACTGTCATAAGTTGCAGAAAAGAACATCATTTGGCAAGTAGAAGGTAAGCATTTGTGAATTCTAATACACTGATCTTGGTGACCTTGACGATCAATCATTACATCAGCTTCATCCAATACAAATACTTTAATCTTGCTTAAATCAAACATTCCAAATTTAACACCCCAATCTAACATTTTTCCTGGTGTGCCTATTATGATATGATCAGTGATTTTTGTACCTTTAGATACTTCTTCACCTCTCACTGCATATTTTAGTTTTATTTCCGGACAGAATTTTGCCATTTTTGCAGCAACTTCTCCGGTTTGAATTGCAAGTTCATAAGTGGGGCTAAGGCATAACACCTGTGGATAATTTTTAGTAGGTTCAACTCTACTTAACATGGCCAGGACAAAAGCAGCAGTTTTACCTGTTCCTGATTGAGATTGAGCAATCATATTTTGAGGTGGATCAGCCAAAAGTGTCGGTAATGCTGTTTCTTGAATTTTTGATGGAGCATTAAAGCCCATAGCATAAACACCTTTAAGTAAATTTGGTTTTAAATGTAAAGCTTCAAACGTTTTGACGGAATAAAGTGGTGAATTCGGATCTTTTCTTTGAACTTCAATATCCAACTTTGATTCAACCAAACCCTGTCTTATTATTTTCATCAACAATGATGCCTCTGCCGGATTTGCAGCTTCTGGGACATCGTCGGGATCTGATTTCAAACTTTCTGTTTTTTTCGTTAAACCTAATCCTGCAACTTTATTTGAAATTTCCAATTCTTCTGCTTTTTGTCCCCATTGGTTTGCCATTGTTATAACTGAAATTGTATCGTGAATTCTTTAGATTTCGGAGTATCCAACTGTAACTTTCTAAACATTCAAGAGGTACCTATATTAAAAAAATAAAATGTCATAGACATTTTGGTTGTTGCGTTAGGCATTGAAAGCAGCCAAAAGTCTTAGGCCATACAGCCTAGTCTGATTTGTATTTTGATGTTGATACGTACATTGCAAAGTTCTGGGAAGATTTTAACGATAGCTTAACCTAGCTGAGAATAGATAATGATAGTTTCTCAAGCCGCCCAAAAAACTTATAGATTTATATCACCAAGGAAGCACTTTTATCATAGTTCATATGCGCTGACCTTTAATGCACACAATCGCTACACATTAATGTTATGAAATCCATTTTAAATCATTATTTAAGGGATAAAATAATGAGACGAGTATTATGTAGTGTATCCAGGCGGCATCAAAATAGCGATGGGGGTTTGTTGCAAAAAAAAAAAACTATCGACTGAATCGCAAATTATACTATTGCGCATTTGATTGCCGATTTAGTAGTTCCATCGCTGTGCGTCGATGCAACGTGTGCTTGTGCGTGCTAGTGTTCATTAAACATCGATTGTTGAAGTATTCGATAGTAATCGATAGTTTCTTATAAGACAATCGATATATCGATAGACTATCGATTGTTTTTGAGCAGGTATCACAAATAATAATAACAATAAGTAATTATTGCACTTTTTTGTTTGCTCGTCTTTGAGAAATACGCAATTTGTCACTAGCTAATGTAGAACTGTGAAGGAAAGTTACAATAGGCTTTGTCTTCATCAACTGATTTCTATTAAAATAATTTTTAAAAGAACTTGTAGATTGTTTTGGTTGCACTTCATTTTGAACTTGATGTTCAGACGATGATCCCTCTTCCGATTCTAACCTATCTATTTTATCGGCATGTTTTCTTTTCAAGTGATCTCTTAGATTGGTCGTATTTCCTAAATGCTTATATTCTTGATTATAAAAGTTACACTGTACAAACGGACTATTATTGTCCACTATCTAGAAACAACTCCACATTAATGATTGATTTTTAGGATAAATTTTCGATTCATTATGAAGCCAAATACAAAACAAATCAGTAAACTATAAAACGCAAGATCAATCGCCCCGTTCTAGCACTCGCACAAGTCACTACTTACGTCAGCGTTACACATATTAATTAGCTTTTCACACACAGTTTATTTACAGGGATTTCTCTGGCCTTAGACTAAAAGGAGACATCTACTATAGACAAAAATTACGATAAGGATGGCAATCGATAGTTTAACCAGACTATCGATGTTTAAGGAACACTAGTGCGTGCGTTGAGCTGCGGGGAAGGCCGGGCGGGGCGGTGCATGCGGGACAGTGTTGAATCCGTCGATTGTTTTTAAGTATTAAATAATACATATTTTAATTTGTTTGCTTTACTTGGTTTTTGACTTTTTTTAGAGAAAGGTCACATGTGGGTTATGAATGACCGGCTTAACGCGACGTCTTAAAATCATAATATAATATAAATATTGAATTAATAAACTTTTAAATACGCTTAATAAGACTTTTTAATACTTGAGTCCTGTACCTATTAAAGTATAAAGAAATGTTGATTGAATTTCATGCGTGAAAGCGGAATGCTTACCGTTTATAGACACTTCGGCCATGGGTGCACACATAAAAGCATATGGAAATGATAATATGCAATTAAAATAATGAAATGGTTAAGGAATTGGTTTAAAATAAGTCCGGATTTTTAAGATATAAAGGTTTTTATTTTCACAAGAACAATTTTTTAACAACAAATGACTTCGTATTTTCCTGACATTTAAACCACAATTGACACAGCGTAAATGTCCTCTAGAATGAATTATTGAGAGCTGGGAAGAACTCTGTCCGGTGTGAAAGCTGGGGTCATCTTTGATGAATGGGGTTAACAGTGGATATTGAGTCCAAGTTCGTGCAGAGGTTATCGTAAGAACCGGGAGCGGGATCCGTGTTCAGGCCGTGGCCGTTGTTCATGGTGAGAAGTATTATCGGAGTCTATTTAGAAAGCTTATTTGTTGCTTAGATAACAAATCTGCGAGAAAACAAACAAAATAAAATGCAAAGGAATTCGACTTGTGACTAGTTTTGATAATTATGACATGGGCTCTAGCTTTCAGATTCGATGTTGTCGTTGAATAGACATAAAATCGATAAATAGATATCGATTTTTTTATTTCATTTCTAATTTCACAAAAAAGAATAATCTTTGATTCGGTTTAAGTTTTTTTATAGAGCTTTAAGTTCTGCACGGTTTTTAAAATATGTTTTGTTTTATTTATTTAAATTCCATTTTAAATGTATTTTTAAGAACAGATAAGAATAACAGTTAAATTGTGCATTAGCGCTTTTGTTATGTTTTAAAGAGTTCATGGTAGATCAACCAGCAATGGGTCACACCAACATGTTCTAATTTGACAATAAAACCTATATAGCTTTAAAGCTATGTTTATGAAAATAACAACAGTTTTTGTTTCATCCAAATTGGTGCAGAAATACGAAAGTTATAACGTTTTCAAGTTCCGCAATTTTTTTAAATTTTTACCCGCTCGTTCTCTGTGACGTGACGTCACAATCCGACAGAGCGAACGCGCAGTAGGTATTTGCTAAGTTCAATACTAGCCGCGCGCTCGGAAGTATACGGTCGTTTACCTACATATTATATCGAATGTCAGAGTTAATGTCCGGTTGACTGTATTAGATGACATAATACTTATAATAAACCCAACGACTATATAATAAATTTGAACTAATAATTTAGGAATAATCTAATCTAATATGAATAATCAAATCCAATGTAATCAATATTATTTAAGATGAATAATTTTATCTAATAATCTAATCTATTATTATGAATAATGTACAATCAATGAACTATTAATAATATTTGACATTTGTATGCCCATCACAACATGAAAAAAACTTACTTAAACTTACTAATGCAGTGAGTAGTAATCAACTCGTACTGTTATTTAGTACCTAGTGCCACGTGAAGAAATTTTGTTGGTTACGTAGTTCGTCAGTGGTTGCAAACATATGGTCCTAGTTTTACTTTGACTTTTTTTTATCAATATGGCCCTCGGTATTGTAGTTATGTCACAATAATTCTGCCAATGTCCGGTCTTTGGTCTGTCACACCTTGTCTTAAGGCTTTTCGGAGTTAATTAGGTGAAAATGTAGATAAAAATAAAGCAGCTAAATAAATGAATTGTGGACCACACAATATAGAGCAAACATCTAGTTATAGGAGGGGATTACATTGACTTACTTTTGAATAAACTGATTGCGGTATTACGTTGGTAGTAGGTACCTATTCTGTTTTGAAAATGCAATGGTCGCAAACATTCAATAGTGATTTTGATGAAATTTTGCATTAAGGTGTAACTTGATCTACAGGATTTTATCTTCTCATATCGGACTTTTATTCCCACGGAGCGTGATATAACAGAATTAAAAAAAAAAACAGAAAATAAAGGTTACTGATAAATAAATAACATGTCAAGAAAAATATGGAGTAATAAATATGGAGAGAATAAGAAAAATATAACAATAAAGACTACTGGTGGCTTCGACGTGTCGTTTTGTGACGACACATCGCGATGCGGAGCAAAGCGGTCGCCCTTACCGTAAAACACCACTTTACTCATCAATATTTCAGTCATTTTTAAAAGTAGAAAAAAAATAAGAATACCGTTGAATTCATAATTTTTATACAATTTTTTGATACCCTTAACAAAATTGAGTGGCCAAACCCATTCGCTTGTTTAATTATCATAACGTCAGAATAATTATCGAAAAATAGTATTAGCATTAAAATAATGACACCATAAAAATCGATTGAAAAAACAGAATTGATTTTTTAACGAGATTTGTAATTGGAAACACTTTTTATTTTATCCACAAAGTAATGAATTGTAGATTTACCTAATTTCATTTTTATCTTTGCGGTTTTTTTTGTGCCAAAATAATGCAATCTTTTTTGGATACATAAATAATGCGATTAAATACCTACCATAAAAAAGATGTTTTTTTTTAACAAATGATAATTTTGTGGCGCTTTTCATGGCCAGAATTGGGCATTTCCATTTAAGCAATAAAATTAACAAATATATTATAAATATATATAATAAAAAAACAAAAAAATAAAAATGCAATACAAAAGTAACAAAAGTAAGTAGTAAGTAGTACGTGGTAAAGCCATGCTGCAGCTATATTAGTAGTATAGTTGTAGCACGAATGGGTTGACTCGACCGGGAAAGGACCACGCTCTCACAGAATACCAGCGTAAAATAGCAGCTTAACGCTGCTGGTGAGTGTAGAGAACCGGAGACTATTTTTACTGGTGATGAGGCATTCCATCTTAGTCCTTACGGGTGACAACACATCTGCATTTTGATTTATAATTGATGATAAATGTAGATGTCTATGGGCCGCAGCAACCACATACCATCACGTTTTTCACCCTTATCCATTTGTTACCATCTCTAGAATGGATGTTCCCTCAATCGATGGTTTGATTACAATACAAAACAGACAATTGAATAATCTATTGGCGCCAATCGCATACCTAATAACTGCAGTCGTAACGTAAGTAGTAGCGTACAGACTTAGCGCAAGCGCACCTCACACCATTTTTTGTAACTACTTGTGTGCGATGCGCTACAAATTAGTAGTTAAAGTTGATACGGTAACCGTGTCAGTAATTGTCGCCCGCTGCACGCCGTCGATGACAATCGACTAACATAGATTGTTATCGAATTTTATCGACTAAATTGAACAATCGACTAATTCGAATAGGTTTATTATTAATCGCCCATCGTTACATCACACCACATATATGGAGTGTAGAGTACAAGAAGGACCATCTCCTTATATGAAAAGTGTCCCTAAAATCGCGTTCAATAAGGGCCACCCTGCAGTAGTATAGGATAAATTAAAAAAAGCGCCAATATTAATTAGAATAAGTTGGAGAAATTAACAAGGACCGACCAATCCGCTTGGTTTTGTACTATTTTTTTTATAGGATGAGGGTGACAAATGAGCACACAGTCCACCTGATGGTAAGTGGTTGCTGCGGCCCATAGACATCTACATCTATCCTCTATTACAAATCAAAATGCAGATGCGTTGTCACCAGTGAGGACTAAGATAGAATGCCTCATTTCCAGTAAAAAGGGCCTCCGGCCACCTGCACTCACCAAGCGAAACGCAGAGGTAAACCTCTACTTCACGCTGGTATTCTGTGAGGTCATGGTACAACCCCGGTTCGAGCCGGCCCATCCATGCGACAGCAAAAGCTGCCGCGTGGCTCTACCACTGTTGAATCCATTGCATCCACTATGTACTACGTAAATAGTTGAGGTTTTGTATACTGGCATTTTACTAACTACTCTAGTCATGAAAATTTTCAAATATTTGAATTCAGCTGATTTCACTCCGTCTACAACAGCTATATTCATATCGTAGTTTTTCAGACGCCACCGCTATTGTGGTAGGTTTTGGAACCTCTATTTTCAGTAAATAGTAGAATACTTTTTCAACTTTCGCCCCTTATAAGATGGTTCTCCTTGTACTCTACACTCCATAACAACATCGAACTATCAAAAAACATAGAGTTGTAGTAGATTTACCAATCAATACTGGCAAAGGTATTAGACCATACAGCCTAGTATAATTTGTATTTTATTTATAAAAATCTTCATAATTTACTGATCATTGCAATGTTTTGGGAGATTTTGTTGACAGCTAAACCATGAGCACAGTTGATGATGAGAATATTTCAAGTCTTCTAAACGGATAAACCTGAGATTTATATCGCCATCGTTGCCACCAACACTTGTTACATTGTTTCAACTAATAGTTAACTTGCGCAGACATTTTACTACACAAATTCGTACCACTTACTATTCAATTCAATAGTATTTAGGCGGTGTAAGAATTTACACGACCTCATATCGTCCCATGGTTGTCGTACACAGCGACAGAGAGAAACTGAAAAAGGCGATGGGACAGTATTTTCCTTAGGAAAATCATATCAGGAGGATGAGGATAGGGTTAAATAGGAGACGCAGTAGAGAGCAGAGTTATGTGAGTAATCGGACAAGACAGATTGGGGGCCTCTTTAGTTTTAGTGTGGTATTCTAAAAACATGGTCATATTTACGAAGTCTAAATATGAACCGGGAACAGATATTTTGGAGTCAAGTAACAAGTAACAAAAATCGCTTGTGGCGGGTGGAAGGAAAAGGGGAGATCTCCCGCCGGGCAAGGTGTTCTGCCCGGGGAGCGGCCAACGCTCCAAGTGGTAGTTCGGAGCTATTCTATATATATTGCTTTAATTTCGGAACTTTGTTAGCGCGATTTAGGCTTCGATATATTTCGCTTGTGGCGCGACGACAGCGCCGCCACAGGCTTTTGATAACTTAACTCAGCCCAAATACTTTTTTTTTATAAAAGTAGTAGTAATGCTATTAAACATTACTAATATTCCCTTTAACCACTTCTGGTATGCATAAAATGCTTGTGTTAGAAGTGGTTCACGACAGTAGTCGAATGGCGGATTCGAACTCACAACCTTTCGAGTTCGCGGTCCGCGCCCTGCCATTAGGCTACTGACGCTTCAATACTTGATCTGAAACAAATAAAATTCGAGTTAATATAGTAATAATCCTTACAAATAACGGAAAATAAATTCAAAATGTTTATTTTAACCCTAATTAACCCTATTACTAACCCTCCGCTGTGCGCCCTTCTGTCTGTAATAGATAGACAGTTAAAATTTTTACAGAATGTATATTTCTGTTGCCGCTATAACAATAAATAATAAAAATTAAAATAAATTAAAAATTAAGATAAGCTTGATTACTGTCAAAGATAAAAATTATTACTTTCAAAGCTTATCGGGGCAATGATCAGGAATACTCTATTGCTGACCATTACCCAATCGAAAAACTACTAATGATCAGGAATACTCTATTCCTGACCATTACCCCGATAAGTTTTGTAAGTAATCATTTTTATACGATTCTCGTTTAGGAGGCATGCAACCATGTATTCCATCCATAGAAATATTAAATAGAGGAGAAGTGGCAAGGGGGCGTGTCTGTGTCCGCACGATATGATCAAAATGCTCAGGTTCCATTCAAATGGCCGTCTTTGCGTATTAGTATACTTTCAACCGTAATCGTGAAACAATATCAGAATGCCGTGTTATTCAGTGGTTTCTTGTAAAAACCGAAGCCAAAACAAAATCTTTGTAGATCATGGAATCACTTACCATATGTAAGAACAAGTATTTTACTATCTTTATCTTTAAAATCATGAAAAACAACAAATCGTAAAATATTTTTTGCTCTTAATGCGTTATTTTTGTTTTCAAATATCACAGCAACGGTACTATTTTGTAGTAAATACATTGCTCCTTAACCACTACTTATGTATATCGCTAAGCGACTGAACAAGCAATGTAAATATGACAAAACGATACTTTATTTATGGGGATGCAACGTGTAGTACCGCCACTGTGCCTTGCGATGAGTTAGTGTTGTGCTTGCGCAGATCCACTAACGTATGCTATCGACAAGAATGTCGATTGGCGAATTGCTATTATAGTTTATTCTTTCAATTTGTCAACCGTTTCAGCCCGGTGAGAAGACTGATGTGACACAATGGTATTTAATTATTTTGATTATTTTCACCGTTTACTACACTGAAATCGTTACTAGCGATCATAAAGTAAGTTGCTTAAATAATTAGGTTAATCATCGGTGAAGTGTTTTGGGTTGAATTATAATATATTATGCCTTATCTTCGTGTTAATTCCATACTTTTATGTTTTCAAAAGCTTCGAATGCGTTATAATATCTAATTGGCATGGTTCAGAATTCAGATAATATTATAATAGTGACTTTTGTTAAAAATAAGTCAACATAATTCTCCTGGCTATTTATTTGTTATACATGAGTGTGTGTTTGTTTTCATATATCTTAACCAATCAGGAGTTTTTTAACAAAGGCTTGCCAGGTACATGGTGAGGTTAAGAAATGGCGTAGGATATATGTAAATGATAAATAAATTATTATCCTACATTTTCAGCCCAAAAGATGCTAATTTAAAAATGAAATGAATTGATGCCACAGGAAGGCCACCAAACTAATTCCCTACAAAAACTAGTACCATATGCCAAAATACCTACTTTTTCAATACGCTATGACAATCTAAACAAACAACCGGATTTTTTTATTATATTTGTTAGGTAGGTTAGATACTTAATAACTTACGTTTATGTAGCATATTGTTTATTTTTATTATATAATTTCCTGTGCATATTTATTTTATTTTCAATTTTAGTACAATTTTAGTATAAATGGAAGAGAATCGATAACTTTCCAATTTAGTCAATCACTAATGTATATGTAAAATAAATGGCTTTTGTTTTTAAAATGCACAGCACAACTATAGCGACTGATATTTTTGTGTGAGTAAGTAGTACGGTGCATGGTAAATGCACGCTGTTTCTGTAGGGATACGGTTTATAATTGATTGTGTAATACGTTCTGATTTATAAAATGCGGGTGTGTGCGCGACTGCGTATCTATTGCTTTTACTGATCTGCAAGTGTAGTAGTAGGCGGGTGGTAGGGGCCAACTGGAGACACCGGGATCCAATACATTTTCAACTACCGGGCATATCTCCTTCTATTATTATATCTATGATTCCATCTATATCCTATTCCCTTCCGAGGTTCCAGTTACTGCGCATTGACCAGACTGCAGTTTTTTCTATTGTTTCTTTTTGTTATCATTTCTTCTCTCGACCAAGTTAATAAATTCAGTCAAAGGACCTGCTAAAGCCTTTTCTTATCATTGTAACCTGGTGCAAATCATAAATACTTCTGCAACGTAATTTTGTGTAAATTAATCTGGACAGGCTACGGGAAGATGCTGCTAATATAGATTGGAATGTTATAATTATAACAAATGCTTGCACTGTTGACGAACAGGTATCACCTATTAATTTACTTCAAGTCCATGATGTACATGCGCCTGTCCGTCCAGTTCTAATACATCACCCTCCAGTCCCATGGTTGATCGAAAATCTGAAAATAATGATAGTTAAGAAGGATAAGCCAATTTCAAGGTACAAGTCAGATCCAAAAATGACAGAATTTGCAAGAAGTATAGACTATATACTATCTATATATAGGTATCAATGCAACGAGATCTGTAGAGATTTACGACGTCTTCAAATCCTTAATTAGTACAAAACGAAGACCCATGACATGTTTGTTAAAGAAATAAACTTTTATTTTATTTTATTTTTATATTTGGGGTTCCTTAATGGCCATATGCTCGATACCAAATAATGTCGATTTAAATTTGCTAATTCAAAATTTCTTTTCTGTTTCTTCCATAAAAAAATATTGAAAAAAATCATGAGGTACCTTGAGGATCACCAACTGATTAGTGACCGCCAGTACGGTTTTCGTTGGGGTCCATCAGCTGGTGATCTTCTAGTCTATCTGAGTCATAGATGGCCGGAGGCAGTAGATTCCAAGGGGGAGGGCATTGGCCGTTAGTTTGGACATAGCGAAGGCCTTCGATCGGGTCCGGCACAAAGCGCTTCTTTCGAAGCTTCCTTCCAATGGGCTTCCCGAGAAATTGTGCAAATGGATCACCAGTTTCCTTGCTGATCGGAGCATCAAGGTCGCAGGAGACGGTGCATGCTCTGATTTCAAGCCTATCAACGCTGGTGTTCGACAAGGCTGCGAGCTATCACCAACGCTGTTTCTCCTGCATATCAATGATATGTTGCTAACTGGTAGCATTTATTGCTATGCAGACGACAGCACTGGTGATGCCTTCTACACCGGCCGGGCCAATATTTCCCGGGAAACGTCGCCGAGTACCGGGACAAACTTGTGTCTGAAGTCCAGTCTATGCTTAACAAAGTCTCGGATTGGGGGCGACTAAATCTAGTCCAGTTCAATCCCCAGAAGACAAAAGTTTGCGCGTTTACCGCTAAAAAGAACCCCTTTGTCGTATCTCCTCAGTTTCAAGACGCTCCCCTTGCTGCCTCAGCTAGTATTGGCATCCTTGGCGTGCTCAACAGAGCGAGACAGTATTTCATGCCGGCACATCGTTTGCAACTTTACAAAGCGCAAGTTCGGCCCCACATGGAATACTGTTCTCATCTCTGGGCCGGGGCACCCCAGTGCCAGCTCCTTCCACTTGACCGTATCCAGCGCAGAGCGGTTCGAATCGTCGACGACCGAGTTCTTTCTGATCGGCTCGATACACTGGCACTGCGTAGAGATGTTGCATCTCTTTGCGTATTTTATCGCATCTGTCACGGGGAGTGGTCTGAGGAATTGTTCGGACTAATTCCAGGAGCTCAATTTCACAATCGCAGATCGCGACAAAACTCGCGTTACCACCCATACCATCTTGATGATTGGCGGTCCACCACTCTGCGATTTAGAAGAAGTTTTCTCCCTCGCACAACTTTCTTGTGGAATCAATTACCACCAGCGAATTTTCCGGACCGATACGACTTAGAAACCTTCAAGAAAAGAGCTTACACCTTTCTAAAAGGCCAGCAACGTACTCGTATCTGCAATTCCCCTGGTGTTGCGGTAGTTCATGGGCGGCGGTAGTCACTTACCATCAAGTAAGCCGCATGCTCGTTTGCCCCTTCTTCTATAAAAAAATCACCAATACTTACTCAACTTTCATAATTTCCACTACTGATTTCCCTCCATTTGTCTTTAGGCAATTTGCAGATTGTGATGTTAGAGAGCACTTCCTACCAAGAGGAGAATGCTATCGCCAAACTAAAAAATATAAACAATTGTTTATATTATATGGGTAGTTCTTCAGAGACAACATTTTCGATTTCTATGGATATATTTTCTGTAACCAACTAACAAAACGGCATGTATTTTTTTTGGACTATTTTATCTGTATCTCTATCTGGGACAAAATATATTTTTCAAATAATTGCTGTCTAGGTATAGAATAAAAATATTTGAAGTTTGTTCTTCTGATTCATATAACGCGTCCGTTTGCCATTTTCCGGAACAAAATGGTCGATGTCGCATTTTCCCTTTGATAAATCAATATAAATAATAATTATATCGAAAGGAAATGAATTGTCCTCCTACAAAAAAATGGGTATTAGTTATAACTACGTTAGTGTGTTTATAAATAAGTAACTAAGAAGTGTCCGACGTATAATACTGATTAATGTGGCGTAAGCTGCGCTTGACCGTACTTGGTCGGGTAATAATTAATGAGAGTCTGGCTTCCTGCGCGGGGGACACCAGGACGCCAGTCGTGCAACGAACGAGCTAGAAGGCGGACGTGCGGCTTTTTGGCTTAGATCCCGGTGTTACGAAGGTAAATATCTGATTCATCTGTGCTTGGTTCAGGTGGCATTCTGATTACACTGCCTACTTTATAAAATTTATTTTATTGTTTTAAAACTTCAATCTGAGCTTCGTAAGGTGTTCTTGGGTTATAAATTCATGTAAAAAAGATAACAATACTAAAGTCTGTATGTATGATGAGTTATGCATGATTGTAGGCAAAATCCTGATTCATCTGTGCCTGATTCATATGGTCAAAACCCCATATAAATCATAAAATGAATTAGTTTTCGCCTCTCCAGCACAAAACGAGCGCTTTTGTTGCCTACTCCTTGTCCAATTTTTGAGCGTGTACAAGTCAGTAGTTCTAGTCTTATTTATTATATTTACTTAGATACAACCTTTTGAATGATTAAAAAATCACAGGAGTATAAATTTATTCTACATATGACACTTTTGATAGGCCTTAGTCTTAGTTAAGAATTAATAATTATTATTTAAGAATTACAATCACAACTAACAGTGTATTTATTACTAAAAATAATGTAAAGAAATTGAGACCAGTATTATTTAAATGGCACTTTTGACATTAATATTCCGTATTAACAACCATAGAAACCTACTTATTCATTAATCTCTATCTAATTTCTGTTATTTTAATATTACAGTCCATAACAATGCCACAAACTAAAGATCAAAAGAAGGAGAAAAAGAGAATCGCAGAACGTAAAAGGATGGAAAATATAAGAAAAGATCCAGACAAGCATGCTCTGTGGAAATTAAAAATGAAAGAAACATATTTGAAAAGAAAGAGAGAAGGTAAAATCACATCAGTTCAGAATTTGACACCGAAACAACAAAAATTAGCTAGGAAGAAAAGCAGAGAAAGTACTCGAAGATGGTATGCTAAAAAGAAATTATTAAAAGAACGTGATATTCATTCAGAAGAGGAAATCATTGACGAATGTGATCCAGCAGACGATACCGAAATAAATGATCCTTTAGATTTGAAATTACTATCATCTCCAGAAGTTTCGATTATACCAAGATCTCCGGATATTCCCAGCTCATCACAGGTATTAACTCAGTTTTCACCACATTCTGCACGTATAACAAGATCAACAATAAGACAAAAGAGGACACTTGGAATTGATTTGAACCTAACAGAAAATGAAACCGATATCTCATCCAATGCTGACGTCCATTCGAGAATAATATCGCCTTCACCAAATACTTCGATATCAGATTCACCAAGGACTCCCAGCCCACAAAGTAGCATCACATCGTCTCCACGACGTGTCGTCAGCCCAAAAGTTTATAAAAAAGCTGCACGGGAAACACCTCTTAAAAAGATATCGCCTTGGAAACATATTTTACGAAAGTTTCAATATAGATATACTAAAGAAATACAATTGAAAGATCAAAAAATTCTGGAACTTAAAAGAGTAAATGAAAATTACCGGAAAAAGATAAAACGGTTAGAAAAAGATAAACGGGTAACAGACGTGCATAAAAAACAAAAGGAAAATCTATCTGGGAATGAAAAAATACAGATTGTTGTTGAACCCTGTGCTACCGGAATTAAAGAAAATGTCATTATGTATTTTGAAGAAGATGAAAACAGTAGAATGTGCGCGGGAAAAAAAGAATTTGTCACCAAAGGAAAAATAAGAAAACAGAAGCGATATCTTAGCGACAGCTTGCAGAATCTACATAAAAAGTATCTTGAAACCAATCCTCAATACAAAATAAGCTACAGTGCATTTTGCAAGCTTCGTCCATTTTGGGTACGCGTACCAAACGTCAATATTCGTGAAACATGTTTATGTAAAGATCATGAAAATATGGAGTTGGTCGTTGTAGCCCTTCGGAGAAATTATCTGATTGTGGAAAAATCTGTAAATGAGATTCTACAATCACTATGTTGTGATCCTAGGAATGTTCACTGTCTGGCTAAGAAATGTGATAGTTGCAAAAATAAGGCAATTAATTATAAAGAATTTGACAATACCAAAGAAACACATTACTTTATTTGGAACTAAGTAAAAAAAACATATCAAAGATGGAAAAGAAAAAGCTACGCTTCACACGGTTAAGGCAAAAGTTGCAGCGCATCCCAAAGATATAATCGAACATTTCGAAAACCTGTTAGTACCTTATATGCGACACTGCGGAAATATTATAACTCAATATAATTATACAAAAAAATTGAAACAAAACCTAAAGCCTGAAGAATGCATCATACATTGCGATTTTAGTGAAAACTATAACACAAAATATGCCTCTGAGATTCAGTATTTCCACTTTGGCAGTTCCAGACAACAAGTAACATTGCACACCTCTGTTATTTATTACATTAAAGGTGGAAAACTGTGTAAGCAGTCATACTGTACTATCAGTGAATGTTTGCGCCATGATGCCGTCGCAATCTGGGAACATTTACAGCCAATTCTCCGATTTCTTGAAAACGAGGTGCCGGACGTAACAACATTTCATTTTATTTCGGATTCACCATCGGCGCAATATCGTAATCGCAAAATGTTTTACATAATGGCGAAAATGCACTGGTATTTTTCTAGTTTGCGATTATTAGTGTGGAATTATTCTGAAAAAGGACACGGGAAAGGGGCTCCTGATGGTGTTGGAGGAGTTCTAAAACGAACTGCTGACCAAATAGTTGCGAGAGGGAATGACATTCCAAACATTGAAATTCTTGTCAGACACCTAAAAGAACGCTGTCCAGGAGTTATTATAGAAGTCGTTTATGAGTCGGGCATATTAGAGAAAGATATGCTGATTCCCGAAAATTTAAAGGAATTCCGCGGGACCATGAGAACATATCAGGTTGTGTGGAGTGCCAATCAACTTCAGACTTTAGCTATGAGAGAACTTAGTTGTAGCTTGGACAATTGTTCACAAGAAGCCATTCAATGTTCTCACGGTCAACACATTGGTTTTTATACCATAGAAGACATTAATAAACAACAGAGTCACCACTCTGTTGTGTTAAACGTCAAATCCGCGGATAAAAGAAAGGTGACATCGAAGAAATCTACATGCAGCTCTTTGATCAAACGTAGCCAAATATCTGCTACCGAAATTCAGACTGGAAAAGATACGGATACAACCCAACAAGACCTCGACCTTCCCGATGAAGACAGCTTTTGGATGGAGATTTCGTCAATCGATGAAAGACTTATAACTCCAAAATTCACCAGAGATGTCCTATCGACCCTCCATCAGAAAAGCGTAGATGATCGCTCAGATTCTGACGATGAGGATATTTTTGTGTTTAAAAAGCCTCAATATGATAAGCGGACAAAAGAGTCTCACGGCATTGTTGAAGATATGATTATTCCATCTTCCTCCGAAAATTCAAGATCTCGTCAACAAGAAAAAGGCTTTATGGATGATATTGAAAGCAGCTCCGTCCCTAGCCCAAAGCCAAGAAAATATTTCTTTTAGTACCTATTTAACTTTGACCTTATTACTTATTAACTAATTATACCTAGAATCTATATTTCTTTGAAAGTTGATAAGGAAGATTATTGTCAAAAATGCCATTTAAAGTTGATCTCATTTTTGTTACTTTATTGTTAGGTAGTAATAAATAAACCAATGTGATTGGTAATTTCAATTAATAATTAAGACTTCTATTCTCACTTTACCATATAATACAAGAATTATTATAAATACTGCAGTTTAAAAATATTTTTACAAGAATTACTGTTTAATTCATCAGATTTTTTTCCGTGATATGATCGCTGATAATTGTTTTCATAAAAAAGGTTATTGTTGTTATTCAAATATGATTATTTTCTTAATACAAAGTTTTTTTATTTTTATTTCTGTTTCTGATTCATCTGTAACAAATTCTGATTCATCTGGGCACAAATATTTGAACGTCGATATCATGAAAACTACTTTATAAAAACGAGTCCCTCATTCAAATATATGTTATTTGGTATACCTTTTTTCATATGAACATGTGTTACAAAGCTGAAAGTGAAATTAAATTTTGGCCATATGAATCAGTCGAAGAATCAAATTTCGAAGAACTACTCATATACTAGCTTTTCACCGCAGCTTCACTCGCACGGCTTCAATCTTCTGAGATCAATTCAGAGGATCGATCCATTATTTAAGTTCGATTCAATATACCTATCGATTATCTTGACTCCTAAAATCCCTTATTTGAACTCAGACTGCCATCCATATAGCTGGGCTAGCACTTCTTATTAGTTTGTGCATATAGCGAAAGCAAGCGAGTATTAGGTAGGGTTACCAACCCGTGTGGAGTTGTCAGAGCTCCCATCAGGCGCGTCCCCAGGTGGTGGTTAGGGGAACGCCACTAAGATATGGGTGGTAGCGGGAAACCGCCGCGGACCAAAACTGGCCAGGTATGGGCGTACCCGTGGTTCTATTAGGACCAGAAACGGCCGGGGCTTATTACCCTAAGAGACGGGCCTTCACAGGCTTGTTGTTGTTCCCGGTATCGCTCTTTGATTAGAGCGAACACGGGATGCAACACACGCGGCGATGTGCCAAGAGCACCAATGCTGGGTGACCCCGCTCGGTTATGTGCCAAGCGCACCTATGCCGGATAACCCGTAAGCCCACAAGGGCCCGGGGGCCCTGTAAGGCCGCGAGGAAGAAAACCCCTTCAAAAATAACCCTAATCCTAAGGTCTTAGGTGCCGTGGGGATGAACGGCTGGGGGGAGGGGCCCAATCACAAGCCTTTGGGGGGTTAGGGGTTCA
Organism: Parnassius glacialis; assembly: GCA_033319125.1. Taxonomy (NCBI): domain Eukaryota; kingdom Metazoa; phylum Arthropoda; class Insecta; order Lepidoptera; family Papilionidae; genus Parnassius; species Parnassius glacialis. Next base: position 22,383,754 of record JAVANC010000006.1, on the reverse strand, counting down.
AGGACCTCACCCAGTTTAAGGAAAAAATACCAAAAATGCAGTTCGACAAAAATCTATTCTCCAGGGTGGTCCTGCCAAAAGCGGGGATTTCACCCCCAGCAGCTTAAATAAGCTCTGTGGCAGCCCCATCGTACAATGGTGCCGAAACGAGAAAAGCGTGGGCGCTTTAAGCGCCCCAATACGCCGGCAAATCAGGCGATTGAAAGCGATGGAGGCGCGTCCGATTGTTCGTCCATATCACTTAAATCGCCCCATCGGAAGGGGGAAATAGCGTAAGGCGAAGCCCCAAGTGCTGCGGTTGTAGCCGCTAAATTTGCGGCAGTGTCAGCCACAGCCTCTGAAGAAGTGGCCGCCACAGGCATCGAAACAGAGGAGGATCTTTTCAAGCCCTCCGTAACGCTTACGAACACCAGGGCGAAGAAAAGCCTATCCGACCCAGAGGTGTTCGCCCGCGAAATGTCGACGCGTAGTGACAGTGAGCTTGGCCAACAAATTGAAATAAATCTCCAGGCCGTTGAAAAGGTAGTAGATGGATCTTGCAACCTAAAAGGCAATTTCGTGAGGGGTCTAAGGCTAGCTGTGCGTAATATCATGGCGGCGACCGAAGAACTTGCGCGAAGAACCACGACAAGCGAAAACATCAAAAGGCTTGAAAAGGAGAACGAGGAATTGCGATCACAGCTGGCCAGTCTTGCGGCTAAAACGGAAAAACTAACGAAGGAGATTTATCTCCTCCGCAAGCAGGAAACGCAAAAGGCCCATCCTCCCAACATAGCAGCCACGTCCAATCCACCGGTGCTAGCATACCACAAGGCCAAGCACGGAGAGAGGGACATCATGGAGAGCATTGGGTCCCTATTCGAAGAAAAGCTGGCAATATTTGAGGCCAAGATGTTTCCCGATAGGGTGATCCGACCTCCATTGGCAAGTGCGACTCGAGGTGAGTTATCGCTACCTCAACGGCCATCACCATCTTTGCAATCGGCTCTATCGTCACAGCCACAGAAGACGAAAAGGCAAAGGTCGAAGAGGAGAAAGAAGCCTGCCTACCCACCGCTGGTCAATCTTCCCCCTGTGGCTGCGACGGCATCGAATGACCCGGTACCACCCAATGCTACTTCGTGGGTTGAAGTGGCTAAAAAGCCCAAAAAATCAAGAGCCACCGAAAAGCAGATCGCCGCGATGGTATCACCTTCCGGTACCCCGAAAGAGAGGCGGAAAAACAAAAAAGTATTGCGTGCCCCAACATCTGCGGCCGTAACAGTTACGGTGTCAGAAAGCTCCACTGTTACTTATGCCAAAGTAATGGAGGAGGCAAAGGCCAAAATATACTTGGCAGATTTTGGTATCGAAAGAGTCCGCCAGAAGCGGGCGGTAACCGGAGGACTTCTTCTGGAAATTAAGGGTCCAGATTGCAGCGCGGACAAGCTGGAGGCCAAAATGCGTGAGGTTCTCTCAGACCTAAACGTGCGAATCAATTGGCCAGTTAAAACAAGCGACGTTTGACTGAGGGACCTCGACGACGCCGTCAGCACTTTGGAGGTAGCGGCGGCTATGGCTGAGGCAGGAGATTGTTCGGTGGATGACATAAAAGTCGAAGAGAAATCCGCCGAAATCCCACTAGCATGGGGATATGCTGGGTGCGGTGCCTAGTCACGGCAGTCCACAAGATTGCGGCTGTTGGGCGAGTGCGCGTGGGTTGGGTGTCTGCTCGAGTAGAATTACTGGAGCCCTGGCCCATGCACTGTTTTCGGTGCCTAGAAAGGCGGCACGTTGCCAGCAGGTGCTCCAGTGAAACAAACAGAGGCACACGTTATTATGAATAGAATAGAATAGAATAGACTGGAATATTTTTTTATTCAATATAGATCACATGTGTAATTCTTATTGAAAGTCATTTTTTACTTTACCACTGGTTCGAAAAAAAAACCTCTGTCCTGGGAAGAACCAGCAAGAAACCCAGCGGGATTTTTTTTAAAGCATATTTTACATTAATGGTTCGTAGATACAAAATTTATTTTAGAAACAGCTTGGAAGCGACCACCTCATTATCAACCATGTATTCATTTATACTATAATAATCCTTTTTATACAGTTTCAACTTAACAAAATATTTAAACTTGGTAATAGAGAAAGCCTGTACAATTTCCGGGACCCTTTTGTAATAGCGTATACATTACCCCAAGAATGAATTACTGACTCTGTGGAGTCGAGAAACTGGTATCACTAGCTTGTGTTTGTTCCTAGTGTTTACAGAATGTACATCACGTTTTTTACTAAAACTACCTTTGTTTTTGTGAACATACATTAAATTTTCGTAAAGATACTGAGGGGCCAAAGTTAATATATTTATTTCTTTAAATTTATATCTAAGAGACTCTCTCGGTTTTAGGTTGTAAATAGCTCTAATGGCCCTCTTCTGTAAAACAAAAATAGTTTCTGAGTCAGCCGCATTTCCCCATAGCAAAATCCCATAAGACATTATACTATTGAAATAGCTAAAATAAACTAATCTAACTGTCTCGACACTAGTGAGACCTCTAATCTTTTTTACAGCATAGGCTGTAGAACATAGTCTGCTTGCTAGTTTGGACATATGGGGTCCCCACTGAAGCTTTGCGTCGAGAGTGATGCCAAAAAAAACAGTGGATTCAACAGGGCTCAGTTCTTTCCCATTTAAAAACACATTGGTACTCAGATTTTTAACATTCGTTGTTGTAAATTTAATACATTTAGTTTTATTTCCGTTTAAATGTAGATTATTAACGTTAAACCAATGCACTAATTTGATTTAACATTATTCATTTCGTCACATTTAAATGATTGACGTTTAAGTTTAAAAATCAAGGAAGTATCATCAGCAAATAATACTATATCATGATTATCCCCTACAAGAGAAGGTAAGTCATTAACATACACTAGAAATAGGAATGGGCCGAGAATGGAGCCCTGATGGACATCCATTTGTACAGGTGACCCGGAAGAACTTTTACCATTAATAATAACTTTCTGCATTCTATTAAAGTTAAATATGAAATAATAAGTTTAAGCGCTGTGTTTTTAACACCATAGTACTGTAGCTTCCTGATTAATTTCTCATGGTGAACGCAGTCGAAGGCCTTGAAAAGGTCACAAAATATACCCAAAGCATCCTCTGAATTCTCCCATGCACAAAATATATGTTTAATAAGCTCAACTCCAGCGTCAGTTGTCGAGCGAGCCCTTGTAAACCGAATTGATTTTTATGTAGCAATTTATTAATATTCAAAAAACTTAACATCTGATCTAAAATTAAATTTTCAAAAATTTTACTAAACCTTGGTAGTACAGAAATTGGTTTAAAATTGGCGGGGTCTAATGTACTACCACATTTAAATAAAGGTATGACTTTACTATGTTTCATTAAATCAGGATACACACCAGATTCGACGCTAGTATTAAATATAGTGGCTAGATAAGGTGCTATTATATCAATTATAGATAAAATAACTTTAACGGAAATCCCCCATAAATCTGCCGTTTTCTTAACATCAATAGTTTTAAAATATTTTACGATATCTTTTGGCAGTACTCTATGGAATTTAAAAGTATTTGAACAAGCCTTTACATTTTGTTTAAGCAATGATTCTGCGACAGTAAGAGCAGAACTTAATGATTTAGTTGTCAAAAAAGGAACATCAGTAAAATGTTTCTCAAAAGCCATAGCAACTTCTTGATCAGATCGAGTAAAATTATTGTTAATATTCAATTGAAAATCCCAATTGCGCGGTTTGACCTTGCCCGTTTCACTATTTATTATTTTCCAGGTAATTTTAATTTTTTTAGATGCAGTTTTAATTTTGTTACTTAAATGTAAAGCCTTAGCTGTGGAGCACACTTTTTTAAATATTTTAGAATATGTTTTTACATAATCTCTAAATATAACACTACTATTATATGATCTTTCCTTATAAAGCTCATATAATTTTCGCCTACTTTTATAATTTCCTACTGTCGCCCATTCATTAAATGATTTGCGACTATTAAAAGAGAAAGTTTTAGAAGTAAATATCCTACAAAATTCACAAGTTATAGTTTTAAATAACGTACCATACAAATAATTAGCACTATTTTTAAATAAAAGTGATGGAAGTCTTTTTATTATATTACTTCTAAACCTCTCCAAGCGATGTTCATTTATTGGAACAAACACAACGTTATTATTTTTCTGTTTCTTGTATATGTAAGACAATGATACCAACTGTCCACAGTGATCTGAACTTAAATTTTGAATAATTGATTTATGCAAGGGCTTAACACCTGTAAAAATGTTATCTATACAGGTCGCACTAGGCCCAGCAATACGTGTTGGTTCTAAGATTAAATTAATAAGATTATACGATTTAAACAATTAGCTAAACTTAACACTAATGTCAGAAGTTTCAAGGAGATTGATGTTAAAGTCTCCACATATTACAACAGACTTGTTCTGTTTACTATCTTTGAGCAAAACTTCTTCCACAATCCTTTCAAAATAGTCATAAGTAGCACATGTGGGTCTGTAAACACTTACAACAATGAGGTGCTCGAGCTCGACAGAAGCCATTTCTACAGTTCGCTCAACAGAGAGGCTCACTATATCCTTACGTTCTTTATATAATAATGATTTATCTCCTAGTATTAAGGAGCCACCACGTAAACTTTTTTCTCTACTGAAGGAACTGACCACCTGGTGATTTCTGAAATTAAACATGAAATTGTAATCTTCTAGCCAATGTTCAGTAATACAAAGGATATGTATGTTGTTACTATTTAAAAATAATTCAACTTCTAATTCTTTGTCCATCATGCCTTGTATATTTTGATGCACCAGGTGTAAACAGTTTTTACTACTTATTTGTGGGCTGCATTCAAAGTTAATTAAACTATTATTATTGCTAGAGATTGCCTCTATTGTCGCATTTACTAATTTAAATTAGTTGGAACTGATTCCAAATTAAATGTCAAATGATTATCATGCTCAATAAAAGCAGTCTTGGTAGCCAAAACTTGGCTGAGTTAGAAAGTAAATCATAAGACAGCACATTTGCTATCAGTCTTAAATTATTTTTGGATAGGTAATACCTATCTTTTGTCCAAAACTGGCCAGAAAAGCCGAAGAGGTTCAGTCCGACCCTGAAGTGGAAGCGAACTGGTTTCGGGGTACGATGGCGCAAATTTTCGACCTGTCGATGCCCAGAACCAGTTGCCCCAAGCGCAAAGCAGTGTACTGGTGGTCAGCAGAATTCACACGGTTCCGTGGAATCTGCTTATGATGTCGGCGCCAGTACACTAGAGCTCGAAGGAGAAGACGGCGAGATCCGCCTGAGGAGATAGCCAGACTCTACGGGGCATACCGAGCGGTTACAAAGGCGTTGCAAATCGCTATTACCAACGCCAAGTCTCGGTCCTGGAAAGAGCTTCTGGAGGGACTCAACAAAGATACCTGGGGGCGCCCATACAGGATGGTGCTGGGTAAGCTCCGGCCCTGGTCGCCCCCTTTGACGGAGACTCTCGATCCGGATCTTCTGGAAAGGATAATCAGCACGCTCTTTTCAGAGGTCTGGTCAAGTCCCGAAGGTCACCTACCGTCTTCATGAGAGTGGCAAGATGAGATGGGGGTGACCGTCGAGGAGCTGGACCGAGCCGTTAGCTGTTTAAAAGTCCAGAACACAGCACCGGGGCCCGACGGAATCCAGGGCTGGGCCCTAGTGCTGAGTAGTGAAGTAGTGAGTAGTGAAGAGTAGTGGCTGCCCTGGGGAACAGGCTCAAGCAGCTGTTTACCAGCTGTCTGCGGTGTGCCAAATTTCCCACAGCCTGGAAAGAGGCAAGGCTGGTCCTCTTGAAGAAGGAGGGCAGGGACGCAGATTCTCCCTCAGCGTACCATCCCATATGCCTGCTGGACGAGATTGGCAAATTGTTCGAGAGGATATTTGCCACTCGGCTCAGCGGGCATCTGTCGCGCGTCGGTCCCGATTTGGCTGACAGCCAGTTTGGGTTCCGACGGGAGCGTTCCACTGTAGATACGATTATGCGCGTCCGCTCCCTTTCGGAACAAACAGTATCACAGGTTTTTTTTTATAGGAGAGGGAGCAAACGAGCATACGGCTCACCTGATGGTAAGTGACTACCGCCACCCATGAACAACTGCAACACCAGGGGAATCGCAGATGCGTTGTCGGCTTTTTAGAAAGGAGTTTTTTCAACAGTGGTAGAGCTAAGCTTTTTTTCAACAGTGGTAGAGCTAAGCTGTCGCACGGATGGGCCAGCTTGAACCGGGGTGGTACCACGACCTCACAGAATACCAGCGTGAAGTAGAGGTTTACCTCTGCGTTGCGCTTGGTGAGTGCAGGTGGCCGGAGGCCCAATTCCCCCCCCCCCCATCAACATGGTAGTGGAATTAAATAAAAGACTACCCCACGAGGGTACCAGCACCCCTGGAGAATCCCTCGCTGAGCATCCACGACCAAACTACTCCACTCCTGGGCGTGGGTGCTCAGGCTGCCCCGCGTATTCTGGGGGGGGCGAAATTCCGCTCAAGACGAAACCTGCTCGGGGCAAGCGGAGCAAGAAGACAAAGGCAACCCCTGCCACGCTTACCGTGGATTTCTGCAATATCAGGGGACTTCATTCAAACCTTAACGCCGTCCACTACCATCTGGAGATAGCTAAGCCGGCCTTGCTCTTTCTTACCGAGACACAGGTGTCCTCTCCGGCTGATACTTCGTATCTCTCCTACCCGGGGTACAAATTAGAACACTCGTTTGTGCCCCGGGCTGGAGTTTGCGTGTATGTCAGAGAGGACATCTGTTTTCGACGCCTCGGCAGCCTTGAAGGTACGGACCTGTCCATCTTATGGCTGCGCGTAGACAGCGACGACCATCCCCGCGTCTACGGGTGCCTCTATAGGTCCCATAGCGGTAATGCCGACACAGACCGACTCATAGACCACGTCCAAATGGCTGCAGACTCCGTGCTACAACAGGTCCCATCCGCAGAGATCGTGATACTCGGTGATTTCAACGCCCACCACGCTGAATGGCTTGGTTCTCGTTTAACCGATCATGCGGGTAGATCTGTCTATGACTTTGCTTCGGCATATGGTCTAACACAACTGGTTACTTCGCCTACGCGGATCCCAGATGTGGAAGACCATGTACCTTCCTTGTTGGACCTTCTGCTGACCTCTCATCCGGACGGATATCAGGTCTCCGTCGATGCCCCTCTGGGCTCTTCGGACCATTGTCTGATCCGGAGTACGGTGCCACTCACGCTCCAATCGCAGTTGCGATCTACAGCTTGCCGCCGTGTTTGGCACTATAGGTCAGCTGATTGGGATGGGATGCGGTCTTTTTTTGCATCCTACCCTTGGGGGCGGGTTTGCTTCTCGCCGGAAGATCCCAGCGTTGTTGCCGATTCTGTTGCTGATGTGGTACTTCAGGGTATGGAACTTTTTATTCCATCCTCTGTGGTGCCTATCGGAGGCAGATCCCAGCCATGGTTTGGTCGCTCCTGTAAAATAGCATCACGCTATAAGCAGGAGTGCTACCAGGCCTGGGCTGACGCATCAACGTCTCGGGATGTAAACACCAGCGCATTAAAAAAGAAGTATAATTCCGCCTCCAGGTCCTTCAAAAGCGTCATTGCCAAGGCAAGGTCTGAGCACATCGGCAGAATTGGCGAGAAGCTAGTTCGCCTTCCTTCGGGAACCCGTGCATTCTGGTCTCTCGCCAAGGCTGTCCAAGGGAACTTCTGTCAGCCATCTCTTCCATCTCTGCACAGAGAGGACGACTCACTGGCCCATGCCGCAAAGGAGAAAGCCGATTTGTTGAGCTCTCTTTTTGCGTCCAACTCGACTCTAGATGACGGGGGGAACACACCGCCGACCATCCCGCGATGTGAGTGCTCCATGCCGGATGTGCGATTTACACAGCGCTCGGTCCGCAGAGCACTCTTCTCCCTGGACGTCAACAAGTCGAGTGGGCCCGATGGAGTCCCTCCCATTGTGCTGAAGACGTGTGCTCCGGAGTTGGCACCGGTTTTAACGCGTCTTTTCCGGTACTCCTACTCCCAAGGCGTAGTCCCGAACTCATGGATGGATGGATGGATGCATGGCTTTGGTGCACCCGATCCCTAAAAAAGGCGACCGCTCAGACCCGTCCAACTACAGGCCTATCGCCATCACCTCCTTGTTCTCCAAAATAATGGAAGCCATTATAAACTGCCAGCTCATGAGGTACCTTGAGGATCACCAGCTGATTAGTGACCGCCAGTACGGTTTTCGTCGGGGTCGATCAGCTGGTGATCTTCTAGTCTACTTAACTCATAGATGGGCGGAGGCAGTAGAGTCCAAGGGGGAGGCATTAGCCGTTAGTTTGGACGTAGCGAAGGCCTTTGATCGGGTCTGGCACAAAGCGCTTCTTTCGAAGCTTCCTTCCTATGGGCTTCCCGAGAAATTGTGCAAATGGATCACCAGTTTCCTTGCTGATCGGAGCATCAAGGTCGTAGTAGACGGTGAATGCTCTGATTTCAAGCCTATCAACGCTGGTGTTCCACAAGGCTGCGTGCTATCACCAACGCTGTTTCTCCTGCATATCAATGATATGTTGCTAACTGACAGCATTCATTGCTATGCGGACGACAGCACTGGTGATGCCTTATATACCGGCCGTGCCAATATTTCTCGGGAAAACGTCGCCGAGTACCGGGACAAACTTGTGTCTGAAGTCGAGTCTTTGCTTAACAAAGTCTCGGATTGGGGCCGACTAAATCTAGTCCAGTTCAATCCCCAGAAGACACAAGTTTGCGCGTTTACCGCTAAAAAGAACCCCTTTGTCGTATCTCCTCAGTTTCAAGGCACTCCCCTTACTGCCTCAGCCAGTATCGGAATCCTTGGCGTCGACATATCGAATGGTGTGCAGTTTCGTGGTCACTTGGAAGGGAAGACCAAATTGGCCTCTAAAAAGCTTGGCGTGCTCAGCAGAGCGGGACAGTATTTCATGCGGACACACCGCTTGCAACTTTACAAGGCGCAGGTTCGGCCTCACATTCAATACTGTTCCCATCTCTGGGCAGGGGCTCCCCAGTGCCAGCTCCTTCCACTTGACCGCATCCGGTGCAGAGCGGTTCGAATCGTCGACGACCGAGTTCTTTCCGATCAGCTTGACTCATTGGCACTGCGTAGAGATGTTGCATCTCTTTGCGTATTTTATCGCTTCTATCACGTTGAGTGCTCTGAGGAATTGTTCGGACTAATTCCAGGCGCTCAATTTCACCATCGCACATCGCGACAAAACTCGCGTTACTATCCATACCATCTGGATGATTGGCGGTCTACCACTGTGCGATTTAGAAGAAGTTTTCTTCCTCGCACAACTTCCTTGTGGAACCGATTACCACCAGCGATTTTTCCGGACCGATACGACTTAGGGACCTTCAAGAAAAGAGGGTACACCTTTCTAAAAGGTCGGCAACGCATCTGCAATTCCCAAATGGTCACGAAACTGCACGTCACTCGATATGTCGACACCGAGGATACCGATACTGGCTGAGGCAACAGGGGAGTGCCTTGAAACTGAGGAGATACGACAAAGGGAATCTTTTTAGCGGTAAACGCGCAAACTTGTGTCTTTTGGGGATTGATCTAGACTAGATTTAGTCGCCCCCAGTTTGAGATTTTGTTCAACAAAGTCTCGACTTCAGACACAAGTTTGTCCCGGTACTCGGCGACGTTTTCCCGAGAAATATTGGCACGGCTGGTGTATAAAGCATCACCAGTGCTGTCGTCTGCATAGCAATGAATGTTACTGGTTTGCAACATATCAATGATATGCAGAAGAAACAGCGTTTGTGATAGCACGCAGCCTTTTGGAACACCAGCATTAATGGGCTTGTAATCGAAACATGCACCGTCTACTACGACCTTGATGCTCCGATCTGCAAGAAAACTGGTGATCCAATTGCACAATTTCTCGGGAAGCCCATAGGAAGGGAGCTTCGAAAAAAGCGCTTTGTGCCAAACCCGATCGAAGGCCTTCGCTATGTCCAAACTAACGGCTAACGCCTCCCCCTTGGACTCCACTGCCTCCGCCCATCTATGAGTTAGGTAACCTAAAAGATCACCAGCTGAGCGACCTCGACGGAAACCGTACTGGCGGTCACTAATCAGCTGGTGATCGTCAAGGTACCGTATGAGCTGGCTGTTAATAATGGTTTCCATTACTTTGGAGAACAAGGAGGTGATAGCAATAGGCCTGTAGTTGGACGGATCTGAGCGGTTGGCTTTTTTAGGGATCGGGTGCACCAAAGCTGTCTTCCATGAGTTCGGGACTACCCCAATGGAGTAGGAGTACCGGAATAGATGCGTTAAACCGGCGCCAACTCCGGAGCACACGTCTTCAGCACAATAGGTGGGACTCCATCAGGCCCACTCGACTTGTTGACGTCCAGGGAGAGGAGTGCTTTACGCACCGAGCGCTGTGTAAACAGCACTTCCTGCATGGAGCACTCACACCGCGGGATGGTCGGCGGTGTGTTCCCCCCGTCATCTAGAGTCGAGTTGGAAGCAAAAAGAGAGCCTAGCAGATCGGCTTTCTCTTTTGCGTCATGGCCCAGTGAGTCGTCCGCCCTGTGCAGAGATGACAGAGATGGCTGACAGAAGTTCCCTTGGACAGCCTTGGCGAGAGACCAGAATGCACGTGTTCCCGAAGGGAGGCGAACTAGTTTCTCGCCAATTCTGCCGATGTGCTCTGACTTTGCCTTGGCAATGACACTTTTGAAGGACCTGGAGGCGGAATTATACTTCTTTTTAAGAGCGCTGGTATTTACATCTCGGTACGTTGATGCGTCGGTCTAGGTTCGGCAGCACTCCTGCTTATAGCGTGATGCAATTTTGCAGGAGTGACCAAACCATGACTGATTTCTGCCTCCGATAGGCACCACAGATGATGGAATAATTAATTCCATTCCCTGAAGTACCACATCAGCGACAGAATTAAGCAACAACGTTGGGATCATCCGGAGCGAAGCAAACCCGCCCCCAAGGGTAGAATGCAAAAAAAGACCGCATCCCGTCCCAATCGGCCGACCTATAGTGCCAAACATGGCGGCAAGCTGCAGATCGCAATTGCGATTGGATTGGATCAGACAATGGTCCGAAGAGCCCAGAGGGGCATCGACGGAAACCTAATATCCGTCTGGATGAGAGGTCAGCAGAAGGTCCAACAGGGAAGGTACATGATCCTCCACATCTGGGATCCGCGTAGGCGAAGTAACCAGTTGTGTCAGACCATATGACAAGGCAAAGTCATAATATAAACAGATCTCCCCGCATGATCGGTTAAGCGTGAACCGAGCCATTCGGCGTGGTGGGCGTTAAAATCGCCAAGAATCACGATCTCTGCGGAAGGGACCTGTTATAGCACGGAGTCTGCAGCCATTTGGACGTGGTCGATGAGTCGGTCTGTGTCGGTATTACCGCTATGGGACCTATAGAGGCACCCGTAGACGCGGGGATGGTCGTCGCTGTCTACGCGTAGCCATAGGATGGACAGGTCCTTACCTTCAAGACTGCCGAGGCGTCGAAAACAGATGTCCTTTCTGACGTACACCCAAACTCCAGCCCGGGGCACAAAGGAGTGTTCTAATTTGTACCCCGTGTAGGAGAGATACGAAGTATCAGCCGGAGAGGACACCTGTGGCTTGGTTAGAAAGAGAAAGGCTGGCTTAGCTATATCCAGATGGTAGTGGATGGCGTTAAGGTTTGAATGAAGCCCTGATATTGCAGAAATCCACGGAAATCGTGGCAGGGGTTGCCTTTGTCTTCATGCTCCGCCTGCCCCGAGCAGGTTTCGTCTTGAGCGGAATTTCGCCCCCCCCCCAGAATACGCGGGGCAGCTTGAGCACCCACGCCCAGGAGTGGAGTAGTTTGGTCGTGGATGCTCAGCGAGGGATTCTCCAGGGGTGCTGGTACCCTCCTGGGGTAGTCTTCTGTTCAATTCCACTACCATGTTGATGGGGGGGGGGGGAATTGGGCCTCCTCCAACCTCCTCTACTTCACGCTGGTATTCTGTGAGGTCGTGGTACCACCCCGGTTCGAGCCGGCCCATCCGTGCGACAGCAGAAGCTGCAGGGTGGCTCTACCAATCTTAAAGGTGGCGTGGTGTTGGCGATAAGTCTTGATATCGTCAACGCCTTTAACTCTCTTCCCTGGGACGCAATCAGGAGGGCACTGGCACATCATCAAGTGCAAGTACAAGGCAGGGGGCCTGCAAGGTATTATTGGGGACTATTTGAGCGACAGATACATTCTGTACATGGGGAAAGATGGTAGAAAGGTTCGGAGGGAGATCAGACGTGGGGTTCCACAGGGCTTGGTGCTGGGTCCATTACTGTGGAACTTCGCTTACGATGCGGTTCTGCGAGTCGACCTTTCCGCTGGCGTAAATATCGTGTGCTATACCGACGATCACCAGCGGGATAACTTTCGAGAGGGCCAAGGAGCTCGCCGAAATTGAGGTGGAAATCGTCGTCGCCAAAATCCACGATTTGGGTTTAGAAATAGCGTCTCACAAGACCGAAGCCCTATTGTTCCATAAATTACCACGGGGCAGGGAACCACCCGACTCGTGCGTCCGCGTGGGTGGGTTCGAAGTCAGAGTGGGGAGGTACATGAAGTACCTAGGCCTCCACCTTGACAGTCGCTGGGGCTTCGAAGAACATTTCGAGCGCCTAGTCCCCCGGATCGAAAGGGTGGCGGGTGCTATGCATAGACTGCTGCCCAATCTAGGGGGACCGACGGAGGAAGTACGTCGCCTCTATGCGGGAGTTATACGGTTCGTAGCTCTGTATGGAGCGCCTGTATGGGCAAAAAAGCTGGCCATCCAACGCTGTAGAACTAAAATTTACAGTGTCCAGCAGAGGTTGGCCATACGGATCGTACGAGGATACCGCACTATATCCTTTGTGGCGGCGACAATCCTGGCTCGCTTTCCACTACTAAATATACTGGTGGAGATGGATGCGAGGGTGTACGACCGAATTCGTGCCCTCCGCCAGAGCGGTGGTAGTGAGCCAGAAGAGGCGGTCGAATTAATTAAACGGCAGGAACGACAAAACGCCCTGGTGACATGGCGCACTCGACTCGAGGAGCACTATGAACACAAACGCGTCATTGGAGCAATCTTGCCGGTCTTCGGAGCTTGGATGCAGCGACGAGCAGGAAGACTCACCTACAGACTTACACAGATAATTACTGGGCATGGGTGCTTCGGTGATTATCTGTGTAAGATCGGACCCGAGGCGACGGCGAACTGCTTCCACTGTAGTGGACGGGACCAGGACTCCGCATACCACATGCTCGCAGTATGTCCAGCGTGGGAACGGGAGCGGGCAATCCTGGTGAACCGCATTGGATGGAACGTCTCCCTGCCAGCAGTCGTGTCGGCGATGCTGAGCGGGGATTCGGCGTGGAGGGCCGTAGCCACCTTCTGTGAATCTGTTATGATTCAGAAGGAGGCTTCTGAGCGGGATCGGGAGAGGTCGGATCCCGCGCGGAGACGACGTCACCAAGGCGTTCGTCACGACCCTCTTCTTGAAAACGGTGTTCCCCTACCAGAAACGGGACCTCCGGGGTTGCAGACGCTCGGGGCGGGGGCCTCGAACGTCTAGTTATGTAACCCCCGAGGAGGACGATGACTCGGAAGTGGTCTGCGAGGGTGCTGGGGGCAGCAATTACTGTCCCTGGGACGTGCTATAAGCGTAGCAAAGCGATGGAGGGGCCCCGGTTGCGTTCGGAACGGAGATCCCAAGACCTCTCGTATACGCTGATGGAGACCACCGTGGGGTTTTAGTCGGTATGAGTCCGGCATAACCTTTTCGTTGCCCTCGAAGCGGAAGGTATCCATGAGGATTTCCCCACGTAAAAATAAAGGTAAGGTTACCAGACGTCAGGATTTATCCTGATATGTCAGGACTTTTTGGCATTGGTCTGAATTTCGGAGATTTTTTGAAAATGTCAGGATTTTGGTGAGTTCATGAAATACTAAATAAGTTAGTATTGTGTTATCTGTAGGAACAATAAAACTAAATCATTGACCAGTGAAGGGCTGTAATGATGATGAATAGAATAATTTAGCTAAATAAAGTCTGGTAAGTATATTTAGCGTTTTATTGTTTTATTTGGGGGGTGCTTGATAGAAAACCGCCCTGGGTGCCAATCCACGCTATGCCGCCACTGCCAACACCGTGTGCGGTGAGGGCTAACTCAAACAACGCGCTAGCACCAAAGAAGGGCGAGAAATTCGGGACTGGACCGAAGTCCACAGCAAAATAACTGGTAAACCAGTTTAGAGCTTAGCCCTTTGGCAGTGCGTTAGCACAAACACTCTCCGAAGTCGCACTTGGTAATTCGTGCGCCATACAGAATACGATCAAATCCAGCCACAGTAAATGTACGTCACATGGTTTGGGAACTTATCAAATAATATGCACATTGGCTTTAAAAAGCACGTGAGTCACTACCTGTCAGACCGCCACTCATGCATCAACCACCGACTGCATAATCAGCAGGGCTTCTGACCGCAGAGCGCGATATGAGTCCATTGCTCATCTCTAGGTAATGGGGTTCCACGTTGATCGGTTTTCGGCCGCAGCCTTCAGAGCCTCTTCCCTTCAGCTACCACCCGCATGTGGGGTCACCCTGCACTCCGCTTACCGGTACGAGTCGAGATTCATTCAAGAACCTTTCTTCCCCACCGGTTATCGGTTCTTCGAGACCTTTTAGAAGAATTACCATGGATGAAAAACTATCTATTTTTAATAACATAATTAATATTAGGTCCTTACATATGAAATTAGCATTTTGTCGTACTCACCACTTTAATCTGAAATATCTCCCCTTTGGTTAAGAATTTCAAATTCAAATTTATAAATTCATTTAGCTGGTACATTTGAGTTTTGAAAACAATAATTCATTTGTTTTTTCCTCATTATTTTTTTCTTTGGCGTCGCTTTTTACCACACAGTGGAAAACATGAAATATCGGTATATTTACGAGTACGAGTTCTATGAAGGAATTTTTTTTTATAGGATAGGGTGACAAACGAGCACACAGTCCACCTGATGGTAAGTGGTTACTGTGACCCATAGACATCTAGATCTATCCTCAATAAAGACTTAAAATGCAGATGCGTTGTCACCCGTGAGTACTAAGATGGAATGCCTCTTGTCCAGTAAAAAGGGTCTCCGGTTCTCTACACTCACTATACGAAACATAGCAGCGTTAAGCTGCTATTTTACACTGGTATTCTGTGAGAGCGTGGTCCTTCCCCGGTCGAGCCGATCCATTCGTGCTACAACTATACTACTAATATAGCTGCAGCATGGCTCTACCACCTACAAAATTTTAAATTTTAAATCGAATCATTACTTGTGATGAAAAGTGGATACTGTACGATAATCGGAAGCGCTTGTCGCAATGGCTGAACCCTGGAGACCCAGCCAAATCCTGCCCTAAACGAAAATTGACTCGGAAAAAATTACTTGTGAGTGTTTGGTGGACTAGCAGTGCTGTCGTTTACTATCATCATCATCATCATCATCATTACAGCTTTTCATAAGTCCACTGCTGAACATAGGCCTCCCCCAAGGAATGCCACAAAGCACGGTCCTGAGCCACCTGCATCCATCGACTTCCTGTCATTTACTATAGCTTTCTAAAATCTGGCCAAATGATTACGGCAGATATCTATTGTCAGCAAATGCAAACCATGAAGGAAGAACTAGCTGCTATATATAGCCGAGATTGGTACTTCCCGGACCTTGCTCCAACAAATTACCATTTTTTTTCCGGAATTTGGACAACTTCTTACAAGGAAAAAAATTCAACTCCGATGCGGCAGTCCAAACCGCCTTCAAAGAGTTTATTGAGTCTCGCCCCCATGGTGTTTTTGGTAAAGGGATCAATGAACTACCTATGAGATTGCAAAAGCGCATAGATAGAAAGGTGCATAATTTGATTAATTAAATATATTTTACAAAAAAAAAGTACTTTGTATTCCTCCCGTACAAAACGCCAATTTCATAAGTAAGGACCTAATACTTTGTATGACTATGACTATTTTGTATGTTAATTTTATTACACAAATAATTTGAATGATTTCTTTATTTATAGTATTTTCGGTTTTATCGTGACCACTGAAAGGTATAGTAGTTCTTATTGCGATAAATAGTACACATTGACAATTAATCTTTGACAAAACCAATGATATTAGGATATGATTTAGGATGTACAGACATCTGCTATTTACATTTTTATTATATGTATAGAAGATGATATTTTAATGGTACAAAAATGCAGAAGTAATAAAATTTAAGAATATTATTAAACACAATTAATTTGCTCGAATACAATAAATAAGCACATCGTGTAATGTTTAATTTTAACTGACTTCAAAAAAGGAGGAGGTTGTCAATTCGGTGTATTTTTTTAATTAATTTTACCTTAGAATTTTATAATTTCTAAACCGATTTAGACTTTTTTATTTGAAAGGATATACACACAGATTGACACAACATACACGCTGAAATTTTAATGGATTTTTCCCCGAAGTCAAATGATTTAGTCTTGGTAGCACAATAGCTTTATTAAAATAAAAATTATTAGGATGCAAAAATGGCAGATATACAATCGAGAAAAACAAAACTCGAACGCGATCTCAAACCAATAGCAATATCTCGCAAGTAGATCGTGCGTAAAGGCTAGTTTATGCCGTATTAGTATAATGAAGTCGGAAAAAAAATTCGCTGGACGTAATGCAGTGTTACGTCTATCGCACGCGCCACCGCGCGCTGCCTACACAGTGAAGGGCCACTAATAAATGTTCAGAGCATGAACTCTCAAGCGTAGTACGACATAAACTAGTCTGGACGCCCGAATAGCTCGTGAGGTATTACTATTGTAAATCTGCCCTTTTTTAACTGTAATATTTTTTTTATTTAAATAAATTGACTTTACTATCGAGACAGTATAATTTGGCTGCGGGAAAACAACCACTAAAATTTCAGCATGTATATACGAATTGATCTAGAATCGTCTTAGAAATCAGTGTACATACATAATTGATAATCTCTCCTTTTTGGGAGTCGGTTATAATACGTCTATTTTACCCATGAAGCAAATATAAAGAGGGGACGGCATAAGCAACTGTCCACTGTTATTCAAGTAGGTCCTGACGTCATCATAGTGGGCGTGGCTTTAGTTAGTATACTGTCAGCATTCGTCCTGTGCGCTTATGTGTTGAGAATCGCAAATCGGTGTATATTCGTAGTATTAAGAAAAAAAGGACAGTTCGCTGTGGGCACTTGTCCGCTATAGTCGCGTTGTTTTTTCTCGCTGAGCAGTCTTACCTCCGGAAATATTTCGCGCTATTGTGTACATACCTACACACATCGTGCAATAGTTAATAAGTGCATATGATAGTGTACCTTATTTAACATGGAGGAAGATATAATTCAAGAAGATAATGAGTTTAATAATATTTTACCCGGGATAAGTAATGTTGAGGAGTGGGAGATTTGTTTAATGTAGAGGAATACTATACAACGGGAGGAAGAAATGCTTGAGGACTCTAGTTCTAGAGTTAGTCGTAATAATAGACCGCGGGAGGAGGATGAGGAAGAAGAGTGGATAGCGGTAGGAAGAAATGGAAAGAGAGTGGGACAGAAGGTTGATGTGTACATTAATAATTCCGAATAGCTACCGAAGCAATTCGCGCTTGCTAAATTATTAAGGTAAAATAACATTAATAGGGTTACCCGGGTAAAATATATAAACCCCTACAAAGTGTTCATACAGTTTGAAAATGCAAAAGTGCGGAGGAGTTGATCAAATGCAAACCTTTGCAAGATTTAGGTTGGAGATGCCAAAAACCACTCGAAGTTGTTATATCTTACGGCGTCATTAAGAATGTAGAATTGGACTTGAGTGAAAAAGACATATTAGAAGTTATTTCAAACTATTATAAACTGATAGCGGTAAAACGTTTAAAACGCAGGAATAAGGACGGTAACGGCTGGGAAGAAAGTGATTCAATACGTTTGTGGTTCAAGGGTCCCTCACTACCAACGAGTTCTACATCTACGGCATGAAGATAAATGTCGACCCGTACGTGTTCCCAGTTACCCAGTGTTCCAGGTGCTGGCGATTTGGGCACTCCTTGCGGGTTTGTCCAAGCAAAAAGGTTGTGTGCCCTAAGTGTGGCAAGGGTCACGCTAACTGTGAGACTACCTCATATAAATAGGTGAATTGTACAGGAAACCATTTATGCCTGGATAGATCGTGTCCTGCCTTTAATAAGGAGAAACGAATTCGTGAATTGATGGCAGAGTTTAACTGCTCAAGACATAAACGTTATTTCCTATGCAAGCGTGACCCGAGCGCCGCGATGTGATAGTATTATTCGACAATCACAACCTAAGCAACCGGGCTCAACGAATGTTTCTCAATCATTAGAACAGAGACCCAAGAAGAAGAAGAATAAGAACAAGAAACAAAGTCAAAATAAAGTGTATAACTGGGATGTATCTTCGGAATCAGAAACAATGAATAGTAATTTAGTCGATGAGTCGGAAAATGAAATTCGGTTGAGAAATGAGAGAAAAGAGAAATGCAGATCTAGTTTAAATTTGAAGCAATTGCTTGCAAAATTTTATGCATTAATTTCTAACTCACAAGAAGATTTAAAGAGTAGAATAAGTCAAGGAGTGTCACTATGCATTGAATGGTTGGTATCGATAGTGTGGGAATACATCTGGGACCTTCCTTTTAAAAATATACTCGGTAAGTTATGGGTATAAGCTCCCAAATAAACCTTCTCCAGTGGAATTCACAAAGTGTTAAGCCGAAATATGTAGAATTTGAGCAGTTATTAAATAGTGAAAAAAATCATATAGCTGCTATATGCGACAACATGGTTATGGTTTTTATGGTTATGGTGATAACATGGTTAAATAGTGAGGCTACTTTTAGAATAAGTGGTTATAATGTTTTCCGTCACGATCGAGAAGACTCGTATGGGGGTGTCGCTATTATAGCCCACATATCCGTTAAGGCGCAATTAATCCCTGTTCATTTGTCAAATCCAAGTATTGAAGTAATTTGTATAAAAGTTTTCAACTGTAAATATATCGATTACATATTTTCTATCTACTGCCCACCAGCTATACGAACTTCTCAAAGTGACTGGGATGAAATATTTTCGTTTAAGACGAGTAAAACACTTGTACTTGGTGACTTTAACGGCCACCATTCCAGCTGGTCTTGTAAAACTGATTTGAGAGGTAGCAATATTTTTGATTCTTTGTTAGAAAATAATTTTGTTTCATTGAATGACAGCCGAGCTACGCGTGTTAAATTTGTCAACGGGAACTTGCAGGAATCTTCCCCTGATATTTCTATTGCATCTTCGGACATAGCCTTGCACTTGAACTGGAAGGTAACTAATGAGTCATTAGATAGTGACCACTTAATTATTAAGACTTATGTTTCGATATATATAGTAACAATAACTCGTCATTTATTCAGAGGAGAAACTTTAAAAATGCTAATTGGGATGGTTATCGTAAGTATATTAAAGATAATCTCTCAAATTATAATAACCTGTTTGTTGATGACCCACAAACAAGTTACGATTTGTTCCTTAGCATAATTAACGAAGCCGCTGATGTTCACATTCCTTTGTATTTTTTTTTTATTTTTATAGTAGAGGGGGCAAACGAGCATGCGGCTCACCTGATGGTAAGTGACTACCGCCGCCCATGAACAACTGCAACACCAGGGAGGGAATTGCAGATGCGTTGCCGGCCTTTTAAAAAGGAGTACGCTCTTTTCTTGAAGGTCCCTAAGTCGTATCGGTCCGGAAAAATCGCTGATGGTAATCGATTCCACAAGGAAGTCGTGCGAGGAAGAAAACATCTTCTAAATCGCACAGTGGTGGACCGCCAATCATCCAGATGGTGTGGATGGTATCGGGAGTTCTGCCGCGATGTGCGTTCGTGAAATTTGGCGGCTGGGATTAATCCGAACAATTCCTCAGAGCACTCCCCATGGTAGATGCGAAAGAAAATGCAAAGAGATGCAACATCTCTTCGCAGCGCCAATGAGTCGAGCCGATCGGAAAGAAATCGGTCGTCGACGATTCGAGCCGCTCTGCGCTGGATGCGGTCAAGTGGAAGGAGCTGGCACTGGGGAGCCCCTGCCCAGAGATGGGAACAGTATTCCATGTGAGGCCGAACCTGCGCCTTGTAAAGTTGCAGGCGGTGTGCCGGCATGAAATACTGTCCCGCTCTGCTGAGCACGCCAAGCTTTTTAGAGGCCAATTTGGCCTTCTCTTCCAAATGACCACGAAATTGCACGTCACTCGATATGTCGACGCCGAGGATTCCGATACTGGCTGAGGCAACCAGGGGAGTGCCTTGAAACTGAGGAGATACGACAAAGGGGTTCTTTTTAGCGGTAAACGCGCAAACTTGTGTCTTCTGAGGATTAAACTGGACTAGATTTAGTCGCCCCCAGTTCGAGACTTTGTCCAGCAAAGACTCGACTTCAGACACAAGTTTGTTCCGGTACTCGGAGACGTTTTCCCGAGAAATATTAGCACGGCCGGTGTATAGAGCATCACCAGTGCTGTCATCCGCATAGCAATGAATGTTACCAGTTAGCAACATATCATTGATATGCAGAAGAAACAGCGTTGGTGATAGCACACAGCCTTGTGGAACACCAGCGTTAATAGGCTTGTAGTCAGAACATGCACCGTCTACAACAACCTTGATGCTCCGATCTGCAAGGAAGCTGGTGATCCAATTGCACAATTTCTCGGGAAGCCCATAGGAAGGGAGCTTCGAGAGAAGCGCTTTGTGCCAAACCCGATCGAAGGCCTTCGCAATGTCCAGACTAACGGCCAACGCCTCCCCCTTGGACTCTACTGCCTCCGCCCATCTATGGGTCAGGTAGACCAGAAGATCACCAGCTGATCGACCCCCACGAAAACCGTATTGGCGGTCACTAATCAGCTGGTGATCCTCAAGGTACCGGATGAGCTGGCAGTTGATAATGGATTCCATTATTTTGGAGAACAAGGAGGTGATCGCGATAGGCCTATAGTTGGACGGGTCTGAGCGGTCGCCTTTTTTAGGGATCGGGTGGACAAAAGCTGTCTTCCATGAATTCGGGACTACGCCTTGGGAGTAGGAGTACCGAAAAAGACGCGTTAGGACCGGTGCCAACTCCGGAGCACACGTCCTCAGCACAATTGGGGGGATTCCGTCAGGCCCACTCGACTTCTGGATGTCCAGGGAGAGAAGTGCTTTGCGAACCGAGCGCTGTAAGAACAGCACATCCGGCATAGAGCACTCACACCGCGGGATGGTCGGCGGTGTTTTCCCCCCGTCATCAAGAGTCGAGTTGGACGCAAAAAGGGAGCCTAAAAGGTCGGCTTTGTCTTTTGCGTCATGGGCCAGTGAGTCGTCCTCCCTGTGCAGAGATGGTAGTGATGGCTTACAGAAATTCCCTTGGACAGCCTTGGCGAGAGACCAGAATGCACGGGTTCCCGAAGGAAGGCGAACTAGTTTCTCGCCAATTCTGCCTATGTGCTCTGACTTTGCCTTGGCAATAACTCTTTTGAAGGACCTGGAGGCGAAGTTATACTTCTTTTTAAGTGTGCTGGTGTTTACATCCCGAGTCGCCGAAGCCGCAGCCCAGGCTTGATAACACTCCTGCTTACTGCGTAATGCAGTTTTACAGGAGCGACCAAACCAAGGCTGAGATCTGCCTCCGATGGGTACCACAGATGATGGAATAAATAATTCCATTCCCTGTAGCACCACATCAGTGACAGAGTCAGCAACAGCGCTGGGATCATCCGGCGAGAAGCAAACCCGCCCCCATGGGTAGGATGCAAAGAAAGACCGCATTCCGTCCCAATCCGCCGACCTGTAATGCCAAACACGGCGGCAACCTGCAGAACGCAACCGCGAAGGGAGCGTGAGTGGCACCATACTCCGGATCAAACAGTGGTCCGAAGAGCCGAGAGGGGCATCGACGGAAACCTGATATCCGTCCGGATGAGAGGTCAGCAGAAGGTCCAACAGGGAAGGTGTATGATCTTCCACATCTGGAATCCGCGTAGGCGAAGTAACCAGTTGTGTCAGACCATATGCCAAGGCAAAGTCATAAACAGATCTCCCCGCATGATCGGTTAAACGTGAACCGAGCCATTCGGCATGGTGGGCGTTAAAATCGCCAAGGATCACGATCTCTGCGGATGGGACCTGTTGTAGCAAGGAATCTGTAGCCATTTGGACGTGGTCGATGAGTCGGTCTGTTTCGGCATTACCGCTATGGGACCTATAGAGGCACCCGTAGACGCGCGGATGGTCGTCGCTGTCTACGCGTAGCCAAAGGATGGACAGGTCCGAACCTTCAAGACTGCCGAGGCGTCGAGAACAGATGTCCTCTCTGACATACACGCAAACTCCAGCCCGAGGCACAAAGGAGTGCTCCAATTTGTACCCAGGGTAGGAGAGATACGAAATATCAGCCGGAGAGGAAACCTGCGTCTCGGTCAGGAAGAGCAAGGCCGGCTTCGCCGTCTCGAGATGGCAGTGGACGGCGTTTAGGTTAGAGTTAAGTCCCCTGATGTTGCAGAAATTCACGGATAGCGTGGCAGGGGTCGCCTTGGTATTGTTGCTCTGTTTACCCCGAGCAGTTATGTTTTTGAGCGGAATTTTAGAATACGCGGGGCAGCCTGAGCACCCACGCTCAGGATTGGAATAAGATGGTCGTGGATGCTCAGCGAGGGATTCTCCAGGGGTACTGGTACCCTCCTGGGGTAGTCTATTGTGTAATTCCGCTACCATGTTGATGGGGGGGGGGGGGGGGGGATTGGGCCTCCGGCCACCTGCACTCACCAGACGAAACGCAGAAGCAGAGCTTCTACTTCACGCCGGTATTCTGTGAGGTCGTGGTACTAACCCGGCTCGAGCCGGCCCATACGTGCCGGCTCGAGCCGGGTTAGTACCACGACCATTTAGCCAAGACCCCTCTCAACATTTTACTCCCAAACACTATTGGAATCCTAAGCTATCGAAAGCTGTTGCAGAAAGACGGCTAGCACTTACTTTGTTTCGAAAGAATCCCACCCCAGATAATTTGAACAAATTGAAAGATAAAATCAGAATTTCACAATTATTACTACGACAGGCTAAAAATAAATAATTCTCTAATTTTTGTTCTTCAATTGATGAGGCTACTTCTGTAACAGAAATGTGGCGCAAGATGAATTGGTTAAAGGGTTATAGATCCTCTAATACTTTTATTGACGAAGTAACGGCTAGTAAGCTTTTACATAATTTAACACCAGATTTTGTCTGTACAAAGTACCCCATTTTTTCGTCTTGTAATATAAAACTTGAGGCTCCATTTTCATTATGTGAACTATAAAGATGCGTTAAAGCAAAAGATACTTCACCCGGAGGCGACAATATTTCGTACTCAGTTATTAAATATTTACCGGCTAATGTTACAAATATTTTACTTAATATTTACAATTTATTTTACACTCTCAGTTTTGTCCCCTCGCAATGGCGTGAAATTCTTGTAATACCAATACCTAAACCAGGTCGGGATCCATCTTCAATAGCAGCTTTAAGATAAATCTCTCTCACGTCTTGTTTATGTAAAATATTACACTCTATGTTGAAGAATAGATTAGAGTGGTTAGTTGAGAAAAGAAACCTCTTTCACGAAGAGACCACCGGGTTTAGAAAAACCAAGTCTTGTCTTCATAACCTTAGCAATTTAGTTTCTAGAATTCAGCTGGGATTTTTGAAAGATCAGTAACGGTAGGATGCTTCATTGACATTGAAAACGCTTATAACAACGTGGATATTAGAGCCTTACTTGTAAATTTAGATCGCTTAGGCGCTGGTACAAAAATCTGTAAATACTTATGAAAATTTTTAAAGGAAAGACAGCTAAGCATAAAAGTTGATAAAAAAATAATTTGTAGATCTACAGGTCGTGGCCTGGCCCAAGGAGATTCTCTCTCACCTATATTATTTAATATTGCTACTCTTCACATTTGTAAACAAGTTTCTAATGTTATGATTTCTCAATATGCTGATGATTACGCTTTATATTTAACTAGTAAAAATGTCAACGATGCATCCGAAGAACTGCAAATAGCATTGAATAAAATAAGCAACATGCTTATCGATCTGGGTTTGGACATTTCAACAACCAAAACAAAGGTATGTGTCTTGAAGAAAGGAATCAATAGACAACAGATATCACTAAATATTAATAATAATGTAATAGAGGTAGTCAGTTCTGTAAAGTATTTGGGGATGTGGTTGGACCGCTCTTTAAAATGGAATAAACACATTACTGAGTTACTAGATAAAACTTCTAGATACTTAAATTTTTTTTAAGTTCTTGCTGGAACAGGGTGGGGAATACATCCAAAACATTTGAAAAGGTTATATATTGCTATTATAGGGAGTAGACTTGATTACGGAAGTTTTTTATACGACAACAGCTGTTAAAAGTATGTAAGTAAGCTAGATATAAAGTGCAAAATCAAGCGCTGAGAGTAATGGGAGGTTTTATTAAAACAACTCCTATCCTATACATGCAATGGAAAGCGAACTTGGTCTCCCTCCACTGCACGTGCGGAGAACGTATTTAGAAGGTAAATTTATATTAAAAGCTAGGTCACGAGAAAACAATATTACAATTAAAATATTACGAGAATTATTTACATATAAGTACAACAGATATTGGCGGAACAAAAAGAAACCACTATTATTAACTATGTTTGATTGTCTTTCTAATGTTTATATTCATTCCAGCCGACAACTAGAAATGTTTTCTATGAATACCTGGGTTACCAACATAGATTTGGATGATGTAATTCATTGTAATGTCCCGAATCTTGTTAAAAAAAGCGAAGCTACAGTAATTTTAATTTAAAGTTATTATGCTTAGATTTTATCAACCAGCGATATAAAAATTATTATAAACTCTTTACTGATGGATCTAAGGATGGAAGTGGAATTAGTTCAGCATTTTATAACCCACAATGAAACATTAGTCTACAATTAAAAATAGACAGTGACATAATATGCATTATGGAGGCGGAACTTATAGCAATCTGTGAGACTTTGTCTTACGTAATATCGTTACCACAAGACAATATAGTGATATTCACAGACTCTAAAAGCGCACTCCAACACTTGGCTCGGTGCACCTTGGGACTACGAGGCACTCCGATAGCCTACTCAGTCCTGGACTGTATTTTAAATCTGACCTCCAATTCTAAATCTATAAAGGACATTGCTCTGCTCCCATACATTGTTCGCCCTGGAACCAAGAGCATCGGAAAATTATGTGTTTTATTGTTGATCATTAGTAAATTCATATATGATCTTATTTTTATAGCGGACTAGCTGCATTAAAGATATATTTCAAAAAAAGTATCAGATTTTGAGGTTATAATCGAACCACGAATATTACGGTTTTTCACAAACTGAAAAACGATGTCCTAAAACATTTAGCTATTTTTAGTACCTATCTAGACAATTGGGTATGCAGTTTTTGTTCTAAAGCCTAAGTGTATGTAAGTGCAACGTATAAATGCATAGAATCTAGTTAAGAAACCTGCTTTCTTAGAATTGGTTTCGAAATGAGAGACAATGTTTGTGTATTAATGTAAAATTAAAAATGTATATATATAATGGCTGTTTAGCATTTAGATGTTATCATTAGCATATACGGTACGGTAAGATACCTATTACCAAAATGTATAGGATTTAGGCTGGTTCCAGTCACGCCGCTAGACATGCCGTCGAACAGCGTGAATATTATCGACTACTATCTAGTGCATTTGCAAGCGTGTGCGTCTGGACGGCGCTGTTCAAACGCGTGACTATGAAACTAGCCTTACCGACTTAGCACCTAACTGGTAGTATAAGTTGTTTTTACAACTACATTAATTTATTATGTTTGAATTAGAAATAAAACACAGATTAATTTCATGTATATTGTTCATATTCTTAATTGAAAATTAGAATATTGTCTAAAAACTGTGCATGGATGTCAATATTATTTTGATGTCTCGTAAAGCTCAAGTACCAAATGATAGTCATAACATGAGCGCAGGAACCGATGGTTCTGCGTACAACGATGCAATTACATCAATATTGCACGATTGCTTCTCTGTTCATCTTTTAACAACATAGAGCCACCAGCAGAGCCGCAATTTACACAAAGTACACTTTCCATTGCGTGTGCGTAAGTCCGTTTATGAATGCTAGTTTATCGTTTGAGTAGTACACAGTTCCGAAAATCACAGCAAGGTAAGTCGTGCTTGAAAGCAATCAGAGTCCGTTAAAATAGCCAAGTCGTAATGTTCAATATACTCGTATAGACCTGAAAGTCACCAAAACACCGATACAATTACAAAGAGCAAACGACGCCAACCAATTTAATTTTGACAGAGTGAAATATGACAGTATAAAATAGGCATGTCGATTTGAAATCGTTTATAATAAAATAATCAATCGATATAGATCTGAAGAATCCTTATCCGATGTCCTAATATCGACTTAGAACACTCCATCGATTCAATGAATCGATCCAAAAACCTCTCGAATTGGAGTTATTCAAGAATATTTCAAACGATTCAAGGAATACTTTTGCATAGTTGGAACATCTGTTCCTTGTGACAGACAGAAAAACTGTTCTGTTCTGGGTTCAATCCCAGGGTCCGACAATTTATTATTGGGTTTTTATAACTTGATGTTCCTAGTAGTAGCACGGAGTCTGGATTTGTCTCCGGTGTTTGGCAATACGCGCACCCTCTATTACATGGGACGTATAACATAACAGTACTACACACCTCTACCTACTCCTTCTGAGAAATACAAGCATGATGTTATGTTTATTAATTTAATGATGTTTCTATACAATTATTTGTATTTACGGTAAATTATCGTCAACAATGTTCTCTGTTCATATTAGGCATGTTTGAAAATGTCGCGATTGATCAAAAATAGATCTGTTAATGCTGAATTTAATCGAGGTTCGATTCTAGTATGTTCGATTCGAATCGATTTAGAGATTTAAGTTTTTTCATGAGATACTGATAAGTGACCATTTAGTGACATCAAAAATAGGAGTGCCAAATACGATACGAATTGTGATTATTTCCTAAGATTTATTATAGCCATATGTTACAAACACACATCATATCATACATCATATTTTTGTCATACGATAATATTAATAACATATCAAGTATGACAATATCCTACTTTACTTATAATAACACGTACGTCTGTACTTCTTCTACACTTGTAATAATATTAATAATAACGTCTGTATCTAGTCTACAATATTGCTCTTTTTAAAGAACACATTTATAATTAATGCAGTAACGATAAGTGTTTTTTTTAATATTAATTCTTGTAAACTCGTAAGTTATCGTTTAGTAAGACGTAAAATACAATCCTTTCTAAATGGTCGTTAAAAAATCCTGAATAATTATTTTTACGAATATTTTTCTTAAGCATTATTCTAACTACCTATTCAAAATCGAGTATGACCTCATTCATTAGGTATAGTAGATTTTTTAAATTACACTTTTAGGGAATAATATAAAAGAATATAAAGAAATGGTAATTTTATATTTTTATTGTAAATTCTTTTTGAAACTTTATTCGAAATAAATTCAAAACGTATTTCATTAAATTCAAAAATCGATTACAATCGATTGGGCATCCCTAATCATTTTTCGACACCACATGATGTTTGGCGAAGATGGCGGCGATTATGTTATTAGTCGAGTAGAATACTTTTTAATGTTCATTTTTGCATGCAGCTAGTCCGTGTTATAAAAGTATTTGCAACTAACATAATAAAATAGAAAATTAATTATCGTGTATGTCCGATGCTTTTATTACACAGGGCGATTTTGGACATTGTCCTTTGCAGTGGATTCCGTCACACTGTGGCGTTGAATATAATAAAAGGGTAGACGTCTTAGCTAGAAAAGCTATTACTAATGGAATTGAACATAATGTACTCCCTTATTATACAGATTGCATTTGGTTAATCAAAAAACAATGCTACATATTATGGAAGGAATATTTTGATTTACGCTCTAAAGAAAAAGGTATCTGGTATAAAACGGTTCAGCCACATCCTCTCAGAATTCCATGGATTGATAGTCACATATCACCAAGAAAGGACTCAGTAGTGATTATGAGGCTGCGTTCTGGACACATTCCATGCAAGAATTTTGCTTTTCTTATGAATAAAGTCCCTTCACCGAACTGTGAACAATGCGGTGTTCCCGAGGACTTACTGCATGTCTTGATGGAGTGTGCCCGCAATGCTGCCTTCGAATAGCTAAGTGTAAAAATATTTTAAAGGAATTTGCTGGTAACATTATTTTATCCAATCCTCATTCCGATGAAACAAAATTATTGGTTAAATTATATAACATAATATTATCCTCAGATCAGTCAGTTAGATAGTACTTGTTTTCATTTTTGTTTACTTGTTAAATTGAATGTTATTTAGTTCTAAATGATGTCAAATAGAGCGACATAATCGCATTTTGATTAAGCTCTTAAATAAAGATTAAAAAAAGAAGAAAAGGATGTAGTGGTGTGTTTTATCGTGTAAAAACTACTCAGATAGACGCTCTGATGTTATGGATGGCATCTCATTTCATTTGTAAATAATTTTACACCTACTTTATTAAAATAGTCTGGAAAAATCTCTGGGTCGGCTTTAAAATAATTATATTTTAATTGATTTCTAAATAAAATTATATTAATTATAATAATTTGTCTATTACTTGTTCTCCCTCAGAGATATTAAGTAGTTTAACCCACACATAAATAATAGTCCAGCCGTTTCTGCGTGAAAAAATTACACACACAGTACACACATTATGACTTTGATTTATTTAATTATATTTGAAAGCCGACGCAAAGAGATTTTTCTAGAACTATTTTAATAAATGAGGTGTAAAATTAATTACAAATGAAATGTGATGCCATCCATAGCATCGGAGCGTCTATCTCATGAAGCAAATACATTCAGACAAAGAAATTTTAATCGCCAAAACATTATTTTTATAGTTTTCATAATAATTTTGTGAACAGGCCGCCATATGTCGTCAAGTAAACCTTATAAAAAATAACAAAAAGACAGGGCCGTAATTAGAATTCAATTATTTTACCCAGTAACCCAACATTCAATATTAAAATGAAGGACATTTTACTTGCCTGATTTTTACGAAATGTTTAAATTACATTTAAGTGACATTCTATATGCAAAGAATCACTTAAATACAATTTAATACAATTTAAATATGTTTATCATTTCGTGAAAGTCAACCTTCAAGAAATATTTATTTTATCCTTAGTAAAATAAAATTTATAATTGTGTGAGTACCAATTAGGTACGTTTATTAATTTTAATATTTGTTTGTAGTAAAGAACTGCTTGTTGCGTCAGGGTACAATTGATTATGTAATTGTATTAAAAATTACAACCATAACTTTTAAATTCCATATGAAGACTAGTCGTAGGAATAAAACTTATAAATAATAAACGTTGACGATGTCTTAACATACATAACGCTTTAACGGTGTGTGGAACGTTGCAGTGCTTCAAGGTCTTTATATTGTGCGCATTTGTTTTTAGCGTGTTTGATTAATAATTTTAGTTTTTGAGACAGTTCCGTGTTGACTATTAAAAGAGACAGTTCAATTGTTTTGTTTATTAAATTATTGTCGTTATTACTTGTTATTTATTACTTAATGATATTATTCTTGTTGTTACGTTTTAAGTTTCTTGTTTTGTTTTCATAATGCCTAACGCGTACGTTTATAGTGCTCGCGAATACGGCAAAATATTAATGTGCCTTGGAGAAGCTCGCGGGACTGCTTCGCATGCATTTCGAATTTACCGAGAGAAATTCCCGACCGCTCGACATCCAGCTGACTCTCATCTGATAACAGCAGCATTTCAGCGAGTGATAGAAAATCGGCCCATTGCTCTGGCAGTGGCAGGAGGTGGAAGTCAAGTGGCTGTTCACTCAGAGGAGCGCATTTTAGATGTCGTTCGCCAGAATTTGAACCTAGGTACACGAAGTATCGCTAAATTGTTAAGGCGTCGGGATGGAACAAGTGTGTCATACTGTACAGTGTCGTGAAGCGACAATTAAAAAAAAACAAAAGAACCTAACCTTACAACAACAAAAAAAATAATTTATTTAAAATTTTAAAAAGATATTTACAATTTTATATAAAAAATGAAGTATGATGATGGTGATGGGTGACGTGAATTACAATTATATATTTTTTTTAAAAAAATAATAAAGATAGATGAATACTGAAACGGAGCCTGAAGATCAAAGTGGCACACCGCACTTGGCGGTGGTGGCACGCAGCGCCTGGTCTAGGCACACGCAGCGCCTGGAGTAGGCACATGCAGCGCTTGGAGTAGGCACACGCAGCGCTTGGAGTAGGCACACGCAGCGCCCAGAGTAGGCACACGCTGCGCCTGGAGTAGGCACACGCAGCGCCCAGAGTAAACGCTCACAGCGCCTGGAGCAAGCACGCACAGCGGCTAAAGATAGCGCAGGCACTAGTAGGTGGAGGCGTAGGCGTGGCTAGGCGACGACTTCAGGTGAAGGCAGAGGCTTGCAGGATCCCGGAGCAGTGTGGCCCCGAGATAAGGCCTTTAGGAGATGCTTCCAGTTTGAAAGCTTTGAAGACTGCCTTTATTGGCCGATTGTTCGGCTTTTATACCTTTTTAGAGAGCTCCGCGCTCGACGACGGATCTGGGATAAGAACGGGAAATTATTTAAATTAAAAGCAAATTTTTGTAAATGGCCAAGAGGAAAAGAGTATTTTTGTGGAAGTATTGAAGTAAAAACATCAGGCCGGTAACGAATTTGTATAAAAATTGCCATGACAACCAGATAAACAACGATGTCAAAACATGTCAAATTTTGGTTTCAGGCTCGTAATAGAGAAACGGCAAGATTTAAGTAAAAAATGAGATATTATTGATATAGAAAAAAAAGTAGCGCAACAGCGCGCACGAAACCATAAATTGCAGAGTTATAGAGAACTAAATAAAAGATCGAAAAAGGTAGACTCCATCGACACCGATTTAAAAAGTGCCGATAGCGTGAAAATACGAAGTGAAAATGATTTGTTATTGTGTTCTTGTGGTCTAAAAACGTTACAGGATCCTATGGAAATAAAGGTGATGCAAAATATCCAGTGAATGCAGAAAATCAAAAACAGAATGAAAAAATAAATTTAAAATAGTGTAAAATGATATGTAAGTAGCATAACACCACAACAGTTCATAAAGTGTTAAAAAGTAACCGAATGTGCCCATACAAAGTGTACAAAGTGCAAGATTTAGTTCCCGGCGATCACGACCGCCGGCGAGTTTTCTGCCGTTGGTTATTAGAACAGCAACAACGTGTGCCTGGTTTCATTGAGCACGTCATCACGGTGGATTTAGAGCGGTAAGCTGTTTCATACCTATTTTTTTTTAAGTAACTTAGTACTGAACTGATCTGAATAGGTACATAACTGAATACATCGTATAATAAACATACCTACACGATGAATAAAAAGGCTTGACTCTAACCTTGGTTACCTTTCATTTAAGTATTTTTTCATTAGCGGGGAATCGAACCAGTTATTTGGGTTATTTAACCTGTGAATTCGAAATAACGTAGCTACGTGGAGACAAGCACAGTGGCAAAATAGTAAGTTAACTAGAAAGTTAGGTATTTAGACAAGTTTTGTAAATTATTAGGTATTGTGATATGGCCCACTAGGCTAGCGGGAGCGCGGGCCGCTCGAATTCGGCGTTCGCGCGTACATTAGCCCCTAGTCAGCTGATTGTAATTCAGTAATTGTACTGCTAGTTTTATGTTTAAGTATTTTCATGATTTTTTTATGAAATTATCGTTTCATTTAGCTGTACTAACATGATAGAGAATGAATAAAGCTAATAAAACGTTGTGAAAAGATGTTTTTTTTTCATCAGGATCGATTTTATATTTCACCCATCATCAAAGGGTTGGTACTGTCGTCTGTCTTCGGTTTCGGAAGCGTTTCAAAAATACCCTGTATATGAACATTTGAGTTTTACACAGAGCGTTGCGATTAAACGTTTTAAACACAAATAGGAAATAAATTATTCTACAATAAAATTGTGATTTTTTCCCCCACAACTATTTATATTTAAGTACTTATAATGAATTATATATATATATATATATATATATATATACAACGTGTCCCAAAATTCAACGATAAGCCAACACCGGAGGATAGACCTGCCCCGGACTAATCGGGGAAAAAAAAGAAAAAAATATATATCCCAATTATATTTTAAGTTATATAAAAAAATTAAATTCTTCAGAAATTGAGACCGTTTATGATATTTTTCACTACCATGACCACAATTTTTTTAAATATTTTTTTCTTTTTTTTATAGGCAACCTGAATAGTACTGCTATCTACCACAATTCTTAAAAACTCCAGAATAACTCTTGTTTTATCACGAAAATTAATGAAACTTATTTTATTCCCTAAATTTTTTGAAGACTTTTACTTTTAACCAAATTTAACTTATCGTGGTGTAAAAAAAAAGTATGAACACTAGTATGGTAAGTTTTTTTTAAAATTGATGCAACTAACCAACATTCCAAAATGATATCATACTCTAGGAAAACAAGTTATAAAAAAATATCGGCCTATTATTTCTTAACAGGGGCCAAATGACGGTCGGGTGTAATAAAAGTATTAGTTCTTGAAAAATGTTTAATATTTCAAAACAAATGGTACAAACAGTTTCACGTGTAATTTATTAAGTTATTAACATTATAGCAAATGTTCGAACTGTTTGCCACCAGCATTAATACATGCACGACATCGCCTTTAAAATGATCGTTTTATTTGTCTTG
This sequence comes from Parnassius glacialis, assembly GCA_033319125.1. Taxonomy (NCBI): domain Eukaryota; kingdom Metazoa; phylum Arthropoda; class Insecta; order Lepidoptera; family Papilionidae; genus Parnassius; species Parnassius glacialis. The sequence goes on along the minus strand of JAVANC010000006.1, from coordinate 22,350,666 downwards.
CATATCTTCTGCTATTAATGTAATCAGCAGCCTGAGTGATATTTCGACGAAGCTCGTCCAATGTCACAATGGGTTTTGAGTAGACCCTGTTTTTAAGACAACCCCAATAGAAGAAGTCCAGGGGGTTTAAATCGGGTGAACGGGGTGGCCATAAGATAGGACCAAGTCGCCCGATCCAACGCCCTGGATACTCTTGTTTTAAATATTCTCGCACAGGACGGGCATAATGTGCTGGGCAACCATCATTTTGGAACCAGATGTTTTGAAGATCACTGAAGGGCATGTCGTTTAACAATTCTTGCAAGTCATTTTGTAAAAAGTTTAAATAACTATTGCCATCTAAGTTTCCTTGTAACTCAAAGGGCCCAATTACTTTTCCATTTAATATGCCGGTCCATAGGTTAACCTTGAATTGATATTGGTATTTGTCTTGTCTCATCAAGTGTGGATTTTCATTACTCCAACTATGTAGGTTGTGAAGATTTAAATACCCATCTTTCTTGCACGTTGTTTCATCCGACCATAGAATTTTGTCTAGGAAGTGGGGATCTTCACTGTGCCTTTGCAGCATTACACGGCAAAATGTGACCCGTAGCGGATATTCCCGCGGTAATAACGTCTGCACACGCCTGTAGTGATATGGGTGAAGCTTGTGACGTTTTAATATTCGATGTGCAGAACTTTTCGGGATTCCTGTAGCTTCTTCTATGGCACGTACCGGAGTAGTCGAGTCATTTTCTATCTCATTGAGAACTTCTTCATCACGATCCAATCTAGGTCTTCCAGCGCTTCTCCTATTGGATGGCATACGACCCTCCGAAAACGCTTGATGCACATTAATAAACACTCGATAATCAGGATATTTTTGAGCATTTGGGTATCTTTCTCGATACAGTCTGCTAGCAGCGTTAGCATTACATCGGCATTCTCCATAGATTAAATGCATATTAGCGTATTCCTGTGGTGTGTACGGTTGCGGCATGTTAAACGCCAAACAGTCCAAAATGCGCCAGAACTCTAAATCACAAAACACACAATCGTAGTCCAAGATAATGCCAGGTCAGTTCAGTTTGCAGATCACTTCCAGTCCAAATAATGCCAGGTTAGTTAAGTTTGCAGGTCGATTCCAGTCCAAAAAGCCAAGCCAAAAGTCGATAGTACGTACGAGGGCCACGTAAGTTGAATTGGGAACGGTGCGCAGTAAACAAAGGAGCAGAGCGTACTGAACCGACTTGCTGAGAATAATAACAGCTTCTCTACATGCCCTGTTGTTGTCTCTTTTTAACGTAAATATCTCTATCTATCTATCTCTCTCTAACATCTAAGGTATTAATGCCCCATTCGAATTCCTAGAAATTGTAACAGGAACCCATTTTGGGCATGTAGTAAAAGTGATTACTGACAATTACAATTTAAGGAATTTGGCCCCTGTTTAGAAATAATAGGCCCATATTTTTTTATAACTTGTTTTCATAGAGTATTATACCATTTTGGAATGTTGGTTAGTTGCGTTAATTTTTTAAAAAAACTTGCCATACTAGTGTTCATACTTTTTTTTTACACTACGATAAGTTAAATTTGGTTAAAAGTAAAAGTCTTCAAAAAATTTAGGGAATAAAATAAGTTTCATTACTTTTCGTGATAAAACAAGAGTTATTCTGGAGTTTTTAAGAATTGTGGTAGATAGCAGTACTATTCAGGTTGCCTATAAAAAAAAAGAAAAAAATATTTAAAAATTGTGGTCATGGTAGTGAAAAATATCATAAACGGTCTCAATTTCTGAAGAATTTCATTTTTTTTATATAACTTAAAATATAATTGGGATATATTTTTTTTTCTTTTTTTCCCCGATTACTCCGGGGCAGGTCTATCCTCCGGTGTTGGCTTATCGTTGAATTTTGGGACACGTTGTATATATTTATAAGTGAAATGTAATACCAACCCTTTTTTTAAGTTTATCATAACTGTTGACACTGACGCCGTCACTGAGTGAACAGTTTTACTTGCTTCACTTTTGGTGCGCGTACTAGTATTATTATACGTAATAATTCTATGATTTTTAAACGAAAAAGAAAAACAATTGTTTAAACGCGCGAATTTGGTTTTGAGACTTCTATTGACATACTGATGGACGAGATAAATATTTATTACCAAGCAAAAAAAAATAATTCGTTTATTATTTTTTATGAATTCATGTATCTTCGTATGATATTCAGTCATTTGCAACATTATTTCGCCTTATTCAGCAAAAGAATTCCAAAATTACTTCTAAGTAACACGAATACATAGAACATAGTTAAAAATATAGAATCGGAACAAATGAGTTTCTAATTTGAATCCATTAAATTGTATTTTGTGAGACTTTACAAAATTTAAATTGGAAACGCAGGATAAGGCGAACATATAGTTGTTTCTAGGAAATTTTAAATTTTTACCTTTCTTTCCTCGATCCATTCGTAGATGTTTGTTAACAATTTAAAAACCTCATATCGAATTATATCACGTAATTTCTTAAATTTAAACACGCAAAATAACTAAAATTTCACATAAATTACTTAAGCGCTACCTTCGCTATTGTAATTATTTATATCTTCATTCTATGCAAAAACCAAGATCATCATCATCATCATCATTACAGCCCTTCACAAGTCGACTGCTGAACATAGGCCTCCCCCAAGGAATGCCACAAAGCACGGTCCTGGGCCACCTGCATCCATCGACTTCCTGCATATCTTACCAGGTCGTCACTCCATCCAGTGGGGGGACGCCCTACACTTCGTCCACCGGTACGAGGCCGCCACTCGAGAACCTTTTTTCCCCATCGGTTGTCGGTTCTTCGAGCTATATGGCCGGCCCATTGCCACTTCAGCTTACTAATCCGTTGGGCTATGTCGGTCACTCTGGTTCTACTGCGGATATCCTCATTTCTAAGTTTATCATGCAGATAAACTCCGAGCATAGCCCTCTCCATAGCTCGCTGAGTGACCTTGAGCTTCCTCATACGGCCATCAATGAAGGACCACGTCTCAGTTCCATAGGTCATCACTGGCAACAAGCACTGGTTGTACAGTCTTGTTTTCAAGTTTTGAGGTATACCTGACGAGAAGATGTGCCGTAATTTCCCGAACGCTGCCGAACCGAGTCGGATCTGTTGATTGATCTCTCGGTCGAAGTTGGACTTACCTAGTCAGACAATTTGTCCCAGGTAAACATACTCGTCAACAACTTCCGGCATAGGTGTGACATGGATATTAAACATGATCTTTGTTTTGTCCATCTTCATCTTAAGACCTATCCGTTGGCAAACACTATTGAGGTCATTGAGCATAGTGCTTAGGTCCTCCAGCGATTTCTTTTTTCGATAAGGACTATATCGTCGGCAAATCGAAGGTGAGTGATGTACTCGCCGTTGATGTTAATACCGTATCCTTTCTAGTCCAGAAGCTTGAAAACGTCTTCCAATGCAGCGGTGAAGAGTTTCGGGGATATAACGTCAGCCTGTCTTACACCTCTCTGCAATTGGATAGGTTTCGTACTCTGTTTCTGTACTCGGATAACCATCGTAGCCCTACTGTACAAGCACTTCAGTACTTAGATATACCGACAGTCAACTTGGCATCGCTGAAGGGACTGGACCGCCCAAATTTCGACGGAATCAAAGGCTTTGTCATAGTCCACATACGCCAGACATAGTGATAAATTGTTCTCCTCGGAATTCTGTACAATTTGCCAAAGGGTATGTATGTGGTCTATGGTGCTAAAGCCTTTTCGGAAACCGGCTTGTTCGGGAGGCTGGAAGTCGTCAAGTCTGCGCGCGAGACGATTCGTAATGACTCTCGCAAACAGCACGTAAGACGCTGCTCAGAAGGGAAATCGGTCTGTAGTTCTTCAAAAGAGCGTTGTCGCCTTTCTTGAAGAATAAGACCACAACACTTCTGCTCCACGCCTCCGGTGTAATGCCACCATTGAGGAAGGAATTAAAGAGCTTCTGAAGGACTTCAAGTACTGGTTTTCCACCCGTTTTCAGAAGCTCCGCTGTAATTCCATCCTCGCCTGGGGCCTTGCCGTTTTTAAGGTACTGGAAAGCCATTCTAATCTCGCTCAGATTGACGTCCGGGATATCATCGGAATAGTGTCGGATAAGACTCGCCCGTGGATCGTTACTCACACTTACGTATGGCTCCAACGATGATGTGTACAGCTGCCCATAGAACCTCTCAATCTCACTCAAAATCTCAGGTGTCCCGGAAACGATGCTGCCACACTCGGTCTTCAGCTTTGACAGTTGGCTCTTTCTGGCAGACAGATCTCTAGCAAAGACTTTGGAGCCCTGGTTCCGCTCGATCGCTTCTGCAATACGAGCAATATTAAAGTTGCGTAAGTCCCGCCGCATGCATTTGGAGATCAGTCTGTTCAGTTGCTTGTATGCTGTCAAATCTACTGAAGACTGCAGCTTCGTATCCCGTCTAACAGCCATGAGATTAAGCGTTTGATCGGAGAGTTTTTATGTTCTTCTGCGGCGGGTCTTGCAAAACTTAGCTCCGACCGCATGGACAGTTCCCACGACCTTGTCATTCATATCGTCCACTGCATTGCAATCTTCTAGACACTGAAAACGGTTTTGTAGCTCGAGCTGAAAGGTTTCGGGACTTTGGATTAGAGCACGAGGGGGACGGAGCGTTGACTTCATCAGACGTGACCTCTCCAACTTAACGTTTAGGTTCAGTGTGCCTCTCACCATTCGGTGATCGCTGCCGGTTTTCACTCTCGCGATCACTGAGACATCACTGAACAGTTGTCGTCTGCTCATCATAATGAAGTCAATCTCATTTAATCAATCTCAAAACCAAGATAGTTACATTTATTGCCAATGACGTGGTACCAGCGTTTTGCACAGCGCACTTTAATTCATATTGATTTGATCGCCTTTATATTTTCGCTAATTTACTACATAGCCTATGTTTAGGCAGGAAAAATTTACAATAAAAACGTAGTCTTTAACGCGTGCGCTTGGCCTCGATATCAAGGGCACCTTCCCTCTCTCCCCCCTCCCCCTCCGGCCGCCGGACGCGTCGGCGTGGCACTTCGCGCCATGATCTTAGGATTTCTTGCGAGCTATACGGACGTTTTTTCGCGCCTAACTTTGCTAAAGGAACAATCCGCGTAAATCGTTGCGATAACGGTATCGTTTATTAGAACGTACTAACTCGGTTAAATTCTTGTGCAACTATCATAGTGAGTTACCTCTGAAGGACTACGAGTAGCTGTCCCATTTCGTGACAACCCATTACGAGTGCCTCCAGAAGGGGAAGGTTCCGGGGATACCAGCGCGTGCCTTCTCCCGGACGTCGTTGCGTCATCCAGATCGGTTCCCGTCAACATACACGCACACAATTACACATACAATCACAACACTGTCATCAGCCGGGCCGGTCGAGGAGAATCGTCTGCGCTCCTGGGGCAGGTAAGTGCATTTATCCTAGTGACCTTTCCCCTCGTGTGTTCATTAGAAACTTTTGACCCTCGGCGTAGGAACGCCCGACCAGCATCTGCCCGTAGCTCCTTCGTCTATGGGCCGCGAAGTATCCAACTCCTGTTGAGGCAGGGCAGCTGTTGGCCGTAACAATTGGTAGCAGAACGCGGTGCTGGGATCGATTCCCGGTCGATCCACCGACTATAGTATTTGATAAAAATTAAATAATTTGGTGGCAGGAGCGTTGGGTTGATTTTGTGGCTACAATCACGCCCGTCCGTAATACGTAAAATACCTTTTTATTATATACGTAATAATAAAATTCCTTTCTTTGTTAGCTTGCTTTGTTGTTAGCGGGTAAATTTGAAAGGCCACGCCCGGTTCGCGCGCAAGCGGGAGATTGCGTCATGTAGGTAGATGGTTATTTTTACGTAATCGGTTAATTGTCGTTGTCGGATGGTAGTGTGTTACTTATCGAAGGGTTGATTTCCGAGCAAGGCATTTTTGTTGATGTGTATCTTTCGTATTGTAAATTGTATTTGAACTAAAGAGTGGTAATTTGTATTTACGTAATTTGAATTAACTTGATTTGATCGCACTAGTATTTGTTATTGTTAATTTGATTTACCTTTTCTTTTGTACTAACTTGTGTTTGATTTAATAATAGCGGTTCTTTTTTGTGTACATTCTATTCAACTCGATTTGATAGGAACTGCATTAGTTAGCTGTTAATTTTTTTTGTATTTTTTATTTGTTATTTTTGTAATTGTGCTCGAGCCGCGTCGTAATTTCGATTTAGTAGTGATGTCCTCGCCCAAGATGCTAATCCGTTGCCTGCGGACTGAGCTGCGCTGGGCTACCAGCGCACACGCGTTGATAGGCCGACCGGACAGGGTCTATAATATGAGGAAGAGGCTTGAGCAGGTCGATGCTCGAAGGGCGGCCGTGAGGAGGCTTACTCTGAGCTCGAGGACTTGGAGGTGGAAAAGGGAGTCCTGGAATCTTGCCGCGCGGACTACGAGCAGTTCCTCGCGCTAACGGACGACCTGATCGAGGCGGGAGCCAAGGATGCGGAGAGGGAGCGCGAAGCTCGGCTGAGTAGCCTTCTCGAGTCCCCGCGGAAGCCGTCTGCTCAGCCAGAGCTGCTAGGACGACTTCCCACGCTGGACCTGCCAAGGTTCTCCGGGGTCCTCTCGGAGTGGATGACCTTCGTCGGCCTGTTTGACAGCCTGGTGGACGCCCGGAGGGACCTGACCCCCTGCCAAAAAATGGGGTACCTCCTGGCTTCACTAGAGGGGGAGGCCCTGAGCGTCGTCGGCCACCTTAAGTTGTCGGACGACGCCTACCAAAACGCCAGGGACCTCCTCGCTGGAAGGTACGCCAACGTCCGGCGGATTGCGGACGATCATGTTCGGAGGCTGCTGAACCTCCCGCTGCTGAAGGACCGGACTAGACTACGTGAAGACATAGTGAATCCAGTCGTCGTAGCGTGCAACTCGTTGCGGCGGCTGGATTTACCTGTGGACGAGTGGTCTTTTCTGCTCCTTCATATAGTGCTGTCCCGCCTGCCCCTCGACCTTCGGCTCCATTTTGAGGAGAGATTCGGAGGGGATGGCGCCGCTTATATGCCCCCCTTTAGGGACCTGCTGCGGTTCCTGGAAGAGCAGTGTAGGCTGCTGGAGAACGCAGCAGGCGCCGTCGAGGGCCCCCCGGCCGCCTCCTGAGCGGTGCCCAGGGAAAGGCGGAGTCAGCCGGCCAAGGCGGCGCCCACCCCCCTGAGGTTGAGCGGAGCCCCCGCAGGAGGGCGCCCCCCCGTACCCTCCTATAGTGGCCTAGCGGCCCGGGAGGTGCCTCCCTGCTCCTATAGTCGAGCATCCGACCACCGGCCGGCGTCGTGCCCGAAGTTGTTGCGCAAGCCGGCTAAGGCGAGGCGAACCATCGCCAGGGAGCGCCGCTGGTGCTTCTCGTGCCTGGAGAGGCATTTACAACGAGACTGCCTGCACCAGCGGCCCTGCACGCACTGCCAGGGCAACCACAACGTCATCTTGTGCCTGGGTGCGCGCGGCTCGTCCTCGCAGGGCCCTGCCAGCCCCCCGACTCCCACGGGCGGGGGCGCCCAGCCACGCCCACTGTCGGGCGACGCTCGGCGCTCACCGGTGGACCACAGCGCCCCTCCTTCTGAGGGGAGTCCCTCCCCCGATCGGTCTGGGAGTCGTTCCCCCAGGGGCGGGGGGGTCTTCACCCCCCCTCCGCGAGTTGATAGTGGATTCGCAGCCACTCAGCGGTCAGCTAGACCGTTCTCACCCCCGTTGGCTGAGTGGCCGCGACTGGAACGCCGCCCGCCCCCCTTTGGCCGGTGCCGGTACTACCGGGTTCCGGAGACTGCGTATCGGCCCCGGGCCTTGGAGCCGAGGATCCCCGAGTTTCCCCCGGTCGGCCCGTTCGGGGAATTCCAGTCTAGGGTCATCGAGACGCTGTCGGAGTGCCGCGCTCGGGGCCCCCGGTTCGGGTGCCGGCCTAACAGAGGCAGCTCCAGATAGGAGGCTGCCGCCCTAGCTCCCGCCATGGCCGCCTCCACTGAGCCTATAAGTCGTCAGCAGTCCACCTGTCAAACTGTTCTATTGCCGACAGCCTCAGTGAAGGTTTACAATCCGAGCGGCGACCACTTAACGGTTCGAGCTCTATTGGACTCGGGTTCCCAGCGTAGTGTGGCCTCTACTCGGTTGGTGGAAGACTGGGGCTCCCCTGGAGCTCTGAATCACGTCCGATGGTAGGTATCGGAGGTGCCGAGCCTCCTGCTCCTAGGGGACAAGCGGAGTTGGTGTTCAGCCCTGACAGCGAACACCTTCGTATTTTAGTCAAGGTAAATGTCCTCGACGACATTGTAGGGTTCCTCCCTAACGTTCGTATAAATGACAGCGCTGTGCGCTGTGCGTCGGCTTTGAGACCGGCAGACCCTCGGTGGGCCCAACCTGGGCCGATAGATTTGTTACTGGGGGCCGACACGCTGGGTGCCCTCTTGTTAGGTGAGATACGAGCTCTGCAGCCCGATGGCCTGTCAGCCATTTCCACGATATTTGGGTACAGCTTTTTTGGACCGGTTATGTGGTCTCCTCTCCCTCCGACGGCCGACCCGCTCTCCGTCGTGGGCGTGTCCCTATCGGACGCCGTCCAGCGGTTCTGGGACATTGAGGAACCACCACATGCAGCTCGAGTCGACCCTCTGGACCGTGAGTGTGAGTTGTTCTACCAGAACAATACCGGCCGGCGGGTTGACGGTCGTTTCGTCACTCGCTTACCCTTTCTGGACTCCCGCCCCTCTTTGGGTCAATCCCGTGCTCTGGCCGAGAAGAGGTTGCTTTCCATGGAGCGCCGCATGCGGCGTGACCCAGCCTTTCGCGACAAATATGTCGAGTTCATGCGCGAGTATCAGGAGCTGGGTCACATGTCACCGTCCAACTTCGAATGGCGTTCACATGAGCACTACTTCCTCCCTCACCATGCGGTCTTGAGGACCCCTGAGAGTAAGATTCGGGTAGTCTTTGACGGTTCCGCCCCCACATCAAACGGTGTGTCCCTGAATCAGTGTCTTCACTCGGGTCCTAAACTGATTAAGGACATATCCGACATCTTGACCCAATTCCGTCGACACCAAGTGGTTTTTGTCGCGGACATTCGGATGATGTTTCGCCAATCGGTGGTACATCGTGATGACCGTCGATATCAGCTGATATTGTGGCGCGAGAAGCCCAGCGATCCCATACAGGTATTTGAGTTGAACACCACCACATATGGACTCCGGTCCAGCCCGTATATCGCCATGCGAACCCTCCTTGAACTCGCTGAGAGAGAGCGCCTGAGATACGCTCGGGGAGCTTCTATTTTGGAGACTTCGGTCTACATGGACGACATTTGTACGGGCGCTTCCACCGTCGAGGAGGCTCTGGTCTTGCGAGACGAATTAATTGCCATCCTGAAGTCTGGAGGCTATGAGTTGCGCAAGTGGTTGTCGAACTCCCCACACATTTTGAGGGACCTCCCAGGAGAGGATCAACAAGACCCTCATCTGTTCGAGCACCCTGAGAATCCTAATTTGTTGACTGTGCTGGGCATTCAATATCAGCCTGTTCAGGACACCTTCACGTATAGAGTAAAACTTGACCCACCTCCCAAAGCATGGACCAAGCGCTCCGTGCTGTCTACAGTAGCTCGCACCTTGGACCCGAATGGATGGATCACCCCGGTCATCTTTTTGGCTAAGTGCTTTCTTCAAAAGCTCTGGATGTCCGGGTTGGGTTGGGACGAGCCTATTAGCGGGGTCCTCTTGCGAGAGTGGCTCTCCATGCTCTCCTCCCTTCCGGACATCAACCGGGTTTCCATGCCAAGGTGCTTCCTCCCTCCAGGGAAATGCAGGGCTACCCTACATGGGTTTTGCGACGCCTCTGAGAAGGGCTATGCTGCTGTCGTATATTTGCGGACTGTGAGTTCCTCTGGGCATACTGCAGTTCATCTCGTACTCGCCAAAAGCAAGGTTGCCCCCTTTAGATCCCGTTTAACTATCCCTAAATTGGAACTGTCCGGAGCCGCTCTTCTCACGCGGCTCCTCAACCACGTTCACTCGTCCTTGAAGTCTGTAATCGACATTACGGACGTCTACGCATGGTCGGACATTGAGATAGTACTTTGTTGGCTCCGAGCCGCACCTCACAATCTTGAGGTCTTTGTGGCGAACCGCGTGTCTCAAATCCAGAGTTCTGAGACTTCTCTCCACTGGAGACATGTCCCCGGGGAGTTGAATCCCGCCGACTGCGCTTCTCGCGGCTGTGAGGCCCCCGCGCTGGTTGCCCACTCATTGTGGTGGGGTCCCGGTTGGTTATCTGATCCTCAATCATTCTGGCCCCAGGGTAATTACTCCGAACCTACTGAGTTGCCGGGCCTACGGGCCCGAGTAGGAGTGGGCAAGGATAAGCCCACTCGGGATCTCTCCCTTCTGGAACGGTACAGCTCTCTCGATAAGCTCTTAGGAGTGACTGCTTGGCTGCGCCGCTTTGTCCACAATTCGAGAGATCCGTCCCACCGACTCTCTGATTGCGTTTTGTCCCCTAGCGAGCGTCGGGAAGCTCTGATGCATTGGACCCGTATGGTCCAGACGGAGCATTTTGAGCCCGTTATCGAAAACTTGAAGCATGGCTCCGTTATCAAGGGCGCTCTGGCCCGCCTGAACCTCTTTCTGGACGACGCTGGGATGCTGCGCGTGGGCGGACGTTTGAAAAACTCTCAACTGCCGTGCGGGGCTCGACACCCGTTGCTGCTCCCTAAGGACGGCGCCCTTGTCCGGTTGCTGGTAACCCACCACCATGTTAAGAATGCCCACGCTGGGTGTAACGCTCTGTCGGCTATTTTGCAGCGGGAGTTTTGGATTTTGTCTGGCCGACGCACCATTCGGAGCGTCATCTTTAAGTGCATCCCCTGTTATAAACTGAAGGCCCCTCATATCGCAGCCTCTGATGGGTGACTTGCCGCCCGACCGCGTCAGGGCCATCCGACCATTCGCTGGGGTCGGAACAGACTTCGCTGGCCCCTTCCTCGTCACGTCCTCTAACCTTTGTAACGCGCGTTCATGTAAGGCCTATCTTTGCGTCTTCGTGTGCCTCTCCACTAAAGCCGTTCACTTGGAACTGGTGAGCGCCCTCAGCACGGAAGCCTTCTTGGCCACGCTTGGCCGTTTCGTGTCGCGGCGCGGCTTGCCGGACTTGATCCGGTCGGATTGCGGGACGAATTATAAGGGCACGGATAGGTATCTCAAGGAGGTTGTCGAATTTCTGTCCAGCCACCGGACTTATTTAGGAAATGCTATGTCGAAAAGGGGCATCCAGTGGAAATTCGACCCTCCGGCGTGTCCCCACTGGGGTGGTATTTTTGAGGCGGTGGTTAAGGTTGCAAAAACGCATCTCCGTCGCGTTATTGGTGAAGCCATTTTGACATTTGAGGAGCTCGCCACTGTATTCTGTAAAATTGAGGCGGTACTCAACTCTCGGCCCCTCTGTCCCCTCTCCTCCGACCCGAATGATTTGGAGGTTCTAACCCCGGGACACTTCCTGATTGGCCAGCCTCTTAACGCTCTGCCCGAGTATCCCTTCAGGGAAACGAGTGCTTCACGGCTTAGCAGGTTTGCCCTGCTGCAACAGATGACTCAACGCTTTTGGCACCGATGGTCTCTGGAGTACCTACATCTTTTGCAGCAGCGCGTTAAGTGGTCTGACAAGACTGAGCCTCCTCGGGTGGGAGACCTCGTGTTGATTAAAGAACCAAACGCGCTACCTTTGTATTGGCGCTGTGGGCGCATTGTTAAGCTGTCGTATGGAGCGGATGGGGTGCCTAGAGTGGCCGAGGTTTTGGTCGGAGATCCGGTCTTGCAACGGGCCGTCGCGACCTTGTCCCGTTTGCCAATCTACTCGCGGACTTAATGCCTTATGTCCGGGGCGGGGGGTTGTTTAGGCAGGAAAATTTTACAATAAAAACGTAGTCTTTAACGCGCGCGCTTGGCCTCGATATCAAGGGCACCTTCCCTCTCTCCCCCCTCCCCCCCCGGCCGCCGGACGCGTCGGCGTGGCACTTCGCGCCATGATCTTAGGATTTCTTGCGAGCTATACGGACGTTTTTTCGCGCCTAACTTTGCTAAAGGAACAATCCGCGTAAATCGTTGCGATAACGGTATCGTTTATTAGAACGTACTAACTCGGTTAAATTCTTGTGCAACTATCATAGTGAGTTACCTCTGAAGGACTACGAGTAGCTGTCCCATTTCGTGACAACCCATTACGAGTGCCTCCAGAAGGGGAAGGTTCCGGGGATACCAGCGCGTGCCTTCTCCCAGACGTCGTTGCGTCATCCAGATCGGTTCCCGTCAACATACACGCACACAATTACACATACAATCACAACACTGTCATCAGCCGGGCCGGTCGAGGAGAATCGTCTGCGCTCCTGGGGCAGGTAAGTGCATTTATCCTAGTGAGCTTTCCCCTCGTGTGTTCATTAGAAACTTTTGACCCTCGGCGTAGGAACCAGCATCTGCCCGTAGCTCCTTCGTCTATGGGCCGCGAAGGATCCAACTCCTGCTGAGGCAGGGCAGCTGTTGGCCGTAACTTCGTCTGCTCTAAAATGTGTCTGCACCTCAAAAACCCCAGCTAGAGAACTCAAAAGTCCGAATTAGCGGGCTGCGTACAGGAGTGTTTTTTTTTTGTTCGCACATTTTCTATTCGCCTACCCACTATCCCCTGTGCATCAGTTATTATTTATTTATTATAAGCACGCCATCACGTTGCTTAGGAAAGGACTTTTCCCTACTCTGGAGGCGGTAGTTTCCAGGTATAGTATACTGTGGTGCGGTACATCAGAAACAAAGTCAAACCATTGTAAAGTCATTTTTTCCACGTGGACAGACTGCAGATCTCTGCGAAAATAAGATGGGAACACCCTCTTACCTCGAAGACTAACGGGGCAAATCTAAAATAAGAAAGGACCTTAAGAAGGATTCATACTCGACTGTGTTAAGCAAGCATGCATTATAAACACAAATGTAACTTTCTTGTTTCCATGCATTCTTGAATACCATCAGGTATTTTAAGTTAAGCAGTTGTGGTACTGCAACCAGGACGGAATCCGGACTAAAAATATTTAGTAGGTTATTTCAACGTATGAAAATGGAAATTTGCTTATGAACACCCAAAGGCTTCCAAAACTGTAGATAGAAAAGGCGAAATTGATATAGGATGGAAGTGGCTCGGAAGTGTAGGATAGGATACTTTCGAATTAGAAGTGTACTATAGGATTCTTTTCGCCTTACGAAAGGCTTCTTCTACTAAGTCGGACACTGACCCGAGACAAGGGAAGTTAAAACTGGTTGTGAATAAGTATTTTAATATGTTGGCATTCATGACTCTGCTAACATCATCGCACACTGTGCGAGCCGTGAATGTAAGGCTAACGGTGTTTGTTTTGTCGATATTTGTTTTCAGTTACAAAGGCATCCGATTGTTTGCTGTAAATTAACTTTGTTTTCATGAGTAATAGGATTAGAACTTAGTTTATTATTAGGTACAACGTACCTCGAACGCGAAGCGATTCGAGATGCGAAAAGAGAGGTTGGGATTTACTATCGAACTGTCAAGGTCACGCGACTCGTTGACATTAAATCGGGTTTATTTTTTTTATATCGCAGTGATATGCGCTGATGCACATATTTTTAAATATTAATACGTGGAGGAAATCTTTGTACCACGGAGAAGTAGTACATAATATGTCAAACTCATATAAGTCTGTCGTTTATAAAAAAAACGTTCATAAAAAATCAAATATCATGAAAAAGTTGCCGCCGTCATAGATTGCCTCATAAGGGGAGTATTTCCCATCGTTGCCACGCTTGGCAGGCAGGTCTGCAAACGCAGTTTTATTGGATACTGGATATTCACACACTGCGACTTCACGATAATAAAATGGTATGTGTGTGTGACTGTTAATTATTTGAAGAAAGACTTAATGAAATTAATTTTTTCAGTATCTTAAGAATCTTGCAGAATGGGTTCTTATTGCATACCTTATTTAATTTGTAACAAATTGATAGAGATTCTTTCCGCCAATTTCAGTTGCGTAACTCGAGTTCAATTCCAGTACGTGAATTTCTCTCGAGTTAACTCGAGTCGAATTTCTTCCGGGCACATCTCTACTACAATTTATTTTCTCATAAAATTATCGGAACACGAATATCAAAACAACTGTTTTCTTCCAGATTTCTTGATATCATTTAGATTTCTATAATCTCTTGTGATTTTTTAAGCTTCTTTTCTATACTAGGCCCTGAAAACGATTCTTTAATTCAATCTGAAAGTTATCGAAGCTTTGGATCAGACCGACATTTAGTTACTTTTAATGAATTTAATGCTGGGGGATACAGCCTTACGCCGCAACCACACGGCAATTAATTTCTAAACAATAATATCAAAAAAGTAAAGATGTTTTCGCCACTTTTTACCGTGGAAAAAGTATATATGCTATTAAACGTGATTATCCACTTGAAGCTGAGATAAGATCAAAGTGAACGTATTGAAGTGGAAGATTCTACGTCAGAGGCAAGTATTTATATTTTCCTTTTTACCAAAATACACAACAAGCCTTTTATCTTATCAAAATTTCTTTTAAAAATCTTTGTACTTTCCATTCTAAGAATACAAATATTCTATTACATATATTATATTTACGATAATATTTATCTATATAAGTTTATAAAAGATGAAGTTCTGAGTGACATACTTATCTATAAACGCACAGTCCAAACCGTTAGACGTTGTACCTTTTATGATGCAGGCATCAAATAAGAAAGGATATTAGAGAATTCAACCCCTAAGAAGGTGAAATAGTGAAATAGGTTGTTACACTTTGTATGACACATTTATTTTACGAGGCGTGTTGCGAGGGATGGGAGAGAAGAGTGTATTCAAATCGCTGAAAGTAGAAGCGTAGGATTCATCATAGGTGCATTTTATTTCGTGCATCTCAATAAGTTTTGAGATGCTCGAAATTTAAAAATAGAACGCACCCGTGTTATATGTTTCTAAATGGCAAATTTATTTAAAAATAGTCAATACTTCATAAGCCAATTGCTCAATATTAAAAAAAAACAAAGTTCTATTAAATTTCCTGTAATACTTCCCGCGCTTTTCATTTAAAACGATGGATCTTAATCGTGAACATTTGCGCGATATGATATATTATGATTTTAAATTTGGTTTAACCGAACAATTAAGTTTACAACGGTTACAATCAGCATTAAGGGACTCAGCTCCATCACGCGCAACAATTTTTAGGTGGTTTGCTGAATTCAAAAGGGGTAAAATTAATCTTGAAAAATGACCAAAGAACCGAGGCCCCGCAAACAGCAGAAACTGTATGGACTACTGAAATGTTGGTGCGAGAAGACCCACGAATCACATATACGGAAACCGAAAAGATTGTATGCATTAGTTCGGGGAACATTCATACCACCCTACATCAACATCTTGGAGTGAGGAAGCTTTGGTGTCGATGGATCCCTTGTTTGCTCTCCGAAAGCGAAAAACAGACTCCTGTGGATTGGTGCCATGAAATGCGTCTACGTTTTGGAAACGAGGCATCTAGGCGTGTTTCAGAAATCGTTACTGGTGACGAGACATGGATCTATCAATATGATTTGGAAAATAAAAGGCAATCATCGGTATGGGTCTACTCAGAAGGACATTTACCGACAAAACTGCAAAGACCTCGCAACGTCGGCAAAAAAATGGTGGCTAGTTTTTTTTCGCGGAGCGGATATTTGTCGATGTTAATGCTGGAAAATTGTAGGTCAGTCAATTCTGAATGGTATACTACAGTTGCAATACCCAAAGCTTTTCAAGCTGTGCGGGAGAGAAGACTAAATACCGGGCTTCGGGGAATCATGCTGCATCACGATAACGCCTCTTAACACTTTCACTGTCCGGTTTCCAGACACAATAGTAAGACAATAGCAGTGCCCTATATATAGTGCACGGGACAGCGAAAGGGTTAACATACCTCACTTAGAACAAAAGCATTTATTGAGGAATCTGGTGTTGAAACTCTAAGTCACCCACCCTACAGCCCTGACTTAGCTCCTTGTATCAAAGAAAAAATAAAAGGCAAGTTTTTTTCAAGCGCCAAAGAAGCCGTGGCTGCCTACGGAGAAGCGATTTCCGACCTGTCAGATCAACTCTGGCAAAAGTGTTTTCGGAGTTGGTTTAAGCTAATGGAACTTTGTATAAGCATGATGGAGAATATTTTGAAAAGATGTAAAATAAATATTAATAGTATATAGAATACTTTTTGTTTATCCACTTATATATATAAAAATCCATTTATATATATAAAGGCCGGCAACGCATGTGCAATTCCCCTGGTTCCCCTGGTGTTGCAGTTGTTCATGGGCGGCGGTAGTCACTTACCATCAGGTGAGCCGCATGCTCGTTTGCCCCCTCTCCTATAAAAAAAAGAAATCTCAAAACTTATTGAGTGACCTACGTAATACATAATTTAGAATTATACAAATGTTAACCCTTAAAAGGTGGCAAAATGTTACATAAAACAATTATAGTTCACTGTTGTTATTTTTGTCATACATACTCGTATACATAGGGTATACATAGTTTGCAATTCGCAATTAGATTGCGTTAGGGTCGAATTAAAACAATATGGTTTAGAATTATCACCAAAGGTTATTTTAACGTTATAAATATATTCTCTTTTTTATTTAATTTTTTGAAACTTTTGAATTAATTGATATTTTGATTAAGTATTTGAAGCGATGAATACTTGTAAACTTTTGAATATTTAATAATTTTTCTGTTGCTTCTAACGCAGGCATTAATAGTAATGTCCTCCAGGCCGCATTTCGGTCATGGCGACCAATCTTAACGGAGACTAGCAATTATCTGTACAGGATATTGAAATATGATGTACGTACTTTTTGGTAGTGAATAAAAGTTTAAGTACCAAGTAAGTACATTATTAAGTAGTAAATCAAAACAGGATAAAAGTTAAAAAAGTTAAATTTACAGCCTATTTACGTCCCACTGCTGGGCACAGGCCTCCTCTCATTTCTGAGAGGGTTTTAGGGCAAGGAAGTGTCTGCCGCGCTGCCTCAATGCGAGTTGGCGAACTTCACATGTCTTCGAAATATTTTTTTTTCTTATTTCTTAGACATGTGGATTTCCTCACGATGTTTTCCTTCACCTCCAAGCACGTTGTAAATCAGCACTTAAAATTGCAATTAACAATTTCATCGGTGCCGGCAGGGATCGAACCCGGGTTGCTCGAGTATTGTGAAAATTTATCGCGAGCGCTAACCATCTGAGCTACCACGGCGAGAGAGGATAACAGTGCACAAATGTGTTCGCAAGCGCAGATGCACACTTAATTCTTTAACTAAAAACTCTAGAATTTTTTACTGTAACTGGGTATCTGGTAACAATTCCTTCACGGAACCGAAGTAGTATTAATGCCGAATTATATATGAGTATCTTCTACCAAATAATGGTCAGATGTGTTCACTGCTGTAAACAAGAACAAACCCGGGACCCCGCAGTCTATTGTTTCACCATGATATGCATTTGCACTCAGCGTCCAAAAATAAGCTTTTGAATCACCCTCCTTACAACCCTGGTGTGGTACTTCTTTTTATTATCTAAAATGAATAATCAGCTGAAAGGAATACACTTTTAATCGCCGGAAGATGAGTTATTAGCTTGCAAGCAGACTGTAGAAGACATCCCCTGATCGGGTTTCCGCCTTGTTGTGACGAGGGGCTTAGTAGCTGTGGCTTCGTTACCACCCACTGTAACGAAGAGGGCCCCACATGGCTGGCCCGAGGAGAAGGGCCAGCCCGAGGTGGTCCCAGTGTTCTCTCCCACCTGGTGAGGAAAAGTCCTCAACCGAGGAGAGGCGGCCGGTGCTGGTGGGGTCGCGGATGTGTACGAAAGCATTCCAGTGGCCCTACCAATATGCAGCAAAGGTGATTTTAGTCGGTGCTAATGTGACATACACCGTCCTTGCCTACGCGAGGCGGGTATACGTAGGCATTTCCCAATGTAAAAAAGGCTGTAGAAGAGGTACCTGAGGCGGACTGGAAAAAGTGTTACGAAAATTAGCTCGGACGCAAGATACTTTGTAAAGATGCTGGTAGAGTTCGATGAAAAGATTCAATAATAAAAATTTTAACTATAAAACTAATTGGCCAGAACACAAGTTCTCGCGAAATAAAAAAAAACATTTAATATAAAATAAATAAATAATAAGTTAAATTTATTGTTATTAAACCTTTATTGCAAAATAATTTTAAGGTACAGGATTAAGTAATAAAATAATTGAAAACATTTTAAATGGTCATAAAATACAAACCACTAGTTCATTAAAAACTTAACATTATAGTGATGTTGGCTAGAAGTCTCTTCTTAGTTGTTTTTATGTCTAGCTAAGCAGTTAACTGCAACAAATGTAATTTAGCTCCAGCAGTAGAATATAAGAACGAGTGGAATTATTTATTTAACTGCGGCCAAGACTGACGGAGGTGGCACGCTCGAGTGCTCAGGACAAGGATTAATTGAGGTAGATATCTATTTTGTAATTTTCGTTGTAAACGGTGCTGTAGAACTTCAATTGATATAAAATAATAACACCCATTTTATTTAATACTAGTTTTTCCTGCGGCTTCACTTGCGAGGTTAAGCAACATCATTAGTGTCAAAATTAACAAACGGAACATTTTCGCAGAGACTTTGAACAGTGGTAGAGCTACGCGGCAGCTTTTGCTGTCGCACGGATGGGCCGGCTCGAACCGGGGTGGTACCACGACCTCACAGAAAACCAGCGTGAAGTAGAGGTTTACCTCTGCGTTTCGCTTGGTGAGTGCAGGTGGCCGGAGGCCCTTTTTACTGGAAATAGGGCATTCCATCTTAGTTATTACGAGTGACAACGCATCTACATTTTGATTTGTAATAGAGGATAGATGTAGATGTCTATGAGCCGCAGCAACCACTTACGATCAGGTGGACTGTGTGCTCGTTTGTCACCCTTATCATATAAAAAAAACTAGAGACTATTTCACATAACTTTTTTATATTCTACTAAGCCAGCGCTTATCTACGATCCCACCTGATGGTCAGTGGTGATGTAGCCTAAGATGGTGAAGCGCACTGACTTAACAAAAGCCTATTCACTCTTGCCTTGAAGACAGATGCTGGCAACTTATTCCACTCCTTTGCTGTACGCATGATGAACGACGTGGCGAACCATTTGGTTCGAATGCGTGGTAAGTCAACAACGAAAGGGTGGAGACTGGCCGAACGTCTGGTTGTCCGATGGTGGAAGGGAGAGGGTGGAAGTAAATTATGTAATTCTTACGCACACTCTCCGAAATGCATCTTGTAGAAAACCGAAAGGCTGGCTACTTTACGTCTGTGTCCGAGGCTGGTAAGATTGGTTTTAACCAAATTCGGGTCACCAATAAGCCTCTTAGCACGCCTTTCCATTGAGTCTAGAGCTGCTAGGTGGCATTTTGCAGCACCAGCCCATATATGGCAGCAATACTCCATGCACGACCGGACTTGCGCTTTATATAAAGTAAGCAGCTGTCCCGGCGTGAAGTATCGCCGCACCTTTGCAAGGACTCCCAGCTTCCTTGCAGCTGCTTTGGCCTTGGACTAAATGAACCGCCCGAAGTTCAAATTTGAGGATATTTCAAACCCTAACAACTGAAGGCGGTCGGTATATTTCAGTGATATATTTCCGAAAGAAGGAGCCAAGATGAGCTGTCTCCTTTTTGCAGTGAAGAGACACGCTTGTGTTTTGGAGGCGTTGAACTTCACAAGACTGGCATCGCCCCATTTGGAGACTGCCTGTAATGTTAGATTCACACGCTCTACCATAGCTTCTTTTTCGGACTGGATTTGATCCCGACTGGCCCGAGGACTTGGTTGGTATCTAATTATATTTCTTGTTGGTATAAATGATTGAAATTTGTCATTATTATAATTTACGACTTCAAGTGAAATTATTTCTTTTGATATAATGTCTAATTAAAGCTATTACAGGTACCGCTATCTAAAATATTTATAATTTAAAATATTTTTTTTTACAATCGAATTCAACATAAACTATTAAGAATAACTCAAAAACTATTGGTCAGACCTTGATCAAATTTATATGGCACCATATGTGAAGCACGAGCTTTCAAATAAAAGAAGAATAATTGAAATCGCTTCAACCAGTAAAAAGTTACGTATGATTATCACGTACCAAGATATTAATTTAAACATATAAACACTCACGCCTGTCACCCAGAGGGGTAGGCAGAGACTATGGACTTCCATTTGGCACGACCCTGACACACCTTTCTCGCTTCCTCCACATCCATATACCTACGCATACACGCTCGTCGGTTAAAGGTACTCTTGATTTGGCCCATTTTCAATATATCGCCGATTTGATCGATAAACTTTCGCCTAGGGCCCTTCCCGACTCTGCCGTTCACCCCTGCAACATACATTTGCTTTGTCACTCTTTCCTCATTCATTCTTTCTACATGACCAAACCACCGAAACATTCCTTTCTTAATCCTAGTCACAACATCATCTTACAAACCACACTCTTCTCTTATCACACAATTTCTCACTTTGTCATTTAGATTCAGCCCTAACATACTCCTTAATGACCGCATTTCTACAGCATTTATTCTACTCTCGTGCTTCTTCTGCCACACCCAACTTTCACTACCATACATTAAAGTAGGGACTAACACAGCATTGTGAATTGCCATACGTGTCTTTTTGGACACATTCTGACTTCTCGCAATAGGGTGTAGAGCCCCATTCACTCTATTTCCTGCATTCACTCGTCGTTCTATATTCTTATCATGTCTACCATCCCTCCTAAATACACATCCCAAATACACAAACTCATCTACTTGCTCGACCAACTCCCCTTCTATTCTTATTTCACTTTTTTTTCCTTTTACTTTCTTCTCTTTTAAAAACCATAACTTTCGTCTTACTTGCGTTCACTTTCATTCCCTTTTCTTTTAATGTCCTGTTCATTAATGTAACCATCATTTGCAACTCAGCCGCCGACGACGCAAGTGTGACTTGATCATCGGCGTACAAAAGGCATTTGACGGTTAACTCACCCATTTTAACCCACATTCTTCTACTCTCAAATTTTCCAAACAACTGTCCATAAATAGGTTGAACGGCCACGGGTAAGCCACACAGCCCTGTCTGACACCTTTATGGATGCCAAACCAGTCCGAGTAGGCTCCGTTGATCCTGACACCAGCACTAGAGTCCCTATACAGAAACTTCAATGCTTGTATCAGCCCAGCGCTCAACCCAAATGCTTTCAGTGTTTGCTATAATACATCCCTGTCCACTCTGTCATAAGCCTTGTCCAAGTCCACGAACGCACAAAAAACTTTTTGGTTTTTGGCCAAAAACGTCTCCGCGACCATGCGCATGGAAAAGACCTGATCTGTACATCTCATTCCCTTTCTAAATCCCGCTTGCATATCCCAAATTTTTCCATCAGTTTCTTTCATAACTCTTTCAATTAGCACCTTAGCATATAGTTTTCCCACAATGCTAAGAAGGCTGATACCACGGTAGTTCTTACAGTCCTGCTGTGATCCTTTTCCTTTATATATTGGGACTATTACGGCTTTGCACCAGTCTACCGGTGCCCGCTTAAGTTCCCAACATAAATTAAACAAGGTGTACAGCAGGTCTACCAACACTCCTCCAGCCCTTAGCATTTCGAGAGATACTCTATCATATCCGGCTGCCTTACCTGCTTTCATATTTTTCATTATTTTCATTATTTTATCTATTCTTGTCTCTATCTATTTCTTCTTCTTTCAGAATTTCTATTTCATTTAATTCAAACGTCTCATCACTCATAAACACGCTTGCAAAGTATTCCTTCCATCTCCTTAAACTCAAAACTTCGTCATTCAGAATACAGTCATTCTGGTCTCGTATAGTATTCATTCTAGGCTGTTTTGAATGTCCCCTGGCAGTTCTTACGAGTTTCCAGAACATTTTAAAGTTTGCCTGGAATTTATCCGATATTCTTCTATCATTCTTATCCGTTCTGTCTTGCTTTTTCCTTTCAACTACTTCTTTTACTCTCTTATTTAGATGTCTAAAGACTGCATTTTTCCTTTCGATATCATCATTCATACCGCTAGAATTACATATTATTATTAGCCTTGGTTGCTAGTAAATCTAGCCATGCTTTCTTCTTTGCTTCAACTTCCATCCGTACCTCATAATTCCACCATAACGTGTTATTTTTCCTTTCATTCGTTCTCTTACTTACACCACATACTTCGGTAGCTGCATCCACCAAACTTTTCTTGACATTATACACAATTCAGCCATACCACTTATATTTTCTCTCAATCTACATTTGAACTTCTCTTTCACACCTTCATCTTGTAACCTCTCTATTCTTATACGCTGTAACGCAGTAGTAGACACAGATGTCCGATGCCTCCAACGTTTGAAAAGACTATTAATTCGGCATAAGACCAAGTAATGGTCCATTCCTACGTTAGACCCCCGGTAAACCCTTGTATCTACCACTGCGCTCCTCATTCTTTCATAAACAATTATGAAATCTATCATGCTTCTATCAACACCTCTTTCCCATGTATACGTGTGAATCTTCTTATGACGAAAGAAAGTGTTCGTCACAAAAATATTCTTTTCCTCACATACGGCGAGGAGGCTTTCACCATTCTCATTTATACTTTCATCACCAAACGTTCCCAATATCCTTTCATAACCAAGCCTCCTCACCCCAACGCTTCCATTAAAATCTCTTAATATCACAATATTTTCATTACCCTTGCATTTCATTAGCACCATCCTTACCAACTCCCAAAACTGCTCTCGGATATAAGTGGGCTTAGACATGTCTGGGGCGTTGACCCTTAGAACAAACAACTTCTTTAAGTCCACTTTCATTCGTATCTATAGCAGTCGCGGGCTTACACATTCATACTCTTTCACACAATGACCAATTCTTTCTGAAAGGATGATACCGACTCCCTGACATGCCCGCTCGGTCTCGTCTACACCGCGTCTACAGTCGCGGATAGAGTTCCTTTAAGAACTTCACTGCACGTGGACCCCACGGATCGATAGTCTCTACAGAGAATGGCACAAATATATAATGATCTCTCAGAGACTCATATTCGCGCTATTTACTCACTTTAGCTGTTTCTGACGCCGCCCCGGCTTTAAACCCTCGAGATGAGAGGCCGCCAAAGTATCTACGCAAGTAGCATCCCACACTAGGGCTTTACCTCTCTCCCAAGAGATAAATAATTTACTATTTAGAAAGCAAATGACATATTCGTAGCTTATTTAGTTCTAGCTAACTAAGTAATACCGTCCTATCCATTCAATAAGCAATACCGTACTCAATGGACCACAACTTCGGTGAAGTTTAATCACTATCTGACGAATATTTGATAATTGAACATGCACAGTGTTAATGAAATTTACTCCTCGCGAAGAGACTACAATATTACGGTAAATGTTCGTCATATTGACATTATAGCCCACCAAAATTGCATATTTCAAAATTTTGCAACATGGAACGTTTTAATCAATGGATGCTAAGCATTACTGTTTCGTTATAATTATTAGTAATAAATGTTAAAATATACTTTTCCTATTTTTTGTTACATAACATATGTAACAAAAAATAGGAAAAGGCAAAGTTTATGGTGGGGGTTGGAATTGATCGTGGGTTGAAGGACAAACAATTAATTTAATTTTCAATCGACCACCAGCACTTAGTGTACATAATATTATTCGCTTCAGTTAATACAAAATTATTATACAACATGTAAAAAAAACCCTGTGGTTCCCGTTAAGTACGTTATCAGGATCAGTATTCAAACCTATAGAAATAACTTTGTTTTAAAAACTCAACCATATATTTGTTTTAATTTTTTATTTTATGTGGATTTATTACCTCTTACTGACACTAGGCGATGCTAAAGCTAAGTAAAGCGGGGTCTTTGACAATCCTCTTTCTCCCCAGACAATGCAGAGGCAATAAAACCACAGTTTTTTTAAATAAAATATAAATAAATATTGTTAGAGTTTAAAAAAAAAGTTATTTCTATAGGTTTGAATAATGATCCTGATAACGTACTAAACGGGAACCACAGGGTTTTTGTTACATATTGTATAAGAGAGGCAATCGAACATACGACTCAATTGATGCTAAATGACAATCACCGCACATAAACAACTGAAGCACCAATTGACTTGAAGGTGTGAATAGAAGGTTGCTGACCGTTTAAAAAAGAGTTTCTTGGACGACTGATGGTGGTCCATTCCAGAAGCATATTATATCACAATACCGTCTAGGTCCCACTTTATATGTGCAAGTCAATTATACCTTGTAGGATAAAAAACTAAATGAATTGTCATTCAACCGCCAGTTTGCATGTCATCCGCATTAGTCAGTGCAATTAACTAATCATGCATGCATGATTATGAATGTTACCGTCTAGGGCACACGTAGGTGTTATGGTTTTACGTTAGTCCTCCTCACAGTTTGGTCACTCACAAACACCTGGTGTTCGGACTGTACTGACTGACTGCCTTTGGTTCAATTGCATCGTCGTAACATTTGGTTGCCTTCTCGCAGCAATTTGCAAAAAACGGAGTAGTCGTCTCGGTTTCTTCAGGCCTCCCGCACAAGCTGGTTTGTGAAACGGCTTTAGTACTATTGACCATATGCGGTATGCGTAATATGCTCCTCAAATAAATATTACGTTACGTCTTGATTATTTCGTGATTTATTTTAAAAGACCGAACTGCCCGAACTGTGAGAATAAAAGTTAAACAAGTTAAAGTTACAGCCTATATACGTCCCACTGCTGGGCACAGGCCTTTTCTCATTTCTGAGAGGGTTTTAGGGCAAGGAAGAATCCGCCGCGCTGCCCCAAAGCGTGTTGGCGAACTTCACATGTTTTTGAAATACTTTTTTTCTTATTTATCAGACATGCAGGTTTCCTCACGATGTTTTTATTCACCGCCGAGCACGTGGTAAATCAGCACTTAAAATTGCAATTAACGATTTCATTGCTGCCGGTGGGGATCGAACCCGGGTTGCTCGCGTATTGTGAAATTTACCACGGGCGCTAACCATCTGAGCTACCACGGCTCTAACTGTGAGAATGACAAGATTTAATTTTATATTACTTAAAAAGGGCAGAGTGAAATTAGGTCGTTTAGTAGTTTCTTTATTCCAAAATTAGAAACTGTATAAGTTAATGGGGCAAAAAACTTAATTTGTTACTGATGGATTCCTCCCGATCATCGTGTTTTTGTTAAATCATGCGGCTAATGAAAAAACATTCTTGTCACGATGTTGTTTTTTATTTTAAGAGTTTTATTTTGTTAAACCAAAGACATTATTATCCGACTACCCCAGAAAGAGGTTAATAGTTTTCATATTTATTTATTTAACAATTTATGTACACACAAACAATGGAAAGGACACAACATGATGAAGATTTTGTACAAGGGCGCTACTTATCTCATAATGAAATTTCTTCAGTAGGCCAGTTAAAAAGATTGTGATAAATAAAAGATAATAAGGTGTGATATCAAAGATATGGAAACTTACATAGAAGACAGACATAAATAATGTTCTTTTACACGTTTTTTGAACGTCACTGTTTTGATTTCTAGAATGGGAGGAGGAAGTGAATTCCAAAGTCTTACTGCATGTACAGAAAATGAACGGGAATATGTATAAGTTTTAAAGGATGGGAATTTTAAGAGGGTTTTAAGATGAGATCTAAAAACTGCATCTGGAGATTTAAAAAAGGTAAATCGATTACGAAGGTATGAAGGGAAATTCGGACTTTGTAAGATGTTAAAAAGAAGACAAAGGATACGAGTGTTCCTGCGAAATCGGATCGGGAGCCACTTGAGCTGCTTTCTGTATTTAGAGACGTGGTCAAACTGTGTTTTCTCTATTTTCGACAATATGTTTATTACAATAGTATAATTTATTGCACCGGTCGCTCACCTCGTGCCGCGGCGCGGCGAGCCGCAGCAGGCGCAGATTGCGCAGGTGGCAGTTCCGCGGGATCTTCCTATTAGCCCCCCGGCAAGTAAAGTACGAGTAATAACCTTCATTCGTTCTACTGACTCCTAGATTCACCCCACTGGTTAACACAGGCCTAATTTCATTACTGGGAGGATTTTGAAGCAGGATCGCGCTGCCTTAATGTGTATTCTGCCGATACACATGTCCTTGACGTATTTTTACGTACAGATCTCCTCACTATTTTTTCCTTTTTCGCTAAGTACGTGGTAAATCAGGATTTTGCTGCAACTAACAACTTAGTTGGTGCCAGTGGGCATTGGAACTAGGTTTAGTGGCGACTCGCGTGTTATTATAAAATTTTAAGGCGATGTACATTTTACATGTATATATGCACACCATGTACATTATATAAATGTGAAAGGTCGGCCATGTTCGGAACAAACGACAAAACGACTCTTCGCCGATAAAAGAGTTGAGATCTGAACGGGGCCTACTCCTATAGCAGCTCCTTAAATTGAAGCTATATGAATGTACAACGTTCTTCAATTGATTGAAAAAATTTAATAACATAATTTATATACTAATACGTGAAAAGAACTTGGTACCCTTTACAAGCATATTCCGCACTCGGAAGATTGTGTAGTTAATGTTTATTTGGAGGCGTGTAGAAAGGTACATTCAATAAAATAATACCTTAAATAAAATAAAATAAAACACTCATTGTTTACGTTCATACTGTCAATGTCAATCACATATTTGTCGGTTGGATAAATTTTGTCGTTCGTTACTCAGGTTCGTTGACGTTCATAGGTACTGCTAATGTGTGCCAATTGGTGCTAAGGTCTTAAAAATATTTTGAAGTTCTAAGTGCCGTTAAACGTCTTCATCTCCTGAAACTGGTATTTACGGTATATATATCTATATTTCTGGTATAGTTGTAACACGAAAGGGTCGGCTCGACCGGGGAAGGACCACGTTCTCACAGAATACCAGCGTAAAATAGCAGATTAATGCTGCTGTGTTTCGTATGATGAGTGTAGAGAACCGGAGACCCTTTTTACTGGAAACCGAGGCATTCCATCTTGTCCTCATGGGCGACAACGTATCTGCATTTTGATTCGTAATCGAGGATAGATGTAGATGTCTATGGGCCACAGCAACCACTTACCATCAGGTGAACTGTATGCTCGTTTTTCACCCTTATCCTATAAAAAAAAGACTGAGATAGACCGCAATGTATGGGAAGAAGTTTAAACGCTCGCAAAAAAAACTACACGTGACTTGTTAGAAGCACATTCAAATGAAAAATTATGTAATAATGGTAGATCACTACATTCGGGTTCTCTCTTTGTAATCATTTACGTTTATTCTTAATGCATTTGTTTTAAGCGTTAGTTTTATTATTATTATTATTGCACTTGTACGTCGATTAAAGATTGTAAAATCTAAAGTTAAAGAAGAAGTTATAAGTTAAAGATGGTAAAAATTACTTTGCCTATATCCGCTTAATGAAATAAAATGAGTCTTACCTAGTTTGAAGAGCACCTCCCGCCCTCCCTCACTTCTTCGCTAACGTCGCAAAGGGGTGAACCTCAATTTTTCAAAAATTGCAGGAGAGCAAGAAAACGTTTATTATTCCCTGATTACTTGCTTTTTTCATCAGAAAATTCTTATTTGTAGTTTCCCATTAAGTCTAATATATTTAATTTTCTGATGAAAGCTAAATATATATTAAAAAAGCTAGTAATCGGGGAATAATAAATGTTTTCGTGCTCTCCTGTAATTTTGAAAAATTTGAAAAATTGAGGTTCGCCCCTTTGCGGCATCAACGACGAATTGCGTGCTCTATACATACCGATATTTACACCCACAACACATATACATATATACCGACACATATATATACCGACGATAGTATTATCGACGGTGGTGTGTCATTCCTAGTGTAGAGGTGGTGGGAGTAGTAGTGCTGGAATTAGTGATGACGTGGATAGTGCACGGAATTGAGGGAGGGCGGAAGGTGCTCTTCAATCTAGGTAAGACACATCTTTTTATTTCGTTAAGCGGATACAGCCAAAGTTATTTTTACTATCTTTAATATAATGGTTTTCCGCAAAGTAACGCCTGATTCTATTAATTAACTTGTATATCTTACAAATTATCATTAATTAAGAAACAAAAGACAATAAGTAATGTATTTTTATCGTTAATATATATTATATAAAGTTTTTGCATGAAGAATGATTTTTATATAATTTTATATTATAAAAAATTAAAAAAAAAACGGAAAAATATAAAAAAGAAAATCTCCTTACCTTATCGGATACTTGGGTTAACGGGTTTTACATATACTCGAGATATATTTTTCATAGTCACTATACATTTATATGTCTTTAGTATCGTTGCGTTTATGTTTATAAATTAACACAATATTGCAATGAGTAATTTCAATGCAGTAGGCTCCAGGACCCTAATTTGTTTTTCCTGAGCGTACAATAAAAATTAAATCAAGGTCCAAGTTCATACCGAGCTAACGTTGTATAGTTTACGAGAATAATATTTTATTATTGAATAACACGGAATGGTTTAATAGACATGCAGTTTCTTCGAATAATAATGATGTAAGCCAAAATAACTTTTCAAAATTAATAAAGTGACAGTTTACATAGTGAAACGAATCACTTTTAGGTGTAGCTTTCCAATAATAGGGTATTACACTCATTTTCAAAAAGTGTTTTAAATGAATCCCAGAGTGATAATGAACCACTATAATTTTTATATAAATTTTTTAAAACCGAATAGTGACATAAAAATTACTTTTAATCTATCGTTTTAAATTTTAGCGTGAAAACGCTAGCCGCCATACTGTTCAAGTCGTGACGTCACTGTCCTAGAATTTTGACAATTTTGCAAAGGAATAAGACACTTTTGAATGTTTAATAATGAGTTATCATCTACATCATTGTTGTGTTGTACCTGATTGCAAAAAGACGAGCATAAGAACGCCGGGGAAGTTATGGATTAAAGTGCCAATTGATTTAAATATGAGAAATACTTGGTTAAAACTGGTAAGAAGAGACCCGAAGGCATTGTCTACAAAATCTAAACTATACTTCTGTGAAGATCACTCTGATGTAAATATGACTTATATTTAACTATCGATTAAACAAAACAAAACATCATGACATGATAGGTACCTATTGCAAGTAAAATTTTGTAATACATTAGGTTCATCGCTCGTCTGACCCACCCTTTGTAGGCCATTTTGATAGCCCTTGCACTTGCAGTGCAGTGTTTTACTTAATTCCTGTTTTCTTCTATTATATGGGAATAAAGACATGGTTTGTACTCAGACCAAATAAAATGTAAATGACTTTTTATTTCGTCTGAGGGTTTGTACAAAAAAATATAACAAAAAGTTTTTCTCACCTAAGCTTATATTATAATATCTATAACATTAGTGCTAAAAGCGAAGTAATAAACTCGCTTTTACGAATCCGTCTTCCATGATGCCTTTTCAATAAAATTTGGAATGAAAGTCAACAATCGTAATGATAACTTGAAAAATTTCGAAATTAACTAGTTAGTACACAGCACATAACCTATTTCTTTGACCTAGTGACGTCACGACGCTATCTAATATGGCGGACATCGTTTTGCAGATTTGAGGCACATTATTCTTTAAATTGAAATTTAAAATTTATAATGCATTTTTATAAATAGAAATCAATATTTCTCGTTTACTTTTTACAAAATCTATCATAAATATATATTCTTTGACTTATTTTTACATTGTGTAAAATACCCTACTATTGAGAGGGTTTCGGAGCACATAAGCGACTTCGCGCAGCCTTAATATGTGTTAGGGAAATTTTCACGTTTCCTTAATTTTTTTAAATGCTTAGACATGCAGGTATCTTTACAATTTGTTCTTTCAACACTGATCATGACATTAATCACAACTAGAAATTGAAATAAGGATTTTAATCGGTGCCGCTGGGAATGAAGTCGGTTTGCGTATCATGAAATATTAATGCGGATACTAATCCTCTGTGCTACCAAGACTCCTTTCTAAAACCTAATATTAGTTTTGTATTAAATGTTACGTCTATCACCATTGTCATAAATACAGTACAATACCATGACAAGTTTATTATTAAACGTAGGCTTCCCTTAAGGATCACCATAAAGCACTGATACCATAAAATAATGAAGAGCCACCTGCATTCACCGACTTTCTGCATATCCATCTTCTTGGTTTGAGGTTTCTATTCTAAAACCTTATTTCTTTCATCTGGTTTTTCAAGATATATGACCGGCCCATCTCACCACTTCAGTTTACTGCTTTGAAGTTTTATGTCAGTTACTCTGGTTGACTTGGGTGTAAAAGGTCTTTTTAAGATTGCGCCAAATGATAAGTGTCTTGAAAGATCTGCACATACTCATCATCGTTGCAGAAGAAGAAGAAAGAAGTTTTTCTCTCTTCTCTTTCCTCGTACTGTTATTACTGCTCCCTATAACAATGCAGTAGAATTTTTTTTATATGATAAAAGTGACAAACGAGCACACAGTCCACCATGGTAAGCGGTTGCTGCGGCCCATAGACATCTAAATCTATCCTCTATTACAAATCAAAATGTAGATGCGTTGTCACCCGTGAGGACTAAGATGGAATGCCTCATTTCCAGTAAAAAGGGCCTCCGGCCACCTGCACTCACCAAGCGAAACGCAGAGGTAAACCTCTTTTTTTTTATAGGATAAGGGTGACAAACGAGCACACAGTCCACCTGATGGTGAGTGGTTGCGGCGGCCCATAGGCATCAACATCTATCCTCGTTTGTCACCCTTATCCTAAAAAAAATCTAAGTCGTATCGGTTCAAAAAATCGCCAGTGGTAGATAACTCCACGAGATTTTGTTTATTAAGGACTCGACTTCAGACACAAGTTTGTTTTGATACTCGATGACGAGCTCCCGAGTAATTATTAGCAAGGCCGGTGTAAAAAGCATCACCAGAGTTACGACCTGTAATAGAAACATGTAATTCATATACAGAAGAAACATCGTTGGTGATAGCAAGCAGCCTTGAGGAATACTAGTATTAATAAGTTCGTAGTCGGAGTATGCACTATCTACTACGACCTTGATGCTCCAATGTGACCATGAATTGGATCATCAGTTTTCATGTAAGGAAACGAATGATCCAATTGCATTTCTCGGGAAGCCCATAGGAAGGTTACTTCTAAAGAAGCGCTTTGTGCCAAAGCTTATTGAAGGCCTTCGCTATGTCCAAGGCCTCGCTCTTGGAATCTACTGATTCTGCTCTGCTAAGAGTCATCAGGTAAATTAGAACATTAGAACTAGAACCAGTTGAAGCAGTGATTAGTGACCACCAATGCGATTTCGGACCAATTAGCGGTCACTAATCAGCTGGTGGTCCCCAAGGTATCTTATGAGCTGGCAGTTTATAATAGATTCCATTATTTTGGAGAACAAGGAGGCGATGGTGATAAGCTTGTAGTTCGACGGGTTTGAGCGGTCACCTTTTTAGAGATCGGGTGCATTAAAGCTGTCTTCTATAAGTCCAAGATTACGCCTAGGGGTAGCAGTAACAGAATAGACGTGTTAAAATCGGTGCTAACACCGAAGCACCCGTCTTCAGCACAAAAAGAGGGCCCACTCGACTTGTTGACGTCCAGGGAGAGGAATGCTTTGCACACTGAGTGCTGTGTGAATCCCACATTCAGCATGGAACAATCACATCGTGGGATGGTCGGCGGTGTATACTTCCGTCTTCAAGAGTCGAGTTGGACTCGAAAATAGAACCTAAAAGGTCGATTTTCTCCTTTGCTGCATGTGCCAGTGAGTCGTTCTCCCTGTGCAAAAAAGAAATTGATGTTTCCCTTGAACAGCCTTGGTAGAACACCTTAATAAAATTAGAGGCAGATAATAGAGCTTTAGCATTTTAAAATCTTTGAATCACATCCAGTCAGTCAACGAAACATGAAAGGTACCAAATAATTCAAAGTCTTAGTTTTACTAACTATTTATTTGTTTTGTACCAAAAATACAGAAAGAGCAAGAAGTAAAATACTTGCGGCGTTTACTCTAATATTTATTGAGAATATTATACTAAATTATAAAAAACGTCAAGGGAGAGGAGTACTTTGCACACTGAGCGTTGCGTAAACCGCATATCCAGCATGGAGTAATTCGGGATAGTTAGCGGTGTGTACTCACTGTCAAGAGTCAAGTTGGACTTAAAAAGAGAACCTAAAAGATCGACTATCTTTTTTGCGGCGTGGGGTAGTTAGTCGTTCTCCCAGTGCAGAGATGGAACAAATGGTTGACAGAAGTTCCCTTGGACAACCTTGGCAAACCACCTTAATTAAATTACAGGTAGAGAAAAGCTTGAGCAGTTTAAAATCTTTGAATCACGTCCGTCTAGGTACCAAATAATTCAAAGTCTTATTTTTACAATTTGTTTTGTATCAAAAATAAAGAAAGAGGAACAAGTAAAATACTTGCGGCACTTACTCTATTACTTATTGAGAATATCATAGCAAATTTTATTCTGTACATAAGTGACGCTTGCAAAGGCAAGCTCAGCGCCGCTTCGAACCTTGTGCCCTAGGCTCTAGCCTAGTTAGCCTGTGCGTAAATCAGGCCCTGCTCTTTCCTCTATAAAACATATAATATGGTAAAATATATAAATAAAATCATAGAATATTCGTGTTCTTGTTTAAAATATTTTGAAATGTGTTCAATAAACTAGATGTCAATGTTTACATAAAAGGCTGTTTCTAAGGCTTAATAACATTTTTCATAGAATATTTATCATCTGTACATCACAAAGAAATTCCATTTCGGGAAAAATCGCAAATAGTTCGATATTGGAATTTCCCTTGTGTAAATGTTTTCGTAGTGAAGTTACGTCATCGTGCCTACGTGAGGATTGCAGAGAAAATATTCACTCTACTTGCTTTAAGTTTCTTAACAACTACCTTCAATTTTCAATTTGTTTTAATTTAAACCATAATAAACATCAAAAAATCTTCTTTTAGAAACCTAAATAAAAAAGATAATCTTTTTATTGTTGGTGACACTTCCTTCCCTTTTACATTTTTAATTTGATTAAAGTTTAGACGTATCTTAAATAAGAATAATTGACGGACTTTGTTGAGAAAATAATTAGATAAGTTTTTGTTTTCTGCATCGTAGAAAAAATGTTTCAAAGTGGGTACTGTGTGTCAATGAAGTTGGTCATTCTATTCATAATCATCATCATCATCATTACAGCGTTTCACAAAACCACTACTGAACAAGGGTCTCTCCCATGGATTGTCACAAAACATGGCCTTGAGTAGAGTTCTGCCTGTATTATCAGGTTTTCACTTTAACTAGTGGAGCTACCATACACTTCGCTTAACAGTACGAGGCTACCATTCCAGAACTTTGGTCACCATCAGTTGTTAATTTTTCGAACTATCTGGCCGGCCTATTGCCACTTCAGGTGGCTGATCCTATGGCTATGTCGGTTACTTTTTTTTAAAACGTTACCCCCCACACTAGCATTTTCTCCTGTATCGTGGAGGCAGTTTACAAACATAAAATGCACAAGGACAAACATCCAGACCCGGAAGAATTATTTGCAGGCCATACAAATATTTGCTCCGTGCGGGATTCGAACCCGCGGCCCATAGAGCATCAAGTCATTGCTAGGTCACAGCGCCACGGAGCCGTCAAACTTTAGTTCTATTACGAATTTATTTCGATTTTTTTCACACAGAAACCCCGAGCATAACCTTTAAGTAGCTTGCTGGGCGGACTAGAGCTTCCTCATACGGTACGCCTTCTCTTTTTACCCGATTACCAAGGAAGGGTTATGTTTTACACGCGTATCATGTATGTTTGTAAATTTCTTTATTACCTCGTATCTTTCAAACGACTGGAAGGATTTCGATAGTTAAAATCGTCTTATAAACCCAAGTGTCCTTAGATAGCTGTCTGAAAAAAATGGCGGCTTTTTGGCGAGAATTTGTTAATAATACGTTTAATACGTCAATAATAAAAATTGACCAAACTTATCGAGTAGGGTATCAAAATAAAAGAAATTAAAAGGGGTCTACAAAAATATGTTTATGTTATATGTTTAAATATAATTAGCAATAATAAATTGGTTTATATATTTTTAATAGCATAAAAATGGGCCATGTTTATGTCGGACCTCGTGCTATCATATGAATACTTTTTTAAGATACAGTTTTTATTCATGAAAGTGCCGGAACACTATAAAGTCTAAAATAAAAAATAATTAATTAAAAAATCAAAAACCCGACTGCAAAAAAGACAATTTAAAAGTAATGCACTAAAAAGACCGAAAAAAGATTGAGAATAGAAAATAGAATTAAAATAAACTATAAACAAAGTAAACTAATTCGGTTAAACATACTATATTATGAGCTGAAAGCCTAAGGTAAATACCTGCATTAAGTTTAGTGGCAGGCGGGATCCAATTACAAATTATAAACCGAGAAAAAATAATGGGTTCCGAAGTAGAGTTTACTCTTGTATCTTGGAGACCATCTGTTATGCAGTATGAGGTCGCGCATAGCAGGAGCAGCGGGGACGAGCGATTGACCAAAGCTGCTTGGAGACGTACGAGATTCTTCATCATTGTGTTCAGTTCTTCACAGTACACATCTGCAGTAATGCTCATACCGTTTGGTAAAAAGCTGTAATGAATCACACCGGCGCTAGACCACCAATCTTTTCTAGGGGTAAGTTTTCGTTTAGTTTGTGTTTAGGTACCAACCAACTTGCTGAGCGTTTGCGATTGTCAAACAGAATCTATTTTTCGTCGCAGTTCAAAATTCCTTCGTCTGTGTGGCTTTTGAGCAGTGCAAAGTACGTTTAGATGCTCAGTTCGCGCTGACGATCATTGAGTTCGTGGGGCACTCATATGTCAAGTTTTTTTACCTTGCCAATTTGACGCAAATGGAACAGTATTGTTTTGATGCTAACGTCGAAAGCTGCTGCCAATCCAGCCATAGATTGAGTATCATCAGTTTCTACAACTGCCTTTGATTCGTCATTGTCGACCAAAGTTTTCGGACGACCACGGGGTTCATTTTGCAGGTTAAAATTTTCAGAACGAAAGCGGGAAAACCAATAACAGGTGGTGCGTTGTTTTGTAGTTTCGCTTCTTAAGCGTCGTTGATTTGCGAGCCGCTTGTGCCGCGTTGCTGCCACAACGGTACTCATATTCCATAATTACTCTAATTTTTAACGTATCTATGATGACGAAAAATATTCAAATGCAATGAAAACATAACGTTAATAAAAAAAAACTAATTCTATGTTTTAAAATTAATTTGAAATTAGAATTCTTATCTAAACAAAAATTAGTAATTCGGCAAAGAACGGCAATTTCATAGGTAAATATTTATTACACAGATTAAGTACATCTTTATATGATGTATGACCAGTTTAATACAGAAAATATACAAGACTTGTACAAATTGGATTTCTTAATTTTACACAAGCAACTACAATATGATTGATTTGAGATATAAAGGGTAAATAGATGTTCAAATGAAAAAGAATATAAAAAAACACGCATAACAAATGTGACAATTGTTATTACGTGTAAATATATGAATCTGTCACTAATTTTTTTTCCGAGAGCGTGTCTGTCTACCGATAAGAATACGTTGGAGTATAAAAATAAAAGTTCACATTGGAGAACAGGAAAAAGTCGTGGAATAATATTTGGGATTTCCGTTTTATTTGCCTGCAGACCCTTTGCGAGCGGAGACAGAGATTTCCCGAGATGGCCCTATCAAACATTTATAGGAGTATCTACATAAAAGGACAACACTTAAGAACAGTTTCAATAAGTGTTCTACATGATAGGAACGGGACGTAATTCGTACAGAAAAAGCTGATTCAATTTTCCATTTCGTGGCGCAAAACCTCTCTTAAGTTTTATAACATAGTTACATTAATATCGTTTACAATACTCATACTATTATGTTGAACAATATTGTTGTTGAATAAAATCGTATCGTTCATTTAGTTTATACGGTATAGTATGTAAGGTCACGTCTTAGTTCCAAATGTTATCACTGACAATACGTATTAAAGTTGGACTTACCTAGTCGGACAATTTGTCTTAGGTAAACAATGATATTATATAGTTTGGAATGAAAGGAAATACGAAGAAATGAGGGTAGAACTCTAATGTCCCACTCGTTCTATCAGTATAAAGAGCAGCGTAAGTGATATTGATGTTTATTTGAATACTTCATCTATGTTCCTTATATTTTATACCATAAAGTTGTTACTGAATACTATTCTTTCACTTAAATATTTTTGAGAGTAATTCTTAATATCAGATGTAGAATAATGTTTAATAATATAACATATTCGTCAACTACTCCGAGGGTAGTATTCCCAACAATTACCGGCGTATGTGTGACATGTATGTTACACGTGAATTTAAGACCTATCCCTTTGCAGACACTATTGAGGTCACTGAGCATAGTACTATAAGGAGATTCAGCGATTCTGACTAAAAGACTAAGTCGTCGGAAAATTTAAGGTGTTTTATGTAATCGCCATTAATGATGATACCGTATCCTTTCCAGTCTAGTAGCTTCAAAACGTAAAAACGTGAAAACTTGAAAGTGTCTTAGAACTCTCTGCAGTTGGAAAGGTTTCGTTATCTAGTTTGCCTTCCTATATAAACACTTCAGCACTACGATATACCTACAATCACAGCTTGATTGTCGCTGTATCGAACACAAATTGTCAAGAGGCCAAATTAAAACGGAAATAAAGGCTTTCTCATAATCCACATACGCAAGATAGTGGCAGATTGTACTTTCGATCTCCGTAGGTCGTTTTCTTCACTTGTTGCTAGAGTGTTTTCATAGTTGTTGCGATTGGCAGCCGGATTAGAAACTGCAGTTTATTATTATTATTATTGAGTTGTTTTATTAGGAAGATACTGCTTCCCCTACACTGTTTCAGTCTACCTAGTTCTCACCTACAAGTAAATCTGTGGAAGAGCCTATGTTCAGCAATAGAATTTGTAGTGAATGAAAAAAAATATCTTAATCGATCAATACGTTCGATACGTCGGATAAATAATTGTTCGACGTATCGAACTTATTGATCGGGTGTTAAAATAACGTGTGAAAAAAGGCATTAAATTACTTTATTCAGTACTTAGTATTATAGGCATAAACATTTAAAAAATTGGGAATAGTTTTTGTATTAAATTATCAGTAAACGAATTTAATAATATAACGAGGTATGAGTTATTTAAACGAAGTGAAATACTTTCTATTACTGGAAGAAAAATGTGTTCACTCTTAGAGTTTGTACAGATTGAGTAAGCTTTAAATAAAAATGTTTCAATATTTGCGATAAAATTGTCTTTGTTTGTAGAGTCGTAACTAAAAACGCGTAGGAATAAATGTTCACAGCTTTTTTTATGTAAGGCGGAGGATTGAACAAACAAATAAAATGTTACAACGAACACGATTTCGTAGAATATTTATAGAGTTTGGCAAATTTTATTGTATATTATATTATGTAACACAACTGTGATAATTATTTTTAAGTGGAAGTAAATTTGTTACTGTTTTTAATGTAGTGATTTTTAGCTTAAAGCAGTGAATTATTTCAAATATAACCAGTTTCACTATTTCACAGAAGGTGACGGTAGAACAATAAGAGAGAGTTTTATAAATTACAACATATTTTTATACGTGGTAGAGTCATGCTGCAGCTAGAATGTGGTTGTAGCACGAATGAGTAGGCTCGACCAGGGAAAACCACGCTCTCACAGAATACGAGCGTAAAATAACAGCTTAATACTGCTGTGGTTCGTATGGTGAGTGTAGGAATAGGAGACCCTTTTTACTGGAAAAGAGGCATTCCATCTTAGTCCTCAGGGGTATTGTCACCTGAATTTTGCATCTGAATTTTGATTCTTAATCGAGGATAAACGAAAATGTCTATGAGTCACAACATCCACTTATTGTGAGGTTGACTGTATGCGTTTGTCATTTATTCTATATTTAAAAAAAATAATATTGAATTATTTTATTTAGAATTTTTTAATTTATGATGTATAAACTAACCGTAGTCGTTAAGAATAAGACTGTGACAGAGTCAGCTGGATGTGCCTTTTTTTTTTTTTTTTTTCGGATGGAAAATCATCTAATGACGCCTTTCGCTGTGGGTGGAGCGGAAGGGAGTGTCAGACTTTTACTGACTAAAAACCATCCGTGTTCCTTCAGTGCCCTTACGTTCCGGAGCCGCGGTATCTCTTTCGAACAGCCCGCAGCCCCGGCAGGCGTCGGCCCTTGCGGGCCCCTTCACGCTGCTGACAGCTCTTTGAGGCGCGCGTGGAACAAAACGCGCCGTCGACACGGCCTGT
Organism: Parnassius glacialis; assembly: GCA_033319125.1. Lineage (NCBI taxonomy): Eukaryota > Metazoa > Arthropoda > Insecta > Lepidoptera > Papilionidae > Parnassius > Parnassius glacialis. The sequence goes on along the minus strand of JAVANC010000006.1, from coordinate 22,312,061 downwards.
CGTCGTTAGACGGACGGACGGCGAGCTACCCATTGCTCGCCGTCCACAGGCCCGCGCCTACGGTGGCCGGGGGCCACGACGTAGCCCCCGACGCCCGGGGCGTCTCCCGCGGCGGCCGGGAAGGAAAGCTGTTGCTCTTTCCTTCTCCCGCTCCGCCACCTCCTTCGCTAGCATCATTGCTTCGCAGAAGGTGGTGACGGCATCCCATTCCGTCTCACTCCGGACCATGGCTTCGACCAGGGCCGGACGCGAGAGGTCGCCGCCGCCTATCGCCGCTACGAGGACACGGCGGTGTTCCGCCCAAGCAGGGCACACCTCCACGGTGTGCTCCACCGTGTCCTCCGGTCGATCCTCGCAGTGGGAGCACCCGGGCGTTTCCTCCCGCCCGATTCGGTGCAGGAACCTCCCGAACACACCGTGTCCGGTGAGGACCTGCGTCAGGCGGAAGGTGAGGACGCCGTGGCGTCTCTCAAGCCACTCCTCAAAGAGGGGTCTTATCGCCGCTATAGTGGCGTGCCCAGCACGGGGTTGCGACAGTCGCTCTCTCCATGTCGCCATGAGATCATGCCGGAAGTCTGTCCGCTGCGCGACAACTTGCCGCGGCAGCGGGGTTTCCCCCCGGCACAGTGCCTCCGCGCGCCATTCGTGCAGGCGCGCGAGGACTATCGCCTCCGGATCCCATGGCGGCAATCCGGCAAGGAGGCTCGCCGCCTCGCGGGAGATCGTGCGGTAGCCCCGAACCATCTTTACGGCAACCACCCTTTGGGGCGCGTTTAGGTGGTGGACGGCAAGCCGCGCCAAACCACGCGCCCACACCGGGGCCCCGTAAAGGGCCATGGACCTCACGATCCCCGCGTAGAGCCTCCGGCAGGAGACGTTTGGCCCCCCCCAGGTTCGGCAGGAGCCGCCTGAAGGCAGCCCCAGTCCGTTCCAGTTTGGGAGCCAAACGTCGGAAGTGCTCAACGAAGTTCCATCGGCCGTCGAGGACGAGTCCTAGGTACTTCAACGTCGACTCGACGCCGATGGATACCCCTCCTACCATCACTGAGGATCCCGGTGGTGGCCTGTTCCGAGGACCATGGAAGTGCATGGCCTCGGACTTGTGCAGAGCCACCTCGAGACCCAGTTGCCGGATCCTCTCAACGACTATCGCAACCCCGCGTGTCATAGTTTCCGCCGCCGCCTCGTACGACCCCCCTTGTGCCAGTACCATCGTGAGCTGGATGTGCCTAACGATGGTAATAATGCTTGCTCGTAACTCGATTTTGATCTTATCATAAAGTTAAAATGTGTTTAAGTTTTAACAAAAACCATATTAATTATGTGTTTAATGATGATGTTTCAAAAAACTAAACACAATATTTAACGTTGTGTTACATCGACCGACCTAAAGTGATGAGTCAAGATATTGCGTGGAGGTAAGCTCTTTTCCGTTCATTGCGTGTGCGTAAAGCTGTTGATGCAGACAGTTTAACGTAGTGCATGTGCATAGTTTGTCGTAAAAATGTCTTTATAAAGTAACATTTACAATATATCAATGTTGTTTGTACGAGTACGAGTACATATAAAAAGGCTATAATTTTTGTTTTTCTTTTTGTTTACTTTTATTTTAGAAAAAGAATTAGGGTACCGCCCAAAAAAATGAAAACCCATGAAATCCAATCATAATAAATTATACACGAGCGAAGACGTGGGAAAAAGCTAGTTTTTAATAAAAAGCTGGCCAAGTGCTAGTCGGATTCGCGCATGAAGAGTTCCGTACCATCGTAAAACACGTTTCTAGTACGGGAAGGTTTCTAGTAGGTAATTTTTAATTTTTATTATTTGTTGTTATAGCGGCAACAGAAATACACATTCTGTGAAAACTTCAACTGTTTACCTATTATGGATCATGAGATACAGCCCGCTGACAGACATACGGACGGACAGCGGAAGTTTAGTAATAGGGTCCCGTTGGTTACCCTTTGGGTACGGAACCATAAAAAATAAAAGCCGGTTTCATAGAACTAAAAATAATTCAACATTATAAAGTAAGATATTGTACAGAAAAATTAAAACCCCGACCTCAGAATGTGAAATTATTTTATTCCTTTGAGTCCTTTGTAGTCGGCTTTTACTTTTTGGAAAGTAATTTTTTACTCTTTTGAGTGGACTAAGCAATATTGTATATATTTATTGATTTATTTTAAATACTGTATTTGCACATTGCATGTATTATATACTGTATTGCAGCCTCGTACCGATAGGCGAAGTGCAGGGCGACCCCCCACGAGATGGAGTGACGACCTGGTAAGACATGCAGGAAGTCGATGGATGCAGGTGGCTCAGGACCGTGCATTGTGGCATTCCTTGGGGGAGGCCTATGTTCAGCAGTGGACTTATGAAAGGCTGTAATGATTTGCACATTTGATCAGGAATGGGGGTCTTTAGATATCCACCGCTAGATGACAGCCGTAGTCACAAAAGACGATATTGCTATAACTTAATAAGTGTTAGTCATTATTTAATAAAAATATTTGAGAAGCTAATTTTTAATTTATGAAGTATAAACTAACCATAGTCTTTAAAAATAAGACTATGACAGAATCAGCTGGGTGTGCCTTACGACGGTAATAACGCTTGCTCGTAACTCGATTTTGATATTCAAATTGAAAAGAAGAGCTAAAAATAAGCTTAAAATTAGGAAGCAAGATTTTAAAGTCAAGTTCGAATCAAAAGTGACTTTGAATCGAAAACGAAATGAAACTGGTAATTTTTGGGAGTAAGTTTGCTGGGTGGTGGCCACCCAAATTGTACGATGGCCGAACGGAGTTTTGGCGGGAACTTGTTCGGCGGCGGTATGCTGCTCCTGTATTATAGATTAAATAATAGTTTGAAGTGGATTTTGATATGTAAAAGTGGTGCGATTTTATGTATTAACTGTCTACGCATGTGAACTATTAGTGGAAACGGTGAAACAAGTGCTCTGATGGTGATGGATTCTCAAGATAAGCTGTTTGTTGCATAGGCGCCTTTAGATACCATCGCCAATTGTCCGCTGCCTGCTGGCTCAAGTTGCCGTCAAAATCTCCCAAGGGCTGCACAATTTGACGCATCAACATATTGTGAAACAGTGAACTATGAAGGATAATTATAAAGTAATGTTTTCGACTGAAGGTCCTCGCAACCATGGTCATGAATAAATTATTAAAAAAAAAAGATGGCCGAACGCACCGCAACGTCGTACTAATAACCCTTATCAATATGGTCATATAAGGGCCCGTATGCTCATAAATTAGGTAAATCGCTGTTGTACGTTATCTAGATGCAGCTAAGCGTAAGAGTCAGATTTTCAGTAATAAGAGTAATAAAATTAAAGTAAAAAATGAAGGGACTCAATGTCTCCATGAGAAGGCAGTGATTATTACATTATTATTTATATAGGGTTATTTTGCAATAACCGGCCAAATTTGCAGAGAAGGCAGGATTAAGCAATATGGGCAAGTGGTGAAGAAAAACTAATTAAAAAAATCTTCAAACATTCTGTTCTTTTTAACTTTTAAATGCAAAATATTATATACTTATAAGTATTATTTTGATTGATTTCACTGCACACTATGCGGTCGTCGGTAGGCAAAAACGTTGTTGTCTATAAATCATATTTCATTTGAGATAATTTCAAATAAATGTAGAAGCCTTATTAACTCGTATTTTCAAAAACTGCAACAATGGTATCGTTATTTATATATTTGAACTTAAGTTTAAAATTTGGCTTCTCTGAAAAATAACCCTGTCTAAATACGTACGGTATTATTTACGCTTTAATTTTTATTATTTATAGTCACACATTAAAGCCCCATAGAAGGAATGAAAATTAAATCGTAATATTATGTTGAAGACAAGAAATTAAATTGCAAGGGTGATTAGAATATGTCATTAAAGAGTAAAATAAAATGCTATTTTTAGATTTCATTATTGATCCAATGATAGATAGATCAGAACACACAGATAAATATTATTTATAAAATTGCTATCCATCTGAAACTTAAAATAACGGATGAGCAGCTATGAGTTAAATCAATCGTATGTTAAGAAAACACATCAACAGGGTATAGGTATTTTACCAACACATGAATTCTAAAGAATATGTTTATATTTTCTTAACACTTGTATATAACCAAGAAAACTTTATTGAAGTTATACTTCTTTTGGGGCGTTTGGGAAAAATGATGTGAATAAATATTTTACGATGCTCACGCACACCGACAGCTAAAAACGACACTACTACACTAGCGACTGAGGTAAATTTTTTTGTTACACAGTGTCATTTAATTGAGAAATTAGTTTTAAATAATAGTTTATCATTATATAGAGTATTATATTAATATATAACCCAAGGCGTCAGTGTTTTGAATTTTAATTTTTTGCACATTATAACTCTTTTTTTTTAAAAGTCGTCTTTTAGTTATATTTATAGTTTGGTTTATTCATTTCTAATGTAATTAATATAAAATATAACTAATAATACAGAAAGAAACCTTAAAGATTACATTTTCCTAAGAAATTATCGTCCCCGCTATATAGGTAAAATATTTGACAGATTTCATAATCTGTCAAATATTTTACCTCACTCGAAAGTGGCGCCGCCCTGGTGGCAGAAAAAGTCGTGGATGCCCTCATTGTTACGATGCGCGTGCACACTGACGCCTAAAAGTGACAACTTCAGTGGGTAATTGTCTCTCAAGTTTTTTTCGTTTTGTTGCGCTAAAAAAGTATGACTTCCTACGTGCGTACATAAGTACACACACACACACACACACACACACACACACACACACACACACACTTTTTTTTAATAATCTACCATTTTTTTTATGTAAACATTGATTTTGTATATATGAGATTTTTGATTCTTATGCAGAGAAACAAAACGCAAGTGTGAAAACTATATATCATGAAAGTTTAATTTTAAATTAAAAAATAAAGTAAAGTAAAATTGTTTTAAGAGCGGCTATTAATTAAGAGTTAATAATTAGTAGAAACACCCATGACATCCATAACACATCTGCATAGGTTGGGCATACTCAGAATTTGGTTGTCAATATCCTGTTGAGGAATATTGTCCCAGGTCCTACTGAGATGCATAAAAAGTTGTTCTTCTGTAATTAGATTTTCAGGAAAATCCTTAAGAGCTCTTCTTTGGAGCATATCGCAAGATTTTTTTTATAGGATAAGGGCGACAAACGAACACACAGTCCACTTAATGGTATGTGATTGCTGCGGTCCACAGACATTTACATCTATCCTCAATTACGAACCAAAATGCAGATGCGTTGTCACCCGTGAGGACTAAGATGGAATGCCTCATTTCCAGTAAAAAGGGTCTCCGGTTCACACTCACCATACGAAACACATCAGCGTTAAGCTGCTATTTTACGCTGGTGTTCTGTGAGAGCGTGAGCCTTCCCCAGTCGATCCGACTCATTTGTCCTACAACTATACTACTAATATAGCTGCAGCATAGCTCTACCACGTAAAAAATATAGAAAAAAGCATGCTCAATGGGATTTGAATCTGGGGATTGCTCTGGTCATACTACGGCCGTGACATCATGTTCGTGCAACCAGGCTGTTACCACCATGGCTGTATGTGAAAGGGCAATGTCGTGCATAAGTAGCAAATTTTGACCCATTTGTATTCGATGTGGCAAGACTATTAGTTGACACCTCATTACGGTATTTTTCAGCCGTCATAGTGCCCTATATCCAAACGAGGTTCGTTCTTCTACCAAAACGAATTCCTTGGTATGGATGAACTTCTTGAGGGTGTTGAAGCCGGTTTGTACGACCTGGAACTCCCCATACATGTACTGTTCTCGAATCAGGATGAAAACCAAATCAGGGTTCATCTGTGAAAAGCACCAACAACCATTTATGAGTTTCCTAGTTCACACGTTTGTCTCTAGCTCATTGCAGTTTTCGTCCACGATTTCCTCTTCTTAGAGCTTTAACCCGGAGTGGTCTACAAGCTTGAAGCTTGGCTTCATGCAGTTTTGTGTGTGCTTGACAGTTTGGTCACTCACAAGAACCTGGTGTTCAGACTGTAGCTTTTGGATAAATTGCACCGCCGTAACATTTGATTGCCTTCTCGCAACAATTTGCAAAAAGCGATCTTGGCTAGCTCATCTCGTAGTAATGCGGCTTGGTCCTGGATGTCTCTCCGCCACCTCCCCCGTGGCACGATAGCGTGATCATAACCTCGAAATCACATTTTGCCTGGTGTCTATTGCCGCAGCGACATCACATTGAAAAGCACCAGTCTGCAACATTCCCACTGCTCTTAACATCTCTTCTCCAGTTAAATGTCGACGTTGCATTGCAATAAAATGTCAAATTATCACAATCAACCCAAGTTGAATCAAAAAGATGTTTAAATAGCGTTTTTCTAAATAAATAAATAAATAACAATTACTCTGAGTACAAAATTCGCTCGAATCAATTTGGAATAAACGACGTCTTTGATACACATTAAAAATGTTTTAAAGTGGCCAATACTTTTTTTAGTTGGTCAATGTTAATAAAAATATCGCTATACCGTGTTGATGTCTTTATCTTTATATATAAAAAGTACGTGTCACGTTGTTTGTCCGCGATGGACTCCTAAACTACTTAACTGATTTCAATGAAATTTTTGGTCAATGTGCAGTTTGGTCCAACTTAAAAGATAGGATAGCTTACATCTCAATTTATAGTCGCAATACAATATTATTTTATTGAAAATTATTTGTCTGTTATTTGACAGTCACAATTATCTGTTAGCTCCAAACGATTCTGTCAGATGACGTTATCCGTTGACTGGATTGAGTAAATATTTAATAGATGGCGCTATGTTAAAAATGCAAACGTTTAATATAAGCTACAATTTAGTAGTAGAACCACCACGTGTTGCTGTAAGTATTCAACAAATAGAACCGATTTCAAAAAAAATTTGCAGACTGTGTGCAGTTTGGTCCAACTTAAGAGATAGCATAGTTTTTATTCCGATAAGTGACCCTCAATTTTTTTATTGCTAACTTCAGGAGTGTTTTTGGGAAAGCAAATGGTCGTTCGGAAAGGGCAGAACAACGTCTGCCTGGTCACCTAGTATTATTATATATATTAGGTCCTTACATATGAAATTGGCGTTTTGTACGGGAGGAAAATAAAGTCAATTTTTTTTGTAAAATATATTTAATTAATCAAAGTATGCACCGTTGTTATCTATGCATTTTTACCATCTCATAGGTAGTTTATAGATCCCTTTACTAAAAAAACCATGGGGGCAAGAATCAATAAACTCTTTGAAGGCGGACTTTTTTGGACTTTTTTTTTGGACTGCCACATCGGAGTTGAATTTTTTTCCTTGTAATAAGTTGTCCAAATTCCGGAAAAATGGTAATCTGTTGGAGCAAGGTCCGGGGAGTACGGTGGATGTCGCAGACATTCCAAATGTAGCTTATTTAACTTAGTGGTTGTTTGTTGTGCAGTGTGTGGTCTTGCCAACAACTCGTGAAGCAGTAGTGGCCTAGAGCTATTGACCAATCTCGGTTGTTTAGCAGCTAGTTCTTCCTTCATGGTTTGCAGTTGCTGACAATAGATATCTGCCGTAATCATTTGGCCAGATTTTAGAAAGCTGTAGTGAAAGACACCGGCGCTAGTCCACCAAACACTCACAAGTAACTTTTTCTGAGTCAATTTTCGTTTTGGGCAGGATTTGGCTGGGTCTCCAGGGTTCAGCCATTACGACGAGTGCTTCCGATTATCGTTCAGTATCCACTTTTCATTACAAATAATTATTCGATTTAAAATCCCTACATTATTGTGTCGGTTGAGCAAAATAACACAGCAGTCGACGCGTGTTTGCAAGTTCGATTCACTCAATTCATGAGGTACCGTTCAAGTTTGTTTACTTTCCCGATTTGCTTCAAGTGGATTAATACAGTTTTATCACTTACCTTAAAACCTGCAGCTATCTTTGAAGTGCTTTATGATGGATTCGCTTCCACAATAGCCTTTATTTCTTCATTTTCCACTTTGGTCTCCGGCTGTTCATGGGGTTGGTTCTGAAGGTCGAAATTTCCAGAACAAAAACGTTGAAACCAAAAACGTACTGTGCTTTCTTTTGCGAAACTAGCGCCGTACACATCATTAATACTTCAAGCTGTTTCTGCAGCACTGGTGCGACGGTAGAACTCGTATTCGTAATTATACCGATATTTCATGTTTTCCATAGTGCGGTAAAAAGCGACGCCGAAGAAAAAAATAATGATGAAAAAACAAATGAATGACTGTTTTCAAAACTCAAATGTGGTACATTTGAGTTTTGAGCTCACAGAACACCAGCGTAAAATAGCAGCTTAACGCTGATGTGTTTCGTATGGTGAGTGTAGAGAACCGGAGACCCTTTTTACTGGAAATGAGGCATTCCATCTTAGTCCTCACGGGTGACAACGCATCTGCATTTTGGTTCGTAATTGAGGATAGATGTAAATGTCTATGGGCCGCAGAAACCACTTACATACCATAAGGTGGACTGTGTGCTCTTTTGTCACCCTTATTCTATGAAAAAAAAAACATAACATGACACCGGTAGGGTAAAAAGCTAGTTATAATAATAAATTGAATTTAAAGTAATGTAATAATTAAATTAGTTTAAAGTGAATAATAAAATAAGAAAATTAATGTCAAGAAATATAATCCTACTTTTATTATAACTATTCGATTAATTCAATTGATCAACTGATATCGCATCACTAACAGTTTTACTTTTTGTCAAGTGTGAGACATTTGTTATGATTATTTACATTCTTTCTGATTTAATTTAAAACGACCTGTACAATAGATATAAAAATATACCAAGGTAGAGAATTTTGAACTTTATATCATGACAAAAACATGAAATTCAACCAGTTGTGGCTTAATTGCCTTTAAGCCAACGCACGGCAGGCGATAATTAATACAGTATTTTTGCTCGCACATGTGTTTGTGTTTTTATTTTCTCGGTAAGAATTTTCAGAGTACCAGTAAATCTTCACTTGAGCCCGCATATACAGCATCCATTCTAATTTTGAATGATGATTCGTAGTTATTAAGTAGTATTATTATGGATGTCGATGTGGACTGATTCTTTGGTTACGTTCGATTCCCGGGTTGGGCCAAGATTAGGTGTTAGTTTTTTCTGTTAAAAATTCTCAGTAGCATTAAGGAGTTGACGGTGTTTCTACTCCGTGGCTCGAAAAGTACGTAAAGCTGTAGTTTTGCTCCTGATAGAGCTCCTGGAGAGAGTCCAGTCGTTTCTGATTGCCAACCAATCGGACCATGAGAGCGAGGGAATAGAGAGTGCTCATGTGCTTGTACACATTTTGTGTACTATAATCCCTTTCTGCGCAGATGGCTAGTCTTTGTTAAGACTGGCCGCCCAGATCGGAATTCGGTCTGCAGTACTTATTATTATTAACAATAATTGCACTATTATTTTTCTGTAGTTTTATTAGTACAATTATGGGGATATCCAGGCTACAAGAAATTTAAAGAATAGGTTTTAAACAATTTGTTGTTGTCGCACTGTATCCGAACGACCCATTTAGACAAATGCAGCTCAGACTGATTATACTTGACGCAATCAGTATCTGGTATTCCCCTGTTTCCTGCTCCAAAACTATATCAATTTTAATTTGTTTTCCATATGTTTTTCTTTTATTTATTGTGTTGCATAAATTAGTTGCTGTTATTATCCTATATATATGGATAAGGGCGCGATGACATAACTGGGCAATTTGAGTAGTTTAAGAAGGTAAAACATACCAGGAATAGGGCAGTGTTTATATTTACTCTAGATTGTAATTTAAAAATATTTGTTCGTTATTATCCAGGAAGAAAACAGAAGAATACGCTTGTACGGACTAAATGCCACCCGGATATCTTCTTATTCTTTCTTTTAACAGCCCTAGCACCAATAGCTTAGATAAGTTAAGAATTTCCATTTATGTAACAAATCAACTTCCGACATGTTTTATTAGGTGATTCCTCATAAAGGAAAAAGAAGAGTTCTTTTAACAGTCGTAGCACCAATTGCTTAAATAAGTCAAGATTTATAGCAAATCTCTTATATATACATTGTCCTGTTAATAGTTTTTTGACTTCATCGACTTCCAGCATGTTTTTAGATCACCTCGTATAGAGGAAGGTCGCCTTACTTCTTAGTGGGTGTCGGTTCTTCGAAAATTTTGTTGGCTCCTTGCCATTTCAGCATGATGCAGCACTATGTTTGTTACTCTGGATCTGCGTCGAAACTCTCGTCACTGATTTCGTCATGCAGCACGAGTATAGCTGGTGTTATATAATAGAAAATAAATAGAATGGGCAAAATGTTACTTTTATTGGAGTTACTGTTAGTCGGTAAAGCATACGCGGTAGAGCCGCGCTGCAGCTATGCTAGTTATACATAGCTGCATCACGAATGGGTCGACTCGAATGGAGTAGGACCACGTTCTCACATAACACCAACGTGATACAACAGAATAATGCTACTGTATTTCGTATGTTTAGTGTAGATATTCAGAGACCATTTTACTGGCATTAAATCTTAGTCCTCAGGGGTGGCAACGGATTTGCATTTCTATTATTAACCGATGATAGATGTAGAAATGTTTATGGGCCACAACATCTAAATACCCTCAGGTAGAATGTGTGCTGGTTTGTCACTCCTCGATACCCATGTGACGACAGGTGGTGTTCGAATCTCTTATGCCACCACCAAAGAGCACAAAAAGTAGTAACACGTTACTATATAAAGCAGTCACAAAAATAAAAATGGAAATTTATTCATCAGTTTAAGCTCTTAACAAACTTTCCCTTAAAAAGGCAAATTAAAACTATGAATCGAAATAAAGATGAAGTAAAAGTTTAAGTGGAATATTAATGGAGCTGCCGTACTTTTCTTGTGGAACGTCGAATTAAAAATTTTTAGTTTCGTTTTAATTTGTGATAGCTTTCTCATAAAATACTTTATTGTGTATGCAGTGGCTTTATTAGAAAGCTCAAATTCGCTTAGTATTAGTGAGATATGGAGAGGACTTATCAATGCTCAGCACAAACTTTAAGTGCGGTAATTTTTTTTGTTTTTGGACACCGTCGATAAATATCGAGGAGGGTTAGGGAAGGGTAGGGAAACTACCCTCTCTTCAGCGTCCACCCGCTTTAAGAGTTTTTAGGTTATGATTTTTTATAACATCATAACATTACTTCTTTGTGCCTAAACTTTACAGTGTGACACCTTCACTGAGAGTAGAGGGAGGAATGGGGGTAAAAATTGCCCCCTTATGCTCCTTTGTATATTTGTTTTCTTTTCAAAATAATTACCTCAGCATGTGTGCCTAAGAAAAAGATGTGATCTCTGCATATCTACGTTATTGAAACCTTTTACAATCGAAATGTTGATTTAAACAAAAATATAACTGCACATATAAAGTATAATATCAGTGACAGTTGGTTATGATACCAGTTGGCATATATTCATGTACTAGCTGTTCCTTACGACTTCGCCCGCGCTGAATTTACTACCATTTTATGGGATTTAATTTTTTGCGTGGAACCTTAATATAACGTAACGTAACGTAACGTAACGAACGTATAACATGATTATACGTAATTTTTAAAGTAGTTTAATTACACACAAGTTTTCACTAAAAACTTTATAATTATTACTATACTTCAAATTTTCCGATAATATTATGTCAAATTTCAATGTAAAAAAAAAGCTTGGAAAGTCCAAAAATGCACGACTTATAATGCTCATATGATCGTGAAAAAATTAAAAAAATGTAAATTGTAGTTCTATTCGTCAAAGAGTTCCAGCAACAGTCACTAAAGTACACTTTCAAGTCACTCTATCAAGTCCAGAGATAAGGACTCATCATAACTAACAGAACGAGACCAAACTCGACACATCTAGTTCTCCTCGTTGGGGAGTTCCAGTAGCAGTCATCGAAGACACTTTCAAGTCACTCTATCAAGTCCGGAGGTAAGGTTCCATCATAACTAAAAAAACGAGGCCAGACTCGGTAACTCTAGTTTTCCTCGACGAGGAGTTCCAGTAGCAGTCATCAAAGTACACCTTCAAGTCACTATCAAGTCTGGAGGTAAGGTCTCATCATAACTAACAAAACAAGTCCAAACTCGGCAAATATAGTTCTCCTCCTCGAGGAGTTCCAGTAGCAGTCAACAAAGTACGCTTTCAAGTCACTCTATCAAGTTCGGCGGTAAGGTCTCATCATAACTAACAAAATGAGTCCAAACTCGGCACATCTAGTTCTCCTAGTCGAGGAGTTCCTGTAGCAGTCACCAAAGTACACTTTCAAGTTACGCTGTCAAGTCTGGAGGTAAGATCTCATCATAACTAACAAAACAAGTCCAAACTCGGCACATCTAGTTCTCCTCCTCGAGGAGTTCCAGTAGCAGTCATCAAAGTACGCTTTCAAGTCATCCTATCAAGTCCGGCGGTAAGGTCTCATCATAACTAACAAAACAAGCCCAAACTCGGCACATCTAGTTCTCCTAGTCGAGGAGTTCCTGTAGCAGTCACCAAAGTACACTTTGAAGTCACTCTATCAAGTCCAGAAGTAAGATCTCATCATAACTATCAAAACGAGGCCAAACTCGGCACATCTTTTAACAGTGGTAGAGCCACGCGGCAGCTTTTCCTGTCGTACGGATAGGCCGGCTCGAACCGGGGTGGCACCACGACCTCACAGAATACCAGCGTGAAGTAGAGGTTTACCTTTGCGTTTTGCTTGGTCAGTGCAGGTGGCCGGAGGCCCTTTTTACTGGAAATGAGGCATTCCATCTTAGTCCTCACGAGTGACAACGCATCTGCATTTTGATTCGCAAACGAGGATAGATGTTGATGTCTATGGGCCACAGCAACCACTTACCATCAGGTGGACTGTGTGCTCGTTTGTCACCCTTATCCTATAAAAAAAATCTAGTTCTCTTCGTCGAGGAGTTCTAGTAAAAGATACCGAAGTACTCTTCCAGATCTGTAAAGTCCAAGACGTATAAGTATATTTTATATAAATGAGTTTTGGCTGGAACTTCACTGGCGGCGGTTTGCTGCTCCTGTATTATTGTTTAAATAATAGTTTGAAGTGGATTTTGATATGTAAAATTGATGCGATTTTGTGTATTAAGTGTCTGAGCATGTGAACTATTAGTGGAAACGGTAAAACAAGTGCTATGATGGTGATGTGATTCTCAAGATAAGGTGTCTGTCTGCTTAGGCGCCTTGAGATATCCAAGCAATCTAAGCCATCGCCAACTGTCAGCTGTCTGCTGGCTCAAGCTGCCGCCAAAATTTCCTAAGGGCTGCACAATGTGACGCATATTCATGTTCATATTCATATTATTATTTTTTGAATATCGACATATTATGAAGCAGTGTTCTATAAAGGTTAATTAAACGTTGTAACTTTAGACTCAGAAGAGCTAGAACACAGAGGCGTAAAGCCAGTTATTAAAAAAATATATAAATCCTGCGTGCTTTTAGGGTATGGAGTGTAGAGTACAAGGAGGACCATTTCCTTATATGAAGTGTCCCTTAAACGCGTCCAGTAAGGGTGGCGTTGCAGTAGCATAGGATAAATTAAAAAAAAGCGCTAAAATTAATTAGAATAAGATGGAGAAATAAACAAGGACAGACCAATCCGCTTGGTTTTGTACTACGTAAATAGTTGAGATTTTGTATACTGGTATTTTACTAACTACTCTAGTCATGAAGTTTTTCAAATATTTGAATTTAGCTGACTTCATTCCGTCTACAACAGCTAACTTCATATCGTAGTTTTTCAGACGCCAGCGCTATTGTGGTAGGTTTTGGAACCTCTATTTTCAGTAAATAGTAGGACACTTTTTCAACTTTCCCCTTATAAGATGGTTCTCCTTGTACTCTACACTCCATACCCTAAAATATTCTCCATTTTCTTCTAATTACTTTTGGCACTTTTTTTAAATCTATCCTATGCTACTGCAGCGCCACCCTTATTGGACAGATTTTTAGGGTCACTTTCCATATATAGAGATGGTGCTCCTTCTCTACACTCCATATTTTAGGGAAACTAAATATTGTAATAGAAATATGTGATTATATAAATAATAATAATATCTTACCTTGGTCAGGTATGTATCAAATTTGGTTTTTGAAATATATTATAATATTTCTACGGCGATCTTTTTCGCTGCAAACAAGCGATACAATACTCGTATCCACTCACAACGGTGACCGAGGCCGGAATGACGAATGTTGACGAATGACGGAGTGAAACAGTGTATTTAGTAAAATAAATTAGGTACAAGGTTCACAAACCACCGAAAATTTTGCCGTTTCTTAGCCGAAAATTTTTATTACAACTAAACAAAATAAAATTAAACTGCCATTTACATTCAATGGCTTCCCACATGATAGACGAAGAGTTTTAAAAATAGACTGAGTTGAACAATTTATATTTTTAAAAGTTATCGTTTTTACGAAAACCGCATACTTGATAAATCCACACCATTAGCCACTAAAACCCCTTTTTTATGTAAAAATAGCAATTAATCGATTTAGAAAAATACTAATAAGTTCAACAATCATTTATCTTTCTGAAAATGTGCTTTTTATATCATTTATATGTATGATACGATTGCTAGATACGATTTCATGCGACAAAACGTTGGAATCTTAATTTTTAGGCCCTAGTAGAACATATCTCGCGCTTTGCGCTTACGGCATGCAAAAGAGAGAAAGTAGCAATAGATATAGCATAGTATATCATATAGGCTTATAAAGTACATAAATACATATGAATATAAACAAACTACTGTGTACGATTATCATTAAACATACTACATATGTTATATGCAAGCTATTATTTTCAAAAGATATTTCCGAATAAATTTTTTGAAGGCTATCTTTTTTAGTGCTCTCCTAATGTCTTCGGCTAAGAAGTTCCAGAGTTATGGCCTCAATGATAAAAGAATTGCCAATAAATCCAGTGAAATGTGATATAACTGAAATCTTCAGATTAGTTGAAGAACGAAGTACCTTGTCGTGGTTTTAGGAAAGTTAATGAACTTTGTCTTGAAGGTTATAAGGGGAGGGTAAGTCATTTAAAATAAACTTCAGAACTGACAATATTCTGGGAGTGTGCCTTTCTCGGGTATTTAGCCATTGAAAGCGAATACGAAATAGGGAGATATGATCATATTTTCGAAGATCGAAAATAAACATGATACAATTATTAAAAAGGCGCTCATGCTTATTAAGAAGCTTTTGTTCAAGTTTGGATAACAA